>JASAOG010000096.1:1532500-2804895 GCA_030265305.1 Biomphalaria pfeifferi | reverse complement strand
CCTCTCTCTCCCCTCTCCTCTCCCTCTCTCTCCCTCTCTCTCCCTCTCTCTCCCTCTCTCTCACCTCTCTCTCCCTCTCTCTCCCTCTCTCTCCCTCTCTCTCTCTCCCTCTCTCTCTCCTCTCTCTCTCCCTCTCTCTCACCTCTCTCTCCCTCTCTCTTCCTCTCTCTTCCTTTGTCTCTTTTTCTCTATGTCTGATCCCTCTCTATGTCTCGCTGTCTCTCTGTTTCTTTCTCTCTGTAAGTATGTTTGAGGCTTGAGCCTCCCTCCCCGTAGCTCCGCCACTACATGTCATGTATAGAACCTGTAGGAATGCAATTCACTGGCGTCTGCAGCACATATGTCGTAAGTCCAAAAACAAAACTGCAGGAAATGACGATGCTTAATGTAAGCAGTGCCGTAGTAAGACTTGAAAAGGCTATAAGCTATTTGAGATATTGGGCTCTTTTTGGTGCTAATTATAGGTTCAAATAGATGTCACTCAGTCAGTGCTTAATGTTTCTTGGCGGCCCTAAGCTATAGTTTGTGTTGCTTATAGATACATCTGGCCCTAAGTGTGAGAGGTATTTGTCGCTCATGGAGGTGGGTCACGACTCGATACTGTGAACTCTTTCTACTTCTTTCTAGAAACGGGGTCAGGTCAAAGAAAATCAAAGAAGCAAACACGGGTTAATTACAATTAACCAATCAGAGAAAGAGGTCAGAAAAAAAAAGTTTCAAACGTCAGTTTCTAGGTCATAGTTAATACAAATATTTAGAATAGAAATTTCTGGGATACTACAAAAGGTGATTTAAAAAAAAGCTAAATTTGGGGAAAGTGAATAAGTAGTAGTCCTTGAGCTGTCGCAGGTCCTTGAGTTGTTGCTGGCATGGGCGTAGCCGGGATTTTTTTTCGGAAAAAAATTAATAGTATGTATGTGTGTGTGTACATGATCTTTATTACATTCTGACCCTTCATTCTTTCGAATGATGTTTATTATGCCCTACAATGTTTCTTCCTGGAGTTAGTGGAAAAATTGTACACCTCCGCCATTGACAGCAATGGGGTCTGGGGGAGCGCTTGGAGCTCCCCCAGCGCGGGGCGAAGCCCCGCCGCCATGCCCTATTTCTGGTATTGAAAGCCAACAAAATGAACGTTCTGAGGTATCTACATTAAATTTTCCTGCTATTAAAAAGTTTTATTTCAAAAACCTCAAATGCTATTCTCACTGCCTTACTGGCGCCAAGTTGTACTAGGATGTCAACGCAACCCTTAAGTATGCGTAATTCATTTTGTCGGAGAACATGTCCCGCAAACCTCATGCGACGCTCTGTCACAACCTTACTAAGGGGTCGACTCCCTATTCGGTATAGGATTTCCTTGATTTAGACCCGATCTCTATAACTGACTCATAAAATCTATCTTAGTCATCTTTGTTGAGCCATATTTAGTGTTTTTCAATTTCGACAGATGACTTTTCAAAGCACTTTATTAATGGAGCCCCGCCACTGGTAGAAATGTGTAACCTCTCTTGAATATGCTCTTGGAATTAGGTGACTGTAGTTTGCTTTAGATTTTATATCGAAAAGGGAAGTTTTATCGTCAAAATCATCTGTTGTGAATTTTAAACTAAAAAATCTCTGGAGTTGTTTTTTTTTAAATTCAAAACCCCATTTAGCTACGGTCATAGTATTTGGTAACTGTAGTTTGCTTTAGAATATTTTTTTAATTCAAAACCATCTGGAAGGGTTTTAAACTTTTAAGAAAAGCAAACTGTAGGAGAGGGGTTTAAACTCAAAACCCCCAATTGGCTTGGCTACGCTCAAATAATTTTTGTGTGTAATTTGCTTTTTTTTATATTAAAGAGGTATTTTTTTGGCATCAAGCCCCGCTGTAGGGGGATTTAAACTCAAAACCCCTTTTGGCAACTCTTATAGCATTTTGAGTGCGCTTTTTATATTGAAGAGTTATTTTTTTAGCTTCAAAATCCACTAGAGGGGAGTTTAAACTCAAAACCCCTTTGACTACACTCATAGAAATTTGAGTGTATAATTTGCTTTGTTTTTAATATTAAAGATTTTTTTTTACCTTCAAACCCCGCAAAAAGGGGTTTAAACTCAAAACTGAGTTGAAACCCAATTACCTACCCTCATAACATTTTGAGTGCGTAATTTGCTTTTTTTTTTATATTGAAGAGGTATTTTTTAGCTTCAAACCCTACTGAGGAGGAGGGGGTTATTCAACTCAAAACCTTTAGGAAAGGCTCATAGAATTTTGAGTGTTTAATTTGCTTTTTTTATATTGACTAGGGGGGTTATAAAATCACAATCTTCCTGACACTGTGGCTCTTGGAATTTGGGGATTGTCGTTTCCTTTTTGTTTTGTTTTGTTATTAGAAGAGAGGGATTTATCTGCAAAAAAAATCCAGGTAGGGGTTTTAAACTCAAAACCCCTTGACTGCGTTGGGGCAAGTGATGGTATAGTATTAAAATGTCATCCAAAATAAACAAAATCAAAGCAAAAAATCAATTACTGAATTCTGAACCCCCCCCCCCCCCCCCAAACGTTGTTAAAAGTCTTTGAGTACTCTATATTTTAAGTCAATTATTAGTGAAAGTGAAGTTTTAGTTTAAGAAGCTAGTATAGCAGCTCAGTTGTATCAGTTGTAACAGTTTATGAAGTGCAATGGATTTATTAGTTCAATGGTTTTGTAAGAAAATAGATCAAGTAATGCAGTATTGGGGAATTCTGAACATTCCGGGCTCACATAGGTCTCACCAGCCACATGAGGAGGCATAAAACCCTAGTGCAAAGCCCTCAGCCCCCTGGATGATAAAGTGGTCATCATCGAACCACGATGGACGAACTCCACATTTGGGAATTATAGAATTAATGTTTTGAAGAAGTTTATTAAATAAAAAAGTCTAGAAGTTTCTTCAGTGTGTTTTGGTCGTTTTATATTTCCCTGGCATGTGGTTCTGATGGTGTAGTTATATATTGTCACGTATTACAAATTGAATTCTACTTTTAAATGGCTTGCCTAGGGGAACGTGACAATAGAAAAAGGTAGTTGTGTCACTTATCTTAAGTCTGAATTTAATCAAAGACTTACAATGAATAACAAACAAAAAATGACACAAGAAATCGGAAGGTAAAATATCAACTTAATGTTTAATCATAATATAACTCAATACAAAATGGAAGGGTTGACCAAAACCCTTTTACAAAAATGGCATGTAAAAATATTACAATACAAGAGTTTGAAAATATAATTACAAATACAAGCAAGGCCTTGAAAAAAAGAAAAATCTTAACTTACACGATCAAGTGGTATACCACGCACGGGTCACGCAATGTCTCCGCTATTCTGTCTCACGGCTGTCTCCGTATGTCTGTCCGTCAACGTTACGCGAGCGGTCTTTATATAATCTACCGCGCGTCGATATCTGGTAATTTCTAGAACAGAAAGTCATCAACACCCAGATCTAGAACGCTCTTCAAAGAGACAGAAGAAAAGAAAAAAAAAAACCACCCTCCTTTCAACCAGAGGTACACACATAGGTCAAGGACCGGTCACTGTCTGTGTGGCTTGACTCACCGTGAAAAATAAAATAAAAAAAAAAACTTATTACACAAGGGGCAGACAACCTACAGGTCAAGAAAAAAAAAATAGTATCTAGGTAACAATGCCTAGATACGTAACACCTCCCTCCTAAAAATAAAAAGTTTACATTTCCACGAAATGGAAATCTTTTTAGAACAATTACAAAAATGATATTTACATTACAAAATGTATTTATCATGATATATATAAAAAAAAATATACATCAAAATACTTTTTACAATCTAGATAAGGCATCGGCGATAACATTTTCGCTGCCTTTTATGTGTCTAAGATCTAGGTTGTACTCTTGTAAAAATAAACTCCACCTGAGAAGTCGTTGATTCTTGCCAGACATTTTGTGGATAAATGTAAGGGGATTGTGGTCAGTAAATACAACCAGTGGCCATCTGGACCCACTGATATAAAAATCAAAGTGTTGTATAGAAAGAATCAACCCAAGACATTCTTTTTCCACAGTAGAATAATTTCTTTGATGTCTATTAAATTTCTTGGAAAAGAAACAAATAGGATGCTCTACTTGGAAATTATCTTCTTGGTAAAGGACTGACCCAACACCTGTGTCACTGGCGTCAATAGCTAACCTAAAAGGTTTTCCGAAATCAGGAGCCATCAAAATGGGGGAGCTAGATAATATCTGCTTAATTTGGTTAAAGGCTTTCTGACATTCATCCGTCCAAGTAAATCGGACGTTCTTTCTCAGGAGGTTTGTTAAAGGACTGGCAATGACAGAAAAATTTTCGCAAAATTTTCTATAATATCCAGACATTCCCAAAAATCTTCGGAGTTGTTTCCGATCAGCAGGAATAGGGAAAGCTTGGATAGCTTCTACTTTGGCCATTACAGGTTTCACCTGGCCTTGTCCTACAATATGGCCTAAGTATTGGATGGAAGCCTGGCAAAAATCACTCTTACTCAGGTTTACAGTAATTTTTGCATGTAAAAGTTTAGTAAAAAGACACTGCAGTTGTTTACAATGGCTAGAAAAATCTTGGCTAAAAATTACTACATCGTCTATGTATGCGTGGCAATTCTCCATGTCAGCAAGCAGGGCATTTATCATTCTCTGGAAAGTGGCAGGAGCATTCTTCATGCCAAATGGCATCACTTTGTATTGGTACAGACCATCAGGGGTGACAAAGGCGGAGATTTCCTTTGCCCTATCAGTCAGGGGAACCTGCCAATAACCTGAAAGTAGGTCTATTTTGGTGATGTACTTAGCGTCACCAATACGATCTATGAGATCGTCTATCCTAGGGATAGGAAACGAATCGGTCTTTGTTACAGCATTTACCTTACGGTAGTCTGTACAAAAACGATAAGTCTTGTCCTGTTTAGGTATCAAGACACATGGGGAGCTCCAGCTACTGGAACTTGGTTCAATGAGGTCATTTTCAAGCATATACTTGATTTCTGACCTAAGTATGGCAAGTTTTTCAGGGTTGACCCTGTAAGGATGCTGCTTGACTGGAGTAGCCTCGCCAACATCTACATCATGCATTATAACATTAGTCTGTTTTGGTACATCAGAAAAAATGTCATTAAATTCATTAATGAGTTTCATGATAACTGGCCTTTCTGTCGAAGACAGATGATACAGTTTTACATCCAAATTCTGTAATACAAAAGAATTAGGTATTTTGTATTGTCCAAATTTCTCCTTTACAATATCATCATCAATAGGAGAAACATGGCTATTTGAACAACTTTTGACTGTATTTAAAACACAATTACTCTTCTCTGAGTGATCTGGCCGAGATACATAAGGCTTCAGCATGTTTATATGACATAGCTGAGTCTTTTTCCTACGGTCAGGAGTTTTGATTGTGTGATTGAGGTCACTAATTTTGGTCTCAATTTCATAGGGACCAAAGTATCTGGCTTGAAAGGGTTGACCTGGTATGGGCAAAAATACAAGCACCTTATCCCCGGGAGAAAATTCTCTAACACGGGCCTTTCTATCATACCAGCGTTTCATGCTGGATTGGGTGTTTTGTAAATTATTTTTGGCCAGAACACAAGCATCATAAAGTCTAGTTTTAAACTTAATTACATATTCTAAAAGTCCTTCAGTGGCTGTTGGTGACAACAAAGTCTCTTTTATACATTTCAAGGGACCGCGCACCGAATGGCCAAAGACTAAGTCAAAAGGGCTGAATCCCAACGATTCCTGGACGGATTCACGGGTTGCAAACAGCAGCATGTGGATTCCTTCGTCCCAGTCTTTTTCGTGCTCAAAGCAATAGGTTCGGATCATGTTCTTGAGAGTCTGATGGAATCGCTCAAGAGCGCCTTGCGACTCGGCATGATACGCACTCGACATGCAGTGTTTGATGCCCAACTGAGTCATGACTTGCTTGAAAAGATTGGCCGTGAAATTCGTTCCTTGGTCCGATTGGATGGACTTTGGTAGACCAAATAGAGTAAAGAACTTGATTAAGGCCTTTACAATGTTTGATGCTTTTATGTTCCTTAGAGGAATAGCCTCAGGAAAACGAGTTGAAGCACACATAATGGTCAACAGGTATTGGTTGCCAGCTTTTGTCCTTGGGAGAGGACCAACACAGTCAATAAGTACTCTGCTGAAAGGTTCTTCAAAGGCTGGAATCGGCTTCAGAGGAGCAACAGGGATCTTTTGATTTGGCTTGCCAACCATCTGACAGGCATGACAGGATCGGCAGTACTGGATGACATCTTTCTTCAAACGTGGCCAGAAGAAGTGTGACATAATCTTGTGGTATGTCTTGTGGATGCCGAGATGACCTGACATTGGTGTGTCATGAGCCAGATTCATGATGTACGCTCGGTATCTTTCTGGTAACATGATTTGATGGCATATTCTCCATTCTTCTTCGTTGGATGCGTCTGGAGGTTTCCATTTCCTGAAGAGCATATCATCTTGGATGTAGTAGCACGTTGATGCTAGCTCTGCCTCTTGTGATGTCATTGCGGTTTCTCGGAGTTTGGCGAGCTCTGGATCCTTCTTTTGGTCCTCAATCAACTGTTTTCGAGTTGATGCCAGCTTTTCAGAATTTGGCGTTGGTTCTTCTTCAAGAGAAGCAAAGAATGTGGTGCTCAAGTCCACATCATCGTGGTTACTGTTGGCTTTGATGACGTTCTCTTCTTGAGATGCTTTCAACCTCATTGCCCTTGTTACTGCACACGCTGGATATAACTCTAGGTCTTCCTCGGGTGTGGCAGATAAGTCGGGTGTTTGAGTGACGATGGGTTCGGCTATCACCTTTCCACCTGCTAAGTCATTGCCTAACAGCAACGAGATGCCTTCCAATGGTAATGTTGGTCGGACACCTACAACAACCGGTCCAGTAATGAGATTTGACTTTATGTCGATTAGATGTAGAGGCACATCTATACATCCAAGCTCTACGCCTCGTAACAGGATGCTCTTCCCAGTCGATGATGATTTTGACAAGGGCAAGATACCCTCTAAAAGTAGCGATTGTGAGGCACAAAATAAGAACTTGTATTATAAGCAAAGTCATAAATATAAAATGATCATACATTTGGTACTAAAAACAATAATCGTCACAATAGGCACGCCCTTAATCGTTGTAAGATGTTAGGCAACACGCTTTTTTTTTAAAGAATCAGACTCAAAACTAAATCCTTCGGAGAAAATTTATCGATCAAACTTAGAAAGAAAAATACAACATCGCGTCTTGTCCGAGAAAAAGATTTTATCATGTTTGAATAGTTCCAAATTGTAGATGTTTACAATAGTATTTCCTTTCACAAAAGACTTTGATCCTAGTATTCATTTCATAATGACTCTCTGTACTTGTAGAGTAGCTATAAACTAATATGCCACGAATGTACATTAAGCAGGTTTCAACATTTCGATGGTGAAAATGCGTCTCTATATTTGATAATTGTAACTTTCATATATTGGTAATAAAGTAGACGAATTTTAAAAAAGGATGGGTCAGCGTAAATGCAAATACAATATTTATTTTCTCTTGAAAAAAACACACCTTATTATTCGCACCCCTAAGAGGCGTAGTAACCAAAATTTGCACCCGGGGCAAGAAACTTTATTGGCATCCCCCTCCTTTTCCATGAGCATCACATAGAAATATAGGCTTATAAAGGAAAGTATTTATTAATAATAGAATACAAATAACCTTAGCATGTATTATTTAACTAAAATATCTACAATAATTTATATTTTTTGGCATGCCCCCTTTGACCCCCATCACTACACCTCAGGTAACCCCCCCCCCCTTTCTTTTTTCAACTGAGAAAAATTTAATTATTATATACGTCTAAATTACGTCATTAAAATCTGAGCTATGGAAATAAAGTAAATTGGAAGAGACCTATTTTTATTTACGTTAATCACTTATATTGTAGTACCAGGTGGCCGAACCTCGCTCGGTTAAATAATTTCCTAAGGAAGGATATATCCCGAAGTCATTTTGGGACTTTTTTTTTTATTACGAGAATGAACGATCAGGTGAAGATATCTAATCTGAGGAGCTGCTTTTGTGTTCTGTTAGTTCTAAATGTAAATGTACATGGCGACTAGAATAAAAAGTCTCTAAGGTCCTCCAATCATGTAGAAAAAAACACAGCACACGTCGTGTCGTTTTAGATCTTTTGTGTAAAACTATTGGGTTATTATTGGCTTGGAAGAAAATAGTTGCAGGGTAACTTCTCAAATAGTTCCGTTCAGACCATAGACATAAATAAATATAGACTGACCGACTAAAGAGTTTTATGAAACAAAAATTTATGACTTGCAATTTTGTGTACTTTATTATACAGCAATTATGAGCAGTATAAAAGTTAAGTATTCATATCTATTTCAGCCACACACCTATATATATTGTAAATAAGGAAGCAGTGTAGTTTTGTTTAATCTCTAAGAATGAAGATCATGCAATTTTTCATGATTCGGAAATTCGAATACAATAGATATACATGTTTTCAAGTTACATGAAGTTACTTCCTTCGGCCAGTCTATATTTATTTATGTCTATGGTTCAGACATTCAAAATTGCAATTAGTATACACATTGTTTAATTTCATTTCATTATTGTTCTTCCATAGTTCCATAGTAAATTAACATACAATAAGATGGTGCGCAAATGTTCAATAGGTCAATTGATTCATTAAACCTGTTTATGTTTACAAAGAAATTTTTTAATGTATTGCTCTAAGCCAGTGACGTAAGCGGTGAGAAGTTTTTTTTTCATTCATAAAACATTCTAGCTAAAATTAATTTTTCGATATTTAGAATATTTCGATATATAGGAAAGTGCGAAGTTCGAGCAGCCCCGATTTGTCAAGAGGTTCGAACAGTTCACTTTTTATTGCTAAAACTTTTTTATTTGAATGTTTACCAAATTACTACTATATTGCTACTGCGCATGCACCTTTTTTCTTCCCTTCCTACACATACTATTTTCTTTTCCTTGTAAAGGCTAAGTTCATGGTGAGGTCAAACTCAGGAGGTGTGGAGTTATTCTTTTTTACTACCCGGTAGTGAAGGAAATGGGTAATGGGCTTAAGGCTATTTTTAAGTCTGATTGCTCATCAGCTTAAAGAGACTATTTGAAGTTGTGGAGGGTGGGAAATGGTGCAATGGATGGTGTTCTTGCGCTGGAGTAAAAAGAAAATGACTTTATAGTAAAAATTAAATATTAAAACATGTTTTTAGATATATTTTCTTTGACCTGCTCGGACCTTCCATCAACCCGATCGAGCTTACTAACTGGGGAAAAATCCGCTCGAGGAAAAGTACGCTTGGCAATACTTACCCTACACCTCTTTGACTTCGTATTTAATTTTAACTAAGCCTAGTGATACATTAAATCCAATCTATTTTTATAGAAAAAAGGACGAGGAATTCAGAGATACTATCAGTTTTTTCATAGGTCAGACCGTTACGGTGCTATAAAAATCCAAACTTGAAAATTGCTGCCAGCGGGCTTAATGCGCTCGAACTTCGCACTTTACTCTATATCGATATTTACCTTTAGAACTAACAGAATACAAAAGCAACTCTTCAGTATGGCAGTCTTTACCCGATCGTTCATTTTCCTTAAGAAATTATTCAACCGAGCGAGGCTCGGTCACCTGGTACTACATACATACAAGGATAGCTCGCTTAAGAGTATAGGATAAAACAGAACATAAAAACATAAGAATTTCATTATTTTATCTAGAAATGCTAATAAGAAAAACCAAATAAAAAAACGTAAATGTTTTCTATGAGTATTTTATAAACTTTACTCTGGTATTACCTATACAATGGAAACAATGATAGATAACTTAGTATATCAATTTATTGTTACTTAATGTATTCAATGCCAAACAATAATGTAAAGAGAGTCTCTGTTGTCACACAAACGCAGAGGCGGCCCCCGTTGGAGTCGGATCCCCTTATTCGCAAGAAATATTTAAGACGTGATTTTGTTCTGATTGTCAAAATGTTTCAAAGATTCATTTGGCTTGTAAAAATGTTGTTTTTTTTTCCTGATAAACGTTTTGGATGTTCCTTAAAAAATAAATAAAATAATTTACTTCCTAGTCCAAACCTCCCGCTGGACGACGGGGGAGGGCAGCGAGCAGGGTATGAAACCGGAACCGTCAAGATAATCAGTCTAGCGCGCCAACCGCATGACCAGGCATTGCTGTTAACTTAATAACAAACTAATAGCCTATTATTGATAAAGAGACATATTACACATTACGGCATGACAACTACTAGACATTTGAAAATAAAAATCTACACCTTAAGTCTAGAAATTGAAGTTATAGTATTGATCTAGTTTAAATCATGGCTACCTGGTCGTGCGGTTTGCGCGCTGGACTGTCGTTTTGATTTATCGATGGTTCCAGGTTCAAACCCTGCCTGCTCCCATCCTCCGTCATCCTTGGAGAGGCTTCGACTAGGAAGTAAACATCTTCAAATCTGAAGGAACATCCGAAACATGTAAAACAACAAACATTCTAAACTAGACGATAATGTAATGGTGATGTAGGTGATGTAGGTGGTGTAGATGATGTAGGTGATGTAGGCAATGTATGCAATGTAGGTGATATATGGGTTATAGGTGATGTAGGCGATTTAGTTGAATTAGGCGATGTAGGTGAATTAGGTGATGTAGGTGATGTAGGTGAATTAGCCGATGTAGGTGATGTAGGTGATTTAGGTGAATTAGGCGATGTAGGTGAATTAGGTGATGTAGTTGATATAGGTGATGTAGGGGATGTAGGTGAATTAGGCGATGTAGGCGATTTAGGTGAATTAGGTGATGTAGGCGATTTAGGTGAATTAGGTGATGTAGTTGAATTAGGTGATGTAGGTGAATTAGCCGATGTAGGCGATGTAGGTGAATTAACCGATGTAGGTGATGTAGGTGAATTAGGCGATGTAGGCGATTTAGGTGAATTAGGTGATGTAGGCGATTTAGGTGAATTAGGTGATGTAGGTGATGTAGTTGAATTAGGTGATGTAGGTGATGTTGGTGAATTAGGCGATGTAGGTGATGTAGGGGATGTAGGTGAATTAACCGATGTAGGTGATGTAGGTAAATTAGGTGATGTAGGCGATGTAGGTGATGTAGGTGAATTAGCCGATGTAGGTGATGTAGGTAAATTAGGTGATGTAGGCGATGTAGGTGAATTAGCCGATGTAGGTTATGTAGGTGAATTAGCCGATGTAGGTGATGTAGGTGAATTAACCGATGTAGGTGATGTAGGTGAATAAGCCGATGTAGGCGATTTAGGTGAATTAACCGATGTAGGTGATGTAGGTGAATTAGCCGATGTAGGCGATTTAGGTGAATTAACCGATGTAGGTGGTGTAGGTGAATTAACCGATGTAGGTGATGTAGGTGAATTAGCCGATGTAGGTGATGTAGGTGAGTTAGCCGATGTAGGCGATTTAGGTGAATTAACCGATGTAGCTGATGTAGGTGAATTAGCCGACGTAGGCAATTTAGGTGAATTAGGCGATGTAGGTGATGTGGGTGAGGCGATTTAGGTGAATTAGCCGATGTAGGCGATTTAGGTGAATTAGCCGATGTAGGCGATTCAGGTGAATTAGGTGATGTAGGTGATGTAGCCGATGTAGGTGATGTAGGTGAATTAGGCGATGTAGGCGATTTAGGTGAATTAGGCGATGTAGGCGATGTAGGTGATGTAGTTGATGTAGGTGATGTAGGTGATGTAGGTGATGTAGGTGATGTAGGCCATGTAGGTGATGTAGGTGATGTAGGTGTTGTAGGCGATGTAGGTGTTGTAGGTGATGTAGGTGTTGTAGGTGATGTAGGTGATGTAGGCAATGTAGGTGTTGTAGGTGATGTAGGTGATGTAGGCGATGTAGGTGATGTAGGTGATGTAGGTGTTGTAGGCGATGTAGGTGATGTAGCTGATTTAGGTGATGTAGGTGATGTAGGTGTTGTAGGTGATGTAGGTGTTGTAGGTGATGTAGGTGATGTAGGTGATGTAGGTTATGTAGGTTATGTAGGTGTTGTAGGTGATGTAGGTGTTGTAGGTGATGTAGGCGATGTAGGTGTTGTAGGTGATGTAGGTGTTGTAGGTGATGTAGGTGATGTAGGCGATGTAGGTGATGTAGGTGATGTAGTTGATGTAGGTGATGTAGGTGATGTAGGTGTTGTAGGCGATGTAGGCGATGTGTGTGATGTAGGTGATGTAGGTGATGTAGGTGATGTAGGTGAATTAGCCGATGTAGGTGATGTAGGCGATGTAGGTGATGTAGGTGAATTAACCGATGTAGGTGATGTAGGTGAATTAGCCGATGTAGGTGAATTAGCCGATGTAGGGGATGTAGGTGAATTAACTGATGTAGGTGAATTAGCCGATGTAGGTGATGTAGGTGAATTAGCCGATGTAGGTGATGTAGGTGAATTAACCGATGTAGGTGATGTAGGTGAATTAGCCGATGTAGGCGATTTAGGTGAATTAACCGATGTAGGTGATGTAGGTAAATTAACCGATGTAGGTGATGTAGGTGAATTAGCCGATGTAGGTGATGTAGGTGAATTAACTGATTTAGGCGATTTAGGTGAATTAGGCGATGTAGGTGGTGTGGGTGATGTAGGTGAATTAGCCGATGTAGGTGATGTAGGTGAATTAGCCAATGTAGGCGATTTAGGTGAATTAACCGATGTAGGTGATGTAGGTAAATTAACCGATGTAGGTGATGTAGGTGAATTAGCCGATGTAGGTGATGTAGGTGAATTAACTGATGTAGGCGATTTAGGTGAATAAGGTGATGTTGGTGGTGTGGGTGATGTAGGTGAATTAGCCGATGTAGGTGATTTAGGTGAATTAGGCGATGTAGGTGATGTTGGTGAATTAGGCGATGAAGGCGATGTAGATGAATTAGCCGATGTAGGTGATGTAGGTGAATTAACTGATGTAGGCGATTTAGGTGAATTAGGTGATGTTGGTGGTGTGGGTGATGTAGGTGAATTAGCCGATGTAGGTGATGTAGGTGAATTAGCCAATGTAGGCAATTTAGGTGAATTAGGCGATGTAGGCGATTTAGGTGAATTAGGCGATGTAGGCGATGTAGGGGATGTGGGTGATGTAGGTGATGTAGGCGATTTAGGTGAATTAGCCGATGTAGGCGATTTAGGTGAATTAGCCGATGTAGGCGATTTAGGTGAATTAGGTGATGTAGGTGATTAGTCGATGTAGGTGATGTAGGTGAATAAGCCGATTAGGTGATGTAGGCGATGTAGGTGATGTAGGTGATTTAGGTGTTGTAGGTGATGTAGGCGATGTAGGTGATGTAGGTGATGTAGGTGATGTAGGTGATGTAGGTGATGTAGGCGATGTAGGTGATGTAGGCGATGTAGGTGATGTAGGTGATTTAGGTGATGTAGGTGTTGTAGGTGATGTAGGTGATGTAGGTGATGTAGGCGATGTAGGTGTTGTAGGTGATGTAGGTGATGTAGGTGATGTAGGCGATGTAGGTGATGTAGGCGATGTAGGTGATGTAGGCGATGTAGGTGATGTAGGTGATGTAGGTGTTGTAGGTGATGTAGGTGATGTAGGTGTTGTAGGTGATGTAGATGTTGTAGGTGATGTAGGTGTTGTAGGTGATGTAGGTGATGTAGGTGATGTAGGTGATGTAGGTGTTGTAGGTGATGTAGGTGATGTAGGTGTTGTAGGTGATGTAGGTGATGTAGGTGTTGTAGGTGATGTAGGTGATGTAGGTGATGTAGGTGATGTAGGCTATGTAGGTGATGTAGGTGATGTAGGTGATGTAGTTGTTGTAGGTGATGTAGGTGATGTAGGTGAAGCCTATAACATTTCTTTTGTACACATCTGACAGTGAAAACTATTCTAAACAGTGACCGTAATGGGACAACCCACTACAGCCCTGCCCGCGGTCAAACTTTAATCAATTAATTTGTATATGTCTGCCGGAGAGAGTTCAACACCCCGGGCTAAGGTATCAAATGGTTCTTTTTAACCCAGTCCAATGTCCAGTTCATCGCGATGATCTGATGACCACCCACTGAGCTAGATATATAAATATCTCTGAAACGACCATTTAGCGCTCCCTAATCGTAGTGACCCTCGCGAATGACCACCCAGTGAGGGGAGCGTACTGGGTTCTTTAATATTTATTTATTCCTCCCACTCTCTGTTTGTGGGACACTTAGTATCTCTTCAACAATCCGCTAATAATAACTAGACATTTAGCCGGGAAAGTTTTTTCCCTTCACAACTTTGTCCCTCCTGAATGATACATATTCAACATATTGTGCGGAAAAGTTATGCCCAAAATGCGACACGCGGGCCACATCCGGCTCTCAATGCAGATTGATCCGTCCAGCTAGAATGTAAAATATATGATTAAAAAAAAAGACTGAACCGTGTCCGTATCATTTTTAGTTGACTTCTTTAAGTAGCAACGTGAATGGTAGCTTGTTGTTCAACACTTGAGTTTTGATGAAATAGGAAGGCTGAACAAACCAAAACCTGGCTTTGAGTGGACACATTTAAAAGAAATAATGGACAGATTTTTACATGGCTGGGCAACATATGGAAAGTATTTCTGTTTTAATGCAATATTTTTTTGCACTGCAGTCTGTCATTCAGAAGTTGGTTTCGGTAAAACAAATTGGAACATTTAACTACATTTAGTTGCTATAGGGAAAATGTTGGTTACAACTTGTTTCTAATCAAAATGTCGTCTGCTCTATTGCATTTCCATTTTTGTAGTGATGTTGCCCGCGACAAGAGTGTGGAGAATTTATTTGGCCCCCGGGCTAAAGAAGGCCGGACATCACTGGCTAGAAGATCAAGGTACAATTCTTGCGTACAATTTTCGTCGAGGCCAATCAAATAATCTATCAGAGTGCTACCAAAACAACACGAGAAGTAACTCTGTTTAAAGAAAGGAAGTGGTATCAGCCCTTGACTCTATCATATTTACTTCGAAGGCAAAAGTCTTAACTCTAGTGAACACTAAGCCGACACTATGTGAGTCTAGAGCACACAGTACTATACGAGGATGGATGTGGCATGCCGGACGAAACATCGTGGTAGTCTATTCATTCTGTCTCACCGCACGACGGGGCCGCTGCGAGTTCAAGACGGATGAGGTACGAACTGGAGGGATACAGGAAGTTGTACAAAGTGGGATGTTGCTTGCCGCACCGCCATGTTGAACATGAACGCTGGGATATGTTCCCCGAAATTGTGCACAGGTAACAGTGTTGCAGTTGACATGTCCAGAGCAATCAGGAGGATGGTACACAGTAGACAGTACATGTCAACGCGTGCTGTATTATACAATTAGGCTACTCTGGTTTGACATATTTTTTTTTAAGCCTTGCGCCTTCTGGTTACCAGTCGTTCTGCAAGGGGAGGATAGGTTCTCCTCTTTTTTTTTTCGGTGTCTCCGTTCGGCAGGCATCGACATGAAGCAGGGCCGGACTTATGTAAGTGGAGGCCCTAGACGAAGTGAATTTGGTGGCCCCCCCAATGAAACAAAAAATAAACACCAAAATAATGAAACAAAGCAATTTATTTAAAACCTACCTGTATCAAAATTTAAGCCAATAATTAGCTTAAATTCGTATAGAGCGTTTTCCTTAGAAAGTGGCTAGGGCACCGTAAGCTTCTCAAACACATTCTTATCTTATTTAATACAGAGGTTACTTTTAAAATTCACAAAATTTAGAGACTCTTCAGAAGAGAAGAATAAAAAAGTAAAGTAACACTTACCTATAAAACACTAAACCATAATTTACAAATGCAAAATATGACATTAATAAATTATAGCTTTTATAGAGCTACTTTCATGCTTATAGCATACTTAGAGCTATATGGTCTAATCTTATTTGTGGACCAGTGGGGGGAGGGGTCTCTGGGAGAAGGTTGTTCGGTGCTGACTTTAGGCGCTCAGTAAACACAACTCTGCTCGAGTCGGGTGTCGAACCTCGAGCCCCCTTCATAGGTAGCCAAGCCAAGCCAAGCCAAGTTCAAGCGTACTCAGCCTCTTGACCACGCATAGTGATAAATGCACATTTCTTATTCCATATGCTAGGACAAATTCGTGCGAGTGCTCCATTTTCCCTTAGTGCCAATAGAATGTGTTTTCTGAATCAGCCAGGAAAGACAACGACTTGGCAAATTTTAAGTCATTTACAGATTAAAATGCATGACTAGATTGACACACGAAATGCGAAATTATCTTCTTCTTTGTACTAACGTCTATAATTTATAAGATAAGATAATAAAGACCAGAAAGCAAAGTTGTTGGAGTTTCGCAAAATGAACGTGACAAATATATTTATAAAAGAATTCTAAAGCAAAAAACTAAAAGCCTTTCAATCTATAGATCTAGAACTCGTGTTAATTAATATTTCTTCTTTTTTTAAAATTCCTTGACGATCCACAAGGGTAATGACTCCTCCTCATAGGCAGAGAGGTGTGTGTGTGTGGGGGTAGAGATGCTATCAATCTCCCTCTACTCACTCATATCATTTCCGGACCCACCCACCCTCTTGATGTCTGTGTATCTAGCTCCCTGTCTAGCTACTTAAACCAAATAGACGCAAAGCTTTTGAGTTCAGATCCATCACCGACCTATGTTTTCTGTCAGAGTGGGGCGTGTACGGCATTCGTCAAAAAACTCCCATGCCGCTTCGCGCGGCGGATATGACGTCACGATGACAATGCCGGCCAAGCACCAAACGGACCAAAGCCCCGCCGACATATGTTATGACAATCTTCTGGAAACAGTTGGATGTTGCAGAGCAGCTCAGGTCACCAGTGACCTCTTTGGTCTCTCCCCACCTCCCGCTGTTCTGCGACCTGAGACTGGTTAGTCCAGGCGACATTTTTTCGTTCAACAAAATGAATGATAAGGTGTCTACTGTAACAATTTCTTTTTAAATAGCAGGATAAAACTACACATTTAAAAAAAAATATGAACCCCTGTTTGTTATTATGTTTAGCTTAAGAAAAAATACTGTCTTTGGGCGAGCTTCATTTTACTGAGACAAATCAAAACTTGTTTTCCCTGAGTACAGTTTGTTCCTTACGATTGCAACGATGACTTAATGAATTAATATGTGGACTTTGAACAGATACATGGCCGGACTACGGCAGTGCGAAAATGCAGTTCATTGTTTTGTTATTCTTATCCGATGAACGGAGGGTAGGAGGTGGCTCCATGAAATGAAAGCAAAATAGGTTTCTAAAATATGCATATAAATTATAAAAATAAAGAAATTGAGATTAAGCTTGCAGGCAATTAAATGTGTTATTATTCCAACATGACTTAAGATTATTTTCAAAAGAGAAAAGGAAAGTCCGCGTCTCCCTGGAGTTTGAGAGATAATGCAAGGATAATAAGAAGCCAGCACAACAATATTTAACTTCTCTTAAGACAACTTGTCCCAATACACCACAGTTACAGATCTGGGCAAAGTGGTTGGCCCCTCTCCATTAACCCTTAAAGTGCTGAGCTATTTAACAATGAGTGCATACAAAATGGAATTACAATTCTGATGTTTAGAGGCTGAACCACCACATACGTTTTAAGGGTTAAGACCAAAACGGAAAGACTTTAAAACTCTTTAACGCCACTTTAAGTCAGGGTGTTCCAAGGTCATTATTGGTCACTGAGCAGTACAAAGAAGCCCAAGTCATCAAGCGCTGGTTGTGTGTGTGGATGGGCCCTTCTCTACGTTGGTAGTATTTTTAGTGCATCTATATTGTTATTGTTATAGTAGTTATGGCGAAACTGTAGTCAAACTAAATTTCCATTTGTTTGGACCAATCAAATTATCTTAAGGCTGCACCACCCGAGCACGAGACTAATTAACGAGTTCGAGTCTGCCAAAGAGTTTATAGTGACATTTTGACCTTACTGCGTTACTTTCTTCTGCTAGTATTTGGTGAATCTGGAAGTTGAACAGTGCTTAAATAATCTCTGGTTAGGCAGTTAATTAAAAAAAAAAAAAAAAGAAAAAAACTCCACCCACAACAGCTAAACATAACGTTGGACGTGACCCTCGATCTAAGAAAAAACAGGCCACCTTGATGCTAATTTTGTGTCCTGCCTTCAAAGCTAGTAAACATGTGCACTAGAAAAACAATCTCAAAGAGCGCTTTAAAAAAAAAACAAAAAGAAAAAATACAACGAAAAGAAACCAACGAAAACTGGAACTACAAGTTGGTAAGACAAAACATGATGAATAAAAAAAAAAAACAAAAAAAAAACCTAAGCTACGTGGACATTAAAGGGTTAATTATGGCATGTCCTTATATGGTAGTGCAACTGGGCTTATGTTGTGTTGGTCTGTGGAGGAAATACTAGAACGCCCACACACCATTACGTTAGGACATAAAAATGTTCAGCTGTAGTTATCAGCGGTTCTCAAACTTGAACAGTTTCTCACAATTGAAATACATGATAGCTCAGGCTAGAATGTATAGCCGAAACGCAGCCACGCTAGTTATCCCTCTCTTTGTGGAACTTTATTTAAATAATGAGAAGATGTTGGGATATCAGCGGTGTAGTACCAGCTAGGAAGACTTGTCGACAGATTTACAGCCCATAACAGAGTTGATCAGAAAGAACACACCATTTCTTTGGTCTGATCAATGCACACGAGCTTTCATCAAGATAAAACAGAAAATATCGACTCATGGCACACTGATATATTTGGACCCTAACAAAGAGCTTACATTACAAGCAGATAGCAAAAAATGGCTTGGGAGCAGCGTTATTACAAGATGGCAGTCCAATAGCATATGCTTCAAGATCATTTACTGATACTCAGAAAATCTTGCAAGATATTGAACCATGCCACGGTATCTTCAGACCGATGAGATATCTTTTGGAGCATTCAAACTCTAAATCGCAGATACTTTGTTAGGATCTGGTTTTATTCCAAAAAATTAATTTCAGCTGTTCTAAAAACAGACTTTTCGTGGTTCAGTTTAATCTTCTTTTCTTGACATCTCTTCATCAGCTCTCTTAGGTTAATATCATGATCTCTGAGTGCTTCTTCTTTCGTTCTTTCTCTTCCTACCACTATAATATCATCAACGTAATTGAAACAGCCATTCAGTCATTCTAGTGCTAGATTTAATCTTCTCTGAAAAATTTCTGAACTCCCTTTCAGACCGAATGGTAATCGCTTCCATTTGTATCTACCAAATGGGGTTATCATCGCTGTCAAATTAGATGACGCTGTGTCTAGCCTGACATGCCAGAAAGCTTCTTGCACATCTAATTTGCTGAATATTTTAGCATCGTTCAAATCTGCCAATATGTCATCTAAAGTAGCAATATTATAGAATTCCCTTAGTAAAACTTTATTCAGGGCTTGTGGATCTATGCAAATCCTAATGTTTCCATTAGCTTTTTCCATTATCGCCATCAGACTCACCCACTCCCTAGGTTCTATCACTGGTTCTATGATTCCTCTCTGTATTTGGGTCTTGAACTGCTCCTTAACTCTTTCTTGTAAAGCAATAGGGATCATAATTTCGCCAGCTCCGGTCAAACTTTTGCTAATTCACGGCCATGTTACCTTCTACCTCGAGCGGCTCGGGAACAGAAAGGAAATTTCTAGCCGCCATTGTCTGGTGTAGCCCTGTGATTGTTGTCTATTTCTTATTGCAAACAATAAACCTTTATATACTGATTAATGATTACCTCTGATCATTAATACACCGATGCCAACATGTTGATTAAGATCTAGGTTCTCAGTAAGCAATAAGTAAACAACTACCATTTGTGTCATGGCGGAAACAATACTTTATTCTATTGAACGCACGCTTTATGCTTACATAACATCTTTAACTATCAACAAAAAGGGTCACAATTATGTTTATTGTACTACTTAAATTAAGTCAGAGATCTAGTTTTTTAAATTATGCATAAATATTTTAACACCTATTCGCCATAATTAATTAGAAAAGGGGTGGGCAACCTTTTTCAACCGAGGGCCACATTTACAAAATTTGGGCACTGTTTTGTCACCTTATTTTGTATTTTACTATTTTATTCGGTGCCACCAAAAACACTTCGCCTATGGCCTCCAATTGTCCAAGGCTGGCCTCAACTGGCAGTTCAAAAAAGTACGTGAAGATTTGGAATTAAAGCATCCCGATGTTCGGTAACACAGTAGTATCCGCTGGCCAATCATTAAATTAATATGGAATAACAAGGAAGAAATTGTTAGGTTCCTTGATGGACATTGACTCTGACCCCTTCCCAATATTTCTAATGAAGAGTTGAAGACAGACTTCATGTTTATCGTCGGAAGCATTGCAATTTGTTGTTTGCACATGAAATGAATGTGCATCTTAAATCTTTTTAAACAAAGATATTCCATTTCTTGAGGCCAACAAGCGAAATAAAGTCTTTATCCTTTTACCTTAGCTGAAAGGTGAATCTATTTCTAGTGAAATCGCTGAAAAGTACAAGACTTATTTGGATTCCTTGATTCCTTGTGGAATTTTAAAGCAAATTTTAAGACATAAAGAACTTGAAACAAGTTTTCAATACCCTCAGCTCACCATTTAATGAAGAAGCTGATATAGCTCCAGATGACATACCTCCAAGCAAATTATGACCTGAAATAGAAGTTTTAGTCAGTTCCTTCGCGGGAGCTTCATGGGTGCCAGAAGCTGTATATCCACACTTTAAGAAACTTATACTTTCACATTTTATGGAACCACATTCATCTTTGAACAAGATTTTCTTTTTGTTTGAAAATTATCAATTGTTAGGATAGGTCCATGCTTATTGAAGGTAATTTGGTAAATGGAATATCTTTGTTTAAAAAGATTTAAGATGCACATACATTTCATGTGCAAACAACAAATTGCAATGCTTCCGATGATAAACATGAAGTCTGTCTTCAGCTCTTCATTAGAAATATTGGGAAGTGGTCACAGTCCATGTCCATCAAGGAACCTAATAATTTCTTCCTTGTTATTCCATATTGATTTAATGATTGACCAGCGGATACTACTGTGTTACCGAACATCGGGATGTTTTAATTAAAATCTTCAAGTACTTTTCTGAACTGCCAGTTGGGGCCAGCCTTCATTTCTTCATTTTTTTCTAGAATCTCCTAACTTAAGTTTCACTATAAATGTACTTTGTAAAAGTAATAAATCTAAAAGTATGCCTTATTTCCTTTTTTTTTTCTTCTACAATGCCTCTATTCAAGTCACACATTCTTTGAGCCTTCTTGGTGTGCAAAGGGTAGGTGGACACGATTCTTGAAAACGGCTCTAACGATTTTCCTAGAAGTTTGACAGTTGATGTATATCATTTGAAAAATGATTACTAGCTCATTGGCCACACTGGGAAAACTAGTTTGACTGTTATAATTTTTAAAAAAATAAAAGGAAAATAATTTAAATTAGGCTAGGGAACTAGATCATTTTTATCTTGAACAGGCTATGTATTCGGGTATTTCCGCATGTAGGTCAGTTCATGAACATTTTTTGTACGCACTGTCTTCAAAGTCTAGATCTAGAGGTCAATCATTTTGGATATTATAAAGTCTTGGAGATTTATGACTTATACATTTACCTGGATCTTCTTTCGAGGTGGGGGACAGAAGAAGGGGGCAAGGTAAAAAAAATAATTTCAAAAAAATCAACACTTATTAGTTCTTCAGAGCAAAATAGCGACCTTAAAATGTATAAAAAAGGTATTGTCTTTTTTAAAAGTATCTTATTCTTGTTTATATAATCAACATGTAGATTTTGTTGAAAAAAAAATGGATTGAAATGTGAATGTCCACTTTCAGGGTTAGGCTCATGGTAAATTATTTATATAATCAACATGTAGATTTTGTTGACAAAAAATATAGATTAACATGTGAACTTTTTAGGGTGCGGCTCTGAGTGGATGTACTGTTGTAAAGCTGGCCGTGCGCCCAAGGGAGAGCAGTCAAAGGAAAACACGAACAACTGTTCACCTCGCCTTGCTTCCCCTCTCATCTTGTGACTATGTGACTATGTCTAGAACCTACTCGGGACATACGATACTCTTGTAACATTAGGTAGGGATAGAAATACAAGCAGACTGCTAGTACCCTCATTATATCCACCATAAACACTAACAAGGGAGGATAATCCAGCAACGCGAACATCTCCCATAATGCGTCTTCCAGACACGTGACCCCTGCGATGACGTCACATTTCGTGGGGGTTCGGTTAAACAAGGTTAAGATCCCAGCAGAAGTGAAACTCAACAGAAAAAGCGGGAAAGACGGTCCACACTATTTCGTCCTTGCTGACTCATGCACTAGACTTGTTGACTGTCCAAGTTCTTAGTGCTACAATAGAACACCAGAGACATTCATAATAGACCAGACAGGATCACTACATAACTGAAACATTTTGAAAAATACTATAAAAAAAAACAACAACTTATCCGAAGTGTAATTGTATCAATTAGTTTGTATCAGTCATGCAATTAAATGATCCAGATCTAGACCAACAAGAATAAATTTGTGCGATTAATAATATTTTACCAATTGGTTTTGTTTAGCTCTATTTCATGTTTTAGCTTTCTCACTACGCTATGATACTAGCACTTGCCGGGACCAGTTGGGAAAATTGGGGGGGGGGGGGGGTGAATCAATATCTGGGAGGATTTTACTGTATTAAGGGGGGGGCAACGACCTGAATTTGAGTTTGTGGATCACGCTTCCTCGGGCTGACGTGCTAACCACTATGCCAGTTAGGTGCTTTATTCTAAAGAAGATTGTATGGTTATATATTATTTGTTTCAATTTAGAGCGGCGACCTATAAAGGGGGCTAAATCAGCTTATACAACCATTTCTGTCAAGTACAATTTCTTTCCCTTGTTCAAGATACCAACGACAATAAATAATTAATTATCAATAGTTAATAAACTTATTGGTTAATATTTTTTTTAATAGATTATTGTGTTGTCAGGTAAAAAAAATGATTGTGCGAAATTTCAGCTTGATCCGAGATTGGGTGTGGGAGAAAAAAGTGTACAAACTTTTTACCAGAAAGGCAGAGTGAGAGTGAATTGATAAAAGCTTTGTTGGCAACAATAGTTAATTAACATTCGGAATATACACATTATTCAAACAACATGAAACCGTTGCATTTTGACGAAATATGCACGCATGCTTATAACTGTTTCTGTATGTGATTTATGGATAAAAGATGAATTTAGTAAATGTGTCCTATTTCAAAAGTGTCATAGATCTAGTTTCGGAAATTATGCATACATGTTTTAATACCTATTCAATGTAATTAATTAGACTAATTAGACCATTATCAAACAGGCAACGCAAGACTAGACTAGCACACTGGAGGTTTGGAGGCTTTATGAACTTCCAACACGCCTGTAAAGGGCGCATTATCGCAACAAAAAGAACTAAAAAAACAAACTTCAAGTCCAACCGAAAGACTGTGCACTCTGGGAAGAGTGACAGGATAACAGCAAGCCTCCGGCCGGACAGGGACCGCGCGCTGTGGTTTGGGCAGAATTGTAAGTTTTTAGCTTAGGACACATCGTCCTTTCATTAGGTCATTTCAGCACCCGTTTGGGTCTTTTTGTTCCTAATAAGATTATTACTCACCACTTGTTAGGTCACTTTGTCACTAGTTAGTTCATGTTTCGTCACCAGTTAGGTCATTTCGTCTCTAGTTAGGTGATTTTAGACACTTGTTAGGTCATTTTAGACACTTGTTAGGTCATTTCGTCATTAGTTAGATCATATCGTGCGATTCTTTACATACTAAAATTGTGTTCCGAAAAAAAATAATTACAAAATTGTTATTACATAATTTAAAATCAGAAATTATAAGCCTAGCTAAACCAATAGTTTGCGACTTTGCTAACTAAAGGGGAAAGGGACGAAGTGAAACTTAACGACATCAATGTAAGAATAAAAACAAAACCCAATTAAATACGGTACTCAGAAAGACACAAATATAAAGGCACATTTCCTATTCCATTCACTAGAACAAATTCGTAGAAGTGCTCCTTGTTCTCTTATGCCATTAGAGAATGGAATGGGTTGCCTGAATCAGCCAGAAAAACCAACAAATTGATTAACACGCATGACTAGATTGACACTTGAAATGCGTAGGACTTAATTATCTTTTATTTTGAAGTAATGTCTGTAATATATAAGATAAGATAAGATAATTTAAAAGTAGTTCTTACTTCATGCTCTGAAATACAAGAAATATTAATCGATATTGATTTAAATGCAAGTCAATGTCCAAATATAACAAAAGCAATTTGTTCTTTGATCGATAACATGTTGCTCATTGTTCAGAAGTTGAGATTCTCAAGGATGCCAGTTTCAACTAAACACAACCTTTGACCTCGTCTCCTTTTGAGTTTATTTGTCTTCATTCATTTGTTTGTGCGCCGCGTGGTGATGATGGCGTCGACCTTGGGTACTCGACCAGATCGAAAACTCCAGCCCAGGTGTATTTTGACATATCTATGACACTCGATCCTGACACAGGAGGTTTCCGGTTTTAGCCGAACTGCTATGACTAAGAGTTTCCGCTAAAGTTTCAAGAAATACTAAGTTTCTGGGTATTATAAGCTCGTAAAAAACCCAATCATGTTCTTTTGTTATTTCAACAAGCAAACTAGAAAAATTACTTTTAAAATAAACGCTTTATCAAAGGGAAGAACTTCACACATTTTTTATTCCGTAAGCTAGAACGAATTTGTACAAGTGCCCCTTCTTCTTAATGCCATTAGAGAATGGCAAGGGTTGCCTGAATCAGCCAGGAAAACCATCGACTTAGCAGAGTTTAAGTCATTAATTAACATGCATGATTAGATGGACACTTGAATTGCGTAATACGTTATTATGTTTTTTTTTAAGTAACGTCTGTAATTTATAAGATAAGATTAGATAAGACCAATAGGTTCTAACGATATTAGTCTAATAAATACATCTTAATATTCAGGAATAAACCTTGAGTTAAAGTAGAGAGAGCTAGGAGGCCAATAGAGACTTAGAGCTTGGAGGCCAGTAGAGACAGAGCTAAGAGACCAGTAGAGAGAGCTAGGAGCCAATAGAGACTTAGAGCTTGGAGGCCAGTAGACTTAGAGCTTGTTGGCCAGTAGAGACTTAGAGCTAGGAGGCCAGTAAAGAGAGCTAGGAGGCCAGTAGAGAGAGCTAGGAGGCCAGTAGAGACACCTCTGTTACTTCGACCACCTTTCAGCTCACCAAAAAAAAAGACTTCTTTTGGCATACGTTCGTCTCCCATACGGGGTACGTGCCCTACCCAGCGTAATAGTCGGACCATAAGAATTCCCTCTATACTGTCCATACCGGCGTTGGCAAGGACATCGCTGTTTGCAGTGCGGTTTTGCCACCATATGTCCATGATGGTGCGCAGTAAATCTAATAACAATATCGAACCAAAGACCAAATGACCTAGAATTGGGGGAAACTTGAGTTGTTGCAATCTCATTCAAGGGCTAGAGTGATTAGATTATATAACCAGGCTCGAAGATTGTTACCTTTTTTTTTTTTTACTGATGCATACTATTATTTCACGGGTCGTTATACTCTGAGCTAAATCTGAGCTCCCCCCCCCCCCCTCCCCAATTATCTTTCCCCTTTCCATCTCCATATGGGGTCTCGTTACCTGCAATCTGTGAAGAACTGGGAACAACAGAAACAGGTGAGTTACAGGTAACATTAGAACACTAACGAGTTCTGTTCATCGCCACTACAACTTGCATTATCAAATGACTGGACTGCTAGCTGTACTAAAGATAAGAGGGCAGAAATATCTAATTAGGATAAGTAGGTGTTTTTAAAGATTCAGGGGAGGTAATAGCTAGTAAGGGCAAGAACTCTATATACCGGGCACATTATGTTTATGCCAGGGAGATTTAGAGAGATTTTTTTTTCTTTAAATTTTACACAAATCGCTACACAAGTTATTGGGCGGCGCGGGGGGGGGGGGGGGGGGGGGTTAAAGAAAATGGAGAAATGTCTTTAAATCAGAACTACTGTTTGAATTGCTCTTTGACACTATATCAGAGTAACGTAACGGTCGGTGAAATGGTCGGGGATATACATTAACTACAGATTCCACCCTATAAGGTCATCTGCAATATCTCTTCCACTTGTTTCTTTAGCATTGTTTGATGAATATTTTCTGCAGTCTGTGTTTCTTTACCCTTAAGTTATATGGTTTACAGTTTATTTTCACCTAGGTTTAAATTAATTACGGTTGTTTAAGTTATATGTTCTGCAGTTTATTTTCCCCTAGGTTTAATTACGGTAGTTTAAGTTATATGTTCTGCAGTTTATTTTCCCCTGGGTTTCATTACCGTTGTTTGAATTATATGTTCTGCAGTTTATTTTCCCCTGGGTTTAATAACCGTTGTTGGAGTTATATGTTCTGCAGTTTATTTTCCCCTGGGTTTAATCACCGTTGTTTGAGGTATAAGTTCTGCAGTTTATTTTCCCCTGGGTTTAATTACCGTTGTTTAAGTTATATTTTCTGCAGTTTATTTCACCTGGGTTTAATTATCGTTGTTTGAGTTATATTTTCTGCAGTTTATTTTCCCCTGGGTTTAATTACCGTTGTTTGAGGTACAAGTTCTGCAGTCGGTGTTCCCCTGTGTTCCTTAACCGGTGTTTGAGGTATATGTTAAGTATTCAGTTGTTTGAGGTATATGTTCTGCGTTTTGTGTTGAACTATATTCCTATACCACATTAGTGATGTCTTCCAGAAGAGTTTTTTTCCTGTGGGCTCAAAAACAGATGCTCGCCGCTTCTCCGGCTTTTATTTGGTCTGTCTGCTCTTTTGTCCTTCGTGTGATCCCTACACAATGCTTATAATAACTAATCAACTAAATATCATGTACTGAATAAACAGAATTACGCTGGTGATACTGAAAGTAAAAAAGTCTGAATACTCACGTACTGACTTTACATACTTCAGAAATAAATGAGGACTTGGCGGGTGAAGTTTCTATCAACATAAGACACAGCAAACTATTCTTCACTGAAGTAGTCAATTTCATATCAATTCACTCAGTCTGTATCTGTCTGCGCCAAATGTCTAACACGGTATTTCTCCCGCACCCATTATCGAATCAAGTTGAAACTTTACACAATTTATTTACTTTACTTAAAAACACATTTTTTTGTTTGATAACATCATAACAGCAAAGGATATAAATCATTCAGTATTAACATATATGGCTAAATATGTGGGTTTTTTTCCCCTTAGATAATTGTACATGTTATTTCTCCCTCACCAATTCTGAAAACAAGTTAAAGCTTTACACAATTATTTACTGAAACGTAAGAAAAAAGAATGAAATTTAAAAAAAAAACTCTACAATTTGGTCAATTAATTTATTTGTAATTAATTCATTATGTTCGATACGGATAAAGGTAAATAAATCTTATTGTATTGACAAATATGACTATAAATGTAAAGTTGTTTCTCTTACATAAGCTTTTTAAAAATATATTATTAATTTTATTGTTCTTTGCTGGGCGTAACTTAAAGAGTTTTTTTTAATGCATTTTTAAATATTTATTTCCTTTGTTCGGATGATTTATCTCCACCTTTTTTGTTCTTCTCTATAGTTATCGGCCTTGTAAAAGTGCAGGCGTTTTATTTTCGTTTTGTTTTGACCACACCAGCGTTGACCTACTTATGATAGATGCAATTGTAACAGTTCAAACAATTCCATAGAATCCAGTCACAAAAGTTTTAGTATTGAATCTTTCAATTTAGTTGGTAATACAAAATATAGAGTCGAATATCCCCCCCCCCCCCCCCCCAAATTTTAAATAGCTTTTAATTTCTTTCGTTATATAACTTACAGAATTGAATCTTTCCCCTCAAATTTCAAATAGTTTTCAATTTCATTGGTAATTCAATTTATAGAGTAGGATCCCGAAGGTTCCCTAAAGTTTTCAGCAGAACTAAACTGGTGGCCTTGAACTTGACAGCAAGACGAAAGGAAGGAAACCCCCCCCCCCTCTCACTGACACTCAAAACTTTTTTCCCTTTTTTTTTCACAGATGATGGTAAAAAAAAAAATAAGATAATGTTGTTTTTTTTGGTTTGTTTTATATGTTTTGGATGTTTTGGTCATAGGTGAAGATAATCTACTTCCTAGTCCAAGCCTCCCGAAGAACGACGCGGGATGGCAGCCAGCAGGGTGTGTACCCGGGACAATCGAGACAACCAAACCACCTGGGAAGGGGCAGGGAAATCTGACTTTGTAATAAAAATGTTGAACATATTTTAGACTTCATTTTGTTCAACCCGAAAGCTACACAAGCCCATTTTGTTCAACCCGAAAGCTACACAAGCCCATTTTTTTTCAACCCGAAAGACAAGACAAGCCCATTTTGTTCAACCCAAAAGCTACACAAGACAAGACATATTGCTAAAACACATTTCGCTGTAAGACATATAAGTATATAACAAATCGCTATGAGACATATTGCTATAAGACAAGGCACATTGCTATGAGACATATTGCTTGAAGACATTTCTGTAAGGCATATCGCTTTACGGAAAGATACCTGATCTAGAAACCACAGCGCAGTTCATCTCAGATATATCACTTGTCATCTAAATCCTTAAAGATAATAATGAGAATACAGAAGAAGAAAAACAAACAGATTGCTTATAACTGAATCACCAAAAAGTCATCGCCTCTCTTCCTGGGCTTACACACACACACACACATCGCATATAATGGAGAAAAACATCTCAGAAGTTTTTGTTTTCTATCTATTCACGCAGTTTTACTGACCTGGGGTTGGTGGGGGGGGGGGGGGGGGGTGAAAAGGTGAAGATGTTAGAGATTATGCCATAAAATAGTAACTCTGACTCCAAGTGAAGTAGCTGGTGAAGCTTTTCATACATACAGCTAGCTGTGCATCCGGTGTGCAAAATAAATAAAGAATTGATGAGCTATTTTTTTTAAAGTTATATTTGACCTTATTTGCACATTTTAGCTCTGTAGAATCAAATTTCGAAACTCTTATTTTGTTTTTTTTTTAAGCACAAATTAATTTCAACATTGAGGAAGCATTAGACCAGTGTTTCCCAAACACTTCATATACTCTGGATATTTGGCGCAACACTTTGCTTATTATTTTTGTAGAGAGATTAGTTCCCGTGGTTAATCCGTATTATTCTGTACAGTGTTACCCGCTGACATGCGGACGTGATTTGTAATCTACTCTGGAGAGTTTAACGTATTGGATATATTTGATACCGCTGTTATGCGGATAGGATTTTCTTGACTTGTAGCACTAACAAGGAGTGCAGTATTATTATTATTATTGTCAAATAAACTTCATATTTGTCTGCTGAAACGGACTTAAGTCAATGTGTAGTATCTATGTTTGTCACGTGTCAAGAGTACTCCAGGGAGCACGAACCCAGCATTCCACGACATTCGCATTCTTCAACATTACACCGTTTAACCTTTTTACAACAACAAAGAAAGCAATTACACCACGTCTGCTATTGCTTAGTTACGGATTTCGCATAATCGAATCTTTATTCGTAACGCGTTTTAAAACATGGAATATTAGTCGAGAAATTATAAAGAAATTTTCATTTTCAAAATGACCGTAACAATTTCAACATGACTAGATTGACCTGGGGACACGGGTAGGACGTAATCATCTTTTTTTTTAAGTCACGTCTGTATTTTATAAGATAAGATAAGATGAAATCTAGAAGTAACTCCAGAAGACTATCGTAAAAGAAATATTCAACACTAGGCCACCCGCTGCCCGCTCCCATTTGATTCGGGCACAGTTCACCCGTGCACCTAACTGATTTAGCCTACATCTCCCTGGTCATTTATGTGAACTTATTGTAGCTTCTCCGATGTAGGCAATTACGTATATTTTGTTTCACTTGGAAGTGAAGAAAGTGAAATTGAATGAATGAGGGAGTGAAGAAAACATGGAATGTATTGGATCGATCTGTCTCAAGTATCGTTAGAAAAACAAAATCGATTTTTCTATTTCTGGAATCGCATATCAATCGAGTGAAGCGTGAGTATAGGTGTGCGTGTGTGTATGTAGATATGATACAAGCGTGCATGTTTACTGTGTGTATGAGTGTGTATATAGGAAGAAAGGCGGGGGGGAGGGGAAGGTATAACCCAAACAAACATGATTACATGACCGTGCTGTCACACACACACAGAGTAGTCAAAACTGCGAGAGGCTTCCACCCAGGTCAAAGTGACCCGTCCTTTGGCGAGGGACACGCCCACTAGCAAAAATTCTTGATAAACAGAACATCTGTTGAGGGGCACGCACGCATGCACGCACGCACACATTGTAAACACCAGGCACAATACTTGGAACAGTTTTTTTTTTATATAAATAGTAGTATTTTTTTGTAAAAGGCCGATTACACTGTCGTAACACAAGTTGAATGTCTTAATCAATCGTCAATCATGCAGTATATCAGAAGGTTTTCTTAACTCGAGTCAGGTGGAGACTTTTACCTGTAATAAACCTTGAAGGGGAGGCCATACAGCCCTGGTAATACTTGAATCAGTTGATAGATGGTCTCTTCATCCCCCCTCCTCCTTCTCTTAATAGCTGTAAGCCCGCGCTTGGCATTTGAATCTTAAAACATATCATGAAATCAACGAATCGGAAGTTGGTAGTTTGGGTGGTAGTTTTGGTCATGATTGTTGTTGTGGTTGTCATGGGGTTGAGGTTGTAGTTTTAGATGTGGTTGCAGTTATTGTTGTTGTTCTTCTACGTTGTCATTGTTGCAGTTGCGAATGTGGATTTTTTGTAGTTGTGGTTTTAGTTGTGGTTGTAATGTGGCTGAGTGGAATTAAGGAGAATGTTTTTTTACTTTTTTTTAGCGGCCCCCGAAAGGGGAAAGACGCTATTAGTTTTGTGTGGCATGCCTGTCCGTCCCAATTAGATCTCAGAAACTAGAAGAGAAAATGAAAATCGGACATTAAGATATTTTTTATCTGATGCAATGGCTACTTTTTTCTTTTCCGAAAGTGAACCATATAATTTTTAAAATTACCTATGCAGGAAGATTTTTCAAAAAAATACACCACTTTTAAATGAAAAACCAGGGAATGTAGGTCTTTTAAAAAGGTCACATACTTCTTTATTAATAAATCAAGCTTCATTCATAGTTTCACGCATTGGTACAAAACATTGGCATCTAAGGTCACAATGGAAAAAGTATCAATGGATCATTCTAAAATAGATTTTCCATTTATTAACTAACTCATTGAATAGAATACTGATTCCAATGCTGTTTTTAAAAAAAAAAATTTAATACGAACTTCGTTTTAGTTGAAAGTTAAAAAAAACCAACTACTTTTATCGCGCATAGTTTTAACATATCTTCATGATACACTTGACAACAATCTAAATTAGACTCAATAGAGGCCAGTTGTAGGTCCATTGGTGACTTCGATGGGGGGCCGCCTCTTTGTAATCTTGTTTTACTTGTATTTGTAGCTTATGTTTTGGTTGTAGTATTCAGTTATAGTTACGTTCTTGAGTGTAGTCAGTCTTATGGTTATAATGGTATAAGATTATCCCTTTAATTTTTTAAAGTAATATATATGTATATATATATATATATGATCGTTGTTTAGTGAGAAAATAACAGACGCTGTATACCCTTTTTAGTTCAAATTCATTCAAAAATTCGGAATATTGGACTTGACATGAAGCTTGAACGTTACAACTGAACAGGCTGTTTCTCTTTTCACTGAAACAAACTCCTATCCTCTATATAAAAGTTTTCAAACCGAAAGTTTTCTTTTAAATTTCATTTGTAATAAGCTCTCTTCATGTATTTACCATTCTTTGTAAAACTCGAATCTTCTTATATAATATGGCATGCTTTTAGATATAAGTATTTTTTATTGATAAGTGTATTTTTATAAAAGCATTCGAAAAAAGTGTAGGAGCCTACAAAAAAATTCTGCCCTGGGCCTCCACATACTTAAATCCGGCCTTGTGACAGAGTATTCTCAGTTTGAGATCATTCTACTTAATGAATCTAGAGAAAAATTGTTTATCACACCGAACATAAGTAACAACTGGGGTTGAAATTATTAAACCTGGACTTATTCCAGGATAGATACTACATCACATCGATACAAATTGTAAAAAAAACAACAACACTCAAATTAAATATCAAATACAAAAATCATAACCTATAGATAAAATTGATAACTTTTCCTTATGTTGGAACTAACTAACTTCATATATTAAATTACTATCAGATCTTGGAACAGGTTGACTGAATCAGAAAAGTCAATGCCTAAGTAGATTGAAGAGTTCAAGCCAAACTGGCATAATTTACTAGATCAGTGATGGGCTAATATTTTTTGTGGAAACAGGCCAAAATTTAAAAGGAAAAAAAATTTAACAGGCCAAATTTTTTTTAAATTAAAAATATTAGAATAAAATAAATACGATGTGTGAATGTTTGACTAATGTTGCCTCATAATTTAGTTTGAATCAGGAGCAGTTGTTCTGAACATTTAACCGAGTTACTCGTCTGTCAATCTATTTCTAACACCATTTTTTTTTAAAATATAAATTTTGTTAATGAAAAAAACAAACATACATTCTCTGAGCATGAGATATCAAATTTAGAAAACTGGATCGCAACAAGTTCCTGTAAACAAGGGCGTAGCTAGGAATATTCCATCGTTTGGGCGCCGGGGCCTTGACATCTGTGGGGGCCCCTGCATTTTGCGTTATATTTTATTTTTAATGTGAAAAACACTAATTTGGGGGGCTCCCTTTAAGTGGAGGGGGGCGGAGGAATTTTAAAATTCTCCCCCCTCCTCCCCCGTCCCTAGCTACGCCACTGCCTGTGAAACTCAAATTTTGGGTCATCTCTCATTTCATCTCTGCCTGGGGCCTAAGCCTTCAACCAGCTATCCCCCATGCGTCTCAGTTCTGGGCGAGTCTGTCCATCTGTCCCTACGTCTTCACCAATCTGCTTGACAACTGTTTCCAAATCGCGGCGCCATGTATTCCTGGGCCACCTTGCTCTTGCTCTTCCTCTTCCCATGGGGGTCCCAGGTCAGATTGAATCAAAATCCATTCAAGTACATACTTTCAAATAAGACAAGGAATGATGTGCAGTATTTCTAAGTTTGTCTTCCTTAACAGCTTCTCGTCAACGAGTAATCTTTAACTAGCGGATTGGTGACTTGAACAAGTTGTCGTTTCAAAATACTAGAGTGACCCCTTAGATAAATTAATAGATTTTAAACCTTACATTTTAGCATTTAGCTTTTATATGACTGGGAAAGAACGGGATAAATGCAAATTCCGATGGCCATATCGAATCTTCAAACTTTTCACATTTCGGAGAACATTTTTTTAATGGAAGAAAGACACAATTTAATCTTTTAGTTCCTAAACTCGCTAGAAGTCGCGTCTTACAGTAAGCCATCTCTAATGGCGATGTCTTCGATTCCGAAGGTCAAGGATGACTACGCAAACCTATTTGCCATGTGCTTTATTCTTTAAATATAATCTTATCTTATCTTATATATTAGAGACGTTACTTTAAAAAAAAAAAAAAAGAAAATAGTGACGTCTTACGCATTTCATGTGTCAATCTATTTTTGAATGTTAATCGGTGACTTAAAATCTACCAAATGGTTGGTTTTACTGGCTGATTCTGGCAATCCATTCTATTAGCGCTAGGGAAGAAAGAGCCCCTATACGAATTAGCCCTAGCATATGGAATATGAAATGTGCCTCAATCTTTGTGTCTTTCTGAGTATTTTATAAGGTTTTGTTTTTTTCTATGTGTAAATTATGGTTCAGTGTTTTATGTACAATAGCTGTTTGACTTTTTATTCTTCTGTCCTGAAGTGTCTCTACATTTAGTGATTTGACTCATGGTGTTATTCCTAATATATGTGAATATTCGTTTGTTATAACACACCAGAGTATTAAGATTGGATATAGAGCGTAGTCCTACATTGTGTGTGGGTTGTGTGTGTGTGTGTGTGTAGTCCTACATTGTGTGTGGGTTGTGTGTGTGTGTGTGTGTAGTCCTACATTGTGTGTGCGTATGTGTGTAGTCCTACATTGTGTTTGGGTCTATGTGCAGCCCTACATTGTGTGTGAGTATGTGCGTAGTCCTACATTGTGTTTGGGTCTATGTGCAGCCCTACATTGTGTGTGAGTATGTGCGTAGTCCTACATTGTGTTTGGGTCTATGTGCAGCCCTACATTGTGTGTGAGTATGTGCGTAGTCCTACATTGTTTGTGGGTATGTGCGTAGTCCTACATTGTTTGTGGGCATACATTCTGAAGCACTGTAGTGACGTCTAAGCTGTTGCAAGTAATAGTTTTCCAAAAATCCTGAGCCTGTTCCTTTTAGGTCCCATGATAGACATGTGTCCCACTTTGTTAGCCCAAATATCTGGTCTCCTTATTGACTACAAAACTTTGTATATCTACTAGTCTAAAATTTTAAAAACCTTTCCCGGTAGAGCCCAAAGAAACGAAGAAATATTAATAATAATAATTATTATTATAAAGGGAGACTACAATGAATTTTGTTTCTCTGTAACGAAACTCGACCCTGGCAGCGCCAGAGAATGAATACTAGTTCGTTTCTAACATAAAAAAAAACAAACATTTGTTGCAAAATCGGGTCTCTCCAATGGAGTACTAAAGCAAAGAAAGATGTATAGTACATCATCCCCTATGTGTACACACATTCACGAACTTGCACATTTTAAAATAAATTTCAAAAAAAGATTTTTTAACAAAAAAAAAAAAAACATTTTTTAAAGGTGAGGGCACAGAAAGTGTATATTTTTACCGAGAAGGAAATTATTTATTTTTTAAATTCTGGAAGCGAAAATGAAATGGATTAAGTTCCCGCCAATTGTAAGGAAGATGATTCGCTTTTTCCCCATACAACCCATCCAGCCTTTTACAAAAGAACAAAGTTGGCAGGCAAAGGACAACCTTTTTTTTAAATGAAGAATAAAAAAGAAATAATTCTATCAAGTTACTTTCCATGTCTTTACACAGGCTCCCTTTAATGGGGCTTGTAATATAAAGTGAGACCCGCTTTACTGCATATAACATAATTGCAATTTTTCTTAGGAAAGAAAAAATGTCAACCAGCTTATTATTAAAATTGACGCTTCACATAGAGTTGTTTCGCTTATTCGCATTGTCCGGTTAATCGTAACTTAATAGGTGAATGCCCACAATGTTTTTGTTCCCAATATTTGACCTGTCTGTCAATGTTGACAGTTCTCTTTAAAAGAAGAAAAGATGTCTATTGTCATTTGTCTTTCTCTGCGTCTGAGGGCCGTCAGGGCTCTGACCACTTCGTACAATCTTTTCATCTAGGGCTCCAACACAGCGAGGGGAAGGGGCGGTTGGCGGTCTAGATCTGATTCGGCTTTAAGCCCTCGTTTTCTATAGCAGTGCCCGTTGTTGGGCCAATTTGGTTGGTCAGGCAGCTTAACATTCAAGGAAAATTTTTGTATCTCCTCACTCTTACCCTCCCCATATCCCCCTTACATATATCATATTTCTTGGATATTAAAAATTCAATAAAAAAAAAAATAAAAAAAAAGCTGGAGACAAAGGCTTAAAAAAAAATTTGATGTCGACCCTTCAATGAACTTGTGTGACCTAGGCTGTAGAATGGCCTCTAACTTATCCCGTAGGAGTAAAGAGGTGCATCTTGCAGAAGGTAGAGGCATGCACTATGTAGGAGTAAAGAGGTGCACCTTGTAGTGGCATGCACTATGTAGGAGTAAAGAGGTGCATCTTGCAGAAGATAGAGGCATTTGCACTATGTAGGAGTAAAGAGGTGCACCTTGCAGAAGGTAGAGACATGCACTTTGTAGGAGTAAAGAGGTGCATCTTGTAGACGGTAGAGGCATGCACTATGTAGGAGTAAAGAGGTGCACCTTGTAGAAGGTAGAGGCATGCACTATGTAGGAGTAAGGGTGAGCAATATTTTAAATTTTCATGGGCGTGGCTGTTTTTAGTTGTAACAAGAAGAACAAAATCTTTTTAAAAAATGAATTACTTTTAAATTGATTCGGATTCGTAGAATGCGCACCCCTCCTTTTTTCCGGAACAGTTACGCCTCTGTTCTTACTCTTTTAGCCTATTATATACCTGCAAAGATCCCCCACTCCGCACGTCTGTCGTCATTCTATTTTAAGGACCCGCCAATGCTTAGCAAAGCTAACGATAGGACCGAATCGAAGAAGCCGTCGGAAACGTCTCAGTCAAGGATGACAACTCAGCGAGCAGCTCCGTCTCCATCATCGTCTGCCATTAGCATCGTCTCGTGAGACCCGAGGGCAGACGACTTTTATCCGTGGGCTCTACGTCAGAGATATTTGATCACTTTGTATCTCCTTTTGTATCTCCTGGCCGCGAGATTCTCGTCTTGTCGTGATGGCGGGGCATTCAAGCTTTGACGTCTGATTGTACAGACAAGGAAGCCGACGTCTGTCAACAGCTCAATGTAACAGTGATTCTCAGAGGGTTATGACAAGGGAAATTGCTACAATATGTTTATTCGGCAAGTTGGGCAAACATGGACTCGGTCTTTAAAACATTTAAAGTGGGGCATGCGAATGACTTTAGAATATTGTAGATTTAAGACTACTGTGCACTGAACATGTTATAGCAGCATGAAGACCACAGTGCACTTACCATGCTATAGTAGCATGAAGACCACAGTGCACTGAACTTGTTATAGCAGCATGAAGACCACAGTGCACTTATCATGCTTAGTAGCATGAAGACCACAGTGCACTTAACATGTTATAGCAGCATGAAGACCACAGTGCACTGAACATGTTATAGCAGCATAAAGACCACAGTGCACTTACCATGTTATAGTAGCATGAAGACCACAGTGCACTTACCATGTTATAGTAGCATGAAGACCACAGTGCACTTAACATGTTATAGTAGCATGAAGACCACAGTGCACTATAAACGCTATTAGCATTGTGTAGTCTGTCTGTCCATCCGTCGTCCGTCCGTCCGGTTTAGATCTCGTAAACTAGAAAAGATATTTCTTTTACGAAATTGTTTTTTCTTGAGGCTTTGAATAAGAGATTGACCCTTTACAAAACAATTAGATCAGATTAGAACATAATCATTATATGACATCATTTAGGCCAGGTTGACATCTAACTTCACCTTCATTTCACCTATCCCTTGGTCTGCTGGACCGTTGGGGCACCACATAAGATCGGTCAACCTTCTTTCTCGTCTTCTCTGTCATGTGCCTGTGGTATAATGTCATTCTGATATTCTTTCTGAAAATATTGAAACCTGTCTTTTTACCTGCCTGGGTGGACCACTTCGGGGGCCGATTTTGAGTTTGTGTTTCCACACAAACTGTCTTTGTAACCTTGTTTGTTTTTTTAATTATCTTCAACGTAACTTTTTTTTTTCTTGTTTTAAAAAGAACTTAATACAATGACAAGACCACAATTCATCATCAGCATCATCAAAGCCCAGGTAAGTAGGGGCTTGAGAAGCCCAATTCCTTTCTTCCCAAAGCCCTTGATTGAAAAACAAAATGGCGTTTGGTAGTCCTGCATTAATCTTCGCATGCAAGTCAGGAGCTTGTCGCTGTCAAAACATCTAGTCGGTCTTCGGGCTTACATGCTAGTACAGACTCTGCGATGGTGCGCACTTTGTCTTCTGGTGCACGAATACTATGTGTGCACACAGGTGTTGCAGTTTGAACGCACTTCGAAGTGAAGATTTATTACAGGACCAACAAAACTACTGACCACAGGCCAGAGCACATATCACACGATTAGGAATCTTGCCTATAACATTCTGATATTTGTTTACCACATTCTAATGGAATCAACGTTGGTATCGTCAGTTAGAAGAGAAAGAGTTAAATAGTTAAACCAACCATATCTTTACATTCTGAACATCGATCTTATTAAATAGTTTAGAATGTTTATCAGATCGATTGTTAGTTATTTGAATGTAAATACTTCTGTATGATGCCAAGCTCGTGACTCCAACCTTAATTATCTTTACACAAAATACCCAAACTTTCTATAACTAAACAAGCCTGTGGAATTTTTCACAGTGTTTGAACTTATCGATAAGTCAACTCGACAGCATTCCGCTAGAAAAAAACTGTGTCTATGCTAATGTTGTGCATCTCTGAAAATTCGCGGAAAAAAACTGTCTATGTTAACGTTGTGCATCCCTGCAAATTACTATCTTTTTATTGTTAGCGGCCCCCGAAAGGGGAAAAGACGCTATTAGTTTTGTGTGAAATGTCTGTCCGTCTGTCCTGTCCGTCTGTCCGTCCGTCTCGTTTATATCTCGTAAACTAGAAAATATATTGAAAATCCAACATCACAATATTTTAGACCATTCAAAATTCTGATGCAACGGCTACTTTTTTTTTTCTGAAAACGAAAAATCTAATTTTTAAAATCAGTTATGCAAGCATTTTTTTTAAAGAGAAAAAGCTAATTAGTATGCATTATAAGTTAGACCTAATTTAAAACGAATAGTAATATTGTAAATGTCATTTTCCTTAATTTTTTTATATAGGGGAAATATTTTTTTTTTTTCTTTGTTTGAGGATGCAATTAAGAGATTGAGCCTTTTCTAAACAATTAGAGCAATTACAAGATATCAGTTTGGCCAGGGGAGGCGGGGTGACTGAGCGGTAAAGCGCTTGCCTTCCGCACCGAGGCTCCCGGGTTCGAATCCTGGTGAAGACTGGGATTTTAAACTTTGGGCGCCTCTGAATCCACTCAGCTCTAATGGGTACCTGACATTAGTTAGGGAAAAGTAAAGGCGGTTGGTCGTTGTGCTGGCTACATGACACCCTCGTTAACCGTAGGCCACAAAAACAGATGAACTTTACATCATCTGCCCTGTAGACCACAAGGTCTCTAAGGGGAACTAGTTAGGCCAGGTTCACATCTAACTTTACATTCACTTTCAACTATTCTCTGATCTGCTGGATCGTTGGGGCACTACACAAGATCTGTTAAAAATTCTTTCTCCATTCTTATCTCTCATTTGTCTTTGATATAATTTCATTCGGATGTTCTTTCTGAAAATATTGAAGCCTGCCTGGGTGGACCACTTCGGGGGCCGATTTTGACTTTGTGTTTTTCACACAAACTATCTTTTGTAACCTTGTTTATTTATTTTTATTTTTTTTTAACTTTTTATTTGTAAGTTCTCATAATTCACAAGTATTAAATCAAAAACAATTGAAAAGTGATTAACCTAAAAATATAATAATAGTAATAGAAATATTATTTAATAGCAAAGACATACTACCTAACTTTTGAAACCACAAGACACAGAAAAACGATACAAGGATCCTCTACCCCAGAACAATCAACACAATATCAAATATCCCTGACCCCCAACACCCCATTTCTGGAATACTGCCTGACCATTGTACAAGCAAATGAAAATCAAACTAGATAATTCTCTACCTTAAAATCAATAATTTTCCTAAATGTCAATTCTAAGTGATTAGGATCAAACACTTTATTATTATGTAGAGCTTTGAGCCAGCTAGCCGCTAGCCCAAACAAGGTTCCTGTATTCGGAAACAAGTTGAAATCATGTATAATTTGTTTTTTTAGTTTTGGCAGCTTGTTTAAAACAATAGACAAGTTAACATTCACATAGTTGCCACAGTTAGCTTCTAGTAAGGTACTTTTATTGCTTAAAATTTGAAAACGGGAATGAAGTGTCACTAATAAAAAATATGAAAATTTAACGCCGTGTAACAATTTCTATGTTTAAAATTGGCGAGTATTTGTCTGAATATTGTATAATTTACAATTCTTAAATTAATTATTATATTTGTATTATTGCCTAAGCCCGAAATTATACATCTATACACCCTAGCTCAAACTTTCCGCTGGACGGTAAGAGGTGATGTGGGCATTGTGTGAACCCGGGATGACCGAGACGGCAGTCCAGATCGCATACCTCGCAACCATTCTTCTAATCCTGTTTGTCCATTACATCAAAAACTAAATCTGTTGATAACTCAAAAACATCTACGTTCGTCATTCCTAATAGACCTTGTCCATTATTTTTTTCCCGTTCTAACGTCATCAACATCTGCTGAAGAGCAGACTACCAGACGGTTAGGAGTCTTATAGAACCAGGCCTCCACCCACGCACCTTCATATTTATACATATGTCTGAAAACATGACCACGTGAGAGCTAAATTTAGACCAGCTTGGCTATTTACGCAATAAGCACTCTCCTAATGACAGCCCGAGCTCAAAGACCGGCCTGAAGGTTTGATGTGACGGCCACGTGAAAGGCGATTACCTCAAGCAGCTAAAAGCCAGAACATAAAGTAATGGGAGAGAGAGGGGGAGGGGGGTGCTCCCCACTTGATGGGCTTCCAACGTAGGAGACCACCTTTTAGTTTCTTTTATTTAGCCTGCGTTTTTTCTAGCCGAACGTGGCAGAGGAACTGATTATCAAGCAGCAGTCAACGTACTGTCAGAATGGATGAATAGAATGACATTATGGGTAGAGACTAGACTGCAATACAATTATAATATGCCATCGATTGTTATTTAAGTAAAATTCTAGACATAATAAGTCCAGGGGTGTCGAAATTGGACCGGGTATTTCTATACCAACCTGCCCATAAATTGTATATTAAATGGAAGACATCCAATTCTAGATCTACCTGTCCTCAAAATTATTATGTTAAGTTTGATAATGTACCGATAGCTGTGCACATGCACACAGTGAAAACTGTATCCTTATGTTGCTTTTTTAATCGCAAAGTGTGTAGGCCCTAAAAAGATAAATCCTACTAGTAGCACTTTCTTCGGATGTAGGCTATTACATTATTTCTGAAAATGTGTTAGATTAAATTAGTTGGTCCTAGTAGAGTCTGTATAAGATTTTTTCAATACGTCACTCAGAGGGACCATTTGTAAGAGAGTACTATAAAACCTATAACAATTTAAATAATACATGCCATTGTGGAATAAATGCGGCCTTTATCTTATAAAATACAGACGTGATTTTAAAAAGCAGCATTACTACATTTGCCCGAACGCCCATATAGCCAGTCCGCCCATGGATCCGACAGTTATTAGATTGAAGGATTTACAAACCAAAGTTAATTTCTCTTTTCGTACATTTGTGTAGATTGTGAAAACTACATTTCAAAAATAAATGTTTCAAAGAAAATTAACTCTTTCTATCTATACTTATAGACATGATCAAGCTTTATGAGATAAAATTAATTAACTCCCTTAGACATTTCGTTTCGTATCTTTTAATCTAGTCATCTTTCAAGTTTTTGTGATATACGCCTAAAACTTTTCCTGTTACTTCGTTACTACATTGTCAGGATGATGCCTTTTTTTTAAAAGGAAAATGCGTTTGAAAGCAAGCAGAACGGGAAAACCCGCTGGTTTCATTAGGCAGCCGCTACGGCAAGATACCGGAGACGTGATGCCAGCATTCTGCACATTTGTGTTACATATTTATATATATATATATATGTTATATACGTAGATTTTTATTGTGAGGAATTTACTTTCAGTGTTGAAAGAAGGTGCCACGCGGGGGTCAAGGCGCTGAAGGAAGCCAGGCGACAAGTAATGGCATTAGTTTCTTCTCCATCTCTACTCTGCACATCAAGTCTGACACATATCGCTGATAGCTGGAGATAGACGTCCACTGCAGGATGAGTTACATCTATATTTCAAAATAATACATTATACGCAACTGGTGTCAGCTCGCGGTGCTAGCAGTGGCGTTGATGAGAGGTGAACCCGCCCCCCCCCCCCCCCATCTTACTCTTCATTACAAGCTCTATCTTTCAATATTTATACATTCCATTCATCGCTTATGATAATGGTTTTGACCAAGCTGCGTTAGTTCTGGTTCTGTTTGTTTTGTTTTTTTAAGAAGCGAAGACAAAATAAACAGTTGCAGATTGAAAGTTAAGTTACTGCGTTACGAGAAACAGGACAACAGCAATATTATGTGGATTTCCACAAGACAGATGTCACGTGATTAAAAGTTTCTTATTAAAAAATGTGAAATTATTATCCCACACACACACACACACCAACACACACACACACTCCAGTCACACACACTCACACACCTACACTCCAATCACACACACACACACACTCCAGTCACACACACACTCACACTCCAGTCACACACACACACACACTCACACTTCAGTCACACACACACACGCACCAGTCACACACACTAAATTGACTGGAGTTGCGGTGGTTGAGTGGTTAAGCGATTAACTTCCTAGCCGAGAGATCCCGGATTCGAATCTTGGTGAAGACAGAGATTTTTAATTTTGGGATCTTTAGGGCACCACTGAGTCCACCCAGCTTTAATGGGTACCTGACATTAGTTAGAAAAAGTAAAGGCGGCTGGTCGTTGTGCTGGCCACATGACACTCTCGTTAACCGTAGGCTACTGAAACAGATGACCTAGACATCATCTGTCTGGTACTTACATCGGAATGCTAAAGGTGGTGTTTAGCCATACTCAACCTTTGAGTTTCTTAAAAAAGAACGGTGCCGGTGGTATCATAGTTTTTAATCCTTATCACCAACATACCACACCATTGTCCATGTTATATTCCAATGAAACTATTTAGAACTATTGTACTGGACTGTTCCACTGATCTATAGATTTTCAATAGAGGAGAAACTTAGACTACATATTACAGCTTCTAGAAATTCTGTCTGAGAGTTGATGCATGAGTTTCATTAGAGTCTTACAGTTCAACCGCAACATGTATTCACAAGTAATGCCGAAAAAAATAGAAAGGAAACGCGACTAAACTAATTACAAATATAAAATAAAGTAAACAAAATAACAAAGAAAATGTTATCCAACAAACTCAGAGATGGCCCCCGAAAGTCCGCCCATGGATCCGCAATGTAAGTAGACAGGTATGTTTCGATAATTTTTTTGGGAAGAATATCAGAAGCTATGTTCAAGCTACTAACATCCTCTCTTGATCTAAAGCTGGATGGATCCTTACACCCAACTTCACGAGGTCTTCGCCTGTCCTAATGAGGTCAACTCGAATATTTCAGGATTTTCTACATATACACAAATTTAAAAAAAAAACATCTTTAATAATTTATAATTTACTATAATAAAAAAATAACTAATAAAAAAATGTTTGGCTTTCGAAAGACAAAAAGTAGCCGGTGCACCTCAACCTCAACTTCGCAAGCTGCGAATTATCAAAAAAAAAAAAAAAAAGATTTTCCTTAGCTTTCTAGTTTTTGAAATTTAAACGTGACAGACGGACGGACGGACAGACCACACAAAACTTATAGTTCACCTTTGTGGGCCGCTTAAAAAGCACATTCCTTTGTATACACAATAAGTGGAAATTTGGAATGGGATGATCACATTTTTCTTCATTATCTCCGTTAACCAGCAGGCTAAGTCACACTTAATAGTTTGACATGCTTTGATTTAAATAAAACTATGAGTTAGGTCAAGGTAACAAAAAAATGGAACAGGTAAGATGTTTAGATTTTTATTCGAAAAGATGTATTCAACCTTCATTTCTGTTCACTTCTTACGCGAGCTATCTGATCCAATTACAAACGTCCAGGTCTTTTATTGTTCCAGCCACCTCAGGAGTAGAATAGGCTTAACTCTTTCTCTCCTAACTGACGATACCAGCGTTGATTCCCCCAGAATGTGGTCAATAATTACGGAGAGAAAGAGTTAAATTATTACCTGTATGAAACTTTTTGGGTGGTAAGGTCCCCCCTTTTTCAGACCTTTGCAATCCACATGCGGGCGAACAATGTATAGCTTGGTTGTTTCTATGGTCTCTATGGTCAATGTTTAACGAGGATGTCATGTGGCCAGCACAATGACTAACGAACGTAACTTCCCGAAACGTAACTCAGGTACCTATTAGAGTTGACTGGAGACAAGGACGGCCAGAAAGATCAACAGTCAAACTAACACGCCCCTGGAGAATAGCACGGCCAGAAGATTCAGTTTAACTTGAATTGGTTCGCTCGTTACTCTGTGCCTTGAACAAAAAAACATTAACTTTAAATTTCTATTTAATTAACGTTCTAATCTGAAAAAAAATGAAAATAACACACACGCACACACACACATACATACACACACACAGAGATCTTTAAATACAAGCTTAGGGAAAAAAAAGAATCAATTTAATCAACTCTGAACATTCATAAACTTCAAACCCAAAATTAGTTTGGAAACGTAAAGGGAGGTCATTCTCATTCATTTCAATACGCGCCAGTGTGGGATACGTGCGTGTGTGTGTGTGTGGTTACGTGAACTTATTACAAGTTTTTGATGCCGTTCTCAAGGTCACATAAATGTCACAATAAAATAGTCCAAGGAAATTCTTCATCTCTTTGATCAGGGAGCCTCAAAGTCTACAGAAATGCTGTCATCTGGTGCAGCCTGAATAATGTCCCTTGGTAGAGCTTGAACGGTGTCATTTTGGTGCAAATTAATGTGCGTTGTTTGGTGCTGGTTGAATTGTGTCATTTAGTGCAGGTTGAATGGTGTTATTTTGCTGGTGCCTGAATGCCTCATTAAGTGAAGCTAGAATGATGTCATGTAGTGAAGCTTGAATGGTGTCATTAAGTGAATCTTGAATGACGTGATTAATTGAATCTTGAATGATGCCATTAAGTGAATCCTGAATGATGCCATTAAGTGAATCTTGAAAGATGTCATTAAGTGAAGCTAGAATGACGTAATTAGGTGCAGCCTCAGTGATGTCACCAAACCCACATCTCCACACATGCATCTGGTCAGCTTGAATGTTGCCACCTGATGTCGTGATGTTGTCACGTGATCTTCCTATCTGCTGACAAATCATCACGACTTCAAGAAGAGGGATGCAGTGCTAAAGAGTAAATGCCCTTTCTTTAGGAGCTGCCTTATCTTATGCACTGCTTCTCTTTCCTTGGAGAACCCATTTCCGTGACGTTTGAAACTGTCCAAAACGAAGGTAGCCTCCTGTTCATGATTGCTACTTCAGGTTGTTAGGGTTAAACCTTCTCGGGTTTCTATAGGCTCCTCTTTCCGTTTCCTCTTTAGGACTTGTTCTAGGACTTGATAATGTTAGGACAGTCTCCAGAAGATAAGACATGACTGTCGCTACCATCATAATCCAGTAGAACTTAATATTCCCGGTTGGTTTTAACCAACACTAAGAGTAAACCAATTATATTTGTATGTATGCATACTTTAAATTTACGTATATTGTAAAAGTCGCGATGATTGACTACGAACAAGGGAATTTAGCACATTCTTCCTTTATCTTACTGAGCTATTTCCCTTTCTATTTACTTTCCTTAACTGCTCTCTCTCTCTCTCTCTCTCACTCTCTCGCTCACCCCCCCCCCCCCTTTTTCACATCTACCTGGTCTATAAAATTCCCTTATGAATACCTCAAAAGCAACACACACACAAAATAAACACAAAACTATGTGACTCTGGATGTTTTCAACGATCACTCCCCACCTCCCACACTTCGGCGCCCACACACGCACACACAGCCCTTTATCCTCCACCCACACACGCGCACACATTCGCGCGTTAGTGTTCATTGATATCCGACGCTGTTGGAATGTTCCAGAGGTTACAGTGGAGGCGTTGGAACTCGCCCCGGCGCCAGACTCTTGCAGGACGCCCCCGTATATACATCTATAAAGTTCAGAAAGACCATAGAACCGGCGGTATGGGACAGTAGTTTGTGTGAGGAGGGAGGGGCGAAACAAGGGGGGGGGAGACAGGCTAACCCTCACCCACCCACGCACACTCCCCTGAAAACCCTCAAAGCTCCATGTGTGAGGGTTCGTAGCTGTGATCACAGCAGACATAATGGGACACAGTGTTTACTCCAGACAGGAAACAGTCAACCGACACAATAGTGCAGTGTACGAGAGGAATGTATACGCCCCCCATCACAATCTCTTCAAGATGCTCGCCTAAATACCGAAACGTAACGAGCTGGGTTCAAGTCTACACACACAAACACGCACAGACTCAAATATCTCCTCACACATACGCCGTATTTGAGTTGGCAGTACTTTCTTGTCTACCTACATTTTCGCAAAATCTGAAAACATCATGAAAATCTACTTGAAACAAAAATAAACAAACGAGGTCACGTTACTTTGCGTTATAGTGTTCCTTGCATATAAAACAAGCGGTTCCTTTTTTTTTTAGGGGAGTTTCTGACAGTACGGCTGTTTTGAGATCTTGTGTGCTTGAATATTACTATCCATTTTTTTTAGCAACTTATACAAAACCAATTTAGTTTCAAATACTTTTTAGCGTCTCCCTTAGTGAAGCAGCTGCTGTGTTTGTCAGACCTCTTCCTCCATTACATTTAATTTTCTCTCACTCCGAACCAACGATACAGACGTTGATTTGACCCCATTAAATTTAAAAAATTCTTGGGTTTATAAACTTTCATTTGTGTTATATAAAAGAGCACGCGTTATTCTATAATTATATACCTATTACAACATAAAAGTTATTGAAGTTGAATCATAACAGGGTAGTAAAACACAAATGAGCAAAATGAATAAATCCTTCGGAACGTAGAAAATAATTACGGAGTGAAAGAGTTAAATCTGAAAACTTACTACTTTATTGAGAATTCAATTTCACCAGTTTCTATCTCTCTCGGAATAAATGTGATGTAGTGTCCTAGACATAGAATAGGATATAACTATACTAAGAACAAAAAAAAAATCTTCAATGTTTAAAATTTTGAAATATATAAAATGAGGGCGTGGTGATTGAATTGGAACGCGCAAGGCTTCAGAACCGGGGAGTCTCGGGTACAAGTTCAGGCAAAGACTAGTGTTTTGAATTCCCTGATTTTTTTTTGTAGGTCGCCCCTGATTTCACCCAAATCTATTGTTGCTGCGGAAGTAAGGAAGGCTGGTAGTTGGAATATCATTCCATGAATGATAGTATCGGTGGACTATCTACTGAGAGTTTATGGCTCTACAATTAGACCATGTAAGAGAAGGGGAACTCAAACTCTAGTCAACAGACGCCAGTCGTTAGAGAAGGCCTGAACACTGACCTGCAACGTCACAACCTGTGGGCAGTTTAGACCAATAGCTCGTTGTCACGTCACAGGTCTGTGCGTTGCTGTTCAGTTGGTCAGACCTATAAAGAATGGTCACTAGTCGACCGAAGAATACCCTTCAGCCTGTCACCTTGATACGTACCGTGGGAATCGTTACTTCAACGTCTTGGGTTTTAAAACTATTGTTTGGTTTTTACTGTGTGTTGCCACATAGCCTTGAAACCTGCTATTCAAAGCGTATGAACTGTCATAAGAAGTTCGCATATGCTAGCGCTATTATTATTATTTTGACATTTTTTATGGCCTTTTAATGTCATTAGGAGCGTCTTGGGTATCATATGGGGTTGTGGTTAATATTTGTTGATACTTACTAGTACATTTTTTTTTTTTCAATTCATTTTTTAGACGTTTTTTATCTTCCTCACCTGGTCTATGGGAGGCGCTGAGCGGTTAAGCGCTTGGCTTCCGAACTGGGGGTTCATGGGTTCGAATCCTGGTGAAGACTGGTATTTTTAATTTCGGGATCTTTGGATGCCTCTGAGTCACATAACACCCTTGTCAACCATAGGCCACAGAAACAGATATACCCTGAAAGGGAAAGCTTTTTTTTTTTTTTTAAACCTGGCCTATGAGGAAAGTGTTAGCCATTTAAAGAATGAAGATTCAGCCAGGAAAACCAATGACTTAGCAACGGATAGATTAACATATAAATTCGCGTAGGACGTAATTATCCTGTGAAGTAGCGTCTGTTAATAAGATAAGTCCTAAAAAAAAAGTCCCAAATCCTTGCATATTCAGTCAGTCGTAACCAGCCAATCATTATCGTCATCTTCAGGCCATTGTGTTCTTCGCAAGCTCGCTGTTTCGCTGTTCGCAGATTACCTACACCCATTAACAAAGTCCACGCCGTGGCCATGTGCAGCAAGACAGCTGGTTTCTTTGTATCAACAGTTAAACAAAAAGGTACACACCATCTGTAAATGCAGCAATGGGAGGGATATCAAGCAAGAGTCATAAGATCGGCTGCTTATCCCTATATGCGTCCGTATCTGTATAGTAGCAAGTGCATGATAACATACATTCCCACTTAAGAGTTTTTTTACAATGTGGGAGGACCGTATATTCCAGGGGCCAGAACTCCCATGAAAGAAATTCCTATCATAGTCTAGAGTAGTTCTTCTTGAGTTACCCTTTAAGTCTCTCAAACAATCTCTGTCTAATATCAATTTATTCTGTTTCATCTTGGCGTGTGTGTGTATGTGTTAGAGTGTGTGACAGAGAAGGGGTGAGAAAAAAGAAAGGTTTGGGGGGGGGGGGGAGGTCCTAAACTGCTTTGCATTTCTTCCTTCACACTTACATTTATCTCCCATCCCTCCCTCCCACCCTTCAAAAAATGTTCCACCGTATAGATGTAGATCTCATCCCTCGGGATCGTGGCTTACAAGATGAAAATAAAAAAGGGAAGCGAGGGCCTGTTCTACTTGTGAATGTTGTGGGCCTGCTCTACAAAATGGCGCTGCTTTTTGTTGTTCAACTAAATGTGAATGTCTGGGGGGGGGGGGGGGGAGGGGGTTGCTTTTTTTTTAGAGGCGAGGTAGAAAAAAAAATTTCTGTGGTGGCTTTGAGTATGGGTGAGTTCTAATCTGGCTCACGGCTACCTCTTCACCCTAAGTGTATTATTTTATTTCCTTTGTTAGCCTCACACTCAAAGGTAATGACCTATATAAATTAAACAATGAATGGACCACAGGCACAGGGTGGTGGATGAAGAGAAAAGCCCCGCGGGGCCCCACGAAGTGATTTAGAAATATTTGTCTTGTCTATTCGCAGCCATACCCTGTCGTCTTATGTTTCATGTGAGATAGTTCTCGCCCTAAGAAACTACATGGTACGGTTCGTGCACGAAAACAATAAAATGCAGGAAAAAGAAAAATGTCCATCTTATATTTAGACATCAAATCAACTTGAAAAACTCGAGAGGTAATGTTGAGCTATTATTAGATACAGCATAACAAAAAATGCTAAGAACTAAATTGTTGTATTAGTTTGTATATGAGTTGCACGCTTTTATGTGCATTTCCACAGGTCCGATGGTGCAGCGCGGTGCAAATGTCTTGCTGTATCTTAATACGTAAACACATGATGAGGTCAGAGATCACGTGAGGCCGCGCGCCTCTATTGATACCAGGGTACTTTGATACTTTTTTTTAAAATTCAATACTCAGAAAGACAAAGATAAAGGCACATCGTAATGAAACAGAAGAGCATAACACACGACCAAGAATTTTGCATCATTTGCTTGGTTGTATGTTGATATAGCAGCAGACGGTCAGATGTAGGTTGTTGTAAAAAAAAGATGATCAGTTGTAAGTTGATATAGCACTAGAGGATCAAATGATTTCACTTAATCACAGATGTGTCGACACTCTTTCAAAAAGTCATACTGCTTACCCCCCCCCCCTTTTTTTTTCAGATGATGTCACGTACCATTATGTAGCCCGAGCTACAGTACTTTAACACTGACCTACATAACCAGGTCTGGATAAAAGACGTCATCTGATAGCGTTGTGACGTCATATTTAGACAGCTTGTGTAATTTGACGTCGCCAGGAATTTAGGAAAGAAATACTAGTGAAAAAAAGTAAATTAAAATAAAAAAGGCATTAAAACAAACAACCACGTGATGTGTGACGTCAGAGAGGAGCGTCAAGAATGGAACTTTGACATTTCTCAACATTTCGTTCGTCACGTGACCTTCTCTTTGTCACAGAACCGTGACTTGTGGTCAGGGGGAAAAAGTTTCTTAGCAGTACATGTGGTTACACTAGTGTGAATATTTGCTTGTGTGTGTTTTGGGTATAAAGGGGGGGGGGGGTTGCTAGAGTAAGCAAGATGATACAAACATAGCAGTGACTTGAAAGGTACTCTGTCTATTAATTTTCTAGCCTGACTTATTGGTACATACTATTGGCCGCTTTTGAGACTAAAGACTGGCAATGGCACTAAAGAACCATTGGAGCTCGCCGACTGCTCATATTTCGCAACAGTGCAGATGATAGATTGGATAGATTGGAAACCTGTGTGTTATAGAGTGTGTGTGTGTGTGTGTGTGCGCGCGCGCTTATATGATGGCGGGGAAAGAGGTTAGCGATTGATTGTGAATGATGCAACATAGGTGGCATTGTCGTCACTTGGTCTTTGTTAGGACAGACGACTCCAGAACGTGAGACCAAAAGGTTGTGTTATTGTATTGACATTTTGTTATGAAATATTATTAGTAAAGTCTACTACATTAATTTTATTTCCTATCAACATGATTTTGTCTATATTATAAATAATAATAATAATAATCTTTATTGTCCGTATGGAAAAACATTATAACTATAAGAAACCAAAGTGTACAATCACAACAGACTCAAATGAGGTTGTATTTAGTATTGCTCACAAGGAGGTTATTCAAGTTATTTAAAATTTTTGTTAGTCAACGGTTTAGTTGTCTGCCAGCAGTTTGGTGCTACAAGTCAACGACTGGTAACAACACTATGTTAAGACTGTCAAAGCGTACATTGTCCTTCTTTGCATTAATTTGTACACATTTCTGTCTGTCGCTCCGTCTGTCCAGTCTCGGTTTCAAAAAATAAAATACGCACAATTTTAAGCAGCCGTAAATTTCCCGCCAAGAGAGAGACTTTTGCCTAAAGACTTAGACATCTCGGCCACGAAGAACTAGAATAGAAGAAAATAATATATATATATTTTCCAGGAAACTATTTTTCCAGTTCTTCATACTTCCCTAAATTCGAATACGAAACATTTGTTTAAAATAACATGACAAAAATATTGAAATGAAAACATTTGTTTTTGGTACTTGATATAGGGTGAAGAGAATATAAACTATGCACAATCAATTCAGTGTGGACTTAAAGTTCTATGTTTATCTTTTTTCGAAAGAATTCATGATTTAGCCACACTACACAACAAAATTATAGCCACAATACACAACAAAATTATAGCCACACTACACAACAAAATTATAGCCGCACTACACAACAAAATGTTAAATGGCAAGAAAAAATACCAGATACTGAAGTCCTTCGAAGAGCGGGTCTTCAAAGCATCCACACAATCCTAATGCAGTCCCAGCTGCGATGGGCAGGACACGTCTGCTGAATGGTAGACAGCCGCATCCCTAACGACTCATGCACGGCCGATTAAGGGAAAGAAAGCGCTCACAATGCAGACAAAGAAAACGCTTCAGGGACACTCTCAAAGCTTCTCTGAAGGCGTTCAGCATTGACCCAGCCACCTGGGAGACAGAGGCACATGACAGAGTATCATGGCGTCGCGATGTGAAAACTGGCGCACACATTGCTGAGGAATAGAGAACAGCGATGGCAGAAAAAAAGCGCTAGAGAAGAAAAGCAAGGCCAATGACACTAGCTCCAGCAGGAATAACACGCCGTGTGCAGCCGAACATTCTGGGCTCACATAGGTCTCACCAGCCACATGAGGAGGCACACAACCCCAGTGCAAAGCCCTCAGCCCTCTGGATGACAAAAGTGGTCATCATCGAACCACGATGGACGAACTATAGATATCTAGTCTGCTGAGGGAAAGTTCTATGTTTAATCTTTTATCTAAAGAATTCATTATTTAGCTACACTACACAAACAAATTATAACCACACTACACAACAAGATTATAATCACACTACACAATAAGATTATAGTCACACTACACAACAAGATTATAATCACACTACACAACAAGATTATAGTCACACTACACAATAAGATTAAAAACACTACACAATAAGATTATAGCCACACTACACAATAAGATTATAGCCACACTACACAATAAGATTAAAAACACTACACAATAAGATTATAGCCACACTACACAATAAGATTATGGCCACACTACACAATAAGATTATAGCCACACAACACAATAAGATTATAGCCAAATTACACAATAAGATTATAGCCACACCACACAATAAGATTATTGTCACACTACACAATATGATTATAGCCACACCACACAATAAGATTATAGTCACACTACACAATAAGATTATAGCCACACTACACGATAAGATTATAGCCACACTACACAATATGATTATAGTTACACTACACAATAAGATTATAGCCACACTACACAATAAGATTATAGCCACACTACACAATAAGATTATAGCCACACTACACAATAACTTTATAGCCACACTACACAATAAGATTATAGTCACACTACACAATAAGATTATAGCCACACTACACAATAAGATTATAGTCACACTACACAATAAGATTATAGTCACACTACACAACAAGATTATAGTCACACTACACTATAAGATTAAAAACATTACACAATAAGATTATAGCCACACTACACAATAAGATTATAGCCACACCACACAATAAGATTATTGTCACACTACACAACAAGATTATAGTCACACTACACTATAAGATTAAAAACATTACACAATAAGATTATAGCCACACTACACAATAAGATTATAGCCACACCACACAATAAGATTATTGTCACACTACACAATATGATTATAGCCACACCACACAATAAGATTATAGTCACACTACACAATAAGATTATAGCCACACTACACAATAAGATTATAGTTACACTACACAATAAGATTATAGCCATACTACACAATAAGATTATATCAACACTACACAATAAGATTATAGCCTTACTACACAATAACATTATAGCAACACTACACAATACGATTATAGCCTTACTACACAATAACATTATAGCCACACTACACAATAAGATTATTGTCACACTACACAATAAGATTATTGTCACACTACACAATAAGATTATAGTTACACTACACAATAAGATTATAGCCATACTACACAATAAGATTATAGCAACACTACACAATAAGATTATAGCCTTACTACACAATAACATTATAGCCACACTACACAATAAGATTATAGTCACACTACACAATAAGATTATTGTCACACTACACAATAAGATTATTGTCACACTACACAATAAGATTATAGCAACACTACACAATAAGATTATAGCCTTACTACACAATAACATTATAGCCACACTACACAATAAGATTATAGTCACACTACACAATAAGATTATTGTCACACTACACAATAAGATTATTGTCACACTACACAACAAGATTATAGTCACACTACACAATAAGATTATTGTCACACTACACAATAAGATTGACGTGCCGAATCTCTTCCTCTTCCAACTCCTCTCCTCCCCCCCCCCCCCCCCCCCAGGACTTTTTTTTTTATAATTGGAAAAATCTTGGTCCCACTCTAGTATAATCCTACCGATAGGACACAAAACATATACACGCAGGCACAGATATACCCCTAAACACTCAAACACACGTAACCATAGATACACTCATAGACGAGGGTCTTTTATTCCGTATCTCGATGTGGCTATTTGGATCTGTGACAGCTGTCACACGGTGACATTTGACATATCAATTTATAACTTTACAACAGCATTCTATGACATCTGTTCTAAATGAAAGAAATGATGGCCGGGGGGGGGGGCATGGTGGGACATCCCTATGACTATTGTCTCAGCAGATCCTCAAATAAATTTTAGATCCATTAGGTCAGTGTTTCCCAGACTGTGTTCCGCGGAACTTGAATAGGTGTTCTACGACCTGCTTGAATAAATTAACTAGTAAACTACCACGTGAATTAATCTCTCTCTAAAAAAAATTAGCAAAGTGTTCCGCTAAATAGTCAAAATGTGTGAAGTGTTCCGTTAAGGAATAAGTTTGGGAACCACTGCTCTAGGGAACTGTTTTTTTTTTCTTTTTCCCACACAGATCACGCTCAAAAGCAATAGCAAGAATTGCCAAATTGTTCAATCTATCTTCGTGAATTGTTGGCTTCAAGTAATGGAATGACATCCCAATGTGACAATTTTGTCTATTTTTCTGGAGATTTCCATGAGTCTGTGGAAAATCAGGAGGTCGCGTAAACCTTGTAATATTAAGTTATCATGGTTTAATTTAATAATGTACACTTAGAATTAGCGCGGGGCTTATGAAAGTGCGGGGGCCACTGCGGTCGTATAGGTTGCAGTGACCTAAGACCGGTCCTGAATGACACTGACCTTTCAACTGATCTGAAATTTGAGAACCCCAACCCTATGAGGATCTTGTGTACTTTATTGTCTGTCTTATGTCTTTGTCTTATGTCTTGTCTGTCTTATGTTTTATGTCTTGTCTGTCTTATGTCTTGTCTGTCTTATGTCTTGTCTGTCTTATGTCTTGTCTGTCTTATGTCTTGTCTGTCTTATGTCTTGTCTGTCTTATGTCTTGTCTGTCTTATGTCTTATCTGCCTTATGTCTTGTCTGCCTTATGTCTTATCTGCCTTATGTCTTATCTGCCTTATGTCTTTTTTTTCTCTCTTTTCTTTTTCGTTCTCTTTCTTCTCTTTCTTATTTATCTCTCTCTCTTTTCTTTTTGACCTTTTTTTCCTTTTGTTTGTTTCTCGCTTTTATTCTTTCTCTCTCTCTCTCTTTTTCTCGCTCTTTCTCTCCGTTCTCTCTCTCTTTCTCAATTTTCCCCTCTTTTTCTCTCTTTCTCTCTGCTCTTCTTTCTTTCTCTCTCTCTCTCTCTCTGCTCTTCTTTCTTTCTCTCTCTCTCTCTCTCTGCTCTTCTTCTCACCTAACTCATAAAAACAATTGTATTAATATCTCTAGGAAACTCTTCTGCATTCAAAGTTTAAATCTCCTGTCAAATTCAAATCAACAACTGAGTCTCTACACTACAAGTTAGTAAGGGAAAGTCGAGGCTTGGCGGCGTCTTGTGTGGGCCACGTCAGGTCTACTAAGGATCAACAGAGAACAATGAAATCTTCTACAACAATTGTAAATTACTTCCAAACCAAGCAGGCCGATCCTATTATATACATTTTTAGGGAATAGCTAACAAGACATGACATGCATTTTAAAACTGACATTAATTTGACACAAACTCTCGGCGGGCCCTTGGGGCACCTGTTGTTGCTCCTCTCTGCACATTTCAGTTAGGGTTACATCAGTGTTACTGGGTTAATTAAATTTTGACTTCATGTCTAAGGTTTATCTCGAGGGAAAGTTTATTGATTACTCACGGGCTTCCTTTAATTTGGAGTTTTGTCAAAGATCCCCGGCCAATGCGTTACTTTTGAAACGGTAAGAAATTTAAAGTTACACTTAGTAAAGCATTTCATTTCCTCTCTTTCCCTCACTCCGGCATACTTTCTCTCTTTCTCTCTCTCTGGCTTTCTTTCTCTCTCTCTCTCTCTTTCTGGCTTACTTTCTCTTTCTCTGGCTTACTTTCTCTCTTTCTGGCTTACTTTCTCTCTCTCTGGCTTACTTTCTCTCTTTCTCTCTCTCTCTCTGGCTTACTTTCTCTCTATCTTTCTCTCTGACTTACTTTCTCTCTTTTTCTATCTCTGGTTTACTTTCTCTCTTTCTCTCTCTCTCTCTGGCTTACTTTAACTCTTCTCTTTCTCTGGCTTACCTACTCTCTGTCTCTCTCTCTCTCTAAATTTCTTTTTCTCTGACATTTTTCTCTATCTCTTTGACATACTCTCTCTCTCTCTCTCTCTCTCTCCATATATATATATATTGTAACAAATGAACAGTGACAGGTAGAGGTGACCCCGGCGAGATGATACAGCAGTGAGTATTCTCTGGAATCTACGCTTATAAATAAAGACAGGATGTGACGTTTCCTCACGTGATGTTCCAGAAGTATTTTTACAATATTGGAGGAGCGATTAGGGACTCTATATAAACCAGAGTGTTAATGTGAAAAGTCAATCATCGGTACAGTCGTCGTTACTGTTGTCTACTCTGTGCGAGACAGTAGAAGAGAAATGTGTACGACTCATGCAAGTTAATAAGGATAGAGTTAACTGGAGTGGACTACAGTCGTTAAAGTCTATACAGTGGACTTTAGCCGTTACAGTCGCTGTAAGACGTGTACGGCTCCGATTCGGTAGAGTTGAGTACGACTCGGAACAGCTGTGTAGAGCGGAATACGGCTCGATGCAATTGAGAAGAGATGAATTGCAACGATGTATAGCTAACTGTAAGTCTTCTACGCTACAAGTTACAGTGACGAATTGTTAGAGTTAATAGTCAATAAAGTTATATGAAGCTGAAAGTCGAGTTGTCAAGTTCTTCACGGTGTTTTTATGTGTGTGCCTACTCACTGCCTACTAGTACATTTAGCCAGAAGATTCAGAAATACGTAACTATATATATGTATGTATGTATATATATATATATATATATATATATATATATATATATATATATATATAAGAGACAGACAGACAGAGAGAAGTGATACAACAACTTACCTATTTGATCTGAGAGGTACATCATCTCCAAACCTTCCAAACGTTGAGCCACATGACAAAAGTAATGACAATGAATGACAAAGCTGCTCGTCACAGTATTGATGACTTGATGAAGAGAAAAAGACACGACACAATCAGAAGTTTTGAAATACACTCCTCCATCCAGAGGAGATAATTCCTAAAACCACATGTCAGATTCATTTCAATGTAATAGTTTTTTAAAATAAAAACAAACAATGTGGTTAATACAAGTGACACAGATATATGTGTGAGTGTGTGAGTCAAGTTAATTTTTTTTTTTTTCACGGCTCACTGACAGACTTGACAGTGTATAGACAAAGGTAGGTATAGTGTGACACTTAGATGTATAGCTTGCAGGGCGACTTGATACCCGTAAGACGGAACAGACACTGAAGATTTAGTAGTGTTAGTTTAGGCGTGGGTTAGGGTCTCCGCCTATATAGTGTTGGGGCAGTTGGGACACAGCGCCATGTAGTGTGAGCAGGGGCGTGTGTCGTGTGCTAAGCGTTTTCTGGTGAACGAGACATACGGACTTTGGGAGCAAGTCGCCGAGGTTGGCTCGAGATCTTGGCTCCAAGAGGTGTGAGTTGTTTGCCAGAGACAACATGTAGGAATTCGTTTTAAAGGACTAGGGTAAGAACAATTTTTTTTTTATTAGTTATATTTCTAGCATTAGATGTTAGTCGATTATGAAAATGAATAAATAGAATGGTGCTTTAGCAAGTTGTTAGCAATATTTTGGTTCTTTGTTTATTTAGAGTGACAGTCTGATAATCTGGGTATAAGTCTTGAGTGACAGTCTAAGCGAAGAGACACAGAATAGATGCTAGCGACAGTGGTGAAGACCAGATAGCAAGACAATGAGTGACATGATTGGCTTCAGATGACATGGACAGCGGTACTGAACTCTAACGCAGTCTGGGTCCAGTGCATGGAGGAGGAAGTAGCCGTGGTCGTCTTAATGGCTTGGGTGACTAATTGCTGTGTTGTTGATTATGTCTTTATTGTTTATTATGTTAACAAATATAATAGTTTTATTAGCATATGCAGTAATGAAGCCACTTGTCTTATTATTGTATGCTATTAATCTATGTTTGCAGTCTATCAATCATTACATTTATTACATGATTTTAAAGTGGCCAGCTATGCCCTACTTAGAATATTAAATATTAGTTTTAATTGGAGAGTTTGAGTTTATGAGTATTCATTATGTGGTCATTGATGTTGTCACCTTGTTGTCACTAGTTAATTTATATACATTCAGAGTACGCTAATAATTATGCAAAGTAATTACATGCACCAAGAGTGAGAATCATCACTAGACGAAAAGAGTCAATGTAATACTACTGGTACATATATATTAAAGTGAGGTAAAAATGATGGTAGTGGGGGGTAGGGGGAGTGTCGTGACAACAAGGGCTACACAGGAAAGCAATGAGGAAAGAATCTTGATTTGACTTTGAAAATGTTTTTTTTTCCCTCTTGATAATTTAGTGCTCTCCCTTTGTTTCATCATTTCCTATGGAAAATCAAATTAAAATGAAAGTCTGTGTTTCGCACATTTTTAGATTTTACATTTCTGTTACTCCTTAAGCTCACATTGATCATCTTTTCTTATTGCAAATTGTAAACTAACTATTTCATTATCGAAATGCTGATAACGAGAAGCATATTTATTTGCATTGTCTATATTTCATAAAGTCAAAAGTACAATACTAAACTTACAAGAATCTAAACTTGTCTATTGTTTTAAACAAGTCGCCAAAACTGAAAAATAAAATGGTTCATTTCAATTTCAATTTGATTATTTTATCTGAATATCAGAATCTTGTTTGGACTAGCAGGCTCAAAGCTTTTCCTTATAATAAGATGTTTGCTTAGAATTGACATTTAGGAAAATTATTGGTTTTAGGGTAGAGAATTATTTAGTTTGATTCCAAAAAATGGTGTTAATAATATTTAATATTGTGATTATTAGTTTTAAGGTAGATGAAAACAAATGTGTGTTTAATTGTGTTTATATATGTATGAAGAGTATGTGTGTATGGCTATGCATGTATTAATGTATTTGTATATTTGTGTATTTACTTTTATTCCCAGTTTGTTTTTGATATACTATTCCTATATCACATTTTTGGCTCTGAATAATCCATCACATTAATGGTTTCAACATCTATAAACACGATATTTGCTTTTAAAATTATGATTATTAGTACCATTGTTATTATTATTATTATTTCGTAAAGAAAGGAATTCAATCACATGCGATGCATGGTACTGAATTATATTTTTAAATTGTGTTTTGTGTTAGATTTATTAGCAAGGCTAGAGAGGCAAGTGGAGCTTTGTTTGTTCTTGGACTATTTAAAAAAAAAAAAAGATTACTCATAGATATTATATTTTATCTTTTCAGTCTGTGGGGATTCTAACAGAACTCCAGGACCTCTCGCCACTCTCGGTGTCAACTGGTGAAGATTAGTTGTCCCGGGGTTTCATTGGGGGAAAAATTATCGCCAGAAGAGGCATGCTTGTATTCATAATCTACAAATATCTAGTCCACTAAATTCCTCATGAGCGCATTGCAATGTTGTCTGGGTTCAATTTTTGGTTTGATGACAAGTTAACTTCTGGAAGCATGTGCAGTGCAGTTCTGCCCAATAAGTGTTTCTCTGATGGTGATGAGGTGAAACGGTCAGACTAACAAAGTTCCTTTGGACCTGTAAACAATGGCGTCGAACTCACGTCTTATCTGCAACGTGATGTCCAGGAACATTGTTGATTAGCCCAGCTGTAAGTTTATAGTGTTTGGACATTAAACTTTAGAACAATAGGAATTCAAGCTGATCTGTCAGCTGGTAAACGAACCCAACAAAATCAAAAAGAATATCAAGGACTTCGTCTCCAACAGAGGACAATGTAGAGGATACCACGTGATGGTCAAGTTTGGACAGTTCATGAACGTCAGTGTCTTATGTGTTGTTGGCAAGGTCATCTCTTTTACTGAATTAAAAAAAAAAAGGTCAAATATGAAAAAAAAAACAAAAAAACTCATTATTTTGATGACCGAGTGATGTCTAGGAACAGTGTTTGCGTTGATAAACCAAAATTTTAAGTCTACATTGTTGGACATACAAACATTTGCAATAGAAATTCATGCTGATCTGTTAGCTGGTAAGGCGCGGTTGCTGAGTGGTAAAGCACTTGGCATCCGAACCAAGGGTCCCGGGTTCGAGTCCTGGTGAAGACTGGAATTTTAAATTTCGGGATCCTTGGGTGCCTCTAAGTCCATCCAGTTCATATGGCTAGCTAACATTAGTTGAGGAAAAAGTGAAGACGGTTGGTCGTTGTGCTGGCCACATGACACCCTCGTAAACCGTAGGCCGCAAAAACAGATTTCCTTTTAGATCATCTGCCCTATAGAGCTCAAGGTCTGAAAGGGAAACTTTACTTGTTAGCTGGTAAACGCAACAACAAAAGCATATAGCATTAAACAAAAACGAATTCTGTTGGCATTCTTCTTGCTTTTTTTCCGATAATATTCGGATAATTAATTTCAGGCCTACTTTGGGCACATCTGGATTTGTATGTCTCTTTCGTTGATCCAAACTAAAGTCATCTTTAAAAAAACAAGGTTACAAAGACAGTTTGTGTGGAAACATTAACTCAAAATCGGCCCCCCCCGAGGTGGTCTTCTTAGGCAGGTAAAAAGGCAGGTTTCAATATTTTCAGAAGGAATATCAGAAACTATGAAGTGCAGACTATCAACAACTACAACCGTATCTCTGTCGATACAAAAAGGAGAGACGTGCTCGTGTCGAAAGTGTTGCCGACACTGTCGTATTGTTAGTTCGACTAACGACTTGATTCCACTGGATACGGACATTTATAAATGTTATTATTATTTCATTATTAATATTCATTTGTATTCAATGAACTGATAGGCGTGTAGATATAGCCCGGCGCAATCCTGGCCTAACTGCTATTATTGAATGATTCTAATTCCTACAATTGTTTTGTAAAGGGACACAATCTCTCATTCAAAGCCTGAACAAAGAAACGTTCCCATCTAGTTCTTGGCTCGTTGTGGTGTATTTAATGTAAATAGCTGGTATGACAAACAATGCCTTAAGTTAGCAATACACATTTTTTTGTTAACATTTTATTTTTTTTTTACAAAAAAATCTAAATACTTCTGCATAAATGTGTTTAAAATATGTTGAGTAGCTATCGCCCTTACTAAATAGTCTCCTGTGTTGTTGTTGTTTTTTACTATTAATAATGAATAGTTATAAAAATATTCTATTTTTTTTAATGTTTGCACAGTTGATTTTAAACATTTATATTTACGCCTTCAGAAAAAAAAAAGTAGCCGTTGCATTGGAAATTTGGAAGTTCTTCAATATCATGATGTCGGATTTTCAATACCTTTTATAGCTTATGAGATTTAAACAGGTATGACGGACAGACAGACCACACAAAACTAACAGCGGTTAATCTTCTTTCGGAGGCCGCTAAAAATAGTGATTTATAAAATGATCATGTATCGTAGGTGTGGAGTCAATATTTTCTACTTTTGATATTCTGTAAAACTACTCTCTTGCACGCCAACTACACCTTACCTTATCTTATCTTATCTTATCTTATCTTATATAATACAGACGTTACTTCAAAAAAAGATGATTACGTCCTACGCGTCATGCATTTAGTCATGCATATTAACCAATGACTTAAATTCTGCCAAGTCACTGGTTTTCCTGGCTAGCTCAGGCAACCCATTCCATACTCTAATAGCACTAGGGAAGAAGGAGCATTTGTACAAATTTGTCCTAGCATATGAGACATGGAATGTGCCCTTATCTTTGTGTCTTTCTGCGTATTTTATTAAATTTTGTATTTGACGATTATGGTTCAGTGTTTTATGTATAATTACATTTAAGTTTTCTATCCTGAAGGCCTTCTAAATTAGAGTGATTTAACTAAAGGTGTTACTCTAGTCAAATGTGAATATTCGTTTGTTATGAATCTCACTGCTCTATTTTGTGTCTGTTCCAGTTTCTAATGTTTTCTTGAGTTGAGGGGTCCCAAACGGAAAATGCATATTCTATTATTGGTGCATCACTCCAACAGCTGCTCGAGATTCACGCGCCATCTTCTAGAAGTTGACAACTTCCCTTCTTACTAAAAGTCCCACTCTAAACAAGCTTCAAGGCTACGGTAATCATATTGTTCTAGTCGTGTCTTGTGACAGTAACCTAGAAACAAGCTTCAAGGCTACGGTAAGCCCATTGTTCTAGTCGCGTCTTGTGACAGTAACCTAGAAACAAGCTTCAAGGCTACGGTAAGCCCATTGTTCTAGTCGCGTCTTGTGACAGTAACCTAGAAACTCAATGGCATCGAAACGAAGTCTTTAACTTTGGATTCATCCAATTTTGTTGATAAAAACTTTTTAAAATGTCGGATCTTGATCTAGTGTTATAATCATTTAATTATTGTCCGCTTGTGATTTTTCCCTTCTTGCTCAAACCGAAAAAAGTCACGATTTTGAAGATTACTATTCATGAAACTATACTGTCAGTCCTAAGACCTGCTTGTCACACACAGAGAGCGTTGATGGTAGAATGTCACGCGTCCTACTGCACCGCCATCTGGCAAAGGGCCATTACTCCAACAACAAGGGCAATTACTGTGTCAATGTATTTGACAAATTAGACGGCAGGGGGTACTAAGCGTGAGTGCAAGGTAAAAACGACCTGACCTCTGACCTTTTTTTCTAGTGATGGGCTAAGTCTATAAGTGGCGACTCAGGATGGAGTGATGTCCCTATGTCAAGGAGAGCTGGCACTGGTTGCTTTGTTATGACAGGTCCACTTGACCCAACTTAACACAAACAGACAGATGACGTAGCAGACACAACTGTCACTGACAGTGTCATTGAATTCAAGATTCATCACTGAACTATCATTTACTTGAACTATCCTTCACTTAAACTATCATTCACAGAACTGAAGTTGACGGTCGTTGAATGTAGCATTGAGCCGCTGGTATACAGTTAAACCGCTGAAGGTGTATTATAATATTTTTTTTTAATTTTTTTAAAATTTTAAATAGCTTGAATAACTTCTTTGTGAACAATACTAAATAAATTATTTTTTTAAAATCTAGACACAATTTAAATTGTAATGAAATCAATGTAGTAGACTTTAGAAATAATAAAAAATATAACTAAATCTCATAACAAAAACGCGTCTTTTCCCTCTGGCAATCTGTGTTACCCAAGGCAGACGACAACACTGCCGCTCATCTTGCATTATTCACACTGCAAAGCTAACCTCTTCCCACCGTCTCCATAGAAACACACACATACACACACACACACTTCATAACAAGGACCCATGGTTTGTGTCTTTAAGACTGCATTATTTATCCTTATTGGAAATGAGATTACAAAGGCTCTTTATTCAATTAAAAACAAAACAAAAACATCAAACGAAGGGGAGTAGGGATAGATCGACGATGAAAAACAAATATATTAACTCCGCTAGAGGGCGCTCCTTACTAAAAGAACTCTCTTCAGAAAGGCTTCCGATAAAGGAGCCATAAAACAGAAGACAACTTGAGCGCCACATTTCATATTTTCCTTATCATTTTGGACATTTGTTTTCACCTTACGGTTGAGGAGGGCTTGCTTAGAGTTTCATCTGTGGTGGGTAACTCTGTTAAGAAAAAGGCACTAAAATGTTTCTAATTTGTAAATTATATTTCAGTTCTGGCAGTTGGACAGAGTTCAAGAGTTGACAACTAAAAAAGAAATCCTATGCCTGCTATGTACCCTGGGTTTAGAAAACAAGTTAAATATAAACGTGTCATTTTATCGTTTAATTTTCGCTCACCTTTATTTTGAATTGAATTTGTTAAGAACATGTTTCGTTATTACAGCTTTCTCAGTCCTCTCTAGTCTAATAATTTTGTGAACCAATTGGGGTGGAAGTTTTATGGGAGAAGGTTTCCAAAACAAAAAATTTAAAAAAAAAGTCTGAATTGGAACTCGAACCTCCATGATGAAAGCCCAACTTGTTTAGCATTGAGCTATTCAAGTGCTTATTTTAAAAATAGAAGCTTCTATTAGTGTAATGATAGTTTTTGAATTTTTAAAATTGTTTTCAGCGTGCGACTGAGCGTGATTAGCGTCATTGGTCGCCCATCGATGAAAGCGTATTTCCACACCAAAAGAGTATCAAAATGAACTAATTACAACTAATTGATTAACAAATTGGTCATTTTTTTAAATTGATTAATTTGTTGTACTTGACAAGGAATAATTGAACAAAGTTTCAGCCTGATCCAGACAACAGACAGACAGAGTGAGTTCAAATAAGTTTGGTTACAAAATCAAATTTCGAGATCTTGAGGCTAAGAAAATTAAAAAAAAAAAAAAAAGATTCAAGAACAAATATTACAAACACAAAGTTTGGAGCAATGGGGAGATAATTATATTCACGTATGCTTAGAAGTGCAGACGACACTAAATTACCTTTTCTCGTCTGATTGCGTAATGAGCAAGTCCTCCTTGTAATGCTAACAGAATTAGAATATGTTAATGAAGTTGTTTTTTGAGATGCTCGTTGGCCCATTGGTCTTCAAAAGTCATCGCAAATTTGTTTCAACTTCTATTTGTTCGTTTCTTACCTTCCCTGAATAGCTCTAACACTGCCCATTAAGAAGAGCTTAACAACGTGACTTGGCGAGCATAGTTCCCAGAAGTGTTGAATGCGCCATTAGAATACATCGTCGTGTTCACTCATTAACTTGTTTGACGTCTGCTGGCTGGACACAACACGTGGTGGACTTAGCGAGTTAAGGTTACTCGCGCTCAGCACATTCTTTCTAGCATTTGTCTTCTTTTTTAAAATATTATTAACACATTCCCCTGTCAATAAGTAAAAGGGGTAAAGGTTTAGGAGTAAAGACTGAGAGAGTGAGGAAGTGAGAGAGTGAGTGAGACAGTGAGGAAGTGAGAGAGAGAGTGAGAGAGTGAGGAAGTGAGAGAGTGAGTGAGAGAGTGAGGAAGTGAGAGAGTGAGTGAGACAGTGAGGAAGTGAGAGAGTGAGTGAGAGAGTGAGGAAGTGAGAGAGTGAGTGAGAGAGTGAGGAAGTGAGAGAGTGAGGAAGTGAGAGAGTGAGGAAGTGAGAGAGTGAGGAAGTGAGAGAGTGAGGAAGTGAGAGAGTGAGGAAGTGAGAGAGTGAGGAAGTGAGAGAGTGAGGAAGTGAGAGAGTGAGGAAGTGAGAGAGTGAGGAAGTGAGAGAGTGAGGGAGAGAGTGAGGGAGTGAGAGAGTGAGGAAGTGAGAGAGTGAGGAAGTGAGAGAGTGAGGGATTGAGAGAGTGAGGAAGTGAGAGAGTGAGGGAGAGAGTGAGGGAGTGAGAGAGTGAGGGAGTGAGAGAGTGAGGAAGTGAGAGAGTGAGGGAGTGAGAGAGTGAGGGAGTGAGAGAGTGAGGAAGTGAGAGAGTGAGGAAGTGGAAGAACAAAGAGGGAATACCCAGGACGGATCTAGAAAAGTTGGCCTAGAAGCCCTGGCTGAAGTGTATTAGGTGGCCCCCAAGTGTATTAGGTGGCCCCCAAGTGTATTAGGTGGCCCCCAAGTGTATTAGGTGGCTCCCAAGTGTATTAGGTGGCCCCCAAGTGTATTAGGTGGCCCCCAAGTGTATTAGGTGGCCCCCAAGTGTATTAGGTGGCCCCCAAGTGTATTAGGTGGCCCCCAAGTGTATTAGGTGGCCCCCAAGTGTGGCTCCGAAGTGAAATAGAAAAATATAAAATAAACAGCGAAAAATTAAAATGACGCAATTTATTTAAAAACCTTGTGCACTCTAACATAGCAATGGGCACATCACCAAGCTATTACTTATCTCAACCAAAAAAAATTTTTTAATTCTGTGCGAAGTTCCCACCAATTGAAGGCCTTAGGCGGGTGCCGAGTTATCATATGCCTAAGTCCGGCCCTGGAATAAGAGCGCAAGGAACTGAGGGATTGAGAGAGGAGATAGAGCCAGAAGTGAGGTAGAAGGGTGGCGGTGGTATCGAAGTGTAGAAATGAAAGAATGTTGAAATAAGGTGTGAAATGTTTCAAATACCTGGCCACTTCGTGTCGCATCAGCTGAGGCTTAGAAATTAATCGCAGGTATTAACCTTACATCACACCCGGGCTCTCTCTCTCTCGTACTTTAACACACAGGCTTCGCCAGGGGCGTCGACTGAAAACAACGGTTCTCAAAACTTCGAAATGAGAACAAGAATCAGAGTAGGCCTACGTATAGCTGGAAACTTATAATCAGGGGCCATGCTGATGTTCTGTAAAGTCCACTTATTCTCATTCAATCTCTTCAAGTGTCGGTGGACATGGATTTCGAAAACAGCTCTAACGATTTTCCTAGACATTGGACAGTTTATGTATATCTTTGAAAAAATAACACATTACTAGATGATTGGCTACACAATCAAAACTCCGGTTTGACCGATGTAATTTTTTCTTAGCATTAAATTTCAGCATCTTTCATCAGCAACTATCATTCAGCGGGTATTCCCGAACTCGACTCAAATGTTTCTTTGTGTTCAATGAAGAGTTGAGTAGGCCGACACGTTCATGAACATTTTGTTCACCGTCTTATTTAGATAAAAAGAATGGGGAATGATATAGAGAATCATCAGCATCATAGAGGAAGAAATGATTTTGTTTAGAAAAAAAAAGGTTTAACTCTTTCTCTCCTCACTGACGATACCATCGTTGATTTGAACTCATTCAATTAAATTCATGTTTGATTTGATAAACTTTGTGTTATAAAAAAAAGAGCATGCATTCCAATTTAATTCTTTACCAAATAAAACAAACAAAAAGGTTATTAAAGCTTTATAAAAAAAAAAGATTAGTGAAATACTACTGGGCAAAATTAATAATTTCGTCGGAACGTGGAAAATAATTACGGAAAGAAAGAGGTAATTGTAAGAAGAGCTCATTATAATGTTTTTCTTTTATTTATTTCCACTTGTTTTTTTTTTTGTTTTTTTGTTTTTTTTTTGAGTTACACAATATCCGTTGCTGATTTAGACGAGCTGAATCTTATTGCGGTGTAATATGTATGAGCGTTATAGACTTAGTTTTGAAAATACGTGTTCAAATCTTGATCAAGACTGGGATCCCAATTCTTTAGACTATCTGGCAGCCTAAGGTCCCTGACAAAGATTCTATCCAAGGCAAAAGACAGAGAAGAAAGGAGAAAGACGGTCGACAGATCTTGCGTGGGGCCCCAATGGTTCAACAGACTAAGGGATGAGTGATGGTGAAGTTCCCTGTTATTAGTTGATACAATTAAAAGTCTTCGTTGCACTGGCGTTTCTCACTTTCTCACTTCATCATTCCCTAAGACCTTAGATAATTGGCGAACTGAATTTGGTGGGTCCCAAATGAAATCGAAAAATAAAAAATAAACTGCGAAAAAATAAAATTGCAAAATTTATTTAAAACCTAGATCTAGTGTACTACAACTACGACATTGACCACAATTTTCACAATTTTTTTCTAAAAACAATTGTCAAGGGTCCAGTGATAGGACCCCCACTTGACCACAATTTTCAGTATTTCTTCTAAAACAAATGGTCAAGAGTCCAGTGCTAGGATCCCCACTTTTCGGAGGCGCTAGGCGGCTGCCTAGTTTGCTTATGTCTTAAGTCGGCCCTGCTTTCACTCTCTTGTTAACCGTCGGCAATAGAAGCATTAACTTTATACCCAAGGGCCATAAGGCCTCAAAGAAGGACTTGTACTATTTGACTCACTTTGTACTAAAAAATGGTAATTCATTTTTTTAGAACCTTTGACTGTAGCAATGTGAAGGTTTACAGAAAGATATAAAAGTAGACTTACTATTGACACTGAGATTCGCTTTCACCACTAGAATATATAGAGAGAGAATTCGTGGACACAAACTTAAGGGAGCTAAATCGGACACACTGGGAAGGAGAGGAAACCCTTAAATTGACACCGTTGGCTTACAGTTATGTCGCCTGGGGAAGTTTACGGAGCGAGGGTTGGGGGAGTGAGTGTGTACCCACACACAAAATATTTGATTTGAAACTCGACAGAAAGGGCGCCGCGGGAGTGCGTGATGGGAACAAATCAGTTTGTATTTTACTGTCGCCACACTAGAACCCCAGGGCGGCTGCGGGAGAATGGATCCTGTTTCTAAAAGTGAATGTGATCATTATTTTGATGACAAACGGTTTAAAGGGGTAGCCATTTTGTAGATGCCAACTCTAAATTGATCTCAGATGTCACTGTTTGAAAAAAGAAAGCCAATAGAGTGGCAGCTTTTGTGTATTCACATCTATTGTTACTTAACTTTAAGTGGGTGGGGTTTTTAAAAAATTGCTGAGATTGTTTAATATAAACTGTAACAATTATCAGTTTTTAAAAGAATGCACAAAGCATTTTTTTTTTTACAAAACATAGAACATAAAACTAAAATATACCTTGGTTAGGCCAAAAATAGAATATGTATCCTTTGTTTGGGACGCCTCAACTCAAGAAAACATTAAGAAACTGGAACAGACACAAAATAGAGCAGTGAGATTCATAACAAATGAATATTCAAATTTGACTAGAGTAACACCTTTGGTAAAATCACTAAATGTAGAAAGCCTTCAGGACAGAAGACTTAAAAGTGTAGTAGCAATTATACATAAAACACTGAACCATAATCTTCAAAAAGAAAAACAGATGCTAATAAAATACTCACAAAGATAATGACACATTCCTTGTTCCATATGCTAAGACATATTTGTACAAATGCTCCATCTTCCCTAGTGCCAGTAAAGAATGAAATAGGTTGCCTGAATCAGCCAGGAAAACCAACGACTTGGCAGAGTTTAAGTCATGGATTAACAAGCATGACTAGATTGACCTAAGCGTGTGACGTAATCATCTTTGTCCTCTAAGTAACGTCTTTATTTTCTAAGATAAGATAAGATATTAAGGGAGCAGAAAAGTAGACAACAGGCAGGTTGTACGATTTTTAAACACATACGAACCTAAAAACACTTAAGTCTTGCTAATATTGTGACTCCGTTTCTTGAGCAATAAATAATCATTATTTTGAACTCCAGCTGTTAATCTCCGATAAGATTCAAAATTCATTGTAATGTCCCCTTAGCGATGTCCACAGAAGATGTAGCAGGTCTACTGTAGTACCACTCACTGATTGCGACGGTAGCTCGTATCTCCTTTGATACATTGTATCAAATAATCTTAAAAGCTCAACCACAAGCATGACTCAACAAAGAAAGGTCTCGCGTTATGCGCTTTGGACTGTCGTATCAATGTTCCCTAGTTCAAACCCTCCCCGCTGCCATCCCCCGTCATCCAGCTGGAAATTTGGACCAGGATGTAGATTAGATAAGATAAGAGATAAGATAATTTTTATTGATCCAATCTAATAGAAATTCAGTTTGACTACAATTGACAAGCTCAGCGAAACTACTGTACAAAAACAATATTGAGTTAAAAATTCGAACAACATTCACACACGAAACACATACACATTCACAACCAGCACTTTATGAATTTGACTTCTATGTACTTCTCGATGATGACAGCTGATCTTGTAACACTCTGACCGAAAGTGGGATGAAGGAGTTTTTAAATCTTTCAGTTTTAGTCCCAATGAAAAGGAGACGACCACTTCGTTCAGATCTGATGTAACAGTGGTTTAATGTGTGCAGGTTGTCTTTAAGAATCTTGAGTGATTTGGAAAGGCATCTTTCTTGGAAAAGCTCTTCAAGAGATGGTAGCTGTACTTGAGTAATATACGATTGTCTTAAACTCTGAAATTTGGACCAGGATGTAGATTGTCTTCAACTCTGAAATTCAGACCAGGAACTAGTTTGTCTTCAACTCTAAAGGAACATCCGAAATACATCAAACATTTTACAAACATGAATGTGTGTCATTTTTTGTAACAAAATGTAAAGGTTTTTGTAGTGCTTTGAAATGTATCACTCTGTTTCAGACGTTCCACGAGAAGTGAAGAGTATTACATCCTAGATACAAAATCCTGCAGGACAACAGTAGGTAGGGACCATCTTAACCACAGTCTGAAGCACATACCACTTGGCCAAGCAAGTTGAAGCAACCATTGCATTAATGTCATTTATTGTAGGTTTACAGTCAAAACAAAACAAAAAGAAGACTCGGCAGCGATTTATTTGCTATAGCGACTATTTTTTGTCGACATAATAATGATAATGGCAAAATGTCTTCGATTCCGAAGATTAAGAATGAGTGCAGTGTTTCACATAACTACGCAAACCTAGATGCGACCCACGTAATTTTCCGCTTGTCACGCAGACAAAGCCGTTGTCCGTCGGCGGTCTATTTACATTTTCTTCTTGTCTCCTGCGCATGTATTCAATTAGAGCTCTTCTTTTTGGGTCTCAAATGTGCTGTGAGACTCGTATCTTTCATAAAATCCAAAAGTTGTGGGATCTTTTAAAACATTCTTTGTAATAAACGTGTGTGTGTGTGTGTGTGTCATCTTCTTATTGCGAGAAATAAGCTACGTGTTTTACTGTCAATATAACAGTTGACTGTCAAATGCCAACAGTTGACTGCCACAATTGTCTAAACACCGAAGTTTACAACGGGCGTAATTTCGGCATCTCAACGCAGATGGCACTGACTCTTAAGTGTCAAAGAAGTTATTTCTCTCGGTAACATTCCCCCACTCCGTCCCTCCCTCTGCACAGAATGTTTGAGGGCCGCCCTTGTTCAAACATTGTTCATAAAGGTATCCCATGTTTCGGAACATGTGTGAAGATGTTCACGTCTGCTCCAGACCAAGCTTAATGCTTGTGTTGTGTGGAGGGGGGCGGGGATCTCGAGGGAATAAAAAGCTGAAGTAGGTCAATGACCTACATTTTTCTGACATATTTTCAGTGGCAAAGCCGTACATTTTTCTGTGGGGGTGCAGTGACATCATCATACCTAAATTTCGAGTTACAATTATTTAAAATGTTCATCGATGAAAAGCTCACCTTATAGTTTAAAATTGATTTTGTTTATCTTATAATTTTGTTTATCTCAAAATTTTGTTTATCTTAGAATTTTGTTTATCTTAGAATTTTGTTTTTAAAAGTCATGCTCATTATCTCATCTTATCTTATATAATACAAAAAAGAAGATGATTACGTCGTACATGCATTGGGAAGCGTAGGCGAGAGGCTAAGAGCGCTTGAACTTAGTCACTAGTTTCCCTGGCTGGCTCAGGCAACCCATTCCATGCTACCTAGAAGGGGGCTCGAGGTTCGACAACCGACTCGAGCAGAGTTGCGTTTACTGAGTTGAGTGCCTGTAGGCAGCACGGTAAACAAACTCCTAGATACACCCGTTCCCCCCCCCACACACACACACACTGGTCCACAAATGAGATTGGACCAAATCTATAAGCATGAAAGTAGCGCTACATAAAAGCTATAATAATAATTTTAATCAATGACCTAAACAAATTTTAAACACTATATATATAAATATATACACCCTTTCCTACCTTGCAATCTATTGGGCAGATGATGTAAAGCTTCTCTGTTTCTATTGCTGATGGTTGACGAGGGTATCATGTGGCCAGTTCAACGACAAACCACAGTTATTTCCTCAACGTATGGTTGGTACTCAATAGAGCTGGCTGGACTCGAGGGTGTCCTTCAAAAATCACGTATCATTGAAAGTAAAATTTAAAAAAAATTTCAAAGAAGCGAAGCACGAGTATTGGTGGTGAAAGAGGACTAATGGGAGGCGGTGGGGTGGGGATGCTCGTCCCAAAACAAAATAACATAGAACATATCAGCAGGACTAGCTGACTTCACGTGCCTAGAGTACGCCTAGGTCTAAGTGTAAAAAAACAGGCTTTAATTAAACCAACCATTTTTGCCTCATCTTTTAGTAGGGCATGATGGTAATGTGCGTTCCAATCTTACTTTAATTGGGTCATTTGTGAATATTCAAACAAGAGTAAGCTGGAATAAATAAAGCAAATAAATCAAGGGGCGTAACCGATTTGTAACGCTTACGTCCTTTAATGCAATTCAGAGTAATGCAATGACCTATATTGCTATGTCAAGTACTACAAGCTCCTATGCTGCAATGTAACGCATTCCAAAGACAAGTGTTCATTCTGAAAGCGCTAATTGCTAAGATTGTATTAGGAACATTTTTGAACATACCTCTTTTTTTGTTGTTGGTTTTTTTTTGTGCAACTATTTCTGGTCAAGGTAAACAGCAGACCCTTTAAAACTCTACACTTTGTTATTAAATTAACTTAAAAGAGTTCGAATCTCGTTTTTAGCCAATCATACACTTCTGGTTTTTGTTTCCTCCACCTGGAAATATATCAGACGTCTACTAATTGAAACACATTCTCGAACTTGAGGTTTCAAAACAAAAGTTGTAGTCTGAAGAAGGACCTACATTAAATAACAGAATTAGTTTAAAAGCCTATTTCTAGCTCGTGGCTTATAGATATGGCTAGATTTGCGTTTCTTGATCATCTCAAATATAATAATACGAAAGCAGAACAAAAGCCCTATTGAATGGCCTAAGGATCAAGTTAATTGCACAGGCGAGGATGGAAGAGAGCCTCCAACAGCCTTGTCACCACCGTTTTATTGCGAACATTAGCATGGCTGATGAGGTACAGATTGAATATGGGACATTTTCCTGTGGGCTCGGCCTTCGGCCTCGTCTCTATTTCAAGCGTCTTAGGGTACTAGTCGCAGGTAATAGGGATGTAACAAATTACATATCCACATTACTGCATATCAACACTACGTATAAGCCTTACATATCAACACCATGTATCAGCAAAACGTATCAACAATATCAACATCGAATATCAACAGGCTATCACCACAACTTATCAATGCTTCATGAGAAAAGCTCAGAATGTTCGTCAATATCATCTAATTAAATGTTATCTTTAATTTCGCTACACACGGATTAGTTCTTGTTAAGGAAATCGGAATTCTGCCAATCGTAATTCAGATTATCGGGTAAGAACGCCAGTGTGCTGTGTCGCGGGATAGGAATTGTTTTAATGTAAGTAAAAATCTGGCCAGATTAAATAAGTGACTAAGTGACCTGCTATATACCCAAAGAAAGTAAAAAAAAAAAATTCCACTGCAAGTCACTTTTTAGAAAAGCGCTACAAGTCGATAAGACAGGACATACCATCAGTCATAAGGACGCCACATCTCTTGTTGGCTGATTCTAAAGATTTCTTAATAATGGACCTCATTCACCAATCGTAAACAAACAACATTTTGCCACGTGGTGCTCTATCTCTTCTATACAAATTACGATCTAATTTTAATACACAGTAGCTGTCACGTGACAGTTTTTTTCGTTGTTTTATCAATATGATCACGTGACTAAATATTGTTTGTTTACGACAGGGCATACCATCAGTCATAAGGACGCCACATCTCTTGTTGGCTGATTCTAAAGATTTCTTAATAATGGACCTCATTCACCAATCGTAAACAAACAACATTTTGCCACGTGGTGCTCTCTCTTCTATACAAATTACGATCTAATTTTAATACACAGTAGCTGTCACGTGACAGTTTTTTTCGTTGTTTTATCAATATGATCACGTGACTAAATATTGCTTGTTTACGAATGGTGAATGAGGTCCATTGTGGAGTGTTAAGGTTTCCATTGCTCAATCTCTCTCTCTCTCTCTCTCTCTCACACACACATTTACCCTCGCTCCATCTTTTTTCCCTCCAGCCAACTTTATTCTAACCCAGTGGTTCCCTAACTTTTTCCTAATCTAAACACTTCGCATATCCAGAATATTTAGAGGAACACTTTGTTTTGTTGTTGTTGTTGTTTTTAGAGATCTATTCACGTGGTGGCATATTAATTAATTATTTCAGTAGTTTGTTGAACACTTATTCAGGCATCGCGGAACACTGTGGTTCAGCTGAACACAGTTTGGGATACACTGTTATGAACTAATTTTTCTCCTATCATCTGTTCATTTTCTTTTAAGGTCCTTGACATTCATCTTTCCGCGAATAGCCAACTTTTTGTTTCTTCCCATTGCCTCAACAGAGATAACTCTTCAATCTAACCGAATATCACTTGCTGGGGAAGGGAGACAATGAAAGAAGAAAGTGAGAAAGTTATGCATTGTGAGCTCCACCCATTTAATATCTGGTTCAAACGTGGGGGCTATCTAAGGAGGGCGTCGGTCAGACCGATGTTGTGTTATTTATTATTGGACTTTCTAGCCAGCCTTTTTGTTTTAGAAATAACTCAGAACCTAATAAGTCTGTGTTTAACAAACTTTAGCCATCTGGCACACACCGAGGGGGCGGGAGGGCTGTTAGAATTTAACGAAAAATAAAACAAAACTGAAAATCATTCGAACACAATATATTCCCATTTTATTTGCAGTTTCCCTTTCAGACTTTGTCATCGATAGGGCAGATGACGTAAAGGTCATTTGTTTCTGTGGCCTACGGTTAACGAGGGTGTCATGTGGCCAGCACAGCGACCAACCGCCTTTACTTTTCCCCAACTAATGTCAGGTACTCATTAGAGCTGGGTGGACTCAGAGGCGCCCAAAGATATTTACAATTGGAGAGGCGGCAGGAGATACCTGATTCATCGAGAGGTTCTTGGGGAGCGCTATAAGCTTCTTCTTATCTGAATCTCTATGCATTATAAGCCGTAGAGCTCTCTAAACCGCCCGAAGTAAGGACCTATTGAGCTAATGAACCTGTTAAAAATTGTCATCGTCAATAAATTAAAAAGTAAAGTTCCCCTTTCAGATCTTGTGGTCTATAGGGCAGATGATGTAAAGGTCATCTGTTTCTGTGGCCTACGGTTAACGAGGGTGTCATGTGGCCAACACAGCGACCAACCGCCTTTACTTTTCCCCAACTAATGTCAGGTACCCAATAGAGCTGGGAGGACTCAGAGGCGCCCAAAGATCAAAAATTAAAAATCCAGTTTTCTAGAGAATTAGAACCCGGGACCCCCGGTTCAGAAGCCAAGCGCTTTACCGCTCAGCCGCCGCGCCTTCTCATTGTCATTTTACTTGGTTAATAATCAAACATGGATTAATAACTATAACAAAAAATATTTTTTTTACCCTTGAATAAAAAGGAATTGACTGGCTACACCTCCCACCTCCCACCTCAGCAGTTTGAGATACGCTGTACTAAGGCTGTTTTATTGTAGCTTTAAATTATCAAAATTAAGAAATCAAATCAATAGAGTGGAATCGACATTGAACTTAATGTATTCATTAACCAACATTTTGATTTCAAACTCTTACTGGTGTTTGCGTGCTAAAAAGCTTTTATTTTGCAATATTATTTTAGGAATGAAGAGGTGAACTCTGAATAAGTTCGGATTACGTGTATTCAGAAATCCGAGATTTTGGGTCTTCTGATGAGCAGATCTCGCTTCGGCTCCTCGCTTATGCTTCTACGCTTACCACGATGAATTTCTAATTGATGACATGTGGCCAGTCAGGGCCGGTCTTAGGCCACTGCAACCTATGCGGTCGCAGTGGGCCCCGCGCTTTCATAGGCCCCGCGCTAATTCTATGTATAATTATTAATTGCAAAATATATACGAAAAATTTTTGGAAATGTCCTGCACTAATTAAAATCTCCTAAACACTCATAAAAATCTCATGAAAAATAGACAAAATTATCATTTGTGTGTGCCTTTCATTATTGAAAACGTCATTTCTACGCGCGATAAAAAAAAAGGCAATGTCAGCCTTCATGTAATAAAATGTAATGATCGGACAATTTTTCCCCATAACGGGAAGTTCCAATACCGTATTTACCATAGACATAAATAAATATAGACTGGCCGATTAAAGAGTTTTATGAAACGAAAATTTGTGACTTGCAATTTTGTGTACTTCATTATACAGCATTTATGAGCAGTATAAAAGTTAAGTATACATATCTATTTCAGCCACACACCTAAATATATTGTAAATAAGGAGGCAGTGTAGTTTTGTTTAATCTCTAAGAATGAAGATCATGCAATTTTTCATGATTCGGAAATTCGAATACAATAGATATACATGTTTTCAAGTTACATGAAGTTACTTCCTTCGGCCAGTCTATATTTATTTATGTCTATGGTATTTACTTTTATAGTCACTGGCATAGAAATATGCCATAGGTTGCAAGATTCGTAAAGTAAAGTTAACTTGATCGCAATTTTGTACTTAGAAAAGAATTGCAATTGCTAGGACCGGCCCTTTGGCCAGGTATATTACAATGAACAGGGACTTTTTTTTATTGATAACCTTGGCTGCTCAACAGTGTTAAATGTTAAATGTTTAAATTAAAAAATACATTAGCGATTCCTAGTGTTTTTTTTTTAAAGTAAAAAATCTTTGTTAATTACTTTGAAATTCAAAGATGAAAAAAATCTTGATTTGACCTAAATAATTTCACTTGTACCAATTACCAAACATTCATTTCTGTAGTTACAAAAAAAAAACCTGCTTCAATCAGTGTATCCAAAGTCTTTTCACTAATTTCCTTATTTAGAAAGATTAATTAACGTGGTGGCCTACTAATTAATTATTCCAATGATTCGTGGAACAACTATTCAGGCTTCACGGACCACTAGGGTTCCACGAAACACAGTTTGGGAAACGCTGGGTTAAATACATTGTTATCGGCAGGGAAGCTGTGATGTCTGGCAAAGATGAATGGGAAGGGTAGTGTTAGTGACCATCTCATTTGAAATAAAAGTGTGTTGGTTGTTGATGGAAGGTGTCTGACATGAAAATAAGTTTGTTTTCAATCTGCAGACGGGTGTTTTTGTCAGTGCATTGTTGTATAGCAGTGACGAGGAGATCAGTGGTTCTGCAGGTCACTCTTTGTATGGTGTAAGTCACTAGTTTAAAGCTAATAAAAGACAAGCAGTGACCTGCAGCCACTGTATCACCAGCACCACTGGGGAGCAGTCAACAGCTGTTGAAAGCAACAGCAGCCACTAGAGTCATCAGCAGCTACTTAAATCACCAGCAGCCACTAGAGTCATCAGTAGCTACTTAAGTCACCAGCAGCTACTTAAGTCACCAGCAGCCACTTGAGTCATCAGTAGCTACTTAAGTCACCAGCAGCCACTAGAGTCATCAGCAGCTACTTAGGTCATCAGCAGCCACTATAGTCACAGGCAGCTACTTAAGTCACCAGCGGCCACTTGTGTCATCAGCACCACGATCTCCAGTCTATTCAAATGTGTGGGGGGGGTGTCTTTAATACAAAATGCCAGCTAACACACTCACCATTGAATCTTTACAGCATATTACAGAGAACGTTACGCAGATGTTGAAAGGATGAACGCCCCACCTTTAAAGCACCCTGCCGTGAGCTGAAAATCTGTTAAGGATCATTCACCCAAATAGCTGAGACGTACTTTCCCTTCAGACTTTACTCCGTTATCGCGTTTAAGCTTGTAAAGAAATTACGCAGACAGAGCGGGCGGACATTTGAATTTGATAACAGCTTCCAGTGTTAAAAAAAAAAAAAAGAACAGGGCGGGGGCGGAGGTGAAGGTCACACATGCGGAGTCTATTCCAGCAACAGATATTTACAGGTCTTGATTCGCCCGATAGTGTCGATAAATTTGAAACTCCCAGGCACACCCGCCTCTTTCAAGTTGGCAGGCTTAGCCTCGTTTTCATTGTAACCTTTTTTTTTTTTAAATTTTGTTTTGTTTTGATTCAGCTCCAATGAGTAATACACTTTACCTTTCGGCATTTTTTTTTTAATTCTTAGATTTACGACTTCAAAAGTTTATTTTTAGAAAGTAATTTAATTCGCTTTGTCTACGAGAGTATCGCAACATAGAATGACGTCATTTTGATGTTAGTCATGCCAGTGGTGCAATCTGCTAATCCGATTTACAGAAGGGAAAAGAATGTTGAACTTAAAGTATGACTTCATATTCAAATATCCACCTGTGGTTGTTTTTTTTTTTTACAATGACTTTACAATGGACTGCCAAATTAAGACTTTATTTGGATTGATGTCTTTTGTTTCTCGCAAATTTTTACGAGGTTAATCTTCTTTGCATGATCAACATTATTTGATACCTTTTCATAGTTCTCTCGTCAGTATTTTCGCCATTGGGTTTATCCCACCAAAACTGGGTGGTTTGTTTTTACAAAGTTATATCTACTCACTCTGTCTGTCTGACACAATTTGTGTGCATGCTTTTTCGCCCACACCCATTCTCGGATCAAATTAAAACTTTACATTATTATTGGTTTAAAAAAAAAACACGAATCAGTAAAAATATGAACCAATTAATTAATTAATTACTTTCCTTGAAAAAGGGAAGTGGATGCTACTAATTGAGAGATGTAGCTATATATGTTGAGTTATTTCCCTTACTAGTTTTGAAGAAGTTTTCCCCCTCTTCCCATTCTCGGATCAAGTTTAAATTTTGCTTAATTATTCATAGACGATAACAATACATGAATCAATAATAAAAATTAACCAATCAGTTACTCAATTAATAGTAATTAATTTAATTTTGCTCTTTATAAAAAAAAGGGAGCTTACTCCGCTGTAGTGAGATATCTGACAGTTATTTTGTGGTTCTTTCCCTTATATAAGCTTTATTAATAGTCTTATTTTACTTTGCTTGTTTTAAGGTTCTGCTTAAGGATATCATTACTTACGTTTTTTTTTTACTCTTATCAAACGATTCTAAAGAAGATGTAGCAGACGATTGAATGTATAGTGTAGCAGACGACTGAATGCATGGTGTAGAAGACGACTGAATGCATGATGTAGCAGACGATTGAATGTATGTTGTAGCAGACGATTGAATGTATGTTGTAGCAGACGATTGAATGCATGGTGTAGCAGACGATTGAATGCATGATGTAGCAGACGATTGAATGTATGGTATAGCAGACGTCTGAATGCATGGTGTAACAGACAATTGAATGCATGGTGTAGCAGACGATTGAATGTATAGTGTAGCAGACGACTGAATGTATAGTGTAGCAGACGACTGAATGCATGGTGTAGAAGACGATTGAATGCATGATGTAGCAGACGATTGAATGTATGTTGTAGCAGACGATTGAATGCATTGTGTAGCAGACGATTGAATGCATGATGTAGCAGACGATTGAATGTATAGTGTAGCAGACGACTGAATGCATGGTGTAGAAGACGATTGAATGCATTGTGTAGCAGACGATTGAATGCATGATGTAGCAGACGATTGAATGTATGTTGTAGCAGACGATTGAATGCATGGTGTAGCAGACGATTGAATTTCTGGTGTAGCAGACGACTGAATGTATGTTGTAGCAGACGATTGAATGCATGGTGTAGCAGACGACTGAATGCATGGTGTAGCAGACGATTGAATTTCTGGTGTAGCAGACGACTGAATGTATGTTGTAGCAGACGATTGAATGCATGGTGTAGCAGACGATTGAATGCATGGTGTAGCAGTCGATTGAATGCATGGTGTAGCAGACGATTGAATGCATGGTGTAGCAGACGATTGAATGCATGGTGAGAGTCCCAACGAATCCCTTGTATTACGACGTTATGCATAATGTAGGAAATATTCACATTTTGTGTTCTTGATATTAAGAACCCTACAGTCTTGTTTACATTGTATTGGCCCGTGTGATACATTACCCAACTTGACCTAATTGCGAGAAGTTTGTTGAAACCTTATGATTGATCGAACAGGCTTCCAGTCAGTAAATGTCTCATAGAGCGTTTTAAAAACATGACATGCCTACGATGTAAATGACATTGATGTCTGTGTGGTGATGTAAATGACATTGATGTTTGCCTGGTGATATAAATGACATTGATGTTTGCCTGGTGATGTTAATGACAATTATGCCCGTCTGATGATGTAAATGACATTGATGTCTGTCTGATGATGTAAATGACATTGATGTCTGTCTGGTGATGTAAATGACATTGATGTTTGCCTGGTGATGTTAATGACGATGATGCCTGTCTGATGATGTAAATGACATTGATGTTTACCTGGTGATGTCAATGACAATTATGCCTGTCTGGTGATGTAAATGACATTGATGTCTGTCAGGTGATTTAAATGACATTGATGTTTGCCTGGTGATGTAAATGACATTGATGTTTGCGTGGTGATGTAAATGACATTGATGTCTGTCAGGTGATGTAAATGACATTGATGTCTGTCAGGTGATTTAAATGACATTGGTGTTTGTCTGATGATGTAAATGACATTGATGTCTGTCAGGTGATGTAAATGACATTGATGTCTGTCAGGTGATTTAAATGACATTGGTGTTTGCCTGATGATGTAAATGACATTGATGTCTGTCAGGTGATTTAAATGACATTGATGTTTGTCTGGTGATGTAAATGACATTGATGTCTGTCAGGTGATGTAAATGGCATTGATGTCTGTCAGGTGATTTAAATGACATTGATGTTTGCCTGATGGTGTATATGACATTGATGTTTGCGTGGTGATGTAAATGGCATTGATGTTTGTCTGGTGATGTACATGACATTGATGTCTACCTGTGCCTGATGATGTGTATGGTATAATGTCTACATGTTTTTGTATATGAAATTGAGGATTGACTGGTGATGCATGTGACATATGACATGTAAAATGCAGTCCTTAAAAAATAACTCGTAATGACTTGGTTTAGAGTTGAGCCCAAAAAGTCGTAATGACTTAGAGTAAAGTACAGAGCAGTCGTAATGACTTAGAGTAAAGTACAGAGCAGTCGTAATGACTTAGAGTAAAGTACAGAGCAGTCGTAATGACTTAGAGTAAAGTACAGAGCAGTCGTAATGACTTAGAGTAAAGTACAGAGCAGTCGTAATGACTTAGAGTAAAGTACAGAGCAGTCGTAATGACTTAGAGTAAAGTACAGAGCAGTCGTAATGACTTAGAGTAAAGTACAGAGCAGTCGTAATGACTTAGAGTAAAGTACAGAGCAGTCGTAATGACTTAGAGTAAAGTACAGAGCAGTCGTAATGACTTAGAGTAAAGTACAGAGCAGTCGTAATGACTTAGAGTAAAGTACAGAGCAGTCGTAATGACTTAGAGTAAAGTACAGAGCAGTCGTAATGACTTAGAGTAAAGTACAGAGCAGTCGTAATGACTTAGAGTAAAGTACAGAGCAGTCGTAATGACTTAGAGTAAAGTACAGAGCAGTCGTAATGACTTAGAGTAAAGTACAGAGCAGTCGTAATGACTTAGAGTAAAGTACAGAGCAGTCGTAATGACTTAGAGTAAAGTACAGAGCAGTCGTAATGACTTAGAGTAAAGTACAGAGCAGTCGTAATGACTTAGAGTAAAGTACAGAGCAGTCGTAATGACTTAGAGTAAAGTACAGAGCAGTCGTAATGACTTAGAGTAAAGTACAGAGCAGTCGTAATGACTTAGAGTAAAGTACAGAGCAGTCGTAATGACTTAGAGTAAAGTACAGAGCAGTCGAAATGATTCAGTAAGTGTACAGTACAGTGTTAAATTGACGTAAATAGTTTTTATTTACTAGAGCCACCACCCCCAGCTACCTCGCCATCTTTACACCCCACGTCACTTTTTGTATTTACAAGCCTCGTGATCATATCTTCAGCCAATCATTTATGAACACTTTGAGCTACTTTCATTAACATGAGTCAAATATTTTTTTAAATTACCTTATTAAAAAAAAGCTTATATTGAGTGAAATAGCATCCATTATTTTTAATAATCAAACGTAATTAGTCTTATTTTTTAAATATAGATCTTTTGTTCTAGACTAACAATAATAAATACGTGTGATTGAAAATATTTTTATTAATTGATTTTGTTTAGTTTAAATTTCTGCTTCGTCCAATTATACTTGGGAGGGAAGGTTTCCGTGCTGTCATTTCAAAGCATTTTTTTTGTTTTCAAGTTTCTTGTGTCTGAATTCGTGCGCGAGGTCTCGAGCCTCCGTGATGGAAGGCCGATGTGCTAGCCAAATTCAAGTACTTATAAAATTATAAGCTTTTTTTAAAGGCAATTTTACTGAATTTTTTAGCGAACACAAAAGGCTTATCTCCCCTGAGCTTAGTACATTTTCTATATTAAAAAAAAAATTATTACGACTATTTAACTGATTGTTTTTATTATTATTATTTATTCATGTTTTGTCATTGTCAATGAAGAAAGATGCAAAGTTTCAGCTTGAGAATGTGAAGTGAAGTTGGAGACTAAACGTGTTCAAAATGTGTACGAAACAGAGTGAGTTAGCATAAGCTTTGAAAAAAAAAAAATTTAAAAAAAAAATAAAAAAATAAAAACAAGTAAAAAGTAACTTCACACCGGTACATGAAGTCAGCCGTGAAGTGCTAGCACTGACCTTCCTGTTTCTGTGTGTCACTAACGTACATAGGCCAGTGAACTTAAACAGCTTCAACAGCTAATTAACCGCACGAGACAGTATGCACAGGTGTTGAAATGAAAGGCGCTCAATGTGGGTCAAGAAGGGGGGGGGGGCCATCCCAATAACATAGGGCCCCTTATACAAGATCTTAAGAAAGTAGGTCAACATTTCGCGAAGAACGTAGGTAGAAAAAAGTGCACATTTTTTTTAACACACGTGACACTGTGATTGAAAGCGTTTATAAATATTGAATTTAAATTTTTAGAGACACTTAACTGGTGCAGGACAATAAGAATAAAATTTAAAAAACAAATAGATTTTAACTCACCATCACGTAGTGATTATAGCAGAACCTCTACCACAAAATTATTTTTTTTAAAGATATATATTTACATAAAAGCCTACTTTTGAAGATTCAGTGGTATGCGCTACGGACTGCTGTCACAAGTTCGAACCTATGCCTGACGTTCTGCAGGAGGTTTGGTCTAGGACTCAACCATTTCCATCTGGGAAGAAACATTGGAAACTTATTACAGCAAACAGTGACTAAGGAAATTAAAAGACAATAAGGCTATATCTTGCTCTAGTTACCCGGACTAAAATGGGTAGTGAACAGGCATACTAGACAATATAACTGCTAATCCATTTGAAATTAGGTCGCTGCTGCTACAGGATGATTGCCTTGTCATGTGGCTTAACTGTCATCAGGATGTATGTTTAATAATGTTATTTACATCATTGTTTAACACACCTGCTACGTCCGTTAGTTTGTTCCCAAGCTATATAATGTTTATTTTGGCGGAACCCCCCCCTTACCCATCTTTTAAACCAATTTTTACACTGCCAATAGAACGGCCCGCATTTTAACCCCTCACCTCCCAAACTTTTGGCCCTTGAATTCTAGTATCCGATTTCGAAGCCTGCCAGCTGCCCTCCACCGCAGTTCTGCAAGAGTAATGAGCTAGGGCGTAATAGTCTGTTGTGAAGGAAACATTCGAAACTTTGAAAACCAATTGGCGGGAAACAATTCTTCAATGGCCGCTTGTTAAAGGGCGACAACAATGACGTTTATTCCCAGTTTACACACCTGCCAGGACTGTAGGCACGAAAGTAGCTGTGCGTGTGTGAATGTGACTGTGTGTGTGTGTGTGAATGTTTTTCGCAGACGTGTGGCTGAATATCATTACAGATGTTGACCATTTCACTTACTGCTGCCATGCCGAATGCAAGTCTTGGCCCAGGTGTTAGGTGCTGCGTCTTAGAGTAAAGAGTAGACCTATGTATTAAGCATCGGAGTAAGAGCTACTACACCATCTAAAGAATCGACTAATCTCTTTTCACATGATTGGATCTCAAGTATGGAAGTGGCAGGTGCAAAAAAACATTTTTTCGGAGGAAAAAAAAAAATGTAGCATGCCGGTGTTCGTTATTGACAATGTACCATGTTAAAATATCAAGGCTACAATTGTGAACAACTTGTGTGTACAGGTGTCTAAAGCTGTTTAAGAAAAACGTTTAAAAGATGTAAAAAAAGAAGAAATTATTTGGCTTACACCTAAAGCTCTTTCATTGCATTCACTTTCAGTCCGCTCCCTCTTCATCGTTTGTGTCGTTCTTCTACCACTTGGGAAACTGCACGTGACATTGGGGGCACAATATTGTTGAGAATTTAAAAAAAAAAAACATATCTTATCTTCTTATCTTATATAATACAGACGTTACTTCAAAAAAGAAGATGACTACGTCCTACGCGTCATGCAATTAGTCATGCATATTAGCCAAAAACTTAAATTCTGCTAAGTCACTGGTTTTCCTGGCTAGCTCAGGCAACCCATTCCATGCTCTAATAGCACTAGGGAAGAAGGAGTATTTGTACAAATTTGTCCTAGCATAGGGGACGAGGAATGTGCCTTTATCTTTGTGTCTTTCTGAGTATTTTATTAAATTTTGTTTTTGTATTTGAAGATTATGGTTCAGTGTTTTATGTATAATTGCTACTTTACTTTTGAGTCTTCTGTCCTGAAGGCTTTCTAAATTTAGTGATTTTACTAAAGGTGTTACTCTGGTTAAGTGTGAATATTCGTTTGTTATGAATCTCACTGCTCTATTTTGTGTCTGTTCCAGTTTCTTAATGTTATCTTAAGTTGAGGGGTCCCAAACGGAGGATGCATATTCTATTATTGGCCTAACCAAGGTTACCAAGGTTATATTAAGAGTAATTGTATCAACATTGGCTTAAGCTCTGGAAGTAATTGTATCAACATGGGCCTCAGCTCTGGAAGTAATTTTATCAACATGGGCCTCAGCTCTGGAAGTAATTGTATCAACATGGGCCTCAGCTTTGGAAGTAATTGTATCAACATGGGCCTCAGCTCTGGAAGTAATTGTATCAACATGGGCCTTAGCTCTGGAAGTAATTGTATCAACATGGGCCTCAGCTCTGGAAGAAAAACGTACATTGCGAAAAATGGCCAGCTCCTCTGCCACCGAAGCGAGATCCACCTTAACCTGCGATATTTGTGGACGGGAGTGTCTCTCCAAAATAGGGCTCCACAGTCACATTGAAAAAGTGTGCGAGATGAACCAGAGTCGTTCTACGACTGAAGGAGGCCAACAATTATATCAATTAGTTTGGATCAGTCATGTGATTAAATCTGTAATAGATCCAGACTATCATAAGTGAAACATTCAAACTTATTGATAGCGGTAAAATATTTGAACTATTTAATAGCGGTGACACATTCAAACTATTTAATAGCAGTAATGTTAAACAGTATTATGAAATAAAAAAACATAAACAAATATGGCGGGTTTCTTAGTTGGAGCCTCGAAAAAAAGGTGACTATGTAACGCCTAGAGATTAGAGGATTGACGAGAATATTTATATATATATGCCTATTAAACAATGTAATAGTAATAACATGAATAAGTCTACGTATCGTTATCAAGTCTAACTAACAATGAAATAGTATCGGTAACACTTTCGACACCAGGACGTCTCTTTTTATTTATTAATTTTTTTTTCGATGGAGAAACCTACTTTTTTACCTGTCTGAGCGGACCACTTCGGGGGCCGACTTTGAGTTTGTGTTTCCACACAAACTGTCTTCATAGCCTTGTTTTTATTTGTTTCAAATACAGAAAGTTACAACTCTGATTATGAACCACAACTCTTCGCTTTAGTTTCATCAATGGTAGTTGTCTGCCCCTTGGCGGTACACTGTCGTTAGGCTGTAGTTCCAGACAGCTAGTCCAACTAAACCTTTGTTAGGCAGTAGCTCCAGACTCCAGACAGCTAGTCCAACTAAACCTTTGTTAGGCAGTAGCTCCAGACTCCAGACAGCTAGTCCAACTAAACCTTTGTTAGGCAGTAGCTCCAGACTCCAGACAGCTAGTCCAACTAAACCTTTGTTAGGCAGTAGCTCCAGACTCCAGACAGCTGGTCCAACTAAACCTTTCTTAGGCAGTAGCTCCAGACTCCAGACAGCTAATCCAACTAAACCTTTGTTAGGCAGTAGCTCCAGATTCCAGACAGCTAGTCCAACTAAACCTTTGTTAGGCAGTAGCTCCAGACTCCAGACAGCTAATCCAACTAAATCTTTGTTAGGCAGTAGCTCCAGACTCCAGACAGCTAGTCCAACTAAACCTTTGTTAGGCAGTAGCTCCAGACTCCAGACAACTAGTCCAACTAAACCTTTGTTAGGCAGTAGCTCCAGACTCCAGACAGCTAATCCAACTAAACCTTTCTTAGGCAGTAGCTCCAGACTCCAGACAGCTAGTCCAACTAAACCTTTGTTAGGCAGTAGCTCCAGACTCTAGACAGCTAATCCAACTAAACCTTTGTTAGGCAGTAGCTCCAGACTCCAGACAGCTAGTCCAACTAAACCTTTGTTAGGCAGTAGCTCCAGATTCCAGACAGCTAATCCAACTAAACCTTTCTTAGGCAGTAGCTCCAGACTCCAGACAGCTAATCCAACTAAACCTTTGTTAGGCAGTAGCGCCAGACTCCAGACAGCTAGTCCAACTAAACCTTTGAACCTTAAGTTCTAGATATATAACTTATAAAAGTTGAAGAAGTTTAAAAAACAAAAAATAAAACTGAATGTAACTTTTATTAATAGTATATTCATGGCCAGATTTAAGGGAGGACGGGGGGGGGGGGGGCATATAGCCCCGGGGACTCCACAAGAGAGGCCTCCAGAAAAGAGATAAAAACATATCCGAATTTCGACGGGTCAGAACTTTACAAAAAAAAATTGTCTAACATTTGCATTTTTACTTCTGTCAAAAATGTCGTGACTAAGAAGTGCACGCTTGTAGCATGTTTGGAAAAAATTAAATACAGCTCCGGATTTACAACAGTGCGTCTACTAAGGGCCTTACTCTCCACAAACTAAATAATGTACACTTTTAAATCTTAAATATGCATATTAAATCTTTTTATAAAGGAAATTAAGATAAAATTTACAAGAGCTCATCTTTTTTCTAAAATATAGCATGCTTTTAGATATAAGTATTTTCTTTCATAAGTGGATCTTTGTTAAAACTTTGGAGAAATTGTAGGGGCCTGCAAATACTTAAATCCGGCTTGAGTACATTCACAACTTTCAATTACAATGTTGTAATTTTTAAAATGCTCAAAGCGTGTATCGCCACCAAAGGGACATAACTTTCGTAAAAATGTATAAGTTAAGTACTTTAAGTGTTATTTCCCTTTATCATTTCCTCACTTCCAAAGATGTAAATGTTTGTAAAATGTTTTACATGTTTCGGATGTTCCTTCAGAGTTGAAGATAGTTTACTTCCTAGTCCAAACCTCCCGCAGGACGACGGGGAATGGGAGCGGGCAGGGTTTGAACCCGGGACCATCGATAAATCCGAACGACAGTCCAGTGTGCAAACCGCACGACCAGGCAGCCATCCTGTAGTTGACACTCTGACACGCGTAGGACGTAATTATCTTATCTTTTGAAGTAACGTCTAGTAATCTATAAGATAAGACCAGTTGCAGACTGGGCATGATTCGAACCCGGATCATTCGAGATGACAATCAAGAGCGCATACCTCACGAGCAGACAGCCATTCCCAAACACTTCATGAAGTCTATCAGGCTCCGTCTCTTGGCTACCAATTGAAAGTTTCTTACTTCAATGTAAACAAAAAAAACTAAATAAATAAAAAAAGTAAACCAGCAATAGAACATAAGACATAGGTTGCAACATTAAGACGGCCTTGACATCTCAAACATTATTTTAGATGTTTAGAAAAAGTTTAACCCGTTAACAAGTTCCTTTAGGTTTTGAGGATAATTACAACCTAGCCCTAGCCTCCTGCAGGATGTCTGGTTCAACCAATGGGCAACAGGAAACACAGCCATGTACAAAGAAATTATTATTATTATTATAGCTTTTATATAGCGCTACTTTCATGCTTATAGCATGCTCAGAGCTTTGGTCCAATCTCATTTGTGGACCGGTGGGGGGGAGGGGGTATCTAGGAGTTGGTTTTCCGTGCTGCCTTTAGGCGCTCAGTAAACGCAACTCGGGTCGGGTGTCGAACCTCGAGCCCCCTTCTAGGTAGCCTAGACAAGCCAAGTTCAAGCGCACTTAGCCTCTCGACCATGCTTCGCACTGACTATGCCTAACAAACTGGACGGTATTAACTTCCTCCCCCGCAAAGAGCAATCTACAATCTTCCAACTAAGGACAGGACACACACCTCTGTTAAATTACCATCTCAATAAAATAAATTCCACACAACTCCCCCTTTGTAGACACTGCGCCCACCGTTATGAAACCGTTAACTCTATCCTCTTTAAATCCCCCCCCCCCTTTCTTATCCACCTTAGGCAGACCCTACTTTCACTACAGCCCAACATAACCAACACCCTGTACGGCAGTGCTGAACAACTAAAGAAAACAGCACACTCTTCTTCCTTGGCACAGTCTGCAAAAGAGCTGACAGCTCAGCAGCAAAAAGCTGGCTAGAAGAAGTCTGGTTCAAATCCTGGACCATCGAACAGACCAGAACATTTACCACACGGCCATGCAGCCATCCCGTCAGAGAGAGTCGGGCCACGCAGTGATCCATCAAACTCCCATGTACAAACCGGATCTAAAAACAACAAAAACTTGAATTACAGTCCATCCACTCAAGGTCTGACAACGCTGCATTAAATCTATAAAGTTGTCTTGTACAGATTGAGACATGTTTGTAAATAACTGCTCTGACATAGAAGCAGGGCCGAACTTAAGCCACTGCAACCTATGCGGTCACAGTGGGTGCCGCGCTAATTCTAGGTGAAAATTATTAAATTAAACCACTATAACTTATAAATAACAGGATTTTCGCGGCTTCCTGATAATTCCATGGGCTAGTGGAAATCTTATGTAATTGCAAAATATACCAAAAAGTTCAGGAAATCTCATGAAAAATAGACAAAATTGTCATTCAGGGGCGCCAATCCTACGCGCGAGTAAAAAAAAACAAAACACGTCATTGTCAGCTTTCACTTAATAAAGATTAAGACGAATGTATTTTCTAATATATAATCTGAATGTTGATATTATGCTTATCCCTACCCAGACTAGGCCCAGCGTAATCCATTTCGCATAGGGCCCCACAATCGCTAGGACCGGCCCTGCAAAGAAGAGCTTGCCACCATCATCAATTCTTCTATCCAGTTCTGTGAAAACACTATTATACCCAAGAAGACAATTTGAGCATTCATACCTATGTCAGTGTGGGTGTTTCAAGGTAATTCTTTGTCACCTAGAAGTATACAGTAGCCCAGTTCATCAAAAACTGATGTCAGTGTATTGTTTTTAAGTTGGGTCTAGGTTGTTGTTTTTGTGTCTATATTTTAATTGCTACAGAAGTAATGCTGAAGTGGACTACTGTAGTCAAACTGAATTTACATTAGTTTTGAATTAGACCAATCTTAAGAACCTGTTATCTTATGAACCTAATGTTAAGATCAGGTATTAAACAAAAAACGTATACAAAGATAGATAACTCAATAAATTTGGGAATTCTCAGCCGATATCATGAAACAATTTTATTGTACACTGTGTTTAAAATATATCAATTATAATTATCAATATAAATTTCCAATAGAGACAATTTTAGCCAGTCGTCAATGAAAAAAATGGTAGAGAAAAATGTCATGCAAATGTAGCTTTAATTATAAAAATTATGGGATATACATAAAAATTTGTTTATATATATTTACATCTGTGCGTTCCTAACACACAAAGTGTATGACCTGAATATTTTGTGTCAGAACTTTGTGCTTTGTGGCTTTAGAATATCTTGTGGAATTTTTCATTCTATTAAAAAATATCAAGTAGGGTTTGATATTTACATTTCTTCTTGTGCATCACATCTTTATCATGTACAAACGATACCTTTAAAGCTCACAATGACATACAATTTGTTTTAAAAAAAAAAGAAAAAAAGACCAATAAGAAATAAGAAAAGGTAATTCCACATTTACAGGATAATGAAAGATTATCTCCCTCTAATTTACAGCCATAAAAAAAATCTTAAACTGTTGCAGTCATACAATCAAATCAGTTTCAAATTGAACTTTTCTCTCTATACATAAATACTGGTACCTAGAAATGAGGGCACTTCATTAACTCATATTACAAGAATTAACATGTAGGCAGCAAACATAGAGAACAAGAACTAGCATTTTAGCACCTCATCTTTCAACCAAGATCAAGATTTGTCAGTTAAAAAAAAAAATTATCACAAAAAAAATCATTACTAACATAGCTCTAGTGTTAGTGCATTATTGTAACAGAATCTTAAGTATTTCTCTGTTTTTCTCAAATGTCTGTATGTCATAATTTAAAAACAAAAAACATGATGGAAAATAATCCACCTCCATTTCCATGATATCAATCTATCCAATTATCTTATTATATTTTAAGCTGTAGGAAATAATTTTGACAAAAAAAAAATTGCGAAATTAAAAAAATCCTACATGACAGTTTAAATTGAAGCTGCAGCTGAGTTCCAAATAAAAATTGAGTACAGGCTATGGTCATGAAACAAATAAGCTTACAAAAGATTATGTCATTAAATCAATCAAAACAATATACAAATAGTAAAATAAGTTTTGAACTACAATCCTATTAAATCATGAGTAACTTCAAGTAATATCAATCTAGATATCTACACATGAACACAATGTTTCTTTTACTTTGTAAAATAGTCATTAAATAGTTACAACCTTTTATTAACTAAACAATAAAAAAAGAATATTTAGGTCTCAAGTTTACTGGCCTATATACATCTTGAATCAGTGGGTGGACATAAACACACTACTGTCATTCAAGAAATCCTTTTGTTTAATATCTCATGTGAGCTTAATTTATATCCTCCTTTAAAAAAAAAACCATTCAAGTATCATGAACTATTTGAGCGAATGTGAGACTTTATGTTACATATTTAACAATAAAAATTGAACAGGAAAAAATAAAACCAACAAAATTGTTATTCTTCATCATCATCATATGCCAAGTTGGACCGCAACCATTTTTCAGCAACAGTTAGATCAATCTGTTTTCTTTGAGCATAGTCAATTATCTGAAAAACAAACAAAGCTTTATTTTAGTTTTATCTTATAACTGGAATAGGTTTTTTGACATTATGTGATAAATGATGAATTTCAGTATAATAAAATATTTTTATGAGCCAAAAAAAACAACTGAGTTTGTTAAAAAAGAAAAGGAAGTTGTGGGTGAAATGACTGTTTCAAGCCAATAGGAATGTTTGAGTGGGTCATGTGACCTCTGGGAAGTGAATACAGGATGGTTGAACAGTTTAAGAATCTCACTTGAACCTGTGTTGCTGCTGTTGCAGAGTGCAAAGTCTGAAGTTTATGGAATTGTAAGGGTTTGCTTTATTGCTCCATATTTGACTCTTTCCCAATTAAGGATACTATCGTTGATTTGACCCCATTAAATTAAATTGTTTTTGGTTTTATAAACTTGTATTTGATTACAAACAAAAATGTTATTAAAGTTTAATCATAACAAGGTAGAATGTACAAATGTGAAAAATGAACAATTCCTTCAGAACGAGGAAAATAATTACGGAGATAAAGAATTAATGAACAATTTTCTCTCAATGAAAATATGGTAATAATTGTATTCTTGTTTTGTCAGGTACAAGAAAGAAATATCAGCTTGATATGAGATAAATAGCGTGTAAAAACTTTTTACCTGACAGACAGACAGAGTTGATATTAGCTTTGTAATAAATCAGCAAACACATCCAAAAAATAAATCAAAACGTAGGCTACTATCTGACCCTCACAAAGTAAACTTAAGTAAAGTTCCCCTTTCAGACCTTGTGGTCTATAGGGCGGATGATGTAAAGGTCATCTGTTTCTGTGTGTGTCATGTGGCCAGCACAACGACCAATCGCCTTTACTTTTCCTCAACTAATGACAGGTAGCGGGTACAGCTGGGTGGACTCAGAGGCCCAAAGACCCTGAAATTAAAAATCAGTCTTCACCAGGATTCAAACCCAGGACCCCGGTTTGGAAGCCAAGTGCTTTACCACTCAGCCACCACGCCTCCTGACCGTCAAAGGAGTGAAATTTTAAAAAGAGCTAGTTTTAAACAATTTTCTTACCTGATCTTTACACAATTTATCTGTCGCAAAATAATAACTCTGTGGATTGGCTAGATAGATTCCAGACACTGAAGATGCCGGCTCCATGGCCAGTGAGTCTGTCAATGTGATCCCCACTTCATCTGGACGCATCAGATGCCACATTGTTGTCTTCTCTGTGTGGTCAGGCTGGCTAGGGTAGCCTGCAGCTGGACGGATTCCCTAAGTCATGAAATTTATATTGTAAATATTTTGTATTGAAAATATGTTAAGTGTGTTATGTCCCAGAGTTGCTGGTAGTTTAAACTAGCTTATTATGTTACTTTCATCGTGTTATTTTGGATGGCTGTGCTGGTGACATAGAGTTTATGATTTATATAGAATCTTATGTAGGCTAATGTAATGTAATGTAGAATCTAAAATCAGGGTGAATATATATTTGCAATGTAGGCAAAATCAGGATGAATATATACTTCTGTCATAAATGACTAAATGACACTTTGTATGGCAGTCACAAACAATAATATGTTTATCATATGAAATATCTTGATATCACCCCATGAAATAGTACACATAATAATCCAAGCATAGCAAATAACAATCCTTAATAGAAATAGATTTAATTTAGTAGAGTAATATAGTAGTAGAGTAATATAGTAGTAGAGTAATATAGTGACTGGTACAAAGTAACTGCTCTCTTCTAACTCCTATAGTAATTCTCGATAGTGACTGCTCTCTAGCCCTCTTCTCTATTTACTGCTGTTAAGTCTCAATATCTATTGACTGCTTGTTTTGGCTACCTTATAGTAACTCAAATACCAAATAGGGTGTTCTACTGTATGGCACCAACCTTGACGTGGTGACAGTTACTTATTTGAGTCAGCCTGAGTTTTAGTAATACAGATGTCAATTATTCTTTTTTTTTTAAATAGCAAGAAGAACTTTTCATTTCGAAGACATAAGACTTGATTCAGCAGCAAAAAAATTAAGCAAGTGCTTTAAAATCTTTATAAAATTAAAAATTTAGAAACTTAATTTTTGAAGTAACTTTTTATAAATATACAAATGATATATCTAGACCAGGGGTTCTCAACGTGTGGGTTGCGACCCCCCCTTGGGGGTTGAATAACGATTTGCCAGGGGTCGCTTAAGACCATCAAAAATTGTCTACTCTTCTATTGCTGTATGTGTGTGTGTTGGGGGGGGGGGGGGGGGGGGGGGGAGTCACGGCAGAGTGGTGGATTGTAAAAAGCATAAAAGGTTGAGAACCGCTGATCTAGACAGATTCACTATTAGAGGGCAGTGGTTATGCAGAGAGTTAGAGAATAAAGCTTGTAAATGTCCTATTGTTACCTGGTACTTGAGCCTATGTAGGTCATCAGGATTTGAATTTTCTTCTTGTGAATAGCCCCAGTACTCCTTGCGAACTTTCAAATGTAAATACTCTGCAAAAGCTTCGGCCAGTCTGTCAGCTACGGCTTTGACCATGATCACGTTGTAATCATCAAACTGAGTTTCATACCTGAAGTAGAAATTAGTTTATATATGTCCCACAGATTTTGTTCAACATAACATTCTCTAAGAACAATTAAGCTGGGAACTTTGCAAGTCTGATGAGTACTCTCTCTGTTAGAAGATTAAAAAAGCCTTCAGGCAGCATGTGGATCTCTGAGTACACAATTCAAATAATGTTTGAAATAAAATGTCTGCTTTTACTTACTCTTGACACAGTTGCTCAGTGCCTATCCCAGAGGTGCAAGCAAACAGACCTATATAATCTGTGATGCCACTTTCTTTACTAGCTATGAAGTCAGACTGGCATAAATAGGGAGAGTTATCTGAGCTTTCTTTTTCAGCCTGCAATGAAAGATAAAGAAGTGAAGATGAACATTTTCACCATAAGAACAATTATTGTATGTATGGTAGAAAATGAAATATAGATATTAATAAAACATATTTCTTATTGACATTATTGATAACTTTAAAACCACTCATTAAAATCTTGTGTCATCAATTTCTTATAAAAAAAAACTTCAGAGCCAAAGAAAAAAATATGCAAGTGAAAAGGGAGATTACTTATAGCAGCTAATCTATAAAATTGGAAAGGAATGTGTAAATGGAGGAAAAATATTTAAAGATTTTCCTCTTATGTTCTACCTTCAAAAACTTCAAATTATTGCCCTTTAGTAAATGTGACCGTTCTAACCATGTTGGAAATGGAGGTGACTAAATAAAAAAGCAAAATCAGCAGACGGAGAAAGCATGGGGAGCACAATGAGTCGTGGAACTTTGTAGAAGAGTTTAAGACATTCCTAGTACACCTAACTCTAAAGAATATCTGATAGTACAATAGTTACAAATTCAAAACTTGGGAATTGGAGTGTAACAAAAGAACAGGTCAGTAAAATCAGGAATGATCACTATAAAAGGCTACTTGGTGCCCTAATTTATAACCTAGGTACAATGCCATGAAGTCAACCAGGTATGGCAACATTTGACAGGTAATAAAAACAACACCAAAAAAAAAAAATAAGGAAGTGGATTTATGAGTAAAAAAAAAGAATTTTCCAGAAAATCTCATTAGCATTTTGAGCCTTGTCACAACTTTCCAAATAAAAATCTTCAAAGAAACTTTCTGGTAAAAGCAGAAAGATAAAATAAAGTAAAATATGTTCGGATGACATGCAGACTGATACTTAAGACACAGAAATATGACATTATGTTGTATATTTGATTAGTTAGAAATAAGCTTCTATAATAAAACATTTAAGTTTTAGGAGAAATTTAGGAACAAAAAATAGAAGTGCCAAAAGTACCTGGTTAAATGAAAAACAAAGTCTTAAGAAATTTGTTAAAAATCTTCATTAAATATCTGAAAAAAAAATGCTAATAAATACAAGTAAGGACATTTTCCCATAGAACTCAAAAACCATAAGCCTCACACTATTATCATTTGAATCAGAAATCACAAACTTCTCTGTTCATCTCCTGAGGCAATCATCAGAATAAATGTGTACTTGAGAGTGAGAAACCTCATAATGAACTCACCTGTTGCCTTAAACCAAACAAAGTTGCAAATGAACTCACCTGTTGCCTTAAACCAAACAGAGTTTCAAATGAGCTCACCTGTTGCCTTAAACCAAACAAAGTTGCAAATGAACTCACCTGTTGCCTTAAACCAAACAAAGTTGCAATCTTCTTCCCAGTCTCGTCATACACCTCAATATCATCCCCAACACTGCTAGCTGGATAGAATGCAATAGTAGCTGCTGCTTGCAACTTTTTCTCTTTTATAATTTTCTCTATGATTTTTTGAGCATCATTAAAAATTCTTTTGGCTTCTTCACCTAGGAAACAAATAAATTAAATAGTTCAATTTTTCAAGCTTTTTTTTTTTGTAATCATCAATTGAATAGAAATAAAATCATTATTTTTTTAATTCTATGTAATAATCAGGATAGTGATAGAAAATTTTAAAAAGATTTCTTGATAGGATTCCACAATAACAAAGATATCTTGTGGATTCCACTATAAAAAGATATCTTGAGGATTCCACTATAACAAAGATAGCTAGTTATACTATTTACTCAATTACAGTTTGACAGCTTCGCTAGGTCGGACACTTATCCTGCATGGGAGACAATCGCATACCAAATGGAATTTTCTTTGGTGAGCTTAAAGGTGGGCAGCATAACAGAGGTGCCCCCAGTATGCACAATAATAAAAATCAACTCAGGCGCCATTCGCCCTCACTGGCATAGAGAAAAATAGGTGGAAGTAGATGGCTTCTGAAAGAGACGGAGAGCTCTCACAAAGGCTGTGTGGCACAAAGCAGATGGCCTCTCAAAGAGGTAGTTGGAGAGCACTCACAAAGTCAGTGTGATACACATTTGAGATCCAAAGAAAAGCCCTTATTGAAGACAGTCACATAAGATGTAAAGAAAACTTGAATAGACCACTGGCAGACAACAGCTTTGTCTGCATGAGATGAGGAAAAATATGCAGGTCACAACTGGGTTTGCATTGTCATCTGAAACATCCGTAATCTTCAGAATCAAAGACATTGCCATTGTTATAATTTTCTATTTATGCAAGTCCCAAAGATCTGATCTAGAAACAACAGGGAAAGGCAACAAAGTGTAATAGCCTGGATCCCTAGGCCTCCATATTATGTTCTTACTCACCAACTTCTTTATCATTAAATATCTTTGGGTAGCCTCTGTTTGGATACTTTCCTCGCAGCTGCCAAACATTAAAAAATGGCCGCCAGTCGATGAAAGGCACCAATTCCAGAAGGTCAAAATTTTCAAACTTTTTCACCCCAATAAAAGAAGGCTTCACTGAAAGAAAACAAATGTCACATGTTAAACATAATCCGAATGTTTCTTTTTTTTTTCCTCTCCTCAAAGAAATGTTATAAAAGGTGTAAATATATGAATACATTTCATGTCGCATCCATGTTGTACACAGAGATGACTAACCTGGAAGTGGAGTTTTGGACCAATCCATTACAAGTTTTTTTTCTCTGGCTTTGGACAATGGCAGATATTTCCGATCCTTGAAAGGAATAAAAATTAATGTTAAACTTAATGTTGTTGTTTTTTTTCTTAAATTATGTGTGTATAATCAAATTTTACTTGTATATCATTAGGAATAAATGAGAATGACTAGAATGGTGTAAGTTTACACGAGGACAGTTGCCAGTGTTTGAAGTGATAAAAAAAATTAATTAAGTTTGTGTTCGTCCTACAGGCAAGTTATTTAGTGTTTTCCAGCAAGAGCCTGTGGGACTTGTAGACAGTGGTGAGAAACTAGTGAAGTTTGAATTTAGAAACAAACCTTTAGTGATTCATAATGCTCTTCTCTAATCTCTTCATATTCCTCTGACAATTCTTCAATAAATTCATCCCTGGAGGCTTGATCACCCAGAGCGGAAACCTGCAGTGAAAATCATAAGTACATTTAATGATCTTTTAAAGTCAATCTAATCATGCAATCTTCCTCCCATTTTCAAAATCACATTATATAGCAATGTGTTATATGACTTATTATCATTATATTTATATAACTATTTTTTAACTGGACTAGTGAAAAGTGAACCGCTAAGGCAAACAACCAAAGTCAGTTGCAATAGAACAGCGGTTCTCAACCTTTTAAGCTCGGCGACCCCTTTTTACAATATACCACTCTTCCGCGACCCCCCCCCCCCAGTAGACACACACAGCAATAGAAGAATAGACAATAACAATCCTTATTTTTGATGGTCTTAGGCGACCCCTGGCAAATTGTCAATCGACACCCAAGATGTCAGGACCCACAGGTTGAGAATGTCGTGCGCGCGTGAAGTTTTCTTTGCATTTAATATTGGTGTTTTAGCGTATAGGATGTAGTTTCTTTTAAGTGCGTTTTGTTGTCTAGAATATTGTGTGTGTGTGTGTTTACGTCATCCTTAGTTCCCGCAAGAGAGAGAGAGAGCTTCTTTTGTGAGCTGGTTTTTTGGTTCCCCCTTATAAGGGTACGTAAGTACATAGTTTTATTAAGTAAGCTGATCTTTCGGTACGGGTGTCGCTATTGAAAAGTTCTTTCTTGTAGCGGCATTGCTAGATCTAGGTTTTCTTTTCGTTTCAGGGTGTTAGGCTTTGGGCCATGGGAAAGTGTGTCGTCTTTCCGCCCTTGGAGTTCTGTAGTAACTATCGGTGTTGAGGTGTAGGGAGTTGAGGTTCTGTTGGGCGCGAGATGGAGTGTGAGCGTGAAGGTGTGTTACGGAAACTTGTTGGTGTGATACAAGACTAATTATTAATCAAATGCTAACTTCAATGATATTGATGTACATGTAAATATGTTTGAAAATTACAATTAAGTATAATTAAATATTGTTCCTGTTGACAACTGTTGTTATTCACTAAATGTTCAGTTGAATAACTGTTATTCAATGTCTGTATTTTACATGCTATTACCTTTAGGTTCTTGTGTTACTCTGTTCAGGCTGGGGATACGGGACCATAATATCATACCCTACCTATGCGACAAAACCCACCTGACAGAGAACCCCTGCAATAGAAAGACATTGACTTATGATCTGCTCAATTCCCTGATGTCTCTCATAACTTTGTATTGAAATTGTGATCATTGAAAGAAAACAAAAACACTATGGCCCATATAATTAGAAGGACTGTCTTTATGTTACAGCAATAACGTGACGCACAGAAACAACATGCAGAAACGACTTTTAATTTTATTGAGCATATTTACTTTTTGGCTTTTGTTGTTTGTTACATTGGTACAAGAAATTAGCTCAATTAAAAAAAATACAAAGTTAAGAGAACTGTTAAACATTACAAGCCAATAAACATTTTTCTGGATATGATAAACAGAAGCAGAAATTTCTCTGCTTGATATTGTTTACAGTTGACAAGATTTCCTAAGATTATCTTTTCTTATCTTATATAATACAGACGTTACTTCAAAAAAGAAGATGATTACGTCCTATGCGTCATGCATTTAGTCATGCATATTAACCAATGACTTAAATTCTGTCAAGTCACTGGTTTTCCTGGCTAGCTCAGGCAACCCATTCCATGCTCTAATAGCACTAGGGAAGAAGGAGTATTTGTACAAATTTGTCCTAGCATATGGGACGAGGAATGTGCCTTTATCTTTGTGTTTTTCAGAGTATTTTATTAAATTTTGTTTTTGTATTTGAAGATTATGGTTCAGTGTTTTATGTATAATTGCTACTTTACTTTTGAGTCTTCTGTCCTGAAGGCTTTCTAAATTTAGTGATTTTACTAAAGGTGTTACTCTAGTCAAATGTGATTATTCGTTTGTTATGAATCTCACTGCTCTATTTTGTGTCTGTTCCAGTTTCTTAATGTTTTCTTGAGTTGAGGGGTCCCAAACGGAGGATGCATATTCTATTATTGGCCTAACCAAGGTTAAATAACATTTTAGTTTTATGTTCTTATTTGATTTATAGAAATTTCTTTTAATAAATCCTAATGCTTTGTTTGATTTTTTTATAGTTTCATCAATATGTGGATTCCATGACAGTTTTTCATTTATTATAACACCTAAGTATTTTGCGTTTTTAATCTGTGTTACTTGTTTGCCATGAATAAGATAAGTGGAATTAATTTGTTTTAGTTTTTTTGTTACTCTTAATAACTGACATTTTTCTGGGTGGAAAGACATGCTCCAATTTGATTCCCATTTCTGTAATTCATCTTATTCTCTTTGTAAAATATCTGTGTCTTGTGTTGTTTTTATTGTTCTATATATTACGCAATCGTCTGCAAATAATCTGACTTTTGTTCCTGAAGTAATGCAATTTGGTAAATCATTTATGTAAATTAAAAATAGTAGTGGACCCAAGACTGTTCCTTGAGTTTACTGTTATCTGTGTTGATTTAGAGCCATTTATTATTACAGTTTGTTCTCTCCCTATCAGAAAATCTTTAATCCACTGATGCAGTGGACCATTAATGCCGAAATATTTTAATTTTTTAAGCAAACTATGGTGGTGAACTTTGTCAAAAGCCTTAGAAAAATCTAGTAAGATAGCATCTATTTGTTCACTATTATCTAAACCTTTTGAAAAATCATCAATTAGTCCTATTAGTTGTGTTTCACATGATCTATATTTCCTAAAGCCATGTTGGCATGGTGTGAGGGCATTATGTTTGTCTAGCTGGTTTATGATGTTGCTACATATTATGCGTTCTAGGATTTTACATGTGATGCTGGTAAGTGATACTGGTCTGTAGTTTCCTGGATCAGATTTTTCTCCTTTTTAAATAGGGGGGTGACATTAGCTTCTTTCCAGTCCTTTGGTACTCTACCCTGGTTAAGCGAAGCCTGAAAGAGTATTTTGAACACTGGGGCTAGCTCATTGCTTAGTTCTTTGAGTAATCTAGCTGGAATACCATCAGGTCCGGACGCTTTATTTGGTTTGGTGTTGGCTAATAGTTTTTGAATTCCATTTTCTTGTACTACTATATCTTCTATGTTGTCTACTTGGTTCAAATTCAGTAATATGTCTTTGTCTCCTGGGGCTGAGAATGCCGATGCAAAGTATTTGTTTAGGATGTTTGCTTTAGTTTCATTGTCATTATGTATTATGTTATGTTCATCTTTTAATGGCGCTATGCCTGTTGTTTCCATTTTCTTAGACTTAATGTATGACCATAGGTTTTTGTCGTTATCTTTAGATATTACATTGTTTATGTATTCACTCTGCAGCTGTCTGCTTACTTTTTGGGTTAAGTGTTTAATTTTTATATACTTTTTGTAAACTCTTTCTGCCTTAGTTTCTTTAAATTTTCTTTTTAGGTTTTCCTTCTGTTTACAAAGCTTCTTTAGTCTATTAATAAACCAGCATTTATTTATTTTGTTTAATGTGTATTTAGTTGGTATATGATTTTCTATAATGCTTTTAAGATGGTTTTTAATGAAATTCCAGAGGTCATAGACTGTTTGGTTAATGTCTTTTTCTAATAAAAATGTTTGTTGAAAGTTTAATGCAGCTTGGTGTAGTTGTATTAGGTTACATTTATTCCAGAGTAAGATTTTTCTTTTGGGTTTTGTATTGGCTACTGCTTTTATCTGACTGTGTATTTTTATGATCTCATGGTCTGATAGACCAGGGATAATATCAAAATCAACTACTAATCCAGGTCTGTTGGTTAAGAAGAGATCTAATGTGTTGTTTAATCTAGTTGGCTTTTTAATGATTTGATCTAAACTTAGGTTGTGTAAAGTTTCTATGAAACAAGATAGCAAGATTATCTTGCTATCCTCAAGAAATATTAAAATCCTGTAATAAAATAGCAAAATAAACATCCAACCAGAAATACAGTATCAAATTATTTAGAACAATTAGAGATGACTAACTCTACTCACTACAACAACAGCTTTGGAAGCATCCAGAACATGAACAACTGGGCTGGTTTTTCGTGGAGCAATTTTGACGGCTGTATGTTGTCTATTATAGATAAAAGTACACAGAAAACACAATGTATTGATAATCTTATTAGGGTATCATTTTAATAAGCAAGTATCTTATTACTTTTAAGATAATATTATATTAAATTAGCATGTACCTAAAAGATACAAAATTTAGAACAGCCTGTAGGATAAGAGTCCCCTCCACCAGTGTTTATTATCTACTATTCTTTTTATTCTTAGTTTAGATGTCTTTCTTATCTACTTATCTTATAAAATACAGATGTTACTTCAAAAAAGATGATTAGGTCAATCTAGTCATAATGTTAATCAATGACTTAAACTCTTTCAAGTTGTTGGTTTTCCTGGCTGATTTAGGCAACCAATTCCATTATTATTATTATTACTATAGCTTTTATATAGCGCTACTTTCATGCTTATAGCATGCTCAGAGCGCTTTTGGTCCAATCTCATTTGTGGACCAGTGGGGGGGAGGGGGTATCTAGGAGTTGGTTTTCCGTGCTGCCTTTAGGCGCTCAATAAACACATCTCTGCCCGAGTCAGGTGTCAAACCTCGAGCCCCCTTCTAGGTAGTCAAGCCAAGCCAAGTTCAAGCGCACTTGGTCTCTCGACCATGCTTCCCACCATGCTCTAATAGCACTAAGGAAGAAGTATTTGTACAAATTTGTCCTAGCATATGGAAAAAGGAATGTGCCTTTATCTTTGTGTCTTTCTGGGTATTTTATTAAGTTTTGATTTGTATTTGAAGATTGTGGTTCAGTGTTTTATGTATAATTGCCACTAAACTTTTAAGTTTTCTGTCTTGAAGGGTCTCTAAATTCAATAATTTTGCTTAAGGTGTTACTCTAGTCAAATATGAATATTCATTTGTTATGAATCTTACTGCTCTACTTGTGTCTGTTTCTTAATGTTTTCTTGAGTTCAGGAGTCTCAAACAGAAGATCCATATATTATTATTGCCCCAACCAAGGAAAGCTGAAGAAACCAGGTCCTTACTTAGATGTAGTGGCTCCTCCAATCAGAACTGGGATGTTGAGTCCAACTCTTTCAAACTCTTTCACATTATAAATCATTTCATCCAATGATGGCGTGATCAAACCAGACATTCCAATATAGTCTGAAACCAGAAAGAGGTTAGCACTACTTGTTATTATTTTACGAAACTTTAAATGAATATAAGGTGAGAATCTTGTTATCTAATCCCATCAATAATGTCAAACTGCATGCATTAAGTACTAACCTGCCTTTTCTTTGATGGCTGCTTCAATAATTGATTCACAAGGACACATCACTCCAAGATCAATTACTCTTTTAACAGAGGAAAATAAAAAAGACATGATTAAAGAAATGCTTCAGCTTATACATACATGTTTAGTTGAACTAGTTATGATGTTTAGTTGAACCAGTTATGATGTTTAGTTAAACTGGTTATGATGTTTAGTTGAACTGGTTATGACGTTTAGTTGAACTGGTAATGATGTTTAGTTAAACTGGTTATGATGTTAAGTTGAACAGATTGTGATGTTAAACTTACTTATAGTTGTTACAACCCAGGACAACGCTAACAATGTTCTTGCCAATATCATGGACATCTCCTTTCACTGTTGCTATGACAACTGTTCCCTGATAGCTAGGCTCCTAATCAATGGGATACGAAATTATTTTTTTTGTTTACAATTATTATGCTAACATAAAATAATTTGTATAGTTACAATCTGTGCTTCAATGTTACTTACAGCATCTTCTGGCAAACCTTGTGCCTTCATGGACTCTTGTCTCTCTTTTTCCATGTAGGGTATCAGATGGCCCACAGCCTTTTTCATGACTCTTGCAGATTTGATGACTTGAGGCAGAAACATTTTACCAGATCCAAACAAGTCTCCAACCACTGCCATACCCTGCCATAGAGTATAAGATATTTAATTTTATATAATGTTGATGTGAGATGGATGGCTGAGTGAATAGACCACTTGGCTACATATCAAAGAAGTTCGAGCTTAAATCCTGACTCAAATTAAAACTAATTGTGTTTTCTGAGCTCTAAGACAACCACTATCCTTACACAAAAGAGATTGGATCATAGTACATTGAGCAAACTATAGCCTGAAAGTTGTGCAATACAAAGCAATTTAATAGTAATTATGTTTAAAATAGAACACATGTACCAGAAGCTCAAAATTTTAACCAGTGAAATCTGCCCATGTGGAGTATCACCAGAGAATGCCGACCACATCCTCCAAAACTGCTCTCTTTACCAAGAGGCCCGTATAAGATATTGGCCCCAAATCACCCTAATAGAAAGAAAACTATATGGAGAGCTCCCTGATTTGGAAACCACTGCGCAGTTCATCTCATGTATTGGTCTAGTCATCTGAACACTCCAACATAACAATGAGAACGAAGAAGAAGTTTAAAATAGAAATAGACATTCCTTTATCTTCAGTCATTAATAATTTAAAAAGAAAACATCCCTTAAATTATGACTAGTCAATTAAATGTTGAAAACTAAATCAAGATTGTTAATAAGCTGATGAAAACCAAGTGAATCCAATTAAGCAATGGCCCGATTCGATAAATTACAATCATAATTCTTTTACAATGTAGCGACAAAAATGCACCTTCATTAGTGGACCTTCAATGACGTTGAGTGGTCTAGGATACAGTGCCGTGTTCTGACGAGCCTCTTCTGTGTCTTCTATCACATACTTGTCTATTCCCTGAAGAAAAAGAAAATAGAGAAAATTCTTATGTAGATCTTTTAAATTATTTAATTTTTTACTTTTTGCGAAAGCATGTTTGTACCTTAACTAAAGAGTAAGAGAGCCTCTCTTCCACTGGCTTGGATCTCCATTCATCATCTTGACTGGCTTTAGACATGCCACTTTTTGATTTTGTCTATCAAATAAAAAAAAATATTGTGTTTATAAAACTGATAAAATTTTATAAACAAAAATATCAAATACATTTCCAAAAGGCTTGTCTATTTAATATATGCAAGACTGGCATTACAATTGAGTTTTAAGTATTTGATTCATATACCTGAGCATAGGCCAAAAGTTTTTCTGTGCCATCTGGGTCTTTGTTCCATAACAAGTTCTCACACAATTTCAACAATTCTGGTTCTATGTCATCATACACTGGGAGAGCCCCAGCATTCACAATTCCCATGTCTAAACCTGCCTTTGAAATGAAAACAGAAATAGAGCTTCGTTGTCTAGAGAAACAGAAGAGCATCATTAGAAATGTTTTCTTCCTGCCAACTGGGATACATTTGTTTACATATCAATTAAATGGGATACATTTTTTTTTTGCATATTTATTAACTGAGATATATTTGCCTACATATTTATACAAATACATTAATATATTTTTAGTGAGATGTTGTTTACTTTGTTAAGAATGTTTGCTTCAGAATTAGTTAATAATAATTTAAGACATCTGAAATAATTTAGCAATTTAGACAGTAGTAGTTTATTGGGAAAAGTGTATTTGAAAACAAATTAACCAAGAGAATGTTTTTAAATCCTAAATCATTATTTTCCACTTTTTAAACATTTTTGTACTTTCTTTTTAAAATAATCCTCGTACATTTCTAAAAAGAATTTAATAATAAATTTGTAGAGAAGTGTTTTGAAAGGTAAATTATTTTTCATGCAACTAAAAACATTTTGTTACCAATACAAATTGTACAAGAAAATAGAGCTTAGATGTTGATTAGCATCTCACTTTAAATTTAAAGTGAAATATAGCTCAAGTTTTGTGTTTTAATCTGGAGCATTAGCTCTAGCAATAAGATGTTTACTTCTTCTAGTACAGATAATGCTTAGCTGACTTGAGTCAACTAAAAAAGCATCTTTGTATAAAGACTAAGACTAAGACTGCTTTATTGATCCTTACGGAAATTTGTTGTGATTACAAAAGAATTATTAATATTTACAAACACAAATTAACCCTGTGACTATTAATTTTAAACTATAAGCCTAAAGCTGTTGAGCCACAATTGAAGTGAAAATCATTTCAATTTTGCTGGTTCCCTGAATTTTAGTAACAACTTAGTATTGCAGACACCAATAAAAAAAAGTTAATAAGTCTATTTCCAATAATACAGTCTTGAATTTTTTGTATGAATTTATAAATTTTGTACAGATTTGAAAGCAATGCATTAAACATTAGAATTCCTATGTCAAAACCCCTGCATCAAATTCTAGCCTAGTATAAAACTCCACTTCCATCAAACTCCTCTTAGAATGACTGCATACAATTCCAGCAATTACAATTCAGCATCCTGAGGCTGACCAGAATCGTACTGTGACATGCCCTTACCTTTATAGCATGAAAAAGAAACACGCTGTGCATAGCCTCCCTTATAGCTTCCATTCCACGAAATGAGAATGAGAAATTAGAAACACCTCCGCTGACTCTGGCTCCAGGTAATGTTTTCTGTTGAGTGATACAAGTACAACAAGTTATTTCATGCTTGCATTATGTCATATTTAACTATAGTGTGATTGGATAAATACAGAAAATAGATTAGTTTGTAAAATTCTAATCATGACTCATACACACATATTTAGTTACATACTTTTTTTTATTTGATGCTAACATTCTGATTAAAATACAGAACACTACACATTAGTCTGAATTAGAAGAACAAAAATAACGCAATTAATTGACCACACCTTGATTGTAGCTGTGGCCTCAATAAAATTGATTCCATAAGTGTTATGCTCTTCAATGCCAGTAGCAATGGTCAAAATGTTGGGGTCAAAGATAATATCATTGGGATTGAACCCAAGTTTCTGGGTCAGTAAATTGTAAGATCTTGTACAGATGGAGACTTTGCGCTCTGTGTCAGCAGCCTGGTCAAAAAGACAAACAAACATCCTAGAACTAAATATTAAATAAAAGTCCAGCCCACCTTTGTCATCATCAAACTCCATTTGAGTGAGGGTTAGAGAGGTTCAAATCCTCTCTTGTAAAAGCCATGGACAGAACTCTTGCTGTTTTGCATAGCCTACTGCTTATATGTCACTTGACAGGTCAAGAAACTTTTGGGAGATTAGCCAATTCAGCCCACCTTAGAATAGGCCATTTTACATCTGAGAATCTCTTCATCTGAAGTGTACTTTTGTTAATTTTGCAAGTGTATTTTTCTTACTGCCACTGAAAAGAACTATTCAACTTAGTTTATAAAGTCACTAGCTCATGAAAGTTTTTGACTCGTATGTTGTTTTACAGACAAACTTTTGAACATTTTCTTGTCTCTAATCATCTGTTCAGCGCTCAAAGTAATTTTTGTTAATGTTGAAGGAGGTAATAATTATTTGTGAATATGGATACACTTTTTTTTGTTAAACATATTTTTTAGGAAACAGAAGTGGTCTGCGGCTCTATGGCTTGATAACATTTGCTGACCAGTAGATTAAAAACAATATTGAGTGTTTATAGTCAAGCCCATTTTAAAATGAGCCACTAAATCTCTTCCTTACATGTAGGTAATGTTTCAATCACCGATTAATTAATCCTTTAACTTTATAAAAAAAAATGTTATATTATATGCCATTTTTAAACGGAAAGTTACACTAAGAAAAGTGTCAAAAATTAACTCATTTGAATTTTATGCGCAAACATGTACAATAACCCATGGAAGTAAACTATTTAAAATTGTATCTTGTAAATAAAGCATTTACCTGGCCAACTTCATCAAATGCCATGATGACAACTGCGGCTCCATACTTTTTAATTATTCTGGCTTTCCTTAAAAATTCGTCTTCTCCTTCTTTCAGACTAATACTGTTCACAATACATTTGCCCTGAGTGCACTTGAGCCCAGCCTCGATAACAGCAAAGTTGGATGAATCAATACACAAAGGAACCTGTACAGTGACGTCAAAGTAATTATTCAGTGAAAGAAAGAAATTTGAGAACATTAGAAATCACTAGCAGTGGCTACTTTAAATGAAGGTCAGGAATGGCAGGCATGGATTCTTGTGGTGAATAGAAATTAGGAGGTTTCTGACTCCATTTGATTTTAAATAGTGCCTACATTTATTGGAACTAGTTGGTACATTTGACCTCAATTGCAGAAGCTCTGGAGACCTTTTAAAATTTGCAAAAACATTAGAGAAGCAGTCTTTATTTAGACAAAAAAAAGTCCCCCCCTTTCCCCTTTTCAGGCCTTACGATCTATAGGGTAGCTGATGTTAAGCAATATGTTTCTTTGTCCAACAGTTAATGAGCAAGGTGTCATATGGCAGCACAACGACCATGCGCCTTTTCTTTCCCTAACGTAAGTCAGGTATCCATTAGCTATTTATTAACAGTCTTTAGTTTATTTAGATTTTAGATGAACAAAGGTATTACTTTAGCTATTTCTGGCTCAGATGTGATTAGGTTGACGTATGTTGTCATTGCTGCAACACCATCCAACATTCCTTCATCCATGTTGATGTCAATAATCTGAGCTCCATTCTGAACTTGCTCCTTAGCAACACTCAGGGCTTCCTGCAAAACAAATGTTGGACTATACTCTTTTCAAAGTGTAAACTTGATATGTTTGTAGGGAATAAATGATAGAAAAAGAAAATGAAGCAAATGAATTTAGCTGTCCCAGTTGAGATTGTTTTTGCTTAGTATTTGTTACAATGGACGGTTTTAAAAAATCTGGCATATATGTATGTGTGTGTATATATATATATATATGGGCGTAGGAATTGATAGATAATCAAACCAAAATGTATTTAAATACACATAAGTCTGCATACCAAAAAAGTAAAATAAGGACTCTCAAAGTAGGGAAACCTGACCAAATATGTTCTCAAGTCAAAAAGAAAATGTGACCTGTTAAAATATACTATCAATAAAACTTATTCTATCTGGCAAAAAGCATTTTGAGGCCAAAAGCTTTAGCTAAAACTTTAAAAAATTTACAGAAAATGAGTAGTGAGATTCTAAGTATGTGCCTTAAGTCTTATGCCACTACTATAATACATCATCTCACTGAAGTACATAACTTAGTCTATACATATCACAAAACTAGCTAAGAATAAACCATTTTATTTAACCCTTTTGAAATACCTCAAATTTTCTGTCTTTGATGAGGCGACAGAACCTTCTGGATCCAGCAACATTACATCTTTCACCAATATTTACAAAGTTGGTAAGAGGTGAAATATAGAATGGTTCTAATCCTGAGCAAGGGAGACAAAAAATAAAATATTAAAGATTTTATATGAATTTTACTAGTAAATCATTGGACCATCTTAAAAATGAAGTGCTGACTTTAAAAAAAAAATAGTAGAAAAACCAATTCATTTTTTAATCATTTCTATAGAAGAAACATTTCTTGTTAAGCATATTCTTTTTTTGTTTTGTTTTTGTTTGAATACAAAGTAATCTAGCATTTAATTAATATTTAAAAAGTGTATTTTTAAATAAAAATAATTGGCGATTATTAGTTAGGGAAAAGTAAAGGAAGTTGGTCGTTGTGCTGACCACACTGCACGCTTATTAACTGTAGGCTACAGAAACAGCTGACGTCATTTGCCCCATAGATTGCAAAGGTCTAAAAGGGATACTTTACTTATTTTTTTTTACTAAATTAGATGATAAAGTAGTTACTAAATTAGATGATTAAGTAGTTACTAAATTAGATGATTAAGTAGTTACTAAATTAGATGATTAAGTAGTTACTAAATTAGATGATTAAGTAGTTACTAAATTAGATGATAAAGTAGTTACTAATTTAGATGATAAAGTAGTTACTAAATTAGATAATAAAGTAGTTACTAGATACTGTAGCTGTTCATAACATTATTTAATTCATCAATAATTGTGATACACAAATGAAATAATTTGTCAAACATTACAACGATGAAGACACACGACACACGAGTACTTTGTTTACCTGAGAGACACAAATGGCCAGAATGGAGCTCAAGGGGAGGTACTCTAGGTTTAAACTTTTTTGCCATTTCAGCAATAGCCCTGAAATAAACAATATGCATGAGACTTGGCTAACAATAAACAACAAATAGGCTAGACATTCTATCAAATTTGAATTAAAAAACTTACTTGATATGGCCAGGTTGAGTGCCACAGCATCCGCCAATGATATTTATTAAACCATCCTTAATAAAGTCCTGCAGAAAAAGTTCTCAAAATTAGAAAATTCACTTTTAAGACTAAACAAATTAAATAAGAAAAATAAAATACAGTCAGCAATAGTATTTTTTTTTTCCTATAACTTATTTTACTGATAGTTTTACAAATACAAATGTAATCTATCTTCTTCTTCTAGCCAGCTTTATTGCTGCGGAGCTGTCAGCTCTTTTGCAGACTGTGCCAAGGAAAAAAAGTGTGCTGTTTTCTTCAGTTGTTCAGCACTGCCGTACAGGGTGTTGGTTATGTTGGGCTGTAGTGGAAGTAGGGTCTGCCTAAGGTGGATTAGGGAGGGGCATTCAAAGAGGATAAGGTTTCAAAGGGGTGGGCGCAGTGTCTGCAAAGGGGTAGTTGTGTGGAGTTTATTTTGTTCAGGTGGTAATTTAATAGTGGTGTGTGTCCTGTTCTTAGTTGGTAGATTGTAGATTGTTCTTTGCAGGGGAAGAAGTTAATACTGTCCAGTTTGTTAGGTGTAGTCATTTCTCTGTACATAGCTCTGCCTGTGTTTCCTGATGCCCATTGGTTGATCCACTCCTCTTTGTGATTGTTGACTAACATTGACCTTAGGGTGAGGTAGTTAACAGGTCTATCTGGTTGTTCCATAGATGAACCTGCCTTTGATAGCTTATCTGCTTTTTCATTTCCCATGATGCCAATGTGTCCAGGGATCCACTGTAGTGTGATATTGATATTTAATTTTGATATCATCTGGTGGATTATCACAATGAGTGTTGTCAACTCTCTTGGGCTGTTTGAGGTGCTGCTGTTAAGTGCTTGCAGAGTAGATTGGGAGTCTGTAAAGACAACAATATCTGATGGTGGTTGCACTCCTTCATATAATTTGTTTTCCACTGTCTGAAGTGCTATGGTAATTGCCTCAATTTCAGCTTGGAAGTTTGAGCAGTAATCGCCACAGGGTGCGCTTTTCTCAATGTGTTTATTTTTAGGGAAGACCAGGAAGGCACCAAGACCAGCATTGGTGGTAGCTTTGAAAGCCGATCCGTCTGTATAAATATGGATAGCTGTTTTTTGATAGCTTTCGATTGTTTCAAGCGTGCCTACTTTGAGCTCCAGTGGATTTGATTCTTTTGTTAAGGTGTTATTTAGTAAATGTGTTTTGATGGTTGATTGTTTGTAGTTTAGTCCGGGTGTAATGTTTGAAAAATTGGTAATTTTTTCTCTGTTGTTGGGTAGGTGGTGATTTAGGGCTAGTTTGTCAGTAAGTTGGATCAGAGTCCTTTGCTTTTTTTGGTTGTTTTTCCTATTTCTCTGTGTTAGTAATTTATTTGGATGATCGTCCTCCAACCTTCTGTATCTCTCAATAGCTTCTAATGCTGCTCTGTTGTGCCTTAACTTAAGAGGTTCAATATTGGAGTCTATTTCACAGGCTGCTGTGGGAGTAGTTCTCATACCTCCACTAATTAGCCGCAAGGTTTGTTTTTGGATTGTATCTAATGATGATTGATAGGTTTTGTTGGCAGCTACTTGTATGGAGAGACAGTTATCCATTACAGATCTGACATATCCAGTGTATAACTGTCTCAAGGTTTCCTTTTCATCTCCCCAGGATGTTCCTGCTAGGTGTTTTATTATGTTTAATCTTTGGGATGCATTTTCTTTAAAATCTGCCATAAAGTGTTTTAGAGACAGTCTTTGGTCTAGTTTTACACCAAGATATGTTGGATTTTCTTCTTTATTTATTTACTGAGAGTCTATTTTTAGGATGTAGTTTCTTTTTGCTGTTTTGTTGCTGTGGCTAAAGATTGAATAAACTGACTTTTCTTTGTTTATTTCCATCTTCCATAATTTTGAATATGTGGAGATAGTTGTGAGGGCTCTATTTAGTTTGGATCTAGTCAGCACTGGATATTTCTCTGTAGTCCAAATTAAAAGGATGTAGTTTCTTTTTGCTGTTTTGTTGCTGTGACTAAAGATTGAATAAACTGACTTTTCTTTGTTTATTTCCATCTTCCATAATTTTGAATATGTGGAGATAGTTGTGAGGGCTCTATTTAGTTTGGATCTAGTCAGCACTGGATATTTCTCTGTAGTCCAAATTAAAAGGTCATCTGCATAAAGTGCCTTATTGACCGAAATGAGGTCTGGGAGGTCGTTCATGAAGATTAGAAAGAGAGTGCAGCTAAGGGCTGAACCTTGTGGTAGTCCTTCTTCCAAACTTTTTTTACTACTTCGAATCGGGTTTGGATGGTTCTGTTTTTTAAGAATGCCCTGATCCAGCTGTACATTTTTCCATGGATGCCCATTTTTTTCATCTTCAAAAATAGACCTTTTCTCCACACTCTATCATAGGCTTGCTGCAAATCTATAAATACCGCTGTAGTGTGCTTGTTTTTATGAAACCCTTCTACTGTGTCCTGGATAAAACGAAAGAGGTGGTCTTCTGTTCTACTTGCTTTCCTGAAGCCAGCTTGTGCATTGTGGAGTGAGCAAGTACTTTCTAGGCACCAATAAAGTCGGTTATTGATCATTTTTTCTGCCATTTTGCCAATGTTGGATGTTAGAGATATTGGTCTATAACTTTTTGGGTCTCCAGGTGGTTTATTTTTCTTTAAAATGGGTATTATCTTTGCGGTTCTCCATTCCTGTGGTATGTCTCCAGTTATCCATGTATGGTTGATAAAGTTAAGTATACAGTTTTGGGCCTGTGGTCCTAGTCCCTGAATCATTTCATTTGTTATTTTATCAGGTCCAGGGGATTTTCTTGACTTGAGGCTTTTTAGGGCAGTATTGAGCTCATGTAGAGTGACGGGAGTGTCAAAGATCTGACAGTTGACTGTTGGAGCTTTTTCTTCTTTCTTTAAGATATTACTTAAGGCCTGGTCCAGTTGTTTTCTTGGCTTTGACTTGTTAATGCTGGCAAAATATTTATTGAAGGTTTCAGCCTTTTTAAGGTTTTCTGTTATTATGTCGTCAGTGCCTTTTATAGGTTGGGGGTTTGTTATTTGTTTCTTTCATGCTAGCCGGTGCAGAACGGTCCAGGCCTTTCGACCATCCTTGTTTAGATCTAGTTGTTCGCATGTTGTGGTCCACTTTTTCTTTTTTTCTGTTTTAATTTTGTATCTTATAAGCCCTGTCAATTTGTTGTACGTTGTCTTGTTCTCTCTAGTAGGGGTTTTTTCTATAGTCTTCCTGGCCATGTTTCTTTCTTTTATTAATTTATCTAATTCAGGTGTCCAAAAAGGTTTGTATTTCTTAACTTGGCCTCGAGGGATGTGTTTTTCTGCTGCTTGTAAGATGTTGGAGACTATAGTTGTGTAGGTTGAATTGACGTCTGTCTCCATTATGCTTGATAGTCTTGTGTCTGTTTCTTGTGAAAAAGCTGCCTAGTTAGCTTTTTATAGTTCCATCTGGTTGTTTTGCTGGATTGGTATCTACCTGGCGTTCCAAATTGAGGAGTATAGGCCTGTGGTCACTACCTATGTCTTCAAGTACTGTTATTTTAGACGAGTCAGTAATGTCTGTAGAGATAAAAGTTAGGTCAGGTCTGCTAGTTGCGTTGTGTGCTCTGTGGAGGAAAGTTGGAGGTGAAGTTTTGTTTTGCAGAAATTGTAGGTTAGAGGCATTTGTTACATCCTCTATTTCTTTGCCACGCTTGTTGTAGTGTGGGTAGCCTAGGGAAGGTGTGTGTGCATTGAAGTCGCCAGCTATTATTGTCCTTGTGTGGTGTGGTAGTTGTATGTCTATTTCCGCTGTTGATGATGGTGGGCAATAGTAGTTTTTGATGTAATCTATATTAATGTTCTCTATGGTTTAATACAACAGTTATATATAAAAAACATTCTAAAAAGCGTGCCTGAATATATGATGCTGTTTGTTCAGGAGTCTCGTCATACTCGCCAAATGTATTGGGAAGACCTTTAATAGAAGAAAAATAGGCGCAAATTTGAAGGCATTTATTTGATGACACAACAATAACAAAAGTTATAACAAATACAGAATATATATAATACAGCTTATATTTAGACCTAAACATATTTCATGGTCTTTCACTTAATTTGTAAATAAATAGGTTATCCCACCTGAACAAAAGCCAACAAACATTGTGAATTCTGACACTCTTTTAACATTTTTTAAAAGATGATTAAACAGAACCTTTTACCACTCTTGGAAAATTGCATTGGCTAAAGGTTAGACTCTTTGTTTACTTTTTAATTTAATTCTACAGTCCTAGAAAAATTATATGGTAGAGACAACTTCAGTAAAGTAGCAATAATACATACAACACTGAACCATCAATTACAAATACAAAAACACAACCCAATAAAATATTCAGAAAGACACAAAGGCACATTTCATATTCCATATACTATGATGAATTCATGTGCCTTCTTCCCTAGAGCCATTAGATCATGGAATGGGTTGCCTGAATCAACCAGGAAAACCAAGGAAAGGAGCAGAGTTGAAAGTCTCTAATTAACTTGCATGACTAGAGTAATGTAAGATGTAATTATCTTCTATTTAAAGTAATATCTGTAATTTATAAAATATATCAATACTTCTGTATTCTGTACAACAGATTCACAAAAACGCTTGTTTTTTATGGATTATCCCCTATTTTATGAAAACCTCCACTTCAATTTGATGCCAACTTTGAAAAGTACTTTTTCAAAATTAAATTGAGGTACTTATAAATTAATTACTGTAAATTTACCATAAGTGATAGTGCCTGACAAAACAATTTTGCTTTGCAAAGTAGATCACTTTTAAAGAAAAAAAACTTTGCCAAGCAATTTGATGGTGAGGCACTATAGCTTATGATAACCACAAAGTAATGCAACATATGTATGTATATATTACCAGCATTAGGATAACATAAAACATAAGCTGTGGTGTTCTTGCTGACTGACTCAACAAATGGTCTCATTTCTCTTGCCCCCAAGGCACAGTTGAGCCCTAAACACATGGGCTGAGCATGGGAGACGCTGATGATGAATCCCTCAGTTGTCTGCCCTGACAGCGTTCTGCCACTTTTATCTACTATGGTGCCAGAAACCTTTGTAAAGGAAATATGTGTATAAAAATCAATATTTGTACAGTAATTTTCAAAAGGTAGGCCTGTAGCTTTTATCTAACAAGATTCATTTTCAAGCTATAAATAACATTTTATAGATTTGTCTGATTTCATTTAATTAATGTGATACAATAATAATGATTAATTCACCTTTAAGTTCATTTACGTAATGGGATTAAATAATAATGATCAAATCACCTTTCAATTACAAATGATAATGAACATTATCAGGATTTAAATTTCATATAATGATATAATATCTAAAGACAATAGTATAGAATTAAAATGCTATGCCGAGCATTGAAATACTACTACCCTAGACTGTAGAAAATGCTTTCTGTAAAAGGTGAATCTCATTTGCTAGTTTAAAAAATATATTTGACATTTCACGTTCAACCATGAATTCTAGCAGCAGTCTATTGATCAGCTCTGACACAGTAGCAAATTTTCCTTTAATGAAAAATTATTTGCTTTTTATTTCCACATCTACTCTATACCTGAAACAATTCTTCTAAATAAACAATAGTTTAGAACTCACAAAAACAGGCACTCGTGGGTAGCCCATCTCAAATACATTATCTATAGCAAAGAGAGCAGCTTTAGCATTGGCTGTGTCAAAAATCGTTTCCACCAACAGAACATCAGCACTTCCATCTAACAAGCCTCGAGCCTGCTCTGTGTACGCCTCGACCAACTCATCAAAAGCTAAAAAAAAAACGTAAATCGGAGTAATAAAAAGAATTGACTGCTAATGTATTGAAGTGATGCATTTAAAAATATTAAAATATTGAAAATAGACCAATGGAATATAAGAAATTAAAGCATTTCCTTACTGATGTTTCTCATCTCAGGATGTTCCACTGATGGAGATATTGACAGTGTTCTGTTGGTAGGCCCTATAGCTCCAGCTACATAGCGAGTTGTACCTAATAAACGGTGGACAGCTATAAGTTCAAAAATTCAACTCTAAAACATTTAAAGTAAATAGAAACAAACTAAAGTAATTATGAAAGTTATTTAACTGTAACAGCAGGGGAAGAGATATACATGATAATATGCTCAAGGTGCCAAATGGTTTATTATATTGGAAACACAGGTATGCCATTAAAAATGTGACTCCAAGAAAACTTGAAATTAAGCTTGTCTCCATTTAATAGTACACATCTTAAGGGTACCACAGATCTCCTCATCACGGCTATACAACAAGATGGCAAAAACATTCCATAGGAAGAGATGTTATGTGTTTGGCGCCATCCTCCACCAAAAAAATATCCCTATAAAATGAGATAAAGATAAATATTCCCCACAACCCCCACCACAGCATCTCAATACTAGCCATATTGTTTCTTCCAGATTTCCCAAGCGTTTACACAGACACATAGTCATTTCTCTACAATGATAGTCAACAACACTGAATCAATGACTTTTAGCAAGAAGCCTATTTGGTGTTTATTATTTGCCTTCTTCGTTTGTTTGAAACTTTTTTTTGTTTTAACTTTGGTCTAGCGGAGTTTTGTACAATCATATCTATTGTAGTTTCAATACAAAAGTAAATAAATAAAAATAAAAAAAGCCATAATTACCTGTCTGAATCGAAACTTCATCACAAGCTCTTCTGGCCAGTTCAGCTGCTTCTTTGTTTATTCTGTAAACCTTTCAATGGTCAGTAAAGTGAAGAGCACAAGATAATTAAAAATCTTTTTTTCTACTTTAAATAAATAACCTTAGAAGTAAGACTCATAAAATATAAATTTCTATAAAATAATGACTACTAATACTTCTTCTTCTTCTAGCCAGCTTTATTGCTGCTGAGCTGTGAGCTCTTTTGCAGACTGTGTAAAAGGAAACAAAAATGTGCTGTTTTCTTCAGTTGTTCAGCACTGCCGTACAGGGTGTTGATTATGTTGGGCTGTAGTGGAAGTAGGGTCTGCCTAAGGTGGATTAGGGAGGGGCATTCAAAGAGGATACGGTTTCAAAGGGGTGGGCGCAGTGTCTGCAAAGGGGTAGTTGTGTGGAGTTTATTTTGTTCAGGTGGTAATTTAATAGTGGTGTGTGTCCTGTTCTTAGTTGGTAGATTGTAGATTGTTCTTTGCAGGGGAAGAAGTTAATACTGTCCAGTTTGTTAGGTGTAGTCATTTCTCTGTACATAGCTCTGCCTGTGTTTCCTGATGCCCATTGGTTGATCCACTCCTCTTTGTGATTGTTGACTAACATTGACCTTAGGGTGAGGTAGTTAACAGGTCTATCTGGTTGTTCCATAGATGAACCTGCCTTTGATAGCTTATCTGCTTTTTCATTTCCCATGATGCCAATGTGTCCAGGGATCCACTGTAGTGTGATATTGATATTTAATTTTGATATCATCTGGTGGATTATCACAATGAGTGTTGTCAACTCTCTTGGGCTGTTTGAGGTGCTGCTGTTAAGTGCTTGCAGAGTAGATTGGGAGTCTGTAAAGACAACAATATCTGATGGTGGTTGCACTCCTTCATATAATTTGTTTTCCACTGTCTGAAGTGCTATGGTAATTGCCTCAATTTCGGCTTGGAAGTTTGAGCAGTAATCGCCACAGGGTGCGCTTTTCTCAATGTGTTTATTTTTAGGGAAGACCAGGAAGGCACCAAGACCAGCATTGGTGGTAGCTTTGAAAGCCGATCCGTCTGTATAAATATGGATAGCTGTTTTTTGATAGCTTTCGATTGTTTCAAGCGTGCCTACTTTGAGCTCCAGTGGATTTGATTCTTTTGTTAAGGTGTTATTTAGTAAATGTGTTTTGATGGTTGATTGTTTGTAGTTTAGTCCGGGTGTAATGTTTGAAAAATTGGTAATTTTTTCTCTGTTGTTGGGTAGGTGGTGATTTAGGGCTAGTTTGTCAGTAAGTTGGATCAGAGTCCTTTGCTTTTTTTGGTTGTTTTTCCTATTTCTCTGTGTTAGTAATTTATTTGGATGATCGTCCTCCAACCTTCTGTATCTCTCAATAGCTTCTAATGCTGCTCTGTTGTGCCTTAACTTAAGAGGTTCAATATTGGAGTCTATTTCACAGGCTGCTGTGGGAGTAGTTCTCATACCTCCACTAATTAGCCGCAAGGTTTGTTTTTGGATTGTATCTAATGATGATTGATAGGTTTTGTTGGCAGCTACTTGTATGGAGAGACAGTTATCCATTACAGATCTGACATATCCAGTGTATAACTGTCTCAAGGTTTCCTTTTCATCTCCCCAGGATGTTCCTGCTAGGTGTTTTATTATGTTTAATCTTTGGGATGCATTTTCTTTAAAATCTGCCATAAAGTGTTTTAGAGACAGTCTTTGGTCTAGTTTTACACCAAGATATGTTGGATTTTCTTCTTTATTTATTTACTGAGAGTCTATTTTTAGGATGTAGTTTCTTTTTGCTGTTTTGTTGCTGTGGCTAAAGATTGAATAAACTGACTTTTCTTTGTTTATTTCCATCTTCCATAATTTTGAATATGTGGAGATAGTTGTGAGGGCTCTATTTAGTTTGGATCTAGTCAGCACTGGATATTTCTCTGTAGTCCAAATTAAAAGGATGTAGTTTCTTTTTGCTGTTTTGTTGCTGTGACTAAAGATTGAATAAACTGACTTTTCTTTGTTTATTTCCATCTTCCATAATTTTGAATATGTGGAGATAGTTGTGAGGGCTCTATTTAGTTTGGATCTAGTCAGCACTGGATATTTCTCTGTAGTCCAAATTAAAAGGTCATCTGCATAAAGTGCCTTATTGACCGAAATGAGGTCTGGGAGGTCGTTCATGAAGATTAGAAAGAGAGTGCAGCTAAGGGCTGAACCTTGTGGTAGTCCTTCTTCCAAACTTTTTTTACTACTTCGAATCGGGTTTGGATGGTTCTGTTTTTTAAGAATGCCCTGATCCAGCTGTACATTTTTCCATGGATGCCCATTTTTTTCATCTTCAAAAATAGACCTTTTCTCCACACTCTATCATAGGCTTGCTGCAAATCTATAAATACCGCTGTAGTGTGCTTGTTTTTATGAAACCCTTCTACTGTGTCCTGGATAAAACGAAAGAGGTGGTCTTCTGTTCTACTTGCTTTCCTGAAGCCAGCTTGTGCATTGTGGAGTGAGCAAGTACTTTCTAGGCACCAATAAAGTCGGTTATTGATCATTTTTTCTGCCATTTTGCCAATGTTGGATGTTAGAGATATTGGTCTATAACTTTTTGGGTCTCCAGGTGGTTTATTTTTCTTTAAAATGGGTATTATCTTTGCGGTTCTCCATTCCTGTGGTATGTCTCCAGTTATCCATGTATGGTTGATAAAGTTAAGTATACAGTTTTGGGCCTGTGGTCCTAGTCCCTGAATCATTTCATTTGTTATTTTATCAGGTCCAGGGGATTTTCTTGACTTGAGGCTTTTTAGGGCAGTATTGAGCTCATGTAGAGTGACGGGAGTGTCAAAGATCTGACAGTTGACTGTTGGAGCTTTTTCTTCTTTCTTTAAGATATTACTTAAGGCCTGGTCCAGTTGTTTTCTTGGCTTTGACTTGTTAATGCTGGCAAAATATTTATTGAAGGTTTCAGCCTTTTTAAGGTTTTCTGTTATTATGTCGTCAGTGCCTTTTATAGGTTGGGGGTTTGTTATTTGTTTCTTTCATGCTAGCCGGTGCAGAACGGTCCAGGCCTTTCGACCATCCTTGTTTAGATCTAGTTGTTCGCATGTTGTGGTCCACTTTTTCTTTTTTTCTGTTTTAATTTTGTATCTTATAAGCCCTGTCAATTTGTTGTACGTTGTCTTGTTCTCTCTAGTAGGGGTTTTTTCTATAGTCTTCCTGGCCATGTTTCTTTCTTTTATTAATTTATCTAATTCAGGTGTCCAAAAAGGTTTGTATTTCTTAACTTGGCCTCGAGGGATGTGTTTTTCTGCTGCTTGTAAGATGTTGGAGACTATAGTTGTGTAGGTTGAATTGACGTCTGTCTCCATTATGCTTGATAGTCTTGTGTCTGTTTCTTGTGAAAAAGCTGCCTAGTTAGCTTTTTATAGTTCCATCTGGTTGTTTTGCTGGATTGGTATCTACCTGGCGTTCCAAATTGAGGAGTATAGGCCTGTGGTCACTACCTATGTCTTCAAGTACTGTTATTTTAGACGAGTCAGTAATGTCTGTAGAGATAAAAGTTAGGTCAGGTCTGCTAGTTGCGTTGTGTGCTCTGTGGAGGAAAGTTGGAGGTGAAGTTTTGTTTTGCAGAAATTGTAGGTTAGAGGCATTTGTTACATCCTCTATTTCTTTGCCACGCTTGTTGTAGTGTGGGTAGCCTAGGGAAGGTGTGTGTGCATTGAAGTCGCCAGCTATTATTGTCCTTGTGTAGTGTGGTGACTACTAATACTAAAGACCACTTACATATTTTTCCAAACCATAATCAGATTGCGCGATGCTCGTCCCACTAAATGTATTAGTTTCTATAAAGTCTGCCCCTGCATAAAGGTACTCCTGAAAACAAACATTTTTAACATATGTAAAAATTTTAAGAAGTAAATTAGGCTGAATCTTTTAAAGAAATGACAGCCATAGACAGCGATCTGGTACCTTATTCTAATATGATTTATAATTATCAAAATATTCACAAGAATTACATATATATATTGTCTGCTACTTGCATGTCAATGCATTGATCCTGAATATGTCTAATGCAGTCTACTAATGTCTGATTACTGTCTAATAGGACCATATCAAGGCACAATTGTTTTTGTCCTGGCGAGCCCGATTCATCAGATTCAACTGTGTAATAGAATTTGTTTTGACTCTGTATTTTAGGATTGTGTTTGATTAAGTGGCTGTTCTCATTAAATTACACTGTACTTTTTCAGATTGCCCCATGTCTGACATTTTTATTTTGTAGCTGACAGATGGCTACAAATTATTTTTTTTTAAATACTAGTTGTGTAAAACTTCTTTTGGGCCAAACATGTCATTGGAAAAATATTGAACTAGGAGTCAAAACCCTAGCCAATAAACTATGACATGGATTAGATGCAACAGACAATATTTAAAAATTAAGAAGGAAAAAAAATTTATAGATAGATGTTTATTATAAATATGAATGCTGGGAAGCGTGGTCGAGAGGCCAAGTGCGCTTGAACTTGGCTAGGCTTGGCTACCTAGAAGGGGACTCGAGATTCGACACCCGACTCGAACAGAGTTGTGTTTACTGAGCGCCTAAAGGCAGCACGGAAAACCAACTCCTAGATACCCCCCCCCCCCCCCCCCACTGGTCTCACAAATGAGATTGGACCAAAAGCGCTCTGAGCATGCTATAAGCATGAAAGTAGCGCTATAATATATATATATAAAGGATCTCTTGTGCTTTCAAATAGTAACACTTAAATACAAGTTACGAAGAGAGAGAATCTTATGCTGGCTGAATAAGATTTAGGTCAAAATGTCAATAATAGATTAGACAACAAATCCTTTCAGCAGAACAAGAGTGCACTGATAATTAGAGCACAGCATGATAAGCACTAGTATAAAGTTATTTAAGGATGACCTTGACCCAGATGACAACAGTTAGCCAAACTTTACTATTAATATTGAGTTTACACAAGTTTTGTTCTCTTGTTGAACACAAAATGCCTAGTGTCATAAGATTAACAAATTTTTATTAGGCAAGGAAACAACTTAACCGGAACAACCCATAAAAATGTCAAAGTTTTTTTTTGTTTTTCACACTATTATTTTAACAATCTGATCTAAAAATGAATAATTGTTAATCTAACTGGTAGGTTCTGATTAGGATTGATACTTAGCTGAAATCTGAAGTGCTGCCTCCAAATAAATTTATTTAAGAAACCTTACAAGAAATATTTGAACAAGAAGGTCTATGTGGCATCTAGTAAATAATTTTTATTCAGTAAACAGTAGCTAGAGGTGTGGGGGACTGAAAATGACAGTTGGGTTATCCACTCCTTAATTATTGCTAGAAAAAACAGATCAAGTTCAAGCAAATGTCTTCTCACCTTGTGAATCTTTAAAACAACATCAGGTCTGGTTAAACAAAGTAGGTCATTATTCCCTTTTAGATTACGAGGGTGATCCTTAAATATTGTTCCTCGAAAATCCTCCTCTGCCAGTCTTTCACGTTGGATCATGGTGCCCATGCCACCATCAAATATCATGATTCTGTTTTTTAGTGTGCATTCTAGTTCTTTGAAAATATCTGAATGAAAAACAAAAGTATAATATTTATTGCAGTGTTTCTCCTAAACTTTGTCCTTGACGGAACACTTCACACATTCTGAGAATACTTTGCTTATTGTTTTAGAGAGATTAATTTACGTGTTGGCCTACTAGTTAATTATCAAAGTAGTTCACGGAACACCTATTCAGGCCTTGTGGAACACTAGGGTTCCGCAGAACACAAGTTGGGAAACACTGATTTATAGTATAATGCTGAGACCAAAGTAGAACTGAAATTATGAAGCTGAACAGACTTTCTTCATATTTTTTAAATATTGGTGAAAAATAATGTAGTTAGAAAGTGATGTGATATATTGCCAATGGTTATAAATGATTTGACATACATTTGTTAGAAACATCTCCATGAAAAAAATTGTACTTTAACAGGTTTTCTTTCTTTTTATTTAGTATAAAACACATTTTTGATAAACGTTCTAGAAAACATTGGAAAATGGGGGGTCAACCTCTCTAAGTTGTAGATTCAAAACTGACAACTTCTTGAGTATGAATACCATCTAAGTCCACCCAACTCTTTTGTCATACAATGTTTTGTGTGGAAAAACTGTGAGTGAGGTATGACTATGGACTAAAGTGGCATTATAGAGACATTTAGTCTGCAGATCATCTTCAAGATTTAACTGATGTCTTAACAATATAATGATTCTTTCACACTTTAGTGAGGTATATAATAAATTATGGTAAATTTTTACAAGTACAACTATAACAATAGATTACTTCAATTTGACTAATTTCTTTTGAATATAGTTTATATAGAATAAAATTCAATGACAGATCTATATCTACATACTACATAGTTTCTACTAGCTGTAGTCAGTAGTCAAATAGATTCTACTTGCTGATTTGTTGTAAGTAGTTATATAATATAGTCTAATATCAGTGAGTCATTGTTACAACTTATGAAACTAAAAAACATAGGACATAGATCTATATACTATAAAAGTCTATATATATATATAAATTCTAAAGTAATTTCAAAATGAATGTATGATTATCATTGGTAGATCTATAAACTACCAAAGTAATCCAACATCCAAAATGAATGAATGATTGAATGTTTATTATATTTAGATATAGTTAATTAACTAGGTCATGCACATGGTTGAGGTTAAAAATAGTGTAGCTTATTGGGTCATCGTGCTCCAAAAAGGAATATTTCCGATAATGTGCATAGATTTCAAGATATTTATTAAAAGTACCTCTATTTTTTGAATTTTGGTCGCGATCATAAATTGTTGGAGGCATTTTGACACTACAACTAGTCTAGAGCGTTCAATTTTTAAAACAAAACTAGAGCTAAGTCTAGGTCTAGTCTGTTTTTTACAGTGACTCGAAGTGTGCGGTAGAAAACCAAACAGTGGAAAACGGAGAAGTCCCCTATTTATATAGGAGCATTGTCCCTCAATACGCATGCTCGGAAATAGACCTACGTCAGAATGTTTCCTGTAGTCGTGGAACTCTTCGGAGTTTAATATTTATTACTTGTAACATAAGGAAAACAACTGTAGGTTTTGGTCACAATTAGAGTCTAATCATTTTTATGTGTATTATGTAGATCTAAAACTAATTTAAGATTATACAAGGGAGAATAAAGACTTCTATTTCACATTTGGGTTAGATCCAGGATTTTCTAGATCTGATAGGAAGAGATCAAGAAAACTTACAAACAAACTCAGAAAGTCTGAGAATCAGAATGAGAAAGAGAAACTGTTTTAAAGTATTTAAACAGCATTTGTTTCATAGATGATAGAATCATACTCATAGTTTGTGTTATTGAATATTGTTAATACTTATGAAGTAAAAGTATTTATAGACTATATAATATATACATAAATCTAAAGGCTCCAAATCAACACCATTATAATTATTGAATATTAATCTTTTGCAATGAATAATACATTAATAATAGATCTACTTAATAATAAAACTCACGGTTACCTCAAGATTATTTACATATAGGCTACAAAATAGACAACACATTTAGAAAATTCAAAAATAAGCCTAATTGCCCTATGCCCTAATCATAATAACAATCATCAGAAAGACACACAGATATAGATAGGCTTATAGTGGCCTAGTTATAGGCACATTTCTTATTCAAAGTTAATCCATATACGCTAGAGCAAATTCCTACACTACATTTTTACTATATTGACTATAACTATAAGTTGAATTCTCCTTCTTCCCTACACTACATTTTTACTTGATTGACTATAACTATAAGTCAAATTCTCCTTCTTCCCTACACTACATTTTTACTATATTGACTATAACTGTAAGTCAAGTTCTCCTTCTTCCCTAGTGAAGTGCCATTCATTATGATTAGAGAAAGGAAAATCAACAACTTAGCTGAGTTTAAGTCATTGATTAACATTATTAATAACATATATGACTAGATTCTAGAACTACTTAAATAATCTAGATCTAGTAATTATCTAGATCTATTCTAATATAAAATATAAGTTAATTATAAGTATTATACTTATTGTATATGAGTTAATAGAGAGTCTATAGATACTATGTCTATAGAATCTAATAGAGTTAATAGACGGTCTTAGATGATTTATATCTATAGATTAAATCTATGTTATTATATAGTCTTGATTATATTAAGACTAAGAAATATAAGATAGATCTAGTCAATCTAGATTTAGACCTAGATTTTAAATCCCTAGGTAGACTACACTACTTACAGTTGTAGTCACTACAGTAGTATACTGTACTGTGTAGTCAAAGACTCAAACTAAGATCTAGCTATTATACCTATAGATCTTGTTATATACAGCTAATAGGCTATTATTAGATCTATATAAATATATATAATATAGATTATAAATATTAATATACTAAAAACTCTAACTCTTAATTTCTGTTGTAATTATTATTACAGATAGATCTAGATAGATAGTAGATCTGAAAGTTCAGATTAAAAAACTCAAACTGAACTTTAATTGAAGTTCACTTTAACTTTAGATCCAGTAAGTTTTAGAAGATTTAGATCAGTAGTTATATATCTAATTCATCTATTGTAAGATCTAGTATTATCAAGTCTTTTATTACTATATTAGTTGTATAATATTAAATAGATCTAGATCTATATTATATCCTTTTTACTAATACAGATCTAGATCTATTTAGACTATAACTATTACATTAGATTTCTATTTTTACAGGATCTTAATTCTTATTAAATGTGTATTAAGCTATTAGATTCTAGATCTGCTTACTTCTTCCCTAGAGCATAGAACAGGTTGTATGAATCAGCCAGTAATCACCAACGACTTGCCAGAATTTATGTCACTGATTAACATGCATGACTAAATGGACACGCGTAGGACGTAATCATCCCCTCTTTTAAAGTAATGCCTGTAATTTATAAGATTAGATCTAATTCAATAATCAATTGTCACTCACTCAGTGACCAGTCACTGTCACTAATATTAGTAATATAATCACAAATTGATTGTTAGTTTTTAGCTCTATCATCTATAATCTCTAATTTTGATCTATAGCTAGACTAGATTAATTAGAGATCTTCGATTCTATTTAGAAAACTAGATTATAATCATATATATATACTAGATCCATAGAGTATAGATTTAGTAAAATTTAGTTAGACTAGCTGCGGCAATCCAGGTCTGATAATAATAAAGTTATAGTTTTTTAGCATTATTTGATAACTTCTGCTCTGTGAAGTTTGAGCAAGAGAAATAAAAGTCTCCTGTTATTTCGTTTTCTTTCTTTTCACACCATCTCAAAAGACTTTATTTTGTTGCCACTCTTCTAACTCACTGAATCACTCTTCTCTGCTTGAAAATAATCTCATACCAACTCAGCAGTTTTACCTGTGCATTGGTGTAGCTTATGATAATTAGATATTGGTCGATCAATATTTAAAGTACATGCTCATCTGTCTACTCTAGGTTTCTTCTGTGTCTGTGTCACTTGGGGGTTGGAGTGCTCATCAAACACAATGCAGATTATTTTCCACTTTGATACCCCCCCCCCCCCCCCCCCCCCATCCTGTTAAGTTATTGATTGACACATACAGCTTTCCACAGTTATGTCATATCTCTAAATTGTGTGGCTTAATTTCTCAATGCACATCATTTTTTTTAACTACAGCAAGAGAACAGCACTCTTATTTTTCCTTGGCACAGTCTGTTAGAGAGCTCACAGTTCCACAGCAAAAAGCTGGCTAGAAGAACTACAGCAAATATGTACATATTTATATACACAGCAAATATTTATGACTAAAATTTATTTACATTTTATATACAAATAAAATTAATTAATTATGAATATATGCAGGATATATTTATAGATTTATGTATTCTAAATACATTCGTAGATTATGATGCATTACCAATATGTGTCAAGTCGTGAATGGGCTTACAAAGTTTATTTACATCCATGCATCACGCTTCATTCCAATCTTTATCCCTAAGCATTTTCCCAAATAGCTTCCCTTTTCATAGGCTAGTGAAACAAACACAATCATTATTAAACATCAATCATAAAAATCTAAATGGACATAAAAAACTAGTGTAACTGTACTATCATTATCAAAAGTCAGAGCTAGTGAAGGACTAAAAAAAAAATAATGAAACACTTGCTACAACGTACAATCTGTGACTGCATTAGTCAAGCAGTAACATGAATAGAGTTGGAAAATGGCAAAAAGTACATATAGTTTTTTTCTGGTTTGGCATGACCATTTTTTGGGTTATGACCTTGTGATTTTCTATGCTAATATGTGTGGATTATAAGTTTACTTCATTTTTATCTTGTATAACCGGAAGTTTTTTTTTAGAAGGTGTAACCATCTTCTTTCTTAAAATGTCTGTGTTATAACCCATTTCCTATGAGACTTAATGATGCAAGGCTAAAAGGTTATGCTATATAACTGAAGTCTGGAGCCTACTTTTATATTCTACAAAAATATTTTATTTTGCCTAAAGTTATTTAATTTTATTTGGATACCGGTACATAGTAGCAGTGTATAGTTTGGTCTAGTAACTTAACACAGATGTAGACTGGTAGATACATTTTTTTTTGTTGCATTCTTTTTTGCAGAATATCATGTGTGATGTATAGGTTAGGACCAGATCAATGCTAGCCCGCAGGAGAAGAACAAACTCGGGCTCTGATAGTCAGCAGCAGTCGCCATCATCAAGCTACCAATTAGGCCACAGTAGACAACAATCACCTCCACCTCCTGCTCAGTCGATTTTTACTGATCCAGAAATGACTTGTCGAGATAGATCTGTTGAGTTTATGTCTGTTGTGAAATCTCTCCAATCAAGACAGGTAATTTTTTAAATTTTTAACCCTAATCCTACATCAACTATATTAATTTTAGTAGTTACATGAAAAAAAAAATGTTTACCTTTACAGGGAAATGGAGTTGTTCAGAATCATAAAAGTAAAGCCTTACATGTTCGCAGTGAATTCACACAAATAGCCAAGTAAGTGATGTGTACATTGAACTAGCCTAACCCTTTAAAAATAAAGTAATGGTTTGCAAGACAGGGTGCATTCACATATTGGAAAGCCACACACAAAAAATGAAATAATGTTTTTCTAAAACAAAATATTAAATTGCATTTTGAATATTTTCTTTCTAGGCGCATTGGTAAAGATCTTGCAAATACTTTTGCAAAATTAGAGAAACTGACGATATGTAAGTCTTTTTTTTTTTATTATTATTTTTATTGTTGGTCGGTGATATGAATTTTTAATAAATTATTTGACTCATTATGTTACTTGATTTTTGTTATTTATACAAATATTGAATATTATAACATGTACTTAATTTTTTTTATACATTCTTATGGACATTTCAAACAGTGGCGAAAAGAAAAGCAATATTTGATGACAAGCCCTTAGAGATTCAGGAGCTGACCTATATTATCAAGCAAGACATCAACAGCCTTAATGACCAAATAGCACAGTTACAGCAGGTTGGTTTGGCTCTGGGGCTAATGAGACTTACTACTTTCAGTTGAAACATTACATTTGTAGAAATTTGTTGCTTTTTAAAATGTCAGACTTCTTCATTGAAAGAAAACATTTTAGAATTTTATATGCAATTGTCAGAGCAAAGTCTGTTGTTGAACTGTGCAATTGCTGACTTAAGTGCATCTTGAAGTATGATAAAGTTTAGCTGATTGTCCACCTTCTGACTCAACATTAACTACAAAATGAAACCAAGAATACAAATTCTGAATATTTTCCTTATTAAAGCCAATAAGAATAAAGACACAAATGGAAACCAAAATATTGAATCAAATATACTTGTTAAAGCCTAACTAGTCATGTTAATTTAACCCAGTCCTCTTATTGACTAGGTTGTGTCCCTTCGATAATATTTACAAACGTAGTACCCTATGAGATAAATCTTGAATAAAACCTTCAGGTCCAGTTGCATTTACTCCCATATGTTCCAGAGCAGATGATTGCATGGCATCATGTTATTATTTTTTTTATCCCTACTACTTATTGCGAATGATATTACAAGTTAAGCCCCTCATCTTGATATGGTCTTAGACTATCTCTTACATCATGAACAGCTCGTGCCTTTTCTTTTTCGTTTATTAAGCACCTTCACTTCGATGGAAAATTTTTAAATTTTTTTTTGGTCATAAGATAATAAACTGTGATTGCTGACATAATGACCCCCACTGCTAACTGCAATATTTACCTTTCATGTAGCGTTTGATTTATGTTTTGTTTTTTTCTCCCCAGTTGGCTAAATCTCAGAAGTCTCAAAATGGCAAACATTTACAAACACATTCCAACACAGTGGTGGTGGCTCTTCAGGTTCACTTGTTTTACTTTAGTTCCTAATAAATTTATCATCATTTATGTTGTTCTAGTCACTAACAGGTGTGAATATTAAATAGTAGTGCTGCTATGATGTTTAAATAATAATGGATTATTTTTTACTAATAGCCATCCTTTTATTTTCAGTCAAAACTAGCCTCCATGTCCAATGATTTCAGACAAGTTTTAGAAGTCAGAACTGAAGTAAGTTTATTTATTGTTTTTTTTTGGTTGTTGTTGTTTTTTTTAATGCAACTGATCAGGGAAAGGAACTGACCAAATCTATGAGAAATAAGTGAAATATTGAAGTAAATAGACAACAGAGAATATCATGTCTTTACTCAACTAGCTCAAATCTAGATGAAGGCTGGGATTTAAAGTATTCACTGTAGAAATCTAAATCAGTATCAGTTTTCTGGTCATTATTATTATTATAGTTTTTGTATAGCGCTACTTTCATGCTTATAGCATGCTCAGAGCGCTTTGATCCAATCTCATTTGTGGACCAGTGGTGGGGAGGGGGTATCTAGGAGTTGGTTTTCCGTGCTGCCTTTAGGCGCTCAGTAAACACAACTCTGCCCGAGTTGGGTGTCGAACCTCAAGCCCCCTTCTAGGTAGCCAAGACAAGCCAAGTTCAAGTGCACTTAACCTCTCGACCACGCTTCATGTGTTACACTCATTAGCCATTGAAGATATCTGATCATCTGTTTGTACTCGGTCAAGAAAGTATGAAATTTCAGGCATCAAAAAAGTCTGGAAATTCTGTAGTTATTGAAGCAAAATAAAAGTGTGTTTTTTTTTTAAGTTTAAGACATGTAATTGTTTTTAAATTATTATTCTGGTACATTTATTTATTATTATTTGTCTTTGCTTTAGCATGTCTTCCATTGTTCTATTGCATGCCCAGAGAGTTTTGGTCCAATCTCTTTTATGGACTCACTGGGAGAAGGTTTCTTTGTTGGCTTTAGGTGCTCGGCAAACACAACTCAGCTTAAGTCAAATCTCAAACTAGAATTTCCTAGTTTACATCAAGATTTAAACTCAAGTGCCCTCAGTTAGGCAGAAAAGAGCTCTTCATATAGAACATCCTACACTTTCAGCTTTATTGATTGCATAAATTTTATTTGTACTGTTTAACTTTGCTACACTTGGTTATTCTAAATCGTATCTCCTAATTAAAAACTATTTTTGTTGCTTATTGTATTATTGCTGTTAACTTTAATTGTAAATATTTTATTTAAGTTCATTGCTGATTGTTAATTTTTATATGCATAGTTTCTATTGATGGTTAGTTGTAACTTTGTAAACATTCTTTCTGTCGTCAGAACTTAAAACACCAAAAGTCTCGCAGAGAACAGTTTTCTTCAACCCCTGTTACATCGTCAATGCCTCCATCTGCATATCAAGGTCACATGAGTAAGTTGGGCAAGAAGATGGTCACAGTGCGTGAGATTCTACCTTCAAGTATAATCAGAAATTCAAGTTAACTCCATTTACCGCATTAGGATTTAAAAATTAAACTTAAAAAATAAATTTTTATTTTTTAAATTTTGCAAGATTTAGTTAGTAGAAAAGTGGAATTTCATAATTGTATTCTTTTATTCCTTCCGTTAGTACATTCATTCAGTTCATACTTTTCATTCTTGCCGACAAAAGACTGAAAAATAAGAAAGTTTTTATTTTGATTCATTATAATAGGTTTGACTTTAGTGGGGTCTCACTGTTCTCAGACAATGCACAGACAGATTAGATAGTGTTGTTTTTTTTTATGTTTGTGGTACATCTTTTATTTTTATTGATTGTAGACAGTTTGTCGTTTTTCTTCTTTACAAAATGTCAAATATACTGGTACCCTCTTTGAATGACCCAATTTGATCCGCCTTTTATCTATTACAAAGCAGCACAGCATTACCAACACTGTATGGCAGTGGGGGGAACTGAAGACTGTATTGACTCTAGTCAACTGTAGTCCACTGTACCATCTCTCTCTCTCTGATTGACTCTAGTCAACTGTAGTCCAGTATACCATCTCTCTGGTTTATATAAAGTTCCCAATAGTTTCTAGGCTAGTGCAGAATCATAGCTAGTATTTTCAGGACAGTCACTTGACATACCTCGCACAATACGAGGACACATGTTGATGTCTGTCAAGTGTCACCTGGGTCATGTAGTGTGACCTCAACTGCGCAGCAATGTTCTGTAGTCTTATCAGTGTCATTTTCTATAAACGTTATGGTTAGGTCATTGCTCACTACTGTGGGTAAAATACCGGTACTATTTTTTGCTCAAATAGAACATGATGGTTATGTTTTTATCTTTTCAAACTATTTGCACATATTGAAGTTAATTCACAAAATCAAATCTGTCTGTATACTCTTGTATTTCTTTTTGTACTCTAGATGGTTCTGTTCTCTTACAAGATGAAGCCAGCTATAATGGGCAAGTAGCTATTGATATGACGGGAGGGGCCAAAGGTGGGCACATTCAAAGTCAAATGCAACTTATTGATGAACAGGTAAGTTTGAAGAAACAAACATTTTATATTCTGGATTTTAGTGGGAATGATAACTTTTTTTTTTGTTGGTACTTGTCACTAATGCTATTGACTCCCCGAAACAACATATGGGCAGAGCTTCTTAAGACAAGAGTGGACATGGTATGGGCAGAGCTTCTTAAGGCAAGAGTGGGTGTGCTATGGGCAGAGCTTCTTAAGACAAGAGTGGACATGGCATGGTCAAAGCTTCTTAAGGCAAGAGTGGACATGGTATGGGCAGAGCTTCTTAAGATAAGAGTGGACATGGCATGGTCAAAGCTTCTTAAGGCAAGAGTGGACATGGTATGGGCAGAGCTTCTTAAGGCAAGAGTGGACATGGCATGGTCAGAGCTTCTTAAAGCAAGAGTGGACATGGTATGGGCAGAGCTTCTTAAGGCAAGAGTGGACATGGTATGGGCAGAGCTTCTTAAGGCAAGAGTGGACATGGTATGGTCAGAGCTTCCTAAGGTAAGAGTGGACATGGCATGGTCAGAGCTTCTTAAAGCAAGAGTGGACATGGTATGGGTAGAGCTTCTTAAGGCAAGAGTGGACATGGTATGGGTAGAGCTTCTTAAGGCAAGAGTGGACATGGTATGGGCAGAGCATCGTAAAGCAAGAGTGGACATGGCATGGTCAGAGCTTCTTAAGGCAAGAGTGGACATGGCATGGTCAGAGCTTCTTAAGGCAAGAGTGGACATGGTATGGTCAGAGCTTCTTAAGGCAAGAGTGGACATGGTATGGGCAGAGCTTCTTAAAGCAAGAGTGGACATGGTATGGGCAGAGCTTCTTAAGGCAAGAGTGGACATGGCATGGTCAGAGCTTCCTAAGGCAAGAGTGGACATGGCATGGTCAGAGCTTCTTAAAGCAAGAGTGGACATGGTATGGGCAGAGCTTCTTAAGGCAAGAGTGGACATGGTATGGGCAGAGCTTCTTAAGACGAAGTGAATGTGGGGGGTAGGTACTAGATGGAAGTAGAAGTTTATACAACTTGAATAGCAGTGTGTTAAGATTTATGCAAGAATACAGGAGAGAGATTGTCTAGGTTGTTGATAGAGAAATGTCTCAGAAGAACTGAATGAAAAAAGTAAGTAGAGTCCCTTTAATTGTGGTTGCAATTTTAATGTATTCAGTTCCTTTGAAATAGTACATTTTTTTATTGCATTGGATCATTGCATGTGAAGAATCTATTGTTCCTGTTTTTAATATTCATTGTATTTAAACAAAGAAATGCAGATTTTCATTTTATGGTCAAGTTATTGTGTCTTCTTCTGAACCTGCATAATTGTGGACATCTTATTGAATGTGACAAAACAGATTTTGATTTCTCCATCTTCCAGGATGCTTATATTCAAAGCAGGGCTGAGACAATGCAGAATATTGAGTCGACAATAGTGGAGCTGGGGAGTATATTCCAACAGCTGGCTCACATGGTGAAAGAACAAGAAGAGGTTGTGGGCAGGTAACATGACTTTTGTTTTTTTTTACATCTATTTAAATTTAGTCAAGATATTGTAGAAAGTATAGTCTGTGCTGAAATAGACTGGCATAAGATAGATGGTAGAAAATTAAATTATTATAGAACTCAAAACTAAAACTAATTCAATTCTCTAATCACTATATGAAACCTGAGTTGATCATTAAACAAGTGTTTCCTAGTTCAAAGTGACTCTGAAAACCATAAATCACTTTAATTACTATCAAGAGGCCTTAAGTTCCAATCATGGCTGTAGCTGAGTTGTGATTGCCGAATCTTTAAAGGCATCACTGAAACTTTCCAAATACCTCCTCCCCCAACAGGTCCACAAAAGAGATTGGACCACCAGATTGCCATGGGCATTTTATAGCATGAGAGATCTGCTATACAAAAGTAGTAAAGGTCATCTGTTTTTGTTGCACACGGTTAACGAGGGTGTCATGTGTCCAGCACACTGAACTGCCTTTACTTTCCCTAACTAATGTTGGAGGGGGGGGGCACCAGTTTCTTTGATCAATGAAGGGGGCATGGGAGAGGCTAAATAACCGCTTTATTTTCTCTGATAAATACTTGTCTTCTGTGTAGAGCAGATCTGCAATCATAAGCCAAAAATTACTTCTCTAGAACTTATAATATGAATAGATATCAGACCATTTACCATTTCAATGACCTCACCACATTTTTCTGTATATTTTTGTGTGTGTATTCAGAATTGATCAGAATGTGGAGGAAGCAAGTCTAAATATTGAAGCAGCTCACTCTGAGATACTGAAATATTTCCAGTCTGTCACTTCCAACCGTTGGCTGATGATTAAGATATTTGGAGTGTTGATGGTTTTCTTTATTATTTTTATAGTGTTTATGGCATAGGTTGTTGTTACTGATTGCTCTTTAAACTCGTCTCCTTAAAGCCTTTATTATTTTTTTTGTCATGGTCCCCTGTCTTCTTAGTGAACACATTGTGAGGGAAATAGCATTGTAGATTTGTTGGGGTGCATGGGTATCTGTAACGCTATAGTCAGTGTTCCTCTTTTTGGAAGGAATTTATATCACAGTTGTATAATGTGCTCTTACTCTAGGTAATATAACTACGGAATGAAAGATAACTCTTTAAACACCTTGTGTCTTTTTTTTTATGAAGAGATTAGTATGTGTTTATCCCCCTTGGGATAAAACTTTTATGTTAGTGAATTTAAGCCTCCTAGCATTTTAGCTATTTCTAAGGATTAGAAGGAATTTCCTTTACATGCAGAGAAGCTTCCCATATCTCTTTGAATATGTGTGTTTTTGTATGGCAGTTTTTATTCCTTTTCTGAACAGTGTTGTAATTTTACATGTCATCAGTATTGATTCTCACACATGAAAATAATTTGTGGTTTAGGGTTGTAAGCAACGCTTTGTTTGTGTTGGCTTCATGTCAAACATAGAATTACAGATAATAAGCCAAGTGGCTTCATTGCGTTTTTTTCTTCTGGGCCTAACAGATTGAGTTATACATTCACATTGTTTTCCATGTATGCAACTAAGTGTACAAATAATGAACCTGTTGAAGTAAATACTTGTATATTTCGTATGAATCGACTTTGTGCTATCATCAAAACTTGAGGCCATGGGGTTGATATGTTCTCTTTCACTTGTATATAGGTAATATTTAATGAATGATATTTGAATGGAACTGTTTGTTGAAGGGTGAATGTGTATATATCTAATGCATCAACTTTCTGTGGCTTCATTTGCTGATTCATATCTGTGTATAATAATTGTATAAATGTATCCTTGTTCTGTATGGACATGTACAGCTCTAATGATATAAATATCATCCACCAACCGTTGTAGTTTGGAAACAATGCCAACTTTTGCATTGACTTAAGGTGAGCAGAAGTACAAGTTATTTATTTTGTGGGCAGACGCCTTTTGTTGAAGTCATTTTCCTTTTTGTTTGCATATGTCAATGTGATGAGTGCAATGACACATATTTCTGTGTTATGTCACATGTACATATTAACATGCATGTCAACTGTATGTAGCTACGTATGTAAATAGTTGTGAAAGATGTTTTAAACAAATAAATAATTTCATTCAAAAAGCTCTCTTTATTATTTGTTTCGTTCAATTTTTGAATTGGAAATATTATATTACTTTAATTTGAAAGAAAAAAAATGTCAAGGAATAGAGGATAAATGAAAGCCTTAAAACAAATGATGCTAAAAGCAACACATTACCGAGGGGTTATTTGAATGAGTTCATTCAACTGTTAATGAAGCTGCCATTTTTTATTTGATGTTTAAAATATTATCAGAGCCAATACAATTGTTGACACAGTATTCTTAATCTTACAATTGCCATGAAGAGTTATCAGGACATGAAACAAATAATATATAGCTATTAAACATATTCAAACTAACATGAGTTATATTCTTTTTAAAGTATCTCAACTAATTTCAAAACCTATAATATATTCAATGAACAATTTGGTAAAATGTACAATTCATATCTAAATTTTCTTATGGTCTTTGAAGTCTTTAACTTTTTCTGTGGCAGTGGTTTGGACATTTTTTTTAAAATATAATTTTTTTTACCACTCCAAGAAATTATATTATAAAAACATAACTATATTTACTATAGTCCAACCGAGACCACTCGTTATAAAAGGCCTCAACACTGACCTGCAATGTAACAACCTGTTAGTAGTTTAGACCAAAAGCTCGTTACCACGTCGTACAGACCTTAATTGTTAATTTCACTAGGTTGATGAGTCTGAATAAGTTTCTTGCCAGCATGTGTGTCATATATATTTTTAATATCAAATCAACAAAGACAAAAATATAAAATTATTAAATACATTGGAAGACATAATAGAAACTGAGAACATTGCAAAACTTGGTAGAAATAAAATGAGTATAAAAATGGGATTGTTTGAAAAATCTTGAAACAACTCCAAATAATCAACAAACTAGCCATTTCTGTAGTGTTCAGAAATAGTTAAGACATCCGAGACCTGCTCAGGTATGTATTCCACAGATAAAACTACAATAAAAAATAAAAAAACAACTGGCCACTAATGAAAGCAAGTTGTAAGTTAAACATTGTACATTGGAAGAGGTATATTAGTGGTTTTCATGATAAAATAATGTCAAGGCCACTAAATTAAACAAAAAAATTGTAAACTAGATAAAAGTTACAAATAAAAGGAATTAAAAAAAAATGTTTATTCTGCAGTGCTAAATTTTATGCAGAATCCATGGTGTAGCTTTTAAAAATCACCTAGCTCATCAACAGTTTATTAAGTACACCAGATACACCAAAAAACTGGCTTTTTATAGGGTTTCGGCCATGAAAATTCCCAATATCTGTGTGCATCAATATACCTTCTAACAACAAAAATGCCCATTACAGAAACAAAACATAATGAACTACTTTTAATAACAACAAAATCCATGGAAAGCTGAAAGTTGGTGATTTCATTGACATGATAAGAAGAATGAAATAAGAAAGCTAGAGAAATAGATTTCTTGTGTTTTCTAATATCCTAGTCTTAAGTCTCCATTTAATTTGTGCTGTAACTTAAGAAGTAGAATATAAACTAATATAAAACATGAGGATAACGTTTCCTTACACAAAAGTCTATGAGATGAAACTTGTTCAGAATTTCAAAAAATTTTGATGCACTTTTCCACTCATTTGTATTGTAACAATGCTGCATGTTTATCTCCTTTTTACATGTGCTTAAATGTAGATCTGCTGCCTTAGTTGACATAGAAGAGAGAACCTGGTTGCATGAGGCTTCAGAACGAGACAGCTGGAGGTCACTCACATAGGCAGCGGGATACACATTTGAGACCAAAAAAAAAATCTGCATCCAAGGACTGACGCAGACGGCAAAAAGAACATCTTAATCGTCCACCGGCAGACAATTGTTACGCTTGCCCTGGATGTAGCAAAATATGTAGGTCCCAACTGGGGCCACAGGAAATACTGGCATTCCTCATTAATCTTTGGACTCGGAGACAAGCCTTATTATTATTATTATTAAATGTATATCTTTAATACAGGTCCAATACCAAGGAACTTTCTTTTTCTGTAGACCTACTGCATAACCTTCTTGCATTAACTTTATTTTGATTGCTCAAGTTTAGATTTGTTTCACCAGTGAAAAAAAAAAAGAAAATTTAAATAGTTTCAAGAAAACACATTTAAAAATATCATTTTCTATACATAAAATCCTTTCATGGGCCATCATGACAAATAGATTCTATATAATCACAAATATTATGATCCAGGACTCTTCACTTTAGTGGTCAAGGTTTGTTGTAGCATTGCTTTAGTTTGATATTGAGCCAACATTATTAGACCAAATTCTACATTAGGTTATATATTCCAAAACTGAGGTGAGAATTTTAGTCAACAAAAAGTTCTGGAATACGTAAAAAAAAGATTTTAATAGGAAGAATTCTTCATGCTTCTAACACAAGGAATGCAGACAGATCTACCTCTTGAACAAGGTAACCCAACATGGTGTTAAACCATAGTCAACTAGAGTAACAGGCTTTCATGACTTGAAAAACGGCCTGGAACACTCATGGGTTCAATGTATGTTTGGTTTTAGACTGAAACATCACAATGTCTATAACTATATTTTGAACAAGCACAAAATATGCTAAAAAAGTCAGCCTGAGGAGACTTACATAGGTACAAGCTTTCCCTTACAATGGCAAAGGTTTCCATTTACACTTGCCAAGGTTTTCATTACACTGGTCTAGTTCTTTATATAGACAAGTGAAATTGACTTTGAAAATGTGTGTTGAATTCAGATTATCATTTATCTTGTACTTTTATAGTCAGTCACTTGCTAACATCTGAAATGTGTTGTTTCTTTTGGTTTCACATTATGTATATATACAAATGTTAGAAATAAATATGATAAATCAACTTTGCATATATTCATTACATTAGCTGAAAGCTAAATGTTAGGAAGTTGAAGTCTCATCAGCATCTGTATGGTCCAGTGTACTCTCTTCATCTAACATAGACCTTTTTCTATCATTGTTAAAATCTTCTTTTTTAACACCATATATGCCATCCTCTACAATCCTTGTGTTTTTTGAACACTTTTTGATGTGAACTTTAGAATGGGTTTTAAGCCTTGCGGATGTCAGAAATATCTTCTGGCAGTCAGGACACTGAAACTTGCCAGACTGAGGATTCTTGTTTTTTAAAGTTATTTTTATACTAGGGACTTTTTTACTACCTGAATCCGATTCTTTTTTTTGTTTAGGTGGACGACCGCGCCGCTTTGAAATAGTGACTATTTGTTTTGACAAATCTTTCATGTCAAGCCTTTCATTAATTTCAGACTTGTCATCATTTGAGTCTTCCGTTTTTTTTGTTTTCTTTTTGGAAGGCATGTTTTCATCATTGGAAGTTTCAATAATGTCTTTGGAATGGTCATAAAGAGGAAGATTCTGGCCCTCGTGGACTTTGGCATGTTTGGTCAGCATAGCTTCACTGCCATAGGTTTTAAAGCAATACAAACAAGGAAAGGGTTTTTTCTTGGCATGAATTTTTTTATGACGGTCAAGGTCCCACTGTATTCTGAACCTTTTTCGACAAGTCGTACATTTGAATGGCTTAGCTTCAGCATTCTCATCAAGTTTCAAGTGGGCCTCCTTTGCATGTTTCTTTAATAAGGCTTCATTTTTAAATGATTTATAACAATCTGAGCAAGGAAAGGGTTTCTTATGCAGATGTGTCAATATATGTCGCTTGTAATCATGCTCAAAGTGATAAGCCTTTGGACATGTTTCACACTTAAATGGTCTGTCCTCACTGTGTTTGATCATATGCTTTTTAGCATTGGCTAACAAGCCAAATGTAAGATGGCACACCTCACATTCAAAGCGTTTTTCTTTTGTGTGACTCCTTATGTGTCTCTCATAGTCTGTAATGTTGCGGAACTGTCGAGGGCACATGCTACACTGATATTTAGGTGGTTTACTGTGTGTACGCCGGTGATCCGAGAAGTCTGCCCGCTTCTCAAATGTGGCAGAGCATTCGGAACAATGGTACAACTTGTCTTCTGTATGTCTGAGCCTGATGTGGTCTTGCAGGTGAGACTTTCGACTAAACGTTTTAGCACATCGATCACATACAAACGGACGCTCTTTGGTATGTTTAGTGACAACGTGATCACTAAGATGGGCATACTGTTTGAACCTAGCATGACATGTAGAACATTCATATGGCCTGCCTTTTGTATGGGTCCTAACATGACTTACAAGTGAACCTTTGTCCTTGAAAATTTTGTCGCAGTAATTACATTTGAAAAGGTGCTTCTTCCTAACTCCTCCAGCCGTGGAAGGTTCGACAATGACGGTGCAATCTTTGTTCAGGTCCACATCATCCATTACAATTTTTGACGGGCCTTTTCGCAGACTAAATTTTGTATCTTTACTTATGACTATGGTGTTGGCACCAGAATCATTTCTCAATTCAGAAGTATCTAGTATTTCTTCATTATTTTCATTTTGGTCATCATCCTCAACATCATCGTCTTCATCTTTGACTGTTTCATCATCTTTTGAGCCAACGAAAGGTGGTTGAGAATTCATTTCACTATGATCTCTGATCCCCACTGTCACTGAATTTTGTAGGATCTCCTTATGACTCTCGGTGTGCTTTAAAAGCTCTTCATTTTTATAAAAGGTCAAAGGGCAAACTCCACAAGCATATGGGGCCTTAGCCTGATGAGTGTTGCCAACATGGGCTATTAGTTCATCCCCTTCGTAAAATGAAGCACTACATAATCCGCAACAATAAGGCATGAGGTCTCTATGTTTTTTAAGATGATCCTTGAGTGTGTCATTATCAGACACACAATGATGACAGAAGCCACATTTGTAAATGTTTAAGCTATCATTTGATGTTGATGTGAATTCTTTGAGCAGAGGATATGTTTGGTGCTGCACAATCCGCATATTACTGTCTGTCACTATTGTATTGCAATTGTTCATGTCATTCTGAGTCAAGAATCCAACTTGCATGTCAGAAGTAATTGATTCTACAGTAGTGATGACTTTCTGTGATAATGGCAAGACTTCACGATCCCCTAATTGAGGTTCATGATTCTCTGATTTGTTAAGACTATACATGTAACTACTCCTTGCTTCCTGAGAATATTGGCTGTTCAAAGCAAGAGACGGGTGATATGGAAGTTTAGAAAACATTTGAGAATTTGAGTCCAAATTGAACGCAGGGGTTGGGCTTAACATGTCTTCAAAATTTGACTTATGTACTGTTTGCTCTGAGTTGAAAAAAGGTGGACAAGACGGCTCAAAGCTATAACTTATGTGAGGTTTCACAAAGTTGTGATTTAAAGCCCTACTTTCTGACTCTTGCTGGTGCGAGAGATGCTTCACATCGTGTTGATGCTGCTGCTCATGATGATGATGATACATGCCCCCCATGCTGATGTTATAAGCACTGGGCATGGATGAATTTTGAAAGTGCGCAGAGCTGGACATAGCAGGATGCGAAGCAAATACAGGCATAGCAGACATTGTCAAAGCTGGTGTATCTGGCTTGTACAGGCTCTGTTTTAGATTATATTCATCCATTGTAATTAATGATTAAGAATTTTTGTAATGGAATGCTGGATTAATATGTCATATTCCTTAAAGAAATAAAGATGTAATCAAACTTTTAATTTAAATCTATTTTTTATCAGAACAATTCTGATGATGACTTTTAATATTAAGTTTTCTTTTTTTCTTTTCATAGTTGGCATTTCATTGTCGTACAAGTATCAAACTCTAGGCCGGCAAGTATACCCTATCACTGCTCCATTATCTGGAAGAAAAAAAGTAAACAAACAGTTGAGTACTGTAGCATTTTTACAAAATCTTTATTCTATAATCAAACTGGAATGTCTGGCCAAAATGTGCAAGGAATTTTTTCCTTTCCATCACAATCTTCTTCTTTTTTGAAGTAATTTCTGTATCCTATAAGATAAGAAGATAAGATCTAGATCATATTAGATCTAGGTGATTAGATAATCTAGATCTACATCATCTAGAATCTAGGACTAGACTGACTAGACTTGTAACTTATACATCTATTAAATTTTAATAATTAAATGCTAAAAATAACCAAAAAAAAAAATGAATTATAATAAATCTTATCTTATATAATACAAACGTTACTTCAAAAAAGATGATGATTACATCATATGCATTCAGTCTTGCATATTAACCAATGACTTAAATTCTGCAAAGTCACTGGTTTTCCTGGCTAGCTCAGGCAACCCATTCCATGCTCTAATAGCACTAGGGAAGGATTATTGTACAAATTTGTCCTAGCATAGGGGACGAGGAATGTGCCTTTATCTTTGTGTCTTTCAGAGTATTTGGTTAAATTTTGTTTTTGTATTTGAAGATTATGGTTCAGTGTTTTATGTATAATTGCTACTTTACTTTTGAGTCTTCTGTCCTGAAGGCTTTCTAAATTTAGTGATTTTACTAAAGGTGTTACTCTGGTTAAGTGTGAATATTCGTTTGTTATGAATCTCACTGCTCAATTTTGTGTCTGTTCCAGTTTCCTTATGTTTTCTTGAGTTGAGGGGTCCCAAACAGAGGATGCATATTCTATTATTGGCCTAACCAAGGTTAAATAACATTTTAGTTTTATGTTCTTATTTGATTTATAGAAATTTCTTTTAATAAATCCTAATGCTTTGTTTGATTTTTTTATAGTTTTATCAATATGTGGATTCCATGACAGTTTTTCATTTATTATAACACCTAGGTATTTTGCGTTTTTAGTCTGTTACTGGTTTGCCATGAATAAGATAAGTGGAATTAATTTGTTTTAGTTTTTTTGTTACTCTTAATAACTGACATTTTTCTGGGTGGAAAGACATGCTCCAATTTGATTCCCATTTCTGTAATTCATCTAATTCTCTTTGTAAAATTTCTGTATCTTGTGTTGTTTTTATTGTTCTATATATTATGCGATCATCTGCGAATAATCTGACTTTTGTTCCTGAACTAAAGTAATTTGGTTATTCGTTTAATTGTAAATTAAAAATAGTAGTGGACCTAAGACTATTCCTTGAGGTACGCCTGAGTTTACTGTTATAGGTGTTGATTTAGAGCCATTAACTATTACAGTTTCTTCTCTCCCTATCAGAGAATCTTTAATCCACTGATGCAATGGATCATCAATGCCAAAATATTTTAATTTTTTAAGCAAACTATGGTATGGTGGTGAACTTTGTCAAAAGCTTTGACTTTGGAAAAATCTAGTAAGATAGCATCTGATCTATTTACTCACTCAACTCACTCACTGTTTGTTACTGTTATTACTACTAGTGTTACTCTGTGAGTGTTATCTGTTATCATCATTATTAAATGATTATCTAAAATCTAAACCTTTTCCTTTTGAAAAATGAACAATTCTCAATTAGTAGTGAGTTAAGTGAGACTGTGAGTCCTATGCCTATACTAATTACTATTTCTATACTATTAGTAATTATATTAGTTACTAGACTAGTATTAGTTGTGTTTCACAATTAATAACTAAATTTCAATTTAAACTAGATCTAGGTCTAGAATAAGTATTTTAATATTTTTGAGCTAAGGTTTATCTAAGGACTTACCCTTTTTTCTTAGACTGTTTCTTGTAGTAAAATACCTAATAGTTTATAGATACCTAACAAAATATTTAAAATACGAATCTTTTTATCTAGGTGGCGGAAGTACTATGAACTTTTGTCTAGATTGGCATTATTGTTATTTTCTTTTATTATTATTCTGTTATTATTTAGATTTTTTTTCTTTTTTTCTCATTTTATTATTTACCAAGTTCACCTTTTTGTTGTCATGTCTTCTATTCGGCCGGCATTAGCCTAAAATATGAAAATGTTTAGCTTTTTCACTGTTGTTTACTGCAATGGCAGAAAATTAAATGGTAAGCCTGTCCTTCGGGGAATTCCAGTACTCACGCTAGATGTTTCTAAATACACTACATTTGATGAGCTATTCTACTTGCATATAGCACCATAAGAAAAGAAGCATTAATGTCAACTATATATGTTCCATTGCTTGACCAACTGTGATTTAAAGTTATTTAAATATTTGCCGGACAGAAGGATAAGTTTTTTTGTTAAGTTTCTCCATGAGTAGTGGTCCGTATATTCAAAGTTGATCTAATGACATTAGTTAATTAATCAGTATGAATTTTCCTTTTGTATTCTAGGGAATAGATATAATACCAACGTTGAGAAAGTATTTAGGCCCATTAGACAAAAAAGAAAAAATAAACTGCCTTGACTCAGTGAGATGAAGCTCCACGCGTTTGTTAACGCGAATGCTGAAAAATAATTTCTTATGAGAAATACGATCTCTAATAAAGTTGCAGTATATATGATTCACTGGATGTTTAATCAAAGAAAAATATATCCAGATTTGTAAAAAAATTTTCCCCCTCCTTTGTAAGGCTTTGCCCTCCTTATTGTCCTCCTTTGGGTACGTAGATGTCTGGTAACCCTATGTTGCATTGAAAGCATTCCTGTGTCTGTGTGTGGTGTGGTTTTATGACCTCTTGTTTAACTGACGCTTGCGTTTTGTTTAGTTTTTTCTTTTTTTTTTGTTGTTGTTTTTCTTTTGTTTGTATGTTTGTTGTTGTTTTTTTTGTTTGTATGTTTGTTGTTTTTTTTTTTTCTTGTAGTTTTGTTTTGCTAAGGTTGTCATAGTTCATGATAATCTCCCTTTGAAAACGTTTCTACTACAGAGCTCTGACACTGCACTGGAGTGACCACATGAATGAATATGAATGATACTGACCAGTGGCCTTGCCACTGAATGAATGATTGATAACAGGGAAAGGGGCGAGCAAGGAAAAAAAAAAGGGAGGGTTCAGAAACTCACAATAAAGGATACTTGAAGAGGTGGGGTGCCGTGCTCATTAAATGTCCAGTTCTTTATCCAGGAGCGAGGTTTGGAGCTGTAACCAACGGGCAGTCGCATTATCAGCATTCCTGGGCCCATACTTCGCTGCACACAAACATGAATACACACACACATGCCCATTGCATACACCGGTGCACACAAACATGAATACACACACACACATGCCCATTGCATACACCGGTGCACACAAACATGAATACACACACACACATGCCCATTGCATACACCGGTGGACACAAACATGATTACACACACACACACATGCCCATTGCATACACCGGTGCACACAAATATAGGTCACGTGGACTTGCACGCCTACGTGCTGGTTCACTGTGGTGTTCATCACCGCATGAATGGAGTCAAGCAACGGTCAATGAAACAGGACAATGCCGAAACAAATATCATAATCATAGTTTTCATAGAGGCTGTTAAGCCTATATGTCTCTAAGGTTGCAAAACGCGGTTACATTGGGATATACTAGAGGAAATAAACTAACTTTAGCAGCTGTTGTTCCTTCATTCATGTGTTAGGTCCTAGAGTGAAAGTCTATAGCATAGACTTATATATTAAAATATAGAAGTCTATGGTCTAAAGCGTCCGCCATATTAAAACTATTTTGTGCTATAATCGTAAAAGGTTACCAACACTTTCTTTATTTTGGATACACCAAAAAGCTATTTATAGTTTTTCCATCATGTTTGAAAATCTGCAAATGTTGCTAGGTCGTGTGGTATGCGCTTCGGAGTTTCGTTCCGATAGTTCCGAGCCGAGGAACCCGAGTTTGAATTTTGCCCGCTCACATCTTCTGCCCTCGTGCAGGAGACTCGGACTACGACGTCATTTCTGTGACAATTTACGTCTCCAGAGACGATCTTTTCCCTTTGCAACTTCTTGTGTGACTAAAGAGGCCAATCCTTGATACACAGCTGCGATCACAGGTTGGGCATATATAATCACCAGGCGCCGTTGCATTTTCACCCTTCTTTCTGCTTCTGTTGTGTATGACATCTGCAATAAGTGACCCTCCTTTTATGCTCTCTCTTCATGTGGATCTATCCAGTGCCACCTCTTCCCAGCTGCCAGTGTCGATTTTGGAGAGCTTCATGTCGCGTTTGCATACATCCGTATAACGTAAAAGTGGATGACCAGCGGCTCTCCTGCCTTCTACTAAAATTCCATACAGGATGTCCTGTGGAAGTCGACCTACTGGCATTCTACGAACGTGGCCAAGCCAGCCAAGGCGTCTGCTACTGATAACAGAGCGGATGTCTTATATCTGTTTCTGCTTCTGTTGTGTATGACATCTGCAATCCGTGACCCTTCTTTTATGCTCTCTCTCCATGTGGATCTATCCAGTGCCACCTCTTCCCAGCTGCCAGTGTCGATTTTGCAGAGCTTCATGTCGCGTTTGCATACATGGAACGTGGCCAAGCCAGCTAATGCATCTGCTGCTGATAACAGAGCGGATGTCCTTTATAAAACAAATAAAACGCTAAAAAAAATGAATATTTGCCCAACGAGACAAACGAACATGAGTGCTTCTGTTTTAAACCAACAGATATAAGACAACTGTTTCTGTTTTAAACCAACATATATAAGACAGCTGTTTCTGTTTTAAACCAACATATATAAGACAGCTGTTTCTGTTTTAAACCAACAGATATAAGACAAGAGGTTTCCGTTTTAAACCAACAGATCTAAGACAACAGTTTCTGTTTTAAATCAACAGATCTAAGACAACTGTTTCTGTTTTAAACCAACAGATCCAAGACAAGAGGTTTCTGTTTTAAACTAACAGATCTAAGACAACTGTTTCTGTTTTAAACCATCAAATCTAAAACTTAATTATATAATAACAGCATGAAAAAAAAATGAATTACATTAACAGCTTCCTTATTATAGTCGTTAAAGGAATATTATTGAAGCGAATTTCGTTTTCAAATATAAGTAATTTTTTTTTACAATAGATAGTAAAAAAGCAATGGCATCAGCTGTGAAAGAAAAGCGAGTCCAATGAATGGCTGGTTTCTCTACCACCAAAGCACATGCTGCGTTGTATCTGAACGGGAATGTCTTATCAGAATTGGGCTCCACAGTCACAAGACAAAGTGCTCAGTGCCTCCGAAACGTGGATATTATACTGAAGATTTGAGCATACACACACACACAAATCTGAAACAACATGAACTCGATTTATTCCTTGTCTCACAGTGGCCGCAGCAGCCAGGGCCGGTCCTAACAATTGCGGGGCCCTATGCGAAACGTATTGCGCAGGGCCCAGTCTGGGTACGGATAAGGATCATTACTGAAAATTAAGATTAGAAAATAAATTCGTCTTTGTATTTTATTCATTCTTTAGAAAGAGACGATAAAAAAAAAACAATCGCTTTTGATTTTTTTTAAGAGTTCGAGATAGATTTAGATCTATATTTATGTGCCAGCTTCTATTAAAGTAAATAAAGTAAAGGAAATTCGGGTTTTGGTTAAAAGTTGCCTTGTAATACATTTTTATTAAATGAAGGCTTACAATGCCTTTTTAAATCGTGCATAGAATTGGCGTTTTCCATATTGAATGACACCATAAAACGACAACTTTGTCTATTTTTCAGGAGATTTTCATGAGTTTGGTTTCATTTAATAATTTACACATAGAATTAGCGCAGGGCCTATGAAAGTGCGGGGCCCACTGCGGCTGCATAGGTTGCAGTGGCCTAAGGCCGGCCCTGACAACAGCCATTCGCCATCGGACTCTGGTCCAGGCAATTCCTCTCAGCTTGGTCCATGTCCATCCTGCCGTCTTTGTCTCTTGGTCTACTGATCTTCTGCATGTTTGCTTTGGTCTTACAGCCTTACTCATCCACTGCACTGGTTCCAGTGTAGGGCCTGTTTTGCAATGCTTTCTTTTTTTCGTAATGTCTGCCTCATCCAACCCCATTAGCGATTTATTTCTTGCTCCATCGGTGCTTGCTGGGTTGTTTTTTTCCCACAGACTTTTGTTTGAAATTGTGTTTGGCCATCTAACATCTATTATATGACGCAAACATTTGTTAGTGAATGCTTGGAGCTTGTCTGCGTTGTCTGTTACTCTCCAAGTCTCTGCATCATATTACAGAATTGCCTTCATATTAAGCTGAAGATGCGGAATTTTATTTTTTTAGACACAGTGCTTCCTCAAGAAAGTGACATGATATGCCTGAGAAAAATCTGAATGCTAATATAAGTCAAGCGGCAAGATAAAATACCTCCGAAGAGTGAGCCTGCAAAGCAATTGAAAGCACCATGATGTAGTCTCAATTGTGATACGGAGGTCACGCCAAGAGCTGGAACAACCTAACCAGTATGCATCCATACATCCCGGGCTCACAACCGCCTCATAAACCGCTAAACACTCAGCCTCCTGGATGAAAATGTGGTGGTCTGATATGATGGCCGGACTATATGTGGACTGGAATATCTCTCGAGAATAAGGCTCTACGTTCACAACTGCTCTCTGAGATAAACTGTAGTCGTTTTACGAATGATGGAGGCCAACACACACACACGCACACACATACAACACATTGCATTGTTGCTTTTTTTGTGAGCAACATGTTGATTGATTTCATGGGGCATATTTATGCTATAAGTGTCTGCGAAATAAACACTATGTAGCATGTATTTGTCGACATGCCTGTATGAAATTGTTACAAAGACGTTTTCTTTTATCGATCGTCATTGTGCTCACCTGTTATAGATCAATCTTGAAGATATCATAGACTTATGGGAATCACATTTGCTTGCCAGCCGACTAAAGGACAACAACCCACTTGCAAATAAATTTACTAACCACGGTACCGGCTTTTCTGCGGCTTATTACTCACCGTTGACTTTATTCTGTGATCGTAGCGGCCGATACTATGTATGGACATCAAACTGAACCCCATCCACTCTGTCCCCACTCCCTCCTCCATTAACGCCCATACCCCTCCCCCCCCTCCTCGTAACGTCTCTTTTTTTTTTTTTACTCCAATCGAAATGTAATAGTTCCTTTTGAGTCCCATGCCTTCTCTCTCTCTCCCTCCTCTCTCTCTCTCAGTGCCTCCCTACTCTCCCAGCCTCTCCTCATTTGCCAACAACGTTGACCCCGCACTACAATAAATTATCCATTCCCCGCGCGAACCTCCACCCATTCTAACGCGCCCTCCATCCACCCAGCGCAGGCCGACCCACTGTATGATTCATCCCTTGGATCAGTTGCCGGACATCGAAGGTCCTGGGTAGTAAAACACTGGTGTATCCCATCTGCCCCCAGCTTACCAAAAACGTCTTGAATTTCCTACATACTGAGGACAACAAGCATTATAGCTGAACTGTTGTTTTATTTTCTTTTTGTAACAAAAGGGAAAAAAGGGAGACAATCTCTGCTATAGTTAAAGTAGAATCATAAAGGGAAGTTATTTCCTCTTGACTCACCCAAACCTTCACTTTCTACTTGGTGTAAAAATATATGTGCAGTTGTATTGAAATTTACGCAGGTAAGGGGCACCTTTTTTGTTGCTTATATTTATGTGTATTTATGCTTGTGTTTACTATTTGCTATATGAGTCGCGAACCCCTGCATACAGTGTTTCGTGAAAAATTGAAATGTGGCTATCATTTGCCATCTGGGCATATTGTTAATAATTAAATCTAACGTCATTGTTTGACAGTAGACTAGTGCCGCTCGGGCATTGGCTAAATTGCTATAAAGAAAAGATACATACAATAATAAACATAAATGGTGTTGGTATTTTAAGCTTAAAGCAAAAGGCGTAACTTTTTTTTCGTATCTTTATAAATATATGCCATATTGGGACTGGAGTTCTTTCTTTGGTGCGGATACTGTTATTCATATCATGCTATAGTTCTAGAAAAGACTACAAAGATTAAAAATAAAAGCAGTTAAAAGATAGCGCGTAATTATTTCTGAAGGCTACACCGACCTGAAATGTTGAATTATTGATACGCCTATACATGACTAGATATTCTATAATCGTAGGTGAAATCGGATGGCGTAATCGGTACCTATTCTGTCCTAATGACCACAATGCCCAAGTAGCCGCTGTTAGGTGATTAATTACATTGCATCTCATAAGCATCGCACTGCACACATGGGTTTGAACCCAATACAATGGGCTCCGGCGTGGTATATAGAGTCTGTTCAATGTACTTTCAAAGTTACCCTAGAAAAATGAAGAAAAATGATTAAAGCCTTATACAACTTATAGTAGTTACAGCTCACGGCACAGAGCCCGTACACCGCAATGGCCTGCACAACAGTATACAAAAAAAAAGTTCCCAATGTCTAGCATATAGTCCAGATCTAGATGTTTACAGAAACCATCTGTTGTGCCGAAAGTCAACCAGATACCTTTATATATTCTGAGTTCTTGGGAACTGACAACAATCCAGACATTTAGAATGGTAACTTAAAAAGTGATTCAAGATAAAAAGAATCAAAACAAATCTAGAGTAATCAAGACAGCTAAGAAAGGGATTTCAGCATCTGTAGCAAACATCTACTCTAACAACCATATGTATTAATAACGAATACAAGATATTGAAACGTGAGCAGTTCTTTGTGCGTAATATACAGTCAGTCGTAGCTAAAAAAAAATGAAAATGCGCAGTTGTGAAGCACACTTATTTCCGACGACAAATACACACACACTGAAGTCCTCGTTTCCTTGACTCACTCCCAGTGACTAAACGATTGATTCTATTGCCCCTAGTCTTTTAATAATTCATCATTGATTGAAGCGATCGCAAAATGGTTGAATGGCTACACCACGTGACCTGACCTTTTTGGGCTACTATCGTGTGTGTTTGATTCAGGTTCAATCGTCGTACGCAGTTCTTGTACTTATTGTTTTTGTGCGTTCTTCTGTCGTCCACGTTACGATGTGCCTTGTACACAAATATGGAGACCTGTTAAATATTTATGAGATACGATTACGAACAGATTAACCCCGCCTCTTTTTCTGGAAAAAATAAAACACCTCATTTTAACACAATAATTAAATATTATTTGGCTTCATATTGCAGTAGGTTTATGGTGAGCGAAACTGCTGCGAAACCAGCCAAATTTCTGTAGGGAGGTCTAAAACAAAATCTGCATCCTTTATAGTAACGTGCCTTATTTTTCTGTCCATCATGTATCCATCCTGTCCTTGTCACACCCTTAGAAAAGATACCAACAGCAGAGCTAGACAGGCCTTAGAGTGGAACCCCCAGGACACAAGACGTAGTGGAAGACCAAAAAGAACGTGGCGATTCAGTGTACTAGAGGAAGCTGAGAGGACCGGAAAGAGCTGGGAAGCCATTAAAAAACTAGCAAGAGACCGTGGAGAGTGGCTTGTTTTTATGGAGGCCATGTTGACCATGAGGAACGGTAAGGAAAGTTGATGATGATAATCTATCCATCCAAGTGGTGATACAGCCCATGGAGGGCCCTGGGCTGCTTTAGCACATCTCTCCATTCTGATCTATCCTGGGCTTTACGTCTCCATGCCAGGACTTTTAGCTTTTGTAAATCTGCCTCTACGTAATCAAGCCATCATACTCGTGGTCTTCTTTGAGGCGCCTACCTTTTTGATTTTGCCGGTAAACTATCTTTGCTCATCTGTTCTCTAGCATTCTATCGAGGTGACCTGCCCAGCGTAATCTGTTTCTTTTTATTTCTGTCACTATGGAGGTTCTTCAAATAATAGGTGTATTTCTTGGTTGGTATGGCAACTACAATTGTTTTGAGAAATTTTTCTTTCCAAGTATTTAGCAGATTTTCTGTGGTTTTGGTCAGCGTCCAGGTTTCACTTGCATAAGTACAGGTCTGATGAGGGTCTTGTACATTGTTTTCTTTGTTTTCTTCTGTGTTCTTTATATTACCCCCGACATCATAATCTTCCTTCATTTCTTTCTCATTCTCTCAATCTTCCTTTCTCTAATTCCTTCCTTCTTACTCCCTCCCCCCCCCTCATTCTGTCTCTCTCTCTCTCATCAGCCTCTGTATCTCCCTTACTCCACCTCTCTGTCTCTCTGCCCCCTAATCAATGTACTACAATACAACACTACATTTTCGAACCCAGCTATCTGGAGCCTCGCTCGAGAGAGAGATGGACTGTGAACCCAGCTATCTGGAACCTCGCTCGAGCGAGAGATGGACTGTGAACCCAGCTATCTGGAACCTCGCTCGAGAGAGAGATGGACTGTGAACCCACCTATCTGGAACCTCGCTCGAGAGAGAGATGGACTGTGAAGCCAGTTATCTGGAACCTCGCTCGAGAGAGAGATGGACTGTGAAGCCAGCTATCTGGAACCTCGCTCGAGAGAGAGATGGACTGTGAACCCAGCTATCTGGAACCTCGCTCGAGAGAGAAGATGGACTGTGAACCCAGCTATCTGGAGCCTCGCTCGAGAGAGAGATGGACTGTGAACCCAGCTATCTGGAGCCTCGCTCGAGAGAGAGATGGACTGTGAACCCAGCTATCTGGAACCTCGCTCGAGAGAGAGATGGACTGTGAACCCAGCTATCTGGAGCCTCGCTCGAGAGAGAGATGGACTGTGAACCCAGCTATCTGGAGCCTCGCTCGAGAGAGAGATGGACTGTGAACCCAGCTATCTGGAACCTCGCTCGAGAGAGAGATGGACTGTGAACCCAGCTATCTGGAACCTCGCTCGAGAGAGAAGATAGACTGTGAACTCAGCTATCTGGAGCCTCGCTCGAGAGAGAGATGGACTGTCAACCCAGCTATCTGGAGCCTCGCTCGAGAGAGAGATAGACTGTGAACCCAGCTATCTGGAACCTCGCTCGAGAGAGAAGATGGATTGTGAACTCAGCTATCTGGAGCCTCGCTCGAGAGAGAGATGGACTGTGAAGCCAGCTATCTGGAACCTCGCTCGAGAGAGAGATGGACTGTGAACCCACCTATCTGGAACCTCGCTCGAGAGAGAGATGGACTGTGAACCCAGCTATCTGGAACCTCGCTCGAGAGAGAGATGGACTGTGAACCCACCTATCTGGAACCTCGCTCGAGAGAGAGATGGACTGTGAACCCACCTATCTGGAACCTCGCTCGAGAGAGAGATGGACTGTGAAGCCTCATCAACCCAAGAGACAAAAAAAAATTAGAAAAAGTTGAGTTCCCCTTTCAGACCTTGCGGTCTATAGGTCAGATGATGTATAGGTCATCTGTTTCTGTGTCCCACGGTTAACGAGGGTGTCATGTGGCCAGCACAACGACCAGCCGCCTTTACTTTTTCCCCCCAACTTATGTCAGGTACCCATTAGAGCTGGGTGGACTCATAGGCGCCCAAAGATCCCGAAATTAAAAATCCCAGTCTTCACCAGGTTTCTGACCCGGGACGCCCGGTTCCGAAGCCAAGCGCTTTACCGCTCAGCCACCGCGCCTCTAAGTGACAAAAGTAAACCTAAAATCGAATCTTTTTTATCTACTACATATCAAGAGAATTATGTCGCCTACATGTATTTGGGATTCAAGTGTATTCAAATTCAAGGGCAATAACTGTGGTGCTTACATATACATAGGATTTACTAGTTATCAAAGCGTAGCGAAACACACAAATCTACATGCAGTAAACAAGATTGATCTCTATATTTCAATATCCCCGCAACATATTGGTATTTTTGTTGTCATAACATTATTGTTATTATGAATCATATTATTGATGTTTTTGTCCATCATTTTCGACATTTATACAGAAAAGAGTGCCTGTGTGTGTGTGTGTGTGTGTGCGTGTGTGGTACATGTGCATGCTGTGTCTGTATATGAAGACAGAGACATTTGGCAACCTGTGTCTCTGTCAAAAAAGGGATGTGAGAAGCTGGAGCCAAACGAGAAAAAAAAGGGGAAAAGGGAGGGGGTGGGCGGGGACAAAAAAACACCGGCTGCGCCACTCACACAATTTCAATCAATGGAACACGATTATTCCTCCTCCTCCTCCTCTTTCTTTTTTTTTTTTTCTGTCCTCAATTTTCTTTAAATCCCTTGGCCTTCACAGGCCACTGCTTGAATCCCGAGGCTGCGTGGAGGGTTGAGAGGAAGGCTCGTGTGTGGAGAGTGGTGGGGGGGGGGGGCGCGCAGGTCGATACCATATCGTCGTAATGATAGATCCGCCATCTCTACTATCTGGATGCTGGCTGGAATGTAGGCAGTGGGGCTGGGTGGATCGCCGGGTGGGGCGAGGAGTGTGGGGGCGGGGTGTGTGGGGGGGGGGGGCTAGTGCGCGCAGGGCGTAAGCTGTAGACGTGGAAGGCACCACGGAAGCAGATCGATATTTATGCAGATAACTTGCTAGCAATACGGAATCAGAGGCAGCACTTCTGATGGTGTCGGGCATGTTTTGTCTCTGAATGTCATGTCTTCTGCCTGTGTGAATAGCTTTGTCAGAATCTCATGACCTAAATTTGCTTGAATCCATTGTCTTGCTTCTGTAGGAATGTCATGTTTTGAGTCTTTCTGAAGGTCATAACTTTCTGAAGGTCATATCTTCAGTCTGTGAAAATAGATTTCCCAGAATCTCATGTTCTAAATTTGTTTGAATGTATTGTCTTGAGTTTGTCTGAATCTCATGTTTTGGGTCTTTCTGAAGGTCATGTCCTGAATACATATTTGTCAGAATCTCATAACCTTAATTAGCTGAATGTACTGTCTGAGGTTCAAGTCTTGTGTGAGTCTTAATATTATTATTTTATTTGAATCTGTATGAATTTCATGTCTTAAGTTTGTGACAAATAGTTATAATAATAATAATGATAATAAGATGCAAACCCTCATTTTATCATGCTATTCGGATGCTATGAGGAATGGCTTCTAAGTTGTTTAGTGGATTGCACACATACTCTCTAGTATGGTGAAAATGTTTAATATGTGTCCTATTTGGCTGTTGACACAAAAAGTTTCATTCATCCTTGATCTGCCGGACATCTGCTTCTTCACGTATAAGGATTACATGTGTGATATCCCAAACATGTGTTGGGCTGACCTAGAGGTCTGGATTACTGTCATTAATGATATTTGTAAGCTTAAAAAAAAAAGACTTTGGATTACTCTTTTTCGTATGTTTTTCCTACTGGGCCACAATGTCTTCTGAGGGGGAAAAAAAGTATATCATTGCACCCAAAAAACACATTGTGCCTTTGCCTCTCTTTCAAACACGATGCCCCCTTTATAGACTCACATTTTAACACGATGCCCCTTTAGAGACTCACATTTAAACACGATGCCCTTTTAGAGACTCACATTTTAACACGATGCCCCCTTTATAGACTCACACTTTAACACGATACCCCCTTAATAGACTCACATTTTAACACGATGCCCCCTTTATAGACTCACATTTTAACATGATGCCCCCTTTATAGACTCAAATTTTAACACGATGCCCCCTTTATAGACTCACATTTTAACATGATGCCCCCTTTAGAGACTCACATTTTAATACAATGCCCCCTTTATAGACTCACATTTTAACACGATGCCCCCTTTATAGACTCACATTTTAACACGATGCCCCCTTTTTAGACTCACATTTTAACACGATGCCCCCTTTATAGAATCACATTTTAACATGATGCCCCATTTATTGACTCACATTTTAACACGATGCACCCTTTATAGACTCACATTTTAACACGATTCCGGTTTCAAACAATTATTTTTAGATGACTCCACTCCAGCACGCACATTTTAAAATGACTTCATACTCAAACACACACACACACACAAAGACATACATTTTAATATGGATCCGCTTCCAAATACACATTTTATAACGCCCTCCACATCAACGCACACACATTTATCGTTTGCTCAACATCACAGGGCATAAAAGTCTTTCTTACAGTCAGAACATTTTAAAATACACAGCTTTGTCTTAGCCCCACATTCACATTGTACAACTTTGATTGGGGATTCACAAAACAAAAATATATTTTACTGCTTTACAATGGTCATTTTTTTTTATAATTGTCATGGTTTTACAATGGTCACAGTTTTACAGTTCTGATGGCTTTACAATTGTCATGGCTTTACATATTAAAAATCACATGATTTTATTTTCCCGCACTGGCTGCCGAAGTTCTAACCTTTTAAAATTATCTATACAAGTAAGTCAAGGTTGATCGTACGCAGACCATAAAAGCAATTAAGGAGCAGGCCCAACATTCACATGTTCCGAGACGTTACATAAAAAGTCTTCTGCTACTCAAAGAAGTTAAGTAACGGGCGGGAAACAGGAGTGCTCCCCTCGGTCAACTTGGCACGCTCCTCTCATGGCTAATTTCATCGCATCTCGTTCTCCACATGATGGTATGCCGTTAGATCCAATGAGCTCGTGTTGATACACTCTCAGTGTAAACCCGACCTTAACTCTATCTCTCTGTAATTATTTTCCCTGCTCAGAAGGAATTATTCATTGTTTTTTCTCAATTGTATTTCACTAGGCTGTTAGAGTTAAGCGTTATTTTAGTTTAATCAGAAAATGTTAAAATTGGTAGAGATAAATGAATGCCATTTTTATATAACACAAATCAAAGTTTATGAACCCAAAAATGAAGTTATTTTAATGGGGTCGAATCAACGATAGTATCGTCAATGAGGAGAAAAAGAGTTAATACACTCTCAGTGGTAACTCGGAAACTTGCAAGCGGGTAGTGGCTTTACGTAGCAGAGACAAGAACTTTGGTGAGTGCTAATGATGTTGGTAGAAAAAACAACTTCGAAATGAAGCTCGCTTTACGAGATTTAATAAATACGTTCCATGTACATTTATTTGGAACCAAATTCACACTACGTATTTTGAAGTGACGTCTGTAATTTATAAGATAAGATAAATAGGACACATACATGTTGGCATAGAGTAATGTTATGGTCATAACACTGCCCCCCCCCCCCTCTTTAGTTGTGTTCGTCCCAGACAGAAACAGATTCACGACAGTTACAAAGCTTATGCCAACTCACTCTGTTTGTCTGTCAGGTAAAAAGTGTGTACACGTTATTTCTCACACACCCATTCTCGAATCAAGATGAGATTTGCACAAATATTCATTGGCATGAATACAAAAAAATTCTTAACAAATGAGTCAGTTAACTACTGGTAAATTCAATATTTTGTTTGATACTGACAATGGAAATTAATCCTTCAGCATACACATATATGGCTAAATATGTAGGGTTTGGTCCCCTTACATAATTATTCACATTATTTCTACCACACCCCCTTTCGGATAAAGTTGAGATTGTAAATTATTATTTTTTTGTACCTAACAAACAGGAATCAATACAAAAAAAAATATCAATTAGTCAATTAATTCTTGATATTAATTATTTTGTTTGATATCGTATAACGTCTACATTTATTAGAGATATAGATGTAAGTTCTTTCCCTTAGATAAGCTTTGTTTTATAAGAAATGATTTTTAAAAAAAAATTTTGCTTTTTTTTTAAAATCAAGTCCTAATAAATATGACATTATTATCTAAGGCAGACAACTCTCAATAGCTCTCTCTGTCTGCCTCTCTGTCTGTCTCTGTATATGTTTGTGTGTGTGTGTGTTTGTTTGTGTGTGTGTGAGTGTGTGTATCCGGTGTACAGAATAAATTTAAAAGATTTGCGCTAATCTCTTTTTCCCCATTTCTCACTGTAATATTTTAATTTGCAAGCTCGTTCACTTGTAGAGCAAGATGGTAGTAGATATCTCTCCATATGGCGTCCTTGACATTGTTTATTTATCTATTGATTTCAAAATCTTACTCTTCCATTCTTTTACATTTTTTAAATGCATTTTTCTTTAGTTTCCTTACCTTGCCTCCACATTTCTCCGTGTAGCGTGCTCTACTTTATGTACATGACTGAATGTTCATTGCGTAAAGAGTGTAAAAAAAATCCAATTACGGAACGAAGACGAGGTTACTGTGTTTAAAATGTACACACGATATATTGTGCACCTGATTATCTTTCGAAAGCTAGCGTATGCTACATTTTGTGGTAGATCTAGGGCGTGTTGGGCATTGAGTTATAAAAAACGAAATAATTTCGAAAAAAAAATTCAGGACTCTTTTTTTAAACTATCCACGTGTTAATCAAGGCCGACTTACGGCAGCGCTTTTAAAGAGTAATTAAAATTGTAAAGTGCATTTTTCTTAAAACGTTCGTAAGATGTTATCAGCCTCCACAAGGATCATGTTCAGTGCTTCCAATCAGGGCCGCTGCTACCTATTGTGCAATGTGTGCATTGCACGCAGGCGGCCGACTTTTGGGGGCGGTCAAATCATTATTCTAAGGTTACTTTTTTTCAAAGTTTAGTTAAATAAAAAAAAATACTTAAACATTTTATATAAATACATTTTATATAAATTCTAATTATTCCATTATCCTTTGCAAATATAAACGATATTCGTACATGAGAAATTATTTTGGAAACTAGAACAAAAAATAAAGCAGTGTACGAGGTTTCCATAGGGGCCTACTCATTTCTGAACTTAAATCTTTGCTGATTCTTTGAAATATTTGTTTTGTGTTGAATAGCCCACATTGTAAGTAGATCTATTACCGGTAATTAAAAAGTTAATTTTTTTAAAAGTATTTACTTGGGGGGGGGGGGGCGCTATTTTTTCTCGAGGGAAGGGGGAGGGCGCAACGTCCAGACATGGATGTAGGTTGTTATGGAGTGTGTGTGTTTCCTAGGCCGCAGTGAGAAGAGTTTAAGCGATTGATTGCTGGTTATGCAGTGACAATGTTGAAATTAGCATACCTAATGCAAATCTTAAGACATGAAAGAGTAAAGACTTTATTTTTGTTGTGAGCTAGATTTTGTTTTAAATATCAGTTTATTTCATTACTATTAGATCTATATTTCATCTCAAGTTAAATCGTGAATAATAACTATTATATTGAGTTTTTGTTCACAAATAAGTTTGTTCAAGTTATTTAAAGTTTATTTATTAAAAAATATGAAACGCCTTCATCGGTTCAGTTGTACTAGCCGTTTGGAACTACAAGCCAACAACCGACCAGCAACGTGGGGTGGGTGGGGAGCGAAAAAAAGTTCAGACTCCTTGGACCTTTCCGACTTGAGCGGAAACCTTCTGTATCTTCAATTCTACCTCCAGGAAGAACTTTTTAAAACGCTTAAAAATTATGTAGGCAATGCTATTTTCGAAAAAAAACAACAACAACACCGTTTTAGTGAAATTTCTTGACGTTAATTAGAATTCTACACACTTTGTTAAATATAGGCTAAATGCAAATTGTGACTAAGTTTCTTTTCTTTTTTTTTTTTTATAAAATTCTTAAAAAAACATACAGACCTCACTGTGGACGCCTACATCGCTCCTCTGGGCTCCAACTTCTAAAGGGGACTCAACAAAAATATTGTTATATAGGGAGTCGTCACCTGGGAATAAGAGAAACACTGCCTTACTATGTCTTATTTCACGTGATTGTTTAAGTGACTCAAGAAAAATATTCAGCGCTGATTGTGGATACAATGCCCATCTCTCCAAAATACAATTGTGATAATTTTTTTGAAAGTGTACGGAAAGTTGAAAAAGTTCTACTGTCAATGAACCAAGATGTCAGATTTCTGAATGCAAGTAAATCCTATATTTGTCCTTGTGCATGATTCCTAGTTGTACTTGAGGGATACAACAACAGTGCAAAAATGAAAGGAGAAAATAGAATGGTCTATAAAAAAAAAAGAATTTTATTTAAAGGAAACTTTTGGTACAATGTCTAGCCCAGTCTTAATGGAATTTTTTTTCTAAAAAAAAAAGAGGGGGGGGGGCGGCATTTTTAATTTCGCACGCAGGCGGCCACAACCCTCGAGGCGGCCCTGCTTCCTATTACGTAACTATAATACTGGTGCTATAATGGTTTGAATTTGTAATAAAAGGAAATGGTCTGTTAAGTTTATCTTAAATTTTGAAAACGTCAGAATAAGTAAACTAGTATCCTTTCGCGTTTGCTTCAACCTGACAAGCAGGAAACTAGGGTTAAAGGTGAAACGGATCGATACTAATTCGGTCGATTTAGAGTAATGTCCCTTGTCCACTCTTCTCCTCGGAGGGTAATATTGAGGCATAAAATTGGTAACAGTGTAGATCTTCAGATTGACAATGTTCGGGGGGGGGGGGGGTGAACGTAGTAGAAATGTGCAGCCTTTGATGGATAGTACTGCTAATTGGTGTTGAACTGAAAGCGTCGAAGTCTCCAAACAAATGATTAGAGATTATGGTTCATTGGAAATAAATGGTATGCTATCTATGGAAAATAGATGGGGAGAGAGAGAGAAAGAGTGTCAGATAGAGAGAGAGAGAGAGAATGAGAAGGTTAACATGCGGATGAGAGAAAGTGGGAATGGGTAATAGAGTGCGATTGAATAATAGTATTTAATGGAAAGACAGTGTCTAAGTGTGAGTGTGTTGTGATATATAATGTGTGTGAGAGAGAGAGAGTGTGTAAGTGTGTGAGTGTGTTGTGATATATAATGTGTGCATGTGAGAGAGAGAGAGCGTATGATTGAAAATGTTTTTTTTATTAATGTCATTTTAATTTTTTTTTCTTGTTAATTCCTTGAATTGAGAAACAAGATATTTCAGTGTGTACTTTATTTCGAACGGCACTTGGCCCTCCCCACCATGATTTATGTTGAGACATGAAGACAACAAAAAACTACTGTACTCTACAGTCTACATCAAACATTACTTCAACGTGACACCAGAGATAACGCCAGACATGAATTCAAACATGACATCAAACATGACACCAGACATGACACCAAACATGACATCAAACATGACACCAGACATGGCATCAAGTAAGACACCAGACATGAATATAAACATGACATCAAGCATGACACCTGACATGACAACAAATATGACATCAAACATGACACCAGAAATGGCATCAAATTAGACACTAGACATGATATCAAACATGACACCAGACATGGCTTCAAACATGATACCAGACATGACATTAAACATTACACCAGACATGGCATCAAATAAGACACCAGACATGACATCAAACATAACATCAGTTATGACATCAAACATAACATCAAACACAACTCCAAGCATATATAACTCCAAACATAACTCCAAACATTACTCAAACATAACTCCAAACTTAAATCCAAACATAGCATCAAATATAACGCAGCTGATTTATACAAAAGAACGGTTTGGGTCAGTGGCGTCGCAGTCTCTGTCAGAGTGTAGCATTGTGTGCTGCAAACTGCCTAAGAGTCGCCGGCTTCTGATTTTTCCTCAAGGTTGACTTCCGAAGCATTTTCCATGTTTGGGTATAGCTGCAAGGCAGCAGAAGTTTGGATTAAGAGTTTTCCTTCTTTTAGGTGGGTAGCTAAAATAATAAAAAGGTTAATGAGCACCTCCTGCCCGAGGCTTACTGATTTAGATGCTAGTTTCTCGTCTTTCCCCTTTCTCCTGTTAGTGAGAATTTGGCTATTTGAGCCATATGGAAGCAATTGTATAGGTAGTCTAGTGCTTGCATCCATTACCACTTTTGGTATCCACATTTTGCGAACCCTTGGACTAGACTTAGCGCAGTCAATACAGATATAGGTACATGAGACAGCCATAATATGTCATTTGACACATTCATCATCTAGAGTGTCTGGGGGCTCTGTGAATCGTGTCTGCGCCATTAGATATATTTATGGGCGCTCTCTCTCTCTCACTTCAGGGCCTGCCACCACACTCTCTGAGTACCTGCTCAGAATCTGGTGTTGGTGTTGCTTTATAATTAATAAACGAAGTCTGGGAATACATCATAATATTTGTGTACAGGGGTTAAAATGTACTCCAATAATAAATAGGAGATATATAAGAGGAAGAAAAAAAAAAGGATGCGAAACACATGATTTGAATATGTATGGAAAAGATACCAGCAACAGAGCTAGGCAGGCCTTAGAGTGGAACCCCCAGGGAATAAGACGCAGAGGAAGACCAAAAAGAACATGGTGACGCAGTGTACTAGAAGAAGCAGAGAAGACCGGGAAGAGCTGGGAAACCAGCAAAAAAATAGCAAGAGAGTGGCGTGTTTTTGTCGAGGCCCTATGTTCCACGAGGAGCCCAAAAGGAATGATGATGATGATGATGATGATGATGATGATGATTCATTATTAATTTTTTTTAAATATCGCTCTTACAAAAGTCATCAGCTTCAAAAAGGAGGCAATGGTCTTTAAAACAGCAGCTTTTTAATGTTCTGTTTATAAATTGTGTTCAATCTACCTAACTCGCTCAGATAATAACGGAACAGTGGATTCTACAGCAATGGGGGCCAAGGACACTCATGTAGGACACAAAGGCAAACTCGTATACACGGATACGACACAATCTGCGCGTGGTGAAACCGTCATCTCCACGTGAAAGCACCCGACCACCCAAAGATCTCGCCCCTCCATGTCTCCTTCCTCGCCACTTTGAATGGGCTCGCGCCTTCCGTCTGGGTCCACCCCTCGCCTCCCGGCTTGACCCTGTCCTATTGATCCGACCCGATGCTGTCTGTCAAGGTGAGTCATTCGTGTCACCTTACTCATCGGCTGGTCAAGGCGGCACCGGCTAGTGTACGTGGGGGGGGGGGGGGGGGAACAGCAGCACTTGTTTTAGAAAGAGTAGGTTACAAGTAGAAGTTGGCTACTAGATTCAAGAACAGACAAGCTCTCTAGGTGTCAGTACTGAGATATTTAACATTCATTGTGATGTCATGCAGGAACTCACCGTAAGTTGTACAAATAAACAACACAATTTAGATGATTCCACAACGAATAACAATTTAATTTATACAGCGCTGTTAACAAACAAAATGTAGGCTCAATGCGCTGTGGGAACATAACAGACACAAACACGAGAGGCTAAAATGGTAAACTAATCTTTAAAACGTTTTGAACGGATAGGTCTTAATGTTCTTTTTGAATGTAGTGAAGCATGTTGTCTGTCTGAGATAAACGGAGTGAGTTGCATGCATTGCATGGGAAGCGTGGTCGAGAGGCTAAGTGCGCTTGAACTTGGCTTGTCTAGGTTATCTAGAAGGTGACTCGAGGTTCGACACCCGACTCGGGCAGAGTTGTGTTTACTGAGCGCCTAAAGGCAGCACGGAAAACCAACTCCTAGATACCCCCTCCCCCCCCACCGGTCCACAAATGAGATTGGACCAAAGCGCTCTGAGCATGCTATAAGCATGAAAGTAGCGCTATATAAAAGCTATAATAATAATAATAATTGCAAGAGCCTCCTTTGAGGGAGAAATGTGGCATCATCATTAGAAGGGTTGAGTCTATAGAGCGCAGGGCTCTCTGAGGGACATATGGAATGATAAGTTCACTAAGGCCTAAGGTACAAGGGCATTTCTTTTTCGTAGTTACACTGATGACAAAGCCTGGCCACCTTTTAGTCGATTCCTGAAATCACAAGAAGCCAATGGAGTGTTCCCGAGAGAGCAGTTGCAGAATCCCGTCTTGTTTTTTTTTTCGTTGGACTATTCGTACAACCTTACATTTACCGTATTGGACATTTTCAGGATAAACTAAACAATGTCAAGGACGCTCAATTAACCTTCGCTGTTGCCAACTAAATTAAAAAAAATACTTTTGAACACTATTTCAATGTGTAGCAGTTGATCTTTCCTTATTATTAATAGTTATTAAAATTGTTATGAAAGTCCAGTATATTTTCTATATTGAAATTATTTTGTGCTACAAACGGAAGAGCTTAGACTATATGGGTCAGGGTCCTAAAAATTGGCTACACATATTATCAGATCGCTTTTAAAACACATAGCTTATCAACACTTCCTGTGTTTGGTACACCGGATACATCAAAAAGCTAGCTATTTATAGTTTTTTTTCCGCCATGTATGAAAATCTCCAGAATATAGCTCACTGGCCTAAACACTTATCTAAATATTAAACGTTAAACTTTGTATTAATTTGTCTGAGCCTGTTTTACGATTCTGTACAGTTTCTCGCTTTCAAATCCAACAGTTTGGAAGTGGCAATTGGATGACCGCCCCAAGTACAGCGCTCTGGAAAGGAGGAATAGCGCCATTGTGATATTTTCTCTCCTAAGCCTTTTATACACACATTCGGAGCCTCTGACACACCCGAACCCTGGAGCCGTATGTAATATCCATTTTAGACAAAGTCGTGTCCTGGATTTACTCAGAAACAACTCACAAACCAGGACTGAATATTATTAAAGTTTTCCTGGCATCTATAGGGTCTGCCTAGTAACATTTTTTTCAGTGGCGTAGCTAGGGTGGGGGAGGAGAGGGGAGAATTTGAAATGAGTTTTATTACATTAAAACTTAAATATTATGCAAAATGCAAGGGCCCCTAAAAAGGTCAAGCCCCCCACCTACCCGGGGCTCTAAACGATGGAAAATTCCTAGCTACCCCCTGATTTTTTTTTTCGCATTTTTACGGCTGGCAAAAATGTGATTATGAAGTGTACACTTAGTAGCATGGTTGAAATAAGTAAATACAACTCCGGAATTACGAGAGTGCGTCTACCTAGGGCCTTACCCTCCACAAACTCAAAAAATCGCATATAACACTTTTCCAATACCCAACGTACTGCCACGGCCACCTCTGTACTGTTTATTTATTTATAAAACGTCTTGTCGTGACTTTGCCAATTTTACATCTCCTCCACACCCTCCCCCATACGCAATGACAAAGTTTTGGACGTGCCAACTGGAGGTTCCACATCGACAGATTATTGTCATTTCATTGACACTGTTGTGCATGAAATGCTGACAATTGGCTGTCACAAGAATAAAGGACAGATCATGCAGAGACCAACTTACCGCTATCTTCGCTGCTCTGTAATCCAAATGGAGGGTGGATATTACAGTGTGTGCGTGTGTGTGTGAAATTACACAAACGCTATTTTACAATACAATTGGAAATGAAAACAAAATTGCCAGAGTTCACTATTTTATTACTTTAGTTTGTCCAGCATGCATGTAGCCACCTGCATGTTGATTGTGTCTGATGGTGGATACACAAAGGATTTTACCTGACCGTCGATTGTTTTTTTATTTTGGGACTGTGCGTACCGTACATTACATTGTAACTCTGCCCATCGCCGGCGCTTATGGTGTACACCTGCGCACTAGTCAACACTGGGCCACAATGTTGAAAAAGAGAAGCCTTCTTCAGCCTGAAGCGACAAGTAAGAACTAGGAGTCTGCAGTGCCAGAACTAGAGAAGGAAAGAGCCGTCCTTCGTACTGGACTATGGACCTGGAGAGACAAGTAAGAACTAGGAGTCTGCAGTGCCAGAACTAGAGAAGGAAAGAGCCGTCCTTCGTACTGGACTATGGACCTGGAGAGACAAGTAAGAACTAGGAGTCTGCACTGCCAGAAATAGAGAAGGAAAGAGCCGTCTTACGTACTGGGTTATGGACCTGGAGCGACACTGGGTATGATGTCATTTGTCTTGTGTCTGGAAATTTAGGCAATGGAATTACAGGCACCGGTAATTTAGGCACAGGACATTTAGGCACCCAGAAATGTAGGCATCTGGACATATAGGTACCGGTAAATTGGGCATTTTGTGACATGGCAGAAAATTAGGGACCGGAAAATTAGGCAAGCATTAATAGAGACCTTAAATTTGAAGATAATTTTTTAAATGTGAACAGATATTTTATCTTTAGGTTATGAGTTATTGGAGATGTTATAAAAAAATAGCAACTCTAACGATTTCTAACCGCATTTTCATGGTACAAAAGAAAAGCTGACAAAACAGAAATAAAACAGGACGATATGAGAAGGCGAAAAAATGGTTTATGATTAAGAGGCATTACATAATATAGACATTACAGGATTAAGAGTCATCATATAATATAGATATCAAAGGATTAAGAGTCATTATATAGTAAAGACATCACAGGATTAAGAGTCATAATATAGACATCAAAGTATTAAGAGTCTTTTATGATATAGACATTACAGGCTTAAGAGTCATATATTATAGACACCACAGGCTTCAAAGACATTATATAATATAGACATCAAAGGATTAAGGGTCTTTGATGATATAGACATTACAGGCTTAAGAGTCATATATTATAGACACTACAGGCTTAAAAACATTATATAATATAGACATCACAGGATTAAGAGTCATTATATAGTAAAGACATCACAGGATTAAGAGACGTTATATAATGTAGACATCATGAAGGGGTGGGGAGGTAAAGATAATTCCACGCTCATTGCTTCACCTCCACTACTAGCCGCTCCTTATTTTCCGCCTTGTCAAAAAGTGCCCAATTTACCGGGTGCCTAAATTTCCGAGTGCCTAAATTATTAGGTGCCTAAATTTCCGGATGCCTAAATTACCGTAGCGAAGGCTTCGGGAAACACTTATTTAACTAACCCAGGGCGCCATAACGCACGAGTTGTTATAAGTCTCTATATATGGGCTAGGATTTTGACAAATCTGTAAGTGAGCCGGGGCACTGTAGTGTCCACTTTAGGAAACACTGCTCTTATGTAATCAGTTTCATTCCTTTAAATAAAAAACAAGCAACCTTTGACCCCTCCACTTGCTATTTATAGTTTTCGCACAGTTTTGCGTCAAAAACCAAAACATTCCAGGCCCCTGTGTAAATGAGATAATTGTTTACACGTGTTCAGTATGATAGATGCGTTTACTAATAACAACGCAGGATACAAGCATAGACAAAAACTCTTGGTTAATGTCTACTTTCATCTGTCTAAAGTCTGAAGACTCTCTTCTGGGAATAAGTCTTTTTTTTCTCTCTCTCTCTCGCTCTCATTCTTCTCTCCAACATTGCTTCGGAAATGTGATTACTTCTTTGTACACCTCATGTCTCCAATGAGGACCTCTAGTGACAACATACCAAGCATACTATCCAACCAGACAGACATTCATTAGACTGGTAACGATGGATTTAAAAAAAAAAAATCTGACGATTAATTATGTTATCGTTTTTACAAATCAAATAAGAACATAAAGCAAAAATGTTATTTAACCTTGGTTAGGCCAATAATAGAATGAATATGCATCCTCTGTTTGGGACCCCTGAACTCAAGAAAACATTAAGAAACTGGAACAGACACAAAATTGAGCAGTGAGATTCATAACAAACGAATATTCACACTTCACTAGAGTAACACCTTTAGTAAATCACGAAATTTAGAAAGTCTTCAGGACAGAAGGCTCAAAAGTAAAGTAGCAACTATACATAAAACACTGAACCATAATCTTCAAATACAAAAACAAAATTTAATAAAATACTCAGAAAGACACTAAGATAAAGGCACATTCCTCATCCCATATGCTAGGACAAATTTGTACAAATACTCCTTCTTCCCTAGCGCTATTAGAGCATGGAATGGGTTGCCTGAGCTAGCCAAGAAAACCAGTGACTTTGCAGAATTTAAGTCATTGGTTAATATGCATGACTGAATGCATGACGCGAAGGACGTAATCATCTTCTTTTTTGAAGTAACGTCTGTATTATATAAGATAAGATAAGAAGGTCGTTGTGTAGTAGCTTCAATCCGCTAGTCCAACTAAACCCTTTGTTAGGTGAAACACACATTAACTATATGCCAGCATCATTGCGTGTAGTGGTGACACACTTGTTCAACATGGTGTTTGGGAATTGCAGAGACTGGAGTGTTTTGTACTAAGAATCTATTGGTGGCACATCAGGCAGAATGTTTGGAAAAGACCATGCCGTGGCCCCCGCTCGGTCATCAACTTGTCAGGGCCCCCTGGTGAAAACATTAACTACGTTTCAGCATCGCTGCTCCGACCACCACCCCCCCCCCCCTCCTTCTGATATGTGCCAGATGGCGCCCCCTTACCGCCCTTTTATTTCATCACTGGACCGTCTCTCTCTTCCTGTTAACTCCCTCCCCTTTCTGCCACTCTTGCCACAAACGCTCTACCGCCGCTTATCTTTTCTCGGCCTCTCGGCCCTGTGCACTCTTATTAGCCTGGACTCTTTCTCTTCTACTTATCTACTCCCTTCCTTCCTTCCATCTCTTGTCTGTCCGTGCCGTGAGAGAGTCCACTGGCTGCTTCAGCCTTGAACTGACAATGCGCTAAGCATTTTTAAATGCAGTTATTTCCCTTTGCATCTCAATAATGTTTCTGATATCTTTAACACAGCTTATCTCATGTTCTGGTTCTAGCGCTCTACATGTCTCTTTTAGTGTCCTGCTCTATCTCTGTCTCTCTTTTTGTCTCTCTCTCTCTGTCTTTTTCTGTCTTTCTCTCTTTCTCTTTTTGTCTCGTTTTCTCTCTGTGTCTCTTTCTTGCTCTCCCTGTCTATCTTTCAGTCTCTCTTTTTGTCTCATTCTCTATGTTTCTCTCTTTCTCTCTCTTTCTGTCACTTTGTTTCTCTCTTTCTATCTCTCTTTTTGTCTCGCTCTTGTCTCTCTTTCTGTCTCTCTCTTTCTGACTCTCTTTCTGTCTCTTTCTCTCTGTCTTTCTCTTTCTATCTGTCTCGCTCTCTCTTTCAGAGTCTCTCTCTTTTTGTCTTGCTCTCTCTATATTTCTCTCTTTCTGTCTCTTTGTCTCTCTCTTTCTGTTTCTATCTGTCTCGCTCTCTCTTTCTGTTTCTTTGTCTCTTTCTCTCTGCCTCTCTCTTTCTATCTCTTTTTTGTCTCGCTCTCTCTCTGTCTCTTTCTTTGTCGCTTTATCTGTTTCTCAATTTCTGTCTCTGTCTCATTGTCTTTCTCTTTCTGTATCTCTTTTTTTCCTTTGCCTCTCTCTCTCTATTTCTCTGTATCTTTATTTCTGTCTCTTTTTCTATCTATCTCTTTTTTTTGTATTTCGTTCTTTCTCACTTATTTGTCTCTCTTTCTGTCTCTTTCTCACTTTTGTTTTTTCTCTCTGTCTCTCTCTGTTAGTTAAGTCTTCTACCCATAAACGCATCTAGTATCTGTTACTCTTGTTTTCCTGCACGTATGTAATGTTAATCCTTCTGTTTCCTTTCATTCTTGATTAGTTTCAAACTATTTTAGGCCCGCATTGAACTCTTGTTTCCTCCATGCTTCTTACCTTCTAGGTCACATTCTCTTTCTTTCTACCACATTCTCTTTAGCTCTTCCCTCTTCCCTACAGTAAGTCGTTACCACATAGACAGAGTGGACTTGTATAAATATTTATGTCAAGCAGCATCACTTCGTCCAACAAATTACTTCCAGTCCAGTGATTATATAAATGTGTAGGCCAGTGCTTTGTGGCTAAATTTAAAAGACTACGTCACATCTTTGTTACCTTATATCACCTCAATATCTGGGGTTTAAACCCAGCCGCTGGCATCCCTTGCTAGGATTTGGGTATCAGTCCCCGGTGTTTTTTCCCCCCAAGCCTTTTTCTTATGTAGGCAATTGTTTTAAAACTTTTTTTAGGTTGAGTTCAATAAGCATAGCTAATATATCTACAATACATTTAACGATATCATACATAAGATGATATAAGATCTTATCAACTTAAAATGACACACTAGCTTTGTCAGTAGCATATAACAATGTTATATCAAGGTAACATCACACATTAGTGTATTATATCAGCCTAAAACCACACATTAAATGTGTGAACAGCACATATAATTCTAGTATCAGCTTTAAATCACACATAAGTTGTGTCATTAGCATATCTCAATCTTTTACCAACTTAAAATCACACATTGGATGTGTGAATAGCATATATCTATCTTATATCAACTAAACCTTAAATCACACGACTTCAACAATTAGTTGTTATCTTCCATGACCCCCCCCCCTCTTTCCACTATTGCCCACTCACTATCCACGTGATCACACTGCGCCCTCTCTCCCCTGCTCTCTCTCTCTCATCCACATTCTCGCTGAACTCACCAGTCTACATCTAGCCCCCCCCCCCCCCCCCCCCCGCTTTCTACAACAGCATACCCATCCCTTCTCATAATCGTATTCCTCCTCACCATCTACACGATATCACAACGACGCGTATGTGTGTGTGTGTGTGAAGTATGTGTGTGTGGGGGGGGGGGGGGGAGGTGTTAGCAGCGCGCTTTTGGTATGTGTACATCTCCGTAGTCCAGACCGGCATATGTCCTGGCCAGGGAGAGTCAGAAAAGAGAAGTCAAATTTAAACGTTACATTCCTGACCTTGTACCACATAACGCGGCGCTCACACTGTGGAGGATATATACATCTCACTTCCCTAAGTCCATCTCCATTTAGAGTTGATATCTCTTAATACTTTACGGTAAGACTTATCTTTATTTTGTGTCTGTATAACGCCCACTTTTATTTACTAACCTAACTAACCCTTTATTATACTCTAGACTATATACTCTATTTAAGTCTATTTGCTCGCCTAGAAGTGTATATAATATAGTGTTCAAGTGTTGTTTATATGTGTTCCGGACGCTCGTTCTGAAATGAAGATATTACGCCCTAGCCAAACTTCCCGCAGGAGGGCAATGGATGGCAGTGGGCGGGGGATCAAACTTGGGACAATCGCGTGATCACAGCTTGGAGCAAATACCAAACTTGTCAGTGGCAATGCATCGAGAGCGACATTGAGGTGGGGGGGGGGGGGTGCGGTAAGAGATACAGGGGTCCTGCAAAGGTCTAAAAATGACATAAATTAGATCTAAGAATTTGAACAACAAAGTTTGTGCTCACGTTATACAAAGCAATGCTCTACTTTAGTCTTTACCCATCTACCGCTTCCCCACCCTCCACTATGAATCACGTGATCGTGATATCGGTGTTATGTTACAAAAGTGTCAAAGCTGCTAAACCATTGACACGAAGTTACATTCTAGAACGTGGACGAAGTGCTACACTATATAGCTTAGGTTTTCTTTAATTGTTCCATTGTTATTAGAAAGAAATCTTCCTCTTTTCATTTTTTTCCTAACATATTTCTGTAGGTTCTCATAATATCGCCACCACATTTCTCTAAATATCTTTTTCTTCTTTATATCATTGAACGTAACTCTGGTCAATGAAAACAAAGTGCAGACTACTTTGATTATCTTTAAATATGAAAATCCCCAAATGTTTAAACAATTGAATGGAATTTAAAAAAAACAAACAACTATTGTGTAAATAAGCTGTCTCTTACAAAAAACCCATAACAATTAAAATGTTCAAATAGCCTGTTGGTTTTGCGTTTCAATACCAGTTTTCAAGTTGTTCCATTTTCATTGTTTATAGCCAAGTGATGTAAAAACTGAGATTTGATTGTTATCTAACTGCAACTTTATAAATAAAATCATTTTTCCAATCTTTGAATGAAATGAAATATTAGCACTATAAGTAGTGTAGATCTAGTCGTATTTGAGCATGTGAGTGTGTAGTAGTAAGTGGATAAACACAAAAACAAAAAACAACAACAAAAAAACTGAGTTTACCCAGAACAGAACGCGCAGATGTACCGGTGACTTGTAAAAGATTCAAGAAGGGAGATAAGATGAGCATGAACTGTATCTGTTTTCTTTAATGTACATCTTAATTGTCGTCTAGGGGGAGATAATACATGCGTTGCTCACAATTTTTAAAGCTGTTAACATATTGAACAAAATCGTCTAGATCTAGACTCTACCATCGAATGCTTTTTTTTTTTTTTTAATTAATATTTTGTTAATATATATATTTTTTTTTATTGACAACACAATTGCAAGTCTGACTGTCAAACATAGGTCAGTGTGTTGGACTCCATCGTTTACAGTCGGTAGATCTATTCTATATTTAGATGTGTTTACCACACTGCAATAGATTTGAAAGATGAATAAGTCTTACTTTGGGATCTAAAGGATTGACATTTAGTAAAATAAAGTGGGTTGGACGTTGTGTTGGCCATTGATCTTTACATCAAATGCCCCATTGGTCACAAGGCCTGAAAGTGGAACAATGCTTTACTGTAGATAGTACTAACCAGTGAAAGTCAATTACATTTACCTATCTCTAAGTCTGTTGGACCGTTGGGGCAACCCTCTTTCTCCATTCCTCTCTGTCTTTTGCCTTGGATAGAATCTCCTTCAATGGCAGGCCCATCCATTCTTTTATGTTGTCTTCCCATCGCTTTCTTTGTCTGCCTCTTCTTCTTTTTCCTGGTACTGTTCCCTGAAGGAAGGTCGTTGCAAGCTCCGAAGACCTTGTAATATGGCCATAGTCAATAGTACGTTAATTAAATAAAAAGTTCTAGTATCAAAGATAGTGACCTTCACACTTCAATATTAATATTAACAAACGTAATGCATGTTCAGGGCGCTACAATAACATAGCAGGCATAAACACAAGAGTTAAAATGACAAACTAATCTTTCAAAGTTTGGAACAGATAGGTATGTGGAGCGACTTCCAAACCTTACATTAGTATAGAGGCATGAACATTCACATATTATCATATCTATCTATCTATCTATATATATATATATATATATATATATATATATATATATATATATATATATATGATCAATTCACTATATATCCTTTGTTGTTGTTTTAACCTTATATTGATAGACACACACTCAAATAAAATTACATTTATTGTATGAATGGACGCCTGTAAGAGGAGGAGTAAGAGAGAGAGAGGAGAGAGAGAAGGAGGAGGGTAGAGTTGGAGTAAGAGAGGGAGAGAGAGAGATGAGATATCCATCGTACTGAGACATTCCTATCTCCCGAAACTGCCAGGCTCCTCCTCAACGCTCCCCCACCCTCCCTCCGGAGTGTTCACTTACTGGCTTGAACATCTGTTGTGTCCATTTAAAGCTCAAAGCTCAGGCGCCTCCCTTCCCCACCCACCCTTTCCTCTCTGTCCTTTTTTTTTAAAATTTTGTGTTGTGTCTTGTGGTGTAGAATGTGATATCTCAGCCTTGACCTAGTCTACATACCACAGACACACACACACAGTCTTGGGACTTAAATTCCACATTTGACTTAAAAAACAACAACATTGGCCACAAGTTTTTAAGTGAACTCCTCAAACTTTCATCTTAAATAAATAAATCATGGAACTATACTAAAATAAATATATCTAAACCTACATGGCACATGAAGGATATACATTATATAGATCAGGGCTCAGGACTATATAGGCATATATATATATATATATATATATATATACAGTGCTTTGTGCTTTTTTTGTAAATCAATAGGTGCCGGTACTCAATGATTAGGTGCTGGCCGGTACTCAGTAGTTGATTGCCTAACTTTTAACTACTAAAAATTAGTAATATACGTTGAAATACAAGAAAAGTACTTTTATTTTTTTTTTTTCAAAAAGATGCCGGTACGCCGTACCGGTGCGTATCATCACACAAAAAAAAGTCCTGTATATATATAGCTTATTGCAGGCGCAATGTAAAAGTTTAAGGACAGTCGCAGAGGCTCGCGGCCATTTTTTGTAATCAAGGCGGACGATAAGTCTAATTAGCACTTGCCAATTAGAGGGTCTCTTTGGACAATACCACCGACATGTGTAATGGTTATGGTTAATAGTTGTCCTAACCACATAATATCCGCGTAAAAATCTGGCTACAAGAATGGGTGAGCTCGACTTCCGCTCGATAACTATAACTATATATATAACTATATAACTATATATATAACTATAACTATATATATATTACGTTCGATATATTCCATCTAGTCGTTCTTGTTAATTTTAGATAAAAGTCTTACTCAGATTCATTTTCCTGACTGAAGAGAAATCGGTTCTTATTCGAATGTCTTTTATAATCAACTTCACCTATCCTTTGGTCGAGCCTCTCTGACTATGGCATTGGATAGAGCCTCTTTCAATGACAGATCTGTCCATACTTTTATGTTGTCTTCCCATCACTTTCTCTGTTTGCCTCTTCTTCTTGTCCTGGTACTGTTCCCTGAAGGAAGGCCCCGAGAACCTTGTGATATTGGCATAGAGTTTAATTTGAGTTATTTGACTGTAGTTAGCAGGTCTTCGTGGTGTCTTAATTGCCGTTGTTATCCTGTCTCTAGTCTCTTCGTTCGTGATGCGGTCTTTGTATGTGATATCTAGGTTCTTTCTGTGTATGTGATATCTAGGTTCTTTCTGTGTATGTAATATCTAGGTTCTTTCTGTGTATGGGATATCTAGGTTCTTTCTGTGTATGTGATATCTAGGTTCTTTCTGTGTATGTGATATCTAGGTTCTTTCTGTGTATGTGATATCTAGGTTCTTTCTGTGTATGTGATATCTAGGTTCTTTCTGTGTATGTGATATCTAGGTTCTTTCTGTGTATGTGATATCTAGGTTCTTTCTGTGTATGTTATATTTCGGTTCTTTCTGTGTATGTGATATCTAGGTTCTTTCTGTGTATGTGATATCTAGGTTCTTTCTGTGTATGGGATATCTAGGTTCTTTCTGTGTATGTGATATCTAGGTTCTTTCTGAGTATGTGATATCTAGGTTCTTTCTGTGTATGTTATATCTAGGTTCTTTCTGTGTATGTGATATCTAGGTTCTTTCTGTGTATGTGGTATCTAGGTTCTTTCTGTGTATGTGATATCTAGGTTCTTTCTGAGTATGTGATATCTAGGTTCTTTCTGTGTATGTGATATCTAGGTTCTTTCTATGTATGTGGTATCTAGGTTCTTTCTGTGTATGTGGTATCTAGGTTCTTTCTATGTATGTGGTATCTATGTTCTTTCTGTGTATGTGATATTTAGGTTCTTTCTGTGTATGTGATATCTAGGTTCTTTCTGAGTTTGTGATATCTAGGTTATTTCTGTAGCAGCTCGGTTCCATGGTTAGGATGCTCCTCTCGAGATCTGCAGTCAGCGTCCAAGATCTGCAATCGTACAAGAATGTGGCATGGAGCACATCAGTCTGATTTGAGTGTCGAGGGCTATACCTTTGTCTTTCCAGTTTGTTTTGAGTTTTGCAAGTGCTGCTGGGAAATTAAAATAAGTTCAATTACTCCTAACTTTTGAAATACGATTTTATAAAAATCAATCCTTACTCTATGATAAACAGACATTCAAATTTTATGTGTCATTAGAAAAAAAATGATAATTAGAAATTGGCAGCATCGGAATCGAACCCACGACATTCGCTTTTTAGTACGACGCTCTAACAACTTAGCTACCAGACATGGTAGTTGTGAATTTGACAGAAGTGTTAGTTAGTAGAAGGAAATAAATTCGGTTTCTTTCCGTGGCTCCCACACAAACACTTCAGTGCTAACGCACTGTAAAATAAACGAAAACAAAAGTTCTGTATAGGCCTGCAATATAAGCTCACAGAATGAGATAAATGTTTAGTGTTACCTCTTGTTAGAGGGTTCGCGTTTATTTATAACAAACTCTTATCTTAGCGAGTGCTGTACAAAGTGATGTTATTTTTAGCATTCTCACCCCTTCCCCCAAAGTGTAAATAAAATGAAAAACTTGCAAGGTTGCTTGGACTAAGACTTCAGCGATTCTCAAACTTTCGCTCTAGGGTTGTGTTACTATAATATCGCGTTTTGTACCTTCATCACCAGTACCAGTACCTTAAGCCATTTCGTTGTCTGACAATCCATCAGAACCTAAAACAAGTCATTTTGTTATCCGACGATCCTCCAGCACCCAAAGCCAGTCATTTCTAAATCTATGACATTGTACTTATCACAACTCGAGTTTATTTATTTTTTTATACTAAATACAGATAAACAATGCCAATTGAACATGTTCTGAAGTCCGTTTCGTGGAAAGCAAGCATAGCTCTAAATATGTATACCCTTTTGTAGTGTACCATGGTTTTAAAGTTAATTACATATAAGCGCCTTTATAGAGAGGAAGAATTTAAGTTCCAGTTTTCTCTGTCTAAATGTCACTTTCTCTATCCCAGTAACAAATTCTTTGCAACAAAAAAAAAATAAAAAAAATAAATGGAAAAACAAAACCTTTATGACATTACGATATTTTATTTTAAATTGAATGAACACAATTATTCAGAGTGGAAAATAATCAATACTCATTGAAGATGTGGAAAACTGTTGTTTCTCTCCCCTTGATTTTATTTTTAAACAATAGCTCTTTAGTAAAGTGGATTCATACTCTGTTCAGTGTAATCTTTGTTTAAACAGTCATTTGTTAAATGTGGTAAAGAAATCGGCCAGATAACTGAGGTGACCTCCCTCGGTCATTTAACTGTTGTCTCGTGTTGGATGCATGTCCGTTTAATTTGTGAATCTCCTGTACTCCAGGCACCGGTCAGTGGACTATGCATCGGGGTCAGGCAAGCCCACCGAGATGAATGTTGGCTGTGGATCAGGACTTGCGAGATTTGAAGATAGTTTGACATCGACGGGAAGTAGGGGGGGGGGTGCAGAGACAGAGAGTTATGTGAGACGAGTGTAGAAAGACAAGAGGTGGGGGGGGGGGGGAAGTGTGGGAGGCAGTGAGATAGATGTGGTCAGTTTCACCAAATGAGACTGCAGGAAACAGTAACACAAGTTGACATTGATATTAAAACGGATGTCTGGAGCGTAGCAGAACTGGAGTAGATGTCCAGGCTTTAGGCGCGAAACTGTTTCAAAGTGACTCCAAGCCGATGAGTTATAGGGAGAGAAAGTCATCTGTACATGCTTACTTCTAGGTACGTCATCTCTCTTACCCCCCCTCCTCTCTTTAATATATACAGGGTCAACCTTTGGCCACTGAAACCAATACGGCCGCAGCGGGCCCCGAACTTTCATAGGCCACGCGCTAATTCTAAGTATAAATTATTTAATTAAACCATGATAACTTATAGTACAGGGCTCCACGGCCTCCTAATTTTCCAGGAGCTCATGGAAATCTCCTGAAATCATAACAAATCTCCTGAAATCATAACAAATCTCCTGAAATCATAACAAATCTCCTGAAATCATAACAAATCTCCTGAAATCATAACAAATCTCCTGAAATCATAACAAATCTCCTGAAAAATAGACAAAATTGTCATATTGGGGTGTCATTCAATTACTTGAAGTCAACAATTCACGAGGATAGTTTGAAAAATTTGGCAAATCTTGCTGTTGCTATTGAGCTTGATCTATGTAGGAAACAGAATTTTGATGATATACTGTATGACTTCGCTACACGCAAGGCTCGTAAAGTTAATTTGTTCGTGATTATGCTCTTAGTAAAGAATGAATAAAATAAAATTCAAATGAATTTTCTAAAACAAAATCTTAATTTTCACTTATTATCCTTATCCCCCTACACAGACTGTGCCCCGCGCAATCCGTTTCGCATAGGTCCCCGCAATTGTATAAATAAATAAATAAATATATATATATATATATTTATATATAAAGTCTGTTAGAGAGTGAAGATAAAGGAGAAACTTCAAGATTCATTAAATTACAAAAATCTATATGAACATAGCACAAATTAAATCAGGGGCGTAGCTAGGAATTACCCATCATCTGGAGGCCCGGGGGGCTTGAACTCTTTGGGGGCCCCTGCATTTTCATTAATATTATCAAATTCTCCCCTTCTCTCCCCCACCCTAGCTACGCCATTGCACTAAATATCTTGTAGATGTGCTCACAAAGAAGCACCATCTTGTTTTTCCCCACTTTCTAAGAAACTAAACACTACCGGTACTAAACTTGGGATTTGAACCACTGGCCACAAACATACACGTTTTCTTGCTATTCTTTTAGCACATCAGATTTGAGCCATTTGAGTCCTTTTTTAGCTCCTACCTTCTCAACTCTGTTATATTTCTTCAACTCTACAACTTATCTTAAAAAGTCGTCCTCTCTGGAAGGCGGGTTTCCATTTCAACATAGTAAGCAGTGCCCTATTCAAGTAGGTGTAGCCGTGGGAAGTACTTTTGTGGAGGTCCCAACGCTCTTTTGAAGCTTAGAAAAAAAAGTATCTTTATTCTAGATTATTTTTCTTCTCTTGTTCCTATTAAGGTCTAAGGGCGCATATTTTAAAAGTTTTAAATCGAGGCACTGGGCGGCTATACTGTCGTAAATCCGGCCCTGTTTGTAAGCTTTTATATTCTCCTACTTAGATCTAGGCAAAACTGAGTGAAGTTCAATAGCGCAATGTATTTTTACACACTCATAGGGGAAGTAATTACTTCTTCAATAATCTTGTTTTGTTTTTTAACAGTTTCATTCATTGCGTTGATTCCGCTAGCTAATCTAATCAGTCAAAGCAAATAAATATCTTCCAACGAATAATTATCCACAGACGATAGTTGGGTCACAGGTCAACAGCTCTTGTTTACCAGATGTGAGGCCAGAGTGTTTCAAGCGTTGTCGGCCAACGTTTGTTAAGCGGACAATCTCATAGTGTTTGTGTATTCACTGACTAACTGCTTCGAAAAGATCAACTTGCGCTTTGCAACTGTAGCCTAACTGGCATGTTATTTTTTTTTCCTTCCGCGCAGCTCATCAGCGAGTTTATTTGTGTCTGTGTTGGTGGCCAGAGAATTATCAGCGAGGGAAAACATTTGAACGAAAATTCACATTCCACCGAGGAGGAATTTAATTTATTATCACAATTAACAAGCTCTCAACAGTAATTAGATATCTAATTACAGGGAACAAATTTCAGACCGTAAGTTACATTTGTAATTCTTTGTGTGGTAGTGTCAACTCTGAAATTAAATTTCTGATAAGTTACAAAGGTTAAGATATGGATTTTTTTGTGAGGAAAGTTTTGGAAATTCAAGGAAGAATTGTTTAATTAGTAAAATGGCTAATTAAAGTCGGTGGGGTAAAGCATGCCATTAAAAAAAAATGTGTTTATGCCATACTTAAAAGTTATGTAGATCTAGATCTATAGATCTAGTTATCATTATTTGTATTATCTTTAATCTTCATCGCCGTCTGACTCTCTTTCCGAATATCTGGCCTGTGTGGTAGCATTAACGTTAGGCCTACACTATTGATCGAGCCTCGATTCTAAATGCTCGAGCTTTGCGTAAAAAAAAAATGTGTTGAGGCTGCTGGGATTTGCTTGTGTGTATGTGGTGGTGTCGCTGTATGTCTGTTATAACAGATGTGTGTGTGTCCAATGGGATTTAGATATCCACATATATATATATATATATATATATTTTACTTTAAAGTTTAAGACTCTATAAGCCGCTTTTAAAAACGCGCTCGAGGAACGTCAATATACAATTAAAATATCGGCACCCCTATGAATGTTGTGTGTAACACCTGTCTTTTAGTGAGTTTTAATGTTTTCTGTGTAGAATGTAGCACTACTTTATGACGTTATAATGTGAACATTCGTCATTCCAACTGCTACATATGCATGTGAGACATGAAAGTCATCTGTCAAAATTGAGAAAAGACTAAATGTGGCTTAACAAAAATGGCTGAGACGAATTTTGGGAGTCAGTTACACAGATCGGGTCTCAAACAAGGAAATCCTATGTCGAACACTTAGTGAGGTTGTGACAGAGTGTCGCATGAGGTTTGCGGGACATGTTCTCCGTCAAAATGAATTACGCACACCAAGAGTTGCGATAACATGGAAGCCAATACGAGGAAAGCGCAAACAGGGACGTCCTCGTATTACTTGGCGACACACCTTCATGGAGGACCTCAGAACAGTGGACACCAGGTGGGAGGAGGCTTCAGACATTGCCAGTGACAGATTTTTATGGAGACAGCTTGCCGCCCAATGCACCGAACGGCGCGGGAGGACCTAAGTCTAAGTAAGTAATGTGAAGAATATTTCACCACTTATGACTTTACAAAATGTAGCAATAGCACTACACTATGAGGTTAAAATATGTAGAGTGTAGCTCTTCTTTATGATGTTTAAAGTATGTAGAATTGTAGCTCTTCTTTATGAGGATTAAATATGTAGCTCTACTTTATGAAATAACAATATGTGGAATGTAGCTCAACTCTATGACGTAACAATATCTAGAATGTAGTTCTACTTTATGACGTAACAATATCTAGAATGTAGCTCTACTTTATGACGCTACTATATGTACCATGTAGCACGACTTTAGGACATTACAATGTAGAATGTAGCACCACTTCAATACGTGTCCATCTTGTTCACTTGTCGGCTTAATATCCCTGCATGTTGATTGGTTCTGAAACTGCTATTGGCCTTAGGTTATCATAAACCTGCTGATGGTATCAGTATCACGCATTTATTTTCTCTACACGATCATGTACACTTTATGACCACACACACGAGCTGGAACGTGCATTTGTGCTGTGCCTTGGGTCAAGAAGTTTATTGGTTGATAATTTCAACAGCGCAACGATTTTTTTTATTTCATTTTTATTTTCTTTCCCTGGACTCAAAGGTTGAAGAGACCAAGGGACGCTATTCAAATATGGCTTAATTTACACGGATTATAATGTGTTTCCTTTCACTCCCGTTCACTAAACACGCTCGTACATACTCTCACACACTCTTGCAAACTCACACACTCTTACACTCACACACACACACCTTTACACATTCCTATTTTTGCACATTTTTATACCCTCTCACAGTCGTACACACACTCACCTTTACACAAACACACACACTTGCAGCTTTCCCACACTGTTACACATTCACACTTTCCCACACACTTTTAAGCACACACACTCTCATACACAACTTTGCATATTGTGCGATACAAACTTAAAAAAACACCATTGAGACTGTTCAAAGTGACCAAGCTGTTTAACTAGTGTAGACCTACTCTAATGCAGCAATTACGTTTTTCATGTTATATTTATTTGATCAGCTGATATATTTAAAAAAAAACAACTTGTAACGAAATATCAATTATTTATATAGATCTACATTTTATTTATTTATTATGTTGCAAAAATTTTTCAAAATGTGAATAAAACTTATGCACACCACAAGAGATTGTTGGCTACAAAGTTCACAAGGGTGACAACTTCAGGAATAGTCTATAACGTTGTATTTATTTCCCCTAAATGCTTTTGTCTACCAACTCTACATCTATGGTTCCATGTCCGTTTAACAAGAGCTGACAACTGCCATTTTTTTTCTAACTCTGGCGCCATCTGTTTTGTGTAGGCTCACCACTTTGTGCGGTGCTCATGCTGTGCACCCTGTGATACACCCCTTTAGCGAGCCCTAGTATTCGGTTCTGGTAGTAACATTATAGAGGTACAGAAGTAACAGCACCCACTATTGCCAACAATAAATACTACGCGTATGAATAAATTTTTTTTGATTTAAAAAAAAACGAATTTATTCATTCATAAGAAAAAATATCTATTTATTTTTTTTATAAATAGTGTTTTACACAACAATCTATAAATGGTATTTTTAGATAATTACTTATTATTCAAGTACTAAATTTGAAAAATTAAACATTTACATACAACACCAACTTATACTTCAATAACAAACAATTGAGCAAACAAATTCAATGGGAGCTTTGGCTTTGCCTGGTTTTAGAAAGTTTGGATACATTTGGTTTATAACTTTTTGTTAGTTTCAAACACAACTCAAAATTTTCATTTGTTAGTTGGATTCTTACTATATTTTTAATTAAAATCATGCAAGAGAACGCTTGCTCGCACGAATATGCCGATCGGAAATTCCAACTTCTTCACCTGACTGGAGCAATCTGGAAGACTATTCCATGCGTGGAATAGAAGTGCCTCAACTCGCGCATTTCTTTTAAAGCTGTCCTTATTTGTTGCGTTACATACGTTTCTGGAGCTCCAAGTCTTCCAACTTGATTTTCAACTCTGTAAATTTTCCATTCCACAGAGCTTTACTTTTTAAATCGACCAAATGTCTAGAAATCCAGTATCAATTCTAAATGGCTCAATGTGGATTTCGTTACTAATTGTGATCTACCATCGTTTTGTTTGTTTGTCAAATCTGTCAGCCAATTCATCTTTAATTTTTCTTTCTAACTGTGCTGAAGTAGCTCGTGTCAACAGTTGCACTGGTTTCATCGCAATATTACTTTACACATTGAAATTGTAATTGACCGCTCTAAATATCTTCTGTAATAGATATTAATTTTTCTTCAAAACAAACCAATTCCTCTACCAAAACATAGGCTGGGTTTCCCTTTCCTTGCAGTTTTAGATTCAGCTCATTTAATTTCACTGTTATATCTACCATAAAATTAAAAAAAAAATGCTTGCAACCATTTGTCGTTCTCTAATTCAGTGTGATTAATGCCTTTTTCATTTGGGAATGTATTTCATTTAAGCACAAAGCAAAACGTTTCAACATCTTACCTTTACAAAGCCATTGCACTTTATTGGGTCTCCATTTCGTTTAAGAATTCTTTAAACTAACAATGGTAGAGTGCTTTTGACAAGATGCTGTTAACAATCGTGATTACCAAATTCATGAAGGAAATGTCTGGGCACAAAGAGCTTCTTGATGTATTATGCAGTGAAACGTTAGAATTTTGCGGCTTATTTTGTGGTTGCTCCTTTATTTTTTTCTGTTATACTTCTGGCTCCATCAGTTGCTATTGAAACTATTTTATTTATATCGATTATATCGTCTTCAAGGTATTTTTGCATGACATTCGCTATATCTTCTCCTCTAGTTTGTCACGAGAGCGGTAGCAATCCTTGAAATTCTTCTTTTGGACCATGGGAAGACATATATAAGACAACAAGGCCAACTATAGTGCCGCGTCTTGTATGTCGCAAATCTCATCTATATCAAGTGATAAGACAGAAGAAAGTTGAATATCTTCCATCTTTAAATATGTTACATTTCAAGACATGGTGGAGGGGTGCGCTGACAAGCGAGCGCAAGTGGCTGAGAGATAGAATCGGTGCCTAATCCTCGTTAATCGAGTCATAACGATTTTAAATGTTTTTTTTTCGATAAACTAGATAATATTTCCGTATGGAACTAAAGAGCCGCAGCTGAACATTCAAAGAGCTACATGTGGCTCGCAAGACGCAGGTTGCCGACCCTTGCACTATGTCTATTTGTGTCACTGACATATATTGTCAGCAAATCACTGGCACATATATGTTTCTTTGCCAAAAATGAATAAAGACATAACATTCTTTATGTTTGGGCCAATTGTCTAAAATTGTCCATTTAAGCATGTGAAAAAAATATTTTTCTTTATATAGGTAGAAAAATAAACTTGTAATTATACAAGGGTCAAACACATGTTACCCTGGGATGTTACCCTGTTAGTCTTAACTAGTGGTTCCTAAACTTTTTCCTTAATGGAATCTCGCGCCCATTCTGAATAGTTAGCGGAACTTTCTGCTTATTTTTTTTTAAAGAGCTTAATACACCTGGTGGTTAACTAGTTAATTATTCCAGTAGTTCGTGGAACACCTATTCAAACCTCTCGGAACACAGTTTGGGAAACACTGGTCTTAACCATCTTATTTAAAGGGTCATACATAGATTTCTACCCGAGTACTCTCTCGTATCATTGTATTGTCACAAATGACAATAAGGCAATTGTGAAGGGAGATAAGTGCTCGCCTTGTTCTTATTCTTCCTGCCCGCTAGAAGCGATCACTTTAATACAAGTACTTCGCAGCAATGCTTGTAGGTCTAATACGCGTCTCCCCTTTACACTAATTAGATTGTAGTTTTTGGTAAAAAAAAATATTTTTTTTTAAGAAAGTGATTACTTGAGGTGGACTTGTTACTTTCTGTTGTTCTAGGTTTCATAAATGTGCCGTGGTGGTTGTCTCTTGTAATTGTATATCTCGACATTCTCTCTATTTTTTTTTTCTAATTTACACCCTTTAATTTTGCCTCTTCTTCACTGTCCTCTGACAGCCTTCCTCTCTCTTCTTTATCTCTTTGTGCCTCTTGTCTTTTTTCCCCCGCCTCTCCATTATCTTATTTTCTCAAGATTCTTTCTCTGCTTCATTCATTCCCAATTTCTCTCTCTTTCTCTGTTTTTCTCTCTGTGTCACTTTCTTTTTTTTTGTCCATATTTTTTCCTCTCTGTCTGTCTGTCACTCTGTCTCTTCTTTGTTTTCTCTATCTCTCTCTCTTTCTCATTCTGTTGCAATGTCTGTCTCTCTATTGAGTTTATGTGACTGTGTGTGTGTGTGTAGCACAACAGATCCTTGTATTTTACAAAACACTTCATATACCCCCCTGGTTATTCCAAGTTCACATAGGTCTAACTAGCCACACGAGGAGCCGCTGGACCCCTCTGCAAAGCCCTAAGCCCCATGGATGACAAAAATGGTCATCATCGAACCACGATGGACGAACTATATATCTAGGTTAAAATTTACTAAAACAGACACCATTTGTAACAGATTGTAGACAGTCTTGAACCAAAAGCAAAAGTTAGAACTTATTTATTTAGCAAAGACTTGATTAAAGATCAATACTGCGATTTGGTCACGCCAGTAAATAAGCCGTTTTTTTAATAGAATTCAGTCAGCATTATTGTGTGTGCATGTGTGTTTGTTTGAAATCCTTCGTAGTATTATTTTGTGTGTAGGAGTGTTTGCTTTTAAAGTGACGCATTGAATCAGTCTTTGTCGAATTCCAAAATAGTTTTTGGCTTGACCAGACTTTAGCCAAAAAAGAATTGTGTTTAGACTGTTGTCATGGAAATGTTTGTTAAGGGGTCATAGTAACCTTAGGGCATTCTCGGTTTGTCTTTATTAATAAAAATGGGTTTGAACAGTAAATAGCTTGAGAAACGCTGACATGAAGAATGCGAGATGACATTGACATTGCGAAGAAATCAATGCTGTGAATGTGCTGGATATTTGTTTTTTTTAAAGCAAGAACGGTAACTTGCTCCATAGGTCGTGTCTATTATGAGTTTTGCCCCTTGGGGTGTTGAACCGACACAAATAAAACGGGTCTGTGAGTTCTTGACTATTTACATTCATGATGTAATTTATTTGGTGTGCTAAAATAATCTCTACTAACCCTCCCCTCCCTTTTCAGAAACTGTCAGCGTTATTTGTATGTTATTTGGAAGTGCTTAAGAAGTAACTCTTTTCAGACCTTGCTATCTAAGGGGCAGATGATGTAACCGTCATGTTTCTTTGGCCCACGGTAAACGAGGGTGTCACAACGACCAACCGCCTTAACTTTTCCCTAACTAATGTCAGGTATCCACTGAAGCTGGCTGGACTCAGAGGCGCCCTAAAATCCTAAAATTTAAAATACCAGTCTTCTTCAGGATTCGTACCTGAACCCTCGGTTCGGAAGCCAAGCGATTTACCACTCAGCCACCGAGCCGCCTTAAAAGATATATGAGTGAAATATATTGCACGTAAAACGGACTAAACATTACGAAATAAAAATGTGATATGTTTTAACTGCGACTAGTTTCCATATAAAGGTTAAAAAGATATTGAGTTCACATGTAGTGTCAACCCTGCTAAAGGTCTATAAGGAAGATTTATGAGTCAGTCAGTCGGTCACCTGGTTCTGTGATATCACGACTTCTTCAGACTCAGCAATTACTAGATATTGACTCGGTGAACCAAGCTGTGGAGGTAGTGCTCTTGAATACTAGGTGTGTGAGCGTGTGTGTATGAATGTTTGTGCGCGAGCAACAAGTGGGGTGTGGCAGAGCACGAATTCGATCTTCTCACGCTATATCATATTTTGCTTCTCTTGACACACCTGGCTTTTCATCATCTTAAAGTAAACGCTCACGCGAGTTTATAATGACATCCCTTACCGTAACACGCGCATACACAAACACAACGCTTATATAGAATGAGATGTCAATATCATCTTCATAGACGTACTATCTACACACACTCACACTTGATATTTATAACCCAAATACATCTCTCGAATCTGACTGTAGTCGCACTTAGATATGTCTTGTAAAAAATCCAATGCCCAGATTTGACCATATTACAAGCTGCCTCTACATCAGTGTTTCCCAAACTTTTGACCTATGTGTACCCCTTTTATAACTGACCATTGGGAAGACATAGCTCTAGACCGCACCAAATGGAGAGAGACAGTGACCAAGAAAGCTATGGACAGTGAAAGTACATGGCCCTCAGCTCAGGAAGAAAAACGTACAATACGAACAATGGCCAGCTCCTCTACCACCGAAGCGAAAGTCACCTTAACCTGCGATATCTGTGGACGGGAGTGTCTCTCCAAAATAGGGCTCCACAGTCACATGAGAAAGTGTTCGAGATGAACCAGAGTCGTCCTACGACTGAAGGAGGCCAACTAAATGCTGAGTACAGTAGAACGTCGTTTATCCGAACGTTTATTATCCGGAGCGTCAAATATCCGGACCAGTTTTTTTTTTTTTTTTTTTATCAACCACATGTACATGTATTTGTATAGTGTCCGGTTGCATATACTGCATGGATCGCTTCGGTTTTCGGTTATCCGAACAATCGCGTATCCGAACGATGTCCGGTCCCAATTGAGTCGGATAAACGACGTTCTACTGTACCCCTCGCCCCCCCCCCCCCCCCACTTTAATTTATTAACAGAACTTATTAAATGGGTATTTTAAAAAATCAGCATAGTTATGAGGTGCAACGCGTACCCCCCTCTAAAGTCTTCCAGTACCCCTAGGGGTACGCGTACCCCACTATGAGAAACACTGGTCTACATGATCAACGAAACAGTTTTCTCTCCCTAACAGGACACAACAGAATGAGACAACGCATATTCCGGAAGCTGAACATTGGATCTCGTGAAACATACCCTAGGAGAGTGTCTCCAGGAAATGCTGAATATGTTTTTTATTTATTTTTTTAGCAGAATTTTATAGTGAGATATCCGAACAATATAGATCTACTAGCTCCGAAACACCACTTCAGAAAAAATAAAAAAACAAACAACTTTATGCAGAGCTGCCTGATCTAAGAAAACAACAAGAAAACACTGCGCAGTTCATCTCAGACTAGGACAAGTTATCTGAGCCTCGCAACAGGTAAATGAGAACGCAGAAGAAGCCGTTCGACCATCCATTCTTTGCCTGTTGTTTTATAAGCATTATTTTATTCCGTGTTGTTTGAGTATATCTGTGTATCCTGTTTACTATAAGACTGGGTTTTAATTCCTTACACACCAACGTAGAAATGTATACTGCAGTAAATTCATCCGTAAACTACAGATAGGTTCATCAACACCTGCACGCCAAATATAGAACAGAAACAAAGCAGTGTCAAATTTAAAATCATAATTATGGCAATGTATTCGTCTCCGAATATGAAGGATGAGTGCAGTGTTTCACTGGATTACGCAAACCATTTGCGACCTTTTTCATTTTCCCACATCTGATGCCGACAAAGCCGTTGTCCGCTAAAGGTCTATTTAAGGTTTATTTCCGTCTTCTGCTCATGTTTTCAACAAGAGCTTTTCTTTGGGGAGTCAAAGGTGTAGCTGGCAGAAGATGGCATGTGAAAGAGACAGTTGGAGAGCCGCGGGACATACAATATCAAATTTACAACTATGCTGAACACCACGTTAATGAAACCTCATCTGTAAATCTACAACGTTTAGTATTATATTTCTCACACCAAGCGACATTTTCTTTGGACATTTTCTTTGGACGTATTTGAGAATAAAGCCTCTGAATCATTGAAGAGTCTACTTCTCCTTTTTGTTCATTGTGCTGCAACTGTGCGTTGGTCGACTTTTTCCAAAGAAAAATTCAGAGGCCTTGAGAAGCTCTTAGTAATAAGTTTCACATCTTTTTAATATACAAACACCATTCAGGAAGGAAGTTGTCACAAAGCGCGTGAACACGTGACCATGTGTGTAGTTGTTTTACCATCCTGTATATGTGTGTGTGTTTAATTTTTGTAAAAAATACGTTTGAAGTATGACTGGCTCCAAATAAGGTTTCGAAAAAACAATAACAACAAAACACCCTCAGTCCTTGTGATGTAAAGTCCTCTGTTTCTATGGTCGACGGTTAACGAGTGTGTCATGTGACCAGCACAACACCCAGCCGCTTTCCCCAAATTATGTCAGGTACTCATGTGAGTTGGGTGGGGAGCCCTGAAAAAATCCAAAATGATAAAACCACAGTCTTCACCGAGGTTCAAACTCGGGACCACTAGGTTCCGTAGCCAAGCGCTTTACTTCTCGGAACCGCTCCTACAATGGTTCTGGAGGATACACTAAAAGTTCATTAGCTCTTTGTTTAACTGAAATACTGCGACTTCAGTAGGACATTCGAAAACTCATCAAATATACAATAGACTCTAACAAGATTGAACTCCTGACGACACAAGTTATTGACGTGCAATTGGCAACTGGTTAGGGTTAGGTGTTTGATGTTTATACATTTTCAGAACCAACTACTCACGCACAAGCTTTACGTAATGCAAAGATAAAATATATATTGATTAGAGCAACTTCAAAATCTAATTCCCCAATACGTCCGACTCGGATCCAACATTTTCAAACTGTAACCCCCACTTGAAATGCTTGGACGAGAAGTCTTTTAATATATTCTCAAGAACATTAACTCTCACAATACTTCATCTATTAGTTGCTTCCCCTTTTTTAGTTTTACTGTCCATCTGGAAACCAAAAAAAAAAAAATTCCTGCAGTTTTCGATTTTCAACGTACGAATAAAAAGTCTATGATGACAAGATAAAAATCTTAAAGCTAAACACAAATATCATACATATGTATAGATTATAAATAAATCGATGGTTACAGAAACTATAGGCTATACAATAATAAAAACTGCTCTGTATAATAATAGATGTTGAAAGTGTATTAAATATGTGGATCTAACTCAGGTTCCTATTATCAAAAAAGTATTTAAAAAAATAAATACGCCTTTTTTTGTAATTTATCTGTTGCTATTCCCAATCTGGCCTTGAACATTTTTTTGTTGTTGTTGTGTGTGTAAACACGTGCTAGATAAGTGTTAAGATGGACGTGCTATCTTGTCAAAGTCAAGGACAAAAGAGCCAGCGGGATTTTCCACTCTGTTTGTAAATTAAAAAACAATGGTTTATTTTGACATGCTAATGAGAAACGGACCATTGTTCAGTTTCGATCCAGATCTGTTTTGACTTGTTATTTATAGTGTGCCCAGGATGATCTGCTTTTTCGTACGCCCCCCACCCCCGTGATGTTAACGATAAGGATTGGATAAAAAAAAACCATAGACCATAACCAAGCCACGGATGTCATATTAGTTTATTTTTTTCTATTTAATTTTAAAGAGCTCTAATGATATGTTTAGCTTTAAAAAACAACAACAACATTTAAATGTATTTCCCACGCATGAAACTTTATTATTGAGATAACTAGGAGAGGGAAGGAATCCGGAGGATCCTACATTGACCAATCACCGTCCAGAGACACACGCAAACAAACGATGGTCAAAACGTTAAAGGAGTGGATCAAGATCTAAAACAAAAAGCATAATAATAATAATTTTGAACAATTAATTTATTTAAAAGAATAAAATAGAAATTGTTTAGTTTGCACCGGTTTGCACTCACTACGCAAAAAAAAAAAAAAAAAAAAGTCCAGCAGTAGTGTTCTAAAAAGAAACCAACCAATCAAAATATAATGCTGCATATTCAGTGCATATAATTTTTGTGTGTGAAATGAATTTTTAATTTTTTTTAAGGGTTGTGTTTTTAATTAAATAATTTTGATATTATTTCTTGTGTGTGTGAGAGAGACAGAGAGAGAATTTCACACCTCTCTCTATATATACTTTTTTAATCAGCGCGAAGTGCCATCACTACGAACGCTAATGAAAAATAACTCTGGATAAATCTGAAAAAAAAACAACTCTTGCCATTTAAAATGTTTCAACGCAATAACCGTTTTAATAATTCAATATATATGTATCTGTTTTTATGTTTGGATGAAACTCCAAGAGAGAGAGAGAGAGAGAGTGTGTGTGTGAGAGAGAGAGATATTATGTGAAACACTGGTTTTTTGTTGTATATAAAATGTAGGTCTACACTAAATAAACGCATTTTAATTCTTTGTTGTTGTTTTCTATTAATAGAACAAAAAGTGTCCCAAGTGTTTAGTCATAATTCTAATTCTTGAATGAATCTAGATGTATACATGCAGTGCAGGATTTACGTACCTGTAGGCCACACAACTGACACAAGCTAAATCTATAGCTTAGGCCACTCATTTTCTTGGGGGCTCAAAAATTGTTTGAGTTTATTGTAAATAATAATAATGAGTCCCCGCCCTCATTTTGAACTACAGATTTATGTACTTTCATAATCTTTTTCCTTCAGCCCAGCCATGACCTTGTAAGACAATTTGTTTTCGAGATTTAAAAAAAAAAAGCCTCCGCCCCCCCCCCCCCCCCCCGACTTTTAACAAACAGAACTTATTACGGCTTATTCCTAAACTCCTCTCGGGACGAACAAGGTTCGAACCCATGATCATCGCAGACACCCAAAGCGCATACCACACGACTAGCCTGACCTATGTATAAGAGTTGTAATTTAATTATTCTGTTGTCTGTTACCGTGCGTAGCGCGGACCAGTCAATTGTCCTTCCGCGTTGATATACCGCATTAGAAAGTGAAGTACTCTGTGTATGTACTTGGTCAATGGTCATAGTCCTGTTGAAGAGACAATGGCGAACTCTTGTTGAATCAAGTGGACACTTTGTCCAGTTAAGTGTACAGTCGCGCTTTGCTTCACCCAATAGTTTATTTTTAAAAGGAAACTCTCTACTCTCAGTTCCTATAAGGCTCTATGTTTATTTTGAGATTTAAAGTGATAATGAAAACTACGCAACTACTTCCTATCTATGCCAAAGCGTAAACCCATTGCGTTGATTAAACAGTTCTGGGCCTAGGTCTATATCAACCCAGATAGTTATGCAACAGTTGGCCATATAGTTCCTTTCTTTCTTCTTTCCAAAGCTGGCTTAAAAAAATAAACAACGGAGAGCTCTTGGAACTAATTTTTAAAGCACCGAAATCAGCAATTGTTTCGTAGGGCCGCAACTAAAATTCAAAGGCCTTAATAAAAATATAATATTAATAAAGAAACAGAAGTGTAAAATATTTGTTCTCGTGAAGTGATTTGTGTATATTATGTGCGCATGCGTGTAAATATAGATTACGTTTAAAACGAAGTGTCCAATAAAAAAATAAGATTTGAGCTTAAAACAGTTTTGCCCAATCTATCACGTACTCCACATAACCGAGTTTCATTAAACTTTCCTTTCAGAAATATAATCATTACAGTACGATGTCCTTAAAGATAATTATTCATCAGCGAATATTTTAAAAGTAATCAATTAAATGGTCAAGAAATGGAAGCTTTTTTTTTTTTTTTACCTTATTGATCCTAGATCGCATTGTGACTGTCAATGAAAAACGTGTCGTTCTTACCTAGATCTAGATCTAGAATCTAGTTCTAGCCAACTAGATTTTTTTTTTAAAATGACGTCATCATTTTTGTTGCAGTTTGAATCTAAAATGTATTATTTACTTTTTAAAAGTGTTTTAGAGATTACGATTTTAAATAGTCTCCCCCCCCCCCTTTTTTTTTAAACAAACAAATCTCACATACATTTAATATACTTATATAGGCCTATAATCTAGATCTAGATAGATTTAGCCTTAGACATCTAGATTTAGATCATTATATGTCACGTTTATATCTTTTTTCCTTCAACAGAAACTAAACCTGATTTGGAATAATCTAGACTAGATTTACATCTCAAGATCTAATAATCTCCACGGACACTGTCGACAAGAATTTAAATTCCATCTTTGAAAAAGACTGGCAAAAACTTTTGATTGGATTATCTAATCTTAGCGCACGATGGGAGGTAAAAGCAGTAAGCAGAAGAGTAAGAAAAATAAGATGGAGGAAGGCGTTAATGGAGAAACAGAAGGTCAGAAAGACGAACAAGCCCAGGAACAACAGACGGAAGGCGATGTTCCTGCAGAGAAGAAACCAGAGGAAAATGGAACTGTTAAAAAAGAGGTAAGATCTAATAACTAATTCTAGATCTAGATTCTACATCTTTTCATGAGTAGGCCTACCCCTACACTACAGTACAGCCTTAGTCAGGCTTAGTACAGGTAACATTTACACTAGTAACAGTGTACACTGACTAGTTAGTACAGGAACTTTTTGACTTTTAGTCACTTACTAAAGTTTAAGTTTAACAACAGTAATAACTAATAACAGTTACTCAGTTACTGAATTAGACAGAGAGTGAGAGACAGTTAGTTAGGCGTACACTCCTACACCTACAGTTAACACTGTAACTGTAACTGCTTTTAGTTTTATTACCTAGTTTTATTTTAGTCTGTTTTTAATATCAACACTAAAGTTAAAGTCTTAAGTAATGAATTTAACAGTACTCTACTGACTCTAGTAATCATGAGTAATGTAGATTAAGTAGATAGATCTAGTCATAAGTCGATAGGCTTATCAGTAGCCATTGATGATGAGTCTGAGTCAGTGGACTATGAAGTGACGATTGATCATTGAGTTGAGTAGCTAGCTTAGTATTGCTTAGGTGGCGCTGTGGCTGAGCAGTAAAGCGCTAAGCAACCAACACCTCATGATGGTTTCCAATCCTGGTTAAGACTGGGATTTTTATATTTTCTTATCTTTTGGCTACTTTAGCCTAGGCCGCCCCTGAGTCTACCCAGCTCTTATGGATAGATCTACCTCATACCTGACATTAGTTGAGGAAAAGTAATGGCTGTTGGTCTTAGTGCTAGCCACATCATGGCACATGACACCCTTTTGTTAACTGTGAGCCACAGAAACAGATGACCTTTGCATCATCTGCCCTGTAGAAAGGTCTGAAAGGGGAACTTTACTTTTTTTAATGCACGACTCATTGAGTCTTTGAGTCCCATAGACTGAATTGGAACGCAACATGGTTGTACATCGTACATGTCATTGATGATTTGTGAATGTGAGGAACAAGACTGAGAATCAAAACTGAGACAGGCTCAGATATTTTACTGGTACTGTTATTGTAAGTTTATCTGCTGTAGATTCTACACCACACTGGTTCCATATTGATCAGCTCACTGTATTGCAAGGTATGTATCACCAGATGATGGGTTCCATGTTGAACACAGGGAAAAGTATGTCTAAGGGTGTGCACAACTAAACTACAAATGTTGCTAAATACATTTTTAGCTAACAAAGTCAAATAAAAACTGTTCTTTTCTAGTCCTTAAACTTATGAATCTTACCGTTTGCCCCTGGTAATGTGTTTGCTTATTTCACATTACTCATAAAATTATAGACCATGAAAGTAAAACCTTTTTTTTTTTTTTGTATAAACAAGTGTCTGCAGAATATTAATAAATCATAAAATTAATAAACTGAGACATGCATTCTGTATCAATTATATTGCCAAATGATTTTAAGGATACAAGGGAGGAAACTAAGTTGATTAAGGAAACCGATGTAAGTAAAAATAGAAAATCTTCCAAGCTGGCCAAAACTGTCAACACAGCCAGACTTCTGTTGCCTCATACAAAGCATAAAGTAAGTCAAAACAGATTGTGGTCTTGGCAACACCATCCTGATCAGTGTTTCTCTGTGCACAGCTTAATATCAACTTCATTCCTGTCATCTCAATGGTAGGAGGGATTGCTTTTTGTAAATCAATGTGTATCAACTGTTGTGACAGATACAAATACATACTTTTTGTGTTCAATGATACTGTGAAATTGTTGGCTGTTTCTCCAAACAGTAATAGTTCCAATTTTAAAGTATCTCCCATTAGTTTCATAAAATAAAATAAAGTTTAAAAAAGTCCTACTCCTATTCTAAACAAATGATGGGGAAAAACATTTAGATAACATAATGCAACAAAAAAAATGTAATCAGATCATAATTTTCCCAAGAAGTTAGCATAGAAGTTTTTCTGAATTTACTTTTTCATATTAAAAATGACCTTCTGAATGTTTTAAATTATTTAGATCAAAGCAATCCTTGTTGGTCTAATAGAAATTAGAATGTGAAGATTTGTGCATCCTTTAATAGGAGACATTGCTAAGCAAGTCAATAGTGTTTATATCAACACAATGTCAATGCTTTATTCTTCAGTACTGAACTTAAATGACTCATCTCTGTGTTTTTCTTACCGCACTCTTGTTGTCTGTTTCTCTGTGCTGTTGGTAAGCTGCCTCTCTCTTGTTTGTATTTGACCTCTGCTAAATGTAGTCCCATTTTTACAGAGTGACAACCAAGAGGAGGGAGATAGAATAGAAGAAACAAAAGATCTTTCTCAAACAATTCCTGTTATCGAACCAGTAGCCCTCACCTCAGAGGCAGTGTCTCCAACAGAGTGTGCCCCTGCCACTACACCTCCTCCTCCTTCAGAGCCAGTACCACCAGTAGCTGCAGAGGAAGTCCATGCTGAAGGAAACAAAGAGAATGTAACAGAACAAATTGTAGACAAAGTATTGGAACAATCAGCTCCAGAAAACACTGCTGCTCCCAATGAAGTGTCTGAGACAGTTCTGCAGGAACCCCAAAAAGTGCTAGCAGAGACCACAGGTGAGGCCAAGGTTGAAGCTCAAGCTGAGACAGTTGTTTTGGAAAAGACTGAAGAACCAGTTGAGCCAGCAGCAGCAGAGGAGTTGGTGCAGCCAGATTCAGTGGCAGCACCAGAAGAATCAGCACCACTTCCTGCGCCTGAAGAAACAGAAGAGCCAGCGCCACCTGCATTACCAGAGTCAGCACCTCCCACTGTACCAGTAGAACCATCTGAAGCACTTCCGCCACAGGATCTTCCTCCTCCTCCACCTGTGCCAACAGATTCAGAAGATGTGGACTCCACTCAGCAAGAACAGGTTCTCAATGATTTAGTTGTATGTCCATGAGATCTAAGTTTGGGAGGGGGGCAGAATGGGGATGTGGTACTCTAAATACAAACACTACAGTATTAGTAATGTTTAGATGCTAGGAATATTAAACTAAACTATAACCATCTATCTCAGCCCACTGTGTTGTCAGCTGCCCATACAGCTGTGATTTGGTATGGCTGTTTTTTTGTGTAAGTCCATTGATGTATTTATTATGTACAGCACATGTGTTGCCAGCCTACACTTATTTATGTACATACACTATCACTGACATTCACTACTAGTCTTCTATAATGATAGTGAACTAATTCTCACTAATAGCTTTCCGCAAATGTTCTCTATTGCTTTTGATAGGCAAATGTCATTTTCCAGTAATCAAAACAGCTTTCAGAATGTGCTTCATGTTAACACCAATCTTAAAATCTAAATTATTTGTTGGACATAATAATGGTATTATAATTTTTGGATAGTAAAACTATGTATAGCATTTACTTCATAGAATTGCCTCCAATATTAGGACTAATTAGATTGTATTTCATTATCAGGTACCAGTTGCTGAGGAAAGAGATAGCACTGCTGCTGCACCATCAGACTCTGCAGAATCTGGAGCAGCCGCCAGTGATGCGCTTGATACCACAGAAGCAGCTGCACCTAGTGAGGTATATAGTTAAGCTACAGATCTCATGCCTTATGTATAAAGAATAAATATTTTGTATAAATAAGGAGATGTATATGACATATAACCTATTGCATGATTGACATGCATAATTTGATAAGATAATGGACTCTGCACCAGTACTTTATTATATAGAACTAATAAATATATATTCCTTAGACAATATTCCTTAGAAGAAGGTGCACTAGACTCAATTTTACAATGAATATAACTCTTCTTTTCATTTATTATTATTGCTATTTTTTTACCTGAACATTTTCTTGAAACTCATTCATTGCTATAAGCTATATATACATTGTAAGTGGGCTTTGACTGATGTGATAGTTAGGTCCAATGACTCTATTATTAAGACTTTGCAGTCATCAAGATCAAGTGAAGGTCTAGGATTTAGTCAGATAAAAAAAACTTCTAAGCTGGCTAAAACTTTGAATACAGCACGTGCCCTGTTTCCTATGGTTTCTAAAAAATTAGTAAGTCCTGCAGCCAATGTCTAGTGTTGTACATCAGATTAGCACTCCAAGTGTCACTGCTTGTTTCTTGAACCTCACATGACATCAGCGTTCTTGTCAGAAATCTTCAATAAAGTTACAGCTTGTACATGTCATTGTTTAAATCTAGAAGACTTCAAGTACTATTAATTGTTTCACAGTTGGGCTCTGTATCTGTCATCTGTTTTGTTAAGTGTGCTGCTTGTGTCACAACCGTTTCATAGATATCTTGTTGATTGTGATACAACTTCCTGCTAAGACTTTCCACTACCAATGTACTGCTCATCTAATGGTGCAATGTTGACACAGAAAGGAAGTAAATTGGTTTCAACTTGTACAAAATAAAAATAAAAAAATTCAGAGAAATTTCAATTTGTTAAATATTCTTTTCAGTCCATAATGCATTGCTTTGAAGCAATTTCTTTTGAAATTACTTGCAAAAAAAAAATAAAGCAATTCAAATAATGATGGTCTAACATTAGCATGACTGAGATACAGTAGTAGAGATATGTATAAGAGATAAGGTTTAAGGTGTAAGAGGATTAAACTGGCTGATTAACTATTTTTTTTTTTATGGAATGAAGACAGTATTATTTTATAATGGTCATAAATTATGGTTTTCTAGTATTTTTGTTTCTTGAAGGCTTTTGCCATTTAATGGACTAAATATAGATTTAAAGGTCAGTATCTACTCCTGAAACATTGCATATGAGAGCACTTTGGATATTGTTCTAGCTGTTATTTCTCTAGCTCTGTGGTTATTGTTTTTACAAATTAGATTAAATGCAATGTCACATTTTGTGTTCAAAGTAAACAACATAACTGATAAACCTAAGGCTTAAATAATACCTAATAAATCAACCTAAAAATCCCCACATAAACAAAGAAGTAAATACATTTTTTTCCCACTTTATGTTGGCTATTATTAAGCCTTCTCTCTATATATACATTCTTTTCACTTGAATGAAATCACATTGACATGTAAATCAATGTTGTTCCTGTTACATTATTGTCTCACTTGATTTATTATTATCTCCCATGATTCATTTTTGTGAAACAACTAGTGTCATTCTTGTCTATTGTTTAGGAACCTGTTCCATCAACTGTTGTGACTGAGTTTCGATGGGAAGGCAGTGGAGAAACTGTCCTAGTCAGTGGGACTTTCAACCATTGGCAGGAAAAGATTCCTCTGGCCAAGAAGTAAGTATTAGATCTGTCTGGCATTCTAAGTGATAATGTACAAAACATTTATTCTGACAGGTCTCGACAGCGGATCTCAAATGGGGATTACTCATTTACTTCTTAAAATATACCAGCAAACAACTCAATACATGATGAATCAATCTAACTCAAAACTTATAGGAATTAAATACATTGGAAGCTCTATTGATTGGACTTCTTGTTTTCAAACAAAAAAACATGCATAGCAATGAGTGTTTGAAGTCGAATACAATGCTGTATACATTACCCAGAGACAAACTATTTTGATTTATTAATTTCTTACAGAATGGCATATACAATTCATAATCTAGAAGAAACCACATTAAACATATTTATGAAGATTTTTAGTATAAAATGTTTGTTGAACAAAAACTGAGAGTTAAAAAAGAACTTATTTTCTAGAAATAATGTCATTGAAAAACAATCTGATATTGTTATAAACTGATACCTAACAATTTCAGTGGTGATATTTGTACAAAAACCCTGGACTTACCTATTGGAGAATACTTGTACAAGTTCTTTGTGGATGAACAGTGGATGGTGAATAAAGCAATGGTGAGTAGAACAATCTCCTTGGAAAGTTCATTACAAGAATTTTTGACTAGAACAAACAATTTTTTTTTTTCTAAAACATAGTTTTTATTCAAGCACATGTTGCTTTATATCACATATTGTTATAAGCAAATACTTAAGATATATATATCAGCTTTTGAACAGATCATTGGAATCTTCCAGGTTTTTTTAAAAATCTAAAGACATAGATACATGTAAAAATTGAATGCTATCAATCCAATCAGAAAAAAACGGGAGAGAGGGAGGGAAAGATGCCATTAACCTAATGATCAGGTTTTTATGTGGATCTTAATCAAATGGGTTCTAGATGCATAACATTGATATTAACTGTTGGGAAGATGTAGTGCTGGACCATTTGGACTACTGAAAGCTTCAGGAATAACTGTGGATCAAAAGCTAGTAATGTTTATATATATGATGAATGTTTACCTGACTGGAATATCATTTCTTGACAAAGTTTAAAGGTACTGATACTCCTTTCAGACCTAATGCAATCTATCGGAGGTCATATGGTATGAAATTGATGTTACTATGGCTGATGGTTAACATAGGTGTCATGTGGCCAGAACAGTGACCAACTGCCTTTACTTCTCCAACTTATTAGGGTTGGGTGGACTTCGGCTCAAAATCTTAGTTTTCTTCGGTATTAGAACACAAAACCTTTTTGGTTTGGAAGCTAAGAGCTCTACTGTTTGGCCACCACAACCCTATTTTATTGACCACTGTTTTTCTCCTCAGCCTATCAAGTGTGACATATCTCTATTTTAATGACCACTGTTTTTCTCCTCAGCCTATCAAGTGTGACATATCTCTATTTTAATGACCACTGTTTTTCTCCTCAGCCTATCAAGTGTGACATATCTCTATTTTAATGACCACTGTTTTTCTCCTCAGCCTATCAAGTGTGACATATCTCTATTTTAATGACCACTGTTTTTCTCCTCAGCCTATCAAGTGTGACGAGAACGGAGAAGAGAACAATGTAGTTGTTGTAGAACTGGCCAGCTAACAAGTGGATCATCCCTGTGGGCACCTTCAACATGATGGATGAATGGATTGTTGGTTGGAGTTGAGCTTTTTATTTGTTTCAAACACAATATTTATTTATTTATCTCTTGATGGTGAGGCTCACTTGTCTGTGGTAACAAGCTCATCTGATTAGGTGCTATGTACCTAATGTTTACCTTGTCCTACTTAAATGTTTACTTTATTAATTATGGTGTTAATTTTGCAAAAGTACAAGTTACTCACCATGGGGCTAGTTATGAAAAAATGTTATAATCATGCTAATCCTTTTAGATCAAACTATTGACTTTCAATGGCATACTATAGGTTGACATATCTTGCTGTGGAGCCTCACCATGTTATTATGTAACAAGGATGTAATAATGGTTTCCAATTTGTACCATGGTACAGTAACCAGATACTTACAGATACAATACTTGATGATGTACCCAAGTGCAGGATTGAAAACTGATTTCCTAATTGTCTAAGAAGTATGTTAGAAACTAAAGGTTTACAGTACTTAACATCCAAGTTTTACAAAACAATGGATTCAAATGTTGAACTCCCTAAAGATTACAGTAACTAAGGTATTCTTTTAAAGTGTTTTCGCTACTTGGTTACCACCCAAGTTAAACTCTACCATGTGATCAAGGTGGACCTCACCATTATCCAATCTGTTCTAAAACCAAGTTTTAATTAAGTTATTGACACAAGCTCAAGTTTCAATTCATTTGGCACAAAACTTTTCATTTTTGTTGTACATTTCCTAGAATGTACAGTGCAAGGCTAAGTCTAACTTGAAGATGCATTGTTTCTTTAAGCATGTCATTTGATCAGGGTTGCTTCATCTGCTACTTAAAACTTGCTCTAGAACTCATGCCATTGCTGTTTAGTTTTAAAACAGAATTGTGTTGGTTTCATGAAAATATTTGAGAACAAATGTTGTGTCTTAGTTTTGATCACACAATTGTGCTTGATGTCCTGATGTCAAGAAAGAAATCACTTTGATGACTAGAACTTAACTTTTCAGTATTTGTTGTGTGTGAATGTTAACTTGTGCTGTTGAGTGATTCATCAGTCTTAAGTTTTTCTTCATGTTTCATTGAACATTCTGGTTCATTTATGCCTGTGCGTGTTCAAAAGACTGGTTGGTTTCTTTTATTTACTTTATTTTTAACAAATGAAATGGTTACACTTTGGTTATTTTCAGTGAAATAGTCTTTAGTACTTCTCTATTTGTAATGTTGAATTTTTAAAAAGTAAAATAAAATTTGAACAAGTTTTATAATGCCAGTTTTGACTTTGATATATTTGTATTTTGAACTCTTTCTCTATGTTGTGTGTTCAAACACTTGTCCAGAATGTTTGTTTCCCTGTCTTTGTGAACAAAGTTTAGTGCATGGATACAAAAACAACTATTAAACCATCCATCACTTTGAATGCTCTATTGTATTTGTATGTACTGAATCCGCATCAGATTTTGTTTTGATAAGCAAGAAATAAAACATTTTTCTACAACATGTCCATTTTGTTGTAAATCAATTACTTAACAATTTTGGCTTTGAACTCTATATATCTATACACACTTGCATCTAAATATTTATGCATGATGTTTTAGGTCAGTAAGGAAATAGTTCTAATTGAGGAGTTTTGATATTTCCTTGGGAAAAGAAATACTGTTTCTGAGGTTTTAAAATTATTGGTGTACATAATAGACTCAGACTATATCAAAAACATTATAAAAGTCAATATCATGAAATATTTTTTGTGGTCATTGTAAACTTTCTACTTGGGTCTGTTTCTGCACAGATGAGGTTAAATTAAAGTCAATGTATCATTTACTTTCTTACAGCCCATCACCTCTTTTGGGATATGGGCCACCAACAATAGACCTCCTGAGTCCCCTGTCTTGGGCCATACATAGTGTTCCAGGTGTAACAAATTTAATTGTGTCTGCCTCTAGTGCGCATTACCTGATTCTTCTAGGATACCCTCCCTTTTTTTGCTTTATGGAATCCACTTTACTTTAATGCCTGCCTTGTGAAGCTAAATGGTGATTTGCACAAAGTACACCCCATCCAGCCCCACCACCTACAGGAGTTTGGTTGGTTTGTTTGCAAAAGATCATTGTTGCTGATGGTTTCTGGCCATTGGATGTGAAGGATTCTACTCAGGCAGCTGTTAGGAAAGTTTGCACTTGTTAAAGGCAGTTTTAGTTGTTCTCATTTCAAAGGCTTCAATTTCAAGGAGGCTGTTAGATAAATTCTCTAGGGGTGTAGATAGAAAAAAGAATGATTAGAGATGGGAAAGGATCATTCATGATACACATACTGTACACATTGAAGACAATGGGACTAGGAGTACTGATTTGTGTCACTCATTTTGAAGTTAACTTTTCATAGAACTTGAAAAATGTGATGTACCCCGTACTTGTCATGCTGCAAGTCGTGACTATAATTTGGGCAGACAAATAGAGCTCTTCGACACTATGGGGACACACTGTAAGACATAACATGGGTGATGATTATCCTTCAAGACAAGAAGCCAAGAAACAAACACCAAGTAGTAGATTAAACCAAGTTATGTGTATTAAAAACAAAACAAAATTAAGTACACAGTCCATTCTAATTTATGTCAATACATTTTGTATGTACACACTGACACATACATTAGCAACACTTGAATTCAACTGAAGATCACATAACATACCAGTAAAAAATTTCACCATATTTACCTGACTTTTACTTGATTCAAAATTTTACAAAGTTAAATGTGACTAAAGAAGCAGGGAGAAATGGAACAAGATATGAACAATACAAAGCTGTCCAAATAAAAATTGCATCTATTTTTTCCCCTAATGAATTATTCATAATTTGGTAAAACATTCATTGACGTGTAAATTCAAAAAATATTGTTCAGTAAAAAGATATATTCAGTGGAGGATATAATTATGAGCGCTGGATATACATACAACTGTTAACCATAGGAAGTAAGCAAAAATTGTATTATAATGTTAAGTTTTAAAAACCATCAATAAAGCAAAAACACAAAAAAACTTAACTAAACTTAGCTTATGCTCAGCTAAGCTCCTTCTTCATGGTTGAAGATTTCCTATGAACTCAAACCTGGCTAAGATTGACTGCTACAAAATGTAGCATCAAAACATTTTAGATTAAGAAAAACTTTTAGGTACTTTGAAAAATAATAACAGAACTTAGAAAAAGATCTACATTAGATCCTTGTAGCACAAATAGCTAGACAGAAAGGATCTGGCAATTTTGGCACGATTTTAGCCTTGGACACTGTCCGATAGGAGCCTACTGCGGTAGGATACAAGAGAATCACGACCCCAGATGTTTACGCTGTCACACTGAAGACAAGACAGTAGAATACATCCTCTATGATTGCAGGGTGCTAAGAAACACAATTGAAGATGCGACTAGTCTTGGAACAGATATGCAGGGATCTTGCTTTGCACAGAGACAAGCCAACCTCACAGAAAACTGCCAGATACCTGTACCGTGCTGTCAGGAATTAATCAGAGTACGAAGCCATAGTGCACGGAAGCTTACAAATGTTGCAAAAATTTAGAACTGCTTTCAGTTTATTGTGACTATCACTGTACGGTACAAGAAAAGTCTAGCATTGACTAAAAGGTGCATAGTTCTTACTATTAAATATGAAAAGCTGACAACACAACTTTGATGTTCTAATCACGCATATACATCACAGCAATGTTCCAAGCAAATTTCAATCTAGATGAATTCAGTTGAAATGATCATACTTCAAGAACATCCCATGTACAAATGAATTGACACAAAACATTCCAGTGACTGGAAACTGTTACTAGTTTCTCAACACAATTCTATGTTAGCAATCCTGAATCCATTATCCCATGAGCTGCCTCTTCATTTTCTTGTTTCTATTTGAATTGAAGGAGAGTATTACACAATGTCTTGACTAGCATTGAGGAAATAAGGGTCAAGGGTCAAACATCAAGTTGTACCAGACAACATTCAATGTAAGTCAATAAGTTAACTTTAAAAATCATTTTCTTTTATTAACAATAATAATTAATAAATATAAAAAAAAAAAAAAAAAAATTTAAAACCTATCAATGAACAAAATGAAAGACTAAAGAATTTTCAATTTTTGAAATAATTTTAGTACACATAAAAAGATATAAGAGATTTGTTCAAACCTCATGCAGGTAATAGAAAAAAAAGATTCAAGTCAATAATAGTGACCACATCTACGATAGGAGAATAATAGATACAAATACTGACAACCATTTCATAAGATATAGACAGACAATACATTTTATTTAACAAATCAATGGAATGATATTTTTTAAGAAGATTGGGGTCTTCATGACGGAGATAATACTAGTGAAGTGTATTGTCAACTATTTATTTTATCTAGCCACTAAATAAATGAATCAACAGCAGCATTCTATGAGACAACAGTCTCTGCATCATGTCATTCTAATTTTTGGATTTTTATTGTCATTTAAGTGTAATTTCCCAGAGACAAATGCCTTAACAACAATGATATTTTGACCACCCTGTACTGCAAACCAATGCACTATGCACAATAGACCCTGAAACGAATGTTGCAAAACAGAGACACAGACGTTCTGCCCTAAGGGAGAGACAGTAAGAGACAATGGCTTTTTTGTACGCTGTGTAACTCTAAACACTTGACCTATATTCAATAGATAGGAGAAGTAATCCTTGAGGGATTAGGCTTAGGGGCATGACATGGCCTTAATATCCAAATATCAGCAGGAAAGAGACTGGTAAGATACAGTACCTGGTAACTGTTTTGAAATGAGGCCATCAACTATAAAAAAAAAAAAATTGCACTAAAGGAGTTCAGGAAGTGACTGTCACAGTATTTTGGGAAGTTGTACTGTAGGAAAGGAAAACATGTATGCATCAGCAGCACAGCCTTTGAGATCTGTGACAAGAACTGTTCAACCTGCAGAGAACTGTTGTTGTTGAGCTGAAACGCAATACTGTTGTGTTTTGTCATCGCATCACATCTACATTTTCTTTCCTGGAGCTGCTTGCTAAAGTTTAAAACACTATTGATACTACAGGACAGTATTCCTTTGATCTACACTTCAAATGAGTTCTGTACAAATATTTTGGGTACGGTATTTTATCTGAATGGAAGCATCTGATGTGTTCTGCCATCTTGGTTGTATTGAATAATTTACATAAGATAAACACAGTTTTACTTATTTTTCATTCAATACCATGGCTAGAATGTTATCTTAGAGTCCAATGGTTCTCATGTTTACTATCACGGCATAAAAGACAAAATCATTCAGCGCTTTAACAAATTCCATTGCTATTATACATGTCACTTTTTACAAGACAAATTACATTGACATTGTAAATAAATATACTTAAAATAAATATATTCATGTATGTATTCAGCAAAGATAAAACATTTTATTTGTCTTTATATTCCAAAAAGGTTTGACAACCAGATAGCACTTTCTTACACAATTGTATCATTCCCTTTTTTATGGATAGAGATTGCATTGAATGTTTCAATATTCTGTTGTCTTTGATCAAAGTTATTTGTTAATAATATATTCATACTGTTGTTCACACTAGCATTAACAGGAGCCTTGTTACATGTACCAATTCATTCAACTTTGCCCAACCAAACAAACATCCTGAATTTAAAAAATTAATAACACAAGCCTGACTCAGTAGCACTCATCTTCAGACTATGTCAATTTACAATTAGGAATATTCCAATGCGTGCCAGTCAACACCAGTAAAAAATGGATGAGCTTTGATTTCCTCAGAACCAGCAAGACCAGATCCCAGTCTTTCATGGGGGTTATGCTTAAGCAGCTTAAAAAAAAAAAAAGAAAAAGCAAACTATATTGAATAAAACAATAGCCAACTAGGCACATACAATTAGAAAACAAACAACAACAAAAAAAAAAAAAAGATTAATCAGATTCAAAGGCAGCTTAATGGATATTGTCCTAAAGTACATGACAGGATCTAAACTACATGTGAAAGAAACACAGCTATTAACATGGCCACTGTTTACAACCAATGAAGAGAAATAGTTACCTACCCCTTCCAGAAGTCCTTTAGCTTCCGTTGACACAAAACTTGGAACATAAAGGTATGTATGGGAGTTGATGCCTCCAGGGTGACACTCAGATAAGGTCTGGAATACAGAAATATGGTCAAGAAATAGAGTTAAGAAATTATAATACAACTGAAAAACCATTTCAATTTGTCACTTTTGTTTTAGAAGTGAACAAATTAGTTCAGGTCAATATTGTAGAAAGAGATGAACACATTTCGTATTGTTCAAAAGGGATTGATTTCCATTCTAGCTTTTTTTTGTTTTTTTCAATTTCTACTAATAACTCATGTTTTGCTCATACTAAAAAAAAATAAAGTCAAAAATGTAAAATTTGAATCATTTCTTTTGACAACATTTTATTTTGTTCGTCTGAAATTTTGCGCAAAAACTTGTGCTGTGTGAAAACACAGTGATATTACAATGTTATAAATAACATTTTACTCATTAGTAACAATATTTTTTTTACCGTTTATTATCTATGGGACACAGGGGAACATTCAATTAGATTGTATTTTTTTTTTTACTGACACTGAAATAATATCCCTTTTACATATAAATGGCAAAAGTAAGACTCAAATTTACTACTCTATTTGAACATAAAGTAGGAATGGATAAAAAAAAAAAAAAATTATATTGCTTGTCAGAAATACGACTGGATCTTTCTGCTGCTGAGAAAAACAGTCTGACTGGGATGACGTACTGACTTAATTTGAGTAGCAAAGTGAATAAAGCCATGTCAATATTAGTATGACAGCAAAGGACAGTAAATCTTTGGTTTTACAGAATTTCGTATTTTCGTTTCTGAGATCAGTTGAAAGAACCCCCCCAAAAAACCCAGATAAAACCCCCCAAAACCCAATTCCCAGTACTATGATGCAGAAGTAAGTTACTTACCCTGCCTACCAACAACTCATACAGAAGTGCCCCAATGCTCCACCAGTCACATGACTTGTCAAAGCCGGTAATGGATCTTACTTCTGTAGACATGGAAACATTCAGTGTTATTATACAATGACATGCATAGAATACAACTAACTTATGGTCGATTCAGTCACATCACTGAAACCAAACATATCAGGCTATTTACCAGGGGCAGCATACAGACTGTGAACAGCCTCCCAGTCTAGGTCACATTCACCTTGACCCAAGTGACAAAAGTAGGACAGGTACACTTGTCCACCTTCTCCTAGTAGAACATTGCTTGGTTTCAAATCTCTGACATGGTGAAACAGAACAAAAATGCGTACATAAATAGGAAATAACATTTTTTTTTTTTACAATTCTTTTTTATTGTAGTGATAAGTTGTCAAAATTATTTGTGTGTGTGTTCACTGACTCTAAATGTAAAGATATTATCTTCTCAATTTTTTATCTAATGTCAATATAACTATTGATAGTGTGATTAACAAAATAATTCACTTACCTACAAATAATTCCTAATGAATGAAGCCTGGATACTGCAGTAACCAACTGAGCCATCCACTTTTTGACGCTCATCTCCGGGATGTGCACACCTTCAGTGTTTGTAATGTCTAATCTCTCAAACATGTCCGTCACTGTCCTGGCTCTGTTTCGCGTGGGGGACTTTAGGTCACACTCAAATGATGCCGACCTTGTGATATCTTTTGAATTCATTCGACTGAGAATTAATTTATGGGGCGTGCTAGTCTGCCGGATCAACGGGCCAGGCTGTCCGACATTAGCTTGACCGTTAAATTCACTGTCACTTACAACGAAAACACTGTTGGAATTAGTATCAGTTTCCAAAATCTCTTTGACTACATCACCATTAAGCTCATCACAATGCAAAGATTTGTCTATAGCTGATAAACCCTGAACACTTTCCTCTACAGGCTTGCCATTTGCCAAGTTTTCACTGGTCGAGTTTGAATTATGGTCACTGACGTCATCCTCAGAAGACCGGTTTACATCATAGATGCTTGGCTCTTCTGTGGACTCAGAGAAACTGGAGTCTTGCTGCTCTACAACAAGGATGGCGCCAGTCTCCGCTGCATTATCAGCATTGACTGTGACAGATTTGTGACTGCCATCGTCAGACAAAACTCTGTCAACATTCTGAAGAAGTTCTTTTGAATTTCTAATAATATCTGATGAGTTGAATGCTGATGGCGGGAGTACAGATGGGAAGATACCATCAGTACTTAAGTGTCTGACTTTGCTATCACAAGCGACATTCTCTGAATCTTTGCGTGTCAACTGGAACACCTCATCAGCACTGATCTGTCGAGGCGTGAGTTTCAGAGGGACAGAGACAGAGTCTTCTGGTATAGAGTCAATTTTGTCCCTGAAGGACAGGCTGTGTCTCTGAGTATCCTCACTGTCGAAGCTGGTAATGGAAAAGCCTTCAACGTTGGAGCGATACTCCTGCAAGTAGCTCTGAAAGTGGTCTTCCTCTAGCATTGTTGTGGGGGATATGACACTACTGTCTGTCTCACTGATTGGGGCACAATCGTCAGACAGACTTGAGAATCTTCTGTTCAATGGAAGCTGTTTCTTCTGAGCAGAAATGTCCTCGGTTAACTCTGATGGGACTTCACTCAGAAAACTGTCCACTTCCTGTTCATGACAAGAATAACTATCGCTGTTTCGCTCTACATTTGTTAGGCTGACCTTTCTAGTCAATGTGGAAAATCGTATGACCTCAAGATCATCAGGTGAGGTTACATCTGTTAATGATTTCAAATACTTTGTAGCCTCTGGACCTGTGTCCTTGTGATGTGTCCCGACTTGCCCTGCTACATTGGCCTCCACTTTTGTGCCAGAGTAAACGTTTGTGACCTCTGGCTTAATGATTTGAAGTTGAAGGTCAACAGTGCCCTGATTGCCCTTGTCACAGTTCAGATAGTCCCCAATGTATGCCCACAGTTTGCCTCCACTAGCATATTGGAGCAGGAGGAAGATGGAGTCGTCAGTCTCATAGAACTTGTGAAGACTGACCATGTGTGGACAACTGGTCGGCAAGATGCTGGGAGTTCTTGGGCCTTCAGTATTTGTCTTTGGTATTGACTTTAAGAAGAGAAAACAATAAAATACTTGTCATCATAGAATTATAACTCAAGTTGGCGAAATGAAAACTGAAAATATATAGTGCATTGTTGAGAATAATATTTACATTTAGAGAAGTAGCACAAAGAATTACCAGACCTGCTACCAAAAAAAGTCCAAATGCGTAACGCTGATGGTCAAAATGCATATTTTGGCACCAGAATGCGTAACACTTACGCAATCCACTATTTTGTCATATATATATATTTTATATATATAATATTAGATCTAGATGTCATGATTAGATCTACAATCTAAATCTAGATCAATACGACAATAGAGATATCTAGACTAGATCTATGTCTATATAATGAATATAATCTACTCTAGATCTGGGCTCAAGAGTATTACCGATGCCGTGGATCCGCTACAAACGTAGGTCTACTCCAAACTTTCGTAGGCCTACCTTCATCCTTGATCTATTCTATACTAAGACTAAGAATCTAGTCTAGATCTTGACTAGATGGTAGTAGATGTTATCGATCTAGATCTAGTCAATCTAAATCATACTACAACTAAATTGGATCTAGATGTAGATTGTAGAGTAATGTAGAGAATCATGACATAACGTAATGACTAGCTTGACTCTAGCTAGAAAGCTGCTAGATCTATTCCTGTATAACAAGTTATCTAGATCTAGAATACAGATCTAGATCTAGACTAGATATCTACAATGTCACTCAATGTGTTTTGAATCGATAGCATTTCGATATTTTTTTTCTATGTCTATACAAATGAATTCGGGAATCATGGATTCAACATAATTAATTTCTACTAATGAACTTACAAAAAAAAAGTCACGTTGGTGTATCAGCTAACTGATGGTACCAACCTACCACTCCCTCACTCTCGCGTTCTTCATTTCTAGACTAAATCTAAATGCTTTTAAGAACCAATCAACGTATAGATCTGGACACAATGTGTTCCCCCACCTTTTCTGTTCCCCCCTCCCCCAAACAGGACGGCTTAGCGTGACCTTCGTGACCGCTCGTAAGCTAGTCAAGAGAGGGGGAAAAAAAAGGATATGAAATGCGTAACACAACGGGTTAAATGCGTATTTGCGTACTGACGGTCATTTTTGGGAGATTTTGCATAACAAATACGCATTTTGCGTAACGGTAGGCAGGTCTGAATTACACTAAAATAATAATATATAGTATGATGTTGAGGATAAGTATTTACATTTAGAGAAGTTAGGGTTAGGAATTGCAATAAAATAGTTTGTAAAAAAAAATATTTTTTATTTATTAAAAAAAAACAAAAAACAAGTGTGATTATTAAAGTTTGTAGTTCAGTTCATAAAAAACTTCAAGCGTGTCATGATGTGGTGTCCCACACAGTCAAGGTACAGCTCTAACATATCGTATTAGCATGCATCAAACCAGAACCAAGATATTCATTACAAAATGTTTTTACATAGATATGAATACAAAGAAAACAGGTTTCAAGTTTTACCTTAAATACAAATGTTTCATCTGTACATTTATCTCTCACTAAAATGACTTTGTCAATAGTACCTAGTACTTGATAGCTTTGTAGTTCACGCACTGATCCTCTAATAAATGCAAAAGAAGGATCCAGATCCAGGGAGGGAGAAAGGAAACTGTCAGCCTAGAAAGAACATAATCTTATCTTCTTATCTTATATAATACAGACGTTACTTCAAAAAAGAAGATGATTACGTCCTACGCGTCATGCATTTAGTCATGCATATTAACCAATGACTTAAATTCTGCCAAGTCACTGGTTTTTCTGGCTAGCTCAGGCAACCCATTCCATGCTCTAATAGCACTAGGGAAGAAGGAGTATTTGTACAAATTTGTCCTAGCATATGGGACGAGGAATGTGCCTTTATTTTTGTGTCTTTCAGAGTATTTTATTAAATTTTGTTTTTGTATTTGAAGATTATGGTTCAGTGTTTTATGTATAATTGCTACTTTACTTTTGAGTCTTCTGTCCTGAAGGCTTTCTAAATTTAGTGATTTTACTAATGGTGTTACCCTAGTCAAATGTGAATATTCGTTTGTTATGAATCTCACTGCTCTATTTTGTGTTTGTTCCAGTTTCTTAATGTTTTCTTGAGTTGAGGGGTCCCACACGGTGGATGCATATTCTATTATTGGCCTAACCAAGGTTAAATAACATTTTAGTTTTATGTTCTTATTTGATTTATAGAAATTTCTTTTAATAAACCCTAATGCTTTGTTGGATTTTTTTATAGTTTCATCAATATGTGGATTCCATGACAGTTTTTCATTTATTATAACACCTAGGTATTTTGAGTTTTTAGTCTGTGTTACTGGTTTGCCATGAATAAGATAAGTGGAATTAATTTGTTTTAGTTTTTTTGTTACTCTTAACAACTGACATTTTTCTGGGTGGAAAGACATGCTCCAATTTGATTCCCATTTCTGTAATTCATCTAATTCTCTTTGTAAAATATCTGTGTCTTGTTTTGTTTTTATTGTTCTATATATTATGCAATCGTCTGCAAATAATCTGACTTTTGTTCCTGAACTAATGCAATTTGGTAAATCATTTATGTAAATTAAAAATAGTAGTGGACCCAAAACTGTTCCTTGAGGTACACCTGAGTTTACTGTTATTGGTGTTGATTTAGAGCCATTTATTATTACAGTTTGTTCTCTCCCTATCAGAAAATCTTTAATCCACTGATGCAGTGGACCGTTAATGCCGAAATATTTTAATTTTTTAAGCAAACTATGGTGGTGAACTTTGTCAAAAGCCTTGGAAAAATCTAGTAAGATAGCATCTATTTGTTCACTATTATCTAAACCTTTTGAAAAATCATCAATTAGTCCTATTAGTTGTGTTTCACATGATCTATATTTCCTAAAGCCATGTTGGTATGGGGTGAGGACATTATGTTTGTCTAAGTGGTTTATGATATTGCTACATATTATGTGTTCTAGTATTTTACATGTGATGCTGGTAAGTGATACTGGTCTGTAGTTTCCTGGATCAGATTTTTCTCCTTTTTTAAATAGGGGGGTGACATTAGCTTCTTTCCAGTCCTTTGGTACTCTGCCCTGGTTAAGCGATGCTTGAAAGAGTATTTTGAACACTGGGGCTAGCTCATTGCTTAGTTCTTTGAGTAATCTAGCTGGAATACCATCAGGTCCAGACGCTTTATTTGGTTTGGTGTTGGCTAATAGTTTTTTAATTCCATTTTCTTGTACTACTAAATCTTCTATGTTGTCTACTTGGTTCAAATTAAGAAATATGTCTTTGTCTCCTGGGGCTGAGAATGCTGATGCAAAGTATTTGTTTAGGATGTTTGCTTTAGTTTCATTATCATTATGTATTATGTTATGTTCATCTTTTAATGGCGCTATGCCTGTTGTTTCCATTTTCTTAGACTTAATGTATGACCATAGGTTTTTGTTATCTTTAGATATTACATTGTTGATGTATTCACTCTGCAGCTGTCTGCTTACTTTTTGGGTTAGGTGTTTAATTTTTATATACTTTTTGTAAACTCTTTCTGCCTTGGTTGCTTTAAATTTTCTATATAGGTTTTCCTTCTGTTTACAAAGCTTCTTTAGTCTATTATTAAACCAGCATTTATTTATTTTGTTTGATGTGTATTTAGTTGGTATATGATTTTCTATAATGCTTTTAAGATGGTTTTTAATGAAATTCCAGAGGTCATCGACTGGTTGGTTAATGTCTTTTTCTAATAAGAATGTTTGTTGAAAGTTTAATGCAGCTTGGTGTAGTTGTGTTAGGTTACATTTATTCCAGAGTAAGATTTTTCTTTTGGTTTTTGTATTGGCTACTGCTTTTATCTGACTGTGTATTTTTATGATCTCATGGTCTGATAGACCAGGGATAATATCATAATCTACTACTAATCCAGGTCTGTTGGTTAAGAAGAGATCTAATGTGTTGTTAAATCTAGTTGGCTTTTTAATGATTTGATCTAAACTTAGGTTGTGTAAAGTTTCTATGAAAAGCTCATTTATGTCCTTAAGGTTTTGGTGTTTATCTATGGTTAGTGTTTTCCAATTTATATCAGGTAGGTTGAAGTCACCCATAATCCAAAAAACTGCATTTTTATTTGTCTCTTTAAGTGTAGTAATCTGATTACATAGTTCCTGCATGTATTCTAAACTAGAATTTGGTGGTCTGTAAATGCTGCCTATTATAAGGGATGTTGAGGTGGTATTAATTTTACAAAATGTAGATTCTATGTTTTTTGAGCTAGGTAAGGTAATTTCTTCTGCTATAAGAGTGTTTTTTATTGCTAAAAGAACTCCTCCATGATTATCAGCCCTATCTTTTCTAAAAATTTCATAATTACTATTGAAAATTTCTGCATTATAAATTTCAGGATGTAGCCAAGTTTCTGTTCCTGCAATTATGTCTGGTTTCTCACATTCTAATAAAATTTCTAAGTCTGCTGTTTTGTTCCTAATGCTTTGAAAATTTATTACTAAGGTTTTAAGGTATTTTGGTATTACTTCTTTGGTAGGTTTGTTTAGTGAGGCTGTTGTATTAATTTTAGTAGATTTAGGTTTAACAGGAGTGGATCTGGCTAGTGGTTGGTGAGTTGGTTTTGGGATGGTGTTTAGGATGTTGAATGGGTTAGAAGTGTCCGCATCAAAGGAATCAAACAGTCCTGATGTAAACTGAGGTAACCCACACGGTACACAGTGCCATGATGCATCTTTGTTGCCTAAGGCATAATACACAGGTGTATTCATATGGAGACATGATGCATGGTACCATTCATCGCAGGTGTCACATTGAATGGCTTTCTGTTTCATGGTGCATACTTTTTTGCAGATGTTGCATCTATCTTTAGATCTAGGCCCTGGATTTGACTCTACATCCCCTGCTATTAATATTAACAGTGAAAGGTATTTATTTCTACTGTGTCTGATTGAGAACTTCCATTTGTGATGGGTAATCTTCTTTAATGTTATGGATGTGTATGTTAGGTTATTTTTTAAGTTGCATTGATCTAAAGTGTGATGATTGATTATGACTGTTGTTTCCTTTTTAAGTTTAGTGTTGACTGAGGTAGATCTAGTTCTGTGTTCAGCTAGTGTGTATTTAGTAATTATTAGGATAAACAGCCAGAGCAATTTCATGATGACTGTTGTTGATTTTAGTTTTAAAAGGTCTAGTCTAAATCTAGTTTAAGGTTAAAAATGCCTAAGATGGCCTAAGCTAAGTCTAAGTCTAAAGTGATAGCTAATTTACAATGACAATCAAATGGTTTATTCAAAATATAGACCTAGACTAGATCCAGATCTAATGGTAGATCAATATATTTATGTGTTTAACTAACTTTAACTAACTATATAGAGTATTACTATTAGTTTATAATTAGTAGTATTTGTAGATGGTTAGTAGATCTAAGGCCTTAATTAAAGTCTAAGTCTAAGACTGACTAGATCCAAAAATATAAAAATAAATATAGACTAAATAATATTAAATATAATTATAAGGATTAGTTGATTAGTAAGACAAAATAGTCCTAAACTTAGAGTTGTTAATTTGAATTAATTAGTGGAAATAATGCTGAATTAAGTTAAATATATAATTTAAAGATATTAGTTTATTAGTTGAATAGCTTTTTAAAGGAATTTTATTTGGTTTATATACGACAAAACGAAAATTTAACTCATCTATGATAACTGTAAACAGGGAGCAGCCATCTTGTCAAGAGCGCGTAACTCTTACTCTCATAAGTTTTCAATAACTTACTTGGCATCTAATACATTCAGCACAAAAGATATTTTAGGAACTTTCACTAGGCCAATAATGCCAAACTTACACCCCATCTTCTTTCATCCACATTTTCAGTGGCCAGGTGCTTGCTGAACAAATCTTCTGCTTTCATTAAATACTGGGCCGTCTTTCTTCTTACAGCATCTCTGCGAGCTTTGTTTGTGTCACCTAGTCAAAATACAAAAGTTTAACAGTAACACCATGCTGACAACATTTAGAAAAAGTAAAAATAAACTATTCTAGAATTTTTAAAAAATGTTATTTACATTTAAACTTTTTCTTTCATTGTTTCTTAAAACACTTTGCGAAATGTTAGTGAACCTCACTGGAGTTCATCAGTTGTACCAGCTCTTTCCAATGAAATCTCTTCCGTTTTTTTTATTATTATTCCAAGCCAGGTTTTCAATTAGCCATTTGTCTGTCTCCATATCTTTTAAGCATCAATGTTTGGACTGCCTTGAATCATTCTTACACTTTGACCTTTCTTACCTTTTTCCAAGACAAAAATTCAGATTCTTTTTTTTTTCTTTCTTCCATTTTTCAATTTCCTATTTTCTTTTTGAACTCTGTTAACTCTATCCAGAAGAAATGAAGAAACTAATAGTGAATAGAATAAATGCGAAATGGACAAGCTCTCATACGAATCACAAAAAAGATGACGCTTACAATAAGCTAGATCAATGTCTAATCTTTCGCTTCAGAACCGGACACAACAGAATGAGACAACATATGTTCTGGAAGCTCAAAATTGGAACCAGTGAAATCTGCTCATGTGGAGTGTCACCAGAGAATGCTGACCATGTCCTTCAAAACTGTTTTCTTTACCAATAGGCCCGAAAAAGACACTGGCCCTAAAATATCCCTGTAGAAAGAGAACTATATGCAGAGCTCCCTGATTTGAAAACCACTGTGCAGTTCATAGTCCATCTCATATATTGGTCTAGTCATCTGAACGCTACAACATAATAATGAGAACAAGGAAGAAACTCTTTAAAAAGTTTATCCATTTAGTAGGCATTACAATAATCAAAGGAGGCCCAGTGGCTGAGAGGTAAAGCGCTTGGCTTCTGAACTGGGGGTCCTGGGTTCGAATCCTGGTGAAGACTGGGATTTCTAATTTTGGGATCTTTGGCGCCTCTGAGGCCACCCAGCCCTATTGGGTACCTGACATTAGTTGGGGAAAAGTAAAGTCTGTTGGTCGTTGTGCTGGCTACATGATACCCTTCGTTAACTGTAGGCCACAGAAACCATCTGCCCTATAGATCGCAAGGTCTGAAAGGGGAACTTTTTACTTTACAGTACTAAAAAATGTGACCTATTTATAAGTACTACTATATTATAACTATATAAGACTGGGAAAGAGACTGACCCTGAACACCTTGAAGTAAGATACCAACACCACTTTTATAATAGGCAAAGGCCACTTCAAACTCTCCATTAGCTTCACTGTTCTGGGCCATGCTGATCTGACTGGCTGCTAAATAGATGTAATCTTCTTTCCCTGAAGAATACAAGAAACATTATGATTTGTTATATTCACATTGCTTTAAAAATAATGACCATAAGGAGCATATTTAACAAAAAAAAATCATAAACTTATTTTAATTTTAAAAATGAGAAGGGTGACAATGCTTCACAATGTAGACATTGGCAAAGTGAATATTTGAGATGAAAGATTCACTTAGAACAATGTCCTTTTAATTTTATTTGTTGAGGAAAAAAAATCAATAATCATGATATATAAAATAAAACCACATTTTGAACATGATTCTGTCTGGAAAGAAATCATTTTTGTTTTCTAGTCAACCATCATTACAATTGCAAACAAGTTGTTCCAATAAATTATATTAAGCTTTATTGATCATCAATCACCTATTAAGTTCATACAAATGTACCGTATACCTCCTAAGTCCATTGAAGTCACACTTTGGTCACTCATTGATCTGGGTTTTTTAGGGCTCCCAGTGACAAGTCTTTTTAATAAACTCCTAGAGGTGTGGCTAGGAGTGGACTTGTTGCTGGAACCTCTCTCAGACTCCACTGACTTGTCTGAGTTCACGCTATGGGACCTGGAGGACTTGGTGGAATGTGACCTGGGAGGGTCATCTTGTAATTTGTTCTCTTCATTGGCTGGCCTAGGGATAACCAGCATAATACATCAGTGAAGTAGTCAAGTTTTCCTTTAATAAAAGCTAACAAACTAAAAGGGAGTAAACATACAAGGTAACAAGTATGTGTATATATATATTGTATCATAATGTGCAAGTGAAAACTTTTTATAAAAAACATCAAACTTTTCAAATTTAACTTGGAAAAGATGATAGTTTGTAAGATGAAAACAGATAAATAGGTATGAGAGAGCATGGATGTTTCTTTTCAATGTTAGGAAGTTGTTCCTAGAGTAAAGCATTATTATACTAATAAAATGTCAGAGGAGATATTTCAATATCATATGGTGAATTGTGAATGAAGACATTGCACAGAACCTTTATTTATTCATTGTTTGAATGAAAGTTTGATGTTAGAACTAGATATATCTATTAATTAAATGTTCAAGTTACTCAAGACTTCTCTAAAAATACTGAATCCTAATTTAATGATGTGATATCAAAAGTACCAGGACGATGGAATATTGAGCCAAAATGTTGTACAAAATATATTCAAAGACAACAAAAATTGTGTTATAATTAAGTTTGTAAGTCTTTTAATTTTTTTTTTCATTACATTCTTAAAAACCCATTGGGACTCCTTACCAGGAGGTGACAGTACTCCCCCAGATGCCTCCATACCAGGAGGTGCCCCCAGATGCCTCCATACCAGGAGATTACAGTACTCCCCCAGATGCCTCCATACCAGGAGGTTACAGTACTCCCCCAGATGCCTCCATAGTAGGAGGTTACAGTATTCCCCCAGATGCCCAGCTGGTTTGGAAAGAGGAGGAGGGGAGAAGGAAATACCATTGGTATAAGTTTGAGAACCACTGATCTATAGAAAAACAGTCTGAAGGTCTTAACAATGAGGTACCCATTCTGAGACAGTTTAGATCAACTGGATGCATACAGTGTTTTAGTTTGTGATTTAAGTTTTCTGTCAACTTACTTTTGTGTTCCTACGGCAACAATACTTGGAGATCGTGTTTGCCACTCTACAGACAAATCTAGGTCACCCTTACCACACTCCACTTTAGAAACATCCGAGCTCTGTGAGTCCCTGCGGATTGGGTCAAACTGGTCCAGGTCAGTTCTGCCCCCAGTGGTCAAGCTACTCTTTCTACTGCTGTCAATGTCACTTAGATCGGAAAGCTTTTCTAATGTTGAAGATGATGGAATGGAATGATTGGTCAGGGTTGAGTCTGTGCTGACCATTGTATCTGCCCTATCAACCGGGCCACATTCCTCTTTCACATCAACTGTGTCCCATAAAACAAGAGAAAAATGCCAGAATTAAATATTGAATACAAAAGGAAAAAAAAAAGACAGAATATTCTAGTATAACGCCTTCTGAAAATCATAAGAAAAATGAATTAAGAAAGATATCACCAGAAAGCTTAAAAAAATAAAAAGCAGTTCTTTAACTTGAATATACACTTACAATATCAAGAGTCTAAAGAAAATGGAAGTATCTACCTTAAAAAATCTCAGAAAGTAAATAAAATTGAAATAAAAATAATATAAAAATGTGGCCATGGGAAGATTGAAAATTAAATACCATAGAAAATGGTTACTGCCAATTTATAGCTATAGAATGTGTATGTATTTAAAAATGTCTTTAGTAGTACAGTATTATGAAGTGGCCAAGTGATAACAGATACAACACTTGGCTGCTAAATCTAAGACCATGAATTCCTATGGAAAACTGGTTTTTAATGTACTAGGTAACTGTGAAACTTCTGACAGATGTTTTATCTCTACAGAGAACTAATGGGATGAAGTTTGGAGCACACTTAACATGTTATAACCTTAGCATGATGAGACAGACCATGATGATATAGTGAACATAACATGAGAAGAACCATAACTTTATGACGTTGCATATATAAGAACTAACAATATCCAAAAACGTCATTGTAAAACATAACACTTAAACTAATATTCAATCACAGTGACAATATTCAATCACAGTGACAATATTCAATCACAGTAACATAATTCAATCAAAGTGACAATATTCAATCACAGTAACATAATTCAATCACAGTGACAATATCCAATCACAGAGACAATATTATTCCAGTATTTTGTTTACCTTCACTGTTCTGCTCAAAGTCACTCAATTGGGCACACATATTGAGACTAGCCAACAACCAGCTATTACTCTGACTCAAGGCATCCACCTCATCTGGGCTGGTCAAGGAAGATTCATGGCCCACTGGATCAAAAAAGGCCAGGTCTGTGTCTGGTAAAGAGCTGGCCAGTATAGAGTCTTCATCTGTGTCCAGAGTTTCGTCCCCAGTGGAGGAGTCCAGGCTTATGTTATCAGCCACCTGGGGGAAGTTCCATGTTCCTTCTAAAAATGCAGGCCTAGTCAAGAGAAATATAACAAAGCAGGTCATGTCAAATGAGATATATAACAAAGCAGGTCATGTCAAATGAGATATATAACAAAGCAGGTCACATCAAATAATAGCAGGCCTTGCCAAACATATCGATAGTAAAGTGGTTGGAAATTTGAGTTTTAAAAATTCTTTTATTGTAAAAATTGTATAAGTATCAAAAAGATAAAAATTGTTGTCAAATATAAATATGACTTGTCAGAAAGATGAGGTGGGTGATACCTGGTAGAGTTGTTAGGTGAGATTTTAGGCTCTGTCTGCACAGCTGGGGGACCAATGTCCAATGAGTGGCCTTTCACCAGAGCAGCTGTAGCCTTGTCATCTTTGGAAGTCACAACTGGAACTATATCAGGGGGTGGATTGCCATCAGACTTGTGTCCACTATGGATAATGTCCAGGTTGGAAGGCAATGGGGTCATGATAGAACCTTTCTTCAATGAATCTGATTTACTTTTACCATCCTAGAGTCAGACAAAAGTGTACTTATTCAGAAGAGGTTGGTAACATAAGTATAGATTGGAAACATAGTCAAATAAATAAACATTAACGGACATTTCCATACATGAAATACTTTACTATATTATTTAAACCATTAAGACCCTGAGATATCATTGTTTTTTTCTTTGTATTGCAATAAATTAAAAGATACAAAAACAATAGTGAAAAAAAAATAATTAAAAAGTTAATATTAATTATTTAAAAGATACCTGCCCCCCCCCCCCCCCCCCCCCCCCCCCCCCCCCAAAGATTTCCACAACATTATAAATATATAAACAAGATTGCTGTGAAAGGTCACATTTCAAATATCCTAGCCTAAGAGCACAGAAATTAAATCGTGTTCAATTCTAAAACTAGAATGGTTCTATTCTAACACACATACACAATGTTCTAAAACTAATTTTTTATTTATATTTGAGCCTTTTGTTTTTAACCTACACCCTTATGCAACCTCCTAATCTGACATAATTTGTAACAACTTTGTTGAAATCTTGTGAAAACTTATTCTATTCTTGAATTCCTATAAGTATAAAGTAAAGAGGCTAGATGAGTTTTTAGTTTTGCTCTATAAAGCACTATGTAGGAAGAGACACAAGAAATCAAGCAGCCAGTATATTAGGGACAGAGTCCTAATAATCAAAACCCAAAGGCTGGGCCATGAGTAGGATGAGAAGTAAATTATTGAGACTTAGGCAGTGGATAACATTCTTGAAGACTGTGTGAAAAGTAAACCAGTCTATTTAAACTAAATGAAGCTATCAGCATCTAATCATATTAAAACCTATGTGACAATACATCAGTCCACAAATCACTTGCATACAAACCTCTAGAAACTGCTTGAAAACCAAAGACTTGTAGAGATGGGGTTGTGTAGCCACAAAGTGTAGAAGTTCTACAGCACTCAATCTCCTTTCTTCTATCACATTGTTATCAAAACGTCCTGAGGACATTCAAAAGAGACAGTTGACAGTATAATGGATAGAAACATGTACAAACACAAAACTATAACAATGTAACAACATATTGACTTACTAACACGTTTACCACTGGCAGACAGTGTAAGTGTGTGACTTCTAGCAGCTGCTACATATACATGGTAAGCTTATAACAGCTGTATCTGTCAATAGCACATTGATTTCTTTTTCACAGGATCAGGTTCTAATTTTTTTTAAAGCTGAATAAGCAGGTATGAGGCAGATATAATGGGCAAAATAGAACAATGCTTAAACTTTTAGATTTATCCTTTTAAAAAATTAAAGTTTTGATTTGCAGATTTCTTTTTATTTTACGTTATAAAAGAGTTTATCAATCTAAGATTCAAACATTTTGACAAAACAGAGCAGGAGATAAAACAATTCACCATTTATCTACATCACTACTAAACATTTGTTTACAAAATTTTAACAAGATGTTAAGCTGGAATTGTGTAGATATAGCAGATTTTTTGAAGACAAGAGCACAGAAACAAGATCATTATATAGATCGAATTCAACTAATTCAACAAGTACAGCTATATCTAGTAAACTAAATCAAAATTTATTGAGACAAACTAAGGAACAATTTAGAAAACTATTCTCATCCATTTTCAATCCTATTTTTTGGTAAAATCTAGAAAGGAATTTCCTTCTCAAGAAAATTTATTTGGCCACACTACAAAAAAAAAAAAAGACATTCAAGTAAAAAAGATTACAAAGAAAGTTTGTGTTGTCACAAACTCAGAGGCGGCCCCTGTGGGAGTCGGTTCCACCTATTTACAAGGAATATTCAAGACATGTTTTTGTTTTGATTGTCAAAAGTAATAATGTTTCAAAGATTCATTTGGCGTTTTAAAAACTATTTTTTTTTTTTTTTGTAAAATAGTTTACATGTTTTGGATGTTTCTTCAAAGTTAATGATAATTTATTTCCTTATCCAAATCTCCAGCTGGACAACGGGGGATGGCATCGAGCAGGCTATGAAACCGGGACGGTCGACATAATCACATAACCAGGCATTACTGTTAACTTAATAACAAACTAATAGCCTATTATTGATAAAGAGATATATTACACATTATGGCATGACAACTACCGGATATGTACAATATGTCAGACGAGCGATTTTAGATAATCTTTTGGTATTGATTTGTAATTGAAAAAAAAAACAAACAAAAAAACCAAAGCATTGAGCTTCTACTTTGGCAACGTCTGCTCGATGTCCCAGCACAGTTACCAACAGAGCTATTGGCATTTTCATTTAAATGGAACTAGAATGAGTATTAGGTCTACCTAAATTAAACTTCTGATTTAGCACTCTTAAGATCTATATCTACTAGATCTAGATCTAAAATATAAATTTGGAATAATATAGATGTAATTTAGATAACATTTATGTAAAACAAAAAGCCTAGATAATCTATTAATAGACTGAATGCAATATTAAATCTAAAAATATTTGGACTAGCCAAGCCATTGGACTCGCGACAAAAATACACCTTCTCAACCCAATCGTCATTCCAACTGCAACATATGCATGTGAAACATGGAAGTCATCTGTCAAAATTAAGAAAAGACTAAATGTGGCTCAACAAAAAATGGCTGAGATGGATTTTGGGAGTCAGTTACACAGATAGAGTCTCAAACAAGGAAGTTCTATGCCGAACACTTAGTGAGGTTGTGACAGAGCGTCGCATGAGGTTTTCGGGAAATGTTCTGCGACCAAGAGTTGCGATGACATGGAGGTCAATATGAGGAAAGCGCAAAAAGGGATGTCCTCATATTACCTGGCCCCACACCTTCATGGAGGACCTCAGAGCAGTGGACACCAGGTAGAAGGAGGCTTCAGACATTGCCAATGACAGATCTTTGTGGAGACAGCTTGCCGCCCAATGCACCGAATGGTGCGGGAGGACCTAAGTCTTAGTTAGTAAGATTAGTTTTAGTATTTTATAACAATGCAATATTGATTTAGACATTTGGAAATAAAAATCTACAATGTAAGTCTAGAAATTGAAATTATAGATCTTGATCTAGTCTAAATCATTTCTGCCTGGTTGTGCGGTTTGCGTGCTGGACTGTTGTTTGGATTTATTCATGGTCCCAGGTTCAAACCCTGCCCGCTCCCATCCCCTGTCGTGGAATTCAACTCTGAAGGAACATCCGAAACATGTAAAACAACAAACATTCTAATCTAGACCAAGAAATTCTAGATTTAGAATCTACAATGACTTTTAATTAGATTATAAATCTAAATCTAGTTTAAAAAATCTAGCTCTAGTGTAAAAAAATCTTTGAATTTTGAGGGAACTGATTATTACTATGCATTGCAACTTCTTGACACACGCTACTGCACGGATGTCACTGCATAAAAAGTCCATTTTAAAAAATGTGTGCAATATTTACATACAATGTGCATTTTTAGCCTTTATAAACAAATCTAAATGTTTTCTTTTAATTTTAGCAGACAGATGACCAGAAAAAAACACCTTTAACTAATATTTATATTTGTTGTGAACATTTCTTGTACATTTTATAAATATATTTGACAAAGTGATACTGAAAATACACAAAAAATTTTCTTTCTTTGTTAACATATTATAACATTACCTCCCTTATTTATGTAATTGTTTTATGAAAAAATTGCTTGCATAATTAATTTTATAAACTAAACGGTTTGCTTTTAGAAAACCAAAAGTAGCCGTTGCACCTTAACTTTTCAAGCAGCATTGCATGGTTTAAAATTTTTTAAATATTATTTATTTTTTTAATTATAGACTAATAGTTTAACTCTCCGGAACATTGCACTGGACGTTGGTTTTACTCAGCAAAAAGGTCGGATCAACGCTGAAATCATAGGTGATTTAAAATTATTTTTTTTGTTTTGATTTCTCCGGTTCATGTTTTTTATTGCTTAATTTTTTATCTAGAATAGTTTCCCTTTGCTAAACATCTATAATTTCCTCCATTTAACGTGTTTTTATTTTGTACGAAGTTTTGAAAGAGACTACATTTATTTTTTCCGTGTGCGTGTTTTTTTAACATGGGAGCCTCAACCAGGGCCATCTAAACTTTGTAGATCTAAATATATATTTCTTTAATGAGGAAGTATAATAATTCAGATGGCAGTGATTTTGTTTCATCTGATGGTGATATATTGATTCTAAATCTAATGATATAGATCTAGACCTAGACCTAGGGCTAGTAATGATGAAGTTTATCAGCTGATGAACCAGCCCTAACCCCAGCTAAAGTTCAATGTAGATCTAGAACTAATTAAAGCTGACTCTACATCATCTAGATCTAGATCAGATAGAGGTAGATCTAGATTTAAGATTTTTTCCAGCAAGAAATGTGGGTGTCAACCTGCATCTAATGAGCTGGAATATTTTTTTTTTTAATTGACAATGACATTGTTGATAGTCTTGTCAGCACAATAAATAGCTCTGCTGACCATAGGATTAAATTTCAGAGAATGGAGACCTAAAATTATAAAGAAAGACAGTATGTAAACACTGTAGGTCAGGGAGAACGGTTTATGTTTGTGCTGGATGGGAGTCGAACCCACACATTCCTATTGACTGCTTTCATGAATATCACAGCTAGAAGGAAGATTTATATACTAAGTACATGAAGAACTTTAGAAGAAAATACAATATATATATATATGCTGTACAGTTGGACTAGATTTAGGATAAAAGTTTTTTGTTCCAAGTGTGTTGCTTATTTTATGGGCTTTTTCGTTAAAGTAGTGACATTGGATTATTAGTTCCAGTTTATTATTTTTGTGTGTCTATTGCTGTTTCTTCTATGGTGTTTTGTAAATAAAATGGATAAAAATAAGAAAAAAAGTTCTTTGGATTCAATTCGGACAATAAATTTCTTATTACATGCAATTGGATAGATATTTTCAATGTCAGTTCGTGAGTTTTTCATTTTCAATTTTTATATTCAAAATCCAAAATTACAACAACATGATTTGTAAGCTAGAAAATTTAAGAAATAGAAAGGGCATGCATTTCTCTTTAATTCTTTATCAAATTTATTATTTTCCAATAATTAATAAAAAAGTTATACAAGTTAAATCGAAGCTAAGTAGCGCACTCTGAAATGGCATAAAAATTAACTCCGTCCAAACGTGGAAAATAATTTCGGAGTTTAACAGTAAACAAGGTCCAATGCCACACCTTTTGGAATGTGACAAAGTTGCCAAGCTTCATTTAGTTACAGAAAACAAAGGGATTTAATATAGTCACAATCGAATATAAGTACATCCTACAAACCAGAGCTGATTAAAAGGCATTATAAGAAAGATAAAACATTTCTATGAGAATAACAGACTTCTTAATGATTATTTCACATGAAACACTACAAAATGACATTACAAGATGATGTTAGAAAATGTTACAAAATGATGTTACAATACAATATTGAAAAGATGACGTTACATGACAACCCATAAAAGGGGATTTAGAAATCATTTTAGAAAATACAAAAGTGGTGATACCAATATGTTAGTCTCAACTTACCAAATAGTTTTGGCTTTGCAAAGTCTGGGAATTGATCTTTTCTATGCAGAGCTTTATGAAGTGCAAGCAGAGCTTTGTGCAAAGTTTTGAAATCATTGTATCGCTTCCAACAGACAAACTAAAATAGAGAAGTAGCAATACAACCATTCTTTGCTACCTTGGTTCTAATATTAATTGAATTAAGATTATTATAATATTAATTAATTTACCTAGTCAATGGATTATTTTTTAATGAAATATTTTAAAATTAAAAAAAAAAAGTGAAAAGCATTTAAAAAAAGTAAATTTTAAAAAAATCACAATAACGGTACTGGTACAAGAAAAAAAATGTAAACAAAATATATATTTTTTTTGCTTTTTAAATACATTTATTTCTAGAGCAAGGTACAGTAGTGTTCTGCATTTAGATTATAGAAAAATAAATAAACTGACCTCTGTCAAAGTTTCAGGAGATTTGATAGGAAAAGTCTGTAAGTAAAAAAAAAATTTATTTAAATAGACAAACCTGATTCCAAACATTCATCATCGATACCATAAAAACTGATATATATGATTTAATGTATGGTTTACCCTTTACCCTTTTCATTCTACTTCAAAGCAAAACACACTAGTTGGACTTTCTTTTAAAATATTATATAGATTAAAAAAAAAAGCAATGAGTTTTATTTGGCCAAAAGTGTAATTTTTTGCACTTTAAACACCAAAATATCCCCAAACATTGTGATGTATTATTCCAAAACATACGACATTGGGAGAACATCTTTGATACAAACCATTTCACCGATTTGGGAAGCAGGGTTAGCAAAGCAGTGGAACTGATAACCATATATGTTATATATGAAATCCCATTAATAAAACTAAGTTCACTTTTAAAACTCCTCAAGCAATCTGATGCTCTAAAATACTGTTTTCACAGAACAAGATCCTAACACAAATTTTTAGTCAATCCTACTAAATAAAGAGTCCCAAACACAAATATGAAAAAAAACTCCAAACACTTGTCAACAGTTGCCTTTGCTGGATACTGAAAAGAAAACTACTGTCAAGACGTAGAAGAGAACAAAGCTGAAACCCATAGCCAACAAATCTTGTGTGGTCCAACAGACTAAGGGATAGGTGGAAGGTGAGATCCGTCTACATTGCTGATTTCTTTTTCTTTTCTATTCTTTTTTTTTAGAATTAGATTAGATCTAGATCGAGTTCTAAAATGTCTTCCAAGAACTCCAAAACTACCTGCAATAAACATACCAAATGCACACAAACAGCCAGACATTTGACAAAACAACAATTAAGGACATTTAGGTTCATGTGCATTGCATGCAGCCCAGGTCCTGGGTATAAACATTGAATTTAGAGGTCCCCTATACACTGCAATCACTCTTAGATGTATATTATATATATATAAAATGAATGTCTACATCATTTTTTTCTGCTATAATCTTCGTAGAAATGTTAAATATCTTTTATATAAATATTCTTTTTTAAGTTTAAGTCTACTTTATTGGTCCTCATGGAAATTTGTTGTGATTAAAATGTTTTACATGTTTCGGATGTTCCTTTCAGAGTTGAAGATAATTTACTTCCTAGTCCAAACCTCCCGCAGGACGACAGGGAAAGGGAGCGGGCAGGATTTGAACACAGGACCATCGAAAAGTCTGAACGACAGTCCAGCGCACAAACCGCACGACAAGGCAGCCATCCAAGGACTCTTTTCTCATATAAAAACAGCATTATTCACATTTAAATACAACAGACACAACATAAAGAGTTCATTGAGTACATAAATAAAAAAAAATGTTTACTTAACATCATTCATTATCTTTGATATTAGTCTCATTTTCTTTCTTTAAATGCACATACATAAAATATGTATATATATATATATCTTTTTAAAAAGCTTGTTGGTTCATTTTTCTTTTGCCTAAAATACAGTAGACTACAGATTGTTTTGTTATTGAAACAATATTGCTTCAAACGGTTATTAATTTGTCAATCTCTATGTCTAAATAAGGTTTCAAAGATCAGCGGAGGGACAAACATCTTCAGTTATGTTTAAAAGCTTAATAACTAAGGGTGCCTGGTGACCGAAACCAACAATTATTGATCAAAAACATTACTGTGATACATGAAGCCGGACTACAAAATAATAAAAAAAATTATCCTGTTGCGAGAATGTGGAGGGCCAAAAAGAAATATTGGTTAGCCAGCTATTGTCAGTTACAAGATGGGTCAGAGAAAAAAGAAGACGAGTGATTAACTAACTTCAAGTAGTGACCAAGGCCTCTGTGATGTCAAGACCAACCCAACCTTTCACCTCAGATTTAGTTTTAACTGAGTTTGTAAAATAGCTATTCTCATAGACAAAAGGATGATGAATTCACTGTTACTCATTTTTTTATTGGTCAGACTATTACTGAGCTATAAATTTTGAAATATTACTACTGGCTGGGACTTGTCTTAGGGTGGCAGATCAACGACATGATGATCTGATCTAGACAGACTAGTGATAACTAGTCTAGTTTCACTAAGTGTGTACTTCTTATAACTAAGTAAGCTGTAACTGTTAACAATAACACAGAATAACAGTAAATTAAGACTATCAAAAGTATCATTTCAAATTAATCTAGACCGACTAATCTAGACTCTTAGACAATGACAGTGCGTTCAGTGACACTGGACTACGACTAGTCACTAAAACTAGATTCTAAAATCTAAATCAACACCCAACTTGATCTACTAGGTCTAGTTACTCTAGCATTAATCAGTATCTAACAATTTTACACAAACCTGACAAGTAACTTTGTAGATTGTGTATCCTTTACGGTGAAGTTGTGGATCTGTTACCAAAAAGTTCCAAACATTGTCATGAACACTCCATTTATTGTCGTGGGCCATCGTCGATTACGAACGGATCTCTAATGCGTAGAACAATCTAAATTTTGAGTTTAGCACTTCATAAAGAGGGGCATTTTCCTCTTCACATTGTTTATGATTCTAGATTTGGACTAGATCTAGATCATAATATAGTTCTAGATCTACATTTAAACGTATGATTGATACCTACATACTGTTAGATGTCCATAAGATCAATGACCCGGAAATATTTGCTTATTATTATACTATTTTTTGAAGTAGTCATATTTCCCTATCGGCTTTTATAGTCACTATTTCATTTTTGTTAAAGGTTCATTGATAAATATTGTTATAATAAGGTTCATTGTTATATAAGAACAAAATTCTTAAAAGTAATGTTTAAAATATATTAAAATTATCTGGTAGCTAATATTTTTTTGATCTAAATCTATTCATAAAATTTAGCATTAATATAATTAATGAATAAGAAAGTCTTTAAATGCGATTTCTCCGGTGGCTACCACAGGGGAAACTACTCTTGGCTATTTGGTCTTAGCTACATTAACGCTTGTGATAGTTTTCGACGAAAACAGCAACAAAAAGCCTAACTTAGAAGAATTATTAATGGGATTACTCACAATTCTGAAAAAGATGAAGCAAAAAGAGAAGGAAGTTAGGATTCTGATGCTGTATCCTTAAATACTAAATATAGAAAAAAAAATTAGATATCTAGATTGCTTGTTTAAAATTAAAATACTTTAAATAGTTAAAATTTAAAAATACTGATTAGATAATTTAAAATTATCATTATTTATATGTTTATGATTTAATTATCATTTATTCATTATTTATTTATTATAATTATTATGATAAAAACGAAATAATAAAAAATGGGGTATTTACATTTATTATTAATATTTACATCATCACATGTTTTGGACACTTGGATGTTTCTTCAGATTACATCTTAAATCAAATCTCCCCCATGACAATGGATAATGGCAATCTGTATCTTTACTGTTTTTTATACTTAGGATTATTTATTTTTTGTTGATCTGAATTTGAAGGTATTAAACTGAAGAAAAATATATTCTTCAAATTGTTTCTTCAGTCAATCCTAGTAGTGTGTTGGATATTTATAAGGACCTCTGAATAGGCATCATATGTCATATCATATGATTGTGGAGACAATACAAAACTCTCTCTCCAAATAACATTGTGACAAAGATTAAAGTAGTTTTGTTTTAGTTTTTTTGTTTTTGTTCCTTATAATATGCATTTTGTTTGAGTGGAAAGAAATGCTCCAATTTGATTTCTGTAACTCCTCTAATTCTCTTCATAACACTTCAGTAGGCCTATCTTGTATTGTTTTTGTTGTTATATATATATATATAGATATATAGATATATATTAAATGCAAACTGCAAATAGTCTAACTTTATTAAATTTTAATATTTTTTTTAAGCAAGCTATGCATGGTGGTGAACTTTGTCAAATGCCTTAGAAAGGTCATTTAAAAAGGCATTTATTTGATCATTATTATCTAAAGCCTTTAAAAAAAATCATCCATTAGATCTATTAGTTGTAATTCACATGGCCAGCCTATATTTCCGAAAGCCTTGTTGGTATGTAGTAAAAGACATTTTGTTTACTGGCATCTTAGTGGTTTATGATACTGCTATATATAATTTGTTTTAGTATTTTACCTGGGATGCTGGTGAGCTATACTGGTCTGTAGTTTCCTTGATTTCCTTTTTTAAATAGGAGAGTGATATTAGCTTCTTTCCAGTCCCTCTGTACCCTATCATGATTAAATGATGCCTGAAAAAGTATTTTGAACACCAGTACTAACTCTTTGCTTTGTTCTTTCAGTAATCTATCTGTAATACCATCCATACTTTTATTTGGTTTTATGTTAGGTAATATTTTTTTAATCCACTTTTCTTGTGTATCCATCTCATATGTTTTTAACTTGGTTTAAGTTACGTTAAGCACTATGTCTTTGTCTCCTGAGGCTGACAGTGCTGATGCAAATTATTTATTTATTATGTTAGCTTTTGTTTCATTATGATTAAGTGTTAGGTTATCTTCTCATTTCTCATTTTTAATTTAATATATGACCATCTAGATTTTTATTGTTATCCTTAGATATTTCTTTGTTTATTTATTTTCTCTGTAGCTGTCTGCTAATTTTTTGGGCTATGTGTTTTAACATATAAGGTACTTTTTTTAAATGGACTCTTTCTGCTTCAGTTTTGTTAACTTTTAAAATAATTTTCTCTTAGTTGCAAAGGTTCTTTAATTTAATTAAACCAGCAATTATTTATTTTGTTTGATAAGTATTTACCTTTACCTATCCCTTAGTCTGTTGGACCGTCGGGGCACCAGGCAAGATTTGTCCACTGTCTTTCTCCATTCCTCCCTTTTTTTGCCTTGTTTAGAACCTCTCTCAATGGCAGGCCCGTCCATTCTTTAATGTTGTCCTCCCATTGCTTTTTCTGTCTGCCTCTTTTTCTTTTTCCTGGCACTGTTCCCTGAAGGAAGGTCTTTGCGAGCCCCGTAGATCTTGTAATGTGGCCATAGGTTTTAAGCTTTCGTCTTTTTACAATAGTTAGCAGGTCATCATGGGCTCCGATCGCTGCAGTCATAAGTATAAGTATTTAGTTGCTATTAAATTTTCTATTTTGTTTTCAAGATGGCTTTTAATGCAATTTCAGATGTCATCAACTGGTTGATTAATATTTTTATTTAATATCTAGATTAGATTAGTAGATAACTGATCTCTATAAATTTCATTATGATAAAAATGAAAAATTATTTTATTTCAAATGAAAGTTTGTTGTACAATTTCATTAACAAAAGCTAAAGAGGACTGGATAATGCTGGCAAGACAACTATCTTAAAGAAGTTCAATGGTGAAGATATTGATACAATTTCCCCAACCCTTGGTTTCAATATTAAAACCTTAGAGCACAGAGGGTAAGTGGGAAAACACATTGATTCATTATTAACCTTAAATGTTCTGTAAACCTGGTGCTGATTGTGAATAGAAGTAATTCTAATTCCAGGCACGCTGTAGGATTAAAGATTATATTTGGTAGTCCTATTTCATTCTGAAAATTAGACAAAATCTGCTTGAAAGTTAAATATGTTTGATCCTTTAATTTACAAATTTAAAACTTGTATCAGTGTACTTAAACAAATTATTGTTCCCTTGCTGAGTTACTATTCTTTTTTGAAACAGAATGGCTTATAAGATTGATTCCTAATGTTTAGCTGTAGATAAGTTTTATATGGCACTGATACAACACAGAACTTACATGTGTTGGTACAGTACATAGAGGGTCGGGAGTGGGGTCTAATAAAATAGAAAAACTCATTTTGAATGAACTAAAATCCTCATTAAAAATATTAAAAATTTGATTTGATCACTGTGGTGATTTAGTGCAAAAAAAATGGAGGCATTGTTAATATAAATAATTGTATAAAAAAAAGTTTCTGTCATTGACATTTATAGAATGCATTTGCAATGAATGAAACAAATGCCAAATAAACTTATTTTTTTCTTTTTTTTTTACAGATTTAAACTCAACATTTGGGATGTAGGAGGTCAAAAGTCATTACGTTCATACTGGAGAAACTATTTTGAAAGTACAGATGCTCTGATATGGGTTGTAGACAGTGCAGACAGAATGAGGTTAAGTGATTGTAAGAAGGAACTTCACAGTTTACTTGTTGAAGAGGTGAATTAAATAGATCCATATATAGGTCAACTTGTAAAATATATTGTTCAATGTGCTTATATTGCTGTTATAACTAATGAATACAATTAAATGTATACAAGAGATGATGGAGAGGCTTGGTATAGACAAACTCAAAATTGGCCTCTTGATAAAACCAAAGTTATGCCCATTGGTTACAGGTCAACAAGGACCCCCTGTCACAATGCGGTATACAGAGCTTGAAAAAGTGGAACCTATTAGGCAGAGTTATCGCAAGTGATGGAAATAAATGTCATGATGTTACATGTTGGATAGGAAAAGCAGGAGCCATCTTCCAAAAACTATGGCCTACCTGGGTGGCAAACAAATAAATAGGCTTGCAGACCAAGATTCACTTCCTCAATACAAACATTGTCCAAATGGCCACCTACGCTTGCGAGACATGGAAGTCCTCCATAAAGTTTGAAAAGAAACTAAACTTAGCTCAACAGTGATGGCTGAGAAGGATCCTAGGAATAACATACAGAGATCATGTCACCAATAGAGAAGTCCTTTCCATCATGGACACTCATCCCCGTAATTGAAATGGTGATCGAGCATCTTATGAGATTTGCGGGACATATCCTTAGTTAATATAAAACACATCTACCAAAGTCAGTCTTCTTAGAAGGCTTAAAATCTATGAACTCCAGCTGGGAAGAGACCTGTAGTTATCTTTGACCGATCACTGTGGTGATGCTGCCCTATGTGCTGAACAGTGTTGGAGAACTTAAGTCTGACTCGCTTTCAATATTAATTATTAGTTATAATCATGAACATGATTTGTGCAGCTGAATTGAAGGTCTTACTAGATTTGAACTTTCAAAGAAACTATATAATTTTTAATGTGAAGACTTTCATGAGACCACCTGTAATCGGTACTTGACATCAAAAGAGAAAGTAAATGCACCAATTACTTAAAACTCTTGTACACTATTGGGTGGTGAAATATATCAAGGTTAACTCACTTTCTATAGACCTCACAGCGAAACATTTTGATTGTGCTTCAGTAAGCCAGTTAATTTTTGAAAGGCTAGGAAAGGAATATGACATTGTTGGAATATGACATTGTTGTAATGACATGAAGCATTTAATTTTTGACTCTAAGGGGGAGTAAAGATGTTGAGCTGCTATTAAAACTTAAATCTTTGTTTCAATAGAGACTTGCCGGGGCCACACTTCTAGTTTTTGCAAACAAACAGGATCTACCTGGTTCTCTGACTGCTAGAGAAATAAGAGAGGTAGGACATTTTTTTTTTGAGTGGACCTCTTAGGGAAAGGAAGCTTGTGTTTTGTTTTCTGTCAAAAGCTAAATGAACTATCAAAAGTATGTTTTCATGATTATCTTCATCCACAAAATAGGTGCAACATTGAGTTAATACTCTTTTTGTTTTTTAAATTAAGCAAAAACGATGTCAAACCAGCAATTTTGCACAATTTTTTTTTTTAAACTATATGTTTTATTGAAGCACCATCATCTTCATCAAGCTTGCAACTGAGATTCAAAAACTATTAAGGGACTTCCTAAATCATAACCTTTATATTTTACAAATTAATTACACAGATTTCTTACACATGTGAACACACAGAAGTTTAAATAAGCAGTTTGTGTGTTCCATTGTTTTATTTCATATTGGATTTAGTTAGTTGACTTGGATAAGATTCTATCCTCTTCTACATTGTGTTCAAATATGCTTACAATTTGTTCATAGATCTTACAGTTTTTTTTTATGGTCTACGAAGAGCATTTCCTTTTGTTTTTAAAATTAAGCATGCTTATTGTGTACACATATATTTAAACCATTTTTCAAAACAACACAGTTCATGTTATTCAATAGATATATGGGATCAAAATTATCTGCAACCCCAATACAATTTCAAAAGAAAACTGTTGATCATCATATTTCAAAGTCTGTTATATGGTTTTAATTTTCAAAATTTGTTAATCTACTGTGTTAGGGTGTGGCTATATCAGTAACAATGGGTGCATAGAAATTACCCTGTTGGGCCATCCTCTAATTTGTGTTATCCATAGCACCAACACCCTTAGTTAATTTATGTTTGAGCTTTTAAAAATTTTATTTAATTGCTCCCACAAATACTTGAATAATGTCTAGAGTATAAACAATTTTTTTCAATCTTATGGTCTTACTCCAAGAAGTGGGAATAGTACTGACACGATGACAATACAATTTCATTTTTTTATGAAATTAAGTGGGTATCTGTGTCTTATTCAATCAAATCTAATTGCTTGTTCTACATATTCATAAAACAATTTAACATTTAATTGCTAGTTCTATACTATTCAACTATGTAGTTTAGAATTGTCAATTCTGTGCTGTTATTTTGCTGAAACTATCCAATCTTGTTTTTATTATATTCCTTTATTTCTATCAGCTTTCAATAAATTAAAACTCATATTATTTTGTTTGTGATTTAAAAGGCTTTAGATTTGGACTCCATCAAAACTCATCACTGGCTGATTCAAGACTGTAGCGCTGTTACTGGAGCCAATTTACTGAATGGAATGGACTGGGTTGTGAATGATATTGCTTCCAGGATATTTACTATGGATTAGAATTACAGCTGGCTCAACATCAACTTTAGTCATTTCTTATTATAATGCTTTTGGATCTGAAAAAGTGTTTTTAGACATGTTTTTTTTTTTCAGGTATTTTTAACAGTGCTATGATATAACCTTCATTGGGTTGATAATGTCTAGTGCAAAACATATAACTGTAATATTACTAAATATGAACCTTATTTGTTCTGCTTTGATCAAATTGTTTTAAGATGAATTTTGTGAAAGTGAGTGAGTTTCAAATTTGCTGACAAACAGATGTATATGTTTAAAAAAAATGATGTTTGTTTAAGACCAATAATGTATGTGATTGTGTGTCACTGATGTATATATGGTGGAGACTAATGATGTATGCCTTTTTTTTGTGTGTGAAAATGAGAAACTTTATATTTATGAAACTGATTGAAATTTGACTAGTGTAAATAACTGTATAAATATTGCCTGCATTATTTAAAATAAATTTTACAAACAAAAAAAATATTTTCAGTTACATACTTGACTTTTAATGTTTCTTGATACAAGAATATTTTGTGAACACATTTTAAAACAAAAAAAATAGTGAAATTCTTGCAGATATATATGTATATGCATTCTGTGTAAATAAAATCAGGCATTGTACACAAAATACACAAGACATTTAAACTTTCAAAGCCACAACTGTCTTGTCCATACATCCAATAATAACTTCAAGTACACCATCATCATCTATGTCAGCTGTAGCTATATTGTTGACCCAATCACTTGTTAGGTATTCATAAAAAAGCTGGGAAAAAAAAATCAAAAACAATTTTTGATACAAATTACAGTCTACATATATTTAACATATTAAGCTTAGCTGTCCTTTAAGGTTCACTAACATTCTCAAGTAGTTGCATGAGGGACTAAAAGGTTAATTAAACAACACACTGTGACCTTTCACCTCATTTCTCTATATCAAACAAGGTATAGGCATGGTCATTTTGTTTTTTAGTGATTGTATGAAGACCACTTGAACTGTAACATCTTCAACTAAAAAGATGATAGCTATAGAAATTTTCTAATTGTGCTCTACCAGCCCACACAGAACAGGAGCTTCGGATTGCAGTAAACAAATATATTTCCTTTTATATATATACAAAAAAAAAAAACGCAAAAGGATCTACTGAGCCCAAACTTCTCTTAATGTGGCAGATACATATTTAGCAAGTATGTTTGAATAAATTGAACCAAAAGTGCTATATATTATGGAGAGAACAGAATTGAATCTTTATAGTTCCATAGCTGTGCTAGGTGAAGCCTCTTAGTCTTAGGCATGTAAAATGTAACGTTAATTTACTGAGTTCAAAAAGAGAACAATGTAACAGGATGATCCATGCTAGTGCTGAAAAGGAGCAGTTGAGAAGTCATGGTACTCCTACTGATTTTACTTTGTATCTAATAGATTTTAAAATTGCTTCTCATTTAATAGTCTGAAACATGACAGTAGGTGCAATCAAGATCCTAGCTCTAAAAAAAGGACTAAGATAAACCAATGTTGGGTGACCTAAATGTTTTTTTTTTCAAGAAAAATCACAAGTTGATCGAAAATATAAAAAGTACATTGAAAACAAACAATTACCTGGCCATCACGATATAAATGTAGTGAACTGAAATGGCCAGCACATAAAAGAAGATCAGTGCTGTGGTCAGACTGAGGTAATGTGCACAAGCTAGTTATGGGACTTTTGGTGTTAACATAGTCATCCAGAGTTATCTGCCAAGAAAAACAATTTCAGAAAATGTATTTACAATATGCATTATGCTAATTGAACTTTTTTTTAAAAGTCTATTATGTGCTCAAAGAAACTAATTCATTTCGAGGAACATAAAAAATATACTGTCAATTAACAAAACATTAAGTCAATAAATTGCATCATCAGAACAAATGATTTTGCTACAAAACTGATATAAAAAGCTTGATTAGCCTTCATGCCATTTAACATTAAAGATAATGAAAATGACATCACCAGTTAAATATGTTCTATTAGAATGCCTGAGAAAAAAATGATTATCATTTACACTGATCATATGAGTAATGCAGTTATGTGACCTACTGACAATTTACAACCTTATTGAACAAAAAATGGGTTAGGTGTACTGACATGTCTTTTAAATACTATTAGATATCCCTGAGTTGTTCTCAGCTTGAAAGCCTAAAGTAACATCAAAATGCAAGTGAGATACATTTAGGAACTTCCAATTAATGGCACATGTTAAAAGGATTGCTTGAGTGAAAATAATAACCTTTAGTTAGCATTACCAGAAAAATTACTATTTTAATCTTGACAGCAACTAAATGAGCTGAGAATGTAGACTTACATTAAAGTTACAAAACTGAAATGTGGACTTAAGTTACAGTTACAAAACTGAGAATGTGGACTTACATTAAAGTTATGTAAAATGTAAACGGAACCACTGCTTGATCCTAAGGCAACTTGCTCACCATCTGTAGAGAGTGTTGGGCTTGAGGCTAAACTGAGTTTATTGGATGGAATAAATCTGCCTTGACACATCTAGACAGAAATATAGACAGTATGAAAATAATCCATTCCAAAATGTTTGTTGGATAGATACATCTTATATTTACCGACATTTCTTCCAAAAAGAAGTGATATTTATATAACTTACTTTGATAATTTTATTTAAGTAACAATGAAAAATAATGCTGTAGATACTTACTGCAGTAATATTAACTGGTGCAACTAAAGAATTGACTATGGTTCCATTACTTATCACATGAATTCTTTTAGCATTGTCAGCTGCTAACAAATACTGTTTTCTGTTGCCTGTTGAGTCTGTCAGATACACAACTAGCATACAGGAGATTCTGACTAATGTTGATGGATTCTGGAAATAAAGGATACATTGTAAATGTTTCCAAGCTTTGTGAAATTTTCCCACATAATAAAGAAATATGCCATAATGAGGACAGTATAAAAATAATCCATAAATTCTATGGACCTGCTGAGAAAAGCTTCCTACACATTTAAAATTTATATTCTGAGATAGCAAATGTCAATATAATACACAAAATTTTGACACTATTTCAAGAGGTAGGAACAAATATTTGAGTTCCTCATTTGAAATCAATAACTGAAATACTAAATGTGCCAGAATTAATATTACAGGGCGCTTAGACTAGATTCATTGAACAAAAGGCTATCAATGCCACACATAATATTACTCCTGAATAGTCCGTTCACACACATAGCAAGAATAATAATATAACCTCTCCTTACACTAAGCATAAAAACTGAGAACAATCACAAGAACCCTACTCAGACCAGGTCAGCTCTCTAACTGCTAGACTGACCGCTAGAAAACCTTACTGTCCCCCCTTGAAAATCCTGTGATAAAAACAATTCACAAACCAACCAATAAAATAAACACACACACAATCTCACATTTTACACACCCACGCTCTTGACAGAGACTCAGCAGGGGCACCAAAAAATGAATCACCATTGCCCTTGAAATATATATATGATGTTGATTGATGATTGTAAATACATAAAAAAGCAATTAACACAGAAACCTTTGGAATAGAGTTGAAATAGACAAAATGAAAGCAAACCTTATTGGATAAACTATTTAGATTGATTCTCCAGAGCTCTTCAGTGGGCTGAACTCCTGTAATAACTCCAGAGTCATTGGAGCACACAATTACTGGACTCCCACCTAGTTGAAATCATGCCAGAATTTGAAGTTAGCTTTTTATTCTTTATTTATATGGAAATAAAAAATCAGCTATTTCAAAACATTATCTATTTACAAAAATAAATATATTAATATACAGAGTTAGCTGAAACATTCTAATAATGAGTCTTGGTGAAAACATTATATACCATTTTCTTCTACAACTGTACAACAAATTAGACTGTCAGAAGATAATGACTGCCGAGAAAGAATTTGCTTGTTACAGAAGACTGTCAGCATGCCACATGAGTCACAGACAATTAGGTCATTATGGTAGAACCTTGTCACATCATACACTGTCAAAGCCTGGATGGGGCCGCTTTTGGTTTCCAAGACTGTCTGTGACAAAGAAATTATATATATAGTTTTGAAGGGCAAAGCCACAAAATTTAAATTATATTTAAATGCATGAAGTTTGTAGCATTTAATTTGTTTTAAGCATTTATCAATAAGATATCTTATTTATATATTCTTGTATCTACAAGATCTATTGTATGGTGACCTAGTGGAGATCAGGGGAGCTGCAGGCCATACACTTGTAAGATATACTAATTTATACAAGCATGTGTATACAAGCATGACATGAAGCTCTTGAGAATCAACACCAACAGGATAGATCCACATGAAGGGCAAGCATCTAGGATCACAGATGGTGCATACAAGAAGAAGGAAAACATTAAAACGCTGCACTGTCAGGTGATTACAAATGCATAGCCATGTTACCAGGGATGTGTATAAAGGATTGGACACTTTAGTCACATGAGATTTTTCAAAGGAAGAAGGTTATCTCTTGAAATGTGTTGCATTATGTGTTAATAAAAATTAAAAGACTGAGTTAAAAAAATTTTGCGAATAGCTATGTGACAGGTATGAATGTCATAATAATAGTTTTGAAGTTTTATTTAGGAATTGAAGATATTATTTATTGGTAATATTTAGGTAATAAAATGATATTTCCTAAAAATGTAGTACACCAATATAAGGCTTGTCTTCCAGTCCAAAGATCCTCCTTAGGAGTGCAGTATTTCATGTGGATACACATCCCCAGCTGTGAGCTACATATTTTGCCATAATAATTGTGAATATTGATGAATGTGTTGATTTAAAAATAATTAAGTATGATTATAAAAAAAGGGAAGTAATAACTGAAAGTTCTAATGTTAGGTTTTAAGGTAAATGTGTATCTTATCTTATAAAATTACAGATGCTACTTATTTACAGAAGATAATTACATCCTACAAGTATTCTTGTGTCCATTTAGTCATGCATGTTAACTAGCTGTGAAACCAAAGAAGTTGTATTCCCCAATAACAAAGAACTTTATTGTAGAAAACACATATCATTTTGATTGTTTCAACAACCAGTAACTTTGCCTAATAAAAATCAGACTAAACCTTAAATACCTTTGGCTTATTATCAAGATGTTTAGCAGACAAATCATGTATCCTGACCAAGCCATCTTCACAACCTAGTATTAAGCTCCATCCACTGGCTCTGTATAGGAAAAAAAAGGTGTAAATAATGCAGCAATATATTGATCTAAAAAATAATGGAATTTATAATATGGAGATGCAGGCGCAGTGGCTTCCGAACCGGGGATCCATGGTTTGAATCCTGGTGAAAACTGGGATTTTTTATTTCTGGATCTTTGGGTGCCCCTTATAGGTACCTGAAATTAGTTTGGGAAAAGTAAAGGCGGTTGGTCATTGTGCTGGCCACCAGATACCCTCATTAACCATGTGCCACAGAAACGGATGACCTTGACATCATCTGCCCTACACATCCCAAGGTCTGAAAGCGAAGTAATACTTTACTTTTATAATATGGAGATACAGAAATAGCAGTAGACTCCTTACTTATTGGGGTACAGAAACATTTGAAACAGTAGAGCACTGATAATATTTTATAGTCTTTACCGCTAAAAGGCAGTAATTTACTAGAGTCTTAGATAACAGATCTAATATCTAGATTTCCACATCCTAGCCCAAACCTCCCACAGGATGACTGGTGATGACAGTAGGCAGTTTTTGAATTTGGGACCATCAATATGAACGACAGTGTACAATTGATGTTTTTCAGTTGGATATTATTACTGAATTCTGAGAAGTATTATATGTGATTTCTTGATGGCTGGAATTGACAATATATTATGAACTGTTATTTTATTTAATAAATATTAATATCTGCTACAATGGAGTTATTCATATATATATATATTATTATATATATCTACATGTTTGTACTGATAGTACTCATACTAGACATACGCAACAAAAAATTGGGCATGAAGAAGAATATTTAATGAATACTACAGACATTCTAGTAATACCAGAAGAGGTATTAAAATAATAAAAAGAACCTTACAAATTCAAAGAACTTTACAGTCATGACCAGGTAGCCATATAGAATCTTAAATGTACTAATAAATATATATAAGTATAAGCTCTAGATCTGATTATAGTTGTTTTTTATAGACGTGTATCAATGATCATTGTATGTAGAGTTATAAATCAACAGATGATCTTGAATAGAGAAGAATGTATCAATAATAGGGCCTACTTGTAGACATCTTCTATACTATAGAATATAGAGACAGGTAGAGAGGCAGCAGTACACTGATAACAATAGTCAATACTAGACTAAGTAGATCTATTTATTACTAATATATCATTTCTTCTCTTCTCTTCAGCTTGTCTAAATAAAATATACTCATAAAGTCTCATATAGATCTAAAATATAATATAAATTTAAATTGAATTTCAACACACCTAAAAATCACAGCCAACGCCATTGTATTAAAAGGATGATCTAGTTTCAACTTCCATATTTCACTATAGGGAGAAGCAACTGGCATTTTCTTTGATTTTGAGCACCTTAGTTTTAGGCTTAGTTCTTATTTATATTATATTAGAATGCCACTTACTAGACTTAGAGAGTAGAGTTCAGTAGAGTCTACTCTAGTACTACTACCCGAACTTCTTCTAGTTACTAGATCTACTATCTAGTATCTAGACAGTACTTACTAGTACTATATAGAATCTAGTACTAGATTTTATTTATGATTATTTTTATTACTAGACTCAAGACTTAGAGTTGTCAATCATAATCACTTAATCTATGACTTCACTCTCTTAACTAGATCTAGATCTACTTGTCTTAAGTGTTAAGTCTTAAGTTTTCTTAGACAAGTTTAGTTAAGTTGTGGTTCTCTGCTAGATCTAGAGATCTGGTAGAATCTATTTCACCGATCTCTTAAGTCTAGATCTAGTAGAACTTAGTACAGTCTAATATTATTGTAATTCTTCATATGTAGAGTCTAGAATCTAGTATCAAGTATGTCTACAGTACATTATGGATTTATATCTCAACGAAATCGAAAGTTGAGATTTACTTCCGGTGTCACTGTCGCACCGAAGATTCTCAATATTAGATCTAGAGTCTAGGTCTAGTCAATCTAGTCTAGTAGTCAAGTTTAGAGTTACTAGACAAGATTATGGACGAAGAGAAAAACCAGAATCCTGGACTACCGATTAAACCTTTATTTCCAGTGTTCAACTATCACACCAATCATGAAAGTTTAAATCAAATCAATCGTAGCCACAGCATTCAGAGATCAGCAACTCTTTCCAAAGAGTCAGACAAGCAGTCAGGTAAATTTTTAAATTTTATATTCACTGATTATAATTTATAATAATTATATTCATTGTGACTGTCAAAGATAGATGATACATTTAGTTTTTCTTTTTATAACATAAGTCATAAAATTCTTTCAGACAATGATCTAGAGGGTCTCCAGTTGGATCTTAAACCAAGTACTTTAAATGCAATTATTGCTGCACAGAAACTTGATACGGCAGAGTCACAACAAATTGAACAATCAAAATACTACAAAGATAACAGGTCTATAGGACTTTCTAGTCATATTTTCTATTAGCCTAAAATTAATTTTTTTTTTGTACATTTTTTCCTTTAATATATTTTTACTTATTTTTGCTTGCCATTTAAAATAAATATCAAATTGCTTTTCAATTTAAACGTGGTTAAATAATTCTTGTTGGTTGGGTGTAGGACTACCATTAAGATAGTTTAATTTATTATTTACATTTTGAAGACATAGATATATAGGGCCGATATAGTAGGCCTATATATTAGGATTTTTTGTAATAATGACCCTTGGAAATAATACTGAAACCAGATAATAATTTTAAGAACCTTGTTATCATGCTTTATTAAATATTTACATAGAAACATATATCTTTATGTAATTATCATCAAACACTAAAATTTACATTATAATACAATAGCAATTAATAGAGGTATTCTGTATTATAGGCTAAGTTAGAGGAACTTAAAAAAAAACACCTATAAAATTATTCTTCACATCATTTAGCATTTGGTAGAAAAGATTTCTGTCTGGCTCAGATTTGACGGTTTTAACTTTCTAATTAATATATTTCAATAATTTTATTACATTTCATTTCCTCAACAGTTCACCAGAAGTTGTCAAGGGGAAGCAAATCCTATCATCAGATTGTATGTCTGTTTAACTGCCATTATTATTTTCTAAACATTGTTTAAAACTTTCCTGTTAGGCTTTTGTTAGGATTTTTTTTTCTACTCAAAAAGAACCATTAATTCTTAATATTCATTGTTTACTTGACCATGGAATTTCTAGCAGATTCAAAGATGAACCTTATCACTTTCATGAGTTATTTTTAATTACTATAACCCAAGTCTTAAGAAGCCACAAATTTAGGCTAGCAAGTAGCTGTTGCCTACAATACAACGACTTATGACTTGGAAATCTTTTTATTCTTGTCATCTAATTTTTCTCAGTAGTATGATAGATTTGACTATAATATTATTAATTATTTATAAAACTTAATATTACATCTAAACTGTACAGAAAATCCACACTTGATAATTTGATCCTGATATTTCCCATAATATTCAAACAATCTTAAGATAATTGAATTGTGTAGTATTAAAAGGAGCATTAAGAATGATCAAACATTATCTTTATATGGGTGGGAAGTGTGGTCGAGAGGCTAGGTACGCTTGAACTTGGCTTGGCTTGGCCACCTATGAAAGGGTCTCGAGGTTCAACACCCGACTCGGGCAGACTTGTGTTTACTGAGCGCCTAAAGTCAGCACGGAAAACCTTCTTCTAGATACCCCTTTCCCCCCACTGGTTCACAACTGAGATTGGACCAAAGCGCTCTGAGCATGCTATAAGCATGAAAGTATATAAAAGTTATAATTTATTTTATAATATGATTGTTCTTCAACTGGTTTACCAGCCATGTAACTTCATGTGCACTTGGTGCACCGCACATGTACTTTTAGCCAGTTCTCAGTTCCTTAGCTTTAAAGTAATTAGCTGCAGATCTTAGCTTCTTTCAGCACCTGTCCATTCTGTTGGGTTTTCGTCTCATTATTTCTTTATTTCTCTTGGCTGGGATTTGCTGCTGAATTTTTTGACTCTTTTGCAGTCTGTGTTTCTTCACAACCAAGAGGTTATTGTCACATGGAATCTCTCAGATAAAATAGTTTGGGGTATTAAAAAACAACAGAACTTGTTCAACTGGATCACATTGTTGGGAAAAGTGTTTTTCAGCTTAGTTGATTTGACAAAGTAGAAAACACCAAACTCTGGGAAATTAGTGGGCAGAAAAATATAGAAGTGCAGATCTTAGAGAAGAAGTTGAGATGGATTGGTCACACCCTCAGATAAGATACCAACAGAGCTAGACAGGCCTTAGAGTGGAACCCCCAGGGAACAAGACGTAGAGGAAGACCAAAAAGAACATGGCGACGCAATATACTAGATGAAGCCAAGAGGACAGGAAAGAGCTGGGAAGCCATTAAAAAACTAGCAACAGACTGTGGAGAGTGGCATGTTTTTACTGAGGCCCTATGTTCCATGAGGAACGCAAAGGAAAGATGATGATGATGATGTGATTAGTTTGCTTTGTTGAAGTCTTTTTTTTTAGTTGAGGGAACTAATTTTGTTTCTAGCTTGGCCTATTCTTCCTCTGGTCCGTATTATAACTGGTCTGTCTTTTCTATGGGCCATATGGTAGTTTAAATTGACCTATGCTGCAAGTTAAGCTGCTCCAATTTATAGTTGTTGTTTAACATTACTTTGAAGTGTTGAAGATTCCATGTTCAGTAATTCTTCCACTCTCTTATTTCCTTGTATTTGATCTGTATCTGTAATCTGTTATATTATAATATAATAACTGGCATTATATGATGAATTATTCTGGTTAAGCTTGACATTTTTTTAAAAATCTGAAGCTGATCACTTTGCATGTGTGTGGCAATTTTATGGATAATTTTTTTTTTCAACACATGGTTTATCAGGTCACAGTTGAACATGATCATTTTTGTCCTAACAATGAGCTTTTCCGATGACATCAAATCTTTAGTATTACTTAATCCTTCAAAGGCATGCGGTAGTTCAGCCTCTAAACATCAGAATTGTTATTCCATTTTGTATGCACTCACTGTAAAACAGCTCAGCACTTTAAGGGTTAAGACTTTGGACTGAATAAACAGTTGGTCTGATATTTAATTGCAAATATATATATATATAAAAAGTGTTATAATGGCTAGGATATAATAGTTATGTTTAAAATTAAAATAATATGAAAGAGTTTGGGTGATGATCTTTACATTAATGTTTCAGTTGAGGATGGAGAGCCTGTAAAAAGAAAGAAAAAACGCAAAGACAAAAAGAAAAAAAAGAAATACAAGAAAGACAAGTATGACTTGGAAGTTGAAGACACTCAGCAGAAGTATTCATATTTTTTTTTAAAGACATTGTTGAAAACTATTCCTTCCATTTTTAAAGCTTATCTTTAGAAGATACACATAACGTTTTAGCAAAACTTTCACTATTATTCTCTATTGAAACTTTCAAACATATTATGTATTATATTAAGTATGTAATTAAGAAAAGGAATTAGGAAAAAAATCTTAACTGCAATATTTTAAAAGAAGTTCTTTTCCATGTTTAAAAACATGAAATTAGCAGCAGTATAAACTTCTGCTGTAGAAACAGACTCACATTTGACTGGTACTGATATACCAGATCTTATATTTTAAATTACAGATGTTTCTTTAAAAAGGAAGACAATCACATCCTACATGTATCCATGTGTCAATCTAGTCATGCATGTTAGTTAGTGATTTAAACTCTGATAAAGTTGTTGATTTTACTGGCTGATTCAGGCAAACTGTTTCATAGTCTTAAGGCACAAGGGAAGAAGGATCACTTGTACAAATTTGTCCTAGCATATGGAATAAAAAATGTTACATATTACTCTATACAGTTTCTACCTATCACAACACCTATTAGATAATTCTTCTTTTTAAATGCAAAATGAACATTTCAAAAATTGTTCAGTTGTATCAATGATAATGTTTGTTATTTTAAGCATTTAAGTTGATACGTTTTCATGAAAATATTTTTAGCATAGATAAAAACATTTTTAAACTCTAAACAAAATGTTTTTAGGTTGTTTCTTATGTAGTTATTGTTTTTTTTTTTTTTTAGGTCAGAGCCAAGTATCAAAGTTCCTGCTGGTGCCGTGTTTTTAGAAGACATTCCTGGCCTTGAGCCACAGCATGCATTTCATGTTGATCGAAAGTGTAATAATGACCTTTGGCATTACAAATGTGTCTCCAAGATGCACATTGCAAAGTTTCGATGCCACAGTTACACTTGTTTAGGGGCACCTGATGTTCCATACAGAAGGGCAAAAGATGATAGAAAAACTAAACATAAACCTACCAGCTGGAGATATTGGGAGAAAAAGAGTTACAGAAAGAGCTTAACGAAAGGTTTAAATATTTCATCAACGGGGGGGCACTTAAAACTTTCTGACAGTGTTGAGAGTTATATCCCTTTACCCAAAGAGCCACTACCAAATAAAATGCCTGATGTTATAGGTAATTATAGTTGCCTGGATACAACAACAAGCCAGTATGCACAAGGAATCGACACCGATTACAGCAAGCCCTGTGAAGAAAATATTGAGATGAGTGAAATATTTGAAAAAGTTCGTAGCTACAACCAGAAAACAAGAGAATCACCCCACAATGTTCAACTTTGGCTCGAATTTATTCAGTTCCAGGATGTTGTGTCTCAAGAAGATAAAAGCTTTCAAAGCCACGTTGTGCGACTACGAGACATATACCGCCCATCCAAGTCAGTGATAGAGAAAAAATTAGCTATTCTGGAGAAGGCAATAGATTTCAACCCCTCAAGTTTAGATCTGAAATTGGCCAGGTTGGAACTTTACCAAGACATTTGGGAAGCAGATCAGGTGGGTAGAACTAGCATTTGAAATTCAAGCAGTATACTTGTATCTTAATTTTTTTTCTTAGTTTCTAACCTCCAATTAAAAGATTTTAAAGAAAAGAATCTGGATTCCCAAACTTTTTACTTAACAGAACACTTCACACATTTTGAGTATTTAGCTTTGTTTATTTTGTTTTAGAGAGATTAATTCGCAAGGTGGCCTAGCTACTAGTTAATTATTCCAGTAGTTTGTGGAACACTTATTCAGGCCTTGCGGAATACCAGGGTTCGTGGAACACTTATTCAGGCCTTGCGGAATACCAGGGTTCGTGGAACACTTATTCAGGCCTTGCGGAATACCAGGGTTCGTGGAACACTTATTCAGGCCTTGCGGAATACCAGGGTTCGTGGAACACTTATTCAGGCCTTGCGGAATACCAGGGTTCGTGGAACACTTATTCAGGCCTTGCGGAATACCAGGGTTCGTGGAACACTTATTCAGGCCTTGCGGAATACCAGGGTTCGTGGAACACTTATTCAGGCCTTGCGGAATACTAGGGTTCATGGAACACTGATAAAAAAAATATATTTTAGATCGTGTATCTTTTTCAAAAATTGCTTTTGCATAGCGCAACCATTGCTTTGTTACTCTTCTAAATATAGGCTTTAAAAATGGAAGGACTTCCTTTATTAGGTAGCCTATTGTTTCTTTGCTACTCATTCACACCCCCCCCCCCCCCCCCCCTTACATGCATATGTTAGTAAAGGAAGAATAAATTTTTTTTATTGTATTGTGTAAAAAACCACTATAGTTTGATAAAGAAAAGTTACAATGTGTGTATTATGTTAAGAAAGATTTAACCTTCAAACTAATTCATATTTATAGTAAAATTTTCTAAGCTTTTTTTTTTTTTTTCATAGTGTGACAAAGCCTGGCAAGACCTTCTCTTCACTTATGCATCAGATATTGATTTATGGCGGCAGTATTTGTCCAATCAGCAGTCTAAACTTGTCAAATTTACCTTTGGGAAAATTCTTAAACTTTATCACAAATGTTTCCAGACAGTTGTTCCCATCCTTGAGGGACAAGTCAAAGTTGTCAACAAACCAGACAACATGGAGGACAAACTTTTGGGTTAGACTTTCTTTTTAGTGACATGTTTGGGATATTACAATATTTTCACTTAAAATATTAATATAATAAATATTTCAGATGTATTCAATAGATTTATTTCTTACAAGTATTTTTGTTTGAAAGTAACGGATGCTCCTTCAGAAATGAAGATGATTACATCTTAACCCTAACCTCCTGCAGGGGGGATGGCAGTAGAAGGGCTCAAACTCAAAACCATTGTAATTGCAGTTTGAAGCTGATACCACTTTACCAGACCACTATCCTTTACCCTTATATTACAGGGTTAGCCATTAAGGAGTCAAGAATGTCTTTTTTTTTTTGGGCCACTTGTTTTGTTTCATTTAATGTTTTGTCATGTAAAGAAAACTAATTTTGATTTTTTAAATTTATGAATGTCAGACATTCGTTTTATGTTATATCACAATTAATGAGACCCACTTGATTTGTTTGACATATTCATTTTATGAACATTAATGTAGTTAGGCTGAAACATGCGAAGCATTTCTAGATCAACCATTTCTCTTACCTATTAAAAGACCAGTCCAAATTTCCCTGAGTACTTATGATCAATGGTTACGCATTGTCTCACTAGCCAGTAAGCTGAAGCTCTTGCAACTGGAAGCAAATAAATCACAATTGATGAGTTCTTGAGCCTTTCTCACTTTTCTCAAGCATGACAAAGCACTCTAGATATCCTCTCAAATTTTTTTGTTTAAATTTATTAAGACTTTAATAAATAATTGAGTTTGATGTGTAAAGGTTTACCAGAAATTATAAAATATATTGCAAATTAAGGTCGAGGTGCAGTGGCTGAACCGTAAAGCGCTTGGCTTCCAAACTTAGGGGTCCTGGGTCCTCATGAAGACTGGGAATTTGAATTTTAGCATTTTGTGTGCTCCTGAGTCCACCCAGCTCTAATGGGTACCTGATATTAGTTGGTGCTATTGGTCATTGTGCTGGCCACATGACACCCTTGTTTGCCACAGCAACAGAATACCATCATCTGCCCCACAAGGTCTAAAAGGGAACTTTGCTTTGCATTTATTTAAAATCATGTAAGTAATGAATTCAATTTCTTTGACTGGAATATATCTACAGGTTTGTTTTGTCAATATTGTGACTTCTTGAACCATACGGGTTACACAGAGCGGGCAATCAGCAGTTTCCAGGCCCTCATAGAATTCAATTTGTTTAGTCCCATCTCCTTGAATCTCACTACAACCAAGCAGCGAGTGGAAATCTTTCAGACATTTTGGGAGAGTGGCGTGACAAGATTTGGTGAGCCTAAGGCTAAAGGTTGGGCCTACTGGTTCCAAAACAAACAAACTGGCAGCATCCACATCCCACAAACAGGTAATACACCACTACACTTTGACATGTAGTTAAATACTGTAGATGTGGACTTTATCAACTGGATTAGGATTTTTTAAGAAAAAAAAAAGTTTTTTAATATGTTGTTAAAATATTTATATATAACAATTGTTTATTTTCAACATTCTAGTTAATACAGATGAACTGGAAGACAAAGTCATTCTTGAAAAACTTACACGTTCACTAACTTGGCTAAAAATGGAGAAAATTCGTCAGGAAGCACACATGTTGCCTTGGAAACCTAACACAGCTCAAGGAGAAACTGAAGATGATTGTGAGGATTTAGACAGAATGGTCTTATTTGATGACATAAAACCAGCTTTGTTTAAGATGACCAGATCTGAATCTTGTCTCAGACTCATTTGTATGTTTCTCAAATTTCTTGGATTATCTTGTGATACTTTGGACAGAGCTATTTTAAATTTGGACGTTGAGTTCAACTGCACCAAATTTGATCAATACAGTTTAACTGGTTTAGCGCAATGCTTCATGCTGGCTGGGCTTAAACCAGGTGTGAATGTTGATTCAAAATGGCAGCCTTCTGATCAATGTGTTGTTTTTATGAGAGACATTTTGCTGCAAGCTGAAGCCTTTTTTAGCTCCACTCACAGAAATCTTTTTACACTGTTACGTCTGGAACTAGAAGTAGGGAAGTTTGGAACAACCAGAGTGACAGAACTGACTACTTCTGGCATGAAAGCCCTAAAAAGGTTCGGTAAAAACTTACTGAAAGACATTCATAATCGTAGTAACTTAGTCCTATGGAATGCATATATTAGGCTTTTGTGGGCATGCTCAGATAACATTGCTGAGACTGTATCCATGGTAGACACTGCTATGGGATTATTCACTGGATCAATCCCTCTGTCAGATGTGGCCAAAGCCTCTGGTCTTTGTATGCTGTGTAAGACGTACTGTGAAATTATCTTAAACTTTGAACCCTTAGAACATATCTCAATGACTTCGAAAAATTCAGCTCCGAGCCAGGAAGACAAACACCAGGTGATTGCCTGCCTGGGTGCTCTTGTGGAAAATAAACCCTTCAAGTCCAACTCTCACCCTGCTATTACATCTGCTTATGTGTTAAAACTTCGACGTCGTTTTGAAGCTCTGCTACAAGAGCTAAGCACTCAAATTGACTTGAAGAGCTACACCACTGACTGTGATTTGTTTGTTACTTTTGCCGAATGTTTTGCTTTGTTTGAATTCAGTGCATCAAATTATAAATCAGCCAATAAAATTTTTAGCTTAGCTATCAAATATGTGAAAGAGAAACAGATGAGGAGTAGTCTAGTTCAGCACTTGTACTGCAGACAGATAGCTTTTATCACCAATATTATGGGAATTCTGATCCTTCCTATCAGCATCATGCGGCAAGTTTTGGACCAAGCTCTTTCCGAGTACCCACAGTGTCCTTATTTTCATGCAGTATTTCTGCATATTGAATCTGGAGCCCACATTGCAGGAAGGCTGAGAAAGTTTTATGACAGAAGCCTGCGGAAATCAACAACTATTGTGATTCCCATGTTTTATTTAATGTCAGAGTTTTTGAGACACCAGGCTATCATGAAATCTTTGTTTAGCACAGAAAACTATCAGACAAGTAAGATAATACATTATTCAGATATTAGTCTTGTTATACACTATTAAGACTATTTATATAATAATATTTAGATAATAGATTATTCAGATATTAGTCTTGTTATACACTAAGATTATTTAGATATTTTTACACAAATTGATTATGTAGATATGTCTTTAAAATACTAAGTTGATAGGTTGTTTAGAAATTGTAGTTAAGGCATACAAAGAGATATATTTAGATACTGGTATAAACCCACAAGATATATATATATATCATCATTCGTAATTGAAGATGAGTTCTTTTCTCATTTCCTCTGAACTCGAAGTTCAAGCCTCGCTTTAAAAATTTCATTGGTGCAAAAGTAGTCCAAAAGAATTGTTTCAAAAGTTATCTTGTATTTACTCTAGGACTAATGTACAAAACATTTTGTCTAATTAAAAAAAAAAAAAATCTAATTGTAATGAATTGCTGCATAAATCCACTTTTAACAAACATCCCCAGATATTCAAGATAGTGGCAGTATTAATAGAATTCGAGCTTTATTTGAGCATTGTGTCCAGCTGCCAGGAAGTAGCCACTGTCCACTCTTGTGGAGACTATACTTAACATTTGAGGTAGGCCAATTGAACAAATTTTTTTTTGTCATTTTAAATGTATAGCTTAGATCTGACATTTTAAATTGTCCACCTAGAGTATACAAATCTAACTCAATATGTATGTATTTGTTTAACCAAAGGCAAAGTTTGGTGATGGAACCAGAGCTAAAGGAATATTTTATAGAGGTTTACAGAGCTGCCCATGGGCTAAGGTAATTTAGATTTCAAAATATTTAACAAGCAAAATTACTTTTGAAAAAAAAAAGTTTTTCGTTTTTAAATGTCCTATAACAAAGTTCTTCAAACATTCTTCCAGTGTATTTACCTGGATGGGGTTTCTCTGTTTGGAGATGAAAACTTACAAGAGACTATGGACCTTATGACAGAGGAGGAGATACGAGTCAGAATACCATTAGAAGAGGTAGATTTGTTGTTAAATGCTGAGAAAGGAGAAGAGATGGAAGAAGAAGAGCTGAGCCAGTCAGAAGGAGTTACAATGCAAGAAGAAATGAAAACATATTGAGATGAAACCAGTTAGAAATAATAGGGACATTTGTTGAAATATCAGTCAAGATATTATTATTATGCATTATGAAGAGTATGAAGATGACATATACATTAAAAAATGTAAAACAAATAAAAAAAATTAGACATTGTTTATGTAGGTTTTTATTGTATCTTTATTTTAAATCACATTTTACATAAACATAAATGCTGATTGTAAGAACAAAACAGAGTCATTGTACATTTCTTTTTGTTTTATGTACATAATGTACATTATGTTCATGTAAGTTTGTGATGATGGTCATACACACACAAAGACAAGGAGATTTTTAGCTTGAAAGATGTCAGATTCCTGAGACCATGATATATTAACATGCTTTATTCTTTCTCCCAATTATCTATGTATTTATCTTTTCTTTTGAAGTATTATCTCTATAATTTATAGATAAGATAAATTACAGGCAAAGTGTGCGAAAAGCACCAGATGAAAGATGACGCCCATCAGTGTTCTACTTAAATAAATCATTTTTTTTTGTAAGACCAATAAAAAAATGCACTGATTTTTTTCTATCGTTTTACTTTGTCTTTGGACATATGTTAAAACCCACACAAGATTATGACATAAAAATAATTACACAAAAAAATTAAATCCAATATCTGACAAAAAAAATAGACTATGTTCTTCTCATGAAAATGACATTGGAACACAAACACACACAAAACATATCAGTCTTCATTCTTATCATTCTTTTTAAGGACACAAAATGAACATATATAGTAATGCGTTGAAAACAATAAGCACCAAAGTGGCTGCGCCAAAACCCTCTGCTTCGGTTTTATGCAGATATATGAACAACAGCCCAGACCTACCTAATTCATCTGGCTTTGATCTGTGCACTCAGCTTTAGACTTTCACTTAGTACATCAATAATATTTCATTGAAACATATAAGGAAGCTAACATATCATTTTGAGGACTTCATTAGCCATCAGCTACAATTTTGGCAATTTCAAATTCAGTGTTATACATTTGAATATAACTACAAGTGTTATTTATTTAATGATGTTGAATGGAATCCTGACAGACGTTCTATCACTTTATTGGCATCCTCTTGGGACATCCGCTCATAATGTGCCAGCTCCATAGAGCAGGTTGCAGTGCCAGAAGTGATAGTCCTGAGGGTGTTAGAGTAACCCAGAAGTTCTTGCAAGGGAGTGAGCGTGTGGATTATTTTACTGTCATAGCGTGTCATAACATTTAAAATATGGCTTCGTCTCATGGCCAAGTCTGCCATTACTACCTCAAATCTGTCTTCATCTGTACTGATCTATAAATATAGATAAAAACTAAAACATTAGTGGTGGGCAAACATACTGAAAGGTTTTTAACTATTTAAATAGCTTGAGATTAACTATTGGAAAGTTATCTCTTCTGCACTTTAAAATAATTGACTTAAGATGTAAACTAAATCAAAACTAGTGCCATGTCGGATCTTCTTCTTCTTCGTTCTCATCGTTATGTTGGAGCGTTCAGATGACTAGACCAATATATGAGATGAACTGTGCAGTGGTTCCCAAATAAGTGAGCTCTCCATATAGTTTTCTTTCTATTGAGGTGTTTTGGGGCCAGTGTCTTGGTCGGAGAGCCTGGCCCCCTACTTGCGCAGTGGGATTCCACAGGCAGGACGCCACATCTATTAGAATCGTTACTGAACTCCAACATAGATGAGGTTGTTTGTCAATGTGTTATGCGCCAGGAGGCCCATTGACTCCGACTTCAGCCTGCCTTTATGGGTGTGCTCCCATAGCCTTTGATCATCTTTAAGGCAGCAGGTGTTTATTTTCGAGTTTTCTCTCCTACATGAACTGCTATCCCTAGCTAACGAGTTTCATCTACCCGGGTTTAGAGTTAGAGAGCCCTATACTCGCTTTTTGCAATCATTTCCCTGGATTTCTGAGATGTTTTTAGTAAATATTCTAACCACTGAAATACTTCACCTCATCCTCCATGACTGCAAACCAGTTGGTCCGCAGCTGTTTATTTGCTATTCACAGCTAACCCTTATATCTAAGGGTCTTTCCCCTATCTGCCACCTGGGGACGTGCTTGGTAGAAGGTGGTAGCTCCCCCAAGGCCATGTTGGATCAAAATGTAGATCTACATACAATATTGTCTAGAGTGAAACTCTTAGAAGTATTGAGGAACAAATACTGAAGATGGCTACCATAGCTACCTACCTCCATGGCCATCATGGGCTCCAGTAAGACAGAGTTTGACTGTTTCAAGGCTTTTCTGACAGCTAAAGCAGCACATGCTGTAATCATAGGTAGTGTGGTGTGATAGTGGGTATGGAACTCATGTAAGTGAACACTGGTGTGGATGACAGGAAAGTTCAACAAATTGCCTGAAACAAATACAAGAGTAAAATGTGTCATACAGATTTATTTGGAACTTACTCTTAACAAATTATATATAAAAAGTAAAGTTCTCCTTTCAGACCTTTCAATCTATAGGGCAGATGATGCAAAGGTCATCTGTTTCTGAGGCCCACAGTTAACAAGGATGTCTTGTGGCAAGCAAAAGGACCAACCAACTTACTTACTATTGTCAGGTACCAAATAGAGCTGGGTAGACTTAGAGACCCGCAAATAATCCTGAGATTTAAAATCAGTCTTCACCACGATTAGAACCCAGGACCCCCGGTTTGGAAGCCAACTGCTTTACCATTCAACCACCACGCCTCTCAAATTTTATGTATTTACAAGAAATCAGTTGAGGAGTTTCAACTTCTTGGTTTTAATCAAGATGTGCTGTAAATGTCTAAAGACTTGGTGTTAATGGCATCAAACTTGAAGGATCCCTTTTTTCAAGAGACATAAATTACTATATTAACAATCCCCAATTATTTTGTTTAGAATATTCATTAAACAGTCAATTAGCATATATATATTTATTTGAGATTGATGTGCTTTAACAGGATTTTAGTGATAATTAAAACAAAGGGAAAGGCACGTGGCAGAAAAAAAAAATCTAAACATTTTTTATTCAATGGAACCAAACATCTCTAACCGTTACATAACCTGAATGACATTCTAGGAGAACATTTGGAAGTTTGTATGAACCAAGTATAAAGCACTAAGTACTGGTAAACAGAACAGAAATGATCAAGTCTCTACCGTGAGAAAGTCCTGATTTGATTCCTGCTTCAATGGCTTTTGTCACTTTATGTTTGATCACAAGGGGGTGGTCAGCTGACCTCATCAGGAAGAAGTGTTTAAACTCCCGATCACTGAGGTCAGGGTGAAGTGATAACTTGATGTGAGCAAACTGCTGTCGACCTGATAATTCTTTGTTGAGTATCTCTGTCACCTCTGGAAAAAAAAAAATTCACATTTAAAAATATGTCTTGAGAAGCAAGAAGTGATAGTTGCTCTTAAAAGATGTATAGGTCAGATGAATAGAGTCTATATATCAATTTGTATTTTTTTGGAGGTGTTTTATTCTTATGAAATGACAATGATAGCAACAAATGGCCTTAATATGCAAAACTACTTACGAATAAAATAAGTTCATGGAAACCTCATATATCTGAGTAAATATTTTGTGTTAAAAACTTTTAACTTAGCAGTTTAAGCTGATCATTAAAACATAACATATGATATGGTGTGAACAAAACAGTAGGTGAACAGAAAGTGTCATTTTAACCTATGTCATTGAGAATAGTCTCCCTATAAGCAATCTGCAATGGGCCCAAGTCAACTTCCAGACCATATTCTTTTTCCAGACGTGACTTAATGATGTCAAGATGAAGTTCTCCCATACCAGACAATATAGTTTGACCTGTTTCAAGGTTCACTTCCACCTGTTTAGAAAAAGTAGCAAAATTTACATAACAAACATTTCCTCAAATGATATGTTTAGCTAAGTAACTAATGTATTGATTATACTATGCTTAAAAAAAAAGTGTTTGTATGCAAATTCACTCTTTACATAAAACAACTGTTTACTAATAATTAGCAGTGTTCCAGAAAAAGGCAAACTTTAACTCTCTAACCATAACAAGATATCCTCAGGGCCTGCAAAGACATTCCTGCAGGCAACAGTACCAGGAAAAAGAAGAGACAGACAACATAAAAAAATGAACAGGTCTATCATTGAAAGAAATTCTAATCAAGGTGGAAGATGGAGAGGAATGGAGAAAGACAGTTAACAGATCATGTGTGCAGCCTCAACAGACTAAGGGGTAAGTGAAGGAGAAAAACTAAGTGACCTAAACTTGCTTCTACAGTCTGAAGATTATGGGAATATGTACACCATGCAATCAACTTCTTTTATTTGAAAAACAGATGTCCAATACTTCACAAAGAAATATCATTACTTTCAAACTCTAACCTCTATATAATTTTAGTTATTGCACCTTTAAGCTTGGATCTTCTTTTTGTAATAATACCAGGGCATCATCAAGACTTTTTTGAGTCGATAAACTTGGGGGCTCTATAGAACAGAAGAAAACTGGATCTGGTACAGTTAGTCCTGCAAGGATGGGCACCATATCTGAGGTCAAGGTGTCAGACTCCTCCACTTCCACCATCTCTGGGGAGATTTTCAATACATTTATATTAAAACAATGATTTTAAAAGATTGACTCAATGGAATAAGTTGTACAGAAATGGTTGAATAAATAGATTCTGTACCTTCTTCATTATTTGGATCTTGTTCCTTGTCTGGAGTAGACTTAGAAGCTGCTCCATGCTCATGAATGTAAGCCCTGGAAGCTTCTTGGGCTGTCTTTAAACTGGAAGTGATTGTGTCTCCAGTATATGTCTTTTTTTTTTTTTTTTTTTTTTTGAGAAAGAAATTTTTTTTTCATTCATTAATATTTATTCTTAGAGATGTCAAAGTTTATCTGAGACGACCTGTGTAATGTGTGGCTTAAATTTAACCTGCTAAGTGTTGGCCTTAAGTGTATATTGAAACCAACACACTGAACTGTATACAAATATTGATGAAAAAGTCAACAAAACTATGACAAAAAGCGACCCCCCCCCCCCTCCCCCCCCAAAAAAAGAGTTTAACATTTATTAAGCACATTCATTATGGCATCTTATATTATCTTATATATTACAGATGTTACTTAAACAAAAAGATAATTAATTCCTACGCATTTCATGTGTCAATCTAGTCATACATGTTAATCGATGAGTTTAATTCTGCTAAGTCGTTGGTTTTCCTGGCTAATTCAAGCAACCCATTCCATTCTCTAATGGCACTAGGGAAGAATGAGCACCTGAATGAATTTGTTCTAGCATATTGAATAAGAAATGTGCCTCTATGGTAACTATACCTGCCACAAACCACAAAAAAAGAAAAGTCTGTATGGTACAATTACTAGAAGATGAACTAGAGGGTAGTCAGTTTTTGCATGTTTAAAGCAGAAACTTGGAAACTAAAAAGTAATATTAATATTTCCAATGCAAGCAAAAAAAATATGATCACCCACCTCTTTCAAACCAGCTAAAGCAACAATATTTCCAGCCACAGCAGTAGAGATATCCCTCAGTTCATCAGCATAGACTTGCAGCAGTCTGCTTGTTTTCTCCACTTTATCCCTGTTGATGTTATACACCTGGGCTCCAGTCTTCAACATGCCAGAATACAATCTAGCAAACATCAATGCTCCTTTGTGCTTGTCATGAGTGACTTTAAACACCAAGGCACACAAGTGAGTGCCGTAGTATTTTGCAAACCCGTAAGTCATGTCCATGGGGCTCGGTAGGAAGAAGTTAATGCCGTCCATCAGAGGTTGAACACCTTTGTTTTTCAAGGAGCTGCCACAAAGCACAGGTATGATCAAGCGTTTTAGTGTTGCTGCTCTGATCGCAGAGATGAGAACATGTGAGGGGAAGCTTTCTAGGCTGGTATCGCACAGAACAAGATCAGCAACATTCTCGTCAATGTCTGCCAACTTTCCTATTAAATCTGATCTAGCCTTCATAATTTTTTCATAGTCTTTATTACTAGCTTCAATTGGGTTTACTTGAAATGTGCTCCCGTCATGGCTCCCTGTATTCCATTCCAAGGAGCTCATGTGAATGAGGTCATAGACACCACAGAAATCTCTGCCTGATCCCATAGGAAGATTGACAAGCAGGGGCTCAACATGGAGTTTTTTATGAAGAGACTGAAGACAGAGTGCTAAGGAGGCATCTCTTTTGTCCATTTTGTTTAGGTAGACCAAGCGAGGAATGTTGTAACGATCTGCCTGCCGCCAGACTGTCAAAGTCTGAGCTTCCACCCCTGTGAAATAAAATAAAATGAAAAAAAAAAAAAAATCATTAATTTCTTTTAAAAATAAACAAATGCTAGAGTAAAAAAAATAACAATTATGAGCATTTGAACACATGAAAATATATATTAGACAAAGATTTAATAAACAAACCCACTACCACAAATACTACAAAGCTCACTCTACCTGCTGAAGCATCAAGTATAGCCACTGCCCCATCAAGTACTCTCAATGATCTCTCTACTTCTATTGTGAAATCAACATGACCTGTGAAAGAGAGCTAATATTAGGAAAGAGAGGCATTCTTCAACACAGTTCTTATATAATACAGATGTTACTTCAAAAAAAAGAAGATGGTTACATAATAGTTCTCTGTAATACCTATATTTTGTATGCACAGAATATGTTCTAGTGGAGAGACATTATTATACTTTAAAAAGAAAAAACTGACTTGCTTTAAAAGAATATTGATAAAGGGAGGACTTTTCGAAAATTTCTTTTTAAAATGATAATTTTAGCTATGTTCATTATAGACACTATCATTATAATTACTTGAGAAAATAACAATTTAAAAATAAATTATAGCTATTATATAGCACTACTTTCATGCTTATAGCATGCTCTGAGCCCTATGGTCCAATCTCATTTGTGGACTAGTGGGGGGTATCTGGGAGAAGTTTTTTCCGTGCTGCCTTTAGGTGATCAATAAACACAACTCTCCAGAGTCAGTTGTCGAACCTCGAGCCCCCCTCATAGGTAGCCAAGCCAAGTTCAAGCATACTTAGCCTCTTGACCATGCTTCCAATTTAATGGTCCAATCTTATTTGTGGACTAGTGGGGGGTATCTGGGAGGAGTTTTTTTCCGTGATGCCTTTAGGTGATCAATAAACACAACTCTGCCAGAGTCAGATGTCAAACCTCGAGCTCCCCTCATAGGTAGCCAAGCCAAGTTCAAGCATACTTAGCCTCTTGACCATGCTTCCCACTATATAGAATATAGAAAAATTCACTTTGACTTAATTTTATGTATCAGAGTATTATAATTTAGAGTTAAGTGTTACTGATTTGGACTCTTGGCACACAGGCCTTATGACATCACTGTTTTGGTAAAAATAAATGAAATCTTTATTTAATGGATGACTTTTGATTTATATTATTATATATTATTTATATAATTTTTTTTTTGGTATTACCAGGTGTATCTATAAGGTTAATTTTATGTCCTTTCCAATTAAAAGTAATAGCAGCTGATGTGATTGTAATTCCTCTTTCTCTTTCTTGCTCCATGTAGTCCATTACAGTATCTCCATCATCGACATCCCCTAGAACCAAAAAAACAAATACAAATGTTCAGTTATTGTCATCAACATCACCTAGGACCATAACAACAAATACAAAATGTTCAATTGTAGTCATCAACATCAACTAGGACCATAACATCAAATAAAAATATTCAGTTATAGTCATCAACATCAACTAGGAACATAACACCAAATACAAATGTTGAAATATAGTCATCAACATCACCTAAGACCCTAACACCAAATAAAAATGTTGTTATAACCATTTATATTTTTAAGCTATTCCGACTCCGGCATATTTGGCCTTAGAACCTGACACAACAATGAAATATGCTATGGAAGCTGAAAAATGAGACCAGTGAATTTTTTCCTTGGTGTGTGTCACCAGATAATGCTGCCCATATCCTTAAAAAATGCATTCTCCATTGAGAGACCCAAAAAAGTCACTGGCCCAAAAATACCTTCATAGGAAGAAAACTTCAAGGAGAGCTACTTGATTTGGAAACTTTTGCGCAGTTCATCTCAGATATTGGACTTATCATCTGAACATTCAACCATAATTAATGAGAAGGCAGAGGAAGAAGATTCAATGTCTTAAAACTAAAATTTAAAAAATTACTCAATAGCATATTTTTAAAAAATATTACGAAATCAACCATTACCTAAATGTCTAGAAAAACCAGAGTAATACAACATTCTCTCAGTAGTGGTTGTCTTTCCAGCATCAATGTGGGCCATGATGCCAATGTTTCGAATTTTGGACATGACTTCATGATCTACATTTTCACATGCTTGACTGCTTGAATGAAAGAGCCTTAGTCTTTTCCAACATATTTTGTCTCTTGATAAATGACCATGAGCTTTTCTCACGCATAAGATCATATTTATTTTTAAAGTTTTCATTTTTTGTTTTCAATTTTACTCTTGACAATATTTCAAAAGTCAGAATTTAGATATTAGGCCTTGGAGAATACATCTCAAGCTTTCTATACAATAATCTGAAAAAAAAAAAAAAAAAAAAGGAAATGTTTATAATTCTCTGTATAGGTAATTAATAAGATCTAGATATCTACAATCGTAATGATTATATCATCTAAAATACCTAAACTAGGAATATTCAACACAGATGAACTACATAGACGACTATGAACCAAGAGTAAAATGTGCAGACAGAGTGATCAGAAGGACAGCTATTATTATTATTATCTGATACTACTTTATTTTGAAGGTTTGGGCTGAACTAGTAGTGAATATACGCTCCATTTTTTCTTTATATTTTGGACACATTTTAGTTTCATTTTTTTTAAAGCAATAATGTTTAATCTTGAAAGGACAAAGGCATAGCCTTTGGTACTAAAATCAGACTGATGCGCTCAAAGGTCATGGTCTTCTTTTCTTTTCCAAACATTGGACTAATACTTTAATATTGCCCTAACCAAGAATAAATAGCATAAATTTTAGCTTTTCTTTTAATAAACCCTAACACTTTGATTTTTTAATAATTGTGTCAATATGGAAGGATTCCAAGACAATTTTCATTTATTATAACACCTAGATATTTTGAGTTTTTAGTCCATATAATGAGTTTACCATGAATAAGATTTATAGGTACCGGTAGTTTTTGTTTTAATTTCTTTGTTACTAGATCTATTAATAAATGACACTTTTGTAATTTTTCTAGATCTAATACTCTTTTCAGTAATTAGCCTTAGTATCTTGTGTTTTTTTTTAAATATTATTATTCTATAAATAGACAAGAATCAAGATCTAGTAGTTGTATAGACTTAGATCTGGATTATGCAATTATCTGCAAATAATCTAGGTCAAACTTTTATTCCTGGCCTAATGCAATTTGGCATCACTGGTAAGTGTTACATTTATATGTGTATTTATTTATGTTTGTTGTGTGTTTGTTATTGTTTCTTTTCCTGTAGATATAGTAACTAACACCAATCGAACACCTTCATGTTAAGGTACTTTTCGAACAACCCACTTTATTTTTTAAAATTCTCCTTTATTTCGATGATTATGACGAAAATAGTCCATTCCTATTGTGCATTATCCATTTCTTTATAGTTAAAGATTTATTTATTTTTAATTTTCACCCAAGACAATTTTTTTACTTATATTCAAAGTGCATTGGTATAAATAACGTCACTTTTGCTTACCTCTTGGGAAGAATGAAGTAGATCACCGGTTAAGGGTATTTTTTAATGCCAAAATGCTTCAGCTCAAAACCTATATATCATGCTTCTAATTAGGCTGAGAAATATTTGCAACTATTTGTTCAATCTGTCCCTTGCTACCCAAACATGAAAATTGAGGTTTAAATAGGGGGTGTTGGAAAGTTGTAAGCAATCTCAGCTTCATAAAGAATCGAACACCATTTTAATGTTAAAAATAAACATCAAAGGGATATAACTCAAAGAAGACAAAATATTTAAATTATATTTTTTTTTTATTTTTCAAAATAAATAAATATGCAAACTACAGAAATAAATTATGTATGTGTTACAATATGTATCAGCTATTTGTGGTTTACTGTAAATGTGCTATTTTGTTAAAGTAAAAAGATTTACATCGATATGCACAAATTGTACCCATTTTAAAATCTTGATTTTATGACATATACTTTGATGCTATAAACATTTTATCCCAGTGAGGATGAAATATGACGAAAACATATCCAGTTGTGTTGTTTTTTTCAGTTACCCTATTTTATTGAGTTCTGAAATATGTGTTATAAACCAATACCTAGAGCATGTACTTGATGTGAAGAGAGACGCATCATTCTTTTTAGCTCTGTATTATGTGTTAAAAAACAATACCTAGCGCACATGCTTGATGTGAAGAGATATTAAAAAAGGAAAGGGGAGTATAGAATGCAGAATGGTATTTTAAAATTAAAATGTCTTTGGCAGGTAAAAAGGGGGGGGGGGGGGAGAGAACAAGTCAAGACACTGTATCAAGACATCAACAATAATTGATCGACCATTAAAATGTGCCTCAAATACATAGAGTCAGTTGTGCTTCTAGATGAGTAGATCTGTAGATTTGCGTGGCACTGGGTCTATAAAATTATTATTTTTTTCCCATAAAGCTCATAATGGGCTACAAAGACACACACACTGCTTTGAAACAAATAATAATGGTATCAAAAAATGAATGAAATAATAACAATAACACACAAACACTCTCTTATTCTGCTATAATTTTCTTCTTACACAATTCCACTTTCCAACATTCACACATTTTCAGTGCAAAGTAACAATTTAAATTTCAAGACCCAATACAAGCGCAGCCATCAGACTAACACACAAAAAAGGGTCAATGATACTGATATTACAGTTACACTGATAGCGCAACACTAAACACACTTGACTTCAGTGGACTTCACAGACACAGGACAGGTGTAAACCAGCCAGCCAGGTCACCAGGACAGCCCAAAACATTGTTCAAGTTATCAATTATGATTTAATTACAACACTGTAACTGATGTTACAACTCCATTTTATTGACATGAACAAGAAGTTGAAAAACTAACCGGAGATCAATGTAGTCGATCTAGATAATCAATCATAATCTAGACTAGAATCTAGTCTACTTTGATTTGTACACATTGTGACTTTGACGCCATGTTGAACATATAAAATATGAAGTAACATTATAATGAAATAACACTATTGTTATTATTAATAAAATTTAACATGTATAAATTTATTAGAGTCTAGATATATTGAAAATTTTCAAAAAGAATGTTTTATAAAACGAAATTCAATTTTTTATTTTGTAGTTAATAGATCTAGGCTTAATCTAGATCTAGTTTTGGAAAAAATAACGTGATGAAGATCTTTACTGTTTCCCAGTTCAAGTTTTGCAATAATGAAAACACAGCAGACGACAAATAAAAGTTCCATCTGGATCTATCTATCATAATCTAGATATCTATGATCTATCTGTTATCTATCTTTCTATATCTAGAGTATTCTAGAGTCTATTTTACTCTAGTCACTCTAGATCTAGATCTACTAGACTATCTGAACTATCTCTGAGTCATAATGAGTATCTATCTAATAAATCTAGTATCTTAAGTATCTATTCTATTTATATATCTAGATCTATCTATCTAATCTAATGTCTAATCTATCTAGTATAATCTAGAATAGTCTAGATCATCTATCATACTAATCTATCTTTATATCTCTACTATTGACTAGTATATGTTTATATACTTATATATACTATATTGTTAAATATTGAAGTATTGTGTCTAGGATCATACCCGGTACCGTATCTGCTAACTTAGTAACTATTATCTAGATTCTAGATACATAATCTAGATCAAGATTCGACTCAACTTATCTCATATTCTGTCTTATTCATAGATCTATATTCTATAATATGTCTCATGACTGATGCGACTTCATCATTCTCGATGATACAGGTGCTGTAACACTGACAGCTCACGTAACAAAATTCCTCCACTTTTCACGGTTGATAGTACAATTGATAGCTGTTCTTAACACTGATCAGCCACTCACTGAGCCAGCTTTTCTTATACTAGATCTAGTTATACTGCATCCACTCTATCAAATCTAGAAATGTCTGTAAAATGTTTTAGACCTTTAGCATACAAGTTTTGCAAGCAGAGTTCCTATCCCAATTTACATGTGCATAGATCCAGATCTGCTATCTGTGGACGGGAGTGTCTCTCCAAAATAGGGCTCCACAGCCACACAAGGAAGTGTGCTCTGAGATGAACCATAGTCGTTCTACGACTGAAGGAGGCCAATGATGATGATGATGAGATCCAAGTCTGTCTGTCTGTCTACCTAGACTCTCATTATGGCCTATAGATCTAGATCTATATAATTATAATATTGTTACCCATCCATCTATCCAATGTATTTTTAGTTAAAACAAAGACTTTGGGCCCAACTCTTGATATCTACATCTAGATCTAGGATTAAACTGTTGGTAATAATTGCAGATAATTAAAATGGAAATTGATGAAACTTTGTCCAAAGAGAAACTTCTTTCAGCCATTAGTGAGGTAATAAATCTAAAAGCTACAAAAGTACAATGCAATGAAAAATAATTTTTTATTCTAGATCTAGATTCTTTATTTAAATTTATTTTCATAAGAATTGAAATCTAAATATATATATATATTTTTGTGGACATAGAATATGCCTTGATTGTTTTCTGAAATTAAAGTGCCTCGCTAGATTCATGAACAAATGAATGAAAAATAAGCCATACGTTATTACACTTTAGACCATTATTGCCTGCCAGATAGAGGACCCCAAAAAAGGAGGACATGTACTTCTTTTGCCTGAATTTCAAACACTGATATGTTCCTTGTAATTGTAAATATAAATATTTGATATTCCCGAGATTGGATGAACAAAGTTTAGACTTATACTTAGAAACATAGTGGTCTTGGGGTGGAGTTCATTTGTGACATTACTGCAGGATGTAAATGGTCAAAATGTGACATTTAAAGGTATGATCTTCCACAGCCTGCTAATATTCTTTTTCTGCTGTATAGGACCAAGTTATGCATCATGACATAGTAGTAAAAGAAAATATTTCAAAAATGAAATTATTGAGACATAATCATTTACAAATCTGTTTGAGATAAGTTGTCTTTTTTTTTTGTTTTACAGATTTTTAAAGTGATATTAATAAGTAGCAAACATGAAAAAAAATCATCGAAGTTTCCACCTGATTATAAAATATCACTGAATATACTAAAAAAACAAAATACTGCTCAGAATGGGGTTGCCATATTCATGATTAAAGGTAAGAATAAAACTTATATGTAAAATTAAAATGTAAGTATCTTAAGTTGATCATTTACAAAATTATTTTGAAAACTCTTTTAGTTTACAGGAGTCATAGGCAGATTTTTTAATAGAGTGATATATATTTTCTAACCCTAAAAAAATGCCTTTTATTTGTTAAATTTAGCTCATTAATCTTATAAAAGTTTTGTGATTGATATTAATACAAAGTGGCCTCATGAATACATATTTTCATATGCTACATACATCTGGTATAAAAGATACACACATGCTGATTATTTGACTTTTATATTATAGAAAGTTGTAATTCAAAATATGTAATTTTTCTTTTTTTTTTTCTAGTGATTTCTAGTGTGAATATTAAATTTATATCACTTCTACAAGGTATGTCTTACCATATAACTCTTCATAAATAATTTTATTTAAACATTATTTTTTAATATATTTCTATTTTGGAAGTAATTTAACATAGTGATTGATTTATATTTTGATTAAAGTAAAGATTTTGATCTTAAATTTTAGCACAAAGTATGCCACATTTGTCAGATCTTATGTGTTCTATGCAAGTAATAGAAACAGAAAGTCATCTTGCTATTGATTTTTTTGATGAAAATGAAGAAAGACATATCAATAGTGTGATTTGGATAGATACTACCGCTCAAAATGAAGTATCAGTGAAAATAATGAAACAGAAGACATCTTCAGGGACCAATCATAGTGTACTACAAATGAGGGTAAACCTATTGCTGATCCTTTGTTTAGAAACCACTGCCTTGTAATTCTCCGTAATAATTTGATTATGCTGTAAAAATTATATATATACTTTTCATTTTTAATTATGTAATTTGTCTAATAGTGATTATTAACTTTTGATGGCAAAAGCTTTACAAACTCCATCATATCTTTCCTGACCTGAATTTGACATTATGGTGGAAATGTCCATAAGAGTAAATAGCTAGAGTAATATGGATTTGAGAATTGTCTCCTGTGGGCTACCACAGAACTGAGAACACTGTATGTAGTGAGAATGTAGGGAAGACTCCTGTACCATCGGCTATACAGTTCAACATAAGAGTTTCAATGTGGTGTTGGTCATCTTGTCATGTTTTTTTTTTAGGTGGTACAGTCTAAGATTATCTAGACTCTAATGAGTATCTTGGACTCAGGATGAAGAGTCCATCTCCTAGCAGAGTTTAAGTCATCAATTAACATGCATGACTAGATTGACATATGAAATGCGTAGGACATAATTATCTTCTTTTTTGAAGTAACGTCTTTTAAATATAAAATATTCTAGCCATAAGTTGAACTCTTTCCTTTCTTCTCTACAAAAGTACTGTCAAAAAAGATTTACGACTCACAAAAATTAAGAAGTAATAAAAGGAGATGAGGGCTTGATCATATCAATGTCAGAGATCGAATTCATTAAGCAGATCATGAGCATAAGCTTATTTCTAAGGGAATTACCTTAAAGTCTTGTGAGTCTAGTTATGTATATAGACTACACATTAGTATAAGACATTAATTAAGACAAGTCACACTAGATTTTTGAAGTCTAATATCATCAGGCTTGTTTGTTTTGTAAAATGTTTTACATGTTTCCGATGTTCCTTCAGAGTTGTAGATAATTTACTTCCTAGTCCAAACCTCCTGCAGGACGACGGGGGATGGAGCGGGCAGGGCTTGAGCTGGGAACCACTGATAAGTCAAAACAACAATCCATTATGCAAACCCCATGACCAAGCAGCCATCCTTATTTGTGTAATGTTGACATTGTTTATTTTTAAAACTATTGTGAGTAAACTTGAAAACAGTTTATAATTTTTTCTTTCATATTTACTTTCCAGATTTTCATGTCAATAACTTCTGTATGTGAGTGTGCTATAGAAGTCTGTGAGCTGATGGAACGTTTCAAGATGATGAATCCATTGGTATATTTCCAATGTAATTTATTGTGTTTCAATGCTATTTCTTAAAAATTGTATAAACTAGTACATTGTATTATGGTCAACTTTTTATTTCCTTCTGGTACATTTTTTTTTCTAGGTTCAGTTTTGTTTGAACATGGATTTTGGGGGATTTCTTGACTTTCAATTATGGTAAAATTTATATTTTATATATATATATATATATAGCCTCATTTGTTTTTGAAATTCATACCATTAACACTTGTTGATTTTTATATTTTTATTATTCATTTTTAAAATTGTTGAGTAACAAAATACTTTGGATATAAAATTGCTTATTAAATCTTTACCTTTATTTGTTTAGCAACTCTGTAAATGTTACAGTCAAGCAATTCAATATCTACACAGGATTAGAAACATTGGACAGGTAATTTCTACAAAGCTAATATTAACTCACTCTGTCTGTCTGTTTCTCCCACACCCATTTTCAGATCAAGTTGAAACTTTGCATAATTATTCATTGGTATGAACAGGCATGAATCAATTACAAAACAAAATTAACCAATTATATATTATAGCTTTTATATAGCGCTACTTTCATGCTTATAGCATGCTCAGAGCGCTTTGGTCCAATCTCATATGTGGACCAGTGGGGGGAGGGGGTATGTAGGAGTTGGTTTTCCGTGCTGCCTTTAGGCACTCAGTAAACACAACTCTGCCCGAGTTGGGTGTCGAACCTCGAGCCCCCTTCTAGGTAGCCAAGACAAGCCAAGTTCAAGTGCAATTAGCCTCTCGACCACGCTTCTTACTGGTAATTAATTATTTTGTCTGATACAAACTAGGGAAATTAATTCTTCAGTATTCACAGATACTGTTAAATATATAGGGTTTCATCCCCTTATATAATTGAACATGCTTTTTTTCCTCACTCTCATTCTCGGATCAAGTTGAAACTTTAAACAATGATTAATTGTACGTAACAAAACATGAATCAATAAAAAAAAATTAACCAATCAATCAATTAATTTTTGTTATTGAGAGTATATAGTTGTAAGTGCAGATAACTTTCCCTTAGATAAGCTTTTTTTTTTAAAAAAAGTTTTTTTTTATATTTTAGATGTAAAAAATCTGTATTTAAATTTTTTAAAACAATATTGAAAAAAAAGATCTACCATTTTGTTGTAATATTATGAACTTCATTTCCTCTTCTTCTAGAAAAATGCTGGAATCCTTCAGACCTGGATCAATGGTAGCTCAAGCCAGTGAGACGTTCAATATGAAGCATGTCTCATCAAAATATGATTCATCAATTTTGCTATCATGCATAGTTGGCTACCTCCCATTGTTTGGCATTGATGATCTTCACACTGAGACTCAGAGTAGACAAGATTATACCCCAGGAAGTATCAAAGTATCCATACATTAGTTTCTTTATTCTTTTAAAACTTTTACATTGTCTTATTTCTTAAAATAAATAATAATATTATATCATATGTAATGTTATCTAGTTGAGGTGTTGTGGCTGAGTGGTAGTGATTGGCTTTCAAACCAAGGTGTCCTGACTTCAAATCCTGGTTTACCTTGGGATTTGGAAAATCAGAATTCTTAGGACATCCCTGAGTCCTTCCAACTCTAATGGGTACCCAATATACATTGGGGAAGTAAGAGTGGTTGTTAACCATTGCTCATGCTTTGCATTATCTGCCCCCTGTAGATTAAATGTTCTGAAAGGGGTATCTTACTTAATTACTGTTATCTAGTCGTTCTTGTTAATTAGAGAAAGAAAAATATTTTCTTATTGATTATCTGGTTACTTTATAAAACCTATTTTATTCTTGCTGCAGGAAAAATTTCTAGTAATTTTTCTCATCTTCCAATATGGAATAAGAAATTCATTTCTTCACATTTGTTTTATTTACTTTATAATCATTCTATTAAAAAATGTCATTACATTAAGTCACTTTGGTAGTATTGAAAAACAATCAAAAGATGTAATGGTTATAAATTATTTAAGTCATCATTTTATTTGATTACAAAGTTATATTGAGCAATATATTTTCCTTAATATTAGATTCAAATGTATGGACCTCATAGTGTTCCTTTGAATATGAAATTAATAAGTGATGCTATATTGCTTCAACCTCATACCTTATTGCCATGGAATGATTTCGGCTTTTTAGTTAAAAGAAAATTTAAATGCTGTAAGTGAAAAACCTATCATATATATATATATATATGAGTGTGCCGTTGTTAATTTCTGGCTTTAATTTCAAACTATACAAACAGAAATTGCACAAACAAATTAACAGTAAACAATAAAGAAGATAATAAGCTGCAATAAAAATCATATATTTATTTATTTTTTTTTAGCCACATACAATCTAAGGAGTGCTGCAAGGCAAAGTGTCAAAGATCTTCTTCCATTATGGACAGCATGTGACCGATTTATTTTAGTGTTTCATTTTATTCTTGAGTACCAAGAGCTTCCAGCCTATTTGGAAAATGAGATTGCCTTCATAAAGGAGGAAACAGGTAAAATACTCATTTATTTAACTTTGTCATATAAAGAAAGTGAATCAATATGACCCTCTTTTTTTTTTAAAAATAGGATGATGCACATTCAGGTTGATTAATTTTTGTATTAAGTACAAGTTCAGTGAAAATATATTGGTTTTGATTGTGGAACATCATGTTCAAAATGGTGGCCAAATTAGCAGCATTGATTATTGTTCAAGGAGCCAGCCTTAAATCTGGTTGAGAATAAATATTTTTTCTTAGTGTGTTTGTGTCAGATCTACTAAAGGTCATAAGTCATAGAGCATATGACAACACTCTTGCTAATCATAAGACAAACAAAAAAAAAAAAAAAAAAGAAACCTACTTTCTTTATGCTGCTTGAGATCTAAAAATATTGTTAGAAAAATTAACTAGTTCTGACAATGCTCAGGTATGACAATAAAATTAATGGTTAACTTACATAGTAACATTTTTATATTTTTTTAAATGACTAAACAGACTTTCTATTTTCACATTTTTAAAAGAATTGTTAGCATATATCCAAGAAATATGTCAAAGCACTGCTTCCTTGAGTGTATTTAAAGAGGCTGCACTGTCTTGTATGTACTTATTAATGAATCAAAACAAGCAATTAGAACTGGAGCTCCCAATGTCACTAAAAAGGATTGAAAAAGTAAAAAAAAAAATTTAAAACATTTTTTTTTAATTTATATAATGTAATTTTAATTATAGGCATACATGAAAAAAGTATTTGTTACATTTTCTATAAGCAAAGAAATTCTAAAATATATCATGATAATATTTGGCCAGATTATATTGATTACATTACTGTCAAAAGACTTCTATAACATTTCTTATCATGCAGTGGTACTGCAAAAAATTGGCTTTGTAAATTAAAGTTATAAGTAAATGTCTTTTTATATAATTCTATTTTGATTATTACACTACTAATATCTACAGGTTATTCTCAAGATAATAATATTATTATTATATTAAAAAAGAAATATATAAATTTAAGAAATATTGGTAGCTTTCGCATGTAGATTTAGTATGGCTTTTATAATTATGTTTCCCTTATAATCTTTTTTAGACTGAAGAATGTATAATGTATGAAAAGATGGTACCTGAAGTTGTTAATTCTCTCATAGGCATTTTTACTAGAAGCACTAACACTGAATTTAGGTCTGAAGTTTCAAGGCTGATTCCTGTACGTATAAAAATCTCAATTTTGGTGTCTATTTTTATTTTATTGATTGATTTATAGCTGTTATAAGTTTCAAATTTGAATATATAATGTTTGTAGGTCTACAAAAAATATTAACAATTTCATTACCCACAATAAAGACAATTTCATTTCTTATATCACATTGTGAACAAATAATTTCCATAGGCTCTACCTTATAAGCAAGAATGTAGACAAAGATAATAAATACTGAATTTAAAATAGAATAAACTCATATAGATTTATTTTTTGTATTTAAAGACAGATACCAGAATATCTATGGCAGATTACCTAGAGAAAAAACTGTTGAGACTAAGAAGAACAAATCCTGATGTTTCAAAAAGATCATTTCCTTTTTTGGAGGAATGTTCAACTATGTTTTCCAACATCACTTCTTTTCAATCTGCCAACTCAACAGTACAGCTGGCATCTATGCCTATGTTAAACGTAAGAAAAATGTTTAAACATTTATTCTTAATTTTGCTTCCATCATTATTGTTAATCATTCATCAAGATACAAACAAGCTTCCTTGGTTGATAGCCAAGAGGCTTAGACCACTCAGCTACACATACTAGAAGTGCTCTCATAATTTAAAAAAGCATGTTTAAATGGATACAGAATTTCTTAGCTTGACTGTCTTGAACTATTCTAGTGATTCATTGAACGTTGAATAATCTTATATTCATTATTAATTACTTTGAAATTATTTTTTTCTGAGTTTTTTCCCTTGAGATTTACAGATGGTATTGAATTTTAAGATTTTGATGAAATGTGTAATTTTATTAATTGTTAACTTTTATAATTTAATTGTAGTATACTTATACCTTTTTAGGATGAGCCTGAAGATGATGTTGACAACTGGAACTTTACAAATACTTGCTCAGATCAACTGAACTCATTAAGCACAGAACACTTGATTGTCTGCTATGGTCTGGACAATAACCATCTTTTAGGGCTGTCTGGCTTATCTGATGTGCATTCACTTGTTAAGGATGTTAGCAGTATAAATACAATTCCAGAGGCTGGCGATAGGACAAATGGGATAGCCTCTTTAGCTACTTCCCCATACACTAATAGTACATGTTATAAACACTCTAATAAGATGAGTTTAGTCAGTGAACCAAGATTGAAAGAGTCAATGCTAACTGATACACTCTCTTTGAACTGCAAAACATCTAATATTCAATGTATTGAAAGCAGTACTAACTCAAAGCAAACAATGTTATCTCAGAATGAGGGTACTAATTGTGCACCACAATTTAAGTTCAGTAATCATTTAAATAACTTGTCAAAAAATGATTCTGTTCCTTTACAACGTGTCCATAATCAATCAATGCATTTAATACAGGACACATATAACCATGCTGCCTGTCAGCAGGATGCCTCTTGTCATATCAACTTACCAAGCAGCAAAAGATCAGGTGAAAATAGCAGCTTTGGCTCAAAAGTATCTGATCGCTACCTTGAACTTCTGGATGAAGAAATGGAATTCGTTATTAGAAAAAGGATGTTGGAAAATATGAACATTACAAATAATGATGCTTTACAGTTAAGTGAAACCCAGGGCAATGTTAAAAAAATTAAAATAACTCCTTATAAAGATATTTTATCAAACATGAAAACTCAGGAAATACAAATGACTGAGGCAAATGCTGTAAAATTTGATTTAAGTTTAACTGCTTCTCCAGGCAAATGTGTCCTACAAGTAAGCATTTCTATATTAATAGGATTTCATTTAAAAAATTATGTCTACCAAAAATATTGACATTAATTATTGTTTAAAGATGTATAATTGTATTTTTTTGCCAAAAACTTTATTATAATAAAACATTGTATTTAAAACTAAGAATTAAATGAATTTGGTTCAAAGGATGAAACTGAATGGCTAGATGACAGTGAGATAACCAAGTGGTTTGCTGAAATGGAAAACTAATGTAAGTGTTTTTTTTTTAATCTTTTTGTTTGCATGTTCAGTTTTTCTAAATTTTACTTTTTAGCTCTTGTAAAGACTTTTTGTTTAAATGCAAAAAAATTTGGTTATTTTATGCAAATAACACAAGACTTCTATTTTTTTACAATACCTATTATTAGCCAGCCAATTCAGGGGTGGATGGATACTGCCTGGACACAGATTCCAAAAAGGGATCTAACAATTTATTTAGAAATTCTACAGTTCATGTATAACTTTGGGAAAAATATTATTATTTGACTTATAATTTTTCAAAATATAATGATCTAAAAATGTAATTTGGTCTTTTTTGAACACATACCAGCATGCCTTATCAGTGAAGAGTTAAATAACTAAACAGACGTTTTGGAACATTTTGGGCAATGTATTATGTAGAAATAATTTGCTGGGCTGCTAGAATTAATCTGTAACTATATAATATTTATATAATATAAAATCTTTCAATACACAGTATCAATCGGCCTACTGCATCTTTAGCTAAATCCATCTATACTATATCTCTAACTAAATCCAGTATTCTATTCTAGACTTCTGTTATAATGTTACCAAGCCTGGATCTATATCACCAAACTATAATTTTCTGTGCTCTGAGTAGTTATACATGGGTATAACTAGGATTTTTTTCGAGGGGTGGGCTGTGTCATATTTTCTTTCCTTTATCTATTATTTATTAGTTATTGAGAGTGAAGTAATTGCCTTTACAGAATGTCATATGCCTCATTAAGGAGGAATTTTTCCTTTTTACTTTATGCTTTGTCTGTTACTTGTTCTATTAATTTGCTTAGCTACAAAATGTTGTTTTTTTTATTAAAACTATTTTGCATACAAAAAAAAGAAAACAATAAATATAGTTTTATGCCAGATATATATTCTTGTTCAAGTTGTTGTATTTAGCCCTTAAGTTGTTTTTGTTTTTCCAAAAGGTAAAATATGGACAAATTTCTTAAAATAAGGATCGTAACTGTTGTTTTGAATTTTAAAAAATTTAGTTGCGTCCCTTTGATATTTTTTTCGAGTACGCTCATACGCAACCTTTGATGATTCTAGCAGTTAAAGACCATTTTACTTTTTGTCTCTGATTCATGTGAAAGTATAAAATAGCAAATAAGACATTATAGCTTGTATTTTTTTCCTCCATCTCTTAATGTTTTTAAATGAGATAATGGAATATGTTGAAGTTGTTTCAGCAAAACTTATTTCCATTTATGTCATGATTGCTTTACAGTACCCAATAGAGCTAATCAAGTTTTCTGATTCATTACACGAATTTAGAAAAAGCTTTATATGTAACTCTAGGGTGTTTTTTTGTTCTCTCGCTTTAAAATGTTTATATTCGCGCGATTGTGGTTCAACTCATAAAGAAAAAAAAAATGCAAGTTAAAAATAAAAACAGTAAAAGAATTATTTTTTTTTTTGCGAGTACTTCAGTCTATGTTAGCATTTGTCCTTCAACCATCCTAAAACGTTCCATCGCAGGGAAGATATAGTGGAGGCAATCCGCAGGGCACCGCCAAGATGGGCGGATTTTCTATAATTGTGAGCTAACTAGATTATCCCTGGACTATGTTTGCTAAGCCTCTCCCGAGCGGGCCCTTCATGTGAGCTTTAATCAAGTTCTGTAGCCTAGAAGAGGACGGCCAGGGGGATTTCTATCGAGACGTTCTCTTGCCAAGATCTGTCCACGGGTGTCTCAAGTAAAGACAGTTGAGATGCGTAAGGATTTTGTTTTTACTCCCTATGTCGTCATTGTTAAAAAACTAGTGGAAGCAAAAAGAAAAGAAAAAATGAGAAGGAAGGGTTGTTGTGAGGTTGAAAAACTGTCAGTGGGACACACGTTTTTTTTTTTTTTTTTTTGTTGTAAATTATTTCATTTATTTTTTTCCCTTAGAAACGCCATTGTAAGACTGTCCGATTCTATTACCTTAGGCCATTGCATCTCTCTCTCTCTCTCTCTCTCTCCCCATCTGTCTCTCTCGTTCTCTCTCCCTCCCTTTCTCTCTCTCTCTCTTTATCTTGTAAACCAAGTAATTTTGCATAGAAATAAATAGTTGAATTGATTCATTACATGATAGATCCAATCTATGTTAGACTTGGTATGTGTGTTTAACACACGTGTTAATGGTAATCCATTGATACTAACTAGGGAAAAAATATTTTATGACAAATAGCCAACGTTATTTTAAAATTATTTTAGTTTTGATCTTCCCCTTCAACTTTCCAATCCTGCCACAGTTTTGGATGTCCCAGTCAGGGCCAATGTCGATTTTAACAAGATTAGAAAGAGAGTTTGTGTAAACACAAACTCAGAGGTGGCCTCAAAATGGGTCAATTTATGGGTCCTCTGTCTGGTGAGTAATGCAAGTAAAAAAAAGCAGGTTTTTACTATTTTCAGCACGAATATCAGAACAAACTATCAACTACCACAAACTTACCTCCCTTCGTACAACAGTAACATGGGCTGGGCAAAAATGTTACCAACCTGATTATATTGTTTGGCCTGTTGTCTTTATTCTTATTATTACATTGTTAATAGTTATAAGTATTCAATGAACTCATCGCTATTAAGACTTGGTTCTGTTTGAGAAAGGCATAACGGATGTGGTTAAATGATTATCTAATTAATGCTTGACCTACAGATAAAGGGGTTGGTGTATGGCCTTTGGGAAAAGTGGTCCATGATACTATTTTTGGTATTTTATTAATTATTTAAAAAAAAAAAACACTGCTTATAAAATCTTGTTTTAAAAATGTGTAAATTATGTACATGCAAAGTGTATTATTCCTTTTTAAATAAAAAATAAAGGTACTATGTTTGTTAGCAGTTAAAACACATGAATTAGTAAATTAGTATAGTTTTTACATTATTTTAAGTAATAAAAAAATCGTTTGCATAAATCTTGTATCTCCCATGGTTTTTACTATTTATAATAAAAAAGTTTGTATTTTTATGGCTTGCTATTGAATTTTAAAAACCAAACAGTTTGCAATATGTAAATATCAAGAAATCGGTTTTTCAAGCTATTCTAGCTTTTGAGATTTTAATTTGACGGACGGACAGACAGGTCTTATAAAAATTACTCGTATGACTATAGGCTTTATAAGGATTTTAAAAAATTTCTGACATTCAGCAGTTTTCTTTCTTTGCCTCGAAGTCATATGGCGTTTGTCATATTTCTCCAGAAACATTTCCTCTGTCGGGCATGATGCTATGTGCCTGGGCAAGGGAAGGGAGTTAATCCAGAAAGTCTCGTCCAAATATGGTCTCAGCTTTGAATTTACATGTGGTCAAGACTCGAGGTAGCCTTAAAACACTTCGTGACTTTTTCTGTTCTATCTCATGACTGTGTCGTGCTCATCTGACTTCCTCAAGCTCTGGTTGTGGTTTGATACTGCTGACTAGAACTTGACTATTTCCTTTGAAGTTTTACTGAGGTCGAGACAGAGAGAAAGAGTGAAAATGTCTTAGAGATGGGATGAAAACTAAGAGACCCAGATAAGTGGGGAGAACAATGTCATTCGATGGACTTGGGGATAATAATCCAATAGTTGCACACCGAACAAGCAGAGGAGGCATTGACCTATACAATAGTCATGACCAAAATGTGTGACTTTGTCTCGTGTTCTTTGACCAGTTACGTTGTTCGCTAAGAAAACGAAAATCTACGTCTTTAGGCGGCACTAAGAAGTTGCAGGTTCAAGTTTTATTTTCTTAGATTGCATCTGAGTTTTGTTGGTTTATTAAAGTTTATATGTGATTTTTAAAAAAACAAAAAACAACCGAATAACCTATGCTCTTCATTGTCTTAATAAACTTTTTGTTTGAGAACTAGTTTCCGCTAAACATGTGACCATTTATTTTAAATTGCATCCCAACAGAGTAAACTAAATCCCTCCTCCCCCCCCCCCCCACCTTTTTATTTAAAAGACAAAGCCTTGCCCTCTTAAATGTGTTACTCCCTATAAATATAATATAAAATAACGAAAAACCTGCATTATTTATGTTTGAATTCCTTAAACTTACCCTTCACAATTCTTTATCCAACCAGAAGCCTATATGAGTATCTTGAAGGAAATTTGTTTTCGCTAACATATGGACATAGTTTTCTTGTGTCTTAACAGGCATATTCATAAGAAACATTCATAGCTAAGAGACAGCAATGAATGTAAAGCCTTAAGATGCCATTAAAGAAAAAAAAAGAGCCTTAAAGAAGTATAGAATGAATAGCCAGCCTCCTTGATAGCAAATTGATGGCCATTAACCGTGTTGTGAATGCGAAGATGATATTCCTCCGATCCCAGCTTTATTACTGTCGTTACACAGCCGTACAAAATGGTGCGAATCAACACGAGCTCTGGCAGCAAATAGCATGACCAATATTTAACTACGGTGAATCCTATAGAAATGACCATGACAAGATATCTCAATTTAAGCGATCGGTAAATTTATTTTTCTTGCCTCTCTGAAAAGAAGCCGGCTGAAGTTTTTTTTCCCCTCTTCTTTTTATACATGGGGGGGGGGGGGGGGGGGGGAGTGCATGAGGCCGTTGAGAAAGTGTGAAAGATGAACACAACTAAAATGAGATGGGAATACATTTAAAATAGGATTTCCATTGGAATGGCCGACTTTACAAAGAAATAATGACTCAAAGCTATAGTATCTTGACATACACAACTGGAAGACATAACTGAAAAATCTTTTTTTTTTAAAGGATGTCAATGTCTGAATAAGTACAAAGGTTATTCATCCTAAGAAAATAAATAGAGAATACCTAAATTGTCATTATAAAACTGAAATACTTTTCTCCACATCTTTGTTGTTGTTTTTTTGGACGACTATAACGCTGTGACGTAAATTAATGACACAATACATTCCTTTACTTCATATTACGTTTTTGTATTCTGCAAGATAAACTCATTACAAACAACACTGACGCTTAAGTACATGAGCTCCTATGGCAGCAGAGGGGGTGGCGAGTGGGAAAAACTGCCCCGGGCCCCGAACCTTAGGGAGGCCATGCGTTAAAGAGAATCTTTTTTCATTGTCATACCATCGAACACAATAATTTGTTATCAAGAGCTCTGTAAGTTATGCCAAAAGATCGTTTCACAAGTTAATTTAGGTGAGCATGACCTTATATTGCATCAAATCTTGGTGATGACTGCATTCTAATTTTTTAAATTTCATTTTAAAATAATTTAGTTTAAATGTTTTCATATCTCTGATAGCCAAAATCAGTGATTTCCTCTTTTGTACCAACTATTTTGGTAACTACATTTAGTGTTGATCATTTAATATTGAGATTATCTCCTAGCCTTGTTAAATGATGGTTGCTTGGAAAAGGAGGACAATAAAAGCAAACACTTAAAGTACAATTTCAATTACTTATTGTTTGTGTACGACACGATTAACATATTATAGCATACGTAGGTTCTTTGCTCCAACGAAATTTAAGTATATAGTGTTTCACGCAAGTCAAACAATGTTTACTTTGAGCGATGGTTTTGAGTCATAGCAATGAAAAGGCCATCCTCCGCTCTACATGTTGCTTAGTAACAAGTAGAAAGGATCATTGGAAATTAATAATACTCAATGAAAAGTATTAGCCTAAACTTTTCGAAATAACAGACAAAATAAAATATCGACCCGTTTGTGCTTAGGTTTTCCAATGACATGGTAATTGGTAAGGTAATACTGGGGGGCACTATTCATATATTTAAAATATAATTAAGATGAAAAATGAGGGATATTATTCAGATTTTTGGCGTGTCTAGTTGTAAGTGATCACATTATGTTTTTGAAGCTGCCATAGTAAGGATTAAATGTGAGTAAACTCGACAAATACAAGTTTGAGTTATACTTGAACTACTTGATCGATGCTGACATTTCAAATACGAATAAAATGCCTAATTGTTTGAACCGGATCAGACATAAATGAAATGAAGGTTTTGGTCGTTTGTTGAACACATACATCTGTTTACACTGTTTATTTGTAACCATGGTAACTTGTAGTCTATATCACATACTTCTTTGTTTTCGTCCTTTTTTAGATGTAGAAGCTTGTTGTTTTTTTTAAATGCATTATTTTCTTTTAATTTTAATGTCGCTCACATGATGTCACTGGCTTTGATTTTCATATAAGAACTAAATGCATATATTATATTCATAGCCACTAGTCAACTATTATATTTTATTCCACGTAGATTTGTTCGTGTTGGCTTCGATCATTATTAAAAAAAAGATCCGGAACCAAACCAACTGAAACGGCCATGTCATACTTGTCAAAAATATAACACTGGATAATTTTTTAGATATTCCATTCCTATTGATAAAGTCTCTTATTATCTTTGTAGTTTTACACGTCCTCTGGAAATGTAAAAAACATTAAAGAGGCGAGATATTTGTTTTTAGTTTTAGTTTTTTACTTGCTAGTATCTTCACAGTCTCATCGCTCGTGTTTTTATTTGTGCAAACGTGTACATCAAAATACATTCACTGGAAATCGGTTTTAAGGAATATAGACCTCAACAAAATTGAACTAGACTCAAATAACATTATCAAACACACTTATTTCTATTCATATAGGCTTATTTAACTATATCCCCCCCCCTCCTTCCATTTTGTATTTCTCATTAGATGATGCTTAGTTTCTCAGACTAAAACTTTCTCCTAAAATGTTGAATATTTTAATAATTACATAATGAACCTAAAAAGGAGAGAAACGTCAAGCTGTATCAACTAAAAGTAGCTATATTTCTTCACAGAAATGAAATATAATGGGCACTCTATAGATCTTTCTATCATGGTCAATATTGTGTTTTTTTTATAAAGAGTTCTACATGTTGCTATTTTAATTGGTTATTTGTAACAATGCTTCGATAGAGGCCCTCCAAAACTAAAGATAAATTTAAATTCAAACACAGCAAACATTAACAAGAGGTGGCGATAGAAAAAAACAACAATTCTACCGACTGGTTGAAAAATGCCAGCGTCTTTCAATCTCATCTAGTATTTCCATTTTAATGTAGAGTCAATATTTTTCTTCGTGACGTATTGCGTGCCGTCGAGTTCATTAATAGGGTGGCTCTCCATTAAATTTCCAAAGTCGGGACCTGCGTGCTTTCTGTATCTCGTTAGCATGTGAGTCAATTATTCTTGGGGGTCTAGTAGGATGGAATATATTATCGGTGGACATTTGCATATGTTCTCAATTTACCGTTAAATGTGGTGACAAAAAATATTGAAGACTGGTGTAAAATAAATTTGCATGAAGTTATCGAAGGGCTCTGGGAGAACTAACAGGTGATGACAGGCAAATACATTGCTTCCAAATAGAACAAATGTAGTTCACCTTAATGGGTGTGAAGGTTTAAATACTGTTTATATATTATAGTAAGAACAAAAAAAGCCAGTTAGGTAAAGACTTACGATCTATAGGGAAGATGATATTTAGGTTTCTATGAGCAACGGTTAACTAGGGTGACCAGCACAACGACCAACCGCCTTCACTTTTCCAAACTAATGTCAGATATCCATTAGAGTTAGGTGGACTCAGGGGCGTCCTAAAAATGTCGAAATTCTATATCCCTCTCTTCACCCAGATTCGAACCCGATACCCTTAAAAAGAGAGAGATAACAAATGAACTTTCAACTTATTACTGTAGTATTAAAGGATGATAACTCTTAAAATATCACATAGCATCTAATATAATAATAATATTAATAACAATAATAATCTTAACTACATAATGCTTAGGTTTCCTTAAAAAAAAAAAATCTCAGGAACACAAATCCACACTAGGCCGAAATTCATGGGAATATTGGCTCAATTAATCCCAAATTTTTGTTTTCTTTTTAATTCGTACATAACCCAATTGACCTACTATTGGGTAGGATAACCAACGATCTTGACAAACGTACTTCAAAAACCGTTTTCACTTTTGAAGTTGATGTAAAATGTTCAGTAAGGACTTTCTTTTTGTTATCCTTAGTTTAGTATGGATTCAGTCACACCAAATTTACACGAGGAGGGGTCCAACGTAGTACTCCTGAACACAGGCATACTAGTATCATACCACGCCACTGGTAAAAAATCAATTTTCTAGCTTTGTGTCATTAAATCAGTCATTGGAAAAAAAAACAACCTTTCAAACGCAACTAAGAAAAAAACCCAGCTTTGTCAAACTTTTGTGTATTTAATAAATCAATGTGACGTAATTTATATTAGAAAGTTGGATTTCATATTTAAAAAATATATTTCTTCTTTTTTTTTCAAATCGCACACAATTTGTTTCTAGCAATGAAAAGTCTATCGGCCACTCGCTACTATTATCCAGGTGTCCTACCCTTCCTGACTATCCCGAGTTGATGAAACTTTTAATTTCGTCTGTGTAAACATGTGGTCTGGGATGATAGATTGACAAGTCAGGGGATATAAAATGATGGATTTCTTTTTGATGTTTGCTACACTGATGAAAAACACAAACTATAGATTGTAGGAAGCTGCAATATAGAAGATGGTTAAGGTCAGAAGGTCCAGAATAAATATCTCACTATTGTTAATTGAGTACATTACAAGCTGGCATAGAAACAAACAAAAAAGCAGCTTGCAAAGTGCTGTACCTAATCTCCATTTGTTCTAGTCTGTGTTCATTTATACTGAAAAGTTGAAAGCGTCCTGGCAGTATGTGGGTGATACTTGTCATGTCTTATTATCTGTAACTCTTTTTAAAATATACATTAATTTTTATACATGAAGTTCACTAAATGTTTATCGTTAAGATGGATAAAATAATAGCAATACAATTATATACAAGGACAATGTCTTATCACTAAAGTACTTTAAAAAAACACAACTATAGTGCGTTTACTTTTCAACTTTTATATTTATTTTCCCTCTAGATTCTCGCTAAAAATTTAAATTTCTATTGTGGTTCATTTTATTTTATCTTATATAATACATACGCTACTTCAAAAAATAAGATGATTACGTTCTACGCGTCATACATCTAGTCATGCATGTTAACCAATGACTTAAATTCTGCCAATTCATTGATTTTCCTGGCTGGCTCAGGCAACCCATTCCATGCTCAAATAGCACTAGGGAAGAAGGCGCATTTGTATAAATTTGTTCTAGCATATGGAACGAGGAATGTGCCTTTATCTTTGTGTCTTTCAGAGTATTTTATTAGATTTTGAAGAATATGGTTCAGTGTTTTATGTATAATTGCTACTTTACTTTTAAGTCTTCTCTCCTGAAGGCCTTCTAAATTTAGTAATCTTACTAAAGGTGTTACTCACTGTTGTTATAGTGTTTGCAACCAAAATGTCGGCTGCTTTCTGGTAGGCAACGAATTGTTTGGCATGCGTAAATTGCTTTTGTTCTACCAAACTTGCTTTTTAAAATCTACTTTGCATAAATGTATTCCGTTGCAACCACAATATAATTTTTATAGAATCATAAATACTTTTCTTATAAATTAACGTAATTAATAAATCATTTTTAATGAAAAAATACAAAACAGAGCAAAAAAAAAAAAAAAAAAAACCACACACACACACACACGCACACTAGGTCTCAGTTTTCGAGGAGAAGATCAATGCTACAATACCATTCCATTCATTTAAACAGGCACTAGAGGTCTCTGAGCCTGCCCTCATGTTTCTTGTTAGCAAAAGTCATAGTGGACATGTAGTGACCATTGAAAAATTGGTTGTTTTTTTTTAAATTAATTCTAAGCTTGTATTGTTTGTTGATCTCGATTAAGTGCAGAGTAATGACTCGCATCTTTTAGTTTTAACCATGAAGATTAAGGGACTAAATGCAACATATTTTTAGAGAATTTTTTTTTCTTCAGATTACTAGTTAGATTATTAATTGGTATTTAATTGCTATTTCATTTAAAAATCATGATTTTAATTTTAAAAATATAACATTGATGCCTGACGGCAACCATAAGGCGATTCATTTTTCTTTTAATCTAAACATGCTAAAATAAAAATATAGTTTCTGTTTAAATGTACTGGATAAGGGCGTTAAGCAAATACTTTATGGAATCGGGGTTTAGGAAAAAAAAATCAAAACAGATTGGGAATGGTATTGATTGGGAATGTAATGTTTGCTTTGGCGAATTCTAGTTTCCCCTCTTGCCTATGCTTTCTAGATGAATCCACACCCGCGGCGGCGACGTAATTAACTGTACACGTCTAAAGTTAAACCCATTGATTAACAGGGCCTGGCGGTACATCGAGGGTCGGCCGGATGGGTCACGGGCCAGGCTGAAATTCAATGTTCTAGCCAATTAAAACTGTTGACAAAGGCTCAAATAGTTCCACTCCGACAGCCAGTCCGTATGGCCGCTAGAAATGGGCCCTAATAAGGATCTATCGCGGAGACTGTTTACTCACTGACCAACGACACCCCCCCACCCCTTTCGACTTTTAAAGTTGGTCGGAGAAAATAAAGTGAATTCAGATATTCTATCCAAGATGGGTGGTCACTCTGGATAACTTGATAAAATGGCCGGGCTCAGTGACACCAGACCTGAAAAGGAGCTCGAATCTAGCTGGTCAGAGATTTCTTTTTTCATGATGAGAAATTCTAAAACACATTTCTAATGTTATATAATCCTTTCGAGCAAATAATGTCTTTTCATTAGGATGTGTGCTTAGAAATAGGAAGGCTATCCGTGGGAAGATTTTATTTGATGTTATATGATATGAAGACTACAGTTCTTGTCTTAAATCAACACAGCAGAAAATGTACGAGAGAAACCGACAATGAAAACACCTGAGTGCTCCCGACTGTTATAGATAGACGAGACGTAGATAGAAGGATTAAGTTGTGTGTGAAACTTTGTGGAGAATCTGAGATGCAAGAAGTGAAACTGACACGTGACTGACAGAAAAAAAAATGACTACCAAAGTTTAGACTAATTGGTAACAAATAAAAAGTTTGGGCAAAAAGTGAAAATACGTTCTGAAGGATGTGTCGAAATAAACATTTGAAGGAAAGAGCGATGAAATAAAGAGGAAAGAGGAGATAATGTTGGATGTGAGAACATGACCAAATGGGGGAAATGACAAGTGTTTTGTGCATTGTCAATTAAAGAGTCATTTCTTGAAGGCGAAAAAAAAATTTAACGGGGATGGGGGAAGTATTTTTGGAGCAGTAATCAGTCATCTGAAGATATTTGCCGACTTTTCCTCATAATTGAATCTCACGAGTAAACACTCATCCATTCTCCGCGCTGGCAAAAATCGCTCAATCTACAAGAGGAGGGAAGGAAAGTCTCCCGTTATCAGAAACCTGTCCGGCAGTCCTCTTGTCTCTCTGGTCTAAGTGAAGTCGCTAAAAGTCGGGGAGACAATGGAGACAACAGTGACACCTTGTCGGTCTCTCTCCATTCTAGTCAGAGGAATGTCAGCGTACCTTCTAGACGAGAAACTTGAAACTGGCACCACTAAATATGTCTGACTGGCTAAGCCTTTCTACTCTTTGACGTTACCCGACCCGCGCTTAATGTTCTTAAAACAACACAAACTTTGACCCGCTATATTTCCTTTCCAATTCAGTTTTGTTTTTTAAATATACGCTTTGATGCCTCTACTATAGAAATTATTCGAAAGAAAAATTAAATTGAATCACGATCTATGACTAACCAAATGGTAAAATCAATGGGGAATTTTTATAAATGGAATCTTTGGTGTATCCGGTTTACAGAAATATTGATAAGCTGTTTAAAAACAACAATTTTTGTTTGTCCTCCTTTAAGCACTGCAGAATCAATTCTCTTGTAGCACAAAGATTTGTGTTTATTAATTACTTGCAACACGAATGTTGCTTCCTTAATTTGTTTTTAAAATAGTCAAACTTTATTTCAACATGTATCCCAATCTTTCCCCCTTTCCCTTTCTTACGTTTTTCTTTAAGTCCCTTTACTTTGTCTTCACATTTGTTCAATTCCCTTTCTCTTCTTTTTTTTTTTTTCCTCTCTTACTCTGTTTATTGCTTAAAGAACGTAGATCTGAGAAATGCGAACAGAAATAAAGAGCAGATTACTGCAATTCATTTTCGTATGATAATCTCTTATAACATTTTGTTTGAATTTTTTTTTTCGTGATGGTAATTGTAGTACACTCAAAAACAACAAACAAACAAACATGTAACATAAAAAAGACTATTCTTTCTTTATGAAGCTGATGATTTGTTTTTTAATGTAAATGCGATTATCCTTGTTATTATTAACTAATGAAAAGTAGACTTTAAAAGTGGACCATTTCTTAAACACACACAATATCTCCTCCTCCCTCCTAGACGTTATTTCAAATGAGAAGATGATTACGTCCATGGCGTCATGCATACCGTCAGGCTAGCGCAGGCAACCCATTCCATGCTCTAATAGCACTAGCGAAGAAGGAGCATTTGTACAAATCTGTCCTAGCATATGGACAATTGGTAAAAATATAATTGCAAAGATTTATTATTGTTTGTCTAGATCTATTACTAATTTAATAATATGACTGATTCAAACTAATTGATACAATTATTACACTCAATTTTAGCTGTTTTTCTTGTTATTAGTTAGACTTTTCTATTGGTCTATATACTCTAAGCTTACGTCTAATGTACATGGTTCGAGGCCTACTATTTAACATATAAATTGTTAGTAAGAAAATGCGTAGAGAAACAAGACAGATCCTTCGCTTTTAAATTAAATCAGCCAACAATAATTTATTTAGAAATTTGAATTTTAAAATTTTGTTCATTATGCAATTTTCTTTCTGCTTCTGTTACTCTCTTTAACACACACACAATCACCCAAAAGCTCACACCCAAGTGTTTCTGTATCTCTTTTCTCTCGCTCTCTCCCTCCCCCTCTCCCTCTTCCTTTCTCTTAGTCTTTCTGTCTGCTTCTCTCTCTCTCTCTCTCTCTCTCTCTCTCTCTCTCTCTCTCTCTATCCGACACAGAAGCACTTAAACACACCCTACTCCCTGGCTGTCTTTCTGGATCTATGCGTCTCCAGCAATATGAACCTCTAGTTTTTTTTGTTTTTTTTTCGTTTTTTGTCCATGCTGTGTCATATGAGAACCGAATGACATGTCCTATAGTCCCCAACCCACTGTGTCCCGATAGTTATGGTCCATCACGACTTCTCTACCACTGGTTTACACAATATTAGCAAACGGCCCCAAGTGGGACGCTGCTCTAATTGATCCAACCGTCATGATTAGGCCTGGCTTGGAACGATAATCAAACACCAGTAATAAATCCGAGGATTGGCAAATATTTGCTCATTGCACTGGGAATTTTCAGCTCCACAAAGCACTCTGTGCGATTTACGGCCATTAAGATAGGTGGCTTTATATCCCATTCTTTTTTTTTGTTCAGACGTGATCTTTTCAAATTAGAGTAGATCCTACCTGAACTGTAGAAAACTAAGTCGAGATATAGTGTGTACACAAGTAATTATTATTTAATAATCACCCGTTGACCTACTTACATACAGTAACACGCACAAAAGCACATATACTTGTTAATATATATTTATGGAGGTATAGAGGGAGAGAGAGAGAGTGAGAGAGGTACGTACATCGAAAAAATTTGGAAATTGAAAAGCTAAAGGTAGAATAGAGCGAGCTGACTACTTTAAAACATGTATTTATAAATTGTGTTAATGATTAGATTAACGCTATGGTAATTACTAATAATACTTGATTTAATCATGACTTTCAATTTTTAATTCAGATTTGTCAAGCTGAAAGATGAAACATACACATAAAATGACAAATTATTGTGAACTTTCTTCTGTGTTTCTAGTGATCATGCTAAAACCTTACTTCTGAACACCTAAAAAAAAAATCTTTTTTTTAAAAGTATCACTAAATGCCTATCGCTAATTCATACATATAACATATTATATATTAGATTTTATATATACTTATATAGCATATGCCTGGAAAAAGGTCTCGCCATTATAATAACGATTTGACACGTGAATGGTATTACTTAAACTAGAGTCCACAAATACAAGTGCTACCCTTGCATACTGGGAGGAGATGCTATTAGTTTTTATCTAAATAAAAGTATTTGTAGGTCTGTTTCTCACATTTATTTTCCTGTTAAATAATCTCTCTCTTTTTTTTTAAATCATTAATTTTTCTATCTATGATGAGTTTCAAATAGAATGTATTGTTATTGTTTACTTTAAAGCAGAAAGATATACAAAGATATAGATATTTATTTTTTTTGCTATAACTTTTCAACATTCTCATATGTTTTATTAGTATTTTACATTTCATCAGCACACTGAGAGAGCGAGAAAGGGGGGAGATGTAAAGCTTTAACATTTCGAAACAAAAACAACAACAGTTTTTACTCTATACAAATGTTACGCATACACAGTGCTTAGCTGACTATCTCCTCAGGGGGAAAAAAAGAAACGGCTTTATCTCAACTAAAAGAGTACTGAACATGTCCGAGAAGGATTCATTAATCTAGTGTGAACAAAAATAATGAAATCACTAATGTATAACCGCCGTCGGCTTTGGTTAGAAGAAGGACATTTTCTCTCTCTGTACGGACTTTATTTACCGAAGATCTTTGAAGATGAGAACTCTTTCTTTGCGTCTTCTGGCTAGACATTGTGCTAGATAATCTCTCCTAATTAGGGGTAAATAGCTGAGCAAACACTCTAAGACGATACTTCATTTTGCATTGAAAAAAAAAAGAAGCTTTTTAACACCACATTAGCGATGATTAATTCCTCTTTTTTTTTCTAATTTTCAGATAAGAATAGCTTTTGTCTATTTTTCTTTCTTTCTTTTTTTTTTCATGATAAATTAAGGACTGCAAGACACGAGGAAAGACACAAATTATCAAGACACAAGTTTTCACACATAAGAAAGTGTAAACAAAACTTTTCATTAAAACTTGGAATCGAATTTTTCTCCCCTTTTTTTTTCATTTAGGGTGTGTGTGTGTGTTAAGAGCGTGCGTGCCTACAGTTGCGTGTATTTACTTTGCTTTTTGTTTCGCTTTGACCTGGTCGTCTATTGATCTCTTATGGCGCTGGGCTGCTATAAGAGATTGGCCGCAAGGGCGTCCCTTCTTTAACACAGGAGAAAACAATTCTCCAGAAGCCCGTATTGGCTAGATGGTCTAATTGTGTTCCAGAGTTACGCTAGTCATTAAAAGTATGGAATCAGTCCTGCAACGTACGTTGTACATCATGCCATGTTATCTTTCATATACCGGGGTACATTAGTATTTTTAAAAAAACAACTTTCCACAAAACAGCGTATTTCAGTATATGTTTTAGATTAGCGTGTGATCATTAGCTTTATCTTACATTGCGTTGTAGTCTCGTTTATCATTTAGTTCGTCTCTCTACTTCTTCTTCTTCGTTCTCATTCATTATGTTGGAGCGTTCAGATGACTAGACCAATATATGAGATGCACTGCGCAGTGGTTTCCAAATCAGGGAGCTCTCCATATAGTTTTCTTTCTATTGGGGTGTTTTGGGGCCAGTGTCTTATACGGGCCTCTTGGTAAAGAGAGCAGTTTTGGAGCAGTGGTTGGCATTCTCTGGTGATACTCCACATGGGCAGATTTCACTGGTTCCAATTTTGAGCTTCCGGTACATGTGTTGTCGCATTCTGTTGTGTCGGCCCTGAGTCGAAAGATTAGACGTTGATCTTGTCGGGATAGCTGATAGTAAGCATTATCCTTCTTATGATTTGGATGAGAGCTCGTCCATTTCTCTTTACTGAAGATTGTGATTTTGAGTTTCTGAATTTTTAGGGTTCCCCTGAGTCCAATTCTAAAGGGTACCTAACTTTAGTTGGTCGTTGTGCTGTCTACATGACACCCTGATTATTAACTGTTGGCCATAGAAACAGATAGCCTTAACATCATCTGCCCCATAGATCGCAAGGTCTGATAGGGGTACTTTACTATACAAGGTAGAGTATATTGTGAAAAAGTAATGAATGAGCTTTTTTTAAATCAGTCTATTCAAATACGACCTAATCCCATGGATGCGTCTTTTTTTTTTTTTAGAACTTTTTTTTTATTATTTAACTTAAAGTAGACATTATAATAATTGACAACGTAGACTTAGGCTACTGAATGTTAGCAGGCAGTAAATGTAGTTTTTGTCATGATGTAGAGTTTGAATGTTTGTAAGTTTTCTTTTTGAAGTTATAAATTAATGTTCATTTATGAATGACTTCGTTAGAGACGAATAGTTCTTAGACAAAAGCTTTCAGTTGAAAAGAGGACAATATTTTTATTCATGCAATCTAACATATGTATTCTGGCATTCTAGTTTAACCAACTAATCTACCTTTAAAGATGCAACACTATATGTAAGCTAAATCTATATTATATATTACTATATTACATTGTTTTATTTATCGAATCGATTCAAAAAATTTTAACGAATCCATGAAGATTTTAAGATTTTTTATCTACCAATGCATTTCTAGTTGGGTTTTCAAAAATTAGTATTTAAATTTTTTTTTAAAGTAAGTTTTCAACAGGCGAATAAAAAAATTCAGATACGTCAGAATGGTATTCTTTAAATCTTCTTATCCTTATCGTATAAATTCTCAAATGGCACTAGGGAAGAAGAGGTAGGCCTACCTATGCAAAGTCATCTTAGCGTATGGAATAAGAAATGTGCCTCTATATTTGTGTCTAAGAATTTTATTAGGTTTTGTATTTGTAAATTATGGTTCAATGTTTTATGTATTTTTGCTAATTTTATTTTTATTCCTCTGTCTTAAAGTGTCTCCAAATTTAGTGTTTTTTACTAAAGATGATACTCTAGTCAAATGTGAATATTCGTTTGTTATGAATCTCATTGTTCTATTTTGACTTTGTTCTAGTTTCATAATGTTTTCTTGAGTTGAGGGGCTCCAAACAGAGGATGCATATTCTATTATTGGCCTAAATGAGGTTAAAATGCATTTTTGTTTTCTGTTCCTGATTAATTTTTAAAAATTTCTTTGAACAGACCCTAATGATTTGGTTCAGTCCATTAATACTGCCATCAATATGGAGATGACATGATACATTTTCATTTATTATTACACCTAGATAGTTTGAATTTTTAGTCTGCGTAACTGGTTTACCATGAATAAAATAAGTAGTTTTTATTTGTTTTAGTTTTTTTTTTTTTTTTGTGACTCTTAATAATTGGCATTTTCTGGGTGGAAAGACATGCTCCAATTTGACTCCTATTTCTGTAATTCTTCTAATTCTTTTTGAAAATGTTCGGTATCTTGTCTTATTTTTACAGTTCTATATATTATGCAAACGTATGCAAATAATCTGACCTTTGTTCCTGAATTAATTTAATTCGGTAGGCCATTTAAGTAAATTAGTAACAGTAGACCAAAGACTGTTCCTTAATCTATTAATGTAATAAATCAACAATGCCAAAGTATTTTTTTTTTTTAAAGCAAGCTATGATGGTGAACTTTGTCACATGCCATAGAAAAGTCTAATAAAATAACATATATTGGCTCGTTATTATCTAATCCTTTTGACCATACAAACAGTACACCTACAATCTTATTTCAAGCTTAACCAAATCGAAAGTAGATTGGATATCTACGTCGACAGTAAAGAACAAAGCCACCTCAACCTGCAATATATGTGGACGGGAGTGTCTCCCAAAAATAAGGCTCCACAGTCACATGAAAAAGTGTTCTACCAGATTAACCTTAGAAGCTTTACAAATGTTGGCTACTACTGTATTGTACTAGTTGTTTTGATCACGACGCTCCTTCTTGGTTTATACTATTATAGACTTTAAGGTACGGATCTTTTACTCAATGTGTTTGTTTAAATAGAGACAGGAACCTTCTTTTTTTTTCCCTGTTAGTTTAGTTATAAATAACTGTACTTTTAAAAGAAATCCTGTTGGCATTCCAGTGAGATATTGTATTTAACTCTTTCTCTCCGTCATTATTTTTCACGTTCCCATGGAATTATTCATTTTGCTAATTTGTGTTTCACTACCCTGTTATGATAAAACTTCAATAACTTTTTTTAAGGCAATACAGAAGAATGTATTCTCTTCAAATATAACACAAATTAAAGTTTATAAAAACAAAAATTAATTTAATTTAATGGGGTCGAATCAACGTTGGTATCGTCAGTTAGGAGAGAAAGAGTTAATAGAGTACTTACCTAGTTACAGAATGTTTTGGTGTCAGAAGAATTGTCAACATCTGGAAAGAACTATGTCATCATCCACTTGAGCACGAAGCAGGATCTCAAAACCATCTCTTTTTAGAAATGTGTTTCCTTCACATGCACAGAGACTACACTTTATGTAATCAAAAGATTTTGATCTATTTTCCCCTTCTATGTTTCGACGCTCCACACAGCAGTAATCCAAAAGACCACAAACATTCTAATATAAGCAAGTGTCCACACACTGTGCTGTGTGCGCCACGCTGTATTGCAGTTTTATACCCCCACAACTCCATAAACCCTTTGTTGTTTTGCAAATATTGAATCTGCCCCTGTGTTTATAAATATTATTCTCTTAATATCAGAATCTAAATATTGAATTGGGTTCCTTGTTCAAACTGTACAGACCTCATCCTGATGAGTTTGCTCAAAGTTTAAAGCCGGAAAGACGTACAAATATTGATAAGACCCATAGGGCGACACAACTAAAGAGAGGGGGGGGGGGGACTCGACAAGGTTATTACTACCGAGAGAGCAAATGTCCCCGAGGAGGTGACAACACAACACTATAGTTTTAACTGTCAGACCTGATAATCAAACCAATATTTACAACTATATGTTCTGTCAAGACCAGGCGTACCGCTAGCAGACTACTCTTTGATTGTTGACAGTCGGCACAGAAAAAAAAAAGTGAGAGCAGCCTGCTTGCAAAATTATCATCACGCACACACACACACAGAAATAAAGAAAACAGCTTTAGTCATAATCCAGGGATTGTTTACTCAAGATTAGTACTAGTGATTTGTTTAGAACTCTTAATGAATGAATAAACAGTTCCGGTTTTTCTCAGTCAATACATTCCAGGTGTAAAATGATGCAGAAAATGCTTCATTTGTTCACTGGAAAAAAAATAGAGAATATGTATTTATTTCACTTTTCTGTTTATAGACTGATTTCGTCGACAAACAAAACCTAGCAAGGGTTTAGCCTTTGTTGTCAAAGTAAATGTTTCATTTTGGCGTTCTTCAAAGTGCTGAATGAGCTCCCAACAAGTTACTGCATCAGGGACGGAGGTCAATATTTAAAGGGCGAACGAATGAAACAACAAACAGCCCCTCTTCAAACTAAAGAGGGAGCGACCCAGAAAAAAGAGTTTACCAACAAGAAATAAATAATCAAAGTCATATTTAAGTAAATTAGCCAAGCAATAACTAGAATGGACTTTCAGTTTTAAAGAAACCAAGTCAAGTCTGTCGTACATCAAAAGTGTAAATACTCTAAACGGCTTCTGGAGGCTCTGTGCAAAGTTTGGACAGCATATCGGCCTCTGTAACGTACACAAATAGGGGTAAACCGCTAGTCAAATTGACAAAGTTGATGAATGCACGCTGAGAAGGTGATTAAGGGAAACGGGGGGGGGGGGGGGGGGGAGTATAGAAAATATCCACATTATTTAGCCCGTGGAGTGCCTCTGTGTGTTGTGTATATATTATCAAGAAATTTGAGCTTGTGGACCCAAGATTTCATGACATTGTCAACTAGAGAGTGTGTGTAGTGTGGCTTGTTTGGTGCTATCATCTTATTGGAGTTCACACAACTTGGTCAATATTGTCCTGGTGCTTGTTGTAGTCAATACCTTGATTTTTTTTTTTGTCTTAGATATATTTCAAATAGAACAACCATCTACGCGGTTGTTTGATTATTACCACTAAAAGAATATCTATTGGTGTTATTGAACAATTTGAAGTAGAACGCTTCTCTGTGAATTTCTGTATTCTGAGAACAATGCTGGAGAGATCAGGCTTTGTTTAGATGTTCTAGACCTTTATAAATCACATCACCAAGTAATAATTGTTTATATTGTAATACATAAGCAATTGTTACACATCTGTTGATAGCCTAAATTTTAGAAGCGTTTATTTTTCAATTCTAATAGTTTACAAGGTACTAATGAGAGAACTCAATTTCTTCAAAAGATGTTTCTTCGGTACAACATGACCGACCATATATGATAGTTAAACATTTTTTTATTCATTCTTCGAGTATAAAACGTATATTTTAAAAGATGCTTCGGGAGTTAACCACAAGTAAAACGTCAGTTTTTATTAATTAAACAGGCCCACATCATATGGTGTACAGACCTATCGATTATCTTAGAAATGTTTGTGTGTGTGTGTGCTAGGGAAGCGGAGTAGTGACATAAAGCTGGACAGTAGAACCGCTTGTAGAAATGGTGCGTAGCCATACATGATACAGTAGACAATAGAACCGGCCCACATCTCGCAGCGACACTGAGATTTTTATCGCAGCTTCTCTTTCACGCTCTGCCCGATGCCGATCTATACTTGCTTGATTGCGCCTACTGAGTCAGGTGCTCTCGGAGGGACTGGATAGCACAGACTAGATCAAACCCAGTCACACTGAACTAACGGACAATTAGAACTGGGGGACCGTCTAAAACAATGAGTCCATCAGGCCTACCTGTGGCGGGAACTCTGGTCTTGTGGGAGATAGGCTCAACTCATTGGCAGGAAAACTCGATCAATTAATACCGGGATTCAAAGCCTGTTTGATCCACCCAATGCATTCATACTCTTTTTTTCCCCCTAGCTTTGGATCACTTAACATGTTAGTCGTCCTCTTGATTCGAAGATGTGTTTTATGACCTGGGGAAATGGGAATTCCCTTTTTTTTATTTTAAAGTTGTGTGTTCAGAAAATGCATTTTCTATTTTTTCGTTAAAAGATCTAGCTGTGACAGATGACAAGCGAGACTGTCATAATCATTGCTAACATCTGATTCCCATGTGGTTTTATACCATATTGGGGCTTAATAAATCTTCAACGTTTTCTTGTATTGATTTCAACCTGTATTGCTTGAGCCTACCTCTATTACAGTGTTACATCCAGTGTTGGAAACTAATGGTTATTTGGAACTTGGATAGAAATATAGTATTAATTTTTATGTATACATTCCACTCGTATACGCCGTCTTCTTATATCTATAAGGAGAACGATTTCCCATTGCTAATTTTCGTAATAGATCCATATAGAAGCCTGCACTTAGGGCATTAGCTTCCAAAAGTGGATGTGGATATTTCATGTAATAATAATAATAATAATAATAATAATAATCTTTATTGTCCGTATGTATTATAAAAGGTAAATAGGCCTGGCATGCAAGGAAATGGAATCCACGTGGAGAGAGGAAATCGGGACACTGAAAATTATTTGGAAGAAGTCGATAATTTCGCTACTGTTTGATGACATAGTGAAGAGAACTACACACACTTTTAAGTCTGCTGTTAATGGGTTTGATGTGATACAACGCTGCATAGTTTACAGAATCGTAACATGCTAGCAAGCATATTTATAAGTATATTCATGCAATACACTTAGTCTAGTGACACAAATAAACTCTTACTGGGGTCTTGTATAAAAGTGAATTAAAAATAAATATTGGCGTCTTAGAGTAAGGAGAGTCAAAGTTTGTTAACTCTTTCTCTCCGTTATTATTTACCACATTCTAGTGGAATTAACGTTGGTATCGTCAGTCAGGAGAGAAAGAGTTAATTGTATACATGCTGCTTACGTTTGTATAAGGAAACACTTTAAATAGAAAAGAAAATAGACGAAAATATAAACTTTAGGGCCAGTGACCTAGCAACCATGGCACAAAAGGGGGTTCATTGCGCCCCGCGCTCCATGATTAATACTGGCCTACAGTGACCAGTGAAAAATAATTATTAATTACTTTTAAGAGGGCGCACCAAACATTGATTGTCAGGACATTATAAAATGTAAAAGTACATACACAGAAATTTATTTTGTACTAGTATAGTAAATGCAGGATGACTCCAAGTCTCTTGGGGAAAGGGGGTCACTAACATTCTTGAACCCGTGCTCATGGATACCTTGCTATGCCTCTGTATAGGGCATACTCTCAGTTAGTGACTAATTTTGTTATTTTGATTCTCCAATGACATCAGCTGAAAAGATTTCTTTGTAACAACAGATTAGGACGGCTAGCAAACTAATTACAGCGGACTGACGAATGAAATCATTATCTGGTCTGCACAATGACGGGCGTATTTCAAAAATAGTTTCTTTTTACCTCCTTCCCAAATAGTTAAAAAACGCCCCTATGATCTACTTTAGTTTGTATATCTGTTCTATCTTTTTAGAAAGTTTAGAGAAAAATGCAACGTTAGTATCATTTTGTTTCGTTGATTATTATTTTTACTACCGAGAGAGCAAATGTCCCCGAGGAGGTGAAGAACACAGCACTATAGTTTTAACTGTCAGACCTGATGATCAAATCACTATTTACAACTAAATGTTTACAATTCCTTCATTCAAGTCACAGCTTCATGGATGCTGGAACATAGACACGGATAAAAAAAAAAACGGCCCTAATTATTCACTATAAATTTAACAGTTGATGTATATCACTGAGAAAAGAATTAAAAACATAGATTATCAACGCCTCCTTATTCTGTACACCGGATACACCAAAACGCTAATTATTTATGGCCTTTTTCGCCACGCAAAAACAAAATTGTCTCTACGTTCATTTTTTTTTAAACTTGACAACTTACTTGGAGTATGCTACTTATTGAATATTTTCCGGTTATATTGACAAAGAAACAAAAGAAATAAACATTTCAACTAAAAGGATTTCCACTGTGTCAACAATGTGTTTTGATTTTACAAACTAAGGAAAACATTAACAAAAAAAAAAAACGTTTAAAATGACAGTCCTAAAAAAAAAAAAATGAAACATCAACCCTCAATGAATCGGTAATTTTTTTTTCTCTCTCAAAATAATAAAGAAACAGCAGCGTTTGAATGCCAAAAATGACCCGCGTTACTTTAGTGGACAGACGATTCCCGGAAATGAAACCTATCTGAAGGCTTGTCACGTGGCCGCGGTTAATCATGGTGGCGATGAGAATTTACCTCATCAAACCGATATGAATAAGGGCGGTGTTGACATAGTTAAAAATTGCACAAACTTCATCAACCTTAATTGAATAAAGGCCTGTTTGGTTTTATCCTCCACGTCTGGCTCAACAAACAACGCTTTCTCTCGGAGCTCGACTTCCTCTACTGCTCGGTTACCTCCCTTGGGGGGGAATCCCCTTCAAAACTCCCTTCTGCCCTATCGAATCAATTTTTATTAATCACAACAACTTAGAAGGCAGCAGTAAATAATATTTGCTCAGTGGGCAGCGATCCTGCTTCTTGCGAAGTTTCCCCCGAAAGTCAGCCGAGACAAGTCATCGTGTCTGAAATATTGTCTGGAGTTCCTTGTCTTGTCTCGAAGCTACGACCTTCATTAGTTTTGTTCCCTCATGGCCAAGCTAGCCTCTGGGTTATGGCCACATTGTTTGAACGCTGGTCACTGAAATCAATCAATTGAATAGTTCTTTTTTCTTTCTTTTTGTGATCAGCACATCTATTCTTCCTGATTTCTGGTAAAATATATCGGATATATTTTGGAAGTATAGCTAGACTAAGAAATGGTGGGTGTTGATTAAATCCTACTTTTTTTTTTTTTTCGTAGTAGATTGAGTCGGTTGCCTTGGTGCACATCGTAACTACATATAATCTCTCTCTCTCTCTCTGGCCTCCTTAAATACTACACTACCTGTTGAAACGTAACTTTTTTTTTAGCTCTAACGCTTTTGATTGTAGCTATAAGCAACTAAAACAAAGAGATTGTTTCCCTTTTTGAAATGCAAATTGGAACCGAATAGCATATAACTATGACTAGTATATATAGCTTATACTCTATTTTTTGCGTGGCTATTGCAAACCAATTATACCGAAAAATAATGTTAGACTCAAGAGTGTAGGATCTAACATCCCCCATATCACTTTAGGTAATATATATCTTATCTTATCTTATATAATACAGACGTTACTTCAAAAAAGAAGATGATTACGTCCTACGCGTCATGCATTTAGTCATGCATATTAACCAATGACTTAAATTCTGCCAAGTAACTGGTTTTCCTGGCTAGCTCAGGCAACCCATTCCATGCTCTAATATCACTAGAGAAGAAGGAGCATTTGTACAAATTTGTCCTAGCATATGGGACGAGGAATGTGCCTTTATCTTTGTGTCTTTCTGAGTATTTTATTAAATTTTGTTTTTGTATTTGAAGATTATGATTCAGTGTTTTATGTATAATTGCTACTTTACTTTGGAGTCTTCTGTCCTGAAGGCTTTCTAAATTTAATGACTTTACTAAAGATGTTACTCTAGTCAAATGTGAATATTCGTTTGTTATGAATCTCACTGCTCTATTTTGTGTCTGTTCCAGTTTCTTAATGTTTTCTTGATGCACATTCTATTATTGGCCTAACCAAGGTTAAAGAACATTTTATGCTTGACTGGTGATAACATACCTAAAGAGTAGATACTTTTTTTGTTGGATAATGTGGAATGAATTTACTACATTTAGAAATACGTTATGATATGCAATCATTAATACATTCATATATACATTCATATATACATTCATAAATACATTTAGATATAAATTCAGATATACATTTAGAAATACATTGAGATATACATTCAGAAATACATTGACATAAATACATTCATAAATACATTCATATGTACTTCCAGAAATTCATTAATATATACATCCATAAATACATTCGGAATTACATTCATATGTACTTTCAAAAATACATTTAGATATAGATTCAGAAATACATTAAAAAATATACGTGGCGCTTTGCAAATACCTTGTTACTGCTGCCTTAGATAATACATAATATTTTACTGCAAGTACTGATTATAGCTGCAAAAAAGAGGCAACAACTTTACGATTCCTAAGAATAATGTCCTCCTGTAGATGTTTTTTTTTCTTTTCGAGCTCATATCTGTAGTATTTTAAATTTCAATATCACGGCCTAGTGTAGCAATCTGAACATTAAAAATAAAAATAAACTGCCGAAAATCCCAATTGCTGCTACTATGGTCATTGGTCACTGGTGAAAAAACAAACTCTATTTGCGCAACTTGAGAGAAACATTCACAAGAAAGCTAAAAAGATTTTAGAAATAAAAAAAACCACACACCCTCTGGTTCAGGATTTTGTGATTGTACCATCACAAAGAAGATACAAGACACCGATTACAAGTCAAACACACACAAGCAAACTTTGTTCCCCTGGCAATCAAATCATTTAATACAATTTAACTAACTGATATAACCATTTCACATTTACTTTTGAGGGATCTATAGCTATAATTCTTCTCTTTGGTATAATACATAACTTGAACGACAAATTTCCTTATGGATAAAAAGATTATTTTTCTTATTACTAAAATCTTTTGATTGTAATCTTCACAAGTACCGTACTAACTGGCAACAGTCTCACGATAACAGAAAAAAAATGGAGTCTTAATTCACAATTTACATTGTAAACCCACTTTCATGCCTTGCGGATCATCTAGATGTAAAGGTCATCTGTTCTGTAGCCCATGGTCAACAAGGGTGTCATGTAACCAACTCAATGACCAATCGCCTTAACTTTTCCTTAACTAAGGTCAGGTACCCATTAAGGATGGGTAGATTCAAAGGCGCCCTGAAGATCCCAAAATTTGAAATCCCAGTCTTCAACCAGGTTTTGGGCCCGAAACCTTCTGTTCGGAAGCAAAGTACTTTACCACTCAGCCACCGCGCCTCCCAGCTTACATACCAAGTTTTTATTTGAACAAAATGTTAGTTTATTTATCTATAAATTTATCTATAAATAATAATTTTATCAAGACCTTTGTTGAATAAGGAGTTTGGAGCTCGCCACTTACTAAATCACTGTGTCCAAATCAACTATTCTCAACTAAATGTTTACACTACTAGTCTCAACACTTTGTGGTAAATGAGGAAAGAAATGTTCATGGCATAGGGGAACTTGTTTCAAAACATTGAACAACCCACTTCAGGTTAGCAAAAAATTAGCCACTTTGATTGGACACGTAATTTAATGCAAAGGTAATTCATTTTTATTGCAAGTGACATTTTCAGACAACTAGGTTTTGATCCATCAATATTTGTATACATCTTCCATTCAGTGCGCGTTCTGGTTTATTAATGAGGCAGATTTGATGTCAGTGACACTGCTGGTTCTAAAATTGTATAGAAACATATTTTCATAATGTCCCTATTTGTTTCTCGTTATTCTGGCTACCAACTATTAACCACCACACAATAAGCGTTTTGACCCAGCCCCTTTGGGTGCTCTCTTCAAACCTTATACCACGCAGTTCGTTTAAAAGAAAAAATTAACTCCCGAGAAACCACACCGCTGTTTGCATGTGTGCGTCATCCCCCCTTCTCCCTTAACCGACTCCCATGTCAACCCTATGTGTAGCGGTGTGTCAATATTTCACGTGTGTGGTCGGCCAATATTTGTCAAGCCAACGGCTCCGAAGAATGAGAAAGATTTAATGTGTGTGCAGATACTTTTCCAAACCACATTTTATCCATGCGCTCATCCTCCTTTGGGTGTTAGCTCTTTGTTGCGCCCTCTTCTATTTTCTTTTGAGGGGGGGAGGGGGGGTGTCTCCCCAAAACTAGATGAAGTGAACTTAGTTGGCTTTATAAAGTTTACATCTTGGAGAAAGTCGATGGACGTTGTATTGGACACCCGCTCCTTCTGTTCCTGGTTTCTTGCTCATGTCTCCAGCGCGTGTCCCCACTTCGGCGGTCGCCTAGTTTACTGTGTAGAACCAGATGGGGCAGACCCAACCAGGGAAAACGATTTCACATGTTTCTTTTTGTTTTCTAAAATGTCTAATTATACCATTTTCCCCCACGTAGCTCACCGCGCGCTCGAGCAACTCCATGTACAAACAAAATTTGCATACGTTTCATTTTCGAATCAATGATAGTCCCCGTGACCCGTTTCCTTCAGTTTGGTTTTCCATTTTCACTTGAGTCTGTTGTATAGCTTCCCAAGTCTCACTCTCTCGCGATGCTCGCCCCATTCTACAGAGCTAATGGCGTGAAAGGTGTCAAAGACAAGCAGGAAGTACCCCGGTACAAGAAAAAAAACATACCAACGATATACACTGGTTAGCAAAACTAAAACACCATCTTCAATCTTTTTTTTTTTTTCTCATACTTTATTTGCGTCCATTTTAGCCAAAGTAAATTCACTTCAATAGGTCCCTTTACACTTGTGGTATTTATTTGGATTTCAGTAGTTAGTTTGTTGCCTTTTAACGCATTGTTTTGTGCGCACGGCTCTATTTACATTGTCATTAGAGCCGTCTCTCCAACTTAACTGTACAATGCAGCCTTCCCATTGACCAACGCCCAAGTCAAATTGCGCTAGATAATTCTTCCACTAGTACGTTCAACTGCACAAAAGTTTTTAATTAACGCAGTAACTGGGACTTTTTTTTTTTTTCATTTTATGTTTTAGCAGATTTTTTTTTTCTGTTACCTCTTTTGTTTCGTTTAACTTTGTGGGCAAATGTAACATTTTTAATTGCAAAGTTTTTACTTTGAAAGATTTTGTTCTTTCTTTCTTTTCTAATTTAAATGTTACCAATGACAAATGGCGATAAATTGAATAATGGGCGAGATCGTAGTCGGAACAGGGCCAGGTTCATCTGTTTGCTTGCTTTACAATGCTAATGGTCTGTGAGAATTTTCAATCAACTCCAGAGGACCGGGGGACTTGCCAGACGACACAAGTTGTATGTTTGCTTTCCTCCCCAAAATAAAAGCTACTCGCGAAATGGGCTCGGTCCGCTGATCAACGTCATCAATGATTGTCCACTGATTGCGTCACAGCCACCTTTGAACCCCTCAGCGATAAAACACAATGCAGTATTTTAGGGATCTTGTAGAAGAGAGAGAGAGAAAAAAATGGTCGCATCTGTTCCGCCGCGCGGTGTCATGCGTCTTAGAATCAGTGGAACAAAAAAGTAGAGAAAACAGAAGTGGGAACTTAAATGTCTTGTCTCCACTCTCTTCTGTCTTTGTCTCTTTTCTAGAACTGTTCCCTTTTATCCAAGATATTCCAGCGCTCAGCTTGTTGAGGAAATGATCTCCCCTGCTTAAAGAGGCCGATTGTTCTTGGTAGAGAAGAAGTGTTTGCATTTCGGAATGTATCGAAACTGGTTATAAGCCTGGAGTCTTTTTTTTTTTTTTTTTTTTTAATTCGAGCAGAACTGATTTCTCATCTTGAAACAATAAAAAAATCTTTTTCAGGACACGGATGTGTCTTGACGCATGCTACAAGATTATTTATTTTCTTATGCATTTTTTTTTTCAAGTTGTAAATCCACGTCTTTCCAAAACATAGTCTCGTTTTAAAATGCTTATTTATAAAGCTTCAATGTCGCGCATTGTTCTTTAGCACTGGCAATCAAAGCTGCTAAACTTCTGAAAGATTCAAGGGAAGATCCAAAACTTTTGAATGCTTTTTTTTCTTCTTAAATATGAAATTACGAACGCTTTTAAGTGATCTTACCAAAGCAGTTTAAGTTGTTAAAAGATGGAAACCTCGTTTTGAAATAGAACAAGTTCAAGACCTGCATTATTAGAAATAGAAGGAAAAGGTCAGAGTGTTCGTCTGATCATCTACATCTAAATTATGCCTTTTAATTAACGTTCATATGGTATACAGTTCACGTAGATGTAGCATCATTATTAAATCTGTTTAAAAGCTTGTTTATGCCAGAAATATTACAGATGCTGGATAGGTCTCAATATATTACAGGGACAGAAAAGATTAAAAGAAAATTGTATTTGTTTAACTCGAATTAAATTTAGTCTGTTATATGAATCATACAAACATGGTTTTACTGATGGCTTTTAGATAACAAATATGTGACTAAATGTGTGGTGTTATTGTGTTGTACAACCCAGGGAAATTTTCACAAAACTATAAATAGCTAGCTTTTTGGTGTATCCGGTGTGCAGAATAAAGGCAGTGTTGGTAAACTAGTTGTTTTTTTCTTAAAGTTCTATGGTCATTTTTGTGCATTTTTTAGTATTGCAGAATCAAATGTTCTAAGCTCTCCCCTTGGGCACTCCATTTTTTAAAAAATTTAGTTGGCAACTTTGGATTTCAATATAGCGTCCTAAATCGTGAAAAATTCCTAATGCTTGCAACAAAACACAAGAATATGTTACAACAAGGTTACAAAGGAGACACAAACTCAAAATAGGCCCCCGAAGTGGTCCACCCAGGCAGGTAAAAAGGCAGGTTTCAATATTTTCAGAAAGAAAATCAATGAAATTCTATCAAAGACAAATGACAGAGAAGGATGGAGAAAGAAGGTTGACGGATCTTATGTGGTGCCCCAGCAGTCCAATTACCAAAGAATAGGTAAAAGCAAATGTGAAGTTAGATGTGAACATGGCCTAACTAATGTCTTATAATGAATATATAATTGCTGTAATTGTTTTGTAAAGGGACAATCTTTTATTCCTCAAGAAAAAAAAAACATTTCCGTAAAAAAAAAATTAGTTTAGTGTTCTAGGGCCGTAATGCAGCACTGCAGTTCGCGCGATAATATGAACAACTACTTATTAATTGTTGTTTTAAATTATGTCCATCTTATATGCATACTAAATAGTTCTTTTTTCTTAAAAAAAAAGTAAACATTTTTTTGTGTAAATGTAGTACTTAGTATAACAGAGCTTACTTAACTTAGCAATACAAATAAAAAATATTTTTTTTGACAAAAAATAGACAACCGTTTGCATAAATGTGTTACCCGTCCCACTGTGGTCATTACGAAAAAGCTTCCCGTTTTTGTTACTATCAGTAATGAATAGTTATAAAAGTGGTGTACTTTTATGAAAAAACTGATTGCATAAGTGATTTAAAAAATTAGATTTTTCGCTTTCAGAAAAGAAAAAAGTAGCCGTTGCATCAGAACTTTGAATGGTCTAAAATATTATAATGTTGGATTTTCACAATCTTTTCTAGTTTACGAGATCTAAACGGGACGGACGGACAGACATTCCACACAAAACTAATAGCGTCTTTTCTCCTTTTGGAGCCGCTAAAAATGAAAAGTAGCCTATGTAATTTACATTTCTTATTTCTTTACACTAATTTTCTGTAATTGTCCACACTATTTTGTTTTGATTGTTTGACAGGTTCAGGATGTCTCTTGAGATCTGAAGATAAGTAAATCCTAGGCCAAATCTCCTGCAGGGTGAAGGGAAGGAAAAGCCAGGATTCGAACCCGAGACCAGAATGCATACCACACGACTAGGCAGCCATCTCCCCGTTTTTTTTTTTTGTTTTTTTTTTTGGTCTGGTGTGGTGGGTCAACTGAGAGAAGGGATCCAGATTCTTGTTGGAATGTCTTTCAAAAGTTGGATTACTTTGTGGAACACTCGGGATTGAGTTTTCTTCATATTAGAAGTTCAACAGATTTATTTCAAATAATACATTTAAACATTTCCTTGAGTAATTAGTTCAAACTTAAATTTTAAGTGGAGGCTGAGCGCTAAAACGCTTGGTCTCTGAATCGTGGTCCCGGGTTCGAAACCTGGTGAAGACTGTGATTTTTTATTTCGGGATCTTTGGGTCCACCCAGCTCTAATGGGCACCTGACATTATTTGGGGAAAAGTAAAAGCGGATGGTCATTGTGCTGGCCACATGACACCCTCGTTAACCGTAGGCCACATAAACAAATGACCTTTACATCATCTGCCCTATAGATCGCAAGGTCTGAAAGGGGAACTTTTAAGCCGCCAACTATCTGACGTTAGAAAGGCCCTCTATAAGAAATTTCTCTTCTAGCTCTACAGTATTACATTTTATTTACTCTATTTTTTTCAAGACCAAAATTAGTTGAATCATCTCAACAAACACAATGCTTAGGCTGACAGCTGAGAGACATTATTTATCAGACAAATATGTTTTTACAGAGGAGGCCAATATTGAATGATGGCCCAGGCTCATGACACGAGACACACACACACACCAGTCTTTGTCATCTAAACAACCAGTTGACCACAGCGCGATTGACCACACCGTGATTGTTACACTTGTTTTAACATTGGGTTTCATTTTTTTTTCCTTCTATAATTTACCGAAAGAACATAAATTTGTGGTCATAGCTTCAATACAACAGTTTGCCAAACCCAATTTGCCGATCAGTGGTAACAAACAGTTTTGTTGTTTAAGCAAATTAGTTTTGCCACTGACCAACACGGGCCCATTGCAAAATGTTGTAAAGGGAAATAGTCTGGGAACAGAATGGACACAACGTGAGCGAACTGACCACTAGTTGTGGAACAAATCTCGTTCTTTTTTTTCTCTCTTTTTTTGTTCTGTGTAAAGATTGAATGGTGAAAAAAAAAGATTTAACTCTTTCTCTCCTGATTGTCGATACCATAATTGATTTGACCTTATTAAATTAAATCAATGTTTAATTTTATAAACTTTACTTTCTGTTATATAAAATTCTATACCAAATAAAACTTTTTCTGATAACAACCGAAAAAGCTATTGAAGCTTAATCATGAAGAATTCCGTGGAAACGTGAAAAAAAAAATAATGACGGAGAGAAAGAGTTAAATATATCCATGTCTTGGAGATGAAAGCTTTTTTTTGTCTTTTGACAGGTCACGTTATTTTAGATTCCGAGTAGCTTAGTGCAATCCCATCATTCCCCATCAAAGACAGTTATTGTGTACAGATGCGTTTGTAAAGTTGAGTAACATTCCATTTACTCCAATGGGTTATCACTGAGTGGAGCAAATACTAAATCTCTGGCTTGTTGACATTCGCCTTAGTTTCCTCAAAAGTCAACTTGTGGATCATACGGGCCTTAGTTGTTGTAATGACTAGGTTACCCATCCCCGTAGCTCGTATTATCAAGTTTCAAAGGAATAGAAAAATGTTTGAAGTTTCTGCCTCTTTTCACGCTGTAAGCAGAGCTTGGGTTACGTTTCTAACATATGTTTTTTTTTTTTAATCACATCATATCGTTACGTGTTTTCTAAAATGCTTATATACTAATACTAATAGGTGGCTGCCAGGTCGTACGGTGTGCGCTCTGGCTTGTCGTTCAGATTGTCGATGGTCCCAGGTTCATACCCTGCCCGCTGCCATCCCCCCGAAAAGTTTGAACTAAGAAGTAAATGATCTTCAACTCTGAAGGAAAATCCGAAACAAGTCACACATTTTTTTTTTACAAAGAAAGAAAACATTTTACTTTCTATAATAAAATATATTGTTCAGATTGGAAATCTAATGGTCAGATACATAGGATCAAAAACGTAGACCAATATGTTAATGTGTGACTTTGTATTTGTTCACTCATCTATTCATTTCAGTTACACATGCTATGTTCACTGGGAAAGGGGTGGGAGGGGAGTTGAATTTGACATCTTATCTGAGAAGTCCTTAAAGTGCATACATTTATTGACCAGTTTTCATTAGAGAAGAGTTGTCACGTGTCATGGATAGTTTTGTGTTTTGCGAGTAGCTTATGTAGGTTTGTTTGTCCTGTTGAATTATTCTTGTTTATGTACTAGTGGGACAATTTCTGTGTTTACCTTTCAGTATGGCTAAATGCTCTTGTTTTCCTACTGTTTCGTGTTGTTTTTTTCTTTGGCTACCAACATCTTCATAATCAAACTGTATAATTTAACATACAAAATCTATATCAATAATACTTAAAAACAACAATAAATAAAAAAACAACCTTTTTTTTTAAAGGGGAAGAAATGTACATTTACAACTGTATATCTCAATATAGTTAGATTTATTTCCCTTTTCTAGATCAAACAAAATAATTACCACTAATTATTTAATTAATAGGTTAATGTTGTTGTTTTTTAATTGATTGTGCAAAATGGCATCTTCATCCAAAAAAGGGAAGTGGGAGATTTAACGTGAACACAATTTGTACCGGACTGACGGAGTGGGTTGTTTTGCAAAAAATTATCGTTCTACTTAACTACCAGACTAGTATAGTGTGATACCTCTTCTTTCCGATGCGATTCGTGTTTCTTGCGAGCTTCTTTATTGGTGAACATCAATAAAACATCACGTAGATAACTTTACCGCTAATACCAGAAAAAACAAAAGACGATTTCGTGTAGTTCCCACACTGCTATCCACGTTCACGCATGTGTACTCTGCCGGAAGTCGTGTCTATTTCCGGATGCGTTCACCAGAGACCTTTTTTTTTTCTTAAACCAAGGTGCCAAAGCGTCTCGCCCCTTTAGGTGTGAAAAATAAACAAAAAAAACAACTTTCCCTCTTTTTCTCTTCTTGAAGTAAAGTCTTACACATAAGAGGGAAGGGGAAAAGTGGACGGGGGGGGGGGGGTCGCTGGTAAAGCAGACTCATGGGAGAGTGAGCTCCCCCAGATGTCATTCTCTCGAAATGTTTTTCGGCGACTTGAAAAGACAAACATCCGCCAAGACCAGGAATTCCTCTGCATCCCTAGTCAGCGTTGAACACGCTGTTGACGCCCAGGCCAAGAGCAACTCCATATTGTTGATCCCCAGTAAACAGAGGAGAACTCTCCACAACTATGTTGCTACTTCCTTGGTACACAACGCTTTGTTGACCTCCACCAGAAAACGAGAAATCCCGATTCGACGTCCTTGAAGAACCGTACAGATAAAATCGTTATTCGAGAAGAAAAAAAAAATCAGTCCATAAACAACCACGAGTAAAAAAAATCTATGCTTGGGAATAAGTAGACCTACGTGGAGATGATCAGCTGAGATATGAACACATTGTTTTTGGTGCTTCTGATTCAGATGAGAACACATTGTTTGCTTTTGATTCAGATATTGTCAAAAGATGTTTCCTTATTATTATTGATTTTTTTGTTTCTACAGCCTACACATTTAATATTGTGGTGTCCACAACAAATAAGTTGATTTTGTATCAGAACTGTGTTCAAACTATTTCACAATTAATAGATTTAAGAAAAACAAATCAACCTTACAGCAATTTCTTGGCAGTTATAGTAAGAATTATTTAAAAAACAAAAAAAACAACAACATCCCTTTTTAAAAGTAGGAATCAAGAACACGGCTGGCCTAGTTTTATTGGTAAAGCGCAACTGGCCATCCTTTGGGATTTTGTTTTCTCGTACATAAGAAGAGGAACATATCATCAGTTCAACTCCTTTGCTGTTATTTGAACTACGCTCTGTGTCTTTATTTAGACGAACTATTCCAGAAATCTTAGTTCGACTTCAGTAGTCAATACCTCTATCATTATGCAGCAGCAGACGTATTGTAGTCTTGTATAAGACACATTTCAAGTAGTTTTGTTGTGGTGGAAATTAGTAAGTTAGTCTTACCAAGTTAACTATAAGATATTCTTTTGATGCAGCTAGAATGCACTTAACTTTTAAAAGTTAAATGCACCTAAATTTTTGGCTAAGATGAACGTAAGATCTTTAATGAATGCTAAAAAAATAAATAAATTGGAAGCTCAAAATGATTACGTTGGCCTAGCGGTAAAGCTCTTGGCTTCCGAAACGGGGTTCCCGGGTTCGAATCCTGGTGAAGACTGGGATATTTAATTTCGGAATCTTTGGGCGCCTCTGAGCCCAACCGTGGCCTAATGGGTACCTGACATTAGTTGGGGAAAAGTGATGGTCACATGAAACCCTCGTTAACCGTTGGCCACAGTAACAGATGACCCTATAGATCAGAAGGGCTGAATGGAGGAAAATGATAGCGGTTAATAGTGAACACTTCACAATGTTTCGAGTAGAGATCTAAATAGATTTGCATGTTGTTAACTGTTAAAATTCCTCTAGTCAGCTTTCAAATTCATCGGGTCAAAAAAACAACAAGAGGGTGGAACCTGGACACGGATATCGAAAACGGCTCTAACGATTTTCCTACAAATGAACAGTTGATGTGAATATATGGGAAAAAGAATTGCTAGCCGAATTGGCCACACTGGGAATACTCTAGTTTGACCGTTATAGTTTGTTTTTTAAAGTATACTAAAAAAAAATTTAAAAATAAAATTTGACTCGGGGTCTAGATAATCTTTATCTTGAACAGACATACGTCAGCGGGTATTTCTGCTTGTATACTCTGAGTAGGTTTATACATTTACTTAACCATGATTTTTTTTTGTGAGGAGGAGGAATTGGGGCGGGGTAAAAAGATCTCATTCATTGGTTATTAAGAGCAAAATATTCGCATACAGAAGTGAAAGAACATTTTACACACCGTTTTCTAAGTCTGGATATAAACCATATCAAAATATTTGTAAACTCTGACTAGATTTATACACTCGCTTAACCTAAATTTTTATTATGGGTTGAGGGGGGGGGGGCGGAATTCGGGTGGGGGGGGTACAAAATATCCCCATGTTAGAAATCTATCGTTTATTAGTTGTTGAGAGCAAAAATTAATCGCTCTTACAAAGGTCATTCAACTTTAGAACGGATTGGTTGTGTTGCTCAACTTTAGAACGGATTGGTTGTGGTGCTCAACTTTAGAACGGATTGGTTGTGTTGCTCAACTTTAGAACGGATTGGTTGTGGTGCTCAACTTTAGAACGGATTGGTTGTGGTGCTCAACTTTAGAACGGATTGGTTGTGGTGCTCAACTTTAGAACGGATTGGTTGTGGTGCTCAACTTTAGAACGGATTGGTTGTGGTGCTCAACTTTAGAACGGATTGGTTGTGGTGCTCAACTTTAGAACGGATTGGTTGTGGTGCTCAACTTTAGAACGGATTGGTTGTGGTGCTCAACTTTAGAACGGATTGGTTGTGTTGCTCAACTTTAGAACGGATTGGTTGTGGTGCTCAACTTTAGAACGGATTGGTTGTGTTGCTCAACTTTAGAACGGATTGGTTGTGGTGCTCAACTTTAGAACGGATTGGTTGTGGTGCTCAACTTTAGAACGGATTGGTTGTGGTGCTCAACTTTAGAACGGATTGGTTGTGGTGCTCAACTTTAGAACGGATTGGTTGTGGTGCTCAACTTTAGAACGGATTGGTTGTGGTGCTCAACTTTAGAACGGATTTATTATGTTGCTAATGAAAAGCTTTGGTTACTTGCTGTATCTACTGCGGGCCTAAATACAATGTTTTTGGGGAAATGCTTACAGCATATCTTATTATTGCTACGTATTAAATAAAATTATGTCCATTTTCCCCTTTTAATCATAGATTGTTAAAATTGGAAAGATGTCCATTAAATGTAATACTTTTAACTCTTTCTCTCCAAATTAACGATACCATCGTTGATTTGACCTCATTAAACTAAATTAATGTTTGGTTTTAGAAAATGTAATTAGTGGTTATATCAAAAGAGCATGCATTCTCTTGTAATTCTATACCAAAAGTAAAACGTTTTCTGATTACAGACATGCTATTGAAGTTTAACCACAACAGAGTAGAATGTATAGATGTGAAGAAAAAGAATAATTCTGTCAGAACATGGACAATTATTACGGAGTAAAAGAGTTAAACGAGGTAGATCTAGTTCCTTTTTTTTTTTGTTTGTCGTTCTAAGGCTCGAGAAAATCTCCAACTGTTCTTCTCTTCACTGCGATAGTCTCATGAGAAGACTATCAAGTTAATCACGGTCCATTTACTTCGTGGTCTAATTAACACTGGGCCTTGTTTGAACACGATATCAGCTGGGCCCCCTCCCCCCCCCCCTTTCTGTGGCTCTACTCGTCTCGTAGCGTCAATGTTTTGGCTGCTTTTTCCTGGTGTCATCACAAGGGCCCTCAGCATGACAAGCTGAAGGGGATCCGCGGAAGTACTCCACGGAGATGGGCCAACACTGCAACAATTCGGAGAACAATGGCTGCTAAATGAAACGATCACGCCTGGCCCCTAACTCTCATAGCAAGAAGAATTGAACTAGGATTCATACTAAAATAGGGAAATGATTTTAAAATATGTATATATATATATATATATATAATTGTTTTATCAAGGTGCCTAGTGGGTTTCCTTTCAATAATTGTTTTTGTATAAACAGATAGATTAGCAACTTAATATCGCGTAAAATAATAATTTCATATTATAAGTTTTTTAATTAAATAAATTATATTTTATTTGTATATTTTTTTTTTTTTCGAAAATGTGAAACTTATAAAATCTGAATCAACCGAAATAAAAAAATCTCTGTATTACGTTTTCATATATATTGTAAAATAAAGTAGCCTACTCCTGATTTTAGAACACTTTGGATTAATATGCTAAATCGATATTCAAATAGTAGGATTTTTTTTGATCCATTAGATATTAAAGCGGTACTAGCCAATAGATATAGATGACTAATTTCAATTTCAGATGTATCTGTAGTGCGTAGATAAAATATCATGTCTATTACTAATGAAATCTAAGGTAATATTGAAGTTCGCGGAGTATGTAAATTATCATTATTTATGTAATTCAATTTCATATTATAATTACAAAATTATAAATTAAATAAAAATGTGCAGCCCATTTAATGAGGACTAAACTGAAAAACAATAACAAAGTTTACTTGAATTAAAGCCCAGGAGACTATTCCCTATAATAAGTTATAAGCAAACAAAGGGTTCTAGATCTACAACTGGCAATCTTTCGATTTCTATTTTACATATCTCAAGCTATCATTAGCTTAACAAATTCTAGGTTGTTTCCCTTCAGCCACTTCTTTCCAAGCGTTCTTTCGCTGCAGCATTTCAAGAAGTTCATTGTTGGAGATTTTAAATGTTCTTTTTTTTTAAATTTACAAACATTCAACTAATGTATCGCATTTCATTTTTGTTTTTGCTATTTTGATTTTACCTTTTGTTTCATATGACATATTCTGTAGATCCTAGAATTGTTGGCCTAATATTATCTGCTTTCTTCTACGTACAAGTTCGCTCATTTCACGTATCTAAACAAACACACGGGAGACATAAAGAAAACAAAAATCCTTTTATATGAAGCTTATACTCTTTTTAATAACAAATGAACGATTGAGTTTAGAAAAAAAAAACTGATCTTTTTTTTTTTACCCTGCTCCCATTACCCCCCCCCCCCTCCCAATCACACCTAACAAAAAAAAAATTCAGGTTAAGCGCATGTTTGAGAATATGAGAGTTCTAATGGTAGGCCTATAGATCCAGACTTAGAATACGTTTTACCATCAACTCATTAAAAAGTTAATCATTGGTCAGTGAGATAATGACATAACACGGGTCTTGAGGATGCTCTGAGAAGTCAAAATAAACAGCCACTTGCAAAGAAATAAACTTTTAGAAATGTTACTTTTATTGGAGAGAAAGATTATGATGTTAGGCGGAGTGAGTTGTTATAAGATTTGATATAAGACCATGACTATGTTCACATTTATAATTTGCCTTTTTGTTGATAGTCCATCTTTATAAAAATAATAAATAGGTCTAATGTGTTCCAAATATTTTCTGGAAAGTTCTTGGCCTGAAGACAATAGGGATTTATTTTGAATAGATACAATCATTATTAGTTGTTATATTTCTTCCATTTTTTTTTTTTAGATCTGTCATACTTGCACATCTGCCTGTAGTGACTAAGACGACTAAAGACCTAGATCTAAAAATTCCCCACTTATCTCCCTGCTTTTTGACTTCTTCTTCGTAGGAAGGTAAAAAAAAAATGAAAGCCACTAAGCTGGTTTGAACCATCCACTGAAGCACTTCGTGACACTCACTGGTACATGATGGAGATTGTTTGAATGAGTATTTACTTACATTTAGTTGACCCGAGGACCAAGTCTGACACCAGTTCTACTCAGCAGCTTCATCAAAATACCTTGTTTATGTATTCCATTGTTATTAGTAGTTTTCAGTTGTAGCAAGTGTTTTTAACAGCCCAATCCAATTGTTTAAATGACTTTTACTTATTTACCTCAATACATAAAATAGAGTCCTTACAATGGAATGGTTTTCATTTTAACAATACCTCTATTGAAGTCACTCTTTCATGGAACCTGGACCCAGCAGGAACCTGGACAGCTGATCTCAAAAACAGCTCTGATTTTCCGATAAAGCGCATAAAGTTAACAGTTGATATATATCGCTGAGAAAAGAATGACCAGCTCGTTGGCCACATGGTGAAAACTCTAGTTTGACCATTATAATTTTTCAAAGCTTAAAAATAAATAAATCTAAATTTGGCTTGACTCGACTAAAAAAAAAAAAGGCATAGTCAGCCTCAGTGTACCGAAATTACACGAAAACGGTAAATTTAAAATTGCTCCAATTTTATTGAAAGAATATCTATGCGTTACTAATATTTTTTTTTTCTGTGTTGATGATACCTAGTATATTTCTATTGCATCTCAATTTCATTGCCAGGATCCTCCTTTCTTGTTCTGCAGTTGGTGTCCAAGATGAAAATATTATGAACGCTAAAATAAGCTCCTAGTTAATAACCACTTGTCTTTAATGTCACACAATTTTTAAAACAGAAATTGTTGTTATTGTACATTTCTATCTTCGGCGGATAACTATAAACAGCTAGCTTTTTTGGTGTATCCGGTGTACAGAACATAGGAAATGTTGAACATATTATGTATTTTAAAGTTTTACGATAATCTTTTGTGTACTTTTAAGCCCTGCAAAATCTAATTTTTAAGGTCAAACTATCTTTTTTAACCTGGTAATAGTTTTTTTTTTCCACATGACGCCATTGACATTGTTTATTTTTAGTTCGCGCCTTACTAATGCTTCCTCTTTTTATTCCATATGTTTTATTTTAAAGTGCGCTAAAGTCTCTTTCACGTTTTTCCATACTTCATACATACTTTTCTCTATGTTACTATGTTTTATAATTTTAAAAAATGTAAACCATATTTTACAAATCATATTTCAAAGAAGAGATTACTACTGTTTCGAATTTATCGTGAATAAATCTGTAAGATTTTTATTAAAAAAAAAAAAAGAAAATATATAAAGAAAATATTGCATTAGAATTGTTCACACATAAAAGATTAAATTTAGTGTCAGTGAGCTAAGTATTATTATTTTGTGGGATAAACCAAAAATCATTTTTAGTGTAACTCAACTTAACTTTAACTGAAAAAAATTTTAAAAAAAACAACATAGTCCATCAGATTCTACATTACATAAGAATACGTCACAGCTAGTTGTTTTTTTTTTTTAAAGAAGTTCTTTAGTCGTAAGGAAAAGCCATCTGTTTGATGATACCCAACCAATGGAGCTAAAAACGGGCAAGTTGATTTCAAAAGTGTGTTGGCTCATTTTAAAACTGACCTATTTTGTGAAGACCAGATCACGTGTTCAAGTGGCCCATGTTCCTAAAATCAGAAGCAGTTTTCGAACCCATAGAATCTTTATCCTCGTCCGGGTCTAATTTTTGCACTGTTGAAACAGCCAAGTGGCAGAGTGGTTTAAGTCGTACGTATTTCCCTCTTGAACATTAACTCACTTGTGTGTTCTACATAAAGATGCCACTAATCTTCTATGCAAGGTTCAACCAGTCCATGCAGGCTACTATTTGCTTTACCTTCACATCGCGCAGGAATACAAAGTTTTGGGCCGTCCGCCTTTGCTCCGCGCTCTGCTGTTGTGACGGTTGCTAGGATGACGTTGTTGAAGCCATGAACGAAAAAAAAATATTGAAGTGTTGATTTGTCGTGGCCATAATGTTTCGAAAATAAAATAAAAACCCCAATGTAAAATTGTTAAAGCTTTATTACCCAGCTCTATTGATTCATGGGTACTGTAAAATACAAAAGGGGATAGCTTTTTGACTTACCAAAAAGTAAAACAGTTTTAATGAAGGACTAGGTGACTATGCTGCTTAGCTTTATAAGTATTTTTTACGTATACAGTTATATCTGCTATCGTTGTATGATCATTGAGAATCATTGCAATAATCCTGACTTGCAATTATATATATTTAATTATTTTCAGTTTCTTATCTATTAATAGCAATAACAGTAGTTATATTATCCTGACACATATCGTGTATAGGATTATAGAGCCAGAGCCTTAGGCGTAGCGACTTTGGTGGCCCCAGATGAAAATTACAAATAAACAAAGGAAAATAAAATCACGCAATTATTAAAAACATCTATAACGAAATCGATCGTTTTCGATACGTTCTTTATCGCTAGTTGAAAATGACCATAACTTCAAATGCCTAGAATGTTCCAATGGAAGCAGATAAGCTGGCAATCCTCTGCACCGCTTGAGCTTGCATCTCCTTTTGATGCACTAGACTCGACGTAAGCTACCACAAGGTCTTCAAACATGTACATCTAAACTTTCGTTAATTGACCTTGAGTCATGGTAAAAACTTAGAGCTAGTCTAGCAGGCATAGAGCAATAGAGCTCTGTTAGGTTGTAATGTTGGAGTGAGATTTGATCCAATCTAGCAGGCATAGAGCAATACAGCTTTGTTAAGTTGTAATGTTGGAGTGAGATTTAATCCAAGTCTAGCAGACATAGAGCAATAGAGCTTTGTTAAGTAATGTTGGAGTGAGATTTGATACAAGTCTAGCAGACATAGAGCAATAGAGCTTTGTTAGGTTGTAATGTTGGAGTGAGATTTGATCCAAGTCTAGCAGACATAGAGCAATAGAGCTCTGTTAGGTTGTCATGTTGGAGTGAGATTTGATCCAAGTCTAGCAGACATAGAGCAATAGAGATCTGTTAGGTTGTAATGTTGGAGTGAGATTTGATCCAAGTCTAGCAGGCATAGAGCAATAGAGCTTTGTTAGGTTGTAATGTTGGAGTGAGATTTGATCCAAGTCTAGCAGGCATAGAGCAATAGAGCTTTGTTAGGTTGTAATGTTGGAGTGAGATTTGATCCAAGTCTAGCAGGCATAGAGCAATAGAGCTTTGTTAGGTTGTAATGTTGGAGTGAGATTTGATCCAAGTCGCGCTGTTTTTTTCTTCTCTAAAAACGTTTTTAGTCCTATGCGAGGCCTTCACTAATCGGAGACCCAGCCTAGTTTATCTATGCCTAAGGCCGGCCCAGAAGGGGCCTTCGACACATATCTCTTGAAAATAATTTAAGGACCAACTAATATAGGAGCCTACATATTTTTTTAGCATTATATGACCACTTCGAAACATTACTTTTTAAAACTATGTATTAATTATACTTAGGTCTATTTGACACATAGATCATTTACTGGTTGGTCTATATTGACCTTTTCCCACTAATCTCGTAAATTCCGATATGGAGATTATATAAAGAAAGTATGTCATGCGAGAAATTGTTTGGTTAAGGGAAATGTATCGGGAAAAAAAAAGGCCTCCGGGATTACCATAGTCAACATGAATTTCTGTTCTAACGTATTAAAATAGATACTGTTTCTTTTATTGATAGAAATTTTGTATGTGGCTGAGTATATTACATTTAGTGGTCTTTTGTCTTTAAACAAACACCAAGTGTGGTCACAGGTGTCGGGACTTTTTTGTATAGTAGTACATTTGTAGAAAACTCTTGTGAATGTGGGTGGTAAGACTAGATTCCTTCTACTACAAAAAGTTCACTCTACGCATAGCTTGATAGTTTATGCTGTGCTGCTAACACAATAGACATCTTCTTGAAAATGAATATATAAATAAATGTTGTTTTTATACTGGAAATATACTTCTGTTCATAGACTTTCTCGTTCATTTAATTGTTATTTATTTGTACTTAGTAACACATTAATTGGATTGTAATTGATCTAGTGGTCTAGAAAGAGAAGGATTCGAACAATACATTCATCAATACATGCTCACTTTCCTTCCCGAAATGTTGTCGATCTTGCTGCACATGTTTTTACAAAGTTCAAACCTTGCTTGCTTTTTTAAGACCATTTCAGTATTTGAATTTTAGGACCAGTGTCCTTTGTATACACATTTAAAAAAGTAAACTACAGCCTTTTCAGACCTTGCGATCTATGGGGCAGATGTTGTAAGGGTTAACGAAGGTATTATGTGGCTACTACAACGACCAACCGCCTCCTCTATGCAGACGTTTATTCATGCCTACCAAAGTCAATGTCAGCTGTCCAGAGTCTATACGCTACTTGATAGAGAATCTTCAACACGAAAATGTTTTGACGAACTTACTGAGATCAATGCGCATATTAAACCTGGTTGATTCAGTGTTATATGCACATTTACTACCTAATTTAGATTTTACTTTATTTGGATGCTGCTTGCAAAAACAAAGTTCAATGTTTTGTTTTACCTTGCATTGCAATACACAATTGCATGGATTCAGTTTGGATAAAGCTACTTTTTGATTTTACGATTAGAAGAGCAATAAAAAAAAATACAGATTTTTAAAATCATAGCTTCCAAATTTCTAGATTTTTAAAAAATAGTATTTCAAATCGTTGGATATTTAAGTAATAGTTATTTCTTCATGTCTTGTTTATTTCGTTGAATCTGTTCACATTTATTTCCCTGAACACATGCACACACTGATACATTCATAGAACAACTCTGTTCATTTTTCTATACACCCTTTTATTTTCATTAACATTATTGTACAATACTAACTAACAGTCGCCGTTTTTGAATGTCAATCACTAAAAGTACGACCGGGTCATCTCAATTTGTGCGACATCAAACACACTTCACTTGAAAGTATTAAAAGTTGCCAAATTGTCGTATTACAGCGAAACTCTGTTCCAAGATCCAAGCTGCTCTCCAATAAGACATTCTTCTGAAATGAACGAGAGAGTATATTATCAGTATAGACATAGTTTGAAAGTTGTTAACAATATAGACTCAGATAAGCCTCGAGTATATTTGATGTTAAGCTCTATCCCATCACAAATATTTGAAGTCTGGTGTCTCTTAAGTTAACATCGAGAGATCAATTCATTAAGAGTAGTACAAAAGAAATGTTTAACTTAAATGGACGAAACGGACCCGCTTGAAATAAAAACAACAAAGACTAAGTCTATATTGAAACTGTGCTTCAAGTGCAAACCTTTTATGTTTGAAAGAAAAAGAAAGTCTTTCCAATAGAATAGAAACATGGTGAGTTACTGCAACAGTTATAAGAAACTTTGGATACACGAAACTTCTAGAGGCTCATTCAACTGTTTTATAGGACAGAATTGTTATTTTCAAAATGTTCAATCACACTATACAGTAAACAATCAATGGAAATAAAGAATCAACTTCTTTGCAAAGTGAGATGCTTCATAATATGTACGTGTACTTTTAGTGTGTACTTTAAAAAAAAACACTTCTTAATAGAAGCATTAACACTTAGTAATATTCGAAATAACATTCAACATAGATCTTTTACTGCACGAGTTTCAGACATGTTATGTTTGTTACGTTTTCCAACATTTATTTCATTCCATTTCAATATAAACATATTTCTGTTCTTAGTTTACATCAAAACAAAATGTAATGAAATGATGCAGACAGTTAAGTAGGATTAGATCCATTTTTCAATGGTTATTAGCCTATATAGTTAGCATCATTTGAAGTACTTATATAATAAGGAATCTTCACAGATTGAATATCTGTATGACAACTTCTTTGTTTAGTGTGCACTGGTTTCATGAGATAATTAGCTAGAAAGTTAATAACGCTTTAAAATAATGTCTGCTATACGTCAGGTACGACAAAGTAGAAAACACCAAACTGTGGGAGATGAGTGGACAAAAAAATATAGAAGTGCAGATCTTAGAGAGGAAATGGAGATGGATTGGTCACACCCTTAGAAAAGATACCAACAACAGAGCTAGCAGGCCTTAGAGTGGAACCCCCAGGGAACAAGACGCAGAGAGAGACCAAAAAGAAGATGGCGACGCAGTGTACTTGAAGAAGCAGAGAAGACCGGGAAGAGCTGGGAAACCATCAAAAAGCTAGCAAGAGACCGTGGAGAGTGGCGTGTTTTTGTCGAGGCCATATGTTCCATGAGGAACTCAAAGGAGTGATGATGAGGATACGTCAGGAATACTACAGATTATATGTGAACTACTTACACAAAGAGCTTAACTGATTGTATGTGAACCACCTACACAAAGAACATTACAGATAGTATGTGAACCACTTACACAAAGACAGATTGTGTGTGAACCACATACACAAAGAACTTTACAGATTGTATGTGAACCACTTACCAGTCCATGCTTGTGTTGGAGACACTTTGTTGAAACTAGTGTGACGAGACCAGCAAGACTGATCTGGAAATAGAAATGTTTTTTCATGGTTTTATTTCACAATATTGTATTGTATATTATAAAATAAATCCATAATCATTGGTATGGAGGTAAATGTTTTGTTGTAGATATTTTGAATTTGCTTTCTAATGACATTCTAGTTCAAATCTTCAGCTCGATGGCGGGAATGGCTGCGGCTGAACGACTGCCTAGAACGCAAACCACACGACCAGGCAACCATCATTCAAAACACTCCAATCTTGTACTATATTTGAACAAGAAAAAAAAATGTCTTTATTAAATTTGAACGACATTTTCGGTTAATTTAATTACCGTGTAATACAATTTCATGCCACACATATTTTAGTTTTAAAAAATGTCCTTAATCAGGCCTATTTCAACATTTGAGATCTACTCTGTTGATATAACCGTCAACAGGCGACTTCAATTTATTTAATCCCCTTATGATAATATCAACTTGACATGGATCTGTAGACCTGGGGCCTGGATTGTTGTGGAGATAACGACTCCAACTGTAAATATTTGACTAACTTTTTAGGTCCTCTTGTCTGGTTGCCTTCCAGTCCATAGTAAAACATCAATTTCTCTCACCACTTCATGGTCAACACTTGATAGAAAACTCGGATGACTGTAAGATTACAAGAAACACATTGAAGTTATCCTTGGCGTTGTGTCAGCTAGTTACACACTTAGTTGTGGTTAGTTACACACTACACACTTGTGTCAGCTAGTTGCACACATTTTGTCAGTATTAGTTACACAGCCACTTTATGTTAGCTAGTTACACACCTGTGTCATCTAGTTAAACGCTTAAATCATGCCGATTATTGGGATTGTGTGAAATGGGTGACATGAAAAACAAAGGCTGTGGTTCTTGCGACTTGTTATTCAAACTATTTACTCAACTTGCTGCTTTAAAGGATTAGAGTATGTTCTTTGTATATTGTTATTATTTGAAATGAATGCCTTTGTAGCTCTTGTGCTTTGTGGCAAAACAAATAAAATTGTTAAATTGGCACACGACTTTCATTGTACTCTTTAAAGAAAGAAAAAAAAAGGTCATTTTTTTAATATTCTCAGTGGTTTCTTTTTGGTTTCTTTTAATGGTATTATTTGAATTCGTTTTAATTTTTAAATGTATTAGGATATCGCTATGTCAACTATTAAACACTTAGAACTCTAGACTGATAAAACAAAGAATGTAAGGTTTTAATGGTGCAAGGCTATTACTGTAGTTCAAAAGTTATATTTGGTTTCAGTGCCCATTGCAATCAGATACGTTCCAATATGCAGGTGTATTTAAATTCTTTATTAGTGATTTTTGTTTTGGTGACAAAAATGAAACATTTGTTAAAATTAGGTTTGTTTGTTTTTATCATCACTGACGGTCATCCTCTTTCATTTTTTAAAAGTTATTTTGATTATTTACAAAAAAGATTGTTGGAATAAAAAATATTTTCATTTGCTGGACTATACGATTGACGCCAATCTTGGCTTACACGTCTCACAAACCTTATATAGATTATTATGGGAAAGAGGAGTCGTTTCAACCTACTTAATGATGGACTAGATGGCTAGTGTTCGTTTACTCTAAGAAGCTGGAGATTTCAGACAACCAGTACTATATCTTAGATGAGCTGCTCGGGGATTTCCAGATCAGTCAGTCCTCCATACAGTTTCCTTCTAAAGGGATGTTCCAGGGCCCAAAGTCTCCAGAAAGTGTGCAGCTTTAAAAAAGCGTGGTCAGCGTTCTCTAATGACACAAGTGCGTGTTTCACTAGTCTCAGTTTGTCTCTTATAGAACATTCTGCTGTGTCTTCTACGGAGACGAAATTCAGGATAGTTGAGCACAAGCCTATTTGTTGTAGAAGTGTGGGTGAGAAGTGTTTCAACTTGAAATGTTACTCCCAATCAGCTTCTTCATAGCTTGCAGATTAAGTCTTTGCTTTTTTTTTCTCATTCTCCCATATTCGATCAGTTTTTTTTTTCATTTCCCTAAGTAGATGGTTTTAAGAGAAGAAGAAAAAAAAAAGGGGGGGGGGGGACATTTTATAATAAATGAACACCATCCATCAAGATTTTAGAGATGAACCCCCACTCTGATTCTGTAATTGTTCAGCGAACATTAACTAGCATAATTCTCGTAGGTCTTTGGCGGTATCTGAACTTGGTTTATGCCAGTTAAACTACCTACTGGGCTATTTTTTTTTTTAAATCGTTTATTTTGGCGCGATTTCTTTGCCCTTTCTAATTTACGCTCCGCCATTTCACAGAAAGGTAATCAGGGTATTTACAACATTGCTGCTTTTTATTATTGACAAAACATTCCCCTCGGATAGTCAACACGCTCTGTTGTCCTTGCAAAGTCTTTAAACACGCCGAAAAATAGCTGAGTCAATAGGTTGCATTTGACACCGCCATGGTCTGGCCGAATGGTAAATAATCATGATTTTAGCAGCCATTGTTTTTTTTTTGTTTTTTACAGTTTTTTTTTGGTATATTTTTTTTATTCTCCTCTAAAGTGTTATCCTGCCTGCTAACACTAAAGCGTACTTTGCCTAAGTGTGCGCGACCTCTATAAAGGCACGTCTGCTTCTCCCTGGTTTCCCCCTGTACACCGGTTAAGAGCGTAGGAGCAAAGTCAACACACACTGGCGACTGCTCAGACTACGTGTCATTGACTACCTTGGTCTTCCCCCCCCCCCACCCCCTCTTCATTCAGGCCTGATAGAGCCTATCGAGGTAATAGAAGACTCCAAGAGAGTTACCTCTTTTAGGCCTTATCCAGCTGAAATCTGATTTAGTCCGTGTTTAAATATAATCGTAATGGAAGTGGTAGCCTCCGTTCAATAACTTGACTTTGTCAAATAGATTTCTGAAGGTAGGTCGGTAGAACCTTTAGAGCTGGAAAGGGAACAACAACAACAACAGCTCATCACGAAGCTGATTTATTATTATAGCATTCACTTCTGGGGGTGATAGCTTCAAGTCTTAGAGTAGAATAGTCTAGACGTAACTTGACCTTTTCTATTCTGTGTTTGGGCCAAGGAAGTCGAAACACCGGTATTCCTGACATATTTTGAACGTAATTGGAACAGACAGAAAATAGAGCAGTGAGATTCATAACAAACGAATATTCACATTTGACTAGAGTAACACCTTTAGTAAAATCGCTTAATTTAGAAAGCCTTCAGGACAGAAGACTCAAAAGTAAAGTAGCAATTATACATAAAACACTGAATCATAATCTTCAAATACAAACCCAAAATTTAATAAAATACTCAGAAAGACACAAAGATAAAGGCACATTCCTCGTCCCATATGCTAGGACAAATTTGTACAAATGCTCCTTCTTCTCTAGTGCTATTAGAGCATGGAATGGGTTGCCTGAGCTAGCCAGGAAAAACAGTGACTTGGTAGAATTTAAGTCATTGGTTAATATGCATGACTAAATGTATGACGCGTAGGATGTAATCATCTTCTTTTTTTAAAGTAACGTCTTTATTATATAATATAAATAAGATAAGATAAGTATTATATTGTTCTAGATTTTAGCTTTGAATTGTTTCTTTTAAATTTTTAAATTGAGAAACCATATAAATATAAATGTATATATATATATATATATATATATATATATATATATATATATATATATATATATATATATACTACATTAATGTGTATAAAATTTCTAGTTGTGATTTAAATGAAGTGAAAGTATTTTAAGCTATGGGATTGATAGAAGCTGTTTACATCATGTTTCTATGAGGACAGTAAACCAGGATGTTCTGTGCCCAGTGTGTTTCTCTTTCCCAGCTAACGACAGGCACTTGCTTCAAAGTTGGATGAACTCGGGGGATTAGCAAATTCAATCCTCATAGTCAAAATCACGGCGCCAGACACGAAATGAATATTAATTTTTGTTTAACAAAATTGGAAAGAAGGAAATTAGAAGATCATTTCTCCTTTGATGATGTTGACCTGGAACTGATCTCGTGCAGACTACCGAGTCACATGTATTTGTGTTGAAGGCAGGTGATACGTTCATTGAACATTACGTTCAGAACACATACACAATTTGAACTCGTAGTGGTCTATAGCTGAGACAGCTTGTACGGCTCACACTAATCACCTCTTCCCCCCCCCCCCCCCTCCATCCCGGGGATCTCCTGACTGTGCTGTTGAAACGGATGCGATCCAACACGTCATACCGAATGGCAGGGGTGCAAACAGGTCTAACATTTCTTCTGGACGTGACCCTAGCAATGTGCACACCGGGCCTTTTCAAGCGCCGAGTAAAAAAAAAAAAAAGAGATTTTTACCTAACGGCCTAACATTTTCGGCTAATTGAATTCTGTTTGGCTAGGTCGAAACGTGAAGCTTGGGTGATGATGGTGAATAAATATACGTAAAAAAGAGATTAAGTTGGGATATAGACGGTTAATTGAACCAGGACCGGGGTTTCTATCAATAAATAGAGTAGAGCGTTGCGTTCTATACCTGTAGTAGTTTGGACGTAAAAAAAAGTATTATTTAGAACACGAGTTAATGTAAACTGCAGTCAATAGCGAAAGAATATAGCTGCAAACTCGCTTTTATAAAAGTATGCGCTACGAAGATGATTGTAAGAAGGAATGAGAATTAGCGATTCATAAAGCTTTTACTTGATATTAACCTATTAAAGTTAGAATCTACAAAATAGAGCAGTGAGATTCATATCAAATGAATATTCACATACGACTAGAGTAACAACTTTAGTAAAGTTACTAAATTTGGAAAGCCTTCAGGAGAGAATACTCAAAAGTAAAGTAGCAATTACATACCAAACACTGAACCATAATCTTCAAATACAAACCCAAAATTTAATAAAATACTCAGAAAGACACAAAGATAAAGGCACATTCCTCGTTCCATATGCTAGGACAAATTTGTACAAATGCTCCTTCTTCCCTAGTGCTATTAGAGCATGGAATGGGTTGCCTGAGCCAGCCAGGAAAACCAAAGACTTGGCAGAATTTAATTCATTGGTTAATATGTATGACTAAATGCATGACGCGTAGGACGTAATCATCTTCTTTTTTGAAGTAACGTCTATATTATATAAGATAAGATAAGATGTCATATGGAATGATCACTACTGCCAACTACATAATAAACATTACTTTGTGCGACAAGCCTAAGGGCTTAGCAACTTAATCCAGTAATGCGCACACATTATTATAGGCCTATGTTTCGTTTGTTACTTCGCTTTTCAGTACTTCCGTAATTTATTGTACCGGAAATACCAAATTGTTTGCCTTTTATAGATTAGCCTCTATGTAGGAGATTCTCCACTTCAAACGTAAACACAAATATTTTACTCTTCTACATTTTCCAAAAATGACATGAGTGTTATGTAAAATTGTAATTCTACGTGTTTAGTAGTTGGTAGCAAGAATAGCAAAATTGTGGTCAAATAATTATTAATTTTACTTTATTGGTCATAAGAGTTGGAGACTATATTAAGAAAATGATGCAAAATCGATTAAAAAGTATGTCGCCGAAGTTATTTTCTGATGAAGAGTAAGTTCTTTATTGTCTGGTCGAGCAGAAAAACTGTTTGAAAATCTGAAACGTTTCTTAAGAAGACATTACCATAGATACAGCCATGAGACAGGCATGATACAGCCATGAGACAGGCATGATACAGTCATGAGACAGGCATGATACAGATATGAGACAGGTATGATACAGCCATGAGACAGGCATGATACAGAAGAATACGAACAAAGTACTTGTTTTAATTCAAACTCATAGCCCCCCCCCCCCCCCTCAACTAACATCGGCTTGAAGAGAGTTAACGAATACTCAATTGTGCACGTAAAGTTTTTTCATCTTCACCACCCTGACCAATCCCTTCGTCTGTTAGACCGTTAAGGCACCACGCAAGATTTGTCAACCGTCTTTCTCCATTCCTTTCTGTCTTATGCCTTGGATAGAACTTCCTTTAATGGCAGGCCCGTCCATTCTTTTATGTTGCATCATCGCGTCCTCTGTCAGCCTTTTCTTCTTTTTCCTGGTACTGTTCCGTAAAGGAAGGTCTTTGCAAGTCCCGACGACTTTGTAATATGGCCATAGAGTTTTAATTTCCTTTTTTTTTTTTTACAATACTTAGAAGGTCATCGCGGAGTCGAATCGCGGTCTCTAAACAATACTGTGTAACGTTGTCATTTTGAAGACCGTGATGCATATTAATATCATATAAAGTTGTATTCGCTTTTGATAGAAATAGTCCTAAATAGACTTGTGACAGTGTAGAGGCAATCATAAAGAAATGTAGCTTCAATTGTTGCGCTTTGTTTGAATTATAAACGTTTCAACTACTTGTATTATAGTATTTAAAAAATTGGTTTACTGTAGTAATCTTCAATCAAAATGATAATAGTACATTTGAAACCAAACTGCATCACGTGACTATATTTTAAAGGGAGATACTTACAGAAAAGCTAAATTGTAACAATTACACAAAGTAAGTAGCAAGTCATTGTAAAGTATAGCAAAAGTTCCCAATACAGACCTTGAGATCTATAGGCAGATCGATGTAAAGGTTATGTTTCTGTGGCCCACTGTTAACGAGGGTGTCATGTGGCTAGCACAACGACCAACCGCCTTTAACTTTCCCCAACTAATGTCTGGTACCCGTTAGACTTAGAGGCACTCTAAAGATCCCGAAATTAAAAATCTCAATCTTCACCAAGATTCGATCCCAGTACTATTCAGGTCCGAAGTCGAGCGAGTCATACCTTTGAAATAATAAAATAATTAGTTGTTAAAGTATTGATGAGAAACAGAGATCAATAGAGCATGTAAAGTGCACGCTTTATCGTGACATGCAGTAAACATGGGTGGGAAACAGTGGAATAATGTTAAATAGTCAACAATGTAACAATGATACACAGTTCCTGTGTTTCAGAAAACAAATATTGACAAATCCAAAAGCTTCTCTTCCATTCCGTCATATATTTTGTTTGAAACACCTCTGACCATTGTTGGACATTATGTACTATAACATAGCATTGTGTTTGCTTGTCCTCTACACATGTATTATTGTCTAGCTACATTTCGAAGGGGCTCATGTACACACGATTGGGCGTATCTTAGACCCAGTAAACTAAATATTGATGTGGGTTATTAATGTCTTCACCGATCTATTCAATGTGAATATAAAGCATATTTATCTTGCTATAAACACTTCAAATAATTCAATCACAAAAAGAGAAGCAAAAAAATAAATTGTTGTCCAAGTATATATAAAAATTACACGTACAGCAGTTCTTGTGTGTTCGCTATACGTACAAAGAACTGTTTGCTTTATTACGCTCGACAACAAAACCTTAAAACAGCTCAAGGTTATCCGGGCAACCTGACTCGTGAACGACTGGCAACATCTCTGTCCAAGAGGTTGGTATCGATTGAAACCGTCTATCTGCGAGACGTAGAGATGGAATATGCATCGTGGGCTTCGGGCGTGTTTGATCACCGTGTTTGCACATTCATTCATCAGCAGGGTCGCTCTGGGCTCCTCTGGCAGATACGTGTCCTGATGCGAGGTCCATAATGGAAGAGCGTTATATCATTATTTGGCCGTAACACAGTCACGTGACTATCCCCTCGCGCCCAAGAAAGGTCAAGTAACGATAGAGTGACCACATGTAGATGATGCTATCAATGTTTCAAGTATCGCCAAGAAAGCTGAGGCATCTCAGGAATCCATAGCCAGAATCTGTGTGATGCGATGAACTGAACTTTATGACTTATAAGTCAACAGATTTGTACATTCTTTTATTAGCATTGTTATCTCCATATTCTTATATATAAGAGACAAATAAAAATGCAGTTTTTTTTATTATGGGTGATTTCAACCTACCTGATATAAATTGGAAAACACTAACCATAGATAAACACCAAAACCTTAAGGACATAAATGAGCTTTTCATAGAAACTTTACACAACCTAAGTTTAGATCAAATCATTAAAAAGCCAACTAGATTAAACAACACATTAGATCTCTTCTTAACCAACAGACCTGGATTGGTAGTTGATTATGATATTATCCCTGGTCTATCAGACCATGAGATCATAAAAATACACAGTCAGATAAAAGCAGTAACCAATACAAAACCCAAAAGAAAAATCTTACTCTGGAATAAATGTAACCTAATTCAACTACACCAAGCTGCATTAAACTTTCAACAAACATCTTTATTAGAAAAAGACATTTACCAACCAGTCTGTGACCTCTGGAATTTCATTAAAAACCATCTTAAAAGCATTATAGAAAATCATATACCAACTAAATACAAATCAAACAAAATAAATAAATGCTGGTTTAATAATAGACTAAAGAAGCTTTGTAAACAGAAGGAAAACCTATATAGAAAATTTAAAGAAACTAAGGCAGAAAGAGTTTACAAAAAGTATATAAAAATTAAACACTTAACCCAAAAAGTAAGCAGACAGCTGCAGAGTGAATACATAAACAATATAATATCTAAAGATAACGACAAAAACCTATGGTCATACATTAAGTCTAAGAAAATGGAAACAACAGGCATAGCGCCATTAAAAGATGAACATAACATAATACATAATGACAATGAAACTAAAGCAAACATCCTAAACAAATACTTTGCATCAGCATTCTCAGCCCCAGGAGACAAAGACATATTACTGAATTTGAACCAAGTAGACAAAATAGAAGATATAGTAGTACAAGAAAATGGAATTCAAAAACTATTAGACAACACCAAACCAAATAAAGCGCCTGGACCTGATGGTATTCCAGCTAGATTACTCAAAGAACTAAGCAATGAGCTAGCCCCAGTGTTCAAAATACTCTTTCAGGCTTCGCTTAACCAGGGCAGAGTATCAAAGGACTGGAAAGAAGCTAATGTCACCCCCCTATTTAAAAAAGGAGAAAAATCTGACCCAGGAAACTACAGACCAGTATCACTTACCAGCATCACATGTAAAATCCTAGAACACATAATATGTAGCAACATCATAAACCACTTAGACAAACATAATGTCCTCACCCCATACCAACATGGCTTTAGGAAATATAGATCATGTGAAACACAACTAATAGGACTAATTGAAGATTTTTCAAAAGGTTTAGATAATAGTGAACAAATAGTTGCTATCTTACTAGATTTTTCTAAGGCTTTTGACAAAGTTCACCACCATAGTTTGCTTAAAAAATTAAAATATTTTGGCATTAATGGTCCACTGCATCAGTGGATTAAAGATTTTCTGATAGGGAGAGAACAAACTGTAATAATTAATGGCTCTAAATCAACACAGATAACAGTAAACTCAGGTGTACCTCAAGGAACAGTCTTGGGTCCACTACTATTTTTAATTTACATAAAGGATTTATCAAATTGCATTACTTCAGGAACAAAAGTCAGATTATTTGCAGACGATTGCATAATATATAGAACAATAAAAACAACACAAGATACAGATATTTTACAAAGAGAATTAGATAAATTACAGAATTACTTATCTGGGAAGCGTGGTCGAGAGGCTAATTGCGCATGAACTTGGCTACCTAGAAGTGGGCTCGAGGTTCGACACCCGACTCGGGCAGAGTTGTGTTTACTGAACGCCTAAAGGAACACCAACTCCTAGATACCCCCTCCCCCCCCCCCACTGGTCCACAAATGAGATTGGACCAAAGCGCTCTGAGCATGCTATGAAAGTAGCGCTATATAAAAGCTATAATAGTAATAATAATCTTATTCGTGGCAAACCAGTAACACAGACTAAAAACGCAAAATACCTAGGTGTTATAATAAATGAAAAAAACTGTCATGGAATCCATATATTGATGAAACCATAAAAAAAATCAAACAAAGCATTAGGATTTATTAAAAGAAATTTCTATAAATCAAATAAGAACATAAATGATTAAATGTTATTTAACCTTGGTTAAAGTAATAGAATATGCATCCTCCGTTTGGGACCCCTCAACTCAAGAAAACAACGATAAAGATACATTCCTCGTCCCATATGCTAGGAAAAATTTGTACAAAGGAGAAATTTGTAGAAAGGAGGGGGATAATTTGAAAATCTCCCGGGCACCCACTTGAACTTGTTGTTTTCATTAAATATTAAATATTACGCAAAAGAGGTCAAGCCCCCCGAGCCCTCAAATGATGGCGAATTCCTAGCTACGCCACGTAGCTTACTAGCACGTTAGACTCCTAAACACATTGTTAATGTACTCTTGACCACCGGCGTCCTGTTGTGTTGAGGCTTCAGTGGTCAGTGTTAGAACATGGAGTGTATCTCCCTCCCACTCTTTGTTTTCTTCCTCCTGCAGCCTCTGCAACTGCCTCCTTGTAATGTGTAGCATTTATTTGGCTTATCTAGAGCAACAGAGAGGCCATGACGCATGAGCCGTTCCATTCAAGGATTTACTATAAATATGCTATCACATTATTATTATAGCTTTTTATATAGTGCATCTTTCATACTTATAGCATGCTCAGAGCGCTTTGGTCCAATCTCATTTGTGGACCAGTTGGGGGGAGGGGGTATCTAGGTGTTAGGAGTTGCTGCCTTTGGGCGCCCGAGTCGGGTGTCGAACCTCGAGCCCACATTCTAGGTAGCCTTAAAACTTCTAGGAAGTTCAAGCGCACTTAGCCTCTCGACCACGCTTCATAGACCAACTTAGAGATGATTGAATTGAAATAGATCTACATTTAATGGAAGAGATAAAAAACAGACCAGAAAGCGGGGCACATGATTATAATAATTATTCATAGATTTTTTTTGTTGTGACTGGTTAAAGAAATTGTTTACAGAGTAATGTTAATGTTACATAGAGTGTAATAATAGGACTATCAGAGAACTTCCGAAGCAATCAAGAACTAAGGAAGTCCAAGAGTTGATACCTCGATACATGGTGTGACCCAAGCCTAGTATGATCTCGGTCGAGCAACCCTCAAACAGAATCGGGGTCGAAAAGTCACGTCTTAAATCCTGACCGCTGAGAGAAATCTTCCTCAACGGCCTTATGGTTTTAGGGGGCCTGGGTCCAACTCTTAGCGGACTTTATCTCACGTTACAGAAAGTAGGTTACTTACTTAACAAGATTTTGTGTGTGTGTTGCATGTGGATTTATTTTTACACTAAAGCACAATTAGCTCGCTCTGGTCACAGTGCTCAATAGAACATCTGTTCCGGGCGAGCTTATGGTTGTTATGTACTTCATGTGCTCGAGTAACAAAAGTCAGCTCGATTTAAATCCCCAAAATCTTGGTTTAATTTTGTAGTCTGAATTTCAACTCAAGACATCCAACCTAAACCGCTATTCATATACCGCTAAGATGAGGTTAATAACCTCTAGACAAAATGTCATTAGGGAAGCACATTACATTTGACACACTTTCTCTCTCCACAATTTCTTCCCGTTGTTTTCCTCCTATGTATGATTGAATCATCACCCAATGCCTTACCGGGCAGAGAGAACCAGCCTATGACGTCAACCCTATCACATTAATCTGTGTCCCCTATCAAGCCCTCTCATCAGCTGATGATCAGCCATCATCTCTAGGAAGAATCCCCCCCCCCCCCCCCCCCCCGTATTTGCTCAAGAGTTTCATCTTCTCCGCATTCCTTTCTTCGTGATAAATGTCTCCATCAGATGTTATGGATAATGACCGGACGACTTTGACCTAATCCTCAATGCCTACCGCAATACCAGCCAGGATTGCGGAATAAAAATATCGATTTTGTTTTAAAAAAAAATAAAGCAAACAGAATTAAGATTATATTAGTTATGGAAATGTGGATTAGAAATTATTAGAGAGAAAAAGAATGAAAGAAATGTTAGTTTTTTTATTTTTTTATATTTTATGAGTCACGCCTATTTAAGTTATATACATCTAAGCTTGAAACTAGTAGGCCTACTACATAATAGAGAAAGAATGCACACACATTTTTATTTTTTCGTTTGTTTGTTTTACATGTTCCGGTTAATTTTTCAGACTTGAAGATTATTAGATCTTAGCTCAAACCTCTCGTAGGACGGTGGCGGATGGCAGCGGGCCGAATTATCAATACTATGAAACGACAGTCCAGAGCGCAGACCACACGACCAGGAAGCCATGGAACAGATAACGGCAAAAACAAAAACAAAATCTTGGATGATTTTTCAATGAAAAATAAATATGATTCATAAGCTTCTACAAACCGACAGAACTTAAAAAACAAATATGATTCATTAGCTTCTACAAACCGACAGAACTTAAAAAACAAATATGATTCATTAGCTTCTACAAACCGACAGAACTTAAAAAACAAATATGATTCATTAGCTTCTACAAACCGACAGAACTTAAAAAACAAATATGATTCATTAGCTTCTACAAACCGACAGAACTTAAAAAACAAATATGATTCATTAGCTTCTACAAACCGACAGAACTTAAAAAACAAATATGATTCATTAGCTTCTACAAACCGACAGAACTTAAAAAACAAATATGATTCATTAGCTTCTACAAACCGACAGAACTTAAAAAATAAATAGAGTAAAAATAAAACGAAAACACACACACACACATACACACACACACATACACACACACATACACATACGCATGCTTGAGCTTCAAAATTAAAAAACAAAATAAACAAAAAATTACGATCTAATTTCTCCGTATTTCTGCACGCCTACTTCAAATCTACAGTATTACTTGTTTTGAAAAAAGTTTAAATTAAAAACTGACCAAAGCCCAAGACACGTCCCACCTTTTCCTTAACTCTCTCATCGACCGCTAGTCTTTTTCTCCACTGCCGTTGTTGGTTGGCCGGCTTAACGAGTTCCCTCGTAGAAACGACTCGCCCCGTCAGACAATTGAAAGCCGACCATTATTTACCTAGGTCCCCGTCGCCATGGCGACAGCATTTCTCGTAAATCACGCCTTGTACCGAGCTCTAGAGGAAGGAAGGCGCTGATTGGTTTTCTCGCGAGCCACATATGCGCGCGCACGTTGGTGCTTCTTTTGAGTAACAAGCTGGTTTCCGTTGCAAGATCAAAGACACTTTTCTGGCTGGTTCCAGGGTCTCGTCAAAAATCGTTGATATCTCGCGTGTTTTCTTTTTTCTTCCCTACGTCTAGTTTTCCACACCTCCTCCTTCTATCGTTGTATCTTTTGATTCACTGGCTCTGTTGAACTGCACTTACTTGATTCAAGATTATAGTCGACTCTCTCTTCGTGGTTTGACGTTAGGTAGATAGATAGATAGATAGATAAATAGATTGATTGATTGACATAGATAGATAGATAGATTCATTGATTGATTGACAGATACGCTTTCAAATGAAAATAAAATAAAACACTAAAAATCTTCAACAATCCCCTCAAAAAAGGAAAGATATCACATTACATATTACATTAATTATCAGTAGTGAGCCTACATTTTTATAAAAGCTTTTCTGGAGTTTCTCTACTCTCTGCTTTCTAACCATGTTATAATGATTGTAAATTAATTATACAAAGATTTTTTTTATCAAATATTTCTCAAGTTCAATTAGCTTTTTCGACTAGAGGAGTCTGTCACATTCTATAGTATTTTGTTGCGATTTAATGAGCCTTTCCCAGCATGTCATATGTTACTAGATCTAATAGTTACACGTTATTACGTGATGGTAAATGATTGCTACATCTTGACCAAATATGTGTGTGTGTGCGTTATCACTGGCTTGACAGCAAACACGGACGGACATTACGGCGTCAAATGTCATTCAACAGTAAGATACCCCCGAGTTTGTCCTTTCGTGTAAACTGGACTACTCTTCGCATTGCTATGGGTGTATCTCATAATGATACGATGCCGTAATGGTCGCTAATTGGTTTGCCATTGTTTTAGGTAACATGGAAAGTTTACCCTGTACTTAAGAGCCGTGCGCCAGCGTAACATTGTTACCATTGCAATGTAACGTGTGTGTCTGTTTTAGGTCCCTGCATTAAGGAAGCCAGAGCAATGCATTCATTAATTTATACTCAATATTTGATCAAAATTTTTGACATAACAAAGCATTGTGTTAATAAGCGGTCTGGTTGAATGCGATGCCGTGAGTCTGAATGGGGGCATAGCTATTTATGAAGACTCTCCGCCTTGAATGTGAGATCTCTAAGTACAGTTTGGCTGTATTGACATGGGGATGTTTAGACTTAGACGCGGTCTCGTAGCATCTTCATGTAGATTTACATGGCGATAAGAAAGAGAGAGAGAGCTACAAAATAAATTCTAATTTCCATTTTTAATTTAGTTTGAATTCCGGCATTTGTGTGCTAGTCTCAAGACGTCCACCTGATAAAAGGAATGCAAATTGACGTCATCACTATGTGATTATCAATTAGTAAGACAAAATCTATCGGTGACTTTTTACGAAAAACTAAACAAGCACGCTTAATTAAACTTTAATGTTGCCAGTAAAACAAAAAAGCAACGAACGGAGGAGCTCAGAAAATGTGATTTCTCAGAGCTAAAAAGCTGAACTTATCTAGCTTTTTTAAAAAAAAAAATCTTATACAGACTTCCTACACTGAATACACCGAAAAGCGATCTGTTTACGAAATTCTATTGTATATATCTTTAGGTCTCTTTCCGTATGATGATCAACAAATTAATGTTTTTTGATATTTTTTTTGGGGGGGGAGGGGGTTGGTAAAAAAAGTTCCCCTTTCAGACCATGTGTTCTATAGTGCAGATGATGTAAAGGTCATCTGTTTCTGTGACCTACGGTTAACAAGGGTGTCATGTGGCCAGCACAACGACCAACCGCCTTTACTTTTCCCTAACTAATGTCAGGTACCCATTAGAGCTGGGTGGACTCAGAGTTCTCAGAGGCGCCCGAAGATCACGAAATTAAAAATCCCAGTCTTCATCAGGATTCGAACCCCGGTCCTCGGTTCGGAAGCCAGGTGCTTTACCGCTCAGCCACCGCGCCTCCCGGGGGGGGGGTATGGGGGGGTGTAAAATTTGCCTTTTTTAAAAATCTACTATTCATTAGCCATTAAGAGCAAAGTAATTGCTCGTTCAAACATTAATGTGCCTACTATTTCAACTAAATGTGGTATAGAAGCCTCAAAAAAAAAAGTAGACTTGATTCAAATAACGTAGATAATTTACGATGTAGAGCGACCAGACAGATAAGACTGCTGGGTTCCATACTGTACACATATATTCACAATAATTAGCTTTAACCCTCACGCCCCTTTTTTTACGCCAACTTTTACATGTTTGCGTCTGACCTCCCGCCCCCCCCCCCATCCTTATTTTACGCAGTTTTACCAGCACAATAATGTTTAGGCACCTCCCAGCACTGTAGAATCAAATGTATACGCTCTTTTGCTTCTAAAGAGCTGTAACTTTTTTGGGTTTTTTATTGTATAGCTGACAGCTGTGATCTTACACTGTGGCGTCTTTGACATTGCCCGAGTGTGTTATTTATTTCATAACCTTTGTCCATCGTCCACTTATCATTTTCTTACGGGTTTTTTTTTTCAGGTTCCATATATATAACTATCATATTATTTTTTTTCATTTTACTCTCATTTTCTCTCTTGTTGAATTTTTATTTTTTAATAAGCTTTATAATCCAAGCACAAACAAGAAAAATGCAAGATAACTTTCAAAAAACAACAAAGCTTATCTATGGGTAAGAACTCCTCCCTAGCAACTATATCTATCAATAATATAGAAGCTATTTCCCTGATTCTATATCAAATGAAATAATTAATAACTTATAACTAATTGAATGATTGGTAAAAATTTCTATTCATTCATGTTTTGTTAGATTCAGGAAATAATTGTTTACAGTATCAACATTATCGGAAAATAAGTGTGAGAGAAATAACGTGTACACACTTTTTACCAGACAGACAGACGAAAAGACAAACAGACATAGTGAGTTGGTATAAGCTTTGTAACAAAGAGCGGATCACTTACTATTGTGAAACTCTCAAATTTTAATTTCACAACGCATTTTTGTACAGGGATTCTTATGTCGTAATAATCTTTCATTGGCTACCCAAAACCTGTGTAGACTATACTATACAATTTTCATGGTGAGGTTTGAATATTTCAAGAACTTAGTTCACCTTTCTAAGTCAGAAGGTAAGGCGGTGTAAATCTATTCAATGATGACCATTTTAATATTCTCCTATTAAACTGGTAGAATAGAAGATTCACATGGGCTAATAGAACGGGTAAGGGGGGGGGGGAGGGAGGGGGGAGGGCTGAATGAAAGAAGAAAGAGAGGTAGAAAGTTGAATGCTGACAGTGATGTAGGGATTTAGAACTAGACCGAGGAGAAGTGAAGAAAAGAGCGCTGCATCTGGCTGGGCCGGAACTATGACGGGCCAGATTTCCTAGTGTTGACATAGGCTAGAAAGTAAACAGAGGGACCATCCCCAACCAAAAGATGCTGAAAAGGGAAAAAAAAAAATAGCCAAGAATAAAAACTCACATGCTTTCGGTGTGGCCTGGTTGTCCCTGATTGATGAGGCGAGGCGAATTGGCTTGTTATTGTTGGTCAGTTGTCCACTTGGATGCTGTCCCAGCGGCAGCTGACACACTGTGAAGGGTCATTTCTTGCTGACTTCTTTATTATTTTTTTTCTCCACGTGGAATACCTTGGATAATATTGTTGACACAATTAAAATATCCCTTGTAGATTGTTACTAACAAAAAAATAAAAAGGTTCTAGGTTCGCCTTGTTTATAGCCTACTCTTTATTTTAATACCACATCGGTCGTACAGCTAAAATGTGTGCACATTTCATGCACAGATCTGTACATGCCTATATAGGCTTTTGATTGCAACAATGATTTTTTAGGTGGGTTAGGAGATAAAGAATTAATATATTTAAACAAGCAAAATTTTTTTTAAAAAATCCTTTAAAAAAATAAATCAAAGCTTATTTAAGGGAAAGAACTCCGTACATACAACGATATCTTTCAATAATTTAGAAGTTATTTCCCTTATTTGATATCAAACAAAATTATTAATTAGCAATAATTAATTGACTAATTGGTTAATGCTTTAAATAGATATATGTTTTGATAGGTACAATGAATAATTGTTTAAAAGTTCAACTTGATCAGAGAATGGGTTTGGGAGAAATAACGTGTTCAATTATCTAAGAGGACGATGCCTCACATATTTAGACATATCTATTAATACTGAAGGATTAATTTCCGTTTTTTGCAATCAAGCAAAATAATTACCAGTGATAAATTGACTAATTTATGGTATGCTCTTGAAGGTACGTTTCCAGATACATGACACTAGTAGTATGCATTTTTTATTGTTGTATTGATTCGTGTTTTGCATATTTCATTGAATTATTGTGCAAAGTTAAAACTTGATCCGATAATGGGCTTGAGAGAAAGAACGTTTACAAACAATTTACCACACAGACAGACAGAGTGAGTTGATAGAAGCTTTGTAAGAAAAAAAAATCCATTTCTTCTTTGTTCAAATGATATAGTAAAACTAAAAAAATTTTGTTTTCTCATTGAAAAATAAAAAAGGAAAAATAGTAAGTTATTATGAGGATCGATTCCAGGACATTCACATTAGTAGCGCGACGCTGATTCAACTTAGCCAGCCACCCATACTACTCAATTTTATCTTGAAATAAATGAAATTATTCATTTTTTTTTTTTTACTTATGTTTTTGACTTTTTATTGACCACCTTTTTTTTTTTTTTTACTATGAAGAAAGTCTCTGAGTTAATCGCAAGAAATATAACAAAAGTTTAATTGGTAATCATCTTTTTTTAAAATTTATTAAAATGATATTGAACTTCGTTGGATCTCAAGTTGTAAGTTAACTATCTCACCAATGCCATGGTAGAGAACTCAGAGAGCTCTGAGATTATTCTTTTTTTTTTTTTAAATTACGTAGTTTGTGTATTAACCACAAAATGTACCAAATTATTGTGCTATTAGAGCACGGAATGGGTTGCCTGAATCAGACAGGAAAACCAACGACTTGGCAGAGTTTAAGTCATTGATTATCATGCATGACTAGATTGACCTAGGGACATGGGTAGCGCTTAATCATCTTTTCTTTTCTTTTTTTGAAGTAACGTCTGTATTTTATACGATAAGATAAGATAAGAGCTGGGATTTATACGTCTTTGTTAGGAGCGGAAGAAAACTGCTGGAGTTTGGAATACGTCATCACCCTATCTTCAATCTCAGCTGTGTGTGTGTGTGTCACTTGGAGGTGTGTCACCTGGAGGTGTGTAACCTAGAGGTGTGTCACCTGGAGGTGTGTAACCTAGAGGTGTGTCACCTGGAGGTGTGTCATTTGAAGGTGTGTTATTTGGAGATGTGTCACCTGGGGGTGTCACTTGGAGGTGTGTCAAGATATAATACACAATTATAAAGACATGGATTTGTTGTTTTTTTTTTTCGATTCCTAGTATTAACTCAGACTTTTTAGATAGTTGAAAGTCAAAAGGTTTCCGGTATGTGGTCAAAATTCAGAAACTCAAGTAAGAAAAAATATAGTTATTTCAGTTCAAAATTTGCTTAAATGGAAGTAAGGCTGGATAGCTACGGGGGTAGAGAGTTTCGCTACTAACGAGTAAGGTTCGATCTCTCTGCTTCCCAGTGTTTTTTTTTCAATGACAAATGCAGCATGAATGTTTTGTTAGCTTTATTATTTAAATGTAAAGTAGAAATTGATTTTCACAACTATATTATTTGTTTTTATTGATGAAAAGAGAGTCTTTTGTTTTAAAAGAAATGTAAATCTTAATATTCTAAATGAAGCTCCTTCTAGAAGACCCTATCATGAAACGTGTAGGTTTAGCTTTATCATCATAGGAATCCTTGGGCCTTTTTTCTTTTCCTCTTTTTTGGGCTTAATGTGCCTCTTGTATGGGCCATCTTGCCTCTTTTGTGGGCTTTTTTTTTCCAATATGTTTTTATTTGTAAGTTCTCATAATTCACAAGTATTAAATCATAAACAATTGAAAATTGATTAACCTAACAATACAACAATAGTAACAGAAACATTATTTAATATCAAAGACATACTATCTAACCATCGAATCCATAAAAGACAGAACAATGATACAAGTATCCTCTACCCCAGAACAATCAACACAATATCAAATATCCCTGACCCCCATCACCCAGAACCAAGACGTTGAGGTGGCATACACCAAATAGACTTTCTGCACACATAATCTTGTAAGATGTGTTCATGAACATTTTTCGGGTCTAATTTGTCTTGAATATTTTCGCACATGCCACGTGACGTGATCGTTTCTAAAGAGAAATTTGAAACCAGCGAAACTTATAGATTGGGTGTAGTTTTTCTAGAAATGCTGGACCGGTTTACCAAGTGGCTAATCAAACACAGGTGTGGGCCAGGGGCGGGCTGCTCATGGCGGTGTAAACTGAAACATGTGGTACACTATTGATTACGAAATACGTCTTTAGGGGGAGTAGCTAGAGATTCAGGGAGAGAACATGCCATCTAAGACAATTACTTGTTCTCATTATCATAGGTATAGGTAATGTAAAGGTAATCCTTTCAGACCTCGCACGCTACGGGGGCGTATGATGTAAAGCTCATATGGCCGATGGCTAACGAGAGTGTCGTGTGGCCAGCAGTGTGGATAAGGCTTACTCATGCTAGTGTTAGCGCCACACCTAATAGGTGTATGCGCAGAAGTATAGAAGTCTGTAAAACGAGATACTGCACTGATGTTTGAATTTGCATGAAGTGTTATAGAGCTTATATACACAAACGCGCAACTCATGGCACAGTAGGTTTTACGAAACCTCTAGCCAAGTCACAACGTTATAGAACCTGGGTGAAACCTGGACACGGATCTCAAAAACGGCTCTAACGATTTTCCCATAAATTCAACAGTTGATGTATTTCGCTGAGAAAAGAATTACTAGCTCGTTGGTCACAGCGTTATGTTTTAACGTTATAATTTTTAAAGTAAAAAAAATAAAAATATTGAATTAAGCTAGAGAACTAGGTCTAGATAAAGATCCAACATGTTACATTATTATTGAATTTAACATTCATTAGCTATTAAGAAAAAAAAATCGCCTTGTTTGGCTAAAGAAAATAAAATGTCGTAGTCAGTTGTGGTGTACCAATAACTGAGTTGTATACCAAATGTAAAGCTGCTATCAGTTTATTGATCTAAGCATTGCTTTATTTTTTACGTAAATGTAATATAGAATACATCTAGATTCTAAATTTAGAAGTAGATCTAGATCTAGATTAGATCTTAAGAGTCGTAAATCATAAATCGTGATCTAGATCTAGACCTAGATGTCTATATTATGAAAGTACCAATAAATCATTATACAATTATATAATGCCCTCTCCGCATATGGGTTGTGAGGTTGATACTTCGAGCTGATGGTGCAAAGTATAAGTTTGATACCCGCTGGAGAAATTGTATTTTGATTCTTGTCATTTTATTTGAAGTTTTATAATGGAGTTATAGGAAAAAAAATTAGTTTTTAAATGTTTTTTCTTGTTTGTTTTTTTCTTGTATTAAAATTGTTATAAAATTGTGTTTCACTTTCTAATGTTGGGGTGGAAGACCTTGCTAGGGAATTCTTCAGACAATACTTCGCAGTCATTCAATCTCAGAGCAACACCCTTTTTTTTCTGGCCAGAATTAAAAATACGACAAGGACAATGTTTTTGTTTTTTTTTAATGATTTTTCTACACCAGACTTGAAAATATCTTGATGTTTAACTCTTTGTCTTCGTAATTATTTCCACATTTTGACAGAATTGTTCATCTTTTCACATTTGTGCATTCTACCCTGTTATGATTAATCTTCAATAACATCTTTGTTTGAAATCAGAAAACGTTACTTTTGTATAGAATTATAGGAGAATGAGTGTTCTTTTTATGTAACACAAATTATAGTTTATATATTTAATAAAAAGCTGTCCTTTCAGACCTTGTGGTCATCTAAAGGTCATCTGATTCTGTGGCCTACGGTTGACGAGGGTTAGGCCAGCACAACGACCAACCGCCTTTATCAAACTAACCACAGGTTTACCCATTAGACATTAGAGCTTGGCGAACTCAGAGGCACTTGAAGATTAAATATAACAGTCTTCACCAGGATTCGAACCCCATACCCCGGTTCGGAAGCCAAGCGGTTTACCGCTCAGCCACCGCATCTCCATAGTTTATAAAACCAAACATTAATGTAGTTTAATGGGGTTAAATCAACAATGGTATTGTTACTTAGGAGAGAAAGAGTTAAGAGATTTACAGCTGCAGTCTATAGATCTACTTCCCATTTTTTCTTTTTTAGCGTTTCTTGTTTTTAATTATTTAATTATTTTTTTTGGTAAATGGGGGGGGGGGGGGGGGCTGGGGTGGAGGGATTTTTTTTATTTATTTGTTTTGTAAGTATGTAATCGTTCTTAGATTTCGTTTCGACTTTTAAGATCCTGTCAAAAAATATCTGAACCATAGATATATATTATAGGGTCTGTTTAGACTGGAAACCGGAAACATATTCTTATCCGTGATTGATCGATTCACAGACCTATATATATAGATTTTATGTACGTAACTATTTTTTTCAGGCTCTAAGGGAAGTCGCCCCAATAAATCTTTTCTGTCTTAGAAAATTAATGATCTTTAGTTTTCAAAGTTTAGAACTAATGCAAAATCATTTCTTGGATTTTCTTTGGAATGGGCAAATATTCTCGCAAATATATGAATCAAAGCCATTTCCTGTTAGTTTCTTTGAGATAATTTTTCAAAATCTTAGATCGAAATAATTAATGTCTGTTGATTTTAATCATCTTATGTACATTTAAATATATTGATTATCTAAATCTTTCTAAATTATGAGTCTAAAAATTGAAAATAATAATTATGACATAAAAGTGCTCTTATTTTTTTATGTTGCATTACTAGATCTAGATCTAAAAATTAAATTATATGTTACATAGGTTAGGGTTGAAAAAAAGATTTTAGTTCTAATAACTACTTTACAAAACAACGCCTTGTTTCAACATTTTAAAACATTTTCACGACATTTTTTTTTGGTCATTTTAAAAGATCTCCAAGTCCAGTCTCCATTTAATATCTATATAAGTCTACGATCTCAACAATAAAATACAGTAACCTATAAAAAGAAGAGAAATCGATATGTAAAATAAAATCGTTTAATCCTTCAAGCAGAAATAAGACTATGAAGAATAATGGAGCACACACTAGAAACACTCACTGTAACTGAACTTTCAATAATACATTGACAAAAGTGGACTGAACACGAAGCTTGAAAACTTATTGGCTGAAACCGTGTAATGCCTTCCCATGTGTTTATACCATCTCTAAAATTATCTTCTCCAATAGGGAAAAGAATCAGAACTCTCTATTGCAAAGATCCATTCTTACTTGTACCTTCCTTAGCTATTTTTTAGCTCTTTTTAAAAATTACAGTTGTTTCTCGAAACGTAAGCATTTTGTTTATACAAGTAGAACAACCTTGACCTTAACACTTGTTATTATTATTATATGAGCAAAACATTAAGGAGGCTTTGATAGTAAAAATAAACTCGTTCATTTGATCCTTCAGTCTAAACCCGACAATTACTATTTATGGCTGGATGTTTTGAAATGTTGGATTAACTATTAACAATACAATAGGGATAGAAAAAACAAAACAAAATGATACTATACATAATTTCAGCATCTTTTTTTTTTTTTTTGTCAAACTTGGGAGCTTTGTTTTTTGTTTTTTTTTGCTCTCCGATAGTTGGAAGTCGCTGAACCATCTGTTCCAGATAGAACCTAACGACTTGTCCAGAGTTTCTGGACTCGGTGTCAGGGTTGAACTCGCTGGTTACCTCCCATTTTCTTGTGTTGAGTACCGAGTGGACAGAACACTAGTGTCGCTCATGTAGTTGTCGTGCTGTCTGACGTGTTGTGACACGCTTCCACACCCGAACTCAAAGATGCCGGCTCTTCAGCGTTCAAAGCCCATCTCGGTTTTCTAAGTCTTTCTTTCAGAAGCGACCTGACTCAAGTGAGATCTGTCTTTTCGTGGCCAGTCATCTTTGTCACTAGAGTTGTCGGTTGGAGTTATCCACTCTTAGAGTTTTTTTGGAAAGGGAAAAAAAAAAACACAGGGGCGTTTAACGGAGGAAGTATTTTGACATTGACGTCTTTCGAGGTTATAGCATCTTGTATTTGTGGTGTCATCTCTCTTCAGCCTCTTTCATCCGCCTCATTGCTCGCTCATTTCAACGCCTCATTGGATCGTCATTGTCTCTACCGTCCATTCATTCTATGGAAATGAAGACCTTAGGCGCTCAATAGAATGGTGAACTGGCCGCTTCAAGATTGCAGTGTTATGATTATTATTATAAGATTATTAATTTTTCGCCTATTTTTACCAATGATTTTTTTTTCAATGCAGGGACATCTAACAACTTTTGAGTTTGTGTAAATCAAGAAATGATTACTATATAATGGAGGAATTATTGTTTCGTATTATCTTATCTTATCTGATATAATACAGACGTTACTTCAAAAAAAGAAGATGATTACGTCCTAAGCGTCATGCATTTAGTCATGCATGTTAACCAATGACTTAAGTTCTGTCAAGTCACTGGTTTTCCTGGCTGGCTCAAGCAACCCATTCCATGCTCTAATAGCACTAGGGAAGAAGGAGCACTTGTACAAATTTGTCCTAGCATATGGGTACTATTAATACCTGTTTTCCCCATACACCAGAACAATCCGCGGTTTGTCTATTAATATAATAGACTAGCTGATACTCGTGCTTGCCTAGTGTAAAGAATTCCATAGACTATATGTTTATCTATTTTGGTCAAACCCTAATTTTATTTTTCATTCCTGCCCCACACGTATATTTAGCTCATGAATTCTAGTATTTCTAACATCTACCATAAAAAAAAAAAGCCCTACAAACACTATCCAACAATTTTTTGCTTCCTCAGTCGTATAGTTAGATAAGAGATCTAGACCTTCCATGGCTTTCAATACTCCCCTTCACACTTAGTTACGTACACACACACAGTTTCATGGCTCTATTTTGTAATCTTGGAAAGAAAAAAAAAAAGAAAGCAATTTATACATTTGTTTTTATTCTATAGTGAGTTCATACGCCCAAGAGAACGTTTCGGTTAAAAAATATTTTATTTTGTGCTATTAAACACTTGCATTTCACCTTTATTGGAGGGCGGTGGCTGAGCGGTAAAGAACTTGGTTCGAAACCTAGTGAAAACTGGGATTTTTTAATTTCGGGATCCTTGGCCGCCTCTGAGTTTACCCAGCTCTAATGGGTACCTGACATTAGTTGGGGAAAAGTAAAGGCGGTTGGTCATTGTGCTGGGCACATGACACCCTCGTTAACCGTGTTCCACAGAAACAGATGACCTTTACATCATCTGCCATATAGATCGCAAGGTCTTTTTTTTCTGTAATATATATTATTAATAAATTGTGAAGATTGAATAAAGAAAAGAATCGTATGTACTCAAAATTGATCGCTGGTCATTTCGAACGCTAAATTTCGTTGTTTTTTTAAGGCACTGAGTGGTAAAATTAGTGATGAATGAATCGGTCAGTCAGTGAGAGAGCTAGCTCCTTGGCTTATATACAGAGAGGATAAAGGCTTAAATCTTGAGAAATAAATAAAAAAAAATCTTCGAACCTCCAAGCTAGCAGAGCATTTTCTTCTTCTTTCTCTCTCCAAGAGACCTAGCTGTTAGCTCGCACCAAGCCTTCACTCTTGCCCGCTTCACTTCGCCCGATTCTCATCTAGTGACATCATTATCTGAACCCGCCGGCCCTCAGGCCAAGAGGTCGAAGGAATATTGGAAACCCGATGACGCATTGTCATCAAATGTCTCCTACTCGGAATTAACGGCGCATCGTTTTATTGTCAGCCTCAAATTAGTCGGACAGCGATCTTCCACAATCGTTCACGGACGATTCCCCCTCAAGCCGACACCGAGCAGTGATATTGCTGCTGTATCGGTTTCTTGAGTTTTAATTGAACCTATCTGGCACGTAAGGTGTAATCTTCTTCATTTGTAACATTTTAATATGCGTTTTTATTACTTTAGGCAGATTTTATTCATATTCAGAAAACTTGTTTTCATTTTATTATAAAACTTAGATCATTCTACTCCGTTAGTCTGTCTATCGTATGGCGCTGCTCTAGCACCTCCCGCCCCCCCCCCCCCCCCACCCATTCTTTGATCAAGTTTAAATTTACTAAATTGTTTATTGTACCTAATAAAACAGGGATAAAATAAAATTTGCCAATTAATTACTGGTAGTTAATTTTTTTTATCCCAACAAGGAATATTCATCCTTTAGTATTTAGAGCTGTAGCTTAATAGGTGTGGTTTTCTTCCCTAAGCTATTGTACACGTTATATCTCCAACACTCATTCTCGGATTAAGCTAAAACTTGACACAATTTATTTGTTGTAGCTAATAAAACCTGAATCACTGAAAAAACGTATTTATCATACGTTACATACCAACAGAAGAGAAGTACAGCATAGGCGTTCATCTAGTCGTGCGTGATTTAAACAATGCCAAGTCTTTGGTTTTCCGGACTGATTCAGGCAACCCGTTCCATGCTTTAATGGCACTTGTACGACTTTGCCCAAGCATATGGAATATGACGTGTGCAATGGTATGTTCGTTAAATTATTCGTAAAGCTTCGTGTAGTTTGTTTTTGTTGTTGTTATTGTTGTTGTTGTTGCTGTTGTTATTGTTTTTGTTGTTGTTATTGTTATTATTATTATTGTTACTGTTATTATTGTTGTTATTATTGTTGCTATTATTATTATTGGTGTTGTTGTTGCTATTGTTGTTATCACTGTTATTGTTTTTGTTATTATTGTTGTTGTTTCTGCTGTTGTTGTTATTGTTGTTTTGTTGTTGTCACTGCTATTGTTGTTTTTGTTGTTATTATTATTATTATTGTTGTTATTCTTGTTGTTACTGCTATTGTTGTTGTTGCTATTGTTGTTATTATTATTGTAATTGCTATTGTTATTGTTGTAGTCGTTGTTCTCGCATACAATAGACCTGACCTACTCGTGTTTAGTGCATCGAATATATATTGGGTTCAAACTATTGTAGACACTAGTTTTAGATTGGGAATAGCTGCACGTTTGTAAAATGTTTGTAAAATGTTTTACATGTTTCGGATGTTCCTTCAGAGTTGAAGATAGTTTACTTCCTAGTCCAAACCTCCCGCAGGACGACGGGGGATGGGAGCGGGCAGGGTTTGAACCCTCGACCGTCGAAAAATCCGAACGACAGTCCAGCGCTCAAACCGCACGACCAGGCAGCCATCCTGTCATTGTGTTGGCTACACTAACCTGCTTAAATATTTTGGCTGTTAGGTCTTTAGCAGTCCTTAGTATTCTTTGTTAGTTATATAAATATTGTTAGACCATGCTGTTGGTGAATATTGGAAACATTCTGAACTGTGACAAAAGTTTGTACCTTATTACACGCCACAGTTAACATGAGGAAACAATACGCCAAAATATGGATCAATGCAAGTTTTCGCCTTTACATTTGGAATGCAGCTTTCTCTATGTTGAATTTGAAGTCAACAATTTAGATTTTTTTAAAAATACAGCATTAAAATTACAAAACAAAAATGGATTGTTGAACATTTGAGCATTTCCAAGACATGTCCTACACTCGTTAGTTATGCCTCACATCTTAATGGTAACAAAGAAAAAAATTGGCTTAACCCTTTTATCCTATTTAAACGAAGTTTTTAACTACTTGGTATGGAATACTAGTGGGCTTCAATATTTTATTTTTTTCTCACGATAAAATCTGTAACTGTTATTGTTTCGCACTGTAGTCGTATAGAGTAATTGAGTTAGTGTCCTATTTCTTTACTTTTGTTTGTAACTGGTCCTGAGATTGAAAGCTTGAGTACTAGATCTAGTTGAGGAAGAATGTAATAGTCCTTGATTGGAAGCTTGAGGACTAGATCTAGTTGAGGAAGTATGTAATAGTCCTTGATTGGAAGCTTGAGGACTAGATCTAGTTGAAGAAGAATGCAATAGTCCTTGATTGGAAGCTTGAAGACTAGATCTAGTTGAGGAAGAATGTAATAGTCCTTGATTGGAAGCTTGAGGACTAGATCTAGTTGAGGAAGAATGTAATAGTCCTTGATTAGAAGCTTGAAGACTAAATCTAGTTGAGGAAGAATGTAATAGTCCTTGATTAGAAGCTTGAAGACTAGTTCTAGTTGAGGAAGAATGTAATAGTCCTTGATTGGAAGCTTGAGGACTAGATCTAGTTGAGGAAGAATGTAATAGTCCGTGGTTGGAAGCTTGAACGAACTTCCACGAAACAAGAATAGATGGGCTGCTAATTTCACAAATCTTCAGTACGGTGTCACCATCAATGTGGCGATGATTACTCGAATGTCAATGACAGTGTTGTTTTTTTCAAATGGATTTTCGGTCGAGTTAAAGTCATCCAAAGCTTTAAATCTTGTAGCACATTTTTTTTTGCTACCCAGAAAGCTAGCCATTTTCTGGTAGCGAAAATGATGCGCAAAAAGAGATCTCCTTTTTAAAGACTTCAGTCTAATTTAGAACAAATTAATTATTTTTTCTTCACATTTTTGTAGTTATATGTATTTTAAATGTAATTATTCTTTCAAGTTTTGACTTTGTAACTACCAAGTATGTCATGCATGTCTATGATAGCGCGTGCTGTGAGAACTGCCTCCCATATTGCACATGGCTGAGTCTCGCTCTGTACTACAGATAAAAACCCATGTGTGTGTGTGTTTCCTGGGTGTCAGGTTTTCCCTGGGTACGCGCTGTTCTCCTCGTGCGTGAGCGTATCAATAGAAACATCGGCGCTCACTGTCCGCTTTAAAAAAAAAAAAGACTCGGGCTGCGGGCGGAGGGGGAAGGGTGGGTGGAGGGGGCGGAGGCGGGGCGCCAAGGAGACAAACGTGTGAGCATAAAACGCTGCATGCACGTGACTTACTTTTAGAATTCCGGTTCGCCCTGCGCCCATCATCGTCAACCGCATGCTGCCCTACCCCCCACATAGACCATTGCCAATAATAACTACCTATTTCACAATTACTGATGTTTTTTTTCTTATTATATACTAGGTTTCTTTACTATAAGATAGAAGTACCGTCCTGTATGACATGCATTGTTTGTATTACAACGATCTTCCTATCTCAACAATTTGTTTATTGTTGACTGTTATTGTGTATCTATGGATGTCAGGAAAAACAGTTTCTTATATCAAATGTTTCAATATAAAAATAATGTAAAATCCTTGCATTAAATATGTAGCGCGACAATAAAAGTAAATACTATTTTGTTTTTATCTGCATTTTTTATTCAGTAGATTTCATTGGCAAAAACACCATAAGGCAAAACCGTAAGTTCCGAGTTTTCACAACAATTAAGGTGAACATTGTTCAGAAATTGTTCAGACTTGATGATCATTAGGTTGTCTATTGTTCTCTGTTGTAGACACATGTGTTATATATGCCAAACGAACGAATTCCTTGAAATTGAGATTCTTTCAAAAGTAACTGTCTTTAGTTTCTATGAAAGTCCAAAAGTTCTGAGAAACATAATGCGAAATGTTTTTGTTGCATTTACCAACTGACAAGCATGAATGTCCAACAATGTATACTTTGAACTAGGCTAATCAACGCAAAAAAATGTTACTGGACATTCCTGTGACAATGTATTCACTGGAATTATGAATATAAGAAGTCTGAAACTATCTCCCTTCAATACATTTGTAATAGAATTGTTATATGCAAAATATAATTTAATATGCTAGAAAAAGTTCGTACAAGTGCTCTTTCTTCCCTATAGTGCCATTAGAGCATTGAACGGATTGCCTGATTTAGGTCATGAAAACCGATGACTTAGCAGAGTTCAAGTCTCTAATTAACATGCATGACTAGATTAAAATATGGATAGGTGTAGGACGTAATTATCTTCTCTTTTGAAATCGACCTGCGTATCGCCAAGGCCAGTGCATTCTATGGCAGACTGTCTAAAACTGTCTGGAACAGACGTGGAATAACCACAAACACAAAGCTAGGGATCTATAGAGCCGTCATCCTCCCTACATTGCTCTATGCCTCAGAAACATGGACAGTGTACAGTAAACATGCAAAGAAACTGAACCACTTCCACATGACATGTCTGAGAAAAATACTAAATGTCAAATGGCAAGACAAAATACCAGATACAGAAGTTCTTCGAAGAGCGTGTCTGCAAAGCATCCACACAATCCTGATGCAGTCCCAGCTGCGATGGGCAGGTCACGTCTACAGAATGGAAGACCACCGCATCCTTAAACGACTCTTGTACGGCCAACTAAGCGAAGGAAAGCGCTCGCAAGGTGGTCAAAGAAAGCGCTTCAGGGACACCCTTAAAGCTTCTCTGAAGGCGTTCAGCATAGACCCAGGCACCCGGGAGACAGAGGCACATGACAGAGCATCATGGCGTCGCGCTGTGAAAACTGGCGCACAGTTTGCTGAGGAAAAAAGAACAGCCCTGGCAGAAGAAAAACGCCAGAAAAGAAAAGCAAGGCAAACGACACTAGCTCCAGCTGGAATAACCTGCCCAGTGTGCGGCCGAACATTCCGGGCTCACATAGGTCTCACCAGCCACATGAGGAGGCATAAAACCCCAGTGCAAAGCCCTCAGCCCCCTGGATGACAAAGTGGTCTTCATCGAACCACGATGGACGAACTATATATATATATATATATATATATATCTTCTCTTTTGAAGTAAAGTCTGCAATTTAAAAGATAAAATAAGACAATATGTTTTTTTTCTACTCAGAAAGATTGCCTCTCTCTGTCTCTCTCTATCTCTGTCTCTCTCTCTCTGTGTCTCCCTGTCTCTCTGTCTCTTTATACATGTCTCTCTCTTCCGTGTCTCTCTTTGCCTCTGTGTCTCTGTGTGTATGTCTCTCTCTCTCTCTCTCTCTCTCTCTCTCTGTCTCTCTGTCTCTTTGTATCACCATGTATGTCTAGGACGTGTGCGGCTGCCTAATTAACAAGCTATATAATCTTATGCTAAATAGTTATTGTTCTGTTTTGACAGAACTCAATGATGTGCGCCCAGCATTTGGCCAGATGCTGCAATATAAAATGTCACGTGACGACTACATTTCTAAAGCTGATCATTGGTTGGGGGGTGGGGGCAATAAGCCCAGAGATTTGGTCAGTGATTTACTGGCCTCTACGATACCGAAGCGATATCTACCGCCATGCAGAAAGATTGGAGGCACCGTTAATTACAGATTTTCCTTGTAAATACGTTACGGCGCGCGACAGAAGACATTAACTTGTCGCTGGGGTGGGGGGGGGGCGTGTTTATGTGACGTGCTGAGTTTGAACGTTAAGTACATTAGGCGAGCTCGTTCTATTGTACATCTACTAGCCATTCTGGCTGAACTTGACCTTCACTGCCCACACTGGCCTTCTAGGCTGCTTCCGGTTTATTCTCTGCCAATGTTTTACGTTCAGGCTCTAAAGGATGCGAATAAAGACTGCTTCAAAAAAAAAAAAGATCATTGGGGGGGGGGGCATATTCAGAACTGGCCCACGATGAGTGTAAAGATGTAGATTAGCGTAAAGCTGTGAAGAGGCAAGCTGTAGAACTGGTATTGATTGCGTATCGTTTTAACTCATGAATAGTTTATCACCGAAGTTAAAGAGCGGAAGAAAAAAATGTCCAGAATGACAGACTGGCGTGATTATACCAAGTTATAAGAAATAAATTGGGGATTAGATTTAATCTACCAAATGGGGGGGGGGGGGGGGAATCTACGTGTAAAAAAAAAAACCCACACTAAATAACATTTGTAAGGCAGTTTAATTTCGAGACATTAGCACTCCCACCACGCACACACCACACGAGAACTACTATATGAGACAATGTTGTTGCAATTTCTAAATCTTGTAAGTCTACAGATCAAATATAGCAAAAGAAATTTCGTTTTTCAATAAATATTTCTTTCAAATACGAACTCGGTTACAAATTGAAATAATAATAAAAAAGACATAATAATAATATTAACATTAAAGAGAAATAAATACTACAAGACTTATTTTATTTGTATTATTGTATCCATTCTCCTATCGTTGACTTCCAAAAGTGAATTCATCCAGTGGAAATAGAATTGATGACATTCACTATCAATGGATTTACTTTCTCAGTTTTTTTAAATCTATTTTTTTGTTGTTTTTTTTGTTTTTCAAGATTTGTAATGAAAACAATGAGCATTGGGCCTTTGTTATTTTTACTATTCCTCTATTCATGTCGCACTTCCGCGAAAACAAAATGGACCCAGGAAACAAATGGAATCATTGGAGGAGATGGACAATTGTAATCAAACTGAAATTTTTTAATTTTTTTTTGCTAATAAAATAATCCTATGATATAAGCTTACCATAGTCTATTGGAAGAACAAGCTCTGGCAAGTCTGGCTATCGTAATCAAGAGATTTAAAGTGAAAGATTTATTTTAGAATACATTCTAGCATTAGAGTAAAACAAACTATTTGAAAACCAAAATACCAAGCAGCATCAATCAGGTAATTTTACTCTTTTTGTCCTAATCGACGATACCATCGTTGATTTGAACTCATTAAATTAAATTAATGTTTGATTTTATAAACTTTACTTTGCCTTATATACATCAACATGAATCCCCTTTTAACTCTATTCCAACTAAAACATTTTCGGATAAACAAAAAAGTTATTGAAGCTTAATCATAACAAGGTAGATCGAAACGTGGAAAATAATTACGGGGAGAAAGAGTTAAAAAAAAAAGGAAAGATGATAATTGTCCATTAATTCATATCTTAACAAGTCTAATTGTTTTAAGCCCGTTTCAATGTGATTTTTTTTTTTCTAGAATTTATTTTGTTGTTGTTGTTGCCCCTAGATGGACGCATGACAAAACTGCTTTTATTATTTTCAAACAATTGAAGGTGAACTAGCTGTCCGTGTATGCTCAATTCTATTTGACTTCCCAAATGACATTCTAGGCTGTTTGTCTGTTAGTCTCAGGGCTTGTATGTTTTCATTTTAATAATGGCATTAGCCCTGATAGCCTTCAAGTTTTGTGCAAACGTTGGGTCTACCAGAGATTCCCTGCTAATGTTACGGTGGCCCGCGTGTACGTCAACAAATCGGCCAATCGGAAGGATGGCCCTGGAAACCGATCACGTCCACATGTCAAATGAGGGCACTGTTGCTTGGACAAATAGTGGGGCAATTTTCATAGTACATAATATACTAGTGCATTAACCTATTTGCCGTGTCTCTCACCACCCCCCACCCCTTTTCTTTTCCCACCCCCCTTTTTCACGATCATACTAGGAGTCCTATTCTAAATGAAAACCAGCGTGAATGCAGTGCTGAAGGTGTGGAGTTGACATTGGGGCGGGGGGTAGGGGCGCTCGACACGAAAAGCTAAATGTAGGGATAAAATGAGAAATTGTTTAAGTCTCACGGGTGGCAAACAGTTTTTTAATGTTCGCCATTGTCTTCATAATCAGCCTCTATGGTCCCTTCACCTTTAATCGAGCCTGTACAAATGAATGATTATTGAGAACAAATGGATCACACACGACCTCCAAGCTACCCCTGGCAAGCTGATTGGACGAATTCGCGGCCCAACGACGCCTGCGCCAAAGAAAATAGTGTCAGGCGATTGGCGGAAAAAAAAATATGATGAAAGAATTGTTTAAAAAAAAAAGGGTAAAAAATGGAACTAAAACCCTAAGTGAATAATAAGCCCTAGGTTCATCCAGTCTAGGCAAATAGTCCAATAATGCTCTATCACAGGATCTTTCAGCCTCTGGAAGGTTGGTGTACATTGGCGGTAACATTTTCGATTTTGTCATTTGGCGTCATTTCTGTCATATGACTGCTTGAGTGTGGGGTTAGATGTCACATTCATGATATTTATAAGAAAGCAAACACATTTTTTTAAACGCTGAAAGAAGAAAGGAAGGAAAGAAAGAAAGAAAAAGAAAGAAAGGTGGGCGAGAATTAATAAGCTAGTAATGTGTCCATTTAGTTCGCTAAATGACCAGCTCATGACGCAGGTGTCAGCAGCCATTGAGGCTGTATACTATGAGGGTGTTTTCATTTTAAAAGACAAAGTGTTCCATAAATATTTCTAACACAATGTATCGTATCTAAAACATTGGTGTAGAGGATAATGAAATAGAACAAAGTAGAACAAGTGCAGAGAGTCGAGTTCGCTTCTAGATAAACCGATATCTTTATGGACAGAAACGAAATGATTTAGGTGTGTTAAGGGCGTGGCGACAGGTTCAACCAAGCATTGAAAAGTAGTAAACATGCATCTTGAGATCTGCTGTAAGTTTTAAGAGACATATTCGCTTCTTCCAATACGCTGCATCCTCATTCAGCCTACTTTCTATGTTACGATATGTTTGGTTTAAATACTTAGCAATGGCAACTATATAGTATTATATTTCAATTACTGTGAAAACTGTTTCTTAAAAAAACTAAAGCTGATAAATATCAGGTTTTTGTTTGATTGTTTCGGAGGAAGGGGATTCCCAAAAGCTATAGTTAGTTAGAGACAGAGACATAGCATTTTCCCCACTAATGTGAAACTTTCTTCCTTATGTAATACCCCCCTCCCCCATGCCGTTAAAGGTCATTCTTGCCATTGTTGCCATAGTAAACAGAACATGCTGAAAACTTCATGGTCTGCAAGACAAAAACACACACACACAATCGATGTTTTCTATTGCCAAAAAGTTATGTTCTTAGTAGCTGATCCAAGATCTAGACTACATGTAGATGCGATGTTAAGTTTTCAATATCTGATTCTAAGATGTTGCCTACATGCCTACATACAATTTTATCGACCTCTGTTTATGATCCACAATCCTGGCTGTAAATGCAATGTATCTTACCCATGCTTCAACCACCAGCGGATCCAGAATTTTGGATGGGGGGGGGGGGCGATTTTTTTCCAAATTATAACTCCAAGTAAACCCTAACCCTAAGCGTACAGCATATATATATATATATATATATATATATATATATATTAAATACCTTGGTACTATCCTAGACAATAAACTAAATTTTACTGCAAATACTGATTATATCAGCAAAAAGGGCAGCAAAAATTAAGATTACTAAGAAAACTGTCCTCGTTTAATGTTTGGGAAAAGGCCTTGGCTATGTTTTATCACCTTCACATCTGCAATATTTTAAGTTTCAATATCACTGGCTGGTATGGCAATCTGAGCATTAAAAATAAAATTAAACTTTATAGAATTCTAAATGCTGCTGGTAAAATCATTGGCAAAAAACAAACCCCATTTGGGCAGTTGTTTGAGACAAACATCTATAAAAAAGCTAACAAGATCCTCGAAATAAAGAATCACCCTTTGTGTCAGGATTTTGTGATTTTACCATCACAAAAGAGATACAAGACACCGATAGCAAAGACAAACAGACACAAACACTCTTTTGTTCCCCTGGCAATCAAATCATTAAATAAGAACAATCTGGTATAAACTTTGTCACATGTAAATTATGAGTGAGTCTGGTGTGAATGTACACTTTGGTTTCTTATAGTTATAGTGTTTTTTGTTTGGTGTAATGCACAAATTGTAAGACAAATTTCCATATGGATAATAAAGACTATTATTATTATTATTATTATATATATATATATATATATATATATATTACAATTTTAAAACAAAGCAGTGTTTTTCAACCTTTGGCCAAAAAAAAAAACAGCCATGTTGAGGCCTTTCTCTTGACAGCTAAGGGGGAGCGCTGTAATCTCCTCCAGTGGGGTCCGGGGTGTTCTTTAGAGCAGAAACGCATTCTCCTGACATCTACAACTCATTATTCATCCTATTTAAAAAGGATCTTTTGAAACTGTTTTACTTGAAAATGCTTGAAAAATATTCTAATATGAATTTATAGGCCCCCTACTACATTGCAAATACAACCAATTTGTTCCTTGAAAAGATAAGATACCCCTCATATTTAGATTAAGACTTTGAGGATCGCCGCCAAAAAAACAAAATTTTCGAAATTTTTAAATTTTTTTTTTAAAAAAGTCATTTGTAAGTGATACATTTTAATCAATAGGCATGTTTGTAACTTTGTTTTGTTACAGAACTATAATTCAAAGCTCTAAACAAAAATTCAGAAGTGGGAAGAGAAATTAAGTGGACCAATTAGATTCTACTTTAAGTTCTTCTATTTTTAGGATTAAACATATATATCGAGTTATAGTCTCAAAACTATTTAATACACAATAGAAAAATATCAGTAAGCGTAAAGGTTGGAAAAAGATGACTAGAAAAAGACTATTTGGTTTCAGAACTCCTCTCAATTGTTACTCTTATAATAAGAAAGTTTGTATGAATCCTAAATTTTACAAAACACTTTTTTTTCTTAAAATAACTAAGATAAATTCGTGTGCAATGACATAAACTCTGTCGCCATATTTGACTTTTCTGTTTTAAAACGTCATGTTTTCGTCTGGAAAGGGGAGAGGGCGGTAGAGTGAAATCGCTAATCCTCCCTGCTTTTTATAATTTTTGCTAATGATTGCATTTTGCATTAAAGAATAGGGGTTGAGGCGACTCAATATAAGTATTTAATTTATAGCACATATAAATTATATAAGTGACATATTTATTTATTTTTTTGTAATTTCTTAACTAAAATACAAAAAGAAAAAAGTATTGGTTTGTCTGATGGGCGAAGGAGATTGCATGTATCGCCTCTCCCACCTGGTACAACCCTGTTTCATTTTATATTTACTAATGATAAAATTTGAGATCAGAGACACAATATACAAATGGTTTAAAACATCAAAATGTACCTTTTATTATATAGATATTCAACTAATTTTGTTCACAGACAATGATTTCTGTATAAAAAAAAGGACCGTCCCCCCAACCACTCAGAAGGCTAGAGTGGGGAGGGCAGTAGAAGCAATCGCCCCCCCCCCCCTCACCTCACCAAATCGGCTAAGATACCAGAAATGTAGCGACATAATATACAAATTAAATAGTAATTCAACTAATTTTGTTCGCAAACTAGGATTTTTAAATAAAAGTAGGACCGCCCCCACCACACACACACTCACAGCGGCGCCTTCGACATACACGGAGGTCACGCTCAAAGGCGGGAAGGGCGGTAGATGTATTCGTCCCCCCCCCCCCCCCAATCGCGGCTAACAGGGTAACGACATAATATAAAGATCGGTTAGAATATCAATAACTAGTTTTAATTATATATATATTTAATTGATTCTGTTGACAATTTGTGATTTCTACAAATAAATTGGATCCCCCACCCACTCGAAAGTTTATGGTGGGGAGGGCGGGATTGATGCCATCGCCACCTCGTCATCCCACCAAATTGGCCAACATACTAGAGGAGGGAGGCGAAATAATCTAAAAATTTGTTGAAATACAAATAAGTAGTGTATATTATTTACATAACTGATAAATTCGTATACAAATTTTTTTTAACTTAAATTCGATCGCCACTACCCCCCTCCCCCCCCCCGGATCCGCCAATGGCTTCAACCTGGCTATAACCTGGCTATGTTCAACCTGGCTATGTAGATCTACTCTACTCCCACACATACCTGAGGTAGACTCAACTTACATTCTCTTGGGTCCACCCACTTTCGTCACACACAATTCTAACTAGCCTGTGTGCTTGTGAGTGTGTGTGTGTGCGTGGTGAATGTCACGACCTTTCACTCAAAGAGCTGTACCTATTGCACAGTAGGACAAGACGCGAGGAAGAATTGGTAGCTAACAACTGTTCTAGTTTCAACATCTCTGCCTGGTTCAGTGCAAAAGTTAAGTAAAATAAATCTACCCCTTATAAGACCTCGCCATCAATGGAGGCAGATTATTTCCAGGCAGAAGGTTAACGAGGATGACATTTGGAAAGGACTACCATCTTTACTCCTCAACCGTTTGTCAGGAACGGGGAACCCTTAAGGGGCGACCTAGAAATCCCGAAGCTCAAAATCCCGCACCTACGAGGTATTCGAATTCAAGAACCGTCTAAACAGTAAAAAAAAAATTAAAGTAATTCATATGAATGTAAGATCATTGAAACTAAAATTAAAGATTTCGAAAAGTAATTTCTTAAAAAGACAAATAGTTTTGAAACACTTTCTTATAGGTGGATTTTCTCGCCAAGTGGGTTTACTAATCACTGCCACTAATTCGTTCGCGTCTTCGAAGTTAGTAGATCTCAGTATCTAGTGTTGGCTGTGATTGTTGATATGTCTGTAAGCTGTAGTTTATGTATTTCTATTATTGCATATATTGAGTAGCATTGAATTATTTTGTTATAGGCAAAATTGTACAAGGAATTTCTTTCAGGAGAAAAAATCTGATGACATGAAGTAGTAGTACTTAAGTAATGAGAGAAGAAGAAGAATCTTGTGGATGGTACAACTGGACCAGTTGTGTAATCTTGTGGATGGTACAACTGGACCAGTTGTGTAATCTTGTGGATGGTGCAACTGGACCAGTTGTGTAATCTTGTGGATGGTACAACTAGACCAGTTGTGTAATCTTGTGGATGGTACAACTAGACCAGTTGTGTAATCTTGTGGATGGTACAACTGGACCAGTTGTGTAATCTTGTGGATGGTACAACTGGACCAGTTGTGTAATTTTGTGGATGGTACAACTAGAAGCATGTAATCTTGTGGATGGTACAACTAGACTAACTAAACTGTTGTGTAATCTTGTGGATGGTACAACTAGACTAACTAAACTGTTGTGTAATCTTGTGGATGGTACAACTAGACCAAGTGTGTTGTGTATATTATTAACATTTAGCTAAATTGTATTTTGTGTGTGTTGTTTTCTATTAATCGTTCTTAGTAGTGTCTGCACTATATGCAATTATTTTCTAAATTTGTTTGTTTTTAAAAGTCAATATCAAGCACTGGATATTTCCAAACAATTTTTAACAACTCACCCTGTCTGGTACACATTTTGTACACATTATTTCTCCCACTTCCCATTCTCGGATCAAGTTGAAACTTTGCACAATTATTCATTGTCCCTAACAAAACAGGAATCAATTTAAAAAAACAACTAATTAATTATAAGAGGTAATTATTTATTTTTTTTTGTTATAGAAAAGGAAAAAAAATCTTTATCTGTACTTTATATAAGCCGTGTTTAAGAAAAACGTATTATTTATATTTTGCTTGTTTAAAATTAGTTTAACGTAACAGAATTTTTTACTATGTATAGACATATATGGAGCCGCGGTGGCTGAGCGGTAAAGCGCTTGGCTTCCGAACCGGGAACCGGGGTTCGAATTCTGGTGAAGACTGGGATTTTTAATTTCGGGATCTTCGGGAGCCTCTGAGTCTACCCAGCTCTAATGGATACCTTACATTAATTAGGGAAAAGTAAAGGCGGTTGGTCGTTGTGCTGGCCACATGACACCCTTGTTAACCGTAGACCACAGAAACAACAGAAACAGATGACCTTTACATCATCGGCCCTATAGACCATAGGGTTTAAAAGGGGAACTTTACTTTTTTTTTTAAATAGACGTAGACTTTGACAGAAACGTTTAGGCTCGCAACCTGTGGAAGAACAGACATTGAAAATAAAAGTTCCTAAAGTTATTGTCGCTAGAGTTCAGTGTGGTACAAGTGATATGACAATAGAACAAAATATATTCATTGTCCCTTGTCATCTTTTTAGTCATTCCTTGACGCTGAATCTCAAACTACCTTTAGTAGTGCTCAAGTAAAACAATACAAGAAAGAAACGATAAAAGCTAAGCCCAGAGGAAATGAGAACCTCTGACCTATTTGTGTTCACCTCTGTTGTAAGAGATTTCGTTTTGTGCGGGAAGACTTCAACAGTGACACATCTGTCATCAAATCCTCGTTAGCTTCATGAGGGATGCCAGCCACGTGACTGGTATCCCTGCTGGCTAGCGGTCCATCTCGTAGAACAGATTGAAACATGAAGACAGTGACAGTCAACTTGGTCAGGATTAATGTAGACATGAGTCGACCTTGTCTTCCCCATCGGCAGATCAATCGCAATCAGGAGCACTAGCAAGTTGTAGAATTTAAAAATACAAATGTCTTTATGTATCATTGGGTAACTCTTCTCGGTTTGAAGAAACATTTATAACTTACAGTTAATTTAGTTCAGAGACCTTGCGGTCTATAGGGCAGATGATGTAAAGGTCATTTGTGTCTGTGGTCAATGGTTAACGAGGGTGTCATGTGGCCAGCACAACGCCCAACCGCCTTTACTTTTTCGCCAACTAATGTCAGGTACCCATTAGAGCTGGGTGGACTCAGAGGCGTCCAAAGATCCCGAAATTAAAAATCCCAGTCTTCACCAGGATTCGAACCCGAGACCCCCTTTACCACTCAGCCACCGCGCCTCCACAGTAAATTTACTTCATTACAAAATTGTCCACGGATTAATTAAAGACGTTAAGCTATTTTGATGTTATTCTTATTCAGACAAGAACTTTATTTTCAAGAATAGAATATAGCAATCAGGACGTAACCCAGATAACAGAGATTAGTAACTTAACTTAGAGAAACTTAATTACCTAGTCGTGTATAATGCACTCTGGACTGTCGATTCAATGGTTTCGGTTTCGAATCCTGACCGCCGTCCTGGGAAGGTTTTGATTAAGAAGTAATCATCTTCAATTCTGAAGGAGCCACGTACAAAAAACAACTGTTGTGCCCTGTCCAGTATCATTTGTTAAACAAAAGGGAGTGTATCTTCCTGTCAACAAATACATTCTCGCCCAGGTCTCTTCAATCTTCTGCTCTGTTCTTCACATCCCAGTATATTCTCTTGCTTCTTAGACAGACTGCGGTGCAGGTAAAGAATGTCTGAGACTTCATTTCAAACTGCGCAGGGCTTTCAAAAATCTTTTTTTTTTTTATTTCGGCTATAAATAACTAGCGAGTTTTTTTTTTTTTATGAGTCCATGGCAAAAATTATTTTGAGGACGATTAGCTTTTAGTTGTCAGTAGATCATGGATTTATTGACGAATATTCACTCCCTACAAAACTTAAACTTTGGGTAGAGTTTACTACTGAAAGGTTTACTTCTGAAAGGTTTACTTCTGAAAGGTTTACTTCTGAAAGGTTTACTTCTGAAAGGTTTACTTCTGAAAGGTTTACTTCTGAAAGGTTTACTTCTGAAAGGTTTACTTCTGAAAGGTTTACTTCTGAAAGGTTTACTTCTGAAAGGTTTACTTCTGAAAGGTTTACTTCTGAAAGGTTTACTTCTGAAAGGTTTACTTCTGAAAGGTTTACTTCTGAAAGGTTTACTTCTGAAAGTTTTACTTCTGAAAGGTTTACTTCTGAAAGGTTTACTTCTGAAAGGTTTACTTCTGAAAGGTTTACTTCTGAAAGGTTTACTTCTGAAAGGTTTACTACTACATACGACTAGAATAATTATTTGCACTCTTCCTCTTTTTTTCTCTCTCTCTCTCTCTTAGTTTTAAATCCTGGGAACTGTTCAATACAATGCCATAAAGATGCTATTTCTAGCAGATGATCCCCCCAACACACATTTAAGTCTCAATTTTCAAACATCTCAGTGTTTAATGAATTTTTTACTTTCAGACTTGGAGGAACTCTTTCAACTCTGGCCTCAAGTGCACTACAAATAAACTTGTCTACTTTCTCCCACGCCTTGTTCCAATCCTTGTTATAGCCCACCCCACCCACCTCCTTGTACATGTTATTTCAGTTTCCCACTCTCTTTTGGTCTGCTTTTGTCAGTCTGTACACTATCTACTGTCTCGACACCATTTCTTATGTGTATACCATATTTTCTAGACTCTACTTGACTTTACACCATTATAATCTTTATGCCATAGTTTTAATGTATTTATTGTTAGGCCTACATCATATGTATATTAACTTTAAACTTACCTTTGCACAATAATCTTTACACTGTATCTATACACTGTATTTATTATTATTATTCCATACATAGTTTTCGCTACGATATGTAAAATGCTTTACATGTTTCGGATGTTCCTTCAGAGTTGAAGATAGTTTACTTCCTAGTCCAAACCTCCCGCAGGACGACGGGGGATGGGAGCGGGCAGGGTCTGAACCCGGGACCATCAATAAATCCAAACGACAGTCCAGCGCGCAAACCGCACGACCAGGCAGCCATCGCATTTCACAATGACTAAGGGAAAAAATTAATTGGGAATGATATAACTGGGGATGATGTGACCAAAGATGAAATGACAGGGGATAAAGTGACCAAAGATGAAATGACAGGGGATAAAGTGACCAAAGATGAAATGACAGCTCACCAGACTTAGCACTCTTTATTTTTACACTTTACTTATACGATTTCAAACTTTTATAGATTTTAAATTAAAAAAGACAAAACAAAATTGGAACTCGTTGACAGAACATTGACGTGTACAACGTTTAATTGACGAGAAAAGCTCTTTTTTTTTCACTAGTTGACCAGACAATTATTGGTTGAAAACAAACTGAACTACATAACATTGATAATGAAAAGCCTGGACACTTGGGCAAGAGAATGAACTGTAATATAAGTAAATGTGGAATTTTAAAGAATCATTTGGCATTGTTTTACTCTTGAAAACAAACTGAACAACCTGTTATCGATAGTGAGATTTCTGACTTATATTAAATTTTCAATATTTCAATTTATTCAATAGCTTTTCTAGCTTTTGCGATCTAAACAGATCAATAAACAGACGACATGAAACTAATAATGGCTTTTAATCTTAAGGGGGTTGAGTAACAAGTTTTATTACTGAAACTCGATCCATAAATAACTTTTAAAAAAAACAACTTACCTTCCCTGAATTTTTATTTAAAAAGTAGTACAATTTTATTTAAAACGACAAAAAAAAATAAAATAATACCGGCTTGCATATTTAAATATAAAAAATTAAAAGAATCATTTTCAGAAAAAAACAACAACGTTGCACTGCAATTTTTACAAGACCAAAAATAACGATATTCAATGACTTCTTTAGATTTTGCGATCTAATCGGGTGCGTTACCATACCAATAAAAGTCTATGATGTATATTAAATACTTAAACTAATATTATCTTTGAAATTGTTATAAAAATCTCTGGTACAAATATTTAACATACTTAGTATATAACAAGATAAACTAGTATACTAAAAAGTTAAAACAGTACACAAATAACCAAAGAGTAAAAAGTTTATCTAGTACTGTGAAAGTTATGCTAGTGCAGTAGGAATTACATAGAAACCGGAGCTTTAAAAATGTTGAATATACCTCAAACATTTTTTAAAAAATATTTTTAAAAAATTAAGTTAGTTCAGTTAAAACTAAAACAAATACAGTAGAACCCTCACATTTATTTTTCTTCAAGTACAGCAAAAAAAGTAAAAATCAGCGGAGTGTAAAAAAAGTTAACTTTTAAAAATATTTAGATTAAGTTATTTAGTGAACCAATGATGTCAACATTTCCACAGACTAACGGTTCACGAGGGTAGCAGACGACATGCTCAACGGAGAGCCACTTGTACTAGTTGAGGAGGGGGCTGGATGGACGAGCGGAGAATCCTGAAATCAAGGCCACAACCGGGGTTCGAACTCTGGCTTTAAAAAACAAACAGAACTCTCTCTTCTGACATTCGTACTAGTTTGCACACGCTTTTTTCTTGTCAAATAATTGTTGTATATTTCCTATCCAGACTATATTTTATATTATTGTTTTATATTGATCTGGTATGTTTACTTTCAGCACAGAAATATGTTTCAAAACTTGACGTATATTTTATCGTTAGATATAAAATCACATCAGAGGGGAAAAAAATTTAGGGAAGGGGAGAGAACATGGAGAGGGTACTTGAGTAGTTTCCCCCCCCCCCCCCTTGTTCTTATTAAATTGTCTTCTTAATCTTCCGTGGCCCTAGTTTGAGCTTCATTCTCTTCCCCAGGGACCAGAAACTGTGTTTATACCTAACACTATATTATATCGTCCTTTGTAGTTGTATTAGAGCACAGTCAGCCAGGCTCTAGGGCCACAATGACGTTTTTATCAGTCATAGGGGAGAGGCAAAGAACCGCCATTAAACTGTGATTTATTAGGGGGCCTGTTACCAGCCCCCCCACCTTCAGTGCTTGAAATCAAGTCTCTCTCCCTCCCACCCCCCTCTCCTCCTCTCTTTCATCGTTCTCTTTATCACTTTCTTGTTTGGCTGGCGACGTATTTAATAACCATTCTTAGAGAGTACTTACACATAAACAAGTTCTAGGAGACTTTACAGTTATGACGTTGTCCTTCCCTGCTGTACAGCAAGACATGAACGAATACAGGGAAACATACAATCTGTTACAACTTAACTTACAACCATACAGAGTTATAGTTCTACTAAGTTCCATATCTTATACATTCCATACACAGTCATTAGTACTAGTCATAAAGAACAATCACTGACTACGACATTGAAATTTATGCATTGAAACTATAATAATCAAATTCAAATAACATGAATTCATAAAATTAAAAGACAGTATACAGTTACTTGATATATCTTATCTTATATATTGCAGGGTACCCCGACAAAATAGCGCTGACAAAATAGCGCTAACAAAATAACGCCGACAAAATAGTCGGCGCTTTTTTTGTCCGCGCCATTTTGTCGGGTCACCATATTACAGACATTACTGCGAAAAAAGAAGATATTTACTCATTTCATGTGTCAATCAAGTCATGCGTGTTAAAATTGACATAAACTGGTGCTGGTGTTACTCTAATCCAATTGGAGTATACGTTTCTTATAAATTGTTATTTTGTATTTGTTCTTGTTTATTTTTGTTTTCTTGAGTTGAGGGATCCCAAACATAGGATCCATATTCTAATATTGGTCTAACTAAGGTTAAATAGCATATTAGTTGTATGTTTTTCTTTGATGTCTAAAAATCTCTTTTAATAAACCCTAATGTTTCGCTTGATTTTTAAGAATTTCATAAATATGGGGATTCCATGATAACTTTTTATTTAATATTACACGTAGATATTTTGAGTCTTTATACTATGGTTTTGATAGAACTACTACGAAACATAGAACTCTCTCTCTCTCTCTCTCTCTCTCTCTCTCTCTCTCTCTCTCTCTCATACCTTCATTCTCTGGCAATCTAATAATTGACTTCACACTTCAACAAAATACAAATCTGTCCATAAGAACGTAGACATATATGTCTGGATACTTTGTTTCAGAATTGAACTGGAACACACAAGACATGTAGACATTAACCAAACAGTCTAAGCGTACTTGAGCAAACCAGACTCCTTTTGACTTTATCAACATCAAAATTTTGACATTCTATCATTCACTATAGACCTACAATTTGTTCTTTCTCCATTCTCTGCATAACACTGTGCACTTTCTGTTGGATTTCAGTCAAAGAAAGGTTTGAACTACACAGCAATCTATGCCTAGCACACATCATTAAACTGTTAGCTAATATCTCACTAAAACCTTCCCTTTCAATTTGAAAGTTATCGGTAACGAACGTTTTAAAAAAAAAGTCACTTGATAAAAAGCCTGGGATCCAGCGTCTACTGTCATTAGTCAATGATAAGCCACAACAGAGAATGCTAGAGTGTATTCCAAACAAAGGACCACATAAAGGAAGATTCGACTCCACCCACGACCGATCTTTATGTTAAAAACTAAAATGTTTTATTTTTCACATAAAAAAATTGTTTAAAGAGCTTCAGATTTTATACTGATTGCAAAGAATTTTTTTTTTTACAAATTTTTACTTGTACCTGGAACTTAGGCAAATGTAAGCATCGAATGTTTAATATTTTGTTTTTCTGTTAATATAAGTAGAAATTAAAAAAATTTATTAAAAATACTTTTTAGAAAACAACGCTTTTATTAAGCGTAGTTGTATCAATTAGTTTGTAACATTCATGTAATTAAATTTGTAATAGATCTAAACTAACAATAATAAATCTGTGCACTTAGAAATATTTTTTCCAATAGATTTTATTTAGCGCAATTTCATGCTTTGAGTTTTCTCAAAACTCTATGAATCACTTGTCTGGACCAATAGGAAAATGCATGGGGGGGGGGGGGGGGGGGGGGGGGGTGAAGGATTAAGAAGGGGGTTACTGTATCACTATTACCGTGATCGCTTTTTGCATTTAGACAGGGTGAGTTGATATTTGTTTTGTAAAAATAAAATTTATTTTATCAAAGATTTGTTTCGCAGGCATTAAAAAATGATTTTCCTATGATGTCGCCATATACTAAGGCACGTAGGGAACAAAACATTGGCTACCTCTTGTCTAGATCAATTTTGTTTTTCTTTGGGGGTGACAAATTGATTGTACTGTGAAATCAGTACATAATAGAAAAAGAAACAAATTCATATGCAATACTATGCGAATTCATTTTAAATACATACATACGGGGCGGCCGTATGCAAAAAGGATACTCATATTCATAATGGTGCTGAGTAAAAAAGAATACATAATAATTTTTAGTTACCCTGATTAGTTGGGGAAAAGTAAAGGCGGTTGGTCGTTGTGCTGGCCACATGACACCCTTGTTAACCGTGGTCCACAGAAACAGATGACCTTTACATTATCTGCCCTATAGACCACAATGTCCGAAAGGGGAACTTTACTTTTTTTTACTACTACTGATTCCTATACACAGAACACTCTGGGGGCTACATTTTTTTTTTTCGTTAAATGTTTCAGAAAGTAATGAAGTGATCTTCCTTGAATTTGAATCAAAAGTGTTTAGTTATTTATTCATGCATGTGCAAGAGTTCCAGTCGGATAGGAGATTAAAACGTTCCAAAAGAACTGATTCAAATGTTTGGACTGGGACCAAGGTGAAAGTCAAAAGTAAGAATTGAAAAAAACAACAAAACAACAACAAAACCATGACGCTAGGAGACTTTCAATGGAAAAAACTGTGAACATTAAAAAAAACAACAACAATTAAAACTTAGATTTGTGTCTCTATAGCTAATGATACGAATGCACCACAGAATATTCATGTTACACGTGTTTCTGTAAACCTAGGTTTAACCCTAGGATTGGATGCCATGTTTCTAGAAGTGTATTTGTACACATCCGAATGTACATAATAATTGTACACAAACAAGTGTGTTCCTAAGTATGAAGTGTGTTGATAGGTAGACCGTCAAGTCCGTGAGTCTGAAGTGTGTTCGATCTGCAGCTTATCAACACACTGGGGAGGTTTGTCACCGCAATCTGGTTCAGAGCACCTCCCCCCCCCCCCCCCCCCCACTCTCCCAGCTTTATTTCACTGATAACGTTTCAGATCTGCACATTTGTATTGAGCGGACACTTGGTCCAGGTAACCTGGCTTTGTTCTCCATTCGTTAAGTTTAGGAATATCAGCGGAGACAGAGACTCAAACACAGAGCTAGACAATTGACTTGGGAACTAAGGAACATCATGCGGATATCTCAAACATAGAGCTAGACTATTGACTTGGGAACTAAGGAACATCATGCGGAGACTGAGACTCAAACACAGAGCTAGACAATTGACTTGGGAACTATGGAACATCAGCCAAGACTGAGATTCAAACATAGAGCTAGATAATTGAACTAAGGAACATTCGCTGATAAGCAGTCACGTCACTTACTGTGCCTGATCAGAACATACTATAATATTCAGTTACACATAGAAGCATACACGTTTCGTTAGATTTCTACTTGGCGCTATCATTTTGACAAATTGCATCTTTTATCTTTCCACCACCTGAAGGAATGAAGGTTTGAAATATTCAGCGCCATTTGTACTCACGCGCCAATGTACACGATACATTTCTATCCGAAACATAATACGCGATGTATCCTGTTCGAATGTAATTGAAAAATTCGCCATAGAATAGAGCGGCCTTATCTAATTGGAGGCTCTAGTCGAAATGAATTTGGTGGCCCCGAATAGAATTGAAAAATACAAAATAAGCAGGGAACAAATAAAATGACGCAATCTATTTAAAACTTAGTGTACTTCAACAATAACATTGGGCACAAGTTTCGCTAGTTCTTTTCTAAAAATATTGTTTTGTTCCCTCCTATGTACGAGGCCCATGGCAATCGGAGGCACTTGGCGTCTGTCTAGTTTGCCTATGCCTAAAGCCTGCATAGAAAGTATTATTCACTCATTGCTGTTTTATTAGCTCCTAAGTTTTTACTTGGATTTTGTTTTTTAATAGCAAGCGAAAGATTTTCTGTGTGACAATCAGTGATTGAAGAGTTCTAAACAGCGAGACTGAGGTTAGACTGAAAGTAGAACAGTAAGAAAACTTTGCGCTAAAATTTAAATTTGAATACGTTTGGAACTTTTATGGTCACGTGTTACAGTAGAGCAGTCGTGAGGTATACAGGATGGTCGCTAGAAAAGCGGTAATTTGAGGGTTACGTGAGCACATGTATAAAAAAAAAGCGTGATTACTCATTTCTAGTTTGATTTGTGGATTTTTATTAACAGGGCCTCAGAATTGTGGACGTGTCATTAAGTCTTTGAGTATCTATGAGTGGTCATCGTTGAACCACGATGGACGAACTATACATATATATATATATATATATATATATATATATATATATATACATGAGTGTAATAGAACATATGCCTTTAAAAAAAACTTTGTAAAAGTTATTCTTTGTAAAAATAAACAACTGTTTTCAAGCGACCACCCTCTGTATTTAGAATAATTATTAGAACTAAGAACAAGAAAACGTGAAAAATACATTTTTAAAAAAGACGATACCTCCTTACACTAGTTCTAGAGCGATTGTTTTTCTCTTAGATTAATAAACAATGGAACATTTTCTTAAACCCTCCCCCCCCCCCCCTCCCCACTTCTGGCCGAGAAAGAATCCTGGTCAAAGTGAATGTGTAGATCTAGTACACTGTACACTTTATACTATTCCAAGGATTGGTCTTAAGATCTAAGAGTAGTCTCAAAAGACGATGCACAACATTTCCCTGAACTTGAATTTAATAAACTCATGAATCAATAAAGCCTTACATTCGGAAATTACCAAATGCCATAGTCCTTTCAAAACCTATGTTGGATCTAAACCTAGAATCCTAGATATAGATCTCTAGTTAAATTTAAATTTATATATTTGTTTTTACTTGAAAAATGAGAACTGTCAAACAAGTTTTCCCCATGTGGCCAACGAGCTAGTAATTCTTTTCTCAGCGATATACATCAACTGTTAAATTTCTAGGAAAATCGTTAGAGCCGTTTTTGTGATCAGCTGTCCTGGTTCCAGGTTCCATGAAGGAGTGACTTGAATAGAGGTATTGTAAAAAAAGGGTAAATGCCCTGATATTATTATAGGCCAGCCATAACCACGAAACAGACAAAAATTACACATTCTGCTTTGTGATTTGTAAAGAGAGTGATTAAATATTAAGAAGTTAAAAGTGTTTTTTTTAAACCGTAAGTTTGCAAATTTGTGTGTGAGTTTTTTTTAATTATTTTTTTTAATTTTTCGTATATTTTTAAAGCTTTTTTTTTAATATCCATCCTCTAGCTAAAGACTTCGTTCCTCTATCCAAGGTCATCCCTCCTTCCCCTCAAGTCATCACAGCTGCCAGTGCACTCTCTGTTTCTCTCCTTGTCCTCCTGTTTCTTGATCCACATGTGTCACAACTGCACTCATTTAAGAGGCGTTTTTGTTTTACTCTGGACATTTTCAGTTGTAATTATCAACGAAAAATAAACCTTCCAAAAAAACAACAAAAAAACAACCTAGTAGACAATGACTCTGATCAGAACAGACCAAAAGAACTGTCAACATCAGAATCATTCAGTAGGTGCAAGGTTCAGGCGGAAGTAGAAAGGACTGAAGTGTTTAAAAAAAAAAAGGTGCACCAAGTGTTTTGGAGAGCAGAAGTCTTTTGATATGCCGTTATACAGGTGAAGATTGTGTTGACATGTCAAAGGCGTCTCTTCATTGACACCTCAGGCAGCATGTGCACATTCTGTGGTTAGTGTCAGATTAGAGATTGCCTTGCGGTGAGACAAGAAGCCCAATCCAGGGGCCAGAACAATCGCCTATTTTGTAATGAACAGTCGGCCCGGACTACATCATCCCGAAGCCCTGTAATTATCGTCCTCAGCGTAATAGGAAAATAACTACCCGCTTACCACGACTGGAATTCCTTGCTAACGGTAGTCAATTAGATCTTTTTTTTTTGTTTTGTTTCTTGTCACTATAGTTTTGTTTTGTCGTGTTTTTAATTTACCGACTACCTGGAGGGAAAACCAGGGATGAGAAATTAAGCTCTTAACTGGAACAGAAGCCGAAGAGACTCTTCACAGCACAAGACACAAAACCTTGGAAGAGATGGAGAAACAATAGACGTATGGCCATCGCCTTTTTTTTTTCTTCTCTTAGGCCTCTACAAGTCAAGAGCAAAATCGTTTGGCTGCTAAATCTGACTAGAAGAAAATAAAAACATGAATTTAATTTGTGGTATTTAAGAAACGAAAAAAAGAAAAGAAAAGAAGAAGCTGTCCGCGGGTTTTAATCATTTCGTGGGTCTGGGGATGACAATAGGTTAATAAAACCAATATCAAACAGTTGTTAGTGGTAACTAGAAGAGGGGACCAGCTGAGTCTTGAGCCACCGACTCCAACACGTGCTTGGCCCAGGCGTGAGTCTCTTACTGGAAACAAAAAAGTAAGTCCATGCACCTTGGCATGTATTCTTTTGTTTTCTGCTCAACGAAGGCGGATTAATTTGAATGAGAAAATTGGAAGTTGGTGGGAAAATGCATGTCTTGGGCTCTTGTGTTTTTTTTTCTTTCTATGAACTAATTTTCGCGTGCGTCTGTTGTCTTTGTTTACTTGCGGTTTTCTGGTTAATAAACATCAAGCTTGGGTTTTTTGTGTGGGTTTATTTTTAAGACTATAATCATGTTTATTTTCATCATATTAGTACACAACAGAAAAACAAAACAGGTCGTTTGCTTTGGCAGAGAACTGTTGTATAACTTCCCATTTCCAAATGTCCTTTTAGAGGAAAAAAAAACACAACAACTTTGTCATTAAAAATGTTAGATTTCTACACTAGCTAAATAAATTCATCAAATCAATCAATCATGTTTATTGGATTTTTTACTGTAATCTTTTTTTTTTACGAATAGTTACATTTCACAAGAGTAAAGTCACTTAAATTTATAGACAGCTCAGGACAGAAGACTAAAACGTAAAGAAGCAATAATACCTAAACAGTGAACCACAACTTACAAAACAAAACCTAATGAAATACTCAGAAAGACACAAAGAAAAGGTATGTTTTGTTCCATAGCATGAGACAGAGTCGTACAAGTTCTCCTTCCCTAGTGCCATTAGACCATGGAACGGTTTTGTCTGAATCAGCCAGAAAAGCCAATAACTTAGCAGAGTTTAAGTCATTAATTAACAAGCATGAATAGATTAACACTTGGACACACGTAGGACGTAATTAGATTTTCTTCTGAAGAAACGTCTGTAATTTATAAGATAAGATAGACTTTAAAACAAAACAAGCTAATTTAAAACCTATTTATAATTACGAACAGTAATTTTTATTAAGTTATCAGCTCGAATAGAATGTTTAAAATTATAGACAATTTTGTATATTCTGGTCTACACTGAGAAATAAGGCTTACTAAGTTTTGACAAAGTATTAAAGAAAAACGGACATTAATAACGACATTCAAAGTAAATGGTATACTTTTGTAAATTTGTAAAGTGCAGACACACAACCCATAAAAAAAATCAGAACAATCTTTTGTTAGCAACAGTGATATCGCTATCGGAGTGCTGGGCAAGGATAGCAGGGCAAGGAGAGCAGGGCATGGAGAGCAGTGCATGGTGAGCAGGGCAAGGAGAGCAGGGCATGGAGAGCAGGGCATGGAGAGCAGGGCATGGAGAGTGGCATCCATCTGCGAACTTTTATATGGAATTAAAAGGATTATCCGATCGAAAATTATTAGTTTATAAAATGTACGAAAATGGGGATGTCAATGCCCTTTGTGGCGCCCCTGTGTTATCTTACGTGCCTTCGATGCTACTCTGTTTACTCTAACCCTCAGAGGTCTCTGTGTCAAAACATTAATCTGCCCATAGTATTGTATATGAGATAATCTTGCATGCTTTCTTTTTTATTATTTTTTTTTCAATAAAAATAAACATTTGTATTATATTGAAGGCAGATGAAAAAAATCAATGCGTTTGAAGACAACATTTCCACAACATTAGGATATAGCATTTTCTACATTCTGTATTTTAAAAATACTTGTAATCAGAAGCCTGGAGAACTATATTGATATCATGAATACTTATTGCACTAACCCTAACCCTAACCCAGGCTGAGACAACAACAAAATGGAAAGTCATAAATAGGAAGTTAAAAAACTGATATTACTTACTGCTGTAGAATGTGAAGTGGAACAGATTTGATGCCTAAAGAAATGAGATATCTGTTACATGTTAGGTGACAATAGTTTATAAACAGGACTTCAGCAATTCTATGTTGCACTACGGTTAGTTTGGTCATTGTAAATTGTCTTGATATTAATAAGACGACAACAAATTGTGTGAAAACCATGAACTGACACTTATCGAAGTTTTCTTTTCTTTTTTTGGGGGGGATCATTATTAAGGAAGGTGAATTCTTTATTTAATTACAGGCACAGATCACAAAACTAATAAGTCAATGAAACCATGTTTTTAATTTTATAAAATAGTTACAAAATACAATGTAAGTAAAATATAAAACTAGAACCTACTAAAATAATATGTAAATTTAAAGATATAAGAAAAGCAATCTAGCTGGAGCAAATCGTTTTATCAATCAGAAGTAAACACAATTACAATTAGGATGAAAATAATTTGAAATATGTCTAAGGAAAAAAAATTGAAGTCTGGCAAAGCCCATGTCATTCTCATTTAGGGGGACATCTTACAGACACACAATTTGATCATCGCCAGCTAGGACTGTACCGCCATATCTCATGACCCACAGGGTACGAAAAGATCTTCCTGCATGGAACAGTTCCAGGAAAAAGAAAACGAGCCAGACAAAAGAAGCGAAGGGAATACATAATCAAGGAATAGACAGACCTGTCTATGTAGGAGGCTCTAACCCCAGCAAAAGAAAGAGAAATAGAGAAAGATAGACAAAAGATCATGTGTGGTTCCCCAACGGGCAAAAAAAAAATCCTTACTTAACACAGATACACCTATCTAAACACAGATACACCTATCTAAACACAGATACAATCCTAACTTAACACAGATACAATCCTAACTTAACACAGATACAATCCTAACTTAACATAGATACAATCCTAACTTAACACAGATACACCTATCTAAACACAGATACAATCCTAACTTAACACAGATACAATCCTAACTTAACACAGATACAATCCTAACTTAACACAGATACACCTATCTAAACACAGATACACCTATCTAAACACAGATACACCTATCTAAACACAGATACAATCCTAACTTAACACAGATACAATCCTAACTTAACACAGATACAATCCTAACTTAACACAGATACAATCCTAACTTAACACAGATACAATCCTAACTTAACACAGATACAATCCTAACTTAACATAGATACAATCCTAACTTAAAACAGATACAATCCTAACTAAAAACACAGAAACAATCCTAACTTAACACAGATACAATCCTAACTTAACACAGATACAATCCTAACTTAACACAGATACAATACTCACTTAACACAGATACAATCCTACTTAACACAGATAAATTCCTAACTTAACACAGATACAATCCTAACTTAACACAGATACAATCCTAACTAAATATAGATACAATCCAAACTTAACACAGATACAATCCTAACTTAACACAGATACAATCCTAACTTAACACAGATACACCTATCTAAACACAGATACAATCCTAACTTAACACAGATATATCCTAACTTAACACAGATACAATCCTAACTTAACACAGACAAACCTATCTAAACACAGATACAATCCTAACTTAACACAGATACACCTATCTAAACACAGATACAATCCTAACTTAACACAGATACAATCCTAACTTAACACAGGTACAATCCTAACTTAACACAGATACAATCCTAACTTAACACAGATACAATCCTAACTTAACACAGATACACCTATCTAAACACAGATACAATCCTAACTTAACACAGATACAATCCTAACTTAACACAGGTACAATCCTAACTTAACACAGATACAATCCTAACTTAAAACAGATAAAATCCTAACTGAACAAAGATACAATCCTAACTTAACACAGATACAATCCTAACTTAACATAGATACAATCCTAACTTAACACAGATACACCTATCTAAACACAGATACAATCCTAACTTAACACAGATACAATCCTAACTTAACACAGATACAATCCTAACTTAACACAGATACAATCCTGACTTAACAAAGATACAATCCTAACTTAACACAGACAAACCTATCTAAACACAGATACAATCCTAACTTAACACAGATACAATCCTAAGTTAACACAGATACAATCCTAACTTAACACAGACAAACCTATCTAAACACAGATACAATCCTAACTTAACACAGATACATCCTAACTTAACTCAGATACAATCCTAACTTAACACAGATACAATCCTAACTTAACACAGATACAATCCTAAGTTAACACAGATACAATCCTAACTTAACACAGATACAATCCTAACTTAACACAGATACAATCCTAACTTAACACAGATACAATCCTAACTTAGGACAGATACAATCCTAACTTAACACAGATACAATCCTAACTTAAGACAGATACATCCTAGCTTAACACAGATATAAAAGTCAATATCCTTTATCTTATCTTATATAATACAGACGTTACTTCAAAAAAGAAGATGATTACTTCCTACGCATCATGCATTTAGTCATGCATATTAACCAATGACTTAAATTCTAACTTCTTAAATCCTTTGAGGAGATCATGTCCAAAAAAAACAAAACAAAAAAAAGTTCTAAAATGTTTATGATTTATGTCTGTCTTTTAGTTTGATAGTGCTACTACCTAATGGGATTCCCCAATTGTTATGTATTTAGTTGTTTGCTTTGGTTGCTCACATTCAAGTGGAGGGATTTGGTCACGTGAATTGTCACAGCACCCCTGCGACGAAAGTCAATAAATAGATGATGATGATGATGATGATGATAATGATTCAAGACTGACCAGCATGTCTTACAACTAACACTTGCATGACTGAATACAACAGATGAAACCTATGACAAGACCAGGTCATTAGAAGACCGGAGCACAATAGCCTGGAAATATCTTTTAAAACGAAGTAACCCACGTTAACAGGTTTAGAATATTTCTTGCTCTAAGCAGAAGTCAAAAACTATTTCATATAAAAGGAAATATAATATTACCCCCCCCCCCCCAAAAAAAACAAAAAACCAGTTCCGATTTAAAATGAAAATATCGCGCGGCAAAGCAGTGACAGAAAGGCCATTAAAGAGAAGATACCATTTTCCTGATACGGTTTTTAATTTACCACCAATCGATGGCCTATGTTTGAACAAGGGGCGACACTCAATAAACGAGGGGGGAGATAAAACAGAAAAGGGGAGAGAATCGTTCGATGCAGAGTTGCCTCAATGGTTTTTAGCAGATTGTCTCTCTCTCTCTCTCTCTGTCCCTTTTCTCTCTCTCTCTCTCTCTCTCTCTCTCTGTATCTCTTTCTTTATCTCTCTATTCATCTTTCTCTTCCTATTTCTCTGCTTCACATCTTCTTCACTGTTTTGTCCTTTAAGTGTTTGTTTTCCCCCATCTTTCTCTTCCCCTGCCTCTCACACTCACTCCGTTCTTTACCCTCTCCTCTTTCATTTCCCTTCCCCACACACTCACACACACCCAGCCACACACACACAAAACTAACATCCTAATCATTCTTCATTGTTCTAACTTTCTTTCTAAAGCCCAAGCTAGTAACGTAACAACGACTTGAACTCAGTACAAGAGAATGAGCTAACTTGATAATAACCTAGGAAATGAACTAACTTTACAATGAGCAAGAGAATGAACTAACTTTACAATGAACAAGAGAATGAACTAACTTAACAATGAACAAGAGAATGAATAATAAGTTAATTATGAACTAACTTTATAATGAACAACAGAATGAACTAACTTTACAATGAACAAGAGAATGAACTAACTTAACAATGAACAAGAGAATGAACTAACTTAACAATGAACAAGAGAATGAACTAACTTTATAATGAACAAGAGAATGAACTAACTTTACAATGAACAAGAGAATGAACTAACTTAACAATGAACAAGAGAATGAATAATAAGTTAATTATGAACTAACTTTATAATGAACAACAGAATGAACTAACTTTACAATTAACAAGAGAATGAACTAACTTTACAATGAACAAGAGAATAAACTAGCTTTACAATGAACAAGAGAATGAACTAACTTTCAATAAACAACAGAATGAATAATAAGTTAATAATGAACTAACTTTATAATGAACAAGGGAATGAACTAACTTTACAATTAACAAGAGAATGAGCTGGCTAACTTTACAATGAACAAGAGCAGAGCAACGCTAAACACGAAGTACTATACTAAAGCACATCTTATTTGTTTCAATGTTTCAAGGTTCATATTGCTTGTTGCTGGTCTATCTACTTTAAATATAATTAATCACATAATAACTTTAAAAGCAAACAATAACAAAGAATTGTTTCTTCTAAATCTCACTCAACTCAGAACTAATTACAGTGTAATTATCTTAAGTATTATAAGATTATCAATTATTAGTTTTGCTTTAATTTTGTTTTTATTTTTTTTTCATAGCTAGAGGAAAATAAAGAAACAACTATCTCTTGTTATTGAAACAATACAAACAAGCATTTGCAAGATATACCTCATTAACCCTCGTACACTTAATAATAAACCTCACACACTAAACAGCACACACAATCACACACACACACACTTTTTTACACTGATTTTTCCAAAGTATAGTGTTCTCAAATTAATGTCTGAAACACATTTTTTAAATAATATTATGTGCTCAATATCAAGAAATCTTATCACTTAGAAACTGGCATGTCCTTGCTCGTTGTTTCCCAAACTGTGTTCCGTGGAACTGTAGAGTGTTCCCCGAGGCATACATAAGTGTTCCACGAACTACTGGAATAATTAACTAGTAGGTCACCACGTGAATTAATCTCTAAAACATTGAGCAAAAGTGTGATTGTGGATGCTCAGATTGTACGAAAATGTTCCTTTAAGGAAAAAGTTTGGGAAACACTGTACTAGTCTACAGCTAACTGAAGTGGAAGTTTCACAGGTATATACAGAAATGAAGATGATTAGGTCGTATTGGAAGTCCCCTCAGTGGCGTAGCAAGGTATCCGTGGGTCCGGGTTCAAGAATATCTTGGTGGGCCCCCTTCTCCCAATAAGACGTATGTAGTTTGTGACAAAACAATTAAGTAATCTAAATGTATTGGCACATTTACCAAAAGACATTCCATGCAAGTAGTGTATGTAGCTTTTTTTTTATATAACTAGGCCCAATTATGTCATTGTGTATGATTCAGTTAGTAAAAGTGTCTTTAATGTCAATTTCTTAAAAGAATTAAACGACTTAAAGGTGTTTCAAATGAATAAAGAAATGTTTTATGAGTTCTATTTGCCGCTCTGCACATTTTCATTTCAAATACACTTCTAAGTGTAAAAGTATTAATCAATAATACAAATATTTATCTGATTCAATGTCCATTATTTAACAGTAAATAGATCCAACATTTATTTACTAACATTTTTTCAGGCCTTCTAAGTAGAAAAGTCAATAACTAGTGCATCTGTTAGGCTTACTAAGCTTTTGTCTGTACCTCGATGAAAAGAACACCAAGTGAAGTCAACTTTCTCTGTGTCATACAGATATTTAAAATGTATTTTGATCGATCAAAATTTTAGAAAATGACCACAAAGCTGAACAAACTGATAAAGACAAAGTGAAAGATGCCATGCATGCTGTGAAAATGTTAGGAAAACAACAACAACAACCAAATCCCCCAAAAAATAATAATAAACAGCCAAATCGCGTATTGAATACAGACTTGATATGTTGTAATGAAATGCTTCTTTTGAGGATTGCATCTCTGAACATTTTTCTATAGAAATAGCATCTGGGACAGGTGAGCCTAGAAGCATGGTGACATCTAAATGTTTGCCTGTTTGCACTTGAAATGAAAACTACGAAACTGGACTTTAGCTACTAAAACATTTTGACTATTTTTTATGCCCATGAGTTCTGTCAGGTAATTGAGAAACAATGACATCAATAATTCGGTAAAATACGTTGATTTTGAAAGTCTTCTCTTGAATCTTAAATTTTCTCGTCATAGTTGGATAATTGAATTGCCTTTTAACTTTCCGCAACATTGTAGAGCAAAAAAAACAAACTGTACGAATAGCTCAAGACCCAGCTACTTCAGCAGCTTCTATTTTTACACTTTTAAAAGTCATTCTCCAATGATTTATTTTATTCTAGATCATCTTTAGTTGACTTTCTGCTTTATCTTGCTGCTCACTTTCCAACAGTTTTGACACAACGTTCATTGTTCTTACAATATTGTATTGGACAATACGCAGAACAATATCCCCGAAAGTTTCTTATTGTTTCTGTAGGCGGCTCGTTATTTCATTACCACATCATGAAAAATCTTTTTTTTTAAGTCGAAATTTTACATCTCATGAATTTAGAAAAATTCTTGTGAAAATGTTATTTACAAGAGAGAAAATAGAAACTAATTCTGCTTTGAGAAAATTGAATAATTAGCAGCTGTGTCGAAATTTTTATCCTTGATCATCAGGAATATCCCTATAAGACTATAGACCTAGTTATTATTGTCGCCCGCGCCCCTTTCCCTTTTTTTTCCATGTACAACACATACCATATATTTTCTCAACCCAAACTCTATCTCTCCAACGTCAATTCCTGTAATACTATTAATGGTTGTATAAATAGACAAGGTTAAAAAAAAGAATGGAACGACCTGGCACCAATTGTCACCTCCAATGCACGATTAGGGCTAGCCACCATTACAATAAATCTGAAGGAAAGCAGCTTCTTATAGTAAAGTAATCCAAGCCGCTGATACATTTGCTCTAGCTAACAACACGGATTGATGTTTTAAAACGAATATAAAGTTTTGTTACACATTTGAGGGAATTTTGAGGAAGCTTTTTAGATTGTAATTTTGAATCGGTTCATACAAAGTTGTTATTTTGTTCAATTTGGTGTCATCCCCAAGTTTTCATGCGGACCCCAACTGGTCATGAGTCATGGGCCTAAGTTTGAAGCGCAATGAACCATTGAGCCATTGTTGCAACGCTAAAGGCTATTGGCCCCTAATATGGTCGTGGGCCCGGGTTCATTGAATCACTTCGCGCCATGGATGCTATGCCACTGAGTAGGTAGTAGGACACAGTGGCATATACTTGCTATAGAATAAAAATATTTATTAGGTTTTATTCTGAGTAAATCACAAGGCTTGGTGCAAGGGAGGTTTGGCGGTTTGTATCTTGTTGAACTTTGATATTCAACCATCTCTAGAAACTGATCGCGCCAAACTTCATGTCAAGCAATCAGCCAGACATTGGTCATAACGTCTTTCTTGGAAAATGTGTATCTTTAAAAGAAAGTTTAAGTTGTTGCTATGTCGTCAGTCTGAACAGCTTAATTAACCTAATTTATTTTAAGCAAAGATACCCCTTTCAGCAGTGGCGTAGCTAGGGTGGAGGGAGCAGGGGGGACAATTTGAAAATCCCCCGGCCCCCCACTAGAGGGGGCCCCAAATTAGTGGGTTTTTTTTTACCTTAAATATTAAATATTACGCAAAATGCAGGGACCCCCAAAGAGGTCAAGCCCATCGTGCCCCCAAATGATGGAAAATTCCTATCTAAGCCCCTGCCTTTCAGACCTGTTGGTATCTATAAGGAAGTTGATGTTTCATTTGTTTCTATGACGGATAGTTAACGATGGTTTTATGTGGCCTACAGCCTTTGCGTTCCTCAACAAATGCCAGGCACCCATTAGAGACTCAGTGGCGTCCTTACTATCCCGAAGTTCACAATCCTAGACTTAACAGAGACCCGAACCCGAGACTCCTCGGATATTGACAACTCAGCCACCGCGTACCCATTATTATTGGTAGGTAGTATTATTACTATGCTTGTTATTCATATTATTATCATCATTATTATTATAGTGTTCATTGAAACATTGAACACAAAAATTGTCTCTTGAAAAGAGACAAAACATTAATTTTGGTTGTTTAATCGAACAAAGCGGGCTTTGTGCAACATGTTCACTGTTAGATGCGAATTCATTAAAACTCAATTTTCTGATTTCCCAATTGCATGAAATATTTTGATTCAGACAAACTCTAATTGGGGCCTCAGACTATCAGCGTTTAGCTTCTTCCCGCGTTTCCAAGCTAATATAATGACTTGACTCGAGTTTCTTCCAGGCTTTTCTCAAGATTAGCACGACATATGGAATGACCAGGCCGACTGACCAAGGATCAGGCAGGGGCCAAGTTCTGGCCTCGATACCGTCTGGGGGCGAGCAAATACGCTAAAGTCTTGGACAAACACGTCCCGTGTCCACTGTGGGGGCAAAAGGAAACTCTGGAGGCCCCTGTAAGATTTGCATAATTCACTAGTGCTTATATTAGATTAGAGTCAGGACTGGAGCTAGAAGGTCCAAGCATTTGCAAGATTGAATTCGTGAGATCAGAGCCTATCGTAGCCTCGGTCTGGAATCGTCTGCTCGTCTCATGGTTATGCTTTATACTTACGTCCCTTGCCCACCCTCGTTTTGAACGCATGAAACATTTGGTGACAGTTTGAAAGCGAGGCTCTGTTCATTCCGATGCTTGATTTACATCTCGGCGGTATTTAGTTCAATCATAGGCTCCATCATTTCTTATTCATAACTTTTTTTTTGGGGGGGGGGGGGGGGGGAGTTCGTGTGCGGCTATTTGAGAAAAGTGGAGGCGGTTAAAGAAGGGGGGGGGGAGGATAGGACGAGGATTATGGGTCAGGTCAAATGATGTGACCAGGAGATCGTCTGACTTCAATAGGGCCTGTAACTGCATTAACACAGGGGTTAAGGAAGATCCAGCACGGATACGGCTGCTAGCTCCTGTTCCCAGTCGTGAATATTTTTTTTTTATTGCTTGATGTCGTTCCCATATCGTGTATCGTGTGATTCTTTCCCTTGGAGTCTGTCACGTCCAGGCTTAAGACGCTAGTGAAATCAGTGTGGCTGTCTACAGACGTCTTGCTTGTTTATTAGGCTGGGTTTTTTTTTTTTTTCTAGTTTGATTGTTGGTTTATGAAGTAAGAAATGCATGTGTTTGTGTGTGTTTGGCTGAATGTGACACTGACTATGGTGTAAGGAATGTATGTAGGCCTAGTGTTGGATCTAGTTTGTCTCTCCTTCTCTTGTTTGTTTCTCTTCCACCACCCCCCTCTCTCACTTTTATTGGATTGTTTTCTTCGCTCTATTTCTCTCCTAGAGCTCTATCCCCCACTCCCAAACCCTTGACTATTTCTTTCTCTTCTCTTTATCTTTTTTTTTTCATGTCTTTCTGCTTAGTTACTGTAACTCCATCTCTCTCTCTCTCTCTCTCTCTCTCTTTGTCCATTCATTCCCCATTCTCATGAATTCTTTTATCTCTCTCCTCCTTTCAGTTCCCCTTACTTTCTCTCTTCTCCTTTCAGCTCCCCTTACTTTCTCTCTTCTCCTTTCAGCTCCCCTTACTTTCTCTCTTCTCCTTTCAGTTCCCCTTACTTTCTCTCTTCTCCTTTCAGTTCCCCTTACTTTCTCTCTTCTCCTTTCAGCTCCCCTTACTTTCTCTCTTCTCCTTTCAGTTCCCCTTACTTTCTCTCTTCTCCTTTCAGCTCCCCTTACTTTCTCTCTTCTCCTTTCAGTTCCCCTTACTTTCTCTCTTCTCCTTTCAGCTCCCCTTACTTTCTCTCTTCTCCTTTCAGCTCCCCTTACTTTCTCTCTTCTCCTTTCAGTTCCCCTTACTTTCTCTCTTCTCCTTTCAGCTCCCCTTACTTTCTCTCTTCTCCTTTCAGCTCCCCTTACTTTCTCTCTTCTCCTTTCAGTTCCCCTTACTTTCTCTCTTCTCCTTTCAGCTCCCCTTACTTTCTCTCTTCTCCTTTCAGTTCCCCTTACTTTCTCTCTTCTCCTTTCAGTTCCCCTTACTTTCTCTCTTCTCCTTTCAGCTCCCCTTACTTTCTCTCTTCTCCTTTCAGTTCCCCTTACTTTCTCTCTTCTCCTTTCAGTTCCCCTTACTTTCTCTCTTCTCCTTTCAGCTCCCCTTACTTTCTCTCTTCTCCTTTCAGTTCCCCTTACTTTCTCTCTTCTCCTTTCAGCTCCCCTTACTTTCTCTCTTCTCCTTTCAGTTCCCCTTACTTTCTTTCTTCTCCTTTCAGTTCCCCTTACTTTCTCTCTTCTCCTTTCAGTTCCCCTTACTTTCTTTCTTCTCCTTTCAGTTCCCCTTACTTTCTCTCTTCTCCTTTCAGTTCCCCTTACTTTCTTTCTTCTCCTTTCAGTTCCCCTTACTTTCTTTCTTCTCCTTTCAGTTCCCCTTACTTTCTCTCTTCTCCTTTCAGTTCCCCTTACTTTCTCTCTTCTCCTTTCAGTTCCCCTTACTTTCTCTCTTCTCCTTTCAGTTCCCCTTACTTTCTCTCTTCTCCTTTCAGTTCCCCTTACTTTCTCTCTTCTCCTTTCAGTTCCCCTTACTTTCTTTCTTCTCCTTTCAGTTCCCCTTACTTTCTCTCTTCTCCTTTCAGTTCCCCTTACTTTCTTTCTTCTCCTTTCAGTTCCCCTTACTTTCTCTCTTCTCCTTTCAGCTCCCCTTTATTCACCTTTCCGTATTTCACTTTCCACTTTGTTTGATTGGCTGCTCTAATCTCTCTCGGCGCTTTCATTACGATTCATTTTCTTTCATTTATTCTCTCTCTCTCTCTCTTTCTCAAATTTGACCCATATACTCATGTAACTACCATTCATTCATGTCAATGTAACTTTGTTCATAGGAGATTTTTTTTTACTAAACTTTATTTACAGTTATCAGCCCTGTCTTTGTATTTTTTTTCTAAATTTGACTCTCTAGTGCTACACCACTGTGAAGAAATTAATACATTGCTTTCAAAATGTTGAGTTGATCAACTAGTCCGAATCTATAAACAGGATACATCAAAATTATTTCTATATATGCAATTTACCTCCATTGTATGAAATCTCATAGGAGAATAGTTGTTGTATTTTGTAATTACTCATAGACCTTGAGATTGACCGGTTGCTTATTGCGACCTTTTAAACAGAATCTTGATATCAACCTTGTTATCAGAGTAAAGAATTTTTCTTCGTTTAATTATCAGTGTTTATAAGAACGGCTTCCACCACGAGCAGGGTTATTTTTTTTTTATCCTCTTCACCCAGTGATATGGGTACTCCATCTCGCCCCCCCCACCCCCCCCCCCGGGTCTCGTGGCTCCTCTCGTTCACCCCCTATTGTTTAGTACCTCGACAATATGAGCCATCTTCTGGAAGTACTTGGTTCAGGGCAAGACAATAAACAAATAAAACGATAATCCGAAATTGTAGTGTAGGACCAAGCGGGCCAGCAGGAGGGACTCTGGACACAATGAGAAGGTGCCAAGAGGGGATACAAGAACACCCCCCCCCCCCCCAAGCACGACAAGGTTTTTTTTTTCTTCTTCTCAAGGGTCACCCCATTTACTCCCCTCCAATAGGCACCCATCGGTTCAACACACGCGCACCGGGAGTGAACTTTAATGTGAACAACGATGGTCCTCACACTGTCATCTACTCCTTCATTTTATTGTATGTCTTTTTCATCTTTCAATCTTCCTCCTCTTGCAAAGGGGGAGTGCGCTGAATACAAATATTGCCGCTGAGTTTCTTTTTGTGTGTGTGTGTGTGTGTCCTCCCTAGCTTCAGTTCTTCCCTTTAGTTAACTCCCTTTGAAATGATTGTATTATTTGCATCAAGTGTTTTCTGTTCAAGAAAACACAACTCTTGATCCCTGTCAGTGCCAAGCAGAATTTGCAACTGCTGTTTTGGGCGACAGGGCACTCGAGACATGTGGTATCTACCCGGCGGGCAATTGCGTGAGAGCACTGAAGCCCCCATCATTCTATCAACGATCCGCTCCTGATAATGGACTTTTGGGCGAGCGCGTGGGCACACTTAGACACGTACTCGTTTACCGTGGGCAGTAACTCTTTGATGTCTATTTCCACAATTTACTTAATGATCGCTGTAAAAAAAAAAAAACCTTAAATATTTATGCAAATTAGCCTCCACCCCCCTTTTTTTTTTTTTTTTACAATGAATTATATTATCCTTCGAAACAAAATTTATTTACAGCACCATCCACTATATTTCCATATTTTTATAGTACTATTTTATTGTATACTACCTTGCTACTTACGAAGAGCATACTATGGAGTGTGTGTTTTGTATTGGTTAAATGGGTTCTTATGTAACCAAATGTAAAATTATGTCAGACATATTAATAGATAGGGGTGGAGGGCTGATGCAATGAAAAGTAGGAGACGAGAAACTGAACCACGTGAATTCTGTGTGGAAGTGAATTCAAATATTTGGTTTCAATTGTTCAACGTCTTAGAAATTCAGGTGTGTTTCTAGTAGTTTCTAAATACATCCACATTGAAGTCGGAAGCTGTATACATTCAATAGAGGTTTTTGTTCATTTTTTCGTTTTAAATAGAATTTTTTTTCTAGTTTTGTTTAAGCTCTTCATTAAGAAAATACAACCTTCAGAGGCTTAGTTGGGCTAGATGTCTGGAGCTACAACCTAACAAAGGTTTAGTTGAACTAGCTGTCTGGAGCTACAACCTAACAATGGTTTAGTTGAACTAGATGTCTGGAGCTACAACCTGACATCAATCTGAAGCCTCACCTTGCTATATGTGGCTTTAGAATCCAATCCTACTATGAATCAAATCTTTCAGTTTTGAATTAACAATGTCTTTGTTATGGAGACGTGTATATTTCCAATGTATGAAGAAAGGGAGCATTAATTGTTAAATGATGAAGAAAGGGAGCATTGATTGTTAATCTTGTAGAGTGATGCATGATAAGCGGCTTTTTGATAATGTATGTTAACATCGAGAGACGACTCCAGAATGCCAGAGTGTACAAACGTGTCTTTACACTGAGTTAGATTTATTTATATATCAGTTGATTTAATTTAAATTCAAGTGTGTGTGTGTATTGTAATAAAAAGAAGTTATTCAAGCTATCTCAAGTTCTATAGTCAAAAATATTATACACCTTTAGCGATTTAGTTGTCTACCAGAAGTTTAGTGCTATAAGTCAACGACCTCAACATCAGTAATACTTAAGCATCACACCACGTAAGCCTTCATATTACTCTGCAAGACTTAGAACTGTATGAGATGCTTTAGTATCTCGAAGTTTAGATATTATTTTAGAACTGAGTTTTGCACTAAAATTGTGTATAAATGGGATCTAGTCGAATGAATATGTACACCAGTAGTGTGAAAATAAGAACCCAATTATAGCATCAGGAGAAACAATATGAACCATGCACTTGAACATTGACAGTCTACTTACCCAATGCTTATAGCAGCGCTTCGAAATGGTAGAAATTAAGTGATGACATTTGTTTGACTTGACAGTAAGATTATACTCCCTGCCTTGAGAAAGGCCTAGGCCTGTGTCTGAGGACCCATTATTAAGGCCCATTAGTAGATCTTTGTTATATACTCCAATAGAAAGCAAAGGCGGTTCTACTACGACTGTTTGCTGACGGGTCCATTTATCCCGACAGAGAGTAGAATGTGTCTACGTAATAGTAACTTTGATTAGTAAACACAGAAGTAATAGGATAGCTAAAGTCGTAGCAGTTTAAAATATCGCTGGAAATAATCATTCATGAAATTGTTGGATATAACTTATTCATTTCCGGTAACTTTAAATCTCGTGCCGACTCTTTCTTCAAAAATTAAAAACAGGAATAAAAAGAAAACAACTTGAAATTAAAAAAAAAAAAAGCATAAAGTTGTTCCTTTTTGCTGCTCTAGTTTCGAATTCCATTGCACCATTGTGACATCACGTGTCACTTCTATATTCCCATAATTCTTCTCTGTCGACTGCCTTACTTTTATTTGTCATTAATCGTTTGGATATAACAGTAGAATGCAAACAAATAATAGGCTCTTTAATTTAGAAAGTAGTCCATTAGCTTTGTGAAGATAATCCTCGTATTTAACTGATACTTAGTACAAGGAAAAAAAAACTTTAATAGTTGTGTAAGTACATCTGTACTAGAAAAAAGCTTCCAATAAAGACAAACTTAAAGCATTAGGATCCACTTAAGTTCATTTCCTGTCAATGAATGATTCCTTAGGTTTATATCCAAGTAAGAAATAGCTTGATTAAATCACAAATGTTTCAATTCATCTGGACTAGTTGACTAGCAGTAAACCTCAGTATGACTTTGTGACTAACCTAACACTAGATCAGCGCACTGGGTTTTTATCTAGACAAGTGTATACATTCGGTTGCATGTTGTAAACATTTCAGCCTAAATATTTATTTAACCGTTAAGTTATATGTACACAATTCTATCAATACATCCAGGCAACTCTTGACTGATCTCAACTCCTTGTGTATACCTGGCCAGTCACCCGACATTTATACAAGACTTCAGGACATTTGACTTTTTTTGTCAAAATTAGCAGTTCATTCCTGAAGCTATGCTCCTATTGATCTGAATTCTATGACATAGGCACTGATATCGATGATTCCAATATCCACAAATCAAGGAAAGTTGTTATCAAACTGGAACTATTTTTTCTTTCGGCGTGACATTTTACTTTCTCCTTTGATCGTTAGAATCCGATGGAAACTTTCCCGCGCACGTGTTATTTCTCCTGTAAAGGAAATAGAAAGATCCCTAGACGCATCCCTATCGTGTTATATCTTGATGCTGTTCCATAAAGAACAGTGGTTGGAAATAACCGAGGCAAAGAGAATGTTCGAATCTGAGTGAACTATCTCCTTGTCCATGTCCAGCGAGATTGTCAGAGAAATGTCTGGCTCTGACTACTGTGTCCGTTCTTGTACGCCACTGTGTTCGAAGATGCTGGTGTCTGGTGTGGACTGTGTGCTTTCAACGTCTGTGCAAAAAGAAATCTTAGAGATCGGCATTTGGGGTGTATTTACCCGATCTCTCCCCCCCCCCCCCTCCCTCTATTGATTGTTCGGGGGGGCAATGACAAACAGTTGGATTGAGACCAGCACATATTTACAAAGCTGCTATCTTCGTTTACCTTGGAGGAACCATGTGCCGTACTGGCCTGATAAAGTCGCAAGCTAAACATTCAGTCTCGGGGAGGACATGTACACATCTCTACCCCGTTGATTCTTTCACTTCAACAGTCTCTCACTAGTTCTCTCTATACCTCCCTCTCTATTCTCTTTCTGTCTCTCTCTCTCTCTGTCTCCCTATTTCTCATTTATCACATTCGGCCCGTTGTCTGTTTATTTTGTGTCATTATTTTTTTTATCTGATTTTGTGTCTTTCCTCATTCTTTTTCTTTCTTTCTCTCTCTTTTTTTCTCTCTCTCTCTTTTCTATCTCACACACACTCTTTCACTCTTGTTTATATTGCAGCGTAATCAACGTCAGCAACTCATATTTCTTATCCACGTCGACCAATCAAATGCTCATGCAATCACAAGCTCTTTAAGCAAACACAAGTTTACGACTTGAGTGTACAAGCAGCAGAAGTAAGCTAGCGACCTTCACCTTTACAGAGTTCAAATAGATTTCCTTCTTTCAACTGTCGACTTTTTTTTTTGGGGGGGGGGGGGGGGATTCTTTGTTTCAACATTTCTGAATCTAAATCTCAGTGTGTGACGTAGTATTGGTGCATGCAGCTGGAAGGGGGGGGGGGTAGAAGGAGAACTCTCGTGTGTAAGTCAGATAGAAGTAGTGTACAGTTTGGTATCAGTACAAATATTAGTAGTTGAAGGTCAAGGGTTAAGTACGTTGTATCAAGTTCAAATAATGTAAATATTGATGTGTGGATTTCGGGTCAAGGTGATGCATGCAGTATTAGTACTGTTTGGTGTTATTTATGAAGTATAAATAGAAATAGCATGCATCCGTGCAAAAGCTACTTTTGATCTACTGAAAGCGAAATCCCTTTTTAGAACATAAAACATGCTTAACTTTTACATAGACATACATCATGTTTAAAAGAAGACTTACAAATCTGATACAGTGTTGTATAGTAAGAACATGGATGCAATTGATTGAAAAATGAGAAATAATAAATATATTATTTTACTTATAAAATTTAGTTCTATATTTAAGAGGTCTTAGAGACCAGTATCACTTATCAGTATCACGTATAAATTATAAGAAGACATACTATGTATCAACATCATAATGTCCTCACTTTAAACCAACGAGGCTTTAGAAAATTTAGGTCTTGTGAAACTCAATTAATAAGTCTAATTGATGGCTTTTCAAAAGGACTAGATAATTATGACATTCTATTAGACTTCTCTAATACATTCGACAAAAATCACTACCATAGTTTGCGTAGAAATTTCTAATTTTTGGTCTTACTGTTCCATAGCATCAGTGGATTCGGAATTTCCGTATAGGAAGAGAACAGACTCTAACAATAAATGGCTCCAAATAAACACATAGAACAGTAACCTCAGGTGCACCTCTTGGAGTTTTTCAAGCTTCGAAGGACTGTTTTGGCCTCGGTCAAGAAAACAATCTGGCTATTTGGCGTACTTGGCCCTGGGTGGTTTAAAAGCGGGGTAGCTGCTAGTTTCGGTGCGCCCCATTCTGCTCTATGGCTGTCAGAGTAGATCATGTATCGGACAATTATACGTGTTTTTTCAAACCATTGCATGTGATAGTAATAAGAGAACCTGATTGGGCGAAGCAGCCCTTAAAAGAATGGTGATGATTCAAATTTCTAATCATGACTAAAATGCAAAGCTATTAGTAGGAATTAAAAAACAAACAAAGAGCTATCTACCGACGATCAAGTTGGGGTCAAAGGTCAAGACTGTATCTGTTGCAGCTCGCGCCATAGACTGTCACTATAGACTTTGAGAATTTCCTCCAGTGTTTGGGCCTGAGACAACGTCTTCGCCGTCCACGCGCCGATCATTAGTCGTAAGCTACTCGTCCATTGCGACTGAAGTTTACACAAGTGCTGTGAACTTAACCCGCTACTACACCAGAATAAATAAATAAACTAAGGACCTGTGAATACACAGCAAATAAGCCTGCTTGCTAGAAAGTCGATTAATTTCACATCACTTGGCAATGCCAACATTCGATAAAAAAAGACCAACCATGCGAAACAGACAAACCAATTTATTTGTGCTCGACTCAAAGACCTCACAATCTCAAAGATTACGACAAAAAAAAAACATAAAAGGGTGGGGAAGGCGAGAGGTAAGTCTTGATCTGTGATTGTGTTATTTTGGCTTGTAGACGGGGATTCATTTTTCTTTTCTAAAGACACCGGGTGGGGGGGGGGGGGGGGGGACAGACGTATTGCTTAAGAGAGATGAATACGAGACAGTGAGAAACAGTTGCAACTATTTAATGCCTTGGTCTGGACAGACAACACTCAGATGTAATCAGACCCAGACATTTGTCTATATCCAAGAAAACAAAAAGTTGGGAAAGTTTTTTAAACGTTTGCTTCCTTGAGTAATTGGGGACGCGGTGGCTGAGTGGTTAAGCGCTTGGCTTCCGAACCTGGGGGTTCTGGGTTCGAATCTCGGTGAAGACTGGGATTTAGAATTTAGGAGACAGTGAGAAACAGTTGCAACTATTTAATGCCTTGGTCTGGACAGACAACACTCAGATGTAATCAGACCCAGACATTTGTCTATATCCAAGAAAACAAAAAGTTGGGAAAGTTTTTTAAACGTTTGCTTCCTTGAGTAATTGGGGACGCGGTGGCTGAGTGGTTAAGCGCTTGGCTTCCGAACCTGGGGGTTCTGGGTTCGAATCTCGGTGAAGACTGGGATTTAGAATTTAGGAACTTTTAGGGCGCCCCTGAGTCAGGTATCGAGCTCTAATGGGTACCTGACTTAAATTAGGGAAAGTAAAAGCGGTTGGTCTTTATACTGGCCACATGACCGCAAGCTCTAAAAGGGGAAACTACTTCCTTGAGTATAAATGGATGTTAAAGTATTACTAGCGCATTTCTATGGAAAACAACAGCAGTGCACTGCAACCGATAAAACGCTTACGACTTGGACATTCGTTCAAATATCAATGTACCTATAGTAGATCTTCTTAAAAACTGGGACTAGATCACTCATTCCGACACAAAGGGTTGGAAAAAAAAACTATGGCCCTGTTTGGTTTATATTCATATTGAAAGACCTGGACAAAATATTCGAGTTATTCCACTATAAAAGCAACCAAATACTAACAATTTATCAAAACTATAAATTCAAACAGGAGTTATGACACATGAAACTTCAAGCAGTATAAGTTTTTAAAAAGATAATTATAGTCAGGGCCGGCCTTACGAATTGCGGGGCCCAATTTAATGGTTGCTTGTGAGGCCCCTTCTTCTTTATTTTTTTGTTTCTTGCAATAACAACTATTACTATTGATTACATCATTATACCAACATTTGTTATACAACATGCGTAGGAAGCAACTCAGACGTCTGTGGGTTAATTACAGTTACGTCAATCGTACGATACACTAAATATGTTAACCCTTTAAGTCCTACATCTTTAAAAGCCTGTGACAAGAGCCATGACTGATAGTGATATGCTTAATGTAAATTGCAGGGTCTTTGCCAGGCGCTGATCCCTATTGCAGCAATCGGTCAAATCGGTCTAATGCCGGCCTAATATAGTCATTGGTGAAATTCCCTACCCCATAGTATTTTTTTTTAATCATTGACATATGTGTTTTAATTTCTGCATTTTCTTTTTTCACAATTTTACGTAAGTATCTTAAATCTTATTTATGTCTACACAGAGCTCATTATAAAGCAACCAATAGATCTACAACTCTCTTTTGACCTTGTTTTTTTAAAGTGAAGATAGTTTTAATAAAATCTAATCCTTTTCTCTTCGCCTAAGGCCTCACCTGTTATTCTATCGCCGGATAGATACAAGAGCGCATTTATATTCTAAGACGCGTAGCTGCGTAGGCCCATTTCCCCTCTCTATTCTCGGGACACACTATCAATAATAACAACCTCAGCGGTAGCACTTCTGACACCACAATGAACAGCCCAGGAACAACCTCGTACGTTCCGAACTCATTTCAAGTCCCTGTGGCCCGAAGGACCAGGTGCGAGCTATGCTACGAATTCTTTGGCCGCCACACACGGAACGAGGCCAATCCGAGTTGTTAATACATTCATAGGGGTAGGTCGAATATTTACCAGCAATTAAATATCGAAACTCTGCCAGTACATGAACTCAGGGACTACAAAAAAGAGAGGTTTACTTGTGCAAAGAGACAAGGTGACGACATCTCTGATAGAAAAAACAAATCTCTGTATAACATGCATAGGTTGTGGTTTTAGCATTGCATTTCATTAAGGTAAAAACTAAACATACTTGCTTATATAATGGACACAACCTGTATGTTATGGGGATTTTTTTTTCTTTTAGAAAGTTTGTTTTATGAAAGGAAAAGAGGCACACTTAAGAGAGGAAACCATTGTATAGGTTTGGTATAAGTGTTTAGCCTTAGAAAAGAAAATGCAAGATTCGTAATTATAATTACAAACATATCATTTTGGTATCATGTTAACTCCTCAACTTAAAGTTCACATCCTGTTAACTCTTTAACTCATGTTCTTATCATCTTAACTCTTTAGCAAATGTTCATCTCGTGTTAACTCTTTATCTCACGTTCTCATCAAGTTAACCCTTCATTTCTCATAGCATTGATGAAGGTGGGATACATTTTGGTAGTGGTGGGGAGGGAGTTAAGATCACGGACGATCCTGAAGCCAACTTCCTTTCCAATTGACCAATATCTAACTATTTTTTTTACATGCTGGCAAAAAAAAGGGGGAGTGGCGGTAATATTTTCAAAATAACAATCTGGACTATTGAGGACCACCCCAACAGGAAAAAATCAAAATAGCTTGAGCTTGTGTAACAAAAGAGTTTGCAGCCGTTGCTTTGACTAACGCCTAAAATTGTGTTGAGTCATCTGCCCTCTATTATTAACCATTTTCATGCATGCATGATCGTCGACAACTTGTTCTTTTTTAACTAAACATGCCAAAAAACAACAACTTGTCCACTGTTCCGTTCACGTGACACGCACTGCTTGACTACGAGAGAGGAAGCAAGTGTATACTACAGCGAGAACTGTAGCGCACATCCTAATGTGTTAGACAACATGGGCTACTCAGGCCAGGGCACGGTCAAGTGCTGACCATAAAGCTGTCAGTGACGTCACCGCAATCACCGCGTCACCAGGTGCAGCCGGCGCTCCACGGCTCGGCTCGAAGCGGGCCCTCAAAAAAAAATGGCTACTCAAGAGGGCTCCTTCATCGGAACTCCAGCCAAGATAAAAGTTTACAACCTAACATGAAATTAAAAACTTGACCCGCGTCTTTGTTTCCTGACGTCGTAAAACTGCGAGGGCGTCACTGGAAATTGTTCTTGTCGCGCTTAGTCTGCCAGACCATTAAGCTCCGACGACTAAGTTTTGAAGATTTTAGCTCATAAACCTCCCCCCCCCCCTCCCCCGTAGCAATAAGGACCAGGGCGTCTATAACCAAAGGAATCTGCTCGAATTGCTGTATAGGTCAGGGCAGTGCAAAGCCTTGACGTTTTGTTTTTTAATTGTAAGTGACGAATTGAAGAATCTTTAAAAAGTTGAACTCGTGCTTCAAGACGAAGTGGAAGAAACTTTGTATCTCTTGACTCGGCTTCTTTTTATGTTTTCATCTGCCTGACAGTTTGACTTTGCATGGGGGCGACCTAACGTTTACTTCTGGGACCAACTCAAGTCGCTTAAAACAAAAGACAATACCTCCTTTATAAAACTTAAAGAGCAAAAATTTTGCTCTTAATAACTAATGAATGTAAAGTAAACAAGGTTACAAAGAAAGTTTGTGTGGAAACACAAACTCAAAATCGGCCCCCGAAGTGGTCCACCCAGGCCGGTAAAAAAGCAGGTTTCAATATTTTCAGAAAGAATATCAGAATTAAATTCTATCAAAGACAAATGACAGAGAAGAATGTAGAAAGAAGGTTGACAGATCTTGTGTGGTGCCGCAGCGGTCCAACAGATCGAGGGATAGGTGAAAGTGAAGGTGAAGTTAGATGTGAACCTGGCTTAACCGATTTCATATAATGCTTATCTAATTGATCTAAGTGATCTAAGCCTCATTAAATAAAACAACATTTCGTAAAGAAAAAAAGAAAAAAATCCTTAGGTGTTCTATAGACATGATAACACCTTGTAGTTCAAGCGATAATATGAAAAACTACGTTTAATTGTTGTATTAAATTTATGTTTCACTTCAATGGATATCAAAAAGATTTTTTCTCTTTGAAAAAAATAGTAACCATTTTTTTTGAAAGACAAAATGTAGCCATTGTATCGGAACTTTGAACGGTCTCAATATCATGTCGGATTTTTACTAGAGAAAAAGGGACGAACGGAGAGACATTCGACACAAAACTAATAGCGTCTTTTCTCCTTTCGGGGTGGCTAAAATTAATTTTTTTTAAATCCGCTCCAATCCTTGTTAAGCGAATGTATAAATCTTCCAGACTTTATAATATTCTAGTGATACGTCTTTAGATCTAGACTAAGTATTCATGAACATTAATTTATTAAACTCTTGATGAATAGGGCATACATGCGGAAATACCCGAAGACGTTAAGTCGGTTCAAGAGAAACATTTTGTAGATCCTAAGCTAAAATTAAATTAATTTCTTTTTATGCTTTGAAAACTTATACAACCTAACAGTCAAACTAGAGTTTTCGCAGTCTGGCCAACGAGCTAGTAATTCTTTTTCCAACGATATGCAGCAACTGACAAATCTCAAGGAAAAATCTTTAGAGCCGTTTTCGAGATCCGTGTTCACCCAACTTTTAGATTTTAGTTTCCAAGAAGGTGCGAGTTGAATAGAGGTATTGTAAAAAATAAATATACCTAATAGTAAGAAAGAGTTGTACGAAAATACGTAAAGAATAAGCCTGTTTTATTCGTTTATTGGGATATAGATATTGCATAGTCCGTTGACTCTGTCCAGTGTCCAGAAACAAGATGGAGATGATGGTGTGTACATGTACAAAAGAAATATATACATTCCATTTTGTAATGAAATAGAAACTAATAATAACAAATGAACAGGAAAACAATATATATATATGTTGATTTTTTTTTTACAAATCCGAGTGTATAGTGAGAGCCTCAAGGGAGCATAGGAAACCCAGATACCTCCCTTCCACAGACATGTCCACAACAGAGTTTGGCCCAAAGCACATCGGACATTCACTTGTCAGTGTAGGAGCATTGGGAAACTTTCTGTGTACAAACAATATATAAATACTGGAGATTTTCATAAGAAACTAACCCAATGTCAAGGACGTTAACATAACCTTCACGGTTGCCAACAAAACAAAAAAAAATTGAACACTTACTCAAAGCGTGGCGATTGATCTTTGGTTCAAATCTCCTTGATTCCCGCTAGTAAGTTGTTTATTGGTTTTGCAATAACTTTCAAGTCCTAGAGTGAAAGCATAATTTTTGTGTGCTAAAAACAGGAAAGCTCAGAAAATTGAATTCTGGGTCGCAAAACAGCGCTTCCTTTATTCTTACACAGGATACACCAAAAACCTAGCTTTTTATAGTCCCCCCCCCCCCCCCCCCCCCCCACAAGCACCAATCACATTCCAATGAAAGATTCTCAATGAAGTCTATGGGTTGTAATGTTATTTGAAGAGCAAGCCAAAAAGTTGAAAACAATGGTCCAAATGTCTTTCGAGAATGTACAATGCTGTCTTGGGAAACACAGGCATACATCATTCACGTGTGTGTGTGTGTTTGGTTGAGTCTGTCTAAAACTTAAGACATCCTTATCTACAGTGTTTAGTGGACTGGGAACTCTTTTGTCAGCGCAACATCAAAAGTGTTTTTTTTTTTTTTTTTTAAATAATGTCACGAAATCTCTCATACTGACTTTATTACACCCACGCTTATACAGCCACACACACATCCACGCACTCACGCTTTCACCCACACTGGAACACACACACATACACCCAGAGTGTCTGTCAAGATATTAACTTAGCCTTTCTTGTGTTCAATCTCTTATCAGACCAAAGTTATTGTCATGGGTGATTTCCGGTTACCGAGTCGTCATCCTAGCGCAGCGCTTTCTTGTTGCTGTAGTGTATACTGTCAAGTTCAGAGTTCAAGTTCAGAGTCCTCTATCACTCATAGGATTTCGAAGTCTGGCTGACACAGTTTGTTATGCATGTTGTCAGTAACCAGTTTTAAGGCATGTCCATGAAATCTTTGTGAAGGAAAGCACACAGAAATGTAGCTATGCTCTCAACATACAACACCGCGTTGGCTGAAAAATACATATTTAAAACAAAACTGCCCGTTTCTTTGACACTTAGTACAGACAAAAACCTTTTTTATAGAAGTATGGTGTTAAGAATGTTCATTTTGTCATACAACTGGCTTGCTAATAAAGATACATTTGCAGTAATAAAACTACATATCTATTGCTGATAATCTCTACTACCTTAATGCAGACGAACATGCCGAGTTCACACAGGCCTCGCAAAATATACGAGGAGGCACAACACCCCAGTGCCCCCTGGAGGACAAAGGTGGTCATCATCCTATGACGATGGACGAAACGTATCTCACTCCAATAGACCATCATTGGAGTCCTGGACTCATAGTTTTGTTCCTATTAATAACTTCTGTACATATGAAAGCATTTAATTTTAGTAACAAATAATCGTCATGTCAGACTAATGGATATTTGTGATTGTAAGATAGAGATTATAAAAGTAGACCTACGGCTGATATACAATAAAATGGAAGTTCGGAAGTTTATCGTTTCTGTTCTTAGTTTTAGGCATAATTTACCTAGCGTACAATTCCATTTCTTTCAAAAGATATCAAAGTAGCCTCCCCTTGCCAACTCTTCTTTAATGCGTAAAAAGAACTACAGCTTAAGTTTAAATCCAGCTTCCTGAGATGTCTCTTAATATGGGTCGGCCTTAAGCATGGGAAATGAGGGCCTCCGATTGGTGGGGGCCTCGCACAGGATTCTTTAGTCATTTTTTTAAATTTTTTTTTTTTTTTTTTTTTTTTTTAGAAGAAATAGCGAAATTTGTCCTCAATTTTATTTTTGGAGTACACTATGTTTTAATAAATTGCATAATTTAATTTTTTTTCGTTGTATTTTTTTATTTATTTTTCTATTTCATTTGGGGGCAACAAATTTTCTTTACCTAGGGCCTCAAATTATCTATGGCCGGCCTTGACTGCATCATCTTGTAAGCCAAATATTTTTTAATGATAACTAGATGTCTGTTTTTATTAAATTAGTTGAAGCTGAACTGTACGGATAGCCGCTTGATCTGAAAACCATCTACATAGTTCATCTCAGAAATATGTTTAGCCGTCTGAACTCTCCAACACGATAATAATATACAGAAGAGCTGGTAATATGTTAACAAAAGTTAAAAGAACAAGATCTAGGTTTAAGTTGTTTTCAAATTTTCAAAAGAAAACAAAATTAACATCTTTTTATATGTATATAAACCGGAGCAAATAATAATAGAACATTGATGGCCATAATCGTGTTTCAATGTTTGACCATAGAACTACACTGTTAACTTAGTGTGATGAAATTGGGCCTAGCTGAATTAAACTGTATCGTCTTTCCTGGGGTACTTCAAAGTGCAGCAATGACAATGTAGCGTGCCACTAGTGTGTACACCGCACTATGTCTCTAGCTTTGTAAGCCTGTAGACTCAGTTCCATAATTTATCCGAATGTTACCGTCAAGTGAACAGGTTTTAAGATAACGCCGAGGTCACCGCTTCGCCCCCCTCACCCCTTAGGTCTGGTTAGGCTGAAACGAAAATCAATAAAGTGATAACAGTCAACGCCCAGTTACCCCAGCCCCACCCACCCCCCTTTAACTCTACCTGCGCGGCGGTGTAAATCTAGTATATTATTATTTTTTTGTGTTCTTGTGTGGTGGAGGTAGATCGAGTTTGACCCTGCTAGGATGGGTCCTGTTCTGGACAGATAATTTCTTAAAAGTAAAATGTAAAAATGCCCCTTTCAGACCTTTCGATTTATATGGAGGATGACGTAAAGGTCATCTGTTTCTATGACAGATGGTTAACGAGGGTGTCATGTGGCCAGCCCAACGACCAACCACTTTTCTCAACTAATGTTAGGTACCCACCAGAGTTGTGTAGGCTCAGGGGCGTCCTAAAAACCTGAAATTCAAAATTGACGTCTTCGCCGAGATTCAAATCCGAGTCCCCTCGGTTAGGCAACCAAGCCCCTTATCGCTCAGCCACTGCGCGCCCAATGACTGACTTGAGCCTTACGATGACTCATTTACGTCATGAATTGTCTAATCATCAGAAGCAAACCTGGCTGCAGCCAAACAAAAAGTGGTCATAAAGAATATTGATACTTTGGTGTAACTGCCTATTTGTGTGATATGGTCTCCCGGGCTGTCTTTACGATAATACTGACAGGGCCGGCCTTAAGTATAGATAAACTATGCAGCCGCTTAGGGCCTTCAATTGGTGTGACCTCTCACAGTACTCTCTACATTTTATATAGAGAAGAACTAACAAAACTTGTCCTGAATGCAATAGTGGGAGTACCCTAGGTTTGAATAAATTGCATCATCTTTTTTTTTTTTTTGCTGTTTATTTTTGTATTTTTCTATTTCATTTGGAGCCACCAAATTCACTTCGCCCAGGACCTCCATTAATCTAAGGCTGGCCCTGATCCTGAGTTCGAATTTTGGCAACAGCCGCCCCTTGCGTCCTGCAGTAGGTCTCGGTTAGGATGATATGCCTTCATTTACGAAGGTTCATATCTTATTTCCCAGCCAACCATTGAGCAAAATAAAACGATACACTTTAATCACGTGATGTCCGAAAATATTTTGCTTCTCATTTGTATAATGGCTCGACAAAATGGAAGAGGCTTTCCATTTATCGACATTTTTTTTAAAAACTTAATTACAAACAAAAATGTTAAGTCAGTTGTAAAGTAAAATAAAAATAATAATAAAAGTTATTCAAAGTTATTCTAAGTTTTATAAGTTAAGATATAATACGCCTACAATGGTTTAGTTGTCTACCAGCAGTTTGGTGCTACAAGCCAACGGCCGTCAACAGCACGGTCCAGCTAGAGTTTTCAAGTATGGCCAACGAGCTTGTAATTTCTAATTTCTAGGAAATTCGCTAGAGCCTTTTTCGTGTTTCCGATTTTCCACGAAGGTACGGGTTAGATATCTTTTAAAAGTGCTTCAAATGGAAGAACTTTGTTCATTTTATAACTCAACGCCAAAAAGTGCTCACAAATAAGCATAGAAAAAAAAAACAGAGCTTCTTAGCGCTTCCTTTATTTTGTGCACCAGATACACCCAAAAAAGCGAGCTATCTATAGTTTGCCCGCCATAGATAAAAATCTCTAATAGTGACAGAATGAGAGCTAAAGGCTTATGCTTGATGTGTGTAGGTCTTCAAAGCCTCTCAATGTCTTAATGCAGTTTTAATAGGGCTTGATGTGCCTTGATGTCGTGTATCAGAGCCATAACCATATCTACAGGCGCCACTGGGCTAGTCTCAGACTCTCATGACCTACGTACCCCAGAGTGGGTGTACAGGAACCTATCGTGCTATTAGACAATACATCTTGTCAATCTTTTCTGTTCGACTTTCTCCTGAAAATCATCAGACTATGTCCGCCCACGTCAAGTGAATTTAAGGGTTCATTCCTAAAAATAGACTAAGGTTCAAAGGTTAACTTCTGAAAAAAATGAGTTGACTTCAGGGAGGTAACTACCAGTTTTCGACTCTAAACACTTTGACTATTACTCTCAGAAGTATACTGTATCTCATATAGGACTCAACAGCTGCGTGAGGAGGCACAAAACCCCACTGCAAAGCCCTCAGCCCCGTGGATGGCAAAAGTGGTCATCATTGACTCACGATGGACGAACTCTATTACAATGTATCTGACGTATTAAGGAAGTGAGCGCTGGGTTATTTGATTAGCGATTCGGACGGTTTGTTGAGATCCGCTGCTACGCATGGGCAAAGGGTGTTGTGGTAGTTTCTATGTTCAACGCAGCTCGAATTTGAACTGCCAAAAAAAAATAAAAAAATAGAGGATTATTTTCGAAACACTTTGTATTTTCATTTTCAATTTTTTTTTAATGAAATACTTTCATAATTTTTCTCAATTAACAAGTTAGAACTATGTATTCAAACATTTCCTAAAATATTAATTACATAGTAAATTAACGGGTAAAAGTGTATACTGAATGATCTACTGAATGATTTAAACGAAATGATAAAGTTACAACTCTGTCTGTCTGTCTGTCTGTCTGGTACAAATTTTGCACACATTATTACTCCCACTTCCCATTCTCGGATCAAGTTGAAACTTTGCACAATTATTCAATGTCCCTAACAAAACACGAATCGATAAAAAAATTAATTTACTAATTGACAAATTAGTTAATTTAATAGTAATAATGGATTAATTGTGTTTGACATCGAAAAGGGAAATAAATCTTACAAGATTGAAATATTTAACTGTAAGTATGGAGTTCTTCCCCCTTAAGAAGCTTTGTGTATTTTAAATATTTTATTTATTTTGCTTGTTGTATCATGACTTTAGCACTGATGACATATTAACCCTACTCAATACTAAAAAAAAATTGTTGAGTTTTATCTTCTAATCTGTGTTTTTTTTTCATTGTTATGTCTGATGTAGGAGCGTGTGTGTGTGTGCGCGCGTGTTTGGAATTCCATCTGTCCTCGCGAGATAATGTCATGACCAGTGTCGCCATGATAGCCTCGTTCGTCTTGACACCCAACTTTCACTATCAATGGTTTTGAAATAAAAACAAAAAAACTCTGAAATCACTTTGCTTATCTCCCTTGACTAGGATGTAGAGGGCAAACAAGACACTCAGCTCTGATGGAAAAAGGGGGGGGGGGGGGGGGGGGGGGGAGAATGACGCTTTTGGTCATGTGATAACACTGGAGCAGGGGAGGGGGTTTTAGTCTACTTCAATATTGAAAACATAATAGTACTTTACAATTACGCCTTGAAAAACATTAAAATAAGTGCTTTATATTGGCCATTAGAGCACATTGTAGGCATACAAGATTAGACTTCTCAATAAGATGCAATACAATAACACGCGAATAATCAAAACATTAGTTTAATATTATCATCACACAGAAAAATGTATTGATATGTAAGCTGAAGTTTAAACATTATTCAAAACGAATTCGTGTGTGTACACACACACGCACACACACGCACACAGACATATATATTATACGAAGGATTCTGTAATTCTAATCTCTTATCATTTTCTCAATTTGATTATCCTTTCGGTGTCAAATTATACCCACAAAGATGATCCTTACTGATTCTCTTGAATGCTAGGCCTACAGTCCAGGTAAAACTAAATTTAGGCCTCGTGTGTAGACAAAACTTTGACTTGCTCGCTCCTTATTTAGATTCAAAATTGGCCAGGACTCCAGTCAGACTTTTAAATATATACAATTCAAATGTCAGGTTCAAATGAAACTTATTGATACCAGTAGCCGCCTCAGGGTTTGACAATGTTGGAAGAGTCTACATTTACAGAGGAAAGAACGTTAGTGGTAAATTTATTAAGACTGAAGGTAAAGTCTTCTGAAAAGGGGGCGCAGTCTCGACCGTGGTGAAGAACTGACCTGACTGTGGCTGCATGTATGAGATCAAGATCAATGCTGTTTTGAAATAGTCTCATTTCTTGACCTAATTTGGCAACAACTTTTCATGTTTATCTCATTGGCGAAGTTAGGGTGGGGTGAGGAGGGGGGAGAATTACGCAAAATGCATGGGCCCCCAAATGGATCAAGCCCCCCGGGCCCCAAAAATGATGGCAAATTCATAGCTACGCCCCTGGTTTATCTCTTTAGCCTCTTACCCATCCGTAACTCATTTACATGTACCAGTATTTTTCAACTACCTGCCTTGATAGTCAAGGGCATACGGTAAGAGCAACCAGACAAAGGCAACACTGCCCAAAAACTTCAAATCTCTATGATAAATCTGTAAGAACAACAACAAGAAAGACAACTCCAGTGAACCGGTATTGCCTTTTTTTTTTGGTCGAGACTATTCAGTAGTAGTTTTTGTCTTCCCCTTCTTTCTGTTTGACCGTTGAAATGTCTTGACGTAAGACTTGACCAATCCTCATGTTTACATTTTTTTCTCTGCCCCTTCCCATTTCGGTCTCACCTTTTTCTGTTCCGATTTCTAATGTTTGCACAAGGGAAAGAACCAAGGCGGACAAAAGCAGAACACCTTAAGTTTTCTAGCGTTCAAATGAATTCTCGCAGCTAAAGGAAGCCGTACTTTTCCTAGTCATGTCCCCCCCCCCTCCCCCCGTTTTTTTCCCCCACCTAAAAAAAGGTTTTGAACTAGAGTGTCATTAGTGTCCAGTGCTTTAATTCTTTCGGTGAGCAAACAAGCCAGTTAGACACAGCCCTGGTCAGCCAAGCCAGAACAATGCAAGGCCCTGTAAGAGAGTAATGGGCCTTTAGTTACTCCAGTGAAACAAATTAAAGCCCGCCGGAACTAGGCCGGTATTGAGCTCACCTTCCTAGACACACACACACACACACACACAGAGGAAAGAGAGAGAGAGAGAGTGAGAGAAATACGTCTACTACTAGCTAAGACTTTTTTTTTTTTTTGCTAAACAGTCATCTTCTGTTTCACTCCTGACAATAGTTCCGATTTTTAAAAAATTGTCTGTTTTTTTTATATGTGTTTCATGCGTGTATGGTTTGAGGTTTAGGGTAAAGGATCGGGGTTTAGGTTCACTTTTTATAGAGCTTGTATCAACTTACTTTGTCTAACTGTCTATCTGTCGGTCAGTCTGGTAAAAAGTTCGAACATGTTTCTTCTCCAATTTTTTTTATTTCGGATCAAGTTATAACCTTGCACAATTATTCATTGAACCTGACAAGACATGAATCATTCAAACAAATTAACCAATTAGTTAATTAATTGTTGGTGATTAAAATATTTTGTTTGATGTCGAAATAAGGGGAATAAATGCTACTTACCGAGAGATGTGGATGTATATATGGATTTAATCCTCTTATTACGTTTCGACACTTTTCTCACCCACTTCCCGTTCTCGGATCAAGTTGAAATTTTGCAGACTTATTCATGATAATACACGAATCAATTCGAAAATTAACCAATTAGTTAATCCATGGTTAATCATTTAGTACTAATTAATTAATGTTGTTTCATAAAGTATTCTTTTTTCTATTGTATGTTCTTTCCTCAAGTCTGAGAGTTTTATCAATCATACATTTCTCTATCGTCCGAGTTGGACTAGAAATCATTGTAAAGGCTACTGGCTTCAGAAAGAGATTCAATATTCAAAAAAAAAAAAAAAGGAATTAAATATTCACACAATTTTTACCGACAAACACAAAGTTTAAAACAAGGTTCTATCTTATCTTATCTTATCTTATATAATACAGACGTTACTTCAAAAAAGAAGATGATTACGTCCTACGCGTCATGCATTCAGTCATGCATGTTAACCAATGACTTAAATTCTGCCAAGTCACTGGTTTTCCTGGCTAGCTCTGGTAACCCATTCCATGCTCTAATAGCACTAGGGAAGAAGGAGTATTTGTACAAATTTTTCCGGCTTTGCATACATAAATAGCGGAATGTCCACAAAAAATTATTAGTGATTCTAAAAATATGCATATCAAATGTTACCATTCCTCAAAAGAAGAGAAATAAAATCTTACCTTGAAAAAAGAATCATTAAAAAAAGGTAAATATTTATTATCATAGTGTGTTTTAAAAACCTAGTATGCGCAAACGTACAATCATTTGTTTTTAAAACAATGTTTAAGGAAACTTGTGCTAATCCCTTCCGTACCGGTACAGAAAGTGTTTTGTATAACAATATGCAAGTACGATTGATACGCTGGGTCCGCCTACGAGTTTGTGTATCAGAATGCTCCTCACCGACTACAATGGACGAACAACTTGGTATTTTATATCCGACCCATTTCTTATATTATTTAATAAAGCATTTAGAATTCTGTAAATTTCTTGACATACCAACTGTACAATGTACTCTCGTTTACAGTAAATGTACTGCACTTTTAAAAGTATCTATAACAATGTATTAAATATACCAAAACACTTTTTACCAATGGGATGCGGGGTGCGTGATACCGACCCCAGTGACGCCACTGCACTATTACAATGGACAACAGTGCATATCCACTATTATATGTTGATGTATAAAATTAACTACTATCTAGAACAATATAATATAATAAATAGCAACACTGCAACATACTACAATGTAGAATAAATCATACAGAATTCTACATAGATAAGGTGTACCCCTGATATCTATGGGGGCGGATGACGTAACACTCATGTTAGGTACTTAGCGTTGCGACGTACCATAGTTTGACGGACTTTGAACGCGACATTTAGTGACGTCACGGATGGTGAGGTTTAGTTTATGTATGTTATTTTATTCAGTATGTTTTAGAACTTCAAGGTGACAACATCTACTATTGACGGAGACTCGACCGTGGCCCGTTATGTATTAAACGCTACTAAATTGTTGAACTGTCTGAAATTAGTTCTTCATCTGTTCTTTTAATGATTTATCTTTGCATGGAACTTGCATAATACGCCAGTACAAGACACTGAAACACATTCCTGAGTAATTGTCAAAGTTAGACACACACATATCGACTATTGCAAAGCCACCATTACACTCATCTGTTTTATGGTCAACTGTTAGCTAGGATGTCATGTGGCCAGCACAACGATCAACCAACTTTATTTCCACAACTTGTGTCAGATACCTATTGGACTTACCTGGAGTTTGGCGGGTGCTAAAATCCTTAGTTCAAACTCCCAGTCGACATTGGAACTCGTAACCTCAGCGCTTTACCTCTAGGTCTTTACTCACCAACAACTTCGGGATTTCATTCTTGGTTTAAAGAGCACTGTAGTGACCTAATTTACTTAAGAGATTGTTACTTTTGTAAATAAATATATTGCGCATTGTTTTTAGCGACGGACAAAGTAGTGACGTAATAAGACAGACGAGTGGGTGCATGATAGGAGAAGAATATGTCTAGGGCTTGTAGAGAGATGTCTAGTGAACAGTCAGCGAATTAAACGAAGGACAGAGAGACAAGACGATCACCCCCATCAGTAAATAAACATCAGTTGAAGTCTTCATAAGTTTTATTAAGTATATAGTTAATTGTTGTGTCCCATGGATGATTTAGGACTCGCGTTTAGAATAAGTGAAATAGATCTAGATCTAGTATCAAACAGACAAGTCCAAGTCAGAGTATACATGATCACTATTCCCTATTGCTTCTTCTTAAAGCATAAGATGGCACCGTCTTCAGATATATATTTATATAAATATATTAGCTCAAAACATTAGCTTTAAAATCAAAAACTTTGATTTTCTTCCGAGAAAAGTAAACTAGTTAAAATCCAAAACACATTACCGCTTGTGTGTGTTTTCATTTTTTGTTAATTGTTTCGGCTTAGTGAGTTTTAAATTAGACATGTTTTTTTTTATAGAAAATGCAGTCTTCGCTAAGTTATTATAGAAAACAAATAGGGCACGCTGACTTGATCAATTATATTTCTTGGCACGGATCAGGGAGGCGATTGTTAGGACAATTAAAGGGACTTCTTCGAAAATTTCAATTTCACCCTCACATTCTAGGAGACACCCCGCTTTCTAGGGAAAGGGGGGACCCTCGCTTTCCTCTAGGCAGTATCATCCGTTTTACTGGGCCGCCCATACAATGCGGTTTAATCACTTTGATCCCTGAATGAAATAATGTTCGACTCCCGACACGTGCAGAGTGCGAAAGAGTCTGCATGTCCAGAATTGGCGCAAACAAAATGAAGTCTGACTCCCGGTTATCCCAGGCCCCATGTTCCATAATGAACTGGAGCTCTGGCTTGAGTTCTCTCCCATGTAACATAATGAACTCGCTCTGCGAGATAACTCTTGTCTCTTCTCTCCCCCTCCCCCCCCTCGTTCAATTCAATGAATCTCGAGGGCTGTGGGAGGGAAGGGACCCCCGAAACCGAGTCGATGGATCCCCATCTCCATACTATTCAAACTCCGATTGGAGAACTGGCGAACGGAAGTGAGCGCGGCTCCATCTTGAAGTACAAGAAAGGCGCGTGCGGTGCCAGGGGGAGGCAACCCGCTATGACAATGTTCTGTTTCCTGCTCGTACTGCGTGATGTGCCACCCTCGGGCCATCGCTTATCCCCATCGAGGACTGAACACGGAGGGGATATTGCACCAAGACGAGTGGCTAATTTCGCAGCCCATTTCAAAGCCTGCTCATTAAACGGCTTATAACACTTAAGGTCAGTTTCATAAAGCCCACGCCCACCCTCCCACTTAATGGTCAATCTGTTGTAGTCTATCAGACCCAAAAAAAAATATTTTTGATTTATAATTCATTGTTTGAAGAGTGTTAACAACCAAGTTTTAATGTTACCTTTTGATCTAACAAAAGTTATAATCTATTCTTTGTCTCATTCACCTCTTTTTTATCTTATATATTGCAGACGTTTCCTCAAAAGAGGAGACAATTATGTCTTACAGGTCGGTATCTTGTAAATCTAGCCATGCATGTTCATTACAGACTAAAACAAGTCATTGGTTTTTCTGGCTTTTTCAGGTAACCCGTTCCACGCTCTAATGGCACTAGGAAAAAAAGCAGTATTTGTATGAATTAGTCCTAGCTTATGGAACTAGAAATGTGCCTTTATCTGTGTATTTTGTTTTTAGTATTGCATGTATACGCTTATCTAGTCAATTCTCTTTCACTCTATGTTCATTCTTTTTCGCTTTTTGACAATTTTTAATTTTTATATTTCGTAGAAAAAATATTTCATTATATTCTACTTCTAGCTTTTATTCGACCCAGTAGATGATAGTTGTTAAATAAAAAAAATGTCTTTGCTGTATTGGTTTCCTAGTGTCAAGTTCAGCCAGTCGATATCAAATCATTGAATGCATTTACTGATGCACCAAGTATGAGACAGAAAAAAGATTTGTAAATTGTTTTCTGGGTCCATAAATTTTTAACAGCAATGTAATAATACATACATTCGTTCTCTTCTCCTGATCGTGCGCATTCTGTATCGGCTCATATGATATACTGTAAATAATAGAATATGCATCCTCTGTTTGGGACCCCTCAACTCAAGTAAACATTAAGAAAATGGAACAGACACAAAATAGAGCATTGAGATTCATAACAAACGAATATTCACATTTGACTAGAGTAACACCTTTAGTAAAATCACTAAATTTAGAAAGCCTTCAGGACAGAAGACTCAAAAGTAAAGTAGCAATTATACATAAAACGCTGAACCATAATCTTCAAATACAAAAACAAAATTTAATAATATACTCTGAAAGACACAAAGATAAAGGCACATTTCTCGTCTCATATGCGTGGACAAATTTGTACAAATACTCCTTCTTCCCTAGTGCTATTAGAGCATGGAATGGGTTGCCTGAGCTAGCCAGGAAAACCAGTACTTGGCAGAATTAAAGTCATTGGTTAATATGCATGACTAAATGCATGACGCGTAGGACGTAATCATCTTCTTTTTTGAAGTAACGTCTGTATTATATAAGATAAGATAAGATAATAACAAAAATAGGAAAATGTTTTTCTAAAGCTAATATAAAAATAATTTAGAATGCTGTAGCAATGTACTCACGATATTGATTTGATTTAATATAAAATGTCCTATAAAAGCGAGCAAGTACATTTAAATTTACTTAGTTACATGCCGAGACCGTTTTCCCCCTACTAGGAATCTTACATTTCATCAAAAATACCTTACATTTCATCAATGTATATTACATTTAACCAATGTATCTTAAATTGTACAAATGTATCTAACAATTCACCAATATATCTTAAACTTCACAATATTTCATCAGTGTATCTTAGATTTTGCCAATGTATCTTACAATTTTATCAATGTATCTTACATTTCACCACATTTCACCAATGTATCCTTCATTTTACTAATGTATCTTACATTTCAGTAATTTTTTTAAAATCTCATCAACGTATTTTACATTTTATCACATCTCACCAATGTATCTTACATTTCATTAATGTATCTTACTTCTTACCAATGTATTTTACATTTAAAAACATCTCACCGATATATATTAAATTTCACCAATGTATCTTACAATTCACCAAGGTAGCTTACATTTCACCAACTTATCTTACGTTTAACAACATGTCAACAGTGAATCTTACATTTCATTAATGTATCATATATTGAACCAATTTACTTACATTTAACCACGTTTCACCAATATAGCTTACATTTTTCAATGTATCTTGCAGTTAACCATATTTCATCTTTGTTTCTTACATTTCACCAGTGTCTCTTACATGTCATTACATTTCACCAATGTACAATTTTACCAATGTATCTTACATTTCACCAATGTATTTTAAATTTCACCAATGTATCTTACATTTCACCGTGTTGTAAGAGGTATCGTTCCCTCTATACAATTTCCCATCGTATTTCAGATAAAAGATTTTTAAAAACAATTTCAAATGTTTTATCTATTATTGAAAGCAGAAAGAACAAGATTACAAAGAGAGTTTGTGTTGTCACACAAACTTAGAGGCGGCCCCCATCGAAGTCACCAATGGACTAGGAATATTTAAGCCATAGTCTTGTTTTGATCGTTGAAATTAATAAAATTGTAAAAAAATCATTTAGTGTTGTTGTTTTTTCCACATAAAAGCAAATAGGACAACACTTCGTCTTTACTGATCACCTAAAAACAGAATGGAAACCTCCCTGACAGTGTCGGTGGCACCTGGTGCGGTGTCATCCCTTACCATTAACTTTCTTCAAATATGTTCCAATAAACACAATTGCTAGTTAGTTCTTGTTGTTGAACAAATACAGTGAGCTGATTACCTACTATTATTGATTTTTACTGAAATATAAAATAAGTGTCAATTCTATTATAAAATCCCACTGTTTATGACATTTATTCAAATTTTATTGCAAATTTTACAATGATATTTAATTAAAATAAGAAACAGACTTAACATCCCCTGAACAGGTTTCCTTTGTTATACTTTAAGACAGAAATGGTATAACGTTGTGCTTTGTCATTTAAGCTTAAACTACCATCTAGACGTGTCTAGGCATGTTTGAGCATATATCTAGAGATTTTAACGTAATTATCTTTTCCGATGTGACTGCTTTTGCCAAGATATAATTTTTTCAACTTGGTTGTCATCCCCAGAATGGTTTCAACCGGTGCGACCTCACCCTTCGCACCCCCCCCCCCTAGTGACGCTACTGCTCCCAGATACGTACCTCTCCCCAACAATTTCGATTAATATATTGGAGTAGACGGGCTAGGAAATAAAAAAAGAATAACCCACACAACTAACCGGTTTCCCATGCGAACAGCAGAGTGCACTATTTCCCACTAGTAGGCCTACTAATCCTGATCATAATCGCTATATCTACTTTATAGGTCTAGACTAGATCTAGAATATAGAATATATATATAGAGTCTAGAGCAGCACTAAATCTAGATGTCTAAACTAGCTCTAGATGTAGTCTAGATATCTATGTCTAGACCTAGAATCTAGACTAGGTCTAGATCAAGATCTAGAACTAAATTTAGAATCCAGATTAGATCTAGATTCTAGACTAGACCTAGAATCTAGATATATAATCTAGTCCTAGAATAAAATTCGTATGACTTTGCACGTTTAACGTTCGACACCCGACTCGGGCAGAGTTGTGTTTACTGAGCGCCTAAAGGCAGCAAGAAAACCAACTCCTAGATACCCCCCCCCCCCCCAACTGGTCCACAAATGAGATTGGACCAAAAGCGCTATGAGCATGCTATAAGCATGAAAGTAGCGCTATATAAAAGCTATAACAATAATCTTAAAATTACTAGACTTAAAGTTAAGCCAATATTATGATCAGGAATAGTAGGCCTACTACTGGATAATGATGCACTATGCTGTTTGCATCACATTCACTTCTTAATGTGATACTACTGTTTACATAATAAATAAACATAGGCTACACCCCCTAAGCTGTAAGAAGATAAACTATTTCCTTAATAATTTATACATGTAAATTTTGTTCAAATCGTTTAATGCGTTTAAACCTAAATCTAGATCTACATCTGGCCTCTATTGAGTCTAATTTTGGTTGTTGTAGAGTGCGAGCCTATAATGAGGATATAAAAATAGCTCGTTGTTTGTTTTTTTTAACTTTTAACTAAAACGATGTTACGTATTAAAATTATTTTTTAAAAACAACATTTGAATCAGTATTCTATTTTATAATGATCCATTTTCCATTGCGACCTTAGATGCAATTTTTTTTTACCAATGCGCGAATCCATGAATGAAAGTTGATTTATTAATAAAGAAGTCTGTGACTTAAAAAAAAAACAAAAAAAAACACATACCTCCCCTGAAGTTTTTCATTGAAAACTTTGAATGATCTAAAATATCATAATGTCCGATTTTCATTTTCTTTTCTAGTTTCTGAGATCTAAACGGGACGGACTGACAGACGGACGGACAGACAGGCCACACAAAACTAATAGCGTCTTTTCCCCATTTGGAGGACGCTTTAAAGAAAAAGTTACCAAATATTTTAAAAAAAAATGAATTTACTTTAAACAACGTATTGGTTATCGTTCCTTGCAAGAAAAAAAAAAGGGGGGGGGGGAGGGGTTGTCTCCCATTAACATTAGGCCACGACGCAACGTTCTGACAAGCCTGATGATGAATTTAGGAACAATCTTTTCCGGTGACATTTTCTTTCCTTTCTCTGCCATTGCTGGAGTATCATGGCCGTGATCTGGATTTTTTTTTCAGAGCATTCTAATTATCATAACAGCACCTGCCTCTGTGTAGTAACCTACTTAGGAAATACATGGACATAGTGGGGATTGTGCATTATTATGGTAGGCACCTCTTTGGGGGTACACAGATGAAGATTTAAATCAATGTGAAGTTGTTGGTCAGATTTTGGATTTAAAAATAAAAAAAGAAAAGAAAATATTTGTTACGCTTTGCTTTTCTTTGGGTCTTGAAGGCCTTTTTTTCAATTTCTATTTTGGACTCTGGAATCCGGTCTGGTTTTTTAAGCCGGGTGAAATAATATCTTTAATAGGTTTACAATTTAACATGCTTATTATCATAAGAAATACAGCCTTCTCTAACATAGATAAAGAACAGAAAGTGATATGGAGAACAAACGTAAAAATAAGATTAAAAAGTTTGGAGAAGATTTTGAAGTTCAGCATCAGCGATGTCATGGACGCCATATAGAAAGATCACTGTTGCCAACTAAAGAATACAAATTACGATTTGTTACAAGCGACAAAGCTTAGAAAAAATATTATACATCTTTTAAACTAAAGCGATTACCAACACTGCCTATAGTCTGTACAACGAATACACCAAAATGCTAACTATTCATAGCTATCCGCCGTAGATGAAAATTTCCAGCATATCCTTGTAACTTATTTAATTGTTATCGATTTAAGGATCTTAGTGTTGCCTATTTTTTTTATTTCCCTTGTCTGTCCTAGACTTGCCTCGTTAACTCCCAGAGTATGTAAGTAAGCCCACTGCAGTGACAGTTCCCTTGTCTGTTCTGGACTTGGCTTGTTAACTCCCAGAGTATGTAAGTAAGCTCATTGCAGTGACAGTTCCCTTGTCTGTTCTGGACTTGGCTTGTAAACTCCCTGGTATGTAAGTAAGCCCACTGCAGTGACAGTGGACCAAGTTTTTACAGCTTCACTACGGCCCATGCCTCGCCGTGTAATAAATAACTCGTCTTGAGCTCGACTCAATGAAAACAACCTCCCGTGCAAAATGGTGGAGGCGGTTATGGCAGCCCACCCAGATACTATATTCCAGGCGATCACCGTCATGGGCGTTAAAGCGTGAAATCGGGCAAATCAAACGATTTTCTTTTCAGGTGATCTGGAGGGAGAGGGGGTGGGGGGGGGGGGGCTGAGGATGCTAGCTTGTGAAGACATTATATTGTCCCCAGGCAACCAAGCGTGGAGGGTGACTTTTTTTTTTTCGCTTCTTTCCTGTCATATAATTTGAACATGATGTTTTTTTCCCCGCTTTTCAAAAGTTGTACAGGATTTGCTCTTGAACGCCTAAACTACTTAACTGAAGGCTTTACCTCTCACTGTGTCATAAATGTCAACATTCTAACCACTCGAGAAAGGTCCAGTAGGTCACGTGACCCTTACTGCCCTTTCCCGACAATGTTTTCTCAGCTCTCGGGAAGAAAGACAAATAATTTCGGCGATATTATTATTATACAATAATTAAATTGAGAATCAAAACAGGGCTTACATTGATGTCGTAGAAAGTAGGTTCGGTACAATGTTCTAGAGACGGAAAGATCCTTAAGCTCAGGGTGAGTATGTGGTTTCCCTAGTTGCAAAGATAAATAGCTTTCATGGAACCAAAACTTAATAGATGAGTGGATTCTGAAATGTAGATCTGAACACAATAGATGGGTGGATTCTGAAATGTAGATCTGAACACAATAGATGGGTGGATTCTGAAATGTAGATATAAACATATTAGATGAGTGGATTCTGAAATGTAGATCAGAACATATTAGATGGGTGGATTCTATAATGTAGATCTAAACATATTAAATGAGTGGATTCTGAAATGTTGATCTAAACATATTAGTTGGTATCTATTATGACCCAAGGACTGGGAAACAAAAGATTCATCAAAGTCTACAGGTACCTTATGGTAACACACTGGGATCCAGTTTACTCTCCCTGTTACCATTACTCTACTTCCACGGACTTTTCCACAAAGGGCGCCACTATGAGATTGTAAAACAATTTACATTTTTTCGGATAATCCTTCAGAGTTTAGGATAAACTACTTTCTAGTCGAAACCTCCCGAAGTAGGACTGAGGATGGAAGCGGGCAGGGTGTGAACCCGGACCATCGAGACAACTGAACGACAGTCCAGCATGCAAACCACATAACCAGGAAGAGCTGGTATACCTGTGGATCAGTAAGCGAGTTGCTTCCATTGCTCTTATTTAAGGTCTTTACACCTAGCCCCCGATATGACGTCACTCTTGGGGTGTGAATAGCTTCAGTATTCACGAGCACAATAAGTTATACAAGTCTAGGTGTGAATAAAAAAAAAATTGTTACTCAATGGGCTTTGGCTCTGCACCCACACCCACACAAACACACACCCTCCCACACACACCCACACAAACTCATATACACGATTCGTCGCCCCCATGTTCCTGCGGTCCATTCTTTTCACTATAATGACACGTTCAATATCAATTAGGAAATGCCGGGAAAGGTGAAGCTGGTGCGAACGAATAGAGAGTAAGACTTCCAAATGTGAGAAGATTACGTGGACAAAAAAAAAAGGAGGGGGAAGGTGAATTGGGGGGGGGGGGGGACCTGCCAGTGAAGACTATATTAAGATCAGGTTAAAAATAGTATTAACTTTTTCCCACCTAGTCTGCAATATCTAAGAGACGCTTAAGACATAACGTATTTAAGACAGAGACCCGGATGTGGTAGGTCTCAGAAGTGAGTCAAAATCGATAATTATTTTTAAAAGAAAAAGTTTTTCTGCCTGTCACCTCATGAGTAGCGCCAAATGAAGTGTGACATCAATAGCTGAGTCCCCGATTTGTCATGAGTTGTTTTGTTCTGTTTTTTTTTTTCTTTTAGCTCAAGTTTTTATTTGTATTGTAACATTGGAGTGTCTCCAGTGCACTGCTGTAAACGAGATTTGACCTTGCATTTTTTATATCCTTATAACCTTTGACTTACTTAAGTATTTCATTTGAATAGGAAGAAGGAGAAAGAAAAGAAAGAAAGAATTATGTGATTCTTTAACTCTTTCTCTCCTAACTGACGATACCAACGTTGATTCCACTAGAATGTGGTAAATAATTACGGAGAGAAAGAGTTAAACCAAACAATCAATGAAGATGGTTTTTTTTTTTTTTTTTTTAAGATAAATATGTTCTCTTCAGACAATCGACCAGCTTTGACAGAAGGCAATATAGGCGTTCGGGCAAATGCCCTGTGGGCCGGTACCCAATCGGGCTGGTAGGGCCACCTAAAGGGTCTCATGAATGCCACTATAGAAAGTATGAAATTGTCAAAGGTTTTATGGCATTCTCTTGTAAAAGGGGCCCTCTGAGCGTCGTATTAAAACAACAAACACCTTTAACAGACTCTACAGTGTAATGCTAATTTAATCTAACACATTTTCCGAAATAATGTAATAGTAGACAATGCTGCTACTAGGATTCATCCTTTAAGGGCCTACCACACTTAGCCATTAAAAAGCAGCATATTGCCTATATTCATTTCTTATAAAGATATAGAGTTCACTGTATACATGCCTAGTTAGCGGTACATTATCAAATTTAACAAAATGATTTTGAGGGCAGGTAGAACTAGAGTTAGATACCCATCATATGATATACAAGTTATGGGCTGAATGGTATAAAAATGCCCGGGCCGATTTTGACACCCAGTCCGTCCCTGTTTGACAGCATCCAACATCAGATACTTTGGCAGCATACAACATCAAGTTACTTTGGCCGCATATAACATCAGATTACTTTGACAGCATGCAACATTAGATTACTTTAGCAGCATAAAACATCAGATTTTTTGGGCAGCATACAACATCAGATACTTTGGCAGCATACAACATAGGATACTTTGGCAGCATATAGCATCAGATTACTTTGACAGCATAAAACATCAGATACTGTGGCAGCATAAAACAATAGATACTTTGGCAGCCCACAGCATCAGATTACTTTGACAGCATACATCATCAGATACTTTCGCAGCCCACAACATCAGATTACTTTGTCAGTATACAACGTCAGATTATTTTGGCAGCATACAATATCAGATTATTTTGGCAGTATACAATACCAGATTATTTTGGCCACATACAATGTCAGATTACTTTGACGACATACAATGTCAGATTACTTTGACGACATACAATGTCAGATTACTTTGACGACATACAATGTCAGATTACTTTGACGACATACAATGTCAGATTACTTTGACGACATACAATGTCAGATTACTTTGACGACATACAATGTCAGATTACTTTGACGACATATAATGTCAATTTACTTTGATGATATACAATGTCAGATTCTTGGCAGGTAGGACAAGTCAAAGATGGTTTAATGGAGTTTCATCAACTCCATAACCTGATCTCAGACCTCATTAAGACTCCTGTATATCAGTATATCGTCTTCTTTGTTTCTCCACTGCGGATACAGAGAGACAACTTAAAGAATCGATGAACTAGACAAGTACTAAGTACTATTTTTGGAACAAACTGTATGAAATCATAAGGTCTATTGAGGTATGTATCTTGTTCACAGACTTAGTCTGTTATACAATTTGAATCCTTTTGAATTAGCTTAGTTTTTAAACTGGTGAACTGGACTTGAGATATTTGAATTCCTAGTTGACACTTTGCATAAATTCGGAGAGCATTCTCTTGAGGTGGATTTTCGTTTTTTCTCTCTTCCTGTCCAGATCAAACTCGGAAGGCGTCGTCTCAATAAAGTTGTCAAGCAGGCCAATGGTCAGTGCTGTGTTCAAATAATATTGGCCCACTTTACAGAAACAGCTACATACAATGGCCATCATCGCGCTCAATTTGGTCTCTCTGCTGTCCAGGCGGTGGGTCCATTCACTGGCACGCTGGCTGCAATAACATGCCCCCGACTGTCCCACCTGCCCCCCACATGACGGGGAGAAGGTTTTATGAAGTGGGTCTGAGATGGTGTCTGCGGGGGTGAGCACCACGATGGACACAACTGACTCATGGTCAGTTAGAGATCCATACTAATTATTTAGTTTCATTAAACAACACCGACTCCCCCGTCCTTCACTCGCTACCTACTTCTTGTACAGTCCATTCACTGCTCCAGGTCTGAATGTAGCCACTCGACTGACACTTACCACCCGGGAGCTAGCTAAAAACAGTTTCTATTTTGCTGGCTGCATGGAATGTTAAGTGCAGATAGTTGACAAGAGTAAGGAAAGAAAGTGCCCTGTCCAGTTCTACTCTCGTCTGCCCAATGTAATTAATATCTGAGTCGGCATTCATCTTTTATAATCAGACTATCATATCTTAAGATCACTCCGACAGAGCAATCAGTGTTAAACGATTAGCGTTTAACAAGAATCATTTAGCATTTAACAATAAGCATTTACCATGAATAAGTATCTGGGTTTTATTTGATTTCTCCTTTAACAGAATAAAACTACTAAGCAAGGCTAGATCTAGACAAATAGATTTATATGCGTGTAAGATTCTGTAAAAATGAACATGACTATGCAATGTCCGAATCGCAATTTATTTTCTCATGGGTTAATATCAAGTCTGGAGAATAAAAACAACACACGATGTGACCAATACAAATGTGACTTCAAAAATAGAAGATGATTACGTCCTACACGTGTTTCTAGGTCAATCGTGTCATGCATGTTAGCCAATGACCTAAATTCTGCCAAGTCATTGGTTTTCTTACTTTTTAGTACTACAGAATAGAAATTTGCTAAGCACTTCCGGTTTTACCTCATTTTTTTAGTTGGCAACCTTGAAGTTCAGTTAAGTGTCCTTGACATTGTTTAGTTTGTCGTGTGCATCCTGTTGACCTCACCAGCACTTCCTAAATGCTGTACACCGGATTCACCAAAAAGCTAGCTATTTAATTTATAGTTATCAGCCCTGTTTGAAAATGCCCAATAGATTTGATGGCTACCTTATTATTTAATATTCCAACATCTTTGCCACTAAGACGTTTTTATTTTTGTTTTAAATTAAGTACATTTACTTTTTACATCTTTTCTAAATACTTTTTTCATCAAAGAAAATAGATGGCTGTGTTAATGTGTGAACACCTGCTATTCATCATTAATAAACTATCTATCTATTGTCCAAATAACAAACTCTGGAGTATTTCAATTATCTCGAGTATTTCACATACCATGCTGTATGGGTCATTCTAATCCTATTCATTCTATTGTTCCAGTCTCAATCGCGTTAAGTTTCTCCGACTGTCCACCAGTTCACTCTCTCTCAAGTCTTCCGGACTACGGTAAGGACCTAATCTCTATTCTTCGGACACTGGTCATCATTCCGTGACCAAATCCCCACCATGTCTCCAAAAATCATTTGAACCTAATCAGATTATTCCCCCTTTCCTTTCTTCTCAGCGCCAGCGTCCCCCCCCCCCCCCCCCCCCCCTCAGTTCAAAGAACGCTGCAATCCGCCGGTATCGAGGACTTCCGCTTAATGGCTTTAGGGCGTGAACCCGAGATAGTAGTTGACTACATACACAGGTTGCCCTGTCGATAACCAGGTATTTAATGGCGAGGGGGGGGGGGGGTGACTTCATCGAATAAGATAATATTATATCTGGGCAGACTTTCCATTGTTATGACATAGACTACGAAGTTGATAAGTTTAGATCTAGTAATGTTCAATGCTAGTGGTACTGTTAGTGTAGATATGATGCATTTATTTTTAAGCGCTATAAATAGCAACGGAAACGTCCCTCCCCTCACTTTGTCTTTCCCACCCTCTCCCTTGCCTCGCTTTCGGTAAATGTCGAAATGTCAAGTCAGACACGATTTTTTTAAGATAGATTTCTGGAGGGCGTACCCAAAAAAAAAAAACCCAATTCAACATTTTACTTTCTTTATGTATAAACCTAAACCTTTGCGGTGTAAACTAAACATGGCGGCTATGCCACTGACCCATATAATATATGTCGACGATATGCTTGAGTACTTGAGTGAGTTCCAAGTGTACCCGGTAACCTCAAGTCCGGTCCAGTGCTAAAACTAATCGTACTGGCTACTTTCTCCTCATTCCACGATGCACAAGTGAAGAGCTTTCTAGAAAAAACACATCCAGTGTTTCTCTTCACAAAGCGCTCTGTCCAACCTTCGATCTCTTCTCTTTACTTCTTCCTTCTTTACACTACCATCTCCTATTGTAGTGCACTAAATTCTCCCATTCTGTCAAGCAGCGAGTTTTTCTTTCTTTCATCATGTTGTTTGGCTCAATGGACCACGGGATTACGCTGTATCCTATTGGGTGCTTGTGGTTATCGCCGAGCAATGGGGCCCGGTAAAGCCGGCTAAATGGCGCAGTGGAGAATCGATAGATCTGTATTGTGTCCATCGATTGTGTGCCCGGGCTGTGTTTGATGTCTGACTTGATGTCGAGACTTGTGCTCTAGACCTAGACATGGGATGAACATACCTACTTTAATAGCGACATGCGACGGACAATGTTGTGTTCTTTTATAGTCAGAGAGCGTTGGAATAGAATAGGGGGAAATAAAACAATACCTTACAAAATGCTCAACTTTAAGTGCTTCGTTTCCAAGGACAATAACTGAGATTTCAGTTTTCAAGATCTTTACAACTTTGCTTCCCTTTTATTTTTTGTACTTTAATATTTATACAGCTATTTTTCCTAAACTCAAGCCCTCATCCATATGTAATGTTTCACGAATCCCATCTATATGCATACATATTTTTTAACAGGATCTTATATCAACCTTTACTAGTATATATAATGTTTTTAACAGGATCCTATCTATATCAACCTTTACTAGTATACATATCTAACTAGATCATATCTATATCAATTATTGTTCATATATATATATTGTTTAACAGGCGGCTCCTATCTATATTATTGTAAATCAGAAACTCCATCATTATGTGGAACATTTACTTTACTTTAATAACCTTTCTTCCATATTCTGTTTCCATTCTTAATGACCCGGAAATCACTTCAAATCTAAGCAATGCTTTTTTTTTCCCTCCGTACAATTGGGTGGTATAAAAAGTTTTTGATCAAACAATGGAAGGTACCGTTTTTTCTTGAAATTAGTTCAAAATTCTGTAGATAATTTCCTTTCAGCTCTATGCACTTTTCCAGGCGAAGATCACATCGCTCCAACAGGCGATCAAATAAATAGTCAATAGAGTTCCTTCCCTTTACTAAGTGTAGTATAGAGATATCTATCTAACGATGCTATCACCCCCTTAGTAAACATGATTTTATGGATTCTACTATATACTAAACAATATTTAGGATTTTTCACCATTATATATATGCTTATTTATTTGATTGTCTATTGCATCGTATATAATAAACTGGTAGAGGCAGTAATGTATACAACTTTATTCAAGGAGTTTAAGGTTCAAAGCCCTACTACTAATGTTTTCACTTCCGCTATTGTTGTTATGTTTGCGCCTTGATTGTAGATCCGCCATTGCGCGTGAAGTACACTCACTATATTTAGCACACTACGTAATGATACATTTCTTTTTCTCCTGCATGTCCCAGGTCTTGACTTCGTCATTGTGGACGACAGACCCTGGAACAACTCTTTGAAAAGTCAAGCGATCTCAGCTGACCACTTGGCGGTCACTCTGAGCCGCCTCTAATGAACCCCCGCGCTCCCCCTGTTTGTGAGATGTAAACACGAAAGTCTATAGGACTTTTCTCTCTCTTAGGTCAGCGCAAACATTGAACATAATAGATAATCATTGTCCTAAATGAGTTCTTTCAATCGAGCGTCTCTACCCGCTGGTGACACAGGTTCTTTTCATCTTCTTTGTGGCCCCCCGCCACCCATACAGGTCTTAAGCCAAGTAGGAAACAGGTCTACTGGACAGGTCAATCGCCCAGGTAACTATAGCAACTGGATTTCTCTTACACCTTCAGTCAGTCAGCAGCGATCAACTTGCCCAACGCCAGACTTTGTACTTGATTCTAGCGTTATGCAGAGGCGTAGTCCAAGGGGGAGCACAACGCTCTGGGCGCAAGACTCAGGGGGGCGCCACTGGCAACCTATATTTCTATGTGATGTTCATGGAAAAAGGGGGGGGGCGCTAACAACGTACATTGCTTGGAGCTCACGGGCAGGTCAGCTCTGTATAATATGCATACATGTGTAAGCATGGTAAAATAATAGTTGATGCCAACGTTGTTGATTTCATCCCAAAATCTGTTTCCTGATACTTAGGTTTTATTTTTGTTCGTTTTTAGCTCGAAATTTCAATATAGGTCTATATAGTTTATTGAATGAAAAATTTTGTTAAAAAGTAGCACAATCTAGTTCACCTATGTACAAAATGTCAGAGTGACAATTTCTTCGTTGACGTTATGTGAACGTGACGTCGTCTCGAAACGTGACAAGATTTCCTAGCTGATCATTGAACACCAGGAGCTTTCAGTCAAGCATGGATTCAGCTGGGATCTAGAGGAGTTTTGAAAGAGAACAAATCCGTTAAAACGTATGGAAATGTCTCCTGCGCAGTACATGTTAGTACCGTACTTATTAAACTACCTGATAAATATTATTTGTTAGTTATAAAAAAAGGTTTGTTCATTTCTGACTATTCTTAAAGTAAAATATTTAAATTAAATTTATTTTCCTAGACAAACTAGTGTGGACTGTAAACACTTTTCTTTAGCAAATGCTATTTATAGCTTGGATAAATATTTTTTGTTTATTTATTTTGCATGAGTCCAGACCAGTTTGTCAAAACAAAAAAATGCCCGTAATGCGAGCCCTCTGTGTGATACTATTATATTGTTAGGCAATTTAAAATAAAAAATTAAAAAATGACTTTAAATAATACATAATTACCGACTGTCCTTATATGAAGAATTAATTTATTTCAGCTCAAGTTTTTAAACAATTGGACATTTTAGCGATAGATTTTCAATTCTGACAATGTCAAGGACGCTAAATTAAAAGATAGCTGCCAACTAAAAAATAAAAATTAGTTTGTGTGCTAAAAGCGATACATTTGAGTTTCTTCTTTACCTCACCTTCACCTATACTTTTGTCTGTTGAACCGTTGGGGCGCCACACATGATCTGTCAACCGTCTTTCTACATTCCTGTCTGTCTTTCGTCTTGGATCGAATTTCATTCATTGACAGGCCCGTCTTTTCTTTGACGTTGACTTCCCATCACTTTCTCTGTCTGCCTCTTCTTCTTTTTCCTGGTACTGTTCCGTGAACGAAGGTTTTTGCGAGCCCCGTGGGAACAAAAGTGCATAGAATTTATCGTAAGCCTTTTAACTAATCAACCCTTCTTGTGTTTTGTACACCGGATACACCAAACAGCTAGTTATTGATAGTTATCCACCATATATGAAAGTCTCCAGTACATAAAGGAACGTATTAGATCATATGGTTAGAACAAAAAGAAATGATTTTATTATACTTACTGACCAAAGAAAAAAAAACATTTTCCAATCCCTTAATATCTGAAGCATCTGCATCCTGTGACGTAATCAGTAATCAGAATGTGAAGGTCACATTGCGACGTTATGGAATACATATCTTTCATGACGCCACGTATCTTTCATAACCTCTCAACCTCATGGTCACCTGTTTGTTTCAGGAATTATCATTATCCATCACCCGGTCCCCTCCAAAAAATTGGTTCAAGCCTGATATTTCTGAGCTCCCAATTTATTTCAGTTTGTCATTCTCGTGAGTTTGAAGTCTGCATGCGCTTTGTTTACACGACTGCATGCCCTTGGTTTATAAGTTTGGTGTATTTACAACGCAGCACCCATTTTTAGACTTTGTTTGAAAGTCTTTGTACAAGTCTCCCTATAATTTGTTTGATATTTCTCCACACACTCACACAGTCCACATCTCCCATGAGTCCAGCCCTGGATCTCCAGTCGAACTATAATATCTCCCATCTCACGTGACCATCTTGTCATCCACTGGCCCGTCATCTGACACCTCAACACCAAGCGCACCCAATTCCTACAGCGTCCTTCGTTGCCTAGCAACCCAACGTGTGTAACACCCCCTTCCTCGCCCCCCCCCCTCGTCCACTACACCACTCCGGGCCAACCCCGAGTGCCGCTAACTAGGCTGAAAGCCTTTGGAGTCGCCAGTGTTTGCTTTGGTTTTTAGCGAGGCATAGAGTTCCTTACTAATGAGAGCTTTGGTCCTCTTCTCTCAGAGGTCTTTTTTTTTTTTTGTAATGGTAACCCCCCGACGACGCCAAGGTTTTAATACAAGATCCTCTTCTAAAAAAAAAATGGCTGCTTTAAATCTCTTTCTTGTTTTGTTTTCATGTAACTCTATATCTGTCGATGAAACCTATATAATGATAGAACGCATGATTTTCTGTTCTTTTAATGCGATATGTAATATGTTAGAAGGGGAGGATGAATTCGTTTGGGGGGGGGGGGGGGTGAAGAAGTGGCATGAACACACACACATACACACACGCACACCAACTCACACGTATAGCGAGGCCCTGGCATTAAATGTGTACGGGGCGATGGTCATTGTAGACACCGCTATTCAAACTGCCAATGTCCGCACAAGAATCGGCAATAATGAGGGATAATTTGAAATGGCGGTCAGTCCCGAGGCCAGGGACAATTATGAGAAAGATGTGAATGTAAATATGCCAGGTCCGTTGTCCGTTAAGGGAAGGTTTTTACTTTTGGTGTGGTGTTGGTCTTTAACGTGATGACTGTAAGATGAGCTGTCTGGCGTGTCAGAGCGCGACTTACTGCTCAAATTAAATAACCAGCGTCACCCAGCCCCCCAATATTCTTTCAAAAACCACAAAAAAAAAAAAAAAAGACTTTAGCAGTGACATTTGCAAATTGAGTTCTAGCCTATTTCATTTCATATGACGCCTTTTCAACACGAAATGAATGGTGTGGTGTCAGGAAGGAAAATAGACGAGTTTTATAAATGTATGCCATAAAGTCATACAGTAAAACAGAATTGATGTACTAGAGTTTTAGTACAGACTTACAAATCTTATTGACTAGACGAAAAAAGCAAAAACCAAACTTTCTACTATTGTTTAAAAAAAAGATTAACCTTAAAAAATGCTAGCCATAAGGCTGACCCGTTTCTGTAGCCAAAGATATTATCACGTTGTTTCAACTGTGTGCTGGTTTTCGTATCAAAACATTTTAGAACACCAAACAATGTCTACATTATTGTGTCATCCCATCAGGGACAGAATTAAGGGATTATCTGCCATCTTCACAGACACTAATTTGAAGGATGCATCTGTCATCACATCAAATATAAATTTGAGGGATGCATTTGTCATCAAATCAAACATAAACTTGAGGGATGCATCTGTCATCACATCAAATATAAATTTGAGGGATGATCTGTCATCACATCAAATATAAATTTGAGGGATGTATTTGTCATCACATCAAACATAAACTTGAGGGATGCATTTGTCATCACATCAAATATAAATTTGAGGGATGTATTTGTCATCACATCAAACATAAATTTGAGGGATGTATTTGTCATCACATCAAACATAAACTTGAGGGATGTATTTGTCATCACATCAAACATAAATTTGAGGGATGTATTTGTCATCACATCAAACATAAACTTGAGGGATGTATTTGTCATCACATCAAACATAAACTTGAGGGATGCATTTGTCATTACATTATAAATAAACTTGAGGGATGCATTAGTCATCACATCAAACATAAAATTGAAGGATTGAATACCGTAGACATCTCAATACTTAGGCCTTTGTAACCACTTATATTCTATTAATAATTATTACAATGTTAAAAGATAATTAATTGCCAAAGCTAGATGTAGTGCTATCAATGTAGAAAGATGGCAAGGCATCGAAAAGAGAGATTTGTATTTGAAGTGAACCAAGGAGGTTTGTGTCCCGTGCATTGAGGACTGTTGACCAGCCCTAGACTGCACACCAATCTCGCTCAAGAAAGATCACGTTGGTAAATAGGAATGGGATTCACTAGCTCTAAATATTGACACTAGAACCAGTCCCATAAGATTACTACAAGTTTGGTGGGAGTCCATAAAAGTCAATTGATAGAGACGAATGTTTGTTTTGTATTTGTTTTTTGCTTAACCCTTTCTTCTTTCTTTTTTTGTGTTTTCTCTTCCACTTTCCTTATAGCATTGGAAGTAAGTCCATGCATGTAGTCGGCAAGTGTGGAAGCCTTTGTGCGCTGAGTTTGAATCTGCTGTGTTGAGTGGTTATAGCTTAGTTTGTTTGGTTAAACGCAATAGATAAGAGACGCCTGTTGTATAAGTTTCTATGTGTGTATGTTTTAACTGAACGAGTCACCTTAAGGTGTTGGATTGCTTTGTGTGTTCCACTTAAGTTTGTGTTTGTGTTGAGGACTCAAATACCTGCAGAAGGAAAAAGACTTTGTTGTTGTTTTTTTTTTAATCTATGGATCGAGGTAGATAGGCTGTGTTTTTTTTTTAATCAGATAGACTAGGTTTTCTGTAAACTGACGATTGTATATTGTGGCCAGGTGCTCAGAAAGTTTCGATGCCAATTGTAGAAATGCCTTTTAGAATAACTCATTTTATTATGATTTATTTTATACCTTTAAGACCTACATTAAGAAACGTTGATCATTACGGCATGGTCCAAACATCTTGCAGGACAGGGAGAGGGAGTTGTAGCAGGCAGGTTCGGATTTACCTAAAGCCAACGCAGGCTATTGCTTAGGATCCCCAAGAAATACTTATATAGGCCAATAATCTCTGGACTTATAAAAGGTCACTAAAGTGCACCATATTTATCAACATGTCATTTAATATTTTTTAAAATTTATATTCATATATAATTTATATTGCTATCAAATATAATGTAAGCTTCACACTGTATGCGAAAAATAAATTAATGCTTCTATATAAGTTATAACATTGGCTGATAATTAACTCGTTTAATAATTGTAACCATTGTTAGGTTTTTCGTTTGTTTGTTTCGGTGAAGGAGGAAAGAGAATCTTTTGAAAGATTAAATGATTAAAAACATGAAACAAATCATCTCTTGGGAAATTTTAAAGGAAAAAATAAACCACAGAAACCACAACTGACATCCATTGATCCTAAAGTTTGTGAACATTCCAGAAGTCTGGGTCGTCTGTTTTGTGACACGTGATTAATTATTCATCGCAACATTACCAGAATTGTTAAGTGACGACCTGGTCATCTCCTTCCCTTGATACCGCGCGCTATTTACATATTTGCATAAAACGTCATACAGTTTTGAGTTCTATGGCTCTAGCCTTAAGCATCTCTCCCAGCGTTTACTCTAGAACTGAAACTTGGTAGAAGACACTGCACATCATGTGAATAGGACAGTGTCTTTAATTAGACACTTTGCACTGCTCGAATAGGTGCGTAGAACGAAGCTGACCGCAAAAACATAGACACGAATGTTTTACAAACAGAAGGCGATGACGATGGACAATAGACATGGACAAAAAAAGGTGTTGATCAGGTTTGACGTCCAATTCCCTGTTACCCTTAGGGCTTTTCAGACAACGCCTTCACTTCATAGGTACACTGCTCATGTTCTTTTTTCGTGATATGAATTATGCTTGGACTCAGAGGCGAAGATCATAGCTCTATCTAAGAGAACAGGCAGTCTTTGTGGCAATGAAACCCTAAAAGGGGCACTAACCCGGTGTGCTTTACTGGAAGGGGTGATAAGGGACATGAAAAGTCTTTTTTTTTTTGTAATTTATAAATTAACCCATAAACCCGAAAATGTTGGAATGAACCCCCCTTCCCGAACCACTCGCCGCTTATGATTTCTTTTCAGCCAACAAACATCGCAGATTTTTATAATAATATGAAGTGCCAATTTTAATAAGTGGGGGCGCATGGTAGAATTTGTGGGGATACAGCTACCCTCTTCATGCATAGAAAATACGAAAAACATGCAACCTCTTCATGCAACAATATAAATATTAATTATATATATTAAAATAGTAATAAATCTAAATGCAAAGCATGTTTGTGAAGAACAAAATAGAGTAGTCTGCTTGTAAATGTAATCACAATTTTTGTATCTTTAATATGTAGCCTATATTTGTTAAAAAGTATCTATATATATATAAATTATAATATGGAGGCCCCCATTAAGGGTGAAGATCTGGGCGGCTGCTCCGTCTTGCACTGTCCAAAGTCCGGCTCTGATAATACGTAATGGCATAGTTGTATGAAATCCTAATCGAGTATTTGTATTTTATCTGTAATCGAACATGCATTGACTATCCTCGGGGCTAGTCATCTAATTAAAGAGGTATCTTCTGTATTGAGTCGTTTCGTTTATTTACTTTATTTACTTTTCGCTTTTTTATTTTGCTTAATTTTTTTCCTACCACTTGTAATTTCATGTGTATGTGTGCGTGTGTGTATGTGTGTGTGTGTGTGTGTGTGTTTTCTGCATGCTCTGTGTGAATCATTTCAAGAGAATAATGCACGATCTTAAACAGACGATACAGCCAGAGAAATGTATCCTATACTGTTTTTTAAAAAAAACTTCCCCACAAGACGTTGCGCGCGTGCGAGCATGACTGTTGTATAGATGCTAGAGCTAATAAGAATAGAATGTGATAGAAAGAAGGAGCTGAATGGCTCTGCCGTCCATGGCCAAACAGCAAGAGACGGAGTTTGCCCTCAGGCACCTGGCGCCCCCTTGTGTGTGGTGTTTTTTGTGTGGCGTTCGCGCCCCCCACCTCTTGGTGTGGATGTGGATATAGTGTTTGCTCACATTGAGCGTCCTTCTGTGACTGCAGAACAAGATCCACATTGCTAATCGAAGCTCCGGCCTACGTGGTAGTACAGGAGATAGAGCTTCACTCCAAGAGTGATCTCTTATCGATGTTGCAATGAGAAGACTATTGTTAAGAACTTTGTAGTAGTTTAAAATTCATAAACAAAAAAAGGGTTAGATTGTTTTTGCATAATTTTCAATTGTGTGTGTGTGTGTGTGTGTTTGTTTTCAATCCTAACAATTATTTCTGGATATAAACAAAGTGAAAACAGCTAATTAAAAGCATTCATCTGATAATATTATGTTTGAATTACATTTAGGATAATTGCCTCCCCCCCCTCTCTCTCTCTCCCCCTCCCGTTTGGCACTTCCCCCCCTCTCTCTTTTTTTTCTTACCCACCTAAGAAGTTTGTTTCAGCCTCCCCCCTTTCCCCCAGACTCCTCAAAAAAAAAAAAAAAGATAAATTTAAACAAGATTTTTCCTAATATTTGACTCAATACACAGAAAACACAATACAACAAAAATTATTACAAATATTGAAAACGTCCATGTTGACATCTTACAGGCTTATCCTTTGATTTCATAGTCATAGAGCATTCTGCTAGGCTTTGAAAACAAAATATCTATAGTATATTGTATTTGCATACAGCCTCTGTTTTAAGCGGCTCCCGAACGGGAATAGCCGCTATTAGTTTAGATCTTAGAAACTAGAAAATATATTGAAAATCCGATATCACGATATTTTTAGATCTTTCAAAGATTAGATGCAATGGTTTCTTTTGCTTTTTTTGTGTGTGTTTGTTGTTGGTTTTGTTGTGGTTTTTTTTTTTCAAAAAATTTGAAATCAACTATGCAAGCAGATTTTTTATTAAACTATACCATTTTTACAACAATTCACTATAAATAGTAAAAAAAAAAAAACAGGGAGACTATTTAGTAAGGGAGGTGACAATTTAGCACATTTATAACACAAACGGTTTTAGATTTTTTTTTTAAACATGTCTTTTTTTAAATTTGAATTTCAAAATTAATACTTTCTGTCCTACCAGCTACTTAAATTTTCGAACAAAATGTTGTTGTTTTTTAAAGAGAAAATCTATTTAGTATGTATATAAGTCGAATATAATTTAATACACCAATTAATAAGTAGTGTTTCATAAAATATATGTGAATTGCCATGCCACACACATAAATTATAGTACTATAAATCAGCTAGTTTTCTAGTTCATAGTAACTGAAATTCTTTCTGAAAATATTGAAACCTTCCTTTTTACCTGCATGAGGGGACCAACTTTGAGTTTATGTCTTTGTAACCTTGTTTTATTTCATGTTGCTGTTAGTTTATCTTTAAATTTGAGGATTTACTAATTGACTTATTTTGAACATTAATTTTTAAAGCTGGTTGTTGTTTTTTTTTGTACATGATTCAAATAATATCCAATAACAAAACAGAGAAATACATATAAATCTTTATAAATAAAGATAGTAAAAGAAAAAGGAACAATGCTTTGGTCACTTAATGTCTAGTTTAATCCCCTTCTTCCTATAGTACAGACATTGTTTGGTATAGATCTCTTTCCAAAAACATTATATTTATATACACATCATGACAGAATACATAAGGATAGCTTGTATCTACACAGACTATTGCAGCATCCAAAGAACAACAAGGTGATCTACACATATGACGTCTCGCAAGGTGGTGTACAGATACGACGTCATCTCCATTCATCCACACTAAAACATAATAAATTGTCACCCAGTCTCCTAGTGTCAGTGTCATAGTGTCATTGTCATTTTCCCTAGGGACGTAGCAGGCCATTAGAGGGTATGAACCACTTCAAGGGCCCCTTTTTTTGTTTTTCATCTAGTTAATTTCCTTGAAACGCCTACAACGTCATGTATTTGTATCATCTGTCAGTGTCATGTTTGCACTAAATGTTATGTATTGTGTACAGCGTTTTACATATGTCATTTAGTAAATGTCAAGAGTACTCCAAAATGTCATTTCAGTCTGGGACATCCAGGTGTTGAGTACTGAATGCCACAAACACACTAAAGGTACAGCGACCATTTAGGTCTATGAGATAAAATTAGATAGTACCGTGAACATTCTGCAATGAGTAAAATTACACGAGGGGGTGGGAAGTGGGAGGGGGGTAAATGCCCTTTCAGAGACTGCTGTCCATCACACAATCATCTTCTAGTTAACTCAGTGAGGACAATGAACTCCGTTGATATGTGTAGTAGAACTAACTAATGATCTGATTACAGTGGAATGGTCAGCGTAGATATGAAACCGAAGAGTTAACTGTTTTTAAAACCATGGTATCGTTACATTGAACAAGATATGCTCTCTCCTCTCAAAATTAACAAAAAAGGATTATAATTCACACATAATTAATAAATAATCTCTGGCTAACAAATTGCTATGTACTGGCCTCGTATACTATTTATTATTATTTTTATTTTTTTCAATCGCCAAGTTTTGGAAAGAAAAGAGGTAAAATAAATATGCCTAATACATACTAGAGTGCTCTTATTTTTTTTATTTTTTTTAAAATCGAAGTTGAATGTTAAAAACTTTGCTTCCCTCGGTTGGTTCGTTAACTAATTGTTGAACACACAATTCTAGGACATGCAGGGAGAAGGCTGTGGGTTAAATGCCGCCATTTACTTGGAATAAAAAAATGTATGCTTTCCTTTTTTTTTTTCTTCAATTCATATGAAAAAATGAAACTCTGACGAGTGGAAATATGACTTACCCTGTTTTAGCAATGTTGTTTTTTTTTTGGGGGGGGGGGGGGGGGGGGGAAAGTCAACAAAATGAATGACGTAGTACACATTAAGCTATGTATCTAAAAAATTTGTCGCTTTGACATTAAATCATTAACGAAAGTGCGACAGTTTCTTTTGCTGGTTACGGACCGTCAATGTCTAAAAAAATTTTCATAGGTCAGTGAGCCCGTCCGTAATCAATCCCCCCCCCCCCCACTTGTACCTTTTTTTTCCCATTCCTACAATACTTAGTTTTCTTATTTGTCATAAAAATATTGTTTTTCGGTTATGTGTTTGTTCGTTTGGTTTGATTTTAAAACTACGTCACATACAGAGGTTAGGTGAGAAGTAACTAGTACCTAATATCATCAGGCAGGAAGTGTACAAATACTAAAAGAACTGAAAAAAAAAAAAAGAAGCAATTTATAAAAAAAAAAAAATAAACAATACATTATAGCAAGCAACATGAGTATAAAATAAATATTTCCATCATTGTTCAATATCTTTGAGATAGGTAATGAATGCGCTGAATTCAAATACAAGTCTATTATATCACTATGTACATGTACAAGACTATGTACATATATAACGTATAAGTGCGGTGCTCTATAAGCGATCTGTACAATGATATATATCTTTGGTGTACTAGCAGGAGCATAACAAAATGTCTCGCGAGCCTCTGGGAATGTTTTTTTTTTCAAAATCTTTGACCGAGCCTGTACTGAGAAGCTCTTCAATATGTGTACTTTATTTTCTGTGTACCTTACACACAGGTTTATGTACACACAAACACAGCACAGTGATGAGAACAGCAAGAAATTGAGGACGATGGACAGACAATGTTATCAGGGGCGTAGCTGACCTTTATTTTGACTCAGACGTAAGAGTTTAAATAGTAACCCACCTCTGCCTCCCTCATCTGAGACCATTTGGTAAAAATTATTTTTGATGAATAGAACTAGGGAACCCTAATTTCCTTTCTGTAATCCAGCTACGCCTCTGATTAAAGTTCTTTCCGGAGAAAGGAACTTAAAAGGATGAAGAACATGAATATACATTCGTTGCAAGTCGTTGTAAAATCTATTGGAATTAATTAAACGCATTTTTTTTGGCCATGTCAATACCCAATCTGGGCACACCTTGTTGTCAGTTTTGACCTTTCTCGTACTTGCTTTTGTAGGAGATTTTAGAACAAAAATCTTCATGGAAAAAAAAAAGCAAAGTTCTACATCTTCATAGTTCAATGGAATATCTAATATAGATATTTTGTCGACTAATGCAACTGATTTAATGATTAGAGAAATAAAATAAGCCTTTTTTTTTAATTGGTGTGTGTTTTAATTTAAAGATAGAAATTGCGTTCTTAACTTCAAAATATATGCAAACATAAATACAAAATATGTTACACTAGTTATAAGATGTGTGGCAGACCAATGTGAAAGGAAATAGTGTTTATAAAATACGACGTTTTGCTTAAATAATATAGGAAAAAAAAACAAATCTTTGGAAATTTAAAGCTTGAAAATGTTGTTTTTTTTTTGTCTGAATCTCCGACCTGGGAGAGTTCCAAGAACTATCACGAGTATCTTTCAAATGTCATGGAGGTCACGTGACTGCTAGCCCCCCCCCCCCTTCCCGACCACAAACGAGATGACGTCATCTCGTGACGATATCACAACGTTTGATTGGCCAGTGTCCAAAGCACGTTGAACTGGACTTCAACTATTATACATGAGTGAGTCTCTCGCATGAAGAGAATCTTCTTGAGTTTTCAAGCAGCACGAATTAAGCTTTAAAACGTTTCAAGGTATGTGCTGATAGCTAATGTGCATGTATGTGGTGGTTCTCGGAGGAGCGAGAAATTTGGACATGGGGAAAGTTTGGGTTCGAGGCTTAAACGTCTCTGACAGCAGGAACATTGTAGGAGGAGCCTTGGTTGCTGTAAAAGTTGTTCTCATACGATCGGTTGTTATACTGATCGCATTTGGGAGGGCTGAAGCTGCTCCTCGTGGTGGCCTGATGTCATAAGTCCACGGTGGACTGGTACGCTTTGTAGTAACCGCCGGCATCATGGTGGTTGCCCATGACTGGAGGAGAGGAGTCTTTCACCATGGTGAGAGGTGACATTTGGGTGTAGGCGCCGTAGCCCATCGTGTCGTAGAATGGTTTCATGTCCAGCTTGTTGCTCTCGGACATTAAGTTGTTGATGGAGAACGGGTGGTTGAAGGAATGGTTGGGGTTCAGCTGGTGCATGCCTGGATGATGGTGCTGATGATGTGGGTGGTAGTGACCTGAAGGGTAGTGGAAGCCCAGCGACTGCCCGTAATCCTGGGTGTTCAGAGATCGGAGATCGGCGCTCGGTACGCCGTGGTGGTAGGGGAGGGATGTCTGAGAGGCGATGGGAGTGTGGCACACCTGGGGAGGGAGGCTCTGTGCCGGGGGAGGGTGCGAGATGTCCTGTGGGTGAGGGGAGGAGTTGGACATGACCTCTGATTTCAGCTGGACAGGCGCTGAGTTCTGGTGCTGCTGAGCTTGAAGGTGCTGCTGATGGTGAGACGGTTGCTGGTGATGATCTTGAGGTCGTGGTGGCGTATGGGGCGTGGGGTGAGAGTGGTGCTGGTGCCCACCAGGAATGGGAGAGCTCATCGGGCTGTGATCGTCCCCAGACTGATTGCTCTCGTCGTGGTTAAGACTTGAGTCATCGTGAGTCCGGTCCGAGTTAGACGTCTGCCGGATCATTTCCTTCTTGGGACACTTAAACCTCTTCTGTCGTCGAAGGTAACATCCGTTTTCAAACATGTTCCCAGAGTCTGGGTGCAGGGCCCAGTAGCTGCCTTTCCCGGGCCTGTCTGGCGTGCGCGGGACTTTCACAAAGCAGTCGTTAAAGGAGAGGCTATGCCTGATAGAGTTTTGCCAACGCTGCTGGTTCTGCCTGTAGAAAGGGAACAGGTCCATGATGAACTGATAGATCTCACTCAAAGTGCACATTTTGTTCTGGGACTGCTGTATGGCCATCGTTATCAGAGAGATATAGGAATAGGGTGGTTTTGCATGCGTGTAAGCGCGTCTGTAGTTTTTATCCGTGCGAGGTCTGTTAAGGGAGCCATTTCTATCCATCAAAGACTGATCGAACTGACGGTTGCCTATGGGCGAGATCCCTGCCATAGCGCCCATCCCGTTTCCAGCCATGGCGCCGTATCCTCCCATGGAGGTCATGTTCCCCATGGCGCCCATGCCACCCATGGAGTTCATGGTGTTCAGGTACGTCATAGATTGGGGGCTGTAGCCCATGGGGGGTATAGACGACATGGCCGCTGATGGCATTGGAGACATGGACTGCCCCATGGAGTTGATGCTGTTACCGTAGCCAGACCCAATGCCTGTGGAACACACAAGAACAAATCAGTTTCATTATAGATAACTCTTTTTTTGTCTAATGAAAAGGAATAATGACAATTAAGAAAAAAAAATTTAATCTTTGATTAAATTCATTGATTCATTATAAAAACTAAAATGAGTTTTGCTATTATAAATATTTTATAATAGACCATTAAGTTTCCTTAAATAAACTAAATGTAAAATCTTAGCAACACCAATGACTTAGATTTTGATTAATTTTCGAATACAGCCATTTTTTCCCCTTGTTTATGTTTGGCTTGCATCCACTAACCAGTTTTTTTAATAAATTGTTCAGTTGGAAAACTGAGCTGAAGGGGATATGTTGATACTTTCATTTTTATGTTTAGTTGAAAAGTTAATTTGGGATTGTTACTGCAACATTTTAAACACAATACTATAAATTTTAGGAATTGGTCGAATTCTTTGAGCAATCAAATGCACTAACATAGAAAAAGAAGAGAATCCTGTATGGAGAATTGTGGAGGCAATAAAATGGAATGTAAGAAAAGAGTAAGACAATTAAAAGTGAAAGATTTGGGAAGGTTTTCAAATACATAGACATACTCAATCAGGACGCCATATTGAAAGATCGTCACGGCTGCCAACACAAGAATAAAAAATAATTTTGTTCAACAAGCAAAACAGATTAGATATTAACATTTTACGGTGTTAAAAAGGCGCGAACAGGTATCCTAAATCTTTTAAAAATAGTTGATCAACAGCATTATTAATCTCTACATCGGATACACCAAAAATTCTAGCAAATCTTAGGTATTTATAGTTTTTTGCCAAAGAAGAAAATACCCTAATGATGTATTTAAATTCCTTACCATAGTAATAAATGTAAGGTGAAGGTGAATATAATCTAATCTTAACATAATAAAACGAGTATCAATAATAATATAAGAGTGATGAAATATTCTTTAAACACATAAACGTCTTACCTGAGCCCACGGGGTCATAGTGTGGTGGTTTGGACGTCAGCATGTTGGTGATGCGGCTGTCCGTCTGACCCCCAGGTACGTCCACACAGGCTGGGTACAGAGACGGGGTGGGTGTGGACACCGTGATGGCTGTTGGGTTGGAACTGTAAAGGAAACAAATCAAATATTTAGCTTGCCGTGCGATAATAAAGAGGCTCCTCATTTATAAATTACTGTTACACGAAAACTGGTGTCAGCGGAGTATAGGAATGTTAATAAAAATTTTGATAAACTTATTTTATAATTGACAATGATGATAGTTAGGGTTAACATAATAATAGTCTTCATTTTTTTAAAGGAAATTTTAGAACAAAAAGACGTCATAGCGTTGGCCACATAGCACCATCATGTACTAGCCCAGCACAACAAATGAAGGCTACATATTATGTACCGAAACCCAGTGCGCCTCACAGAGAAAACATTACTGTGATTATGGCGTTATATTTTTTAGATGTTTTGGTCGTTGTCTACAGTGTCTTATTCGTGATAAATAATTGTTTATCTAATTCTACTTATTTGGGGGCTAATACAATGTTTAAACAAGATATGTTACACTTAAACTCCAGGGCGGCCCTAGTGGGTCAGTCGTAGACTCTGAAAGGCTTGTAAAAAAAAAAAAAGGATAATGTTCTACACGAACTGTTTAATCTTGTCCTATGCGATGTTTATATGTGAGAGCAGTGGATATTTTTAGCTTTGAAAAACAAAAGAGTTCGACTTTAGAAGACCAGAATTAACTTTTTTTTATTATCTACTAGCATATGGCGAACATTTTACAACGCTTTTATTACCTGTCACTCTGTTTGCATTTTTTCAATCGATTGATATTTTGTGTGTGTGTTTCTTACATTTATCTTACTAATACCTAAACATTATACATATTCGATGTTTCACACTGTGGCACTTCACCTAATTAGTTTGGATATGCGCTATAAGATTGCAAATAGTGTTCTAAAATTGGTATTCTTGTTTGAAAGTTACAGTTACTAGTAGTTACTGTCAACGAAACGTAAAAAGTAGGACTAAAAAAAAAAAGACATACAAAGGCAATATCGATCAATTCGTTTTTCTTTTTCTTATTATTTAATTGAGTAGAAGACTAAAATCAGTTTTCAGTTCAGATTTCTGTGTCTCAGCTCTGCCGTGTGTTGAAAGAATAGAGCGCCTTAGCTTAATGTGTGGTTATTTTGATATCTTATTCTGGTTTTAACAATCTAAATAGGTATAATTATTATTTTAGAAAAAAAAAATCATATTCTTTCTCTGGCTCTGCCAAGGTCGAGCTTCGTCAAAGTGAAACCAAATTCATTGTAGATACCCTGGCTATGTGAACTGAGAAATTTTCGGATAATGTGACAGGTCTGCAGCAATACTGCACTCTGACAGGTAGCGGGAGTCTTCTAAGGAATGTTTACTGGCCTAAAATGTGTCTGCGAAGTCAATTGTCACTAACCCTTATTATTTTTATTATTATTATGTTAGAAACGAACGAGTATTCTTTCTTTGGCATTGCCAGGGTCGAGTTTCGTTGGTATTATTATTATTATAACTGAACCGAATTAATTTTATTTCTCAGACACTTGTTTCGTTAGAGAGAAACAATTCATTGTAGTCGCCCTTTAACAGTGCACACTGAGAAATTTTCTGATGATATGGTAGGTCAGCCGCATTACTACCCTTTGACTGGCCTTATTATCATCATAATAATTAATTAGTGAAAAACGAACTAATATCCATTCTCCTAGAAACATATTTAATTACACTACACTATCAAGATTTAAGAAAAATGTACAAAATAGAAATAAAAATATCAACATTCTTTTCTGAAATATCAACATGCTTTGCCTGAAATATCAACATTCTTTTCCAGCAATATCAACATTCTTTCCCTGAAATATCAACATTCTTTCCCTGAAATATCAATATTCTTTTTTCCAAAAATATCAACATTTTTTATATGGAATATCAACATTCTTTCCCTGTAGAAATTTGTTAACCAATGCCACAGGACTATATTAGCATTACCAAAGTGTAGATAACAGTAATCTACTTCACTAAGTGTATGACAGTCTCCACTCTGAACTCTTTAATAGTTACAGTCTATCGTTACATACACAATTTTAGATTCATCAAAAAAATTTGGAAAATAAAATTTCTTGTAGTCCCAAGCAACGTCATAGAGACTCATTATTACTATTACTATTACTATTACTATTATTATTACTAATTTTTTTTTCTGTTACAGAATTAGCTGTTTGTTGTTGTTTTTTTAAACAAGGAATGATCTTATCCTAGGAGCCTACGAAAACGTGACTTTTGTCTTCTTCCGTTGTCTATGTAAATAACCGTACTTTGTCTAGAGCGTATTATTCTCTACTTATGAGTATAAATTTATCATTTTTAGTAGTTTAGAATATTATTACTTGTTTGTATAAAAGGATAAAACATATATGTTAGAAACATTTCTTAAGTTAATCAAGTTTTTCAAAATGACAACAAAAAAAACCAACTCTACACCTCTCTTTAAAAAAATGAGTTACTTCAGTTCATCATTTGGAAAAACATGGTTACATTGCCTACTTTGATGCCTACGTTTTATTGTTACTACCCCAAAGTTGTATTTATTTTATGACCATAATTATAAAGAGTCCTAATCTTAAAAGTGTCGTAGCTCTAGGTTCGAACGTACCGCTTTCATTAATTCATAGTCTAAGTCCATTTACTACCTACACTACGGTAATAAAATAATGATGAGTAACAGCTGTTGATTTTTTAAAATGCTCAGCTTCCGTACCGAGAGGTCTAGTGGTTCGTGTCCCGGTGAAGACTGGGATTTGGAATTTGGGATTCGGCGTACCTGAGCCCACCCAACTCAAATGGATACCTGACTTTGGTTAGGCGAAAATAAAGGTGCTTTGTCGTTGTGCTAACCACATGACGCCTTCGTTAACCGTGGGACACAGAAACTAATAACCCCATAGATGGCAAGGTATACATCGGGTACTTTGCTTTTTTTAAAATTTGATTGAAGGCGTTAGGGTTAGGGTTAAGTTTGTGCTTCAACGGGTAGTGATAATAAGTAATACTCTAACAGCCTGTGACATGTAAGCCGTGGACTACTGGGCTGTCATGGCTATCTCTCAGTATAGCCAGGTGAGATTAGTTTGGACCTTTGCCAGAATTTCAAGCTTTATTATAGACCATTACGTCAGACGGAGAAGATAGTGATGTGCTGGACAGGGGGCACTTAGGCTCATCACGTGACTAAGCAGACGATACGTGTCAAGGTTATCGCGGGTACTATATATACTCACGCTTCACAATAACTACTCTTTAAAACGTATACTTATGTTATTTCATAAATTGGGTTTTATATATTGTAGATCTAGTTATGACACTGATGGCAGTAGCTAGAAGTGTCCCTATGAAGTAATTCATTGTTACAAGATTCACCTTAACAAATATGTTTTTAAAAATACTCTAATAGGATTTTAAAAAAATAATTACACAATCCTTTTTTCTCCTTCCCCCCCCCCCCTTTCTCTCTCTCTCTCTCTCTCGCACACACACACACACATCACAACACACACAAATTCTACAGGCACGCGCGCACAGAGACTAGCATAAATGTAATGAAAGTGGAATTGTTATTAAAACTTTAGAAATTTAAAATAAACCTAAAAATGCTCTATTTTTTCTTGGGCACGTCGCATTTAATTATGTTTCTAGAACTGGTCTTCATTCTATTTCGTTACTGTTATAAGTAACTCCTTAAATTTATAATGTAATGAATTGTCGGACAGTTATAGCGAAGGTGTAAGAAAGTTGTCTGTTTTCTGCTTTACATTAGTAGGAAGACAAAAACCTATATTCTGGTACTATACGAATTACATGTGTTCATTTTTTTTTTTTACATTTCTTATATGCCATACACATTACGGCTGGTATACACAAAAAATATATTCTAAAAGTGAAGTATCAATGTGACATTTGAATATAGACTAAGCTATTATTTCTAAAACAGCTGGTATTGTTTCCTTATTTTCTTTATGTATTATGTCATATTGGTATCTCATAGTATCTCTATTTTAATACCATACAATATAATATATATTTTTCTATAACATAGATGTCCATAATTGAATTTCCTGATTCATTATTTTAATGAAAAATTTTGTAGATTATTTAATAAAATTAGAATGATTACAGCTTCCTTATGAAACTTTGTATGATCTTTGAGTTTTATTTTGTGTTTGGCCTGTTATGATTAGAAAACTAATGTTCACTTGTTGAAAGAAATGTTCGCCCAGTTTTACCATTTCCATACCATTAATATCCTATATAAGGAATAGTTAAGAATTGTGTCAATATGATATCACATTGTATTTATCTGTAAGAGTTTACAACGGGTTAACCTCCTAGCAACTTGACTCAATTTTGAGCATTAACCTGCAGAACTGTGGTCTGACAAAATCATTTTGCGAGAGATATAGCTTCCTTTTAAAGACTTCAACACTGTGACATCTCTGTGATGATTTGTTTGAAAACATATTGAATTTCGATTAAAAAAAACACCTAACCGTGAGATTGTACCTAAAGATAAAAGTAGTATAAAGTTGTCAGACGGACGCTAATTCAAATTGTTCTTTAGAGTTTCATTATTAAGAGAAGACTTATTCATTGCAAAATAATGAACCAAAATAAAAATTTCTTAGAAAAAAATATGATTTAAATAAAACCATCAATATTTTGTGACAAATTCTAAACAAAGAATTCTCCACCTATTTAGCGTGTCGAATTTTGTGAAGATCCAGTTTACGACAATAAAATACAGTCAGAGCTGAGAAGGTAGAGATAGTAATGTAGAGAATTTATGGAGGCGATATAAGGAACCGTAAAGTAAAAAGGTCAGAAGTGGACAAACTAAACAATGTCAAGGTCGCTAAGCTGAAAGGTCACTTCTGCCAACATAATAATACAACTTCATTTCTGCAACAGGGTTTTCAAAAGGGCGAAAAAAAATATTCGTAAAGCGTTTGAAAATAGCCTACATAGATGATTAAAACTTCCTTTGTTGTTTACACCGGATACACCGAAAATCTTGATATTTATAGCTATCCGCTATAAATGTTTACGCCTGATATGAAAATTGTATTTGTATCTTGGGTTTTTGGCACATCGGCACAATTTAAAATTTTACTTCGCAAATAAATAAGGGTGGACAGCCACAATTAACATTTTCTAAGAATTCATTTTTATTAAATGAAAATATCTATCAGTAATTAACTAAAACTTGATGAATATAATTAAATTAGTGTTGTTGTTGTTTTAAAGTAATACATTTTTAAAAATTAAAGAATTTCCCCGCGTGCGAATAGTTCTCCAAATAATGTGTTCCGTCTCTCAATAGACGAAATGTATTTCCAAGTCTGTTTTAAGAACAACGTGGATGAACCGAGGTGAATCGTGACGTCGGAAGTGTGACGTGGCAACGAGCTATTGGTCTAAACTACCCACGGGATTTGACGTCACAGGACTTGTAAAACAATTGGTCTCGGACGAACTAACCCTGTGTTTCCAAAACTTTTTCTCTAACGGAACTTTTCGCGCATTCTGAGTATTTAGCGGAACACTTTGCTTTATTGTTATAGAGAGATTAATTCTTGTGTAGGCCTACAATTTAATTATTCATTTAATTCGTAGAACATGATCAGGCTTCGTGGAACACGAGGGTTCCGCGGAACTTGGTAAACACTGAACTAGTCTATATATTCTTCGCAGATCATATTTAGACATTCTTCTCTCCAAAGAACGACTTGGTTTTGTCTTTCTAGCTTTTCAGTAAGAGGACCAGCTTATCTTTGCACATTAAAAGAATTTTGTTTGTTCAATAGTATTTTTTTTAAACGGAAAATATATTTGATAGATGTTATAGAAAGAATGAAGTATCAATAAATTCTACTAAACATTAGTTTAAGTAATATAAAGCAAGCTATTAGTAATGTTTAGTAAAGTAAAGTAACAATAGGCCATCAACATCATTAGGTCAACCGAACCAACAAACCTACAACATCAATAGGTCAACCGAACCAACAAACCTACAACATCATTAGGTCAACCGAACCTAGAAACCTACATAATTGTGTTGCACACGTCTGTGCATTGTGTACACACAGCGTAGGACAACATTACGTAGTGCATACATTTTATTATTATTTTATTATTACATGGTAAATATGTTTGTAAAACAAGAAAATATGTTTGAGTGTATCTATTTGGTTCAGTCGTTTTTGATTCTTGCATATACTCTTGTTTCCATCTTGTTTGTACCAATCGTAGTTTTATAAATAGACTTTAAAAAAGTAAGGGAAGTCGCCTCGAATCTAGGAAAATCAATCTTTTCTGAAGAGAAGTAATCACCTTTAGTTTTAAAAGTGTAGAAATAATGCAATACCCTTTAAAAAATAGAATGGGCTATTAATTACTAAGACTATATTTTCACGCCAATCTAAGAAATAAATCCTGTGAGTTTTCATTGAAATAATGTTTCGAAAATCCTAGATCGAATTAATTTTTGTCTGTTAATTTTAATTATTTTATGTACATTTAAATAGATTGATTAGCTAGATCTCTCAAGATTATGGTCTGAGAATGTTAAAATAGTGATAATGAGACGTGCAGTTACTACGTCTAGATTTAAACATTAAATTATATATTACATAGGTTAGGGTTGAAACAAACATTTACTTCTTATAACTACTTCACAAAACAACGCCTTGTTTTAACTTTTTCAATTTTTTTTTTTTAGTGCTAAAAGATGACCATGTTTAGTCTAGATATAGTATATATATAGGTCTGTGATATGAATCTTTGATCACTTCCTATTGTACTAAAATTAAATCCAATGATAAATATACTACTTGTAAAATAATTTCAATGAACACTTGGACCAAGCATGTTATCACGAAATATAGATAAGTGCATCTATTCGCGTGCTGCCAACTATATACACAGCCTCAAGCTAGAACCCAGTCTCACGAGCTATTCGTTACGTCAAATGGCTAGTATATGAACCTTACTTTGACTACGCCCCTGGACGGTCCTGAGATAAGAGGAGGACAAAGCTGAGTTAGTGACCACTCAATCGCCTGTGAGCAGCGCTGATAATATCATCACGACACGATCTGCCCTACGAGATAGCACACCTGAGGGCCCCCCTGTGTGACGTCAGATGACAGGTCGCAGTGATAACACTAAGCTGGCCTAAAGCCCAGGGTTGAACAACTGCACTGGGGTATAATCTCCCGAATAGAAACTACCCGGTCTGGTGGAATCATTGTTCGTAGCGCCCTACCCTCGCCCACACCCACCTTCCTGTTTCATTTCATTATAAAATTCTTGTCAGAGTTTGATTCTTGATTAAACGAAACACATTTTTTTTTGCGCGGAAGTTGTTTTTAACAGTGAAAAATTATATGTAGGTCAGGATGATGTATTATAACTTGTTGTTGTACCAGATGTTCTATGATGTTATGATGTTCTATGATGTTATATGTTTCATAAACCACTGTATCTCCCATCGGAAAAATAGAAGTAATGAAACTGTAGAAAATAGCAAGGTGAAAATAGTATTCCAACAAAAGTAGTTTCCGGGTCGTGTGGTATGCTGTCTGGACTATCGTTTTAATGGTCCAGGGTTCGATCCCTGCCACCGCCATCCCACGATGCCCTTCGAGAGGCTTAGGGTTAGGATGAAATTATCTTTATTGCTGAATGAATATCCAAAAGATCAAAAAAAAACAGCCCATGATACAGGGGGATCTTTGCTGATGGTGCTGACACGTGTCTATGTTTGTGTCACGTGGTGAGAATATGGTTACAATGTTGCTGTAGTGTTGGTGATAATAGATTAAGTTATTCCGTGCCTCGTTGTAATGAAGTGTGTGTGTGTGCGTGTGTGTGTGTGTCTATGGCGACGGTCGGAAGAGGTTAGCGATTGGTTGTGAGGGATGCAAGAAAGGTGACATTGTCGTCAGCAGTCTAAATTAGGACAATCCCAGAACGTGAGACTGAAAAGAAGTGTTATTGTAGTGAGCTACGTTTTGTTCAAAATACCATTACATTTTTATTAAAACTAAAGTCTACTACATTTATTTTCTTTCTATATCAAGTTGATTTAGTCTATATTATAATAAAATTTATATATATAATATTGTTCACAAAGAAGCTATTCAAGTATTTTAAGTTTTATAAGTTAAGATATAATACGCCTACAGCGGTTGGGTCGTCTGTTATACATTGAGAGACAGAAGCCAACGACCTTCATCAAGACTCTTTCAATCATAAAATCAATCAAAAAGATTTGTATTAGCTTATTGTAACTTGCTTCTTTTAGTTCTAATTACAGACCACGAAAAGGACGGCTTGGTGACGCAGAGACAGAGCCACAACCATTGGAAGGTCGAGCATAGAGACGAAATTCTCTGTAGAGATCCGAATGGAAAGATGCAAGAAATCCGGTATAGATATCTTGATGAGAGTTGTCGCCTGATGATAAGACTGGTCATTAAATATGGGCTGCACTTACAAGAAGTGTTTACACATTCAAACTATCGTCCTGGAAATACAAGAGAACACATTTGTTTACTTATAAGAACGTGATAAGAGAAATGTCAAAGTGTCAGACTGTATGCTGTAGAGAGAAAACAAAACAAATGAGCTTTGTTGGAAGTTAGCGAATAAATGAAATAGACATTCTTAACAGTCCATTGAATAAGTTCAAATGTGTTATGAATACATTCCATTCATGACATTCTAAGCTATTTTAATGAGCCTCAATGAAACTTTGGAATGGTAGGTTTTTCTTGACTTTATCTTAGACATTATGTTTATCATTCAATACAATACAATATGGAAATGTTTTAAGAAACTCAGTAATAAAACAATGTATGGAAGATTTCATATTGGAATACATATTTAATGTTGTTGTTTTTTTTTGTTTTGTTTTAGAAATAACATTGACAAAGCAAACTGATTATATTTACATGGCGATTGCAAAACAGGAATTTCCAAAACCTAAAATAGAGCAGTCTAGAATAGAAGCATAACTTCCAGGAGATATAAGGTTGGTAGAGACCTAGATCTTCAGTTCTAGTGGAAGTGTAGAAATAAAAGTACTACAGTTTCAACACGTTCTGAATGATATTTCAAAGTATTTGTTAAATTGAAAACAAAGATGTCCAACCCCGACACAGACCACAGTGGACGAGAGCTAGCAGTTTTAAACCTGGAACCTCAAGGGCGCCTCGCGGTCTCCATGTCTAGTACCTTTTCCAGGTTGTGCTTTTCTCCAAGGACCCAGCTATTCTCATTTTACGCCGAGAATCTCATGGCGTTTCCGGTTTTAAGAACTGGATATTAGAAATCAATAGATCTTGGGAATGCGTTCAAGTTTGACGTTCTTAAACTCTAGACTAAGTCAAATAGTAGACTGTAAACTTAGTCATAGAGTTAAGAAAATAGTGACTAAATTGGGTGAACATTTAAAATACCAAGCAGAGAAAGGAAGCAGCAAGTATTATGAATAAGATAAATTAGTAATGAACTCCTTCAACAAGCTTTCCACACATCGCTAGATATTGACAGAAGAGTGGACAGCTCAAGAAACAGAAACTAACATTTGAACTGACTTTTCGGATTTAGAAACAGTAAGATTTAAAGAGATGCCAACCTTTACCTAACGAGTTATATATTACTTAGAGAGGAAAAGAAAAATGTGGATATTCAAATAAATGAAATAAATGAAATAATTGTATATTGTCTAAGTGTTACGTAGTGAACACAAGATAGAAAAAAAATTAACAGACAAAATGAAACATTTGGTTTTCCGGTAGTTCTGCCCACCTAGCTCCTAATAAAGCAGTGAAATTTATATATTTTGTGTTAGCGAAGCGGGTGCTGGCAAGCGGAACTGCATCCAGTGAATCATTGTGATACATTGCTATTTTACCTATAATCATATTCTTTATTAAACTACTTAGATACATTTAAAAATTTGGTTACAGAAATGTGAATATTTACTGTTTCATACTTATAAATGCTGGAAGACCGTAGAATAATTTGCAGCTAATAAGTCGGCCACCCTTGAGGCAGTTAAGAGTCTCGTGTAATTATTTCGACCAAACTTTGACCCACTTGCAAATGAGTTACACGTCTAGCCTAAAAAACTACTGAAAGTTTCTTCACTAAACGTAAAAAAATCGTTTTCTCACTAAAAATTCATTGAATCAAACAGAACACGAACATGAATAAAATGTTCAGTAATGAGTAGATAGGCTATATTTAGTTTAGTACATACACAGTCATGTAGTTTATATTAAGTTAACCCTTACATTGTTTCGAATCTATTTTATTTCATGAAGCAATTTTTAAAAAAGGGGTTCTTACAGGATGATCCAGAAATGTCTGGAGTGTCTATCTAACTACTGCGACCTAGTGGGAAACAATTATCTCCTAGACCTGCTATAGCGGAGCTAGAGACATGTCCTGGGAATGTCCCATTTAGTTGTGGGTGGCATTTGAAACTCTGAAATCTCAATTTCATTAAATAAAACCGAAATTTTAAAAAGTCCAATGTTGTTGTGAAGTGGTTATGGGTTAAAGTTTGTAAGGGAAGTTCTATTCGTGGGTAGGTCTAAATATTTGGACTTTTTGTTCTCTCTGCTTTTGTGATAAATCCTTTCCCTTCTGTTTGTTTCTCTTCCTCACAAGTTCTCTCTCTCTCTCTCTCTCTCTCTCTCACACACACACACACACACGCATACACTACAGAGATTATACTAAGAAAATTACTTTTTCAGTAGGAAATTATTGTAATAAAATTGGTTAATAAATAAAACAATAAAACAAAAAAGAAGCAAAAAAAAATGTTTGGAAACTATCTTCAATGTACAATATATACCTCTACTCTAATCATACCAAACATTAATAGGACTGCGTAGCCACGGGAAATGCAGAATTCCTTATTAATCTTCGGACAGGCTTTATTATTATATATCAGTATTTTTCAACCATTCAAACCAATTTTAAACAATGTTACTATGTGTGCTAGATTGAAGAAGACATAATTAGTGTAGTGTGTAAATAGTGATACTCAAAGTTCTGTAAGGAAAAAAAATGGAAGGAGCTTGTCAGCTGACAACCTGTGACAGCCCACTGGTCTGGAGAAATTAAATGTCAGTATTGAGAAGTACAGACGACTTAAACATTGACTTAGACGTAGACGGCGAAAAGTAAATCTAAATCGACCACCAGCGGACAATGGTTATGCCTGCGCTGGAAGTGTCAAAATATGTACGTTGCAGCTGGGGCTACGTAGCCACGGAAATACTGAATTCCTCATTAATCTTCGGACTCGAAGACAAGCCTTATTATTATTATTATACTTATATACGAACAAAAGAAAAAGATCAAATTGTACTTATATTTTGTACTGTATATATTTTTTCCATAATACTTCTACAAGCAATTATCACTCAACCTAGACTGTGATATCTTACACATAACCTCCAGAGATAATTAACAGGCGTTCAAGGTACTATTAATTATCACACCATTACTGACGTCTTTAATGAGCGGAGAACATTTGAAAAAAAGAGAAAAAGGTCTGATGTAAACTAAAATCAATAGCGCAAGACTGAGTCGTATTACTCTGTCGTAAGTTTTACGCTGTGGTGTTGTCTGGCCACGGACTTGCACATGTAGAGCTGGCGCTAATTGCTGGCACGGGATGGTATCGAGTGGGATCTAATTCTTACATCGTGTGTAATTATAGCATCGATACTGAGAAGATCTAGATCTATCTTCAGCCAGACACCAGCGAAGAAACCATCCAACCTTCAAATCTATCTCCTCTACCACCAACCCCCCCCCCCCCGAACTGTCACATGTCTAAATGTAGGTATCAAAACATATTAATTGATTACCATTTGTTAAGACATGTTGTAGTGTGTGTGTGTGTGAGAGAGAGACGTATGTGCGAGTGTGTGTGTATATACACACCATGGTAGGGCAATTGTCGAACTGTAATAATTACTGTGTCAGTTACACGTGTGTGTTATGAAATATCTTAGAACACTGGCTAAGTCAGGGTGACCTTAATAGCGGAGTATCTTCCAGCACATGGGAATCCATAGTTAGCTATTATCACATTTATTCTAAATATGGTTTAAATAAATATTGATGACATTTAAAAATATATATATATATTAAGCTCATTACTTGCGGATTTCGCAAATGGGCGCCAGAGGCATATCTAGGAGGGGGGGGAGGGAGGGGGAGAATTTAAAAAATCCCCCCCCCCGGGTAGCAACTTCAGTGGGGCTTCCAAAGAGTGTTTTTACATTGAATATATAATATTACGCCAAACGCAGGGGCTCCCAAAGAGATCAAGCCCCGGGTACCCAAAAAATGATGGCAAATTCCTAGCTACGCCACTGATGGGCACTGAAGTAGTTATTTGCTTGACTTGTAACCTACTAATCGATCCCATAGATTATTGAATCTTTTTTTTTTTTTTTGGTTTCAAGACCTAGATGTCCATTATGGAGGTGAACGCTCGTCTGTTTAGAATGTTAAACAGGGTGTGGTGTGAGACTAGCACAAAAGAGTATGTCATCCTCATGCATTCCATTGAAAAGGCATTTAGAATATTTGTTCATCAAGTTTCTTTGGCTTTGTTTTAGTGAAGATTTTCTCAAGCTCAACTTCACAATGTCAAAGAAGATAAATTAAAAGTCGCTGTGGCCAATTAAATAAATAACAAAAAAACAAAAAAAAAGATTTCAAGAACTCTAACTAAAAAAAAAGAATCTATTTTCTTTTCTTCTCCTTCTATCCAGCTTTTTGCTGCTGAGCTGTCAGCTCATTTGCAGAATCTATAAATGTAACACTATCTCAATGAATTCTTCTATTTTATCCTATTTATTGCCTTTTTGTTTTGAAATAAGTTAAAAAGTGAGCACAATGTATCATGTACATTTAAAACAAAAAGACATAGGTTATCAACACGCCCTTTAGTTTGTACACCGGATACACCAGAAAGCTAGTTTCTTATAGTTATTTCCCGCCTTGTACGAAAATATCCAATACAATCATACATTAATTTGTTCTACAGATATCAATGATGCCAAGTCTTATAGTGTTAGCATTATTCCGTTGGGCAGACACTAAAACCATTTGAATGTTTTGGGCTTTAGTAACACAAATGTTTCTCTTCCTATAAAAAGAAACGCTGAACTCTACGACACTGTTTCATAGACATTATGATAATCTACTATCATAGTTCATAATTGATCTTGCTTAATAGTTTATTATTAGTATTATTATTATTATTATTAGTAGTAGTAGTAGTAGTAGTAGTAGTAGTAGTAGTAGTAGTAGTAGTAGTATTTTATTACTATTATTATTAGTATTATTACTATTATTAGTATTTTTATTACTATTATTATTATTATTTTAGAATGAACGAGTAGTCATTCTCTGGCGCTGCCAGGGTCGAGTTTCGCTAAAAACAAACAAAATTCATCGTAGTCCCTTTAACAGTTTCCACTTATTACTATTATTATTATTATTTTATTGTTATTTTCAAGCTCTTGCAATTCGATCGTGATAATTACAATGATCATCAGTTTATATTTACAACATTGTCATGCGCAAAGCATTGTTTGTAACCCAGCTGTAACCGGTTAGTAGCTTACTTCCGGTTCGTCTGCCTAACACTGTTGAAGACAATTATTTCAGTCTTGAGCTCCGTGCATTTTTAAACTTTAGTTTTAATTTTTTTATTTTTTTTTATATATTATTTTTTTTTTTTATTAGAGAAAATCTTAAATTTTCATTTATTTTGTCGTGATGTTGTAATATCTTGGGGCTTACGTGAATAGTTAGTTGTATGAATAAATATAGCAGAACCTTGACATTGATAAGAGGCTATTGAATAATTTGATTGTGTGTGTATGTATTTAAAATTATAATTGTAATTTACTATTGATATTTTTATTAGTAGTTGATGTATGGTAGTATAAAAATAAATGAATAATTTCGTAGACTAATTAAAAATAGTATTCTAAATATGTTGTTAATATGTATTTATATTTTACCGATTTTGGTAATTATACACCACTTGGGGGTGTCTATGCATTGGGTGGTGCCCCACATTTACAGTGTAAAAAGAATCATGTTTATTTATTTATACTTTGCTTATAGGCTCATCAAATCGCCCAAGATGGCTAGTTCTAGCTCTCATTAATGTCGTTGAGACAGTAGGCTCTAAAGTCGTTGAGACAGTAGGCTCTAAAGTCGTTGAGACAGTAGGCTCTAAAGTCGTTGAGACAGTAGGCTCTAAAGTTGTTGAGACAGTAGGCTCTAAAGTCGTTGAGACAGTAGGCTCTAAAGTCGTTGAGACAGTAGGCTCTAAAGTCGTTGAGACAGTAGGCTCTAAAGTCGTTGAGACAGTAGGCTCTAAAGTCGTTGAGACAGTAGGCTCTAAAGTCGTTGAGACAGTAGGCTCTAAAGTCGTTGAGACAGTAGGCTCTAAAGTCGTTGAGACAGTAGGCTCTAAAGTCGTTGAGACAGTAGGCTCTAAAGTCGTTGAGACAGTAGGCTCTAAAGTCGTTGAGACAGTAGGCTCTAAAGTCGTTGAGACAGTAGGCTCTAAAGTCGTTGAGACAGTAGGCTCTAAAGTCGTTGAGACAGTAGGCTCTAAAGTCGTTGAGACCAAAGTCTAATAATGAAACGTTATAAAATGTTCATCACTTTTGTAAATGTTTTTATGTCATATAGTCTTATATTTCTTATATTATTATTAACAGCTTAATTTTAAGTTTCACAACTAAAGGTTTTTAAAAAAAATATCTCTTGGTGTTTGTGTTTTGATTAATTAATTCATTCATTTTGTACAAAAGGCCGCAAATGTCGGAACTATTAAACCAGTCAGGGAATAAACCATGTATTGGCAAAACAAATTCCTTAGTAATAGTTCTACAGTAGTGGTTTAGGTCTGGTCATGGTAAGTAGGTCAGTCTACTTCGCCATTACCAAGACACAGAAACTTTTAGATGTGATTGACCACAAGACAAAGAAATGCGATAATAATGGACAGATTGAAATTAAACGACCGTTTTTTGATACTTAACTTTTACTAGTTCATTTATGTCCGCTAGTAGTTGTCCAAATTCGACAACTAAATTTAGATCTAGACCAAGTCCATAATTAGTTTTCAGTTAATAACTCTGGATCCAAACTACTTCCAATAATCAATATAACATAACTATATCCTAGCCTATCGTTGTCAAGTGAGTTTATTTATATTAATATGAAGATAGATGTGGAGTTTGCAATTCGCTTTGTAGAATAGTGATTATATGTGCAAAGGGAGAGCAAGCCTACTGCTTTAGTTCCAAGTTTTTCGGCTTTTCTTTCGTTGCTGACGACTATGAATAATTCTTAATATTAGACAACTAAATGACTCTATATTATTTTCAGCTATCATTAAGAGATAATGTGACCTCCAGGATGACGTAGTACAAATATCTTCATAGCGCCACCTAGCGGCTCAAGAGGTACGCAACACACAAGGTGTGTATCTTATCAGAGACAAGGGCCCTCGACACGTGCTTAATGGACGGGGGCCCTGAGTGTGATGTACAGCAGAAGACACTTGAAGGAACCCGTGACTTAACAAAAAAAACAACATCTCGACCGGCCGACATTGAGAACATTGTTGCCATTCTTTACATTGTCAAACAAAGACAAGAAAAAGCAAGTTGAAAGAAGGAAACCCAGACCTGAGATGTACAGGGACGTAGAAATAGGGCATAGATATATCCTTATAGACTTTCATTTCAATGTAGACCTTTAGAGATAGATTGTTGGATAGATAGATAAATAGATCGATGGAAAGATAAAGTGATTTTTGAAAAGATAGATCATTGGAAAAATAGATCATTGGTTAGATAGATCATGGATATATAGAAGATAGATAGATAGATAGATAGATTTAAGAAAATTGTGCTGTTATTGTGTTATTTTACAGTGTTTCCCAGAACTCTAGTATTCCGCGAGTCCTGACTCGGTGCCCCACGAATTACTAATCAACGAGGCCTACTAGTACCTACATGTGATTTAACCTCTAAGTAAATGCAGAAAAAAAAAAAGATTTTTTGTAACCAATAAAATTCTATAACATCTCTCTGAACTTTGAACTGATCTAGATTCTGACCCTGATTTTTAATAAAGGTACAAGAAAAACATCATTAAACGATTTATTGTCAAGTTTTTCTGAAGAGTACCACACTATTTCAAAACAAACTGCTCGTAATTTTAATTAAGCTTTTTTATAATCTGTTTGTGCCAAGTAAGAGTTTATGTTGGGACGAAATTCAATTCTAGAAACTGGCCTGACTCCACACTAGATAGCAGAGTTCATTCAACACACCTATATATCGTACCTAATGTTAAGAAGTAATCAAGCTCTCAACGGAAACAATACTATCAAAGTCATGACACCTTTATTACATAGATGTATATATATCATTACATATATATTTTACGTTTAAAAATTTTATACTTTTTAAAAAAAGCCTAATTTAGAAAAGGATTTTTAAAAATTTAAATAATAGAAAAATTCCAACCTTAAAAATATATTGTTCCGCCAAAGTCCCCGAACGTGGGAATTGTTCCGTTAAGGAAAAAGTTTGTGAAACACTGAGTTATAAGTTTACAATAACATGTGTCATTATCTTATAATTCATTTTGTATATCAAGAAATAACAGGCTTCATTTTTTTTATTATGTTGGAAGAGTTAAAATAATAAAGTGGTCATAAAATTCTAAATTAAATAGAATTTGAATTATTTAATGTACAGTTGAGCTAAAATTGTAATAATCTCAACGAAATGAAACTAAATCACACAATTCACTAGCTCCGAATTCCACTGTATTTAGTAAGGGGTTAACATTTGAAAAGCACGCCACTTATAAAATGTTTCTCGGAAAGAAAATTTAAAAAAAAAAATGAAAAAGAATGAAAAAATTACGGGAATGTGTGAAAACAAGAAACGGGAAATTTAAACGAATTAAATACCTGTGGACTTTTGAATGTTTGTGTGACTGCGTGTTGAATGCAGAAATAAAACTTACATTCAAGGCACGTCAACTCGAAACAATCCTTTATCTTTGAGCACAGTTCTTGGATTGACACGTCAGTAGGGAAACAGACAATATAAGATCGAAACTTTGAGAGTTGTTAGCTGTTTACACCCCCCTCCTCAAATCCCCCTCCTCCATACAGATAGCTGATAGTGAAGAAGTTTGTACTGTGTACCTCTGCCCTGAGTGAACCCTGTAGTACACACAATGTACATTATTTCTCACCAGTTGCCCCCCCCCCCCCCCCCCCAGTAAAGAGAAAGAGATGGAATGGCAGACGTCTGCACAGAAAGAAGACAAAACTGAGGGTCAGCAAGATGAAACACTGGTCAATACATGTGAACTTTGATTTCTGGACAGACAGAAAAACAGACAGAAAGTGACATTGACATTATAAAACGTTGACATCATTCTGTACAAATGGGGGATTCTGTCCAGGAAACGAATAGATGATTAAACTAGTTACCGAACGTTTGTATATCTGATAAAGAGATCTGGGATTGTTTTGTACTGTATTTGTAAGTTTCATTTGCATTGTCCGACTTAGCTCAAGACATTTCTAAATCTAAAAACTTTTTCTTTGTTTTTGTCTTTTCTTGACATTTATTTCTGACATTTTCCAAACACTGTTGATGAATTAAATGTTATATTATAAAACACTATTGTCTGGCTTTCAGTAAAATTTATCTTTCAAAGTATTTTTGTATTAAAGTAAAAAAAAATATTTTTAATCATCCGAAAATTGACATGTACAACTAAGGGGGGAAAAAAAAAAGGATTATATATTTGAGGCGCCTAAGTAGCTCGATTCTCATAGAGTGTATTTTTTTATATTGTGTCCATTCAGTTTTGATAATGTGTCTTCAACTTTGATATTATGTCTTAAATTTTGATATTATGTTTTTTAAGTTAGAACTATTGACAGGACACGGGGAAAACATTTGTGCTGACCAAATGACCCTATCACATTGAAGGTCAAATGACCCTATCACATTGAAAGTCAAATGACCCTATCACATTGAAGGTCAAATGACCCTATCACATTGAAGGTCAAATGACCCTATCACATTGAAGGTCAATGACCCTATCACATTGAAGGTCAAAGAAGAAGAACTGCTTGAATGTTCCTATATTTACTTACGTTAACCTTTTCTAAACTTCTTCCATTAGCTTACTATTATTTAGTGGTTTGACTAGCGTTTTCTTCATTTCTAAAGTTACAATTCTACAAGTTGTCTTCATATTACTGTTTATGTGATATAAATCTATATATAGAATGAAATCCATCCAGAAGTTTGGTGGCTGTCAGTGCACTGGATCACCCCCAATAGATGGCTCTGTGAGAACAGTGTCGAATGGAAAACGATTTTTTGTGTTTCAACCACCTCAACAAGCTGACTGAAAGAACTGTACAGAAATCTATTCAGCCGTGGTCCTCCAGTGTGTTCACTTTCAATCAGGTTCAGGCACCGCCGTGACCTACTCTTGAAAGTGTTGATACAGATAAATAGAGACGTGTAGAAGTGAACTACACCACTGGGTCGAGAAAGTTTACAGTCGGTCGGAGAATAGTTTCATCTAGTTAATGTTACTCAATACAGTTTTGTTCTCGTTTCGTCTAGTCGTGCTAGGAAATATAAACTATTTGACGATTTATGTACAATTCGTAAATAGAAAGCTTATTAAGAAAAATCAATTATTTAGGTGAACAGAATTCAGTAAGATAAAATGTAGGCCTGCTATTTGTAAACAATTAGGATATCTACATTTCATAACTAGACCAAACTTTACGATTTAGCAAAAACAATAGCTTACAAAAAATAAAAAAATTATAAAATAATTTATCAAAATCATTTTAAAAACAGCCTGGTTGAGTGGTATGTGTTTTGGCCTGTCATCTTGATCGTCCCGGCTTCGAACCCTTCCCTACCACCCGCCGTCTTGCTGAAGGTTTGAACGAGAATGTAATGTTTGATTATGAAGGAACATCCGAAAGATATAGAACAAAAAAAACGTAACTAGTTAATTAAGAAGGGACTTAAGTATTTGTTTTGTTGTCTGTACATTCAAAATGGCGACCGAACACCGTGAGTGTTGGTTTACTATGACTAGACCCTGTAGTTTTCTGTGTAAACCTAACAGATTTAGTGGGAGACTTGTGGGACAGGATACACAACGTTTAATAGCTTGTAAGAATTTCACAACTTGTCATACAAAATTAACTTGTCTACCAATAAATTGAGTCACTACCAAACTGGAGTATAGGAATATTGAGTCTTACCTTGTAAACGAAAAAATGGTGACACTTTATGAGTTAGTTCCGTACCTCCTGGAATCTAGGAATTGTCACAAGAACTTGAATCACGTTAGAATTAGAGCCATGCTTGGAACAAAATGTGTAGATCTACAGAAATTTAAACAAAATAAACGAATCACAAAAGACACTCTTGAAGATAACTTCTGGATACACGCTGAATAGTTTTAATCCATGAATTCTAGCTAGTGGATGGCATCCATGTACTCTGGTGTAGAGTTAAGACTTACACTTGAATGTTGACGCTGTGGTAGAGAATTTGTAGTCGCTGAATAAAGTCTGCGCTGATTTCTCCACTACTGGCCGCATGTATTTACTGTCAATATGGACCACTGGTGAGAGAGTTGTCTCTTATGGAAACGACTTTAGTATGCTCCTCGGCTAGGTAATGTTTAAACACAACAGGCGCACTCACGCCACATATGCAATTATTAATATTATTAATGGTCTGATTGCAGTAGCCTCCCTGTGAGCCTAAGGGCAGAAGAGCGACTGTTTGACGGGTTGAACTAAAAACTCCACAACTTTGGTAAACATGAAGTCCTGTTAGACTGGACGGCACACACTCGTAAAGCAACTCCTTTAGTGGAGTTGGGAAAATATACCCCTGAATGGAAGATGACCCTCAGCGATGTATTCCTCGGCTACCTCTTCCAGGTGGGCGGGACGCGGTGACAAGCAGATCTTATTTTGCGACAGGGGACACGGGATCGGCTCAGGCCACGCCTTCTTTGTCAACCAGATCCCCGTTTCCGCGCTGGCTGAAGAGGTTCAGCAACGTCACTCATGCGGCTATCGATCGATTCTGGGCGGGGCCTAAGCGCTTCTCATCAACTGTGGGGTGAAAAACAAACCCCTAGATCCGTGTTTTTTGGGTTGAAGCATAGCGCCAGAGTAAGGGGGCCTGGGCTAGGGGGAATCTTTGACTGATGTGCCGCCACGGACCTGGTCACAAATTGGAACATCACAAGAAGACTAATGATTTCTCTCACGACATCGAGACGTTAATTAAGGGGCGGACTACCCCCCCCCCCCCAAGTTGATGTTGAAAGTTGTTGGTTTCAACACATCGATTCAACACCGCCCCCCCTTTTTTTTATTTTTGGTTTACTCCCCCCCCTTTTTTTTTCTCAGTATTTCTTTCTTACACCCAAAAGTCTTATGTTATCGATGTGAATACAATTCCTATTCAACTCCCCGCAACTTTTTAATATTTGGCGCCCTCCTTCCCTCCTACAGAACTACCCTCCTCCCCCCATTCCTATGTACAACTGTTCCAACTTCTCAATTTAATTAACTCCAAAAGTTTCTGCAGTCTAAATATTAGCTGTTGGCCTGATCTCTCATTAGGTCCCGGAGTAACATGGCGAAGTCTTTGGTCAAACGTAGCAAGAAGGAGTCTTAAGTTGGAGTGAGACAGATACAGTTGAGTTGACTTTACTTCTACACCCCTGCACCACACAAACACACACACACACCGGACTTAAATTTTGTTTCCAGTCAACAATATGAGATTAACTTTTGGTGGTTCAATAGTAAAGTACTTGGCTTCCGAACCAAGAAGTCCATGGATTGAATCTCGTTGAAAACCTGGATATTTAGGACGCCCGTGAGTCCTCCCAACTCTAATGGGTACCTGACATTAGTTAGGAAAAATAAAGGCGGTTGGTTGTTGTGCTGGCCACATGATACCCTCGTTAACCGCCGGCCTTAGAAACAGACGAACTTTGAAAGGTGTGAAAGGTTACGATAGTTCCTTTATCACTTGAACTGATCTAAAAACACTAAAATATTGTCTGACAACCGTACACTGGATAAATGACCAAACACATTTCTCCTACTGGGACTTGAAACTTCCTAACAATTTGCTTTATATATTAGATACTTGAACACGAATTAGGCATTTCCAGGCAATATCAGTATCCATTTGTATTCTGCAATGTACTGGAGATTTTTCACGATAAATTAAATAATAAATTAAGCAATGTCAAGGACGCTTAATTAAACTATCCTGTTTAAACAATATCTCAATGCCTGGAGGTTGATCTTCATAATACCGTTAATTAGTAGCAAATTTATTTTTAAATACGTTTTAGAGTATAAGTCTAGTACTGTACGTAGAGGTTTCCCCCCCCCCCCCCCCTTTTTCAGATCGTGTGATCTATAGGGCAGATGATGTAAAGGTCATATATTTCTGCGTCCTACGATTAAAGAGGGTGTCATGTGGCCAGCACAACGACCAACCACCTTTACAAAGTGTCACAAAAGTAGAGCTTAGAAAATTGGATCCTGGACAAAAACTAACATATACCTTTTAAACAAAAAAAAAAATTGTTTACCAACACATTCTTTAGTTTGTACACCGGATACACCAAAAAGCTTGCTTTATATAGTTTTTTTTCCACGCCATGCATGAAAATATCCAACTCTGAGCCAACAATGACGTCATAAAAAAAAAACCTTGTCTACTTCCATTACGTACTTTGATTTCATCGGGAAATATAATGCACTACATGTATATGAAAGCAATAGACCTGAGTGGTCTAGTTCAAACCCAGACCTAAATCATCTCGCTAGTTTTATTTCTATAAAGTTCTCTTTAAGAACATAAAAAAAATCCTTTATTTTAATTACTCAAGAATCTACGGCGGTACCGTGTCGCTACTACAACCGCCTTTGAGGCTAGATCGAATGGTTCCATTTTAAACCTGGAGGAGTGGTGGGGGGGGGGGATATAGAGGCGCGTCCCTAGAGTCCTGACACCGGGTCCTGACACAGACATCGTTCTAGAAAAAGAATTGCTATGAACAACATGAAGACATATTGATGACCAAGTATTCAAGTGTCTGTTATATTGTTGTTATTTGTTAACTTAGGAATAGAGCAAGTGATATGAGTCAGGGAGAGATAAGGTGCTCAAAGATCAAATGAGTTGATTTTTTTTTAAAAAAGAGCATTTAATGACCACATAAAATGACTCATTGTCTTTGCGCACATCTGCTCCCTCCGCTGTCGTCACATTTAGTTGATCTCCCCCCCCCCTCTCACTTTTTCCAAAAACGCCCAGGCGTATGTGATCTGTGCACTAGCCGTAGGTTGCAGACGTGAACTTGGCGTTCCCTGGTCAAAGAGGGCAACTGTTTTTCATGGCTGTATCATAACCTTTAAGTCTCATCTGCGCCCTAAGCTCGGGGAGGCACTAGGAAATGCAACAATGGGCGCCGTGTTTGCTCTGCAGTGATTGCATGTGGTGTGCAGCGAATTGATGGCAGATGACTTGAGCCCTGGCAGAGGGGCGAAACATCCAAGGGCATGTATATTTTTTTTTAAATGACCCACGGGATACGAACACTAGCAAAAGAAACGGTGTTGGAGGGGAGGGGGAGAGGACTGATAGCAAAGAAGACACACACACAAAAACTTAGGATAAACTTTCCTGAAATGTCCCGCCCAGTAAAATTATATGACATTTTTAATAGATCGATCGGGGATAACCCGTTGAATCGAGAAAGACGATAACTCGTTAAACCAAGAAGGATGAAAAATTCGTTGAATTGAGAAGGATGAAAATTCGTTAAACCAAGATGGATGATAACTCGTTGCGATTCTTGAATATAAAGTTCAAAGAAACAAAAGAGTGGTATTTTACCAACAGAATAAAGGGGAGGAAATAAATAAGTGAGCATATGACAAGGGGGTAGATTTACACCGATACATGAAGTAGAAAGGATTCATTGTTGAAGTCTACAGTGTATCTCAAATTTTCGAAGAGTTGTGTTCAGAATGAAGAGCTCCTCTTTGGAAGTAGCAATACTAGATTTTCTTACTGAATTATTCAATCGAGGAGATTTACCCAGAACTGACACGCATGTAGGAAGCTAGATAGTGTCCCACGACCCAGACGAGATTCAGGCAGAGATGAGATTCAGGCAGAGATGAGATTCAGGGCCGGATTCATCTGTATGCAGCTTAGGGCTCCCAAGAAATATTTAACTCTGATTTTAACATCTTGACTTATAAAAGGACCAATACCTCAAATAGCTTAGGGCCTTTTAAAATCTCAATACGGCACGTATGAGATTCTTTTTATTTTTATTATTAGTGGTATTAGTAGTATTGTAGTTGTTATTATCATTTAAAAAACAACAACAAAAACACACACACACACTCACACATTTATTTTTCAAATTCTCCTAAGACGACGGAATCAGCATTCTTTGTTTGTTTTCCCTTTCCTAAACCTTTAAACAAAATAAAACAACAACAACATAATCACTTATAAAAGTACGTTTTTCTTGTTGGTAATTCTATTTCACTGACCTAGACAAGAACATTGGTATTTTTTTGTTTGTTTGGAACTGATTAGAAAAGGACAATGAACACACTATAATCAATGTTTGAATTGTTGACATTAACAATTAACGTCCTCGTGTCCGTTTCCTGTATACAACTGTAATGGCGACCCTATAAAAGTAGACACCAGATCATTGTTTACTATAAGACGTATTGATTAGGTATTCTCTGACAGATTTGTCACGAGAGAATCACACTGTCTCGCACAGCCCGATTGGTTTCCTGGTTAGTGGACAGCTACAAAACATCCGGATCAACTTTATATCAACGTAGCATAATTATCTAATGCATGGTCTATGAAGATATCAGTTCTACTGTACATTTAGAGTGAGAGAGAAAGGATTCAGACTGTCTGGTGGAAGGAAGAGAAGTGACTGAGGCCACAAGATCAGAGAATAAACTTTGGTGTCGGTAGTGACCGTTCTCCTCTCTGAGAAACTTCAACTCTTGGCGTTGAGCATTGGGTGGCTACAAGTCGAGAGTTGACAAGACTCAAAAGTAAAGTAGCAATAATACATAAACACTGAACTATAATCTTCAAATACAAAAACAAAACTAAATAAAATACTCAGAAAGACACAAAAATAAAGGCACATTCCTCATCCCATATGCTAGGACAAATTTGTACAAATACTCCTTCTTCCCTAGTGCTATTAGAGCATGGAATTTGTTGCCTGAGCTAGCCAGGAAAACCAGTGACTTGGCAGAGTTTAGGTCATTGGTTAATATGCATGACTAAATGCATGACGCGTAGGACGTAATCATCTTCTTTTTTGAAGTAACGTCTGTATTATATAAGATAAGATAAGGGAAAAGCCAAGGTAAAAAATAGTTCCGATCCAATACACACCAACCTGACATGAACATGACATGAACCTGACCAACTCATGCTATAAATTCAATCAGATGTTTATGAGAAAAAGAAAAGTAGAAAATAAAAGTACCCCTTTCAGACCTTGCGATCTATAGGGAAGATAATGTTAAGCTCATCCATTTTTTTTTTTGGCCGACGGTTAACGAGAGCGTCATGTGGCCAGCATCACGACCAACCGCCTTTCCCAAAATAATGTCAGGTACCTATTGGAGGTGGACTTAGGGACGTCCTAAAAATCTCGAAATTCAAAATCCTTGTCTTCGTGTGGAGATTCTAACCCGAAACATGTCGATTCGGAAGTCAACCGCTTTGCCACTCACAACCACCCCTCCCTCTCAAGGCGAGAATAAAACTGCACAGCTATTGTATAACTAGAAATCAAAATAGCTTTCATCTTCATGTACCTAGAATATGAGATCAGGTATATTTCATGTACCTAGAATATGAGATTATGTACTTCTTCATGTACCTAGAATATGAAATTTTGCAAATGGGTGCATTTTAGAAAGGCAAAATGAGAGACCAGTGCTCATTGTTGAATATTATCAGCATTGCAAACATATACGACAATGAACACAATGTTGTTTTTTTTTCCTTGGTGTGTATTGCATGTTTCGTTGATTCCTTTTAAGATTAATTAATCAAACTTTGTTTTCTTATCAATAGCCACAACGTGTTTAGTGTCTCGACAAATAATCTTATATTTCAATGTCAGCATACAATTTAAATACCAGAAGCCAAAATAAAAGGGAAAAACCTTTTAGCATTTAAAAAAATAAAAAGAACAGAAGAAAAAATAAGTGTATCGTTTCCCTTCATTCTAAAAATAGAACTGACCTAGAAAAAATGTGCGAATCATTTTAATCTTAAGCAAACAAGACATTTTTTTTAATCAATTAAAGTAGTGAAGGGACATGGGGAAAGGGAGGAAAAAAGGCCTAAGCCTTGTTTCTGAAAGGAAAGAAGAATTTTCGCGCCTCGTCTTTGCGCTGACCACTTGAACATTTTCTTGGACGCTAAACAAATGTCACCTGACCTTGGTGACCAGCCATATCGAGGTACAGCAAGGCCTCGTGTCCATCCCGAGTCGCATGTACATCAAAGAGGCGGCTGATATCTTGGATGTTTACTGAGGGTCACTCGTATCATCGCACCTCCATGGTCCACTTCTGGGTCCAGTGGTCAGTCTTGGTGACATTTATCTCTTGGATTGAGTCAGTTCTTATCACTGGACACAAAGATTGCGTAGCTCAAAACGATTACAAAGGGGAGATAAGTTTCAACTTCATTGTCACCTTAAACAAAAAATTATTTCAATTCATTTACATTCTTTTGATGTTCTTTTGAATGGGCGACATTAATGTACTTTTTCCAGTTTAAATTCATCGCTGCTAAACGTGTGGGTTGTGGCTGAGATAATAATAATAACAATAATAGGTTGCCATAACAAAGTTAATACCCCAACACTTGGTTTTGACACATAATTTGAACGGTAAGAAAAACTTAAAACTATTAACGGCCCTCATGACTGCACTAACGAATAACACATGCTGTGCTGGGATAGGCCTATTTTGACCGACAAAACGTTAGTTTTTATCGCCCTGATCTGCTGTTCATGGATTAAAAAAGAAGAAAAAAAAACAAACGCTACCATTATTGATATCGCCGTACCACTGTCTCATAAGTTAAGAAAAACTGAAATGGAAAAACAAAGACAATATGAGAACCTAGTCTTAAAGATTATGCGTTTATGAAAGTTATTTAAAATAACAATATACTCCATTGTTATATCAACCGAGGGGATAAAATCCTAACAACTGACGTCAGAGACACCTTCAAGGCCCTTAACATTGCTAGGAACATTCTCGTTGCCTGTCAGAGGGCGGTACTGCTGCTGACCTGCCTGAAAAGATCCCTCAGTGGAAAGTGATAAATGGACTATAATGAATTTTGCTTCCCTTTAACGAGACTCGACCCTTGCAGCGCCCAGAGAATGAATACTCGTTCGTCTCTAGCATAATAATAACATTAAAAGAGTGATGTTTTTATTCACGTACAATAGTTGTAAGGACTGAGTATCTAATCTAAAAATAAAAGTTATTCTCAATGCATAGTGTGTACACATAAAGTACAACAACAAATCCATGATGATATGGTCTACTTTTAAGAAATTAACATCTAGGATTGACAATGGTAACAACAATGGACAATAAGCTGACAATAAAACCAGATATGAACACATGCTAAGACTAAGAACCAGCAAGGTCATTTCATTTTAATCGCTTTTCATTGACACATCTTTCGTGCTTATAGCACGCCCATTATTTTATTATGGTCTAATCTCGTATGTGGACCAGTTGGGGGGGGGGGGGGGGGGGGGGGGGCGCTGTTGACTCTGGGAGAAGGTTTCAGCGCTGTCTTTAGGCGCTCAGCAAACACAACTTTGCTCAAGTCGGGATCGGAACTCCCCCCCCCCCCATCTTTTTATGTGGGCGAACCGTAGCAAGGTGGTTGTGGCCCTCAACCACATAGCCCCGCCCTAGGTTGTAATTGGAGATTTTGCATACATAAAGACAAATCCATTTGTCACAGCTTTTTTTTTTGGTTTTGTTACACCCAGTGCACAGAATAAGGAAATATTGATACTCGGAATATTATCGATAACAAAATATTACATTCTGTGCACCTTTTAGTAATATCAACTCAAATTTGTAATCTTTCTCTCCTGTCATCAACATCATCATTACATGACATGACATTCGCTTTATCGTCTGGAGCACAAGGTCATTTATAGTATTTAGTTGACGAAAGTAACCTTTAAATATATCGTCCTTGACATTGTTCAGTTATTGCATAATCTTTCCTAATGTTTCTTCCTTTCATTTTGTTAAGTTTTTCTTTAGCTTCCATTAAATAGCCACCATATTTATTCATATCGCTTTTTCTTTTTTTTTTTTGTTTCTTATAGCATTGACAGAATGTCAAAGGGATGTTAAAAGTCATATAATTAAATTATACATGTTATGGAGTGTGTGTGTGTTTGTGTGTTTCCTTGGTGAAGGTGGGAAGAGGTTATCGATTGGTTCTAAATGCTGCTGCATTGTTCTCTTTGGGTCTTAGTTGAGGGGAGACAATTCCGGAACGAGGGATTGAAAAGTAGTGAGTTAGATTTTTTTTTTTTAAATACCATTTTAACATTATATTCTAACTTTTTGTGCGTTTGCGTTTCATCACAAGTTGATATTATCTATGTTATAATAAAAGTAATATTTAATATTGTTCACATAAGAAGTTATTCAAGTTAAGTTTTACTTGTTGGCCTCCTTCAGTCGTAGGACGACTCTGGTTCATCTCGCACACTTCCTCATGTGACTGTGGAGCCCTATTTTGGAGAGACACTCCCGTCCACAAATAGCGCAGGTTAAGGTGGCCTTTGCTTCGGTGGTAGACGAGCTGGCCATTGTTCGTATTGTACGTTATTCTTCCTGAACTGAGGGCCATGTTCATTCACTGTCCATAGCTGTCTTGGTCACTGTCTCTCTCCATCTGGTGCGGTCTAGAGCTATGTCTTCCCAATGGTCAGTATTGATGTTCACTGATGTGAGGTCACGTTTTTTATTACATCTATGTAACAGAGGTGGGGGCGACCAGTTTTTCTTGAGGCAGTCGCGAGTTGTCCGTAGAGGATGACTTTCGGGATGCGCTTGTCCTCCATCCGGTGAACAGTAACCAAACGAATACAATATTGTGATAAGATTTTATAGCGAGAATCTTTAATGGTTTCTTCGTTAAAGTGGACATTGTACAAGTGAAATCCTGTTAGTGAAAAAGACAATAGAATGATGTTTAAAACAATATTTTTCTGAACGCTCTCAATCATCAGTGTACTTTCTAACTTATTCTTAAATTGAGAATTTCAAATTTTTTTGGTCAACTGAAGACTGTGTCAATAGACTTCATCTTATTAAAATGGAGCACGAGCTGTCAAGGTCATGACAGGTGACAAAATGTCAATACAGCAAGAGGCGTTCGGGTAGATCCGGGAACTTCAGTGGGCCTACTAATGAAGTGAGTGGCAAGAGAGAGAGAGAGAGAGAGAGAGAAGATGTTTGTGAGAAAGAAAGAGAAAGAGAGACTTGCTCAGACGTGACTAAACATATCAAATAATACAAACACCACAGTCCTACATTGAAAGATGTTTTTAATGTGCATTGAAAAGAGTTCTAGTTTATTTGTTATTCTTGTATTTGGAAAAACACATTTGTATAATACACACAGGAGCTCCATAGAAAGATGAGGCTGACATCTAGTTAAAAGCAAACAATTTTTTTGGCAGACTTATTTTCGTTTTACAGCCTCCGTTAGAAATGAAGATTAGTATGTCCTATTATGTCCTTACACTATTATGTCCTAATACTATGTCCTAACACTATTATGTCCTAACTCTATTATGTTCTAACACTATTATGTCCTAACACTATTATGTCCTAGCACTATGTCCTAACACTATTATGTCCTATTATGTCGTAACGCTATTATGTCCTAGCACTATGTCCTAACACTATTATGTCCTAACACTATTATGTCGTAACACTATTATGTCCTAACACTATTATGTCCTAAAACTATTATGTCCTAAAACTACTATGTCCTATTACTATTATGTCCTAACACTAACCATGACGGCCGGAGGGGGTTCCACCATTTTCCTCACCCCGTATATCACTCGGTCAGTTAGCCATCCTTTTTTTTGTATTCTAGGAGCCTACGTCACACATCAAAGTACAATCTGGGGGTTTCCCAGAAGGTGTTGTTTTTTTTCCAAACAAAATTTCAACTGGAGCATATCACGTGATGTCAGAGTGAGGCGGAAAGTGATTGGGAAGGGGGGGGGGTGAGAGAGTTAGGCAGATGCAAATTCAGACCCTTAGTTCATAACTGCGACTGTAAACTGTTTCACCAACGAATCGATCCGCACGTCAAGTGACCTGTGACCATATCAGCATGATTCACCAGTTTGTCTGACTGTACATTTAAATTAAGAACAAAAAATAATTGTTGGATACCTGGTCGTGTGCTATGGGCTCTGGAATGTCGTTTCAATGGTCCCGGGTTCGAACCATGCTGTCGAAATAAAAAAAAAATTCCCATCAACCGAGACCAAGCGTTATAAAAGGCCTGGACATTGTCCAGCAATGTCATAACCTGTGGGCAGTTTAGACCAATACCTCGTTGCCACGCCTCACAGACCTGTGACGTGACTATGATCTATTGGTCTAAAAAGCCCACAGGTTGTGACGCAGCAGGTCAGTGTAGAGGCCTTCTATAACAAATGGTCTCACACCAACACCGTGGAAAGCTTGGTCTCGGATGGAATCAGTTTCAAAGCTGAGCATGCGAAACGTGGAAAACAAAACAAAATGAAATGTTTGACTTTCAAAAGTTTGAACTATCCGTTACTAAATACATCCATATAACGTAGCGCCCTGCTCCCTATCCGCTCCTTTCATACGCCCTGTTCCCTATCCGCTCATTTCATACGCCCTGTTTCCTGTCCGCTCCTTTCATACGCCCTGCCGCCTATCCGCTCCTTTCATGCGCCCTGCTCCCTGTCCGCTCCTTTCATGCGCCCTGCTCCCTATCCGCTCCGTTCAGACGCCCTGCTCCCTATCCGCTCCGTTCATACGCCCTGCTCCCTATCCGCTCCTTTCATACGCCCTCCTCTGATGACACCTTACGTTTCGACGGAAAGATTGACCTAAAGAGAGAAACATAAAGAAAGACAGTAGGGAGATAATTACAATTATAATAGCACTATCATCTGCAGACGGCATCTTATCATTTCATTGAAAGTGTCACTAATGTATGTGTGTGCGTATGTGTGCTAGCACGCGCGAGCAATTCCTAATCTTTCCAGTTTCTGTCCCGTGTCACACCTCATCGATTCTGTTCATTTCTTTAATGTTTAGCGACATTTCCAATTCAGGTGTAGTCTTAAAGTCGTAATTTGGTTTTCATTTACGGTACAAGTGACTGTGCAGAGGCTCCAACTCCGCCGTGGTCATTCAGAGCAGCTATTCCGTAGTTCAGACATGAGAGACTAGCTTTAGTTTATAGAAGTAGCGGCCTAAGGGGGGTGGTAAGTGGGGCAAACTTGATCACTACACATTTTCCTAATAAAATACTACTGGAGGTCGATGTTTATATACAAAATATAAAAACAGTTCACAAACAAAACATTAACAAATAAAAACTGTTTCGATTGGTTGCTTTCGCCTAAGTGTTTTATAGGCTGCTGTGTACAGACATCGCGCGGCCATGGGAATATTTTTTTTTAGAACTTTTTTAACTTGAAAGAAAAATCTTTTTATGCAGAACAGTTACAATACAGTATATAATGCTCTTCAGCGGTCAATACTTGGCCAACAGCACCTACGCTATGGTCTACGTTTTGTAACAAAAAAAAAAGGCCCACGGCGTTAAAGGCGTACAAATTGAATTGTTATTGCTATGGTGTTAGTGACGGATTAGCCCGTTAGCGTGATGTGGTGCGATATATAGAGCCTGCCCTTACGGCTCATGGCCCCGCGCGTTTGGTAAGGCCGCCCCTGGTTTATAGCTTCACATATTAAATCTAAATCTAGTATTTGTTTGTTTGTTTGTTGTTTTGTTTTGTGTATGCTGCTTGCTTCGTGTTTTGTATATTGTTAAATATTTTTAAAAAACTCGAATCCTGTCATAGTGTTGTTGTTGTTTTTTTAAGACGTGGTTCATAAAGATTGGTGAAGTGGGGATTGGGTGGAGGCTGGGAAAACATATTTCAACAATGACGTTTCAGTATAACCTGCTTACCTCAGGACGTGTCTATTTAGACGTAGTTTTAGACATTTAGAACAACGTATACCACCCGCTTTAGTCGTTTTCTTTTCCAAGTCGTGAAAAATTTGGTTTTGCTTTTTTGAGGGTTGGTAGGTTTGAAACAATTTTTTTTTTTTTACAAAGTTTATATTAACTCACTCTGTCTGTCTGTAAAAATATTTAAATTCTGCGTAAAAAGTTGTAATAGTAAACATTTTACCATTTTTTATTTAAATGCTCAGAAACATTTATATTTAATAAATTAGTCAGTAAATTCTTGACATCTCAAAAGAAAAAAACGGGATTCTATGAGATTTAGTTTTAAGCTAGTTCATACGTCACTTCCCTCAACAATACTGAAAGAGAAACCAGATTTGACCAATTGTATCGCTTCATTCTTACAGTAGCTGTTAGGCTTAGTGACGGCCTAGTCCAGAGCTATGATACTTATATATATATATACATATGTATAGATAGATCTAAAAGAATTAGGATAATCAGCTCGAGAAAAAAAAGGCATTTTCATCTAAACCTCTCTCTGTCCCAAGAAGTAAATAGATCGTGTGTCTGACTGATTTGAACAAACTGGTCAGTGTAAGGCTAGTCGAGGCTACGTGTAGTCGGTCATGACAAGACAACCAAGCGATAGTGTTTGTTGTGTGTTGAGTGGTCTGGCGAGAAAATACACACTGCCGTGGTTAGTCAAGCATGTAAATCTACTTTTAATACGCATTTTTTCTTTGCTTACAAGATCCTAGATCTAACTGCATAGACCAAGATATATTTCTTTTACGAGAGTGTAAACTTTGCTGTATGGTCTCCTGTTATACAATAAGTCAATAGATTAAAACACCTTTGTGACGTCACATAGAAACCCGGTGAAAGTCTGACTGTTTTGAATGCGCAGGAAAATTACGTCGGAAAAACATCAAATACTAGGTTATTATTGCAAAGAAAAAAAAAAGAATCATATATTCATTATCTGTAAATCAAAACACATATTATATCAAAAATGGTCAAAACCATCGGGGTTTCCCTCTAAGCTGAAATAGAAGATTGACAACACCAACTACACCTTTACCTATACCTTAGTCTGCTGGACCGTTGGGGCACCATGCAAGACTCGTCGACCGTCTTTCTCCATTCCTCTCTGTCTTTTACCTTAGAACCTCTCTTAGTTCATCCCTTTATGTTGTCCTCCCATCGCTTTCCCTGTCTGCCTCTTCGTCTTTCCCTGGCACTGTTCCCCGAAGGAAGGTCTTTACGAGCCGCGAAAATCTTGTAATATGGCCATTGGTCTAAATGTACGATATAAGATAGAATTCAGTATTGATTAACAAGTGATGTGATTCTAGTTAATGGGGTCAGTGAATGGAGTCAGAGTGACGCTCTGTTGTGATGTATTTATAGGAAGACCTACATTCACTATAGAGTCATAGTTAGTATAGTCAGTCTTCTAACCAACATCATACAAGCGTAAATATTAAATCTAGACTAATTTGAGACAATGAAATGTCGGAGAAAATCTTTAACAATCGCGAAATTACAAAGATAATATACCTAAACTTTACTACAGGGCTGTGTCGCGATCCTGTCAATAGAGTCTTAAGTAACTCTTAAGTATACGCAAGTTTATTGCTTTCAATTTTGATTGTCGCTGACGTGTCCTTAATTCAGAAACGCGTGACAAAATTAAATGTCTTAACAACTTTAGTTGGTACTGCAATGTCATGTGACTGACAGATTTCATATACAAAGTAAACGATTAAATTACATAACTAAACGTCGTGATAGTTTACACTGGAGACTTCCACTCACATGTAATTACTTTGTACTGGTGTCGTCTGGTGTTGGCTCACTCTCCACGCCTCCTCCCTTGCTAACATTTTCAATCCCCTCTGTTGAACTGATAATTATGACCATTTGAAACAATTGACTTGATGCAAAATCAACTTTTTTTACTTGACAAATATTTAGCTTCGTGTCCCAATGTTTTTAAATAATGTTTTGATTTATTTTTTTTTAACGTTGTAGATTTCTTGTGACAATGTCGTCAGCGGAAGGCATCACCCCTTTTAATTCTGACACTTTGATATGATAACTACTGGCAATTTAAGTATGCGTCGGATGAAGAGGGTTGAAGTAAAGTGAAGAGAACTAGCTAACTTGTAGATCGCGGGTTTGATTCCTGGGTGATGCGTCGAGAACTTTGTGTACTAACTAGAGTTGTGCTGACCACACCATGCGCTCGTCAGCCGTAGCCTTATAATGGCCTAGAACTAATTATTCGTCCTATGGATCGTGTATATATATTTGTTCTACTTTCTGACCTAGTAGACTTGGATGTATATAAATAAAATTTGATTAAAAGTTTTAGACAATTATATGTCCTCGAGTTCCAAGATTAAGGAGGGAAGCAGTATTTTTACGTGGCTAAGCAGACCCAGCTTTAACCTACTTATTTTTTCCATATGCAACACAGACCAATTACATATAGTACACAATTGCAATGCTAACCATTAGCGATCAATATTAGAGTTAAGGTTAGAGAGGAAAAGGGAGGGGGTAGAATCATTAAGAACACTAAAATTGGTTTTCTTCTTAGGCAAAAAATTGTGTAGAGCGTTTTTGAAAATGCACGAGTCATTTCACCATCGCTGACAGATTCTTGATGACACTGACAAGATGAGAGGCTGGTTTAAAGAGAAATAAAGTTTTGATCCCAAACTCTCCATTTACTTGTTTATATTGCAGAATTTCCAGTGGGTATGACGAGAAAGGGGGCACTAACCTTCACTCTTTAAACAAATAAGTCTGAGTACACTCTGAGAAGATCGTGTATATTCCTAGGATTTGAACTGGATATCTCTAGCTCCGGATTTTTCTCAGGGTTGACACCCTAACGAGCCCCTCCTGCCCGAAGCTTACTGATTTATGCGTCAGCTGCTTTGCCTCATTTCTTGTTAGAGATGACAGTTCCGCCGGAACCATTATCTGAGCCATACGTGAAGGCCAGGAGTTGCATTGGTTGTCAGAGATGTATGCCATTGGAAGCTTTTTTTTTATATGTATTGGAATGATTATATCTATTACCACTTCCGGAAATAACAACCTTACGATTACTAAATCTCAATCAAGATCGATAAGCCGAAACCTCTTCATCATTAAAACAATATATTAATGACATGTAAATGTAGAAGTAAAGTACAGTTATCACCCTTGCCCTTTCTTAATAACCATATATGTAGTGACATTGTAGTCTATATAGTCAAGTAGATCCATCGTCTAAGCGCCAATGCAGTCACGTGATATGACTATCTAATAACTGCTGCCACACTGTCACTTTTTTTGTCATGGCCTGTTCTCGGGAATTGGGAAATCCTACTCAGAACAAACAGACTGAGACATTCGTCTTACGGTACGCTGTCCCATTGTCTATCGCAAGTCACTGATCGTTTGCCCTGATCTGTTTAAACAGCGCCCCTTGCAAGTCCTATTGTACAATTATTCTAATTAAAAGTATCCTTGGCATCACGAGTTCATGTCAGTAGACAAGTATCGATCCCAGTATCGATACGGCTCACACCTACAACATTGTCTTCCTGAGAGAACCGTTGAGTTGAAATCGATACTGTAATGTATCAGTCAGAACCATGACAAAAGACTGCGATGCTGTGTATTAGTTTACTTATTTGTATATTCATTCTGTCATTTACTTTACTCAGAGCCGGAAAAAAAAGGATAAAACCTGGTTTAACAAAGAATATATAATACCAAATCGCGGCTATAGTTGGTGCTTTAAAAGGAGGGTAGGAAGGGTCTGTAGGAGCGTGGAGGCTTCCAAAATAGAATGTATTAAGATAATTTAGAATTCCCCGCTCTCCCCCCCCCCCCCGGTCTCTTATAGCATACAAAATTGTAAGCACTGAGCGAGTATCAAATACAGGTGCTCGAAAATGTAGGTTATATATAATAGATCCCAACGCTTCGTATGCCCTGACTTCAAGAGCGGGCTTTGGGTAGTTGTTTAATTCTGTAAACTCTCTAAGCTTTCAATATTTTCGGTAATTGGATTTTTTTATTATTATTTTTATTTTTTTTTTGCTTTAAACCTGGATTATCCTTTGTGAATCAAATCTTTGTCGTTTATTGGTAGATCTAGCCTCGATTTCACAAGTGATAAAGTTAGCTTTGGAAATACCCGTATGATGTTTGTAAAATGTTTAGTAATAAGGATGACATGTTTCGGATGTTCCTTCACAGTTGAAGATAATCGACTTCCTAGTCCTTACCTCCCACAGGACGACGGGGGATGGGAGTGGGCAGGGTTTGAACCCGGAATTATCGATTAGTCCGAACGAGAGCCCAGCGCGCAAACCGCATGATGTTTGCATAAAGACAAGCTATTATTAGTCTATGCCAGTGATGCCCAGACTATGACCGGAGGGCCATATCCGGCTAGTGATATGATATTTTCGAATGCTCACAATGTTAGCCTACAACACATATTGAAGTCGTAGAGGATCAGTTCAAGCAATTTTTTTGTTTGGTATTGATGTGTCCACTGGTGCATAGGCCTGACATTTATACGGTCAGAAATGTTATGCAGGTAGCTCTATACAAACTTACATATATACAAAAAATATATACAAAACTATATTCAAACATATATACAAACACACATTCAATGATAAATACAAACATATAGTCTATAAACAAACATATATATATATATATATATATATATATATATAAACATATTTACAAAAATATATACAAATATATATATTAACATATAGGCAAACATATAGACAAACATATACAAACATATATACAAACATAAATAACAACACATATACAATAATAATAATCCTTTACTCTTAAGCCAGCAATTCTTGTATGTATGTATGTATATATATATATATATATATATATATATTTATATATATATATAAATTTTATTTCGAAAACGGATCTAACGATTTTCTTTAAAATTTCAAGGTATGTGCATAATAGTGAGAAAAAATTCTCAACTTATTGGCCACATCGGGAAAACTCGAGGTCGACCGTTATATCGGTTTGAAAATGGCTCATTATTGAAAAATTATTTTGGCTAGAATATTTCATGAATGAAATTTTCTATATGACGTCAATGGGAAAAAAACTTGACACCGCTTACGTCACTAGGCTCACAGCAGTACACTAAGACTTTTCTTCTCAAGCAAGAAAAAGTTTTAATGATTCAATTGGCCTAATTAAACATTTGCGCACCATCTTATTGTAGATTGATCCATTATGAAACTATGGAAGAAAAATAATAAATTAAATATCTTTATGTATAAATGTAGGCTTTATAAATTGTTTAAACTTTAACTGCGTACACCCGTAGGTAGCTTTTACTTTGTTATTATTTTGCTGGTGAATTATTGCAATGTGTTTAAGCTTCGAAGTCTACTGTCCCATACCAAAACTTAGGAAATGGTCATTACACAGCTTATCTATGCCTTACTTGCACAACCAGGGCCGGTCCTAACATTTGCGGGGCCCTACGGGTTGGGATAAGGATAATAAGTGAAAATAAAGATTTTGTATTAGAAAATAAATTCGTATTTGCATTACATTTTTATTAAATGAAAGCTGACGATGCCGTTTTTTTTATACCACGCGTAGGACTGGCGTTTACCATATTAATTGACACCCCAAAGTGACAATTTTGTCTTTTTAAGGACATTTTTATGAGTTTCAGGAGATTTCCAGGAGCTCCTTGAAAACAAGGAGACCACGGGAACCCTATTATAAATTATAATGGTTTAATTTAATAATTTACACCTAGAATTAGCGCGAGGCTTTTGAACCTTCGGGGTCCACTGCGGCAGCATAGGCCTAGGGCTGGCCATGATGATATCCAGCTCGCGGTCAAAGAATTTTTATCACGCTGCTGCCTTTTTTTTTTTTGGTTAACCTCTAAACCACCTCGGTATAACAGAAGTCATGTTCCAGAAGTTACTTAATAAAACATACTCAGCCCAAAGATATCCGCTCATAGACATCACATTATCTGGGAAGTATAGTATCAAATGACCCATTGCTTTAAAGAGAGGTTGATATGTGATCAGGGATAGTCGTGCTTTTGGACGCCTCCAAGCTAGAGTGTGGCGAAATAAATCGCTCCGCCTGTCTACAAAAATCAGTGTCAACCAGTGATTCTCTCAACCCCTTTATGTGGATCTGAGACATGAGTACTTTATAGAAAGCAACTAAGACTTCTTGAACAACTTCCCCAAAGACACCGCAATACAAACAGCGATATTCTTGCAAAATGGTATGAACTTCGAGTCCGAAGATTAGTGAGGAATGCAGTATTTCCAGTGGCTGCGCAGCCTCAGCTGTGACCTACATATTTTGCCACTTCCAGGGCAAGCATAACCATTGTCCGCAGGTGGTTGATTTAGATTTTCTTTTCGCCGTCTGCGTTTGTCCTCGGCAGCAAATTTTCTTTTGGTCTCAAATGTGTATCCCGCGGCCCTCGTGAGTGACCTCCAGCTGTCTCGTTCGGAGGCCGCATACGACCAGGTGCTCTCTAGTATGTCAGCCAAGGAAAGTTGACGCCTAAGCTGGTCTTTGAAGCTTTTCCGTGGGGCGCCTCTTGTTACGTCGACTACCTTTTAGCTCACCAAAAAAAGACTTCCCTTGGCATACGTTCGTCTCCCATACGGGGTACGTGCCCTACCCAGTGCAACTGTCGGACCATAAGAAGTCCCTCTATACTGTCCATACCGGCGTTGGCAAGGACATAGTTGTTTGTAGTGTGGTCCTGCCACCGGATGTCCATGACGGAGTGCAAGCATCTTTGGTGAAAGCGCTCAAGAAGTCTTAGTTGTTTTCTGTAGAGTGTCCATGTCTCAGAGCCATAATGAATATATTAATTGCAGTATTAAATGTCAGAAAGTAACCATTTTAGAAGTTGCACTGTTAAGACTTTCTTCCAAGCCTATAATAGCCCAATAGTTTTAAGCGAAAGAAACAATGTAAAACGTTAAGACTTGAGCTGTGGTTTTCTATAGGCCTACTGTTGGGGGGAACATTCTATTCTATACGCCATGTAAAATTACACTGAGAACTGACAGAACGAAAAAGCAATTCTTCGGATTGATAGTTTTTACCCGATCGTTCATTTTCGTAATTACAATATTCCCAAAATGACTTCGGGTATATATCCTTCCTTAACAAATTATTCATCCGAGCAAGGCTTGGTCACGTGATATTAATCATAAGAAGGCTTGTCTTCGAGTCCAAAGATAAGTGAGGAATGCAGTATTTCCCGTGGCTAACACATATACAAACATACAGACAAAGATATAGACAAATATAGACATATAGACTTGCATTTCTGTACGAATATAGTTTGTATTTTTAACACATTTGTTAAAAGTTTTGAAATTTTAAATTGCATCACATGTAGAAGTGTCGCTCCTTCAAGCCCACTTCTGACGCCCACTTTTCTGTTTAAGTAAAACAACAAACAGAGTAGGAGCGAATCAGGCCTTGGTTTTGAAAAAAAAAAGAGAAGGAAGCGATTCATTATGATTCTTTACTCTTCTTTTTGCACCAGCCGTAGCGGATGTCTTGCTGAATCAATACCTATAGTACGACTGTGTAGGCTTTCCCCTAAATATATCAATATCACGTGACCTTTTCGAATGACTTTGTTGTAATGGTTCTAAGCTTTTAGGAAAGAGACTCAGACAAGATCAAGAATGCAGCCATTTTTTAGACACTCTTGAGTGACTTTATTAGAAATATTGTTTAATATTTCTCATTTCGTTTAATATTCAAATTAGTTAACTTAGATGAAGATGTATCTGTGCACTGGAACTGGCAAAGGGGCCTATATGCACATAAAATGTTGAGAACCTCTGGTTTAGTCTGGAAGTATCACGAGTCTGACATGACGACCCCGTGACGTCATGACATTTTCAAATTGCACCATTGTGTCACAAAGTTGTATCTCTGTGTTGAATTCTAGCGTCATTGTATTGACACAGAGGTTCTCATCCTGTGATGACCTACCCTGCTAGGTGATCATTTTACCCGTTTAATCTTAAAATTATTAGAGCCAATATGATCAGGATTACTAGACCTATTCCAATTTAGTGCCTAGCGGTAATAAAGTACATTATACTATCCACGTCCGATCCGTTTCTTAATGTGATACTACCATATACTTAATAAATAAATCTGCGCCTTCAAGAGGTCAGAAGATAAGCTGATAATCTCTTGTGTAGAGTAAGACACACGAATTATAGTCTAGATCTAAAGGTCTTACTTGTAGATCTAGTTAGTTACTGACATAACTTCAATAACTCAAATTTGGAAACTAATATATAGGCCTAACAACAAAAATTATCTTGTTATGTAGAGCTTGATGTAATGTTTACAAAGACAGCAAAATTATCTTTCTGTGTTAACTAGGAGAGAGTTTACGGCGTTTGATTTGAATGTATGTATGAAACTGGATTACAGAAAATGTCTGAAAAACTGTGCTCGAAAAATGAATGGACCTCATTCACCAATCGTAAACAAACAACATTTAGCCACGTGGTGCTCTATCTCTTCTATATAATTTACGATCTAATGTTTAATTCATGATGGTTGTCATGTGACAGTTTTTTTTCTTTGTTTTATCAATAAGATCACGTGATTAAATGTTGTTTGTTTACGATTGTTTACATTGTAGAGAATTAGAACATTAGGTTTCATGAAAATACGAAATAGAAATCACCAATTATAAAGTGAGTTTTGTGAATTGGAAAGTGCGCTTAATTTGAATCATGATCGAATATTTATTTTTTTTAATCCATTTGTAAAGTGCAACTTTCATTCTTTTGCATGCACAGTGCGCTGTAGGCTGTGGGCTAGTCCACTATATCAAGTGAAATTATTGGGAAGAGCTACGTATGTGTGAAGTTTCCGTCCTGTTTGTAGGTGATCAGTTAACGCAGCTCTGCTTTCAGGGGAGACCTAGTTCAAATCCTTATTCCAGAAGAGTTAAAAGAGCCTTCTTTTATTGGTGACGATTTGTCCTGTTTACTATATAGGTGAAAATAACGCCAAATGATTTTTGACATTTTGTTACTTTATTAAACGATCAAAACAAGCTTGAATGTTCCTGGTCCATGTGGTGATTTCAACAGGGATCGCCCTTGAGTTTAAGCGATACCACAAACTCTCTTTGTAATCTTGTGGGGTTTTTTAAATTGGTTTTGTATAGAACGTCTTCAACGCTTATAGCTTGCTTAGTGCTCTATGGTCGAATCACTTTTGTGGACTTTTGGAGGACGCGCTATTGGGGTGAAGGTTTCAACACGAGCTGAGATTCGAACTGAACCCCCTCTTGATAGCCAAATGGTTTGAGCTTCTCTGACACACTTCCTTTTTTTTTATTTGAACCTTCATCTCAGTTCCAGAAATAGACAGACTATCTCCCATAGACGTAGACATACTATCTCCCATAGACGTAGACAGATTATCTCCCATAGACGTAGACAGATTATCTCCCACAGAGGTAGACAGACTATCTCCCATAGACGTAGACAGATTATCTCCCACAGAGGTAGACAGACTATCTCCCCACAAAAAAAATTCATATGAAGCTTACAGACAATATTCGTGCACATTTTTCTATTTTCCACCAGCACAAGAGTTGATAACTTGCATGCGAGTATCTCTACCCCTCAAGCTGAAACTTTCACATATCTAGGCAAGTGATACTCTAGCAAGTCATGCAACTTTACAAACGCAGACAACTCGTGTGCAAATAACCACCTACTAATTATGTGTATGTACAGCGGTGATTCTGTCAACAAACGGAGTTGCCTTTTCTTACCCACACTGGAAATTTAGTTGGCCCGGGGGGGGGGGGGGGGGAGGAATTACGACATTCTCTTATACGTGTCACATTTGACGTCACGTTTTAGGGAATAGGATTTTCCGTAAATGGGGATTTTTTTTTCTTAAGTTCTAAGAGCGTGAGGGGTAGGGGAATGAATGTTAAAACAACAACAAAAATGGTTATTAAATGAAATAAGATATGCGTGTGGGCGGGGCCTCAGGATTTTATCTCACAGTTAGTTGGAGGGTCTGGAAAGCGACACATTCTGATAGAAAAAAAAATTGCTGGATGTGTCCGTTGGGGAAATAAAAAGAAGTATATTGAATTAATTCTACAGGCTTTATACAGTATTAGGTGTACAAGTCTAGAGAACAAGTTCAGTTTCAAAAAGCTGACCGAAATGTCGATGTCTAGAAAAATGTCTTTAAATTGACATAGACCCCCCACTGCCCCCCCCCCCTTTTTTTTTTCACCTTTTCCTTTAATTTCAGGGGGTCAACTGGTCGAATGGTACAACAGCTAGGATGTCCAAAGAAAAGTCCTTAGTCTTTCTCTATTCTTGAGTCCATCTACCTCAGGCGGAGCTAGGAAGTAAGGGAGTGTTTGGCAGTACTATAACCACGTGATCTGATGAGCTATGTGCTATTTATAAGGTATAGTTCATGTGGATACAACATTTCAGCAATATCACGTGACGATGATGCCAAACATAGAATGGTTATTGTTGACATTCTTCTAGTCAAGGTAAAAGTTTAGGTTCTGGTTTGAAATTGGTGTGAAGCTTTGTGATAGTAACAACTCACAAGAAAAACATATTTTTGTTCAAACACATGGTTTTAAAAGACAACATCTCCATTATACAACTTAAAATAGAATAAAATAAAATATAAAGTAATTTTTTTTTAAAAATTTCCAACGGGTATCGAACCCTTTTTTGACACCGTCAGCTGCTTTAAGCAAACGATGTTTCCCATTCGACCAACAGGCAATGCAGACTTGTACAATTATTTATTGGTACTTTTGGACATCTCAATCTAGAAATGTCTTGAACTAGATCGACTTCTAGATTTAGAATTTGGAATATAAACATGATCTATATTAGATTTACTTTAAAATATTAGCAAAGATTAGATAATCTTTCTATAAACGTAATACGAATTTAAATTTAATCAACGACTCAGTTAATGACTACGCCATGTTATTATTTTTTGGAAGAACTCAAATTCTAGGCCTTTAAATCCAGACCTGGAATGGCACAATGTTGTCAGCGATATACATCAACTCTTAAATTTCTAGAACAATATCTAGAGACATTTTTGAGATCAGCGTCCAGGTTCCGCCCTCCATGAAGTTATGACTTGAATAGAGGAATTGAAAAAAAAAGTATGTAGAAACTGTCCTACATTTTCAAAAAAAAAGAAATAAAAGGTAAGCAATTATGTGAAGCTTTTTTTTTATTTTGTTTGTATTTGCATCTGTAAAAAACATTTTAAATTGTCTTTTGTTTCAGGTTGAATACAGTACCAGACCACCATCACACACACACAATAAAACTTTACACGCATGCTCACCGGCACACACAGACATCTAGAACTGAGATGAATGGGGCAAGTCCCCTGTGACGCCCTTGGCTGGCAGAGCTCCTGCCCCCGGGCAATCCAGGTGACGAGTGTGCACGACCAGTCCTGTCTGTTGTCTTGTGTTCGGCACCCACCCCTGTATTCTTGTGCCCCCTTCCCCCTCTTGTGACAGTTCAAGTCAAACGTGCGCCCCAATTTTAGACCGACTTGTCACACTTCGGAACAACAGTGACGGCCCTTCTCCGATTCGAAGCAGATCATTTGTTTGTCATCATGGAGCGGGCGCCACGTTTGTACAGCACTAAGGAACATTGTTCCCACTTTCAGTTTTCATAAGCCTACCCGCATGTACGCTCCTGGAACTATTTACCGAAGGCGTGTAGCTATTACTAACATACACATAAAAAATATCCTTCCAAAAAAAAATGAGTTAGCAGATAAACCCGCCTGGATCTAAGTAGTCTATTACAGGTAGAGACATCAAGGGTTTACATGTTTTGTATTATACGGGCCTTGTGAAGAGAGGGGGGGGGGGGGGAGCACTGAGATATTTACAAAACAAAACAAAATGGAGGTGGGGGGGGGGGGGAAGGAAATGAAGTTAAAGTGACGACTGGCTTTGTCGAGCTCGCCTGGTCGGTCTCACGCCGCTGTGTGACGTCACATTCAGTTGCTCGTCCCAGGACAGGTAAAGATTTCTGCCTTGCACGCATCGGGAGCACCTCTGAATGGAGCAATTAGACTGCGCGTGTTGAAAGGTAACTGTAACAGATGAAAAAAAAAAAGTAGGTGAGTGAGTGGGATGGGAGAAAAAAGATTGAAAGGAGGAGGAGCCAGGGTAAAAGAAAAGAAGGGGGGGGGGTAGTTTCCCCCACAACAATACGCAGGGATAGCGTGACTGATGAAGCGAAACGATTCCAAGGCCGTGTTTCAAGAAGTGTACACAATGTTTCGGGACCCGTTATTAATCTGGGATGTAGCACACACACACACACACACACAATTACGACTAGTCTATTACTTGGAGACTTCAATCAAAGACATAAAGAAACAAAACAGAAGCCTCCAGAATTGACGCCCTTGCTTCATCTACTTCAGATTGAAGACTATTACTTTAAACAATAGCTTACTATAAGTGTTTAACTACCTCGGGTCTCCATCAAAGGCTACACCTCTGAGATGATGACATCTAGAAAAACAAGGAAGTACTAAGACAAGAGAAACAATGAAATACTAAGACAAGAGAAAAAAACAAACGTGAGAAACGATGAACCTGCGAGTTCTACAATTTAAAAAAAAACAAACTCAATTTTCGTTAATTTTTTTTTATTGTTACTTGCCGTTGTGTTTTGAGCAGAAGTCAATTCCGCCCCTGGCATGTGAATCGCAAAATGTCTGCTCCTGAGGCGACAAGTAATCGAACTCAACTCGACAGGCGCACCTGAAACTTCACTGCTCGCTTCCCACCTGTTCACGTAATGACTGACCTTCATTCACTGGATCCTCTCAGCCCTGATGGTAGACAGGCCTCGGCAACCATAAAATTCAATTAGGTACACCGCAGTCTGGTCTCTGAGCTCGGACTTCATTGCTGACACACAGGACCCTATGCAACATAAAAATATCAAAATATTGCATCTATTTTTGCTACAGATTTTACCAAAAAGAAAGGGAATTGTAATATAATAGCGGATTTTTATTGATTTAACAGGCTGAAGCATTCATTTGTAATTTTAGAAGATTTAATTACGTATTCAGTAGCTCGGTCACTTATAATACACTGGCCATTTACTATGTACAGGTCAATTGTTTTGTACTGATCACTAGTTGTGCACTGGTCATTTGTTATGTACAGGTAATTTGTTATGTATGGTCATTTCATATGTACTGCTCACTTGTTATGTACACGTCATTTGTTATGTACTGGTCACTTGTTATACACTGGTCACTTGTTATATACTGCTAATTTTTATATCACAGGTTACTTCAGGTACAGGTCACTTCTGCAAATAATGCATGTTATTTTATTGGGCCTAATGGTGACCCTATTCAGAAGTTGTTCTTAGAGGTGGATATCTCGTTGTGGATGTTTTGCTCCTTTCAGATCTAATTATGTTTATATACATATACACTTGTCTTTTTTCGCTCCTGGTTGGGGGGTTGGGTGGGAATAGGGCTGGTAGGGAGACACAGTATCTTATTGTATCTGTTGTTGTTGTTGTTGTTTTTGTTGTTGTTGTTGTTTAAAGGGTTTGCAACTCACTCCCTCCCCCACCACTTCGCTTCCCCCATCAATTTTTTTAACTGTGCGCTCACAGTTCATAACATCTCGTCATTCTTTTGTTGCCCTACAGGAACAAAAAAAGTTGATAAAGACAAACCACAATCAATGGATGAAACGCAAGCTTTGTTAGTGAGTAGCATTCCTTTAAGACCATTAACTAGGGTGATATAAATAGAATTTCTACAAATGGAAAGGGAAGTAATCAACGGTAACTTTGTGATTGAATGGGTTTTTATTTCTATCTATTTTATCAATCCTTGTAGATTTACACTTATATTTTATTATGGCCTAGTTATTTACTTTTAAATCTTTCTTTAAGCTACATAACAATAACAACAATAATATAATGTAATAGCTCGAAGGAAATTCCATTTAGAATACAATTAAAAAATCGCGACAGCAATAATTAAATTTTAACTCTTCTTCTCCTAATTAACGATATCATCTTTGAATTGACCGCATTAGATACAATTAATTTTTGATTTTATAAACTTTAATTCTGTGTATTATAAAGAGGACACACATTCTCCTAAAATTCTATGTAACGTTTTCTGATTACTAGCAAAACTGTTATTGAAGTTTTATCATAACAGGGTAGCATGTACTATTTGAACAAAAATTACAATTCTCTCAGAAAATGGAAAATAATTACGGAGATAGAGAGTTAAAAAATTTAGTACATAATATTTCAAACAATAAAGTTTACTTACTTGGTTATTAAAAGAAGAACTAAGACTTTTAATATATTATGTATGTTCCAGCTCAATTACAACTGTGTATTATTTGAAACTTTTTTTTTTGACTACAGAAATACTTTGGGGCAGAAAATGAAAAAATAAAATAGCAATAATACAGAAACTCTGAACCATTATTTTATAATACAAAAATAAAACCTAAAAAAAAAAAAAAAAAAAATACTCAGAAAAACACAGAGATAAAGGAACATATCTTATTCCATATACTAGGGCAAATTCATGTAAGTGTTCTTTCTAAGCCGTTAGAGCCTGAATCAGACAGGAAAGCCAACGACTTAGTAAATTTTAAATCATTGATAAACATGCATGACAAGATTGGGACATGAAATGTGTAGGGGCGTAATTGTCTTCTCTTTTGTGTGTTTTGGAAGTCACGTGTGCACCTTGAGAAAGTCTTGAGAAGGCCATCGAATAGATTGAATAGACTGAACAGTCGAGGTAGAACAGTTTAGATTCATTGAATAGATTTTTTTTTTTTAGAGATTGGATAGATTGAATTGGTTGGCTTGTGTTTGTAGCTCGTGGATCAATGCTAATTGGTATCAACTAGATTTTAAGATGTTTCCCAATTAATTGGCTGTTAAGAAAGTGATGGCGCACTTACACCGCGGGCTCCACGGCATGCGTTTACCTCCCTCCCCCCCCGAACACTCTGATTGCGTCACCTTAATTAGATTAATTGTTTTACAACTGAGAAGTGCTCGCTATGTGCGTGCGTGTGTGCGCTTGTGTGTGTATGCGGGTGTAAATGTCTTTGTACTGTACTTTCTATTTTTAAAAAAAAAAAAAATCTTAGGTCACGTTGACATCATGATGCCTCCAGAATTAGGTCACACATATCGCTTGTCCTCATCATTAGTCAATTTAGTAAATAATAATAATAAAATCACAATAAATTTGTGAGTTTGTGTTTTTAACTGTACCTCGTGATGGAATTCTTTCTTTGTTGCTTTCCCATACAAACGATCGACTGTTCATGATTGATCTCTAAAAGAAGATCCTGCTTGTTACCTTTTTTTTATTTAGGTTCCATTATATAGCCACCTCATTTTTTTTTTAAATATTGCTTTCCCTTCTTTTTCTCCCTTATTGAATTGTTATTGTGTAAAGAACCTATACTGCATCTTCAAATTCAAAGTGTTAACAAAATTATAAAAATTCTATTATAGTGTGAACATTTCCAACACACTCGACAGGTTAGGTGGAAATGTCAGAACAAAATATGGGGAGGGAATCTCAATTAAAAGACTTTTTTTTTTGTCAAAAAATAATCAGCATGTACGATTTTGTTGCATTATAAACTTGAGGTAAAATATTATTCAAATTTTGTTGACTATTCTGAAGTTTAAGAAAAATAGCAAATAAACGTACAAACATTAAAATCTATATTTAGGAGGGGACTCGAGCCTTAATGTTAGATTGTTATCAAAATGGTGTGTAACTAATTTTAGTCTTGGTTAGTTACCCTCTAGGTAACTCTATGTTAATCCTTGTATCATTTTTCTGTACTGATTAATTAAAAAAAAAATAGATAAATAAATAAATCTAAAATTTAGCTTCAGAAAATTAACCAAAGGAGAATTCGATAAAAAATTGGTGAGTCTGTGTGTCTTATATTTGGCTCTAGATTTAGTAACACCAGTTTTTTACTCTTTTAAGGTGATCTTTTTTTTTTCTCTCTTTTTAACTGTGTCTTTAAACGACTTCATTATTGACTTGGCAAAACTTGATACACTCTTACAGACAAGTGCTCCTTAAGTTACACTAAAATTTTAAAAGGTGCTACAGCGCCTTGGGTTACTAATAGGCTACCGATACTTTAGAAGAAGCGCCCCCGATTGTCAACTATATCAAGCATGACAATACGGTGTTTTGTGTTTCCATGACAAGTTCTTGAACTTAAAGAAAAAAGGTAATTTCGAACATTGAATCAATCAAGAGTTATCGAAGTTTACCAGAAAACACTGAGACTCTTGAGGAGCGGTAGATCAAAGGAGCCGCTAAGATTTGAACCAGGTACTTGATAACGGTCATGTTTAATGGTCATAGTGTCCCACATTGTATGGCCAAAAGAACTTGCTGGTACAGTCCACGCTCTTCAGTTAAAAGTATAACCGACGCACCGGTGATCACTGGTCTACGCCCAGCCATTGACCCGTGAAACGGTAAAGCAAGGCGAAGATAATGGACTGACCAGGTCCTGATTAGGTTAATCTATACTTATCAACATTTAATCTGCCGCCGTATCTTCTGTGAAGATTAAAAAGGGGTAGAGAGTTGTCTGCCCTATCTAATCCTATCACCGGCCCTTGGCTGGTTTCATTCAATAGAAAACATTTTTTTTAGTTCACTGATTACTTCAGACGACGGCAACACTTAGAGCGTCCACTTGTTTCAATGTGATGTTAGGACATAGAAGTGTTTAGTCCAATCTTTCAACCAACTGGAAAAGTAGCACCGCAATAATCGGGGCCCTCTAATGTGTCGAGTGCTTCTTTTTGGGCGGTGAACGAGAGTTTGGAGGAAGAGCCTGACGGCAACACATAGTAAGCAAAATTTATAAAAACAAAAAAACTTTAAAAAAAGCTTATCTTAGGTGGGAAAACTCAACACTTACAACCATATCTCTTAATACGAATACTCAAGATGTTATTTCCCCTTTTCGATATCCAACAAAATAATTAATTAATAACAATTAATGGACTAATTAATTATTTTTTAAATCAATTCGCGTATATGTCTTCGCTAATGAAATGGGGGTGTGGGGGAGATATCGTGTTTAGAGGAGGGGACTGCACTGGCGGTTCGGGTGGGGGGGGGGGGGGGGGAGGGGAGGGTGGTAAATGCGGTTGACCTCCCCTCTTCCGATCCCCCGCAGGGTGGGCGAATTTTAGTGAAGAAATCACACTATTAGTGTACAGACGTATTTACTTATTTTAATACTATATAGGACTACTATGCTACCAGGATGGTGTGTTATAGAGAAATAAATATTTGTTTAAGTCATTTATATATTTTATATGCTATATATCACATTCCTATATTTAACCCTTTTGTAATGTCAAATGCAACCATTAAGACAAAATGGAGACATCTTACTTGATTAATAGTTTTCACTTAACCACCACCCCCCCTCACTCACCCCGCCCCACCCCCACCCCGTCTATTTCCGCTGAAGACGTGACTTTCAAAACATAATAGTCAAATAAGGCGATAGTTTTTAAGTACTTCCGCCGGTTCTAAAAATGATATCCTGTGGCATCAACTTGTCCTCATTATTTCAAGATTTTGTTTTAGAAATGTAGACTTCTTAAGAAACGTTGAAGTGAAACAAAGTCGATGAGATTTCGACCCAAATAGTTGTTTTCCTAGTCCAACCTTTTCTTAACTTTTTTCTCAATCTCAGATGTATCTATTGTGTTATTAACTTTGGGTCTAAAACTCATTTTCAATGTATTATTACACACTTTAAAAGACCCTACATCAATAGTAATAGGCCTACTTTCTGTACGTTAGTGTTAGGGCGTGTGTGTGTGTGTGTGTGTGTGTGTTTCTATGGTGACGGTGGGAAGTGGTTAGCGATTGGTTGTGAATATTGCAACATAGGTGGCATTGTCGTCACTTGGTCTTTGTTAGGACAGACGACTCCAGATCGTGAGACAGAAAGGTTGTGTTTTTGTACCGAGTTAGATTGTGCTAAATGATACTATTACTAGAGTCTACTACAGTTATTTCATTTCACCATATGTTAATTATAATTATAAATAAAGTTCTATTTAGTTTTGTTCACACAAGGAGGTTATTCAAGTTATTTGAAGTTTTATTAGTTAAGATATATTACACATACAGCCTACAACGGTTTAGTTGTTTACCTGCAGTTTGGTGCTACGAGCGGTGCGCATGACTGTCACCACTGAAATATTTCATAGCTTTGAAATAGTAATTGTGGTTCTGTAACGAAACGAAGCTCCGTACACAGTCATACTAAAATATAAATAATTTCTTATATATAAACCTGGACTTAAAAAAAACAACAAAAAAAACAATGTCGAATAGATCCCACAGTTTTGCCTCTTTGTTGTTGTATTTTTACAAAGCTTATATTAACCCACTTTCTGTCTGTCTGTCTGGTCAAAAGTTTGGACACGTTATCTCTTCCACACCCAATCTCGGTTCAAGTTGAAATTTGGCATAATTATTTCTAGTAACTGGCAAACAAAATCAATTAAAACAAAAACAATTAGTTAATAAGTTATGTGTAATTAATTATTTAGTTTGGTATCGAACAAGACAAAGAAATCGTACTTGACAGTTGTGGCTGTAAAAGCCGAATTAGCCCCCCCCCCCCCCCCTTTGAAGAGGCTTAAACCCTGAGTTTGAATTCAAGTCGTACAATTTGTTTGAATGCATTTAAAAAGCACAGATTCACAAAGATACCCCCCCCCCCTTTTTTCTCACCCACCCTTTTCCCCACTGGTCCAGACAAGTGATATTGTTGGTCAGGATCTATTACTAATTTAATCCCATGACTGATCCAAACTGATTGATACCATTATACTAATGATACAAGTTTTGTGTGTTTTTTTTTTTATTATTTTTTTTTTTAAATGTTTTTGTTGTGTATTTTGACTTTTAGCTAAGGGGAGAGAAATATTGAAATTTTTGTTGGGTGAAATATCGTGTGTCTGTAATATTACCAAATGTCTCTACAATAACTAACGTCTTAATGCAGTCATGTTCACTTCTGTAATGTTAACTTTTCTAAGTACTAATATCAGCTTCTCATTGTAACGAACCTTTCATTGTGATAAACTTCTCTCTATAGAACATTACTAGGTTTTTACGTCCGGCGAAAGTTTTGTCTATTTAAATCCATAACCTCTTTATGCAATATATTTATGATAAATTCTTAGTTTAAGATATTCAAATAATTTTTTTTTTAAACAACGAATGTGGGCTGTATATTATTATTATGTTAGAGACGAACGATTATTCATTCTCTGGCCCTGCCAGGCTCGAGTTTCGTTAAAGAGAAACAAAATTCATCGTGGTCCCTTTAACATTATTACTATTACTATTACTATAACTATTACTATTACTATTATAAAATTTGTGAGGCGGGGGGGGGGGGGGGATAGGAGGGACTAAATCACTACAAGATTCCTTAATGTTGCTTGTGGAAGTTTACTTTTGCACTAAAAAGTTATAAGTCAAACTAGACAAACACAAAGTATGTGTTGATAATTGAACACTCCAGTCAAGACTTGCAGATGACTACTTTATGCCAGGGGCGTATCTTCCATTCTTTGCAGGTGTTGTGGGGACCGTACCGTTGTAAAGGTGAAGTCCTGCTGACATGCGGCGCATAGATGGAACAAGAGGGCCGTGAAGTGCCCTCCTACTGTAGCAGTCGCCCCACAAAATGATCTAGAGGACCGTCTCGTTGTCAGGGCTCTCGTGTCGCCTTCGCTGGCTGCCCGGAATCCAAAGGGCATCTACTCAGCGGACGAACTTTTTCTCCATTCAGCTCGCGAGGTGGGTGGCAGCCCCTCTTCAACTTTTCCCCCCAACATGGCCGCCGAAAAATGTGACAAACGATGCTGGGGTGTCCCATCACGTGACCCCCTGCCATTGTACTCGACCAATGGGATGCACAATAGCGGAGTGATTCAACAAATATTTGATTTGATTTGCATACCGTTTTGGGCTAATTTGGAGAAATTGTCCTCACAGAGGACAAGCCAAGAAAGAGAGAGAGAGAGAGAGGAAGAAAGACAGAGAGAGTGAAGTCGTGCTGTGAAAATAAAGACACTTGAAAGACAGACGGGTAGAAAAGTCTTTGTATGAGCTATTGATAGCATTAAATCTGTTGTCAGGAATTCATAAGATCCAAACTTGGAATTTCAGTAACGTCGCATTCGAAATACTGCACTAGTCACATTTACCAGTTTAATACATCTGGGTTTATTTATAGTATCTGTTCAAGACTTGACATCGCCCCTATACTGTCTCAAGTGTATTGACACTGGCCTATATTATCCTGACATTAAATGCATGTCGCCTTTCCCTCTGTGTACTTAGTTTCAATTTTCATAGAAAATGGATAAAAGTTTTACATTTCTAAAAATACATTGACAAAAAAAATAAAATGTATAGATCATGTTCTTTTATTCTTAGTTGTATATTCAAACAGTACGAGGGGAAAGTGGGAATAACTAACAATGACAGGAAATAAAAAGCCTGCAAAATAAATAAAAAAATATAACAAAAATTAAAAAAGTAAAAAAATGTGTACCAGACAGACAGACAGACAGACAGAGTTCATATAACTTATGTCCTAATAGTCGTATTATTATTTTTATTCATACTGCTCTTGTTGTTCATCTTCCCTATTCCAAAGTGTACACCGCATCACGAGATGAGCTCCACCAAAGGAAGACAAACACGGATATTTTTGACTGGTCGAAAATGAAAGTGCATCCAAAGCATAAATAAATGTGCTTCAAAAAAAAAATAGGATCTTGTAACAACGAAACAAAACGTAATGCAATGACAAACTGGTAGTGAAACTTGGAGCTTGCGACACATCAGGTAATGGGCCAACCAGAGCTTGTAATAATTTATGTGTTTGGGCCACTCCACTGAGGTTGTGACACATCGACTATGGGCCACTCCACTGAGGTTGTGACACATCGATTATGGGCCACTCCACTGAGGTTGTGACACATAGATTATGGGCCACTCCATTGAGGTTGTGACACATCGGTTATGGGCCACTCCTCTGAGGTTGTGACACATAGATTATGGGCCACTCCTCTGAGGTTGTGACTGATCGATCTGGGGTCACTTCTCTAAGGTTGTGACTCATCGATCTGGGGTCACTTCTCTGAGGTTTTGACACATCAGTTTTGGCTTACTCTGAAGTTTTGTTTAAATTTTGACCCATGGAGACGCTTTTCTAAATATTTCTTTGCATGTAAAGTTTGGAAAATACTTCTTTTGATGACAACATTTTTATGATTTCGTTAACGGTCTTTCAATACGTCAAATAACTTTATTAATTGCAAACTACAAAAACACTAAAACTAGGGCAGAAAACCCGGGACCGATCTGTGACGTAATGAGAAAATCAGACTATCTATTTAGGTCCAAAATTAATTGTGAACGTGAGTAAACAAATCGGCGGTATCAGTTAGCTAGTTAGTTCGCTTTTATTGGTTAATAGGCTGCATTTATAGAGCATTGGAGATTCCTATATAGGGTAACTATAAATAGATGCTTTTTTGGGGGGGGAATATCCGGTGTACAGAATATAAAGTGCTGAAAAGTTTGGTCTTACAAAAAGTAGAAGATATTTCTTTTGTCATTTTTAGTATTGTAAAATCAAATGTCAAAGTTCTTTCATACGTGGCACACAAATATTTTTTATTTTGTTGGCAACCTTGATCTTTCAACTTGGCGTCCTTGACATTGTTTTTCTCATATCTCATGTCTCATATCTTCCTTTTGTTATTTGATTCCCTTGTTTTCTCTTTTGGTTACCTTACGTATTGCACCCACACTTTCCCCATCGCTTTCTCTTCTTGTTCTATTTTACTATTTTTATCGCTTACAAATCGAATGTAAACAAAGATGACATAACTGTGTTTTAAATTTGCTGGTGAAAATCGCCTCATAGTATAAATAGGAGGCGCGGTGGCTGAGTGGTAAAGCGCCCGGCTTCTGAACCGGAGATCCAGGGTTCGGATCTTAGTGAAGACTGGGATTTTCAATTTCGGGATATTTAGGGCGGCCTCTAGTGGGTGCCTGACATTAGTTGGGGGAAAAAGTAAAAGGCGACATGACACCCTCGTTAACCTTGGGCCACAGAAACAGATGACCTTTACATCATCTGCCCGATAAAAATCTTGTCTAAAAACTGGAAGTTTATTTTACTTACAGAAAAACCAATGGCACGAAGTAATAAAGTAATACATCGATTTGTCATTTGATTAAAAGTTAATGACTATCTAGACTTTTTTTTTAACATAAAACTAAGCCTAAATTTTAAAAAGCCAGTAACACAAAAAAAAGTTTGTTAAAAATAAAAATCAATTTTCTGATATAAATTGTACAACTAGGTATTATTTTTCATTACATATAGATCTCTTAACGCTTCCAAAGAGTCATACCAGTGAGCTAGCACTAAATAATCAAGTTATATTAACCGTCCAGCTAATTTTTACAAAGCCTAAATCTACTCACTCTGATTGCGAGGTCAAAAGTGTGTACCTGTTATTTCTCCCGCACCCATCATCGGATCAAGTTGAAATTACGCACAATTATTCATTGACATAGACAATATATGAGTCAATAAAAAAAAGGTAACCAATTAGACAATTACTGTTAATTAATTATTTCGCTTGATACTAACAAGGGAAACTAATACCTCAGTATTCACATATATGGCTAAATTTGTTAGGTTTAGTCCCCTTAAATAATTGTTGACGCTTTTTCTCCCTCACACATTCTCCTATCAAAGTGATACTTTTAACAATTATTTATTGTACCTAACAAAACAAGAATCAATAAACAAAAATACTCAAAACGTCAATTAATTATTCGTAATTAATTATTTTATTTCATATCGAATGAGGGAAATAACGTTTACAGTATTGATAGACATAGTTTTATGGGTGGAGTTATTCCCCTTTAGGTTTTGCAAGTTTCTACATACAACGGTGTGCCAAATGTTAATGTGGGTAGGTCTATTTGTTTATTAAGTTCTTTTCTGAATACAAAGAAACATTTGAGTCGAGTGCGGAAATTCCAGCGGAGCCATGTTTAAGCCGTAAGCTAAATTAAAGTTTAAAATAGTTATATTTTGAAAAATTATAACGGTCAAACCCGAGTTTGTACCGTGCGACCAGTCAGGTAGTTTTTTTTCCCATAAAGATATACATAAACTGTCGAATTAAAAAAAAAAACCTTTTCGAAATACCCGTCCAGTGTTTGTTCCTCCAAGTTTCCAATTTTCATGAAGAGTTGGCGAGCTAGTAGGTGAGATTCTAAAAAAAAAAAAAAGAATAAAAAAGGATAAAGATCTACACAAAACTTGTAGGCGGCTCCTGTGAGTCCGTCGTACAGTTGCCTTCTATTACACATTACGTTGCACAATAAAGTAGTAGCCGGAGACAATTTGGCAGTTTGCAGCACAAAGGTGTCATGTGGCTAGCACAACGACCAACCGCGTTTATCTACCCCATGTATGTTATGTTGGGCGAACTCAGGGGCGTCCCAAAAATACTGATGCTGTAGATTTCGTCATATTTGAATTCGAGACTCTTCGGTTCGGAAGCAAAGTGCTCTACCACTCGGCCACCACACTTCAAAACATATATGATACCTAATTTTTCCAAATTATAATTGTGCTTTCAGAAAAATTTGGTGACATTAAATGCCCTGTACATACGTTGTTGTTGTTTGTTTTTTTTTTTACAAATTCTTATTAGCTTGTAAAGTCATGGGTGGAACCCGGGTGAACAGGTTTCGAAAACGGCTCTAATGATTTTCATAGAAATTTGAATGTTTAGCCTATGTATATCTTTATGGGAACATTAATACCTGATTGGCCATATAGTGAAAACTCTGGTTTAACCATTACGATTTTTCAAAATATAATCATCTTTATGAGTTCAAAATATAATCATCTTTACGGCTGAATCGTAAAGCGCATGGCTTCCGAACCGGGTATCCCGGTTCGAATCGTGGTGAGTCCACCCAGCTCTAATGGGTACTTGAGATTAGTTGGGGAAAAGTAAAGGCGGTTGGTGGTTGTGATGGCCACTTGACACCCTCGTTAACCGTGGTCCACATCTGCCCTATAGATCGCAAGGTCTGAAAGGGCAACTTTTACTTTATCTTTGCATTAAATTTGGTCTATTTTGAAGACCCAATAGTAGAGAGTCGAATAAATAATAATTAAATATTCAGGAAGTTTTTCGAACCTTTTTTATGATGTAATCATTATATGGAGTGTTAGAATTGAATTTGTGACATATACACAACACATATATAGAATCTAATGCTTATACAATTTATTTATAAACAATATCATTGCAATATCTCTAACTAGATCTAGTATTCTTGTTTGTTTCTAAAATGTTTGTATAAATGTGTAGGATGTTTGTTTGAATGTCGAAGATGTTTGTATAAATTTCTAAGATGTTTGTATAAATGTGTAAGATGTTTGTATAAATGTGTAAGATGTTTGTATAAGTGTGTAAGATGTTTGTTTAAATGTGTAAGATGTTTGTATAAATGCGTAAGATGTTTGTTTAAATGTGTAAGATGTTTGTTTAAATGTGTAAGATGTTTGTTTAAATGTGTAAGATGTGTGTTTAAACGTGTAAGATGTTTGTTTAAATGTGTAAGATGTTTGTTTAAGTGTGTAAGATGTTTGTTTAAATGTGTAAGATGTTTGTTTAAATGTGTAAGATGTTTGTTTAAATGTGTAAGATGTTTGTTTAAATGTGTAAGATGTTTGTTTAAATGTGTAAGATGTTTGTATAAATGTGTAAGATGTTTGTTTAAATGTGTAATATGTTTGTTTAAATGTGTAAGATGTATGTATAAATGTGTAAGATGTTTGTTTAAATGTGTAAGATGTTCCTTCAGAGTCCTAGCTTAAAATTCCTACAGGTCGACGGGAAATGAAAGTGGGCAGGGTCCGAACGACAGTCCACCAGAGCGCATACCGTACGACCAGGCAGCCATCTAGTTTAGACTACTATCTTTAAATATTTCCGAGTCTGAATCTATATAACTAAACTATAATTGTATAATGAGTAGATTTATCCAGGAGTTTGGAAAGAGGGCTGGGGGGAGAGGGGATATTGGGGGAATTTCTTAATCTGTTATTAATAGCGAAATATTGGAAGGAATAGCTCTTACAAAAGTCATCTGTTTCATAACAGAGTCACTCAAATAGTTTTACAGTCACTGATATATACGGTCATAAGTCACTTTTGACTATTAAGAGTCTTATAGAGTTATGGAGTCACCTATATAGATTTACTTTGATAGTCATTTATTTATTCACTTATCATAGTCATAGTCATAGTCAAAGTCAAAAGTCATAGTCATAGTCATAGTCATAGTCATAGTCATAGTTATAGTCTTAGTCTTAGTCTTAGTCATAATCATAGTCTTAGTCATAGTCATAGTCAAAGTCATAGTCATAGTCATAGTAATAGTCATAGTCTTTGTCATTGTCATTGTCATTGTCATTGTCATTGTCATAGTCATAGTCTTAGTCATAGTCTTAGTCATAGTCATAGTCATAGTCATATTCTTAGTCATAGTCATAGTCATAGTCTTAGTCTTAGTCTTAGTCTTAGTCATAGTCATAGTCATAGTCATAGTCAATAGTCATAGTCATAGTCATAGTCAATAGTCATAGTCATAGTCATAGTCATAGTCAATAGTTATAGTCTTAGTCTTAGTCTTAGTCATAATCATAGTCTTAGTCATAGTCATAGTCAAAGTCATAGTCATAGTCATAGTAATAGTCATAGTCTTTGTCATTGTCATAGTCATAGTCTTAGTCATAGTCTTAGTCATAGTCTTAGTCATAGTCTTAGTCATATTCTTAGTCATAGTCATAGTCATAGTCTTAGTCTTAGTCTTAGTCTTAGTCATAGTCATAGTCATAGTCATAGTCAATAGTCATAGTCATAGTCATAGTCAATAGTCATAGTCATAGTCATAGTCATAGTCAATAGTCATAGCCATAGTCATAGTCATAGTCATAGTCACTTAAAAAGCTTCATGGAGTCAGACATATAGGCTCACTTATATAAAGTCTATTATAGAGTCACTTTATAGAGTCGCTTATTTATATTGTGACATAGAGTCACTTACATAGAGTCAGAATCACTTATACAAAGTTACTTCTATAGTATTGCGACATTCATTATTATACGTGTAACAGATAGGTACACAGAATTTAAGACTATATTGAAATTTCCAAAATGTGACACTTGTGACATAAAAAGTGACAATATCTGAACGGTCCTGTCATCAGCAGTGACGTAACATGACCTGTTTGTCAGGGTCTCGCCCTGTTGCGGGGGATTGTAACTATAAGTAACTATTTTTTGACGAGTCTGTGAGATGAGGCGTGATCGAGTGGATGTTTTTATGCAGCATTACACGAGCGAGTGAAACAGAATCATCTTGGGTCACACCCTGACATCCAGGGCCGTTGGTCTATTTTTCTCGAGACTCTCGACCTGGGATTGGACACGGTGGCCCCCGCCGTCATTGTCCGCGGTTCTCGGGTAGGTGGCACCTACGTTTTACTGCAAACAAATCAGTGCCACCGGGGGAAAAAAAATTTTCGGAATACGCGGAGCAGATCGCACCGGAAGTGGTTAGCATCTTCGGTCGCCATTTTTTTTTAGAAGGTTAGTTTGCGGCTATTGTGATTGGTTAGTAGCACTGAATGAGGAAAAATGTTTTTGTTGGAGATTTTTAAGCCCAGGCACTTCATGAACTGGATCCAGGTGTTATTTTTTTTACCTTCTGCTAGAGAATACATTCGTGATACACTTCCACGCTTTGCTGAAGCATGGCCGCATTGAATGCGGTTACTAATTGGGTGTTAGTACAGATATTAGTATACTGGGATAGGTGTTTTGTTATAGACTAGTCAAACTGGGAAGGGGAGGCTAGTCTTGTCGAGAATGATTGGTCAACGTAGAACTGAATTGATGATCGATTACTGAATTGACTTTATCTTGATTTGCTTACATTAAATTTCACAGCTGAGTTCATGCGTGCTTTTTTTAAATTCCGTTCCTACTATTAATTCACTTTTACTTGTGACGTTGTAGGTTAGTGTTGAGGTCTTCTGTAACAATTGGTCTAGGTCTCACACCTTTCTTCATTGTTATTGAATAGCATTCATCTTTCCATACCTCGTAGAGTTGTTTCCCCTAAATTCATCAAACTACGAAGTCAGTTATTGTATCATTAATATAACGAAAGATTTCAATCATTTATTTTGACACCTTATCGTTATCCCGTGGAGCTGAAATTTCCTACATAAACTGGCAAGCTTTTATTAAAAGATCTATTCATTTATAATTGAATTAATTAACGATTTTATTTATCATTAAAACCAGGCGAGGTACCAATTTGACTAAGGGAAACTAACAATTATATTGTATTTTTCTTAGTACTGATTATCAGTACTACCTCTTTTGCATATGGCCGCCCCCATGTTTAGTTTACTGTACTATTTGAACATTAAGTAGAAATAGACCAACAAGAAGAAAGTGCAATATAATTGCAAATGAATAGAGAACCTAGTTACTTGTTTATCTTTTTGTTCAATTATTTTTACTTGCCAGACAATTTTTGTTCAAATAGTTTATATAAAATTTTTAGCTATTTCTTTATGCACACAGTAAGAATGAGAAAATGTGCTGCTGAGGACAGACCGACCGAACGGTGAACATCCTGTTGTGTTTGATTCTGAGGCGAAAAAGTATGCGTCGTTCATATTGGAATATGCATCGTTTTACTGGCGTCCTTCAACCTACCTGATACCTGTCGTGGGGACCTGGGACGACACTGAGCAGTGTGTCGTTTGGTCTGGAAAAAAGGTTTAGCGGGAAGGAACTGGATTCCGTGTATCGAAGTAAATGTTTCTGCTCATGTAAGTGTCTCACCGAGAACATTCATTATAGAAGGCCTGAACACTGACCTGTAGCGTCATAACCGGTTGGCAGTTTAGACTAATTTGTTTCTAGATAGGATACAAACCCAAACACTTCCACTTCATATTAGCTTGTATACTTTGATAACTGACACACTCAGCGTCCATATTTTCGCCGATAATGAGATATTTCAGTGTTACTCACCGGCTACGCCTGCTGGATTTTATCGAGGCAAATCGTAATAGATGTCTGAACACTCCCGGGGTACGCTATTCGGCATCAACGTGGCACTCGTTTGGAAACGATTAATTGAGGAAGTGAATAGGCTAAATGAATCGCAAAACACAACTCCTGTGGGAGTGTCCAAGGGAATGCGAGAGCTTTCCCATTGCACAGTGCGGAGATGAAAGTGAAAGGGAGCTTCCACGTCCCTGTCGATAATCCATGCACCGTTCCTCAAGGGACCGTTACATTTATGGCGAGTCCTGCACAGTTAGCATGGTAAAACATAAGAAAATGGCGTGGGTTCCCGGAGTGCTCGGCCTTCGGCCATGTATTCTAGTTCATGCGCCCGGAGTGCCCGAAACATCGGAAAAAACAATGCCTTACATAGACATTGACTTGGACCTCTTCAAGACAGAACGGTTTGTTCAAGCGGGCTTACACGCCAAGGGTTCGAAGAGCCTCTTTTGACAATCATTCGGTCTCAACAATTCCTTGCAACGTCACAACATGTGGGCAGTTTACACCAATAGCTCGTTGCGACGTCACAGCTCTGTACGGCGTGGCGACGAGCTATTGGTCTAAACTGCCCACATGTTGTGACGCTGTAGGTCAGTGTTCAGGCCTTCTGTAACGATCGGTTTCGGTCTCTCACCTTTCTTCATTGTTATTGAATATCATTCATCTTTTCATACATTCCTCGTAGAGTAGCATCTCTTAAATTCATAAACCTGCGAAGCAATGTACTCGTATAAATCATATAACGAAACCACGCGAGTGTGTAAATGTGTATAACATACATTTTAAAAAAAATATGGCTACATGTGTCTGCACTTTGTTTGGGAATGTTTGGGGTGATCCTCCCCCACCCCCTCATGTAAAGATGTCAGTTAATTGTGAATAGTTTTCTGACATGGTTGCCGTTCTTGGTTTGGAAGTCAAAAACATTTTCCTCCCACCTATGAAGGGGACACCACTGTTTCCTAAATTGAAAGGACAACAGCTCTTTACTCTACTGAGAGGGCAGCCAGTGCACTTGGTGTATACAAGAAGAGGGAGAGGGCGTAAGGAGAAACGCTTAAGAAGAAAATGGCGTACACAACTTTTCTATCAATCTTTGAGCCTATTATATAGAAACTAGATTTTCCGTGTCTCTTTCGACAGCTTTTTTTTTCACCGCTCTTTTACTATTTTGCAGCGGAATTGTCCCCCTTTTGTTATCACAGGTGGTACCCAAAAGCTGGTAGTTCTTCCCCCCCCCCCCCACCTTTTTTTCTCCCCTCGCTGATCTACCCAAGGCGTAGGGCGCCCACCAAGACCACCTGAGAGCAAGCTCCCCGTGACTACTGGCTAAGCGATATCTCGCCCGTAACTTGTCAATTAAAAAGTGTTACTAGCTTCTTTTTTTTTTCTGCTACGACCCTCACACGACGCTACGGCGAAAATGTTTACTCTTGACGTAAGCAAACACCAATGTCGACCTTACTTTTTTTCCCAATATATAAAGTCCAACTCTAGCAATTTTCTGTTTTATATTCAGAGTATAACCGCTTTTTAAACTGGGCACTACATGGACACACCCCTCAGACACACCGTGTGTCGGGACAAATTCATTAACATTCTGTTTACATCCGTGTACTAATTTAGTTCTTTCATAATTCGTCCAATCTTTTTTTTATTATTTGTTTCGTTTTGTTTCGAGAGATAGTTTTTTGATGCTACCTGAAAGTAAAAAAGGAGGAACGTTGACCCCCGAGTTTAAACGAAACGAGAAAACGATCATTGGGAATGTTGACCGGGAATTTTCCCGAGGACTTATACGCAAACATTCGTATGAATAGCGAGTCAACAAAATGGCGGCGAGGAACTGTGTACGTTTGCGCCAGCTAGACAATGGCTGACTTGATCAATTTCTAGTTCTGAGTTTCTCTCACTTCCGGCTAACAACTCCTCCACCCACCCTCTCCATTTTCTCTCGCTCTATCCTTATTATATTTATTTCTACCGCAGTTTCACTTTCAGTCTATTTGACCACGGACGGTGCCAGGGGGAGATAATTTTAGAACTGTCAGACTACAAAGAGTTGTCTCACCTTGCACGCTGCCACATCTTGTGTTGACAAGTGCAGAGTACGAGGACAGTTGTCTAACGTGGCATGCTATTTTTAATGCTCGTATTGGTTTGAATTCTGACATTACGTCATAGCTTCCATGAATGGGCGATCACAATAAGGGCCGCCCCCCCCCCCCTCTTTCTTTTTTTCTTTTTAATGCTGACCTTTTTTTTTTTTTTGACAAACAGTAACATGCGCTTTTTTTTTTTAATGAATGGAAATTCTTTCTAAAAAAAATGTAACAGTTTTGTCATGTAAAAACCTTCAACTAATATGTATTGGAAAATTTTAATACATGGAGGGTAAACTATAAATAGCTAGCATTTTGGTGTATCCGGTGTACAAATGAAATGAAGAGTTGGTAGTCTAGGTTTTTTTTTTAAACATATTTGATAATTATTTATTTATTTATTTTTTAGCACCGCAGAATGAAATTATCTCATTTCTTCCGTTTCTTGCACACAATGATTCCAATATGGAAGGGGCACTAGACTTTCTCTTTATGACTTGAATTCCAATATGGAAGGAGCACTAGACTTTCTATGGCTTGAATTCCAATATTGAAGGGGCACTAGACTTTCTATGACTTGAAATCCAATATAGAAGGGGCACTAGACTTTCTCTGGCTTGAATTCCAATATAGAAGGGGTACTAGACTTTCTCTTTATGACTTGAATTCCAATATGGAAGAGGCACTAGACTTTCTCTTTATGACTTGAATTCCAATATGGAAGAGGCACTAGACTTTCTATTACTTGAACACCAATATAGAAGGCGCACTAGACTTTCTCTTTATGACTTGAATTCCAATATAGAAGGGGTACTAGACTTTCTCTTTATGACTTGAATTCCAATATAGAATGGGTACTAGACTTTCTCTTTATGACTTGAATTCCAATAAGGAAGGGGCGCTAGACTTTCTCTTTAAGGCTTGAATTCCAATATAGAAGGGGAACTAGACTTTCTCTTTATGGCTTGAATTCCAATATAGAAGGGGCACTAGACTTTCTATGGCTTGTATTCCAATATGGAAGAGGCACTAGACTTTCTATTACTTGAACACCAATATAGAAGGGGCACTAGACTTTCTCTTTTTGACTTGAATTCCAATATAGAAGGGGAACTAGACTTTCTCTTTATGGCTTGAATTCCAATATGGAAGGGGCACTAGACTTACACTCTATGACTTATCTTATCTTATCTTATATAATACAGACGTTACTTCAAAAAAGAAGATGATTACGTCCTACGCGTCATGCATTTAGTCATGCATATTAACCAATGACTTAAATTCTGCCAAGTCACTGGTTTTCCTGGCTAGCTCAGGCAACCCATTCCATGCTCTAATAGCACTAGGGAAGAAGGAGTATTTGTACAAATTTGTCCTAGCATATGGGACGAGGAATGTGCTTTTATTTTTGTGTCTTCCAGAGTATTTTTATTAAGTTTTGTTTTTGTATTTGAAGATTATGGTTCAGTGTTTTATGTATAATTGCTACTTTACTTTTGAGTCTTCTGTCCTGTTCTAAATTTAGTGATTTTACTAATGGTGTTACTCTAGTCAAATGTGAATATTCGTTTGTTATGAATCTCACTGCTCTATTTTGTGTTTGTTCCAGTTTCTTAATGTTTTCTTGAGTTGAGGGGTCCCAAACGGATGCATATTCTATTATTGGCCTAACCAAGGTTAAATAACATTTTAGTTTTATGTTCTTATTTGATTTATAGAAATTTCTTTTAATAAACCCTAATGCTTTGTTGGATTTTTTTTATAGTTTCATCAATATCAATAAAGGCAGAAAGAGTTTACAAAAAGTATATAAAAATTAAACACCTAACCCAAAAAGTAAGCAGACAGCTGCAGAGTGAATACATAAACAATGTAATATCTAAAGATAACAACAAAAACCTATGGTCATACATTAAGTCTAAGAAAATGGAAACAACAGTCATAGAGCAATTAAAAGATGAACATAACATAATACATAATGATAATGAAACTAAAGCAAACATCGTAAACAAATACTTTGCATCAGCATTCTCAGCCCCAGGAGACAAAGACATATTTCTTAATTGGAACCAAGTAGACAACATAGAAGATTTAGAAGTACAAGAAAATGGAATTGAAAAACTATTATCCAACACCTAACCAAATAAAGCATCTGGACCTGATGGTATTCCAGCTAGATTACTCAAAGAACTAAGCAATGAGCTAGCCCCAGTGTTCAAAATACTCTTTCAGGCATCGCTTAACCAGGGCAGAGTACCAAAGGACTGGAAAGAAGCTAATGTCACCCCCCCACCCATTTAAAAAAGGAGAAAAATCTGATCCAGGAAACTACAGACCAGTATCACTTACCAGCATCACATGTAAAATCCTAGAACACATAATATGTAGCAACATCATAAACCACTTAGACAAACATAATGTTCTCACCCCATACCAACATGGCTTTAGGAAATATAGATCATGTGAAACACAACTAATAGGACTAATTGATGATTTTTCAAAAGGTTTAGATAATAGTGAACAAATAGATACTATCTTACTAGATTTTTCCAAGGCTTTTGACAAAGTTCACCACCATAGTTCGCTTAAAAAATTAAAATATTTTGGCATTAATGGTCCACTGCATCAGTGGATTAAAGATTTTCTGATAGGGAGAGAACAAACTGTAATAATAAACTGTAATAAACTGTAATAATAAATGGATCTAAAGCAACACCAATAACAGTAAACTCAGGTGTACCTCAAGGAACAGTCTTGGGTCCACTACTATTTTTAATTTACATAAATGATTTACCAAATTCCATTAGTTCAGGAACAAAAGTCAGATTATTTGCAGATGATTGCATAATATATAGAACAATAAAAACAACACAAGACACAGATATTTTTACTTGATTTCCAATATGGAAGGGGCACTAGACTTTCACTCTATGACTTGAAAGCTATTCAAGAGCAGACTGAATCAGAGCGCGGTCAAAAAGACTAGCCAGTGTTATAGTTGTGGCAACGATTTGACAATCTTATACGTTCTTATAGATCTGGTATTAGGGCGTATCAATAAAAAAAACCCTCTGTTACAAAGACCTCAGGCTTACAAAGACCTTCCTTCAAGGAACAGTACCAGGAAAAAAAAAGAAGATGCAGACAAAGAAAGCGATGACAAGGTAACCTAAAACAATGAATGAGCCTGTCATTGAAAGAGATTCGATGAAGGCGAAATACAGAGGGATGCAGAAAAACGGTAAACAGATCTTGTGTGGTGCCCCAACGTTCCAACAGAGTAAGGGTTGGGTGAAGGTGAAAGTGAATCAGTAAATAAGGTGAAAGTCATAACGATGATTAGGCAAGTTATAGTAACAGTAATAATTAGACAAGGTGAAAGTTATAGCAATAATTAGGCAAGATATGCCTATAGCAAAATACGGTTAAGGCCTTTCTTATGCTAGTAATAGTTATAGACGAAAAATACTGTTATAGAATCAAATAGAGAAGTTATAGTTATCGACAAACTACTGTTATAGAAATGATTATACAACAAAATAGAAATTTTGGAAAATTCTTATTTTTTAATTAAATGAATACTTTATTTAACTCTTTCTCTCCTAACTGACGATACCAACGTTGATTCCACCAGAATATGGTAAATAATTACGGAGAGAAAGAGTTAAGTCTGCTGTTATGAGATTCTGCTAAATATAATGTCAGAGTCAAACACAGGAAGGATTGTTGAGTCAAGACCTGCACAGATGTCTGGCAGACGTCTTCTGCTTTCAACGCATCACCCCTTTCAGGTTTTAATCAACCGCTTTTTGTATCCCATGATGTAAAAATTTTAAGAATTTGGGACTAAAATTCAATGGCTCTCTCTTTTTATTCTCTCTGTCTCTCTCTCTTTCTCTGTCTCTTTCACGCTCTCTCTCTCTCGCTCTCTTGATGACATCTTACATACTCTCCCTCCTCGTGTTCGGCCATCTTAATGAGGATAAACTCCACGTGTTCTTACAATAGTGAGAGGACTTGAAGAAGGTCAGAGAGGATTAAAAAGAAAATGGACGCCCTTGTCGTCTGCTTGGAAACTTGTATCTAAAACTCAAACATCTGTGTCAAAATGGCGCAGACTTCTGATCAAAAGTAGTTTCTAAGAAATATTTAGATTTTTTTATTCAAAATCCAGTAATAAAATTTAAAAAAAAGGAATTTATCAATTAATGAAAATAAAAAGGTGAATTTTAAAACAATTGAAATTTCTTTAAAAGATTCACTACAAAAATAGCTTAATTTTTATTTTGTAATGGAAGTAGTAAATTATCTCCCTTGGTTTTCTTCCCAATTATCATGTCTTCCTTCTTATAATCTTGACTTCCAGAACTAGGTAGCGTGACCTTCAAAGTAGTGTACTTCTTTCAGACTTTGCGATCTACAGGGCAGATGGTGTAAAGGTCATCTGTTTCTATTCCGACCGTTAACGAGGGCATCGTGTGGCCATCACAACGACCAAGCTGTCTTTATTCTCCGCAACGAATGTCAGGTACCCATTAGAATAAGGTGGACTCAGAGGATTCATGAAATGCCCGCAGTTCGAAATCTCAGTCTTTACCAACATTGAAACCCGTGATCCTTTGACTCGAAAGCCAAGCGCTTTACCACTTAACCACCACGCCTCATTGCGCGACCTTAGCGGCAACTTAAAAAGTCACTTTTTTTTTTAATGATGGCTGCTTTGATGTGCGGTCTGCGCTTCGGACTGTGGCGCTAAGGTCCCTAGTTCGAGCCTGATGGACGTTTGGGGCCCCGTCGTACAGAGCTGTGACGTTGCAACGAGCTATTGGTCTAAACTGCCCACATGTTATGACGTTGCAGGTCAGTGCTCAGGCCTTCTATAACGAGTGGTCTCGATGAAATCCTCCAGGCGTAGCCGGTGGGTAACACTGAATTATCGATGAAAATATCTAAGCTGAGTATGATGAAGTGTGTCAGTATACAAGCTTATATGAAGTGAAAGGGTTCGGGTTTGAATCCTGTCCAGGAAAAATTAGTAGAACTTTTATCTCAAAATAATGAGTAAGTGTGACTGACACTGACAGTGTGTGGGTGTGTGTGTGTGTCGGTGTGTGTACGGGTGCGTGAATGGCGCGATGAACATCTGTGAGGGGTTTGCTCTTGTATGCTCCCCGCCCCCTTTCACCATACTACCTCCAAGCCCCCTCAATACTGCTGTCAGCGCCCGGAACGTTTGAAAAGCAGGGAACGTGGATTGGGAAGACGGGGGAAGGAGTAGCGCCCCATTACAAACGAATTGTGCGATCTTTAGAGTAGAAATAGACAGAAGGAGAGGAGAAGGGAAGGGAGGGAGTGTTAACCGCAGACCACCAACAGAGCGAGCTGATCACTTGAGCCAGTGAAGTGGCTAAACCTACATTGACTAGGATGTCACAAGGGCGTACAGGTTTAAAAGTAGAGACTTGAACGGCAATCATTTGAACCTGGTGGCGAAGGTCCTGGGTTCAAATCTTAGTGGGATTTATTTATACTATGGATTAGAAGCCTCCGGAATGCCACTCAGCCAGATGCGTACGTAAATGTCCAATACAGGAAAAATATATATCTCGTATTATCGAATCATTAAATCTATGGGGACTATCTGGAATGCAGCCTTAGCGTCACAACAGGGTATTGAGACTATCTGGAATAAAGGTTTAGCGTCACAACAGGGTATTCAGACTATCTGGAATAAAGGTTTAGCGTCACAACAGGGTATTCAGACTATCTGGAATAAAGGTTTAGCGTCACAACAGGGTATTCAGACTATCTGGAATAAAGGTTTAGCGTCACAACAGGGTATTCAGACTATCTGGAATAAAGGTTTAGCGTCACAACAGGGTATTCAGACTATCTGGAATAAAGGTTTAGCGTCACAACAGGGTATTCAGACTATCTGGAATAAAGGTTTAGCGTCACAACAGGGTATTCAGATCCCACACCGTACAGCCTCATTGCAGTGCGCTCTTGTATCTATCCTGACATCTGTTGGGATTAAAGTGAATTAAAAATAATAGTAGTAGTGGAAACCCCTTGTTTAGAAACTAACACTTAAAGAAACATTCTCGACCAAAAAATAAACACAAATTTAAATATTATTAGTAGGGTAAAAAGTATTCATTGAGTAGAGGAGAAGGATTACATTAAGAATTTATTAATCCCTCACTTCTGGATTTCACAGGGAAAGAAATTATTACATGATTGGAAATGTAAATATCTTATCTAAAAAAAAGAGAAACATTAACTAAAATGGAATACTTAAGCTATTAATTACATTAGATATTCATCACATGGACTCAAAGTTAATCAACAGACAAGTAAGTCCGGAGACTAATCTTCACAAGACAGATCAACTTTTGTTTGATTTTAATTAATCTTGAACTTTCTACCTACTATTTATGTAGATTCACTATTTTAATTACTATTAAGCATGGATTAATCATATTTCAAAGTTTAATTTTAATTCTTTATAATTTAATATTTGTGAAATGTGAGAACTTATAATTTAAAAAAAAAAGCCCACAAAAGAGGCAGGAGGGCCCAAAAGAGAGGCATATAAAGCCCAAAAAAGAGGCAAAGAAAAGAGACCTAAGGCCCAAGGATTCCTATGATGACAAAGCTAAAATTGCATAGCGCAAATTCTGAGGTTTCATTAAAAAAAATTATAATAATACTAAAACAACAGTGAAGTTTTAATATAAGAAACAAAAATGAGTTTTAACTGTAGCCTCACTACTGACCATGATACGTTTCTATTCTTTAATGAAACGGAAAGAGGGAAATAGTTCTCTTACAGGCTATCGCGAAATTCAAACTGAATAGTTAGACTATTAGTGAAAAATCCTTCATTTACGGGTAAATGTGCTTATAAATGTGCTGGTCAGTATACTGGTCACTGTGTTGAAAATTGAGTTGGTCAGTACAGTAAAATCCACACAGCTGTAGAGGTCTGCGAGACTAGAGGGGTTTCCTCTAGGTGTGAAGTGTGTAAGATTGCCAGACTCACCAAGGAGCAGGCACATCAACAACAAAACATTGTCACGCCTGCTTTTGTAGCTGACTTTATTACCCTTGGTAAACTTGCAGAAATCACACTCACAACAAAATAATTATATATTTAAGTGGCTTCTCTACGGCTTGGCCACCTAACAGGGACACTCGAGTTCGCTTCCTCGAGAACAGTTGTGTTTTCTGAGCGCCTAAAGGAAGCACGAAACCATCTTCCAGATACGCTTTTCATATTTTTTTATTCAGTACTGAAGAGATTGCATTGCCAACAACACATAAGACACTAACATAACTTTACGGTTTACACAACAGTTCACGTTAAAATTGTTCATAAACTGTCCAAACTTGACGATCACTGGGTTGTCCATTGTCCTGTGCTGTAGACAAACCCAGTTTTTGTTTGTCCGCACAAGGTGCAGAGCGATTGTATACGCATGAAGGATGAGTTATATAAAAGCAATTTAAGAAACAAAACTAACTTTTTACTTTATGCATTATTTGCACAGATTATTTTTAATGTTATTGTATAGATATTTTTTTGTCTTTGCACCACAACTGAGTATTTAATCATTCAACGGCATACACAGACTGTCCTACTTATATACTGTTGATAAAAACAGTATGGTAACTTTTGTTCCACATTTTTAACTAAATTTTTGCTAGGCCCACCATAAAGTATTTAAATTTATGTTCGGCCCACCATAATGTATTTAAATTTTTGTTCGGCCCACCATAAGTATTTAGATTTTTGTTCGGCCCGCCTTAAAGTGTTCGGTCAGCCATAAACTGAAATAAAAGTACATTTCCCCTTTCAGACCTTGAGCTCTATAGGACAGATGATGTAATAGTCATCTGTTTCTGTGACCCATGGTTAACAAGGGTGTCAAGTAGTTTGACCAACCACCTTTACTTTTCCCCAACAAATGTCAGGTACCCATTAGTGGTAAGTGGACGAAGGCGCTCTAAAGATCCCGAAAGTAACAAATTCCTGTTTTCGCCAGGATTCGAACCAGGGACCCCAGGTTCGGAAGCCAAGCGCTTAACAACTCAGCCACCGCGCCTCCTCCTGGCTGCAGTCTCCGTCAGCTCGGTGCTTAAAAAATTGTGTTCAGTTCGCCATAATGTGTTCAAAATATTTGTTTGGCCCGCTATAAGCTTTTTCACCTTTTTTTTGTTCGTCCCCCAGAAGGTGTTAAAAATGTCTGCGTCTCCACTTAGTCAATATGGTTGCCAAACTCTGGACTAGAAGAATGTCTTTGTCATGATCATCCTTTGCCTTCATTTAGTTTTAACGATTCTAGAATCGTCTAGAATGGCATCGATCACCATAAGAATAAGATTCTGTCATAATGAAGTGGGTCCACATGCTTTGCAACCCAGTCGACTCAACGCAACGAAAAACAGGCACTGCTGAGTGAAATGAGCCGTGAACATGTGAATGAGGGGAAACGAGGGGCGGATAACTCGCATGAGTGGCTGCAGTCTCCCCTACTCGTCAGCTCTGCCAGGGGTCTAGGGTTCAACTCCATACACGAGGCCTTGCCAGTCTTGTGACCTTATGGCATTTTGATCGATGCACGCAACCAGGACACACCATCGAGACGCCCCCCCCCCCTTTTTTTTTCCCCCCAAAAAAGCTAATCTGATGGTCAATTGTTCTAGAATATAATTGTCACTTGACGACCGTTAGATCACGGACGTGCATGACGTCATTGAGTGCATGTCTTGCAGCAGTAAAGAACTCTTCCCAAAAGTAAAGCCAGTGATGATCAGAAAGAAGGGGGGGGGGAGTTGTGTTTTTTTCGGGGAGGGGCATTTTTATTTGGTCTTTGCTTTGTTGCATTCAAGAGTTTTAACTCGCGAATCTTCTTACGATTTTTGAAGCCATACAGTTAGCTTGCATTTTCTCCATAGGTGGAGCTTAAAAAATATTTTATTTTAAAAAAAAGCTACACAAATTTTCCTAGAAATTTGATTGAATAATGGCATATAAATATTTGGAAAAAAAATCACTAGCTGATTGACCACACAGTGGACACCTTGGTCTGACCGTTATAATTTTTCAGAATGATCTAATTATTGCTAATTAACTTTGGTTTATGTCTTTTTATCAATGAGAAGCTGTTGTTTTTTTTGTTGTTTTTTTTTGTTGTTGTTTTTTTTGACACATTACATTACATTACAAGGCTTTAGCGGGTATTCCCGCACTCAACTCAAATGTTCTTATTGTGTTCAATAAGGAGTGGAATAAATAAACAGTCGTTCATAAACATTTTAAGCACTGTCTTATGTAAGTGTTGCGCAGTTTTATGTAAGTGTCACACAGTTTTATGTAAGCGTTACACAGTTTCACGTAAGTGTTAGGTCCAAGTTCTTACAAGAATATTTTGAAATATAGAAATGTTAACTACCAGAACAGATCTAGATAAAAGATGAATGATTGTAAGAAGCTCATTGGAAGACTTGTTGCAGTGATATAGACTGTGGACATTGATTTTAAAAGAATGACATTTTTATTCTAAACATTTAGATCTTTGTCTTTATTTTTGGTATGGGCGTAATTCCTTGTATAAATTGTAGCATGTATGTTAGTACGAAACAAAAGATCTAATCCTACATTTAATAAACTAAATAAAGATCTCATTTTTCAAACTATTTACTTTATATCAATAATCTGGTTGTGCACTTTAAGGCCAAACAGATTCTAAATCTATCATACAGCCGCACCGTATTTACTTGCGCATCTTAAAAATATATTCTAGCCGTTGGCAGTCTCATAACACATATACTAATACTGCATATCTCCCCTGTCATTGTCTTTATTAGCCTATGACGCAAAGCCAGTTGCTCATTAACATAACTAAATAACTAGATGTAGATCTAATTGCAGTGAAAATATCTTGCCTGCTCATCTGAAGATTGAATAGCATGCATATTACAAATCTATTTAACATCTGACAAGTGTAGTGTGAAAAAGGGAGGGAGTAGCTAATTGGTAAAGCACTTGGCTTTCAAACCGAGGGGTCGGGTTCGAGTCTCGATGAAGACTGGGATTTTGAATTTCGGGATTTTTAAGACTCCCCTGACACCAGACAACTAATGGATACCTGACATACGTTGGGTAAGTAAAGGCGGTTATGCTGGCCAAGTGATACCCTCGTTAACCGTCGACCATAGAAACTGATACACTTTACACCATCTTCCCTAAAGATCGAAAGGTCTGAAAGAAATACTTTACATTTTTTGTTTTTACTTTCAGTAGAGTGAATATACTCTTTCGTTTATATGTTAAAATTAGTTTTTGTACCAGTGGCCTCCATGAAGTTAACTCTTTCATGATTGAATAATGGCATCTTAGCCTGCCGTAAGTCACCAGTGTGTATGTGTTATATCTATTCCCAACTGTCACATCCCAACTGCACCCCTCTGACCTCAAATAAAATAAAGTAAGCTTACCCAATGTTGTGTCCAAAACGAGGCTAAATGGTAACTAACAAAAAAAAAAAAAAATAACCCTAAATAAGTAACGCACATTTTCACTCAAAAAAAGTTTTGAAAGTTGTATTTTTTTCTCATTCATTTATCTTCCAAAAAAAATAGTTAAACCCTCTTGTTTAAAAAAAAAGATTTAAACCTTTCGTGTCTTTTGGAAAAGCTAATTTTAGAAGGAAGACAATAAGTTTCAAGCTTCATGTTAAGTCTACTTTTGTGAACTTATTATTTCAAATTAAGTCGTCACGTGTGCTCAATCTTGTCGTGATTTCTCCTTGAAAGATTAAATTGTTTTATTTCTTAAAGAGGAATGCTATTCCTTCACCTTAACAAAGACTTCCCGGCAGACTTTGGAATTTAGGTCATAGGACTTAACTTTTAAAAATTTTATATTGTATTAACTACATAAGCCCATTGTAACACGAACCAACCAGCCACCAGCGAGAACTAAACCTAAGTTGCAACGACTATTGACACGAATATTATGCGGTTTAAAAGTTAGAAATCGAAAGTTCAATTGTATAGATTTTCTATTAACTTCCTGTCCCAGACACATAGCTGCATGTATAGAGGGAAACACACATACACACTAATTAATACACACACACATACACACATGCACACACACACATTTTCTCAAACACGAATGGATGAATTTAACACCTTTCACATTGTTTATTTCTTTCCTTGCCACTTCCGGTCAGAAGAAGGTGGACTGGGGCTGCCGGGATGCCGTGGATCTGCTTCCGGAGTAAAGTTTGTACCGTGTCAACACGAGGTCCCACTCTCACGACGTGGGAATGGAATGTGTCGCCTGGGTACAACTTGTTCCACTCTCTACATGAAACGTGGAGTTCTTCCTTTCTCTTCCTGTGTTGTTTTTATTTATTATTATTATTGTTGTTGTTGTTGTTAATTTCATTAAAATAATCATTGTTATTATAATGGAAATTAATTAATTTTCATTCTCTAGTATTGACAGGGTTAAGCTTCGTTAAGGGGAAACAAAATTTATTATCATCCCTGAATAGTGTCCACAGACATTTTCTGGTGATGTGGCAGGCCTGAAGCAGGATTGCCCTTTGACAGGCATCGAGAATCTTCTTAAGGATGTTAAGGATGTTATGGGAGTTGAAGGTATCCGTGAGGTCAGCTGTCATTATCTCTTCAGTTTAAATAACAACAGGGTATATTTTTATCTTAGACAACTTTCATAACCGCTTAATCTCCAAGCTTAGGTTCCAATTTTTCTTTTCTTTTTTTTTCCAATTTCCGTTTTCCAGAAATTTTGGGATAGCGGTACGGCGATGTCAATGAAGGTACGTTTTTTTTTGTGTTTTTTTGTCAATAAACAGTAGATCAGGGCGATTGAAATCCACTGTTTTGTCAATAAAAAAATTATTATCATTATTATAATTGTTATTACTGACAAATCACTCCGTTACTATCAGTGTTTATTTGGTTTACAGAAGCCATTAAAAACCGGACTGTTGTCTCGATGGTCCTGGGTTCCTATCCTGTCCGCTTGGGATCCCACTTCGTCCTGCGGGAGGTTTGGACTAAGGTGTAAGTCATCTTCAACTCTGAAGGAACATCTAAAACACATAAAACATTTACAAGAGAAAAAAAAAGTAATAAGGTGATAGTCTTAATTTAAACACAATGTAAAACATAAAGTAGCAATTATACATAAAACACTGAACCATTATAAAATACTCAGAAAGACACAAAGATAAAGGCACATTTCTCTTTCCATATGCTAGGACAAATTTATAGAAGTGCTCCTTCTTCCCTAGTGCTATTAGAGCATGGAATGGGTTGGTGAGCTAGCCAGGAAAACCAGTGACTTGGTAGAATTTAAGGCATTGGTTAATATGCATGACTGAATGCATGACGCGCAGGATGTAATCATATTATTTTTTTAAAGTAACGTCTGTATTATATAAAATAAGATAAGATGTATCAGCTTTGAGAGTACCAGCTCTAAGACGCATCGTCACTTTTTAAAAGCACAGAAAAGCCTAGAAAAGGATATACTAGCTTTAGTACAAGTAAGATGAGGGTCAGTTGAAACGTCCGACATCTGTATGACGTATAGAGTCCATCATTGCATATGGTGTTCGCCATGTATTACATATGATGCCCTCTCCTTATTAGATATGGTCTCCGCCCTCATTTACATTAAGTCGACCTTATATTACATACGTAATCAAATTTGCATGGTGACCTTTCACACAAATCACAAGTTGATAACATTTCCAGTATAAAGGTAAAAAAGTATAGTTCCCAGATGATCATCTGTTTATGTGGCCTACGGCTTACAAGGGTGTGGATGTGGCAAGCACAACCGCCTTTACTTCTCACCAACTAATGAAACCAAATTAGAGCTGTGTGAACTCAGAGGCGACCAAGGTCATCGGATCCCGAAATTAAAAATCCCAGTCTTCACCGAGATTCGAACTCGCGCCCTTCGGTTCGGAAGTCAAGCGCTTTACCGCCCAACCACCACTCCTCCTCCAGTATAAAGGTAACCTGGTCATAAAAGCTCCTCACCAAGTCTTTCATCAATCAGCTCATTTTCAATTCATCCACCGAATTACAAAATTAATTAGATAAAGTTTGCTATGAAAATTAATTTGGAATCTCAGAACATCCTGGCAACTATCAAAACCTTTCAACATTAACCTGATGCTCATAACTGGCCAATAAAAACACTTTGACGTCACTTCCTTCTCAGTCCAAGTGGTATGCTGCTATTTCACAGCCTCACCATACCCTTTCCTTTTCCTATTTCCCTGTTCAAAGAATTAATCAGATCGACGGGACAGGGGCGTGGCAATTAGTCTTGTGATCCAGGTCGCTCATAACTTGTCATCGTCTCCAGTCGAAGGTCTGACCTTTTCATCCAAGACTGGGACCTTTTTTTTCATATCCCCCCCCCCCCCCCAATTTTTTTTTTCATTTTCTTGCTTTAGAATTGTTGTCTGCTGGCCTTTGTGCAGGTCTTTTCTGACCAGAGACAGATTTCAGACCAATGCCCCATGGCTATCATCCCTTCTGGTCCGCGGGACCAAGTTTTGTCTTCTGCTGAGCCCCCAAAACGATTTCTCCAGCTTGTGCAAACAAAAATGGCGAGCCGTGATAACCGGGCGTTTAAAAAGTCGCGCTGGCTCAACCCTTTTTCTTTTTTTATGCCGAAACGAAGGTTTGACAAAACATTATTTTTAGGCTAGCAGTGCCACTGTGTAGCCATTCTTCGCCTTTCATGAATATGAAGCGATTGTGGGCATTTGTGATGGAGCCATTGTCCCATTGAGACAATCGGATCAATCACTGATGCTTTATTGCCTCTTCTGATGGGAGGATGTTCTCGGGCAGGCGGTTTATCGCCAGAATAAAAATTGCCCTTTTTACTGTTGTGCCCATACAGGCACATATTTATGGTGGCCAAGGGAGGTTAGAATCCCTTAATAAAATTTATTTTCTCATTTCTATTAGTAGAAGACATTGTTATAGAGACACTATGTTAGAATGAGTATTATTAACATGCCTTCTATAAATATACTGAAAAACAAATATTGGACTCAAAAGTTGAAAAAAAAACTAGATTTGAATAGACAAAATTAAACTACAAGATACCAGAACACAATACAAAAGTTATAAAAGTTTGTGGAAACAAACAGAGACAAAGAGTTTCAGCACTTAGATTAACTTGGATCAGTGTGCCTCTGTTTGAATCCATTATCCAAATCCTTTAAATCTCCCAGTCCTAACATTCCAGCCTGTCAAACTGAGACATTCACTTTCAGAATAAATAATCATGCAATAATCATGCAATAATCATACTATAATCTGCTGTTTTTGTTTATTTATTTTTTTTACTTTAAGAATAAATATAAGTGTAAAAATTAATCTGCTTACAAACTGTCGCTAGAACATAGACAAATATACTTTTTGTTTAAATATATTAATCAATATTGCAATGTTATAAAATAATAAAGCTAATCTACTATTTTTAAATTTAATGTTGCTTTCATTTGTTGATAGATTATTTAGGCTTTTTTTTTTTTACGTAAATCTTATCTAAATTACATCTAAATTATTCCAACTTAGGATTTTAGATTTAGACCTATTAGATATGGGGTGCCGCCTGTGAGTTTTTGAGATGACACAAACTCTCTTTGTAATCTTGGTTTTAAATATATTACATGCAGACTACAATTAACCACTTAGTCAGGACGAGGATTTAGATCAAAAAAATACTATGTACTCTTATAATTAGAGATTTAATTAGAAAAGAAAAGTTATCCCTTGCAGACCTTAAGATCTATTGATGCTTAATCTTATCTCGTGCAGTAATCTGTTTCTATCACTGAATTTTAACGGCGGTATTATATGGCCAGCACAACGATCAACCGCCTTATTCCCTAATGAATATTAAGTACCCATTAGAATTGGGTGGACTCAAAGGCGTCCTATAAAAAGGTTTAAAATCTCTTCTTAAACGGGATTCGAGCTCGTGACGCCCTGTTCGCAAGCAAAGCACTTTACCACTCTGTCACTTCGCCCCGAATTAAAAGGTACAACTAAGGTAGAATATATATTAACACTATTGCTGTTGTGGTTCACGATATTGTCATGACATAGAAAATGATACTGTCATAACTTAGAATTTGACACGGTCATGACTTATAATCTGACACTGTCATGACTTAGAATTTGACACTGTCATGACTTAGAAAATAACGGTAAATACAGAACACTTACTGCTTCCATCGAAAAGCAGGCCCCTGGTCATGTAACTGGGAAGTTTACACTACTACACCCACAACCTAATTGCTAAAAAAAAATCCAATATTTCCTGTACTTTGACATTGTATTTCCTGAATAGCGTAAGCTTTGTGATAAGACTGGGAACTTTTAGAGTCTAGCCCATTAGCCGTGAATCCGAAAAGACAAGAAGTACACACAATTAGAAACATAATTTATTGCTTTGTTTGTTGATTTATTTGTTTCTAAACTATTTGAATGTGATCAATGACTTCCGACAAAAGGTAAATAGTCGTTTCTATAATCTTCTTGAGCGGAAGTACTCCACGCGCCAGAACGGGTGCATTGTGGGTTTTCTGTGTTGACTCACTTCTGCTAGCAAACAATTCAATCGCAAACTAACAAACACCTGATTTTCAAACAATGTCCGCCATGATTTTAAAATGTGGATATTATCTCTAGATACACCATTTTTCATGGTCATACTGGGCGGAACACTACGGGGGGATATGGGGGGTTGTGTCAACGTGACCTATGACCTCCCCCCCCCTCTTTTTTGTATTTGTTTATCGTTGCCAAGGAGTGAAGAGAAATCTAAGAAATTGAAATGACAAAGAACTAGGGGAGGTGAGGGAGAGAGAAAGGTGAAACAAGGTGGACAGATGCCTCTTCTGCAGGCTGAAATGGACATGAGAATAGATCAGGTCCAACTGGATACCAATTCATTGGTGAATGTTTATCGGTATATTTCTAAATGAAGTCTCCGGTTGAACAAAAAATATGTCCATCTAAAGTTTGTTTTCATTAAATCAATGAGATGACCAGAAGGGGGAACCAGAGGGTGAATCAGAAGATGAACCAGAAGAGGAATCAGAAGGGGAATCAGAAGATGAACTAGAAGGTGAACCAGAGGGTGAATCAGAAGATGAACCAGAAGGGGAATCAGAAGATGAACTAGAAGGGGAATCAGAAGATGAACCAGAAGGGGAATCAGAAGATGAACCAGAAGGGGAATCAGAAGATGAACCAGAAGGGGAATCCGAAGATGAACTAGAAGGGGAATCAGAAGATAGAAGGTGAACCAGGATGTGAATCAGAAGGTGAACCAAAAGCTGAATCAGAAGGTGAACCAAAAGCTGAATCAGAAGGGGAACCAAGCTAAACAATTCACTAAAAAGATTTCGAGACATGAAAAACAAAATGGAGGATTTGTAATATAAGACATGAAGGAGTAGAAATGGAATGACGGTAACTAGTGGTGTAGGGGTTCACTGAGCCCGTGCCCGCCACCAACTGTGAGAATTTAAAATAGTTCACATTTCGACAAAATTTATTCAAAACCATGTATGTTTTTAATTACTTTTTTAATGGGGCAGATAATGTTAAGGTCATCTGTTCCTTTATTGAACTGTTAATGAGCAGGGTGTCATGTGGTCTGCACAACGACCAACCGCCTTAATTTTCCCAACCAATGTCAGGTACCCATTCGAGTTGAGTGGACCCAGAGGAGACCTAAAAATCCCGAAATTCAAGATCCAAGCTTCACAAAGATTCGAACCGTGGACACCTGGTTCAGAAGCCAAACGCTTAACCTCTAAGCTACCGCGCCTTTATGTAAGTTTAGTTCTATATGTCTGGTTCATAAAAGCGAAATAACAAATTGATTGTCAACCTGACTGCTAAAAGTATTAAATGTATTAAAGAAAGATAACTCATACATTGTCAAAAAGATGTTTGTACAATACTAACGTGCTAGATGCTATAATAATAATAATAATAATAATAATAATAATAATATAAGGGTTTTAAAATTAATAGATTATTTAATTATGTTTGTCTTTGTTGTTTTGTTGTTGTTTTTGTATAATGGCTATTTTTTTGTTAAATATTACGTTATGTGTTTACTCGTTAAGTTTTATGAATTAATGTTTTAAATTCACAGTAACCATATAGTTATGTATAAGGCCACAGACACTTTGTCTGTGGCTTCAGAAAATTAAAAAATAACAAACAGCGGACTTCTGTAATGAAATTTCGTCAAATCAAAAAAGGTAAAATAGCCGCTCAGACCTTATGATTGTTATCTGTTACTGTGGCTGACGATTAACGTGGCCAGCACAACGACCTACCGGCTTATTTTCCCCCAACTAATGTCAGATACCCATTAGAGTTGGGCGGACTCGGGGAGCGTCCTATATTAAGTTCCGAAATGTTAAACTCCCAGTTTTCACCGACATTCGAATCGAGGCCTCTCGGTTCAGAAGCCACCATGTTCCCTTGTCCCAAATAACTTACAAGTTGTTTATTATTATTATTATTTATTTGTTCCGTTTCTTTTCGTGATTTCAATTTATTAAAAAATAAAAACTGCACAAAAAATATTTTGAAAAATGATTAAATATTGATACAAATGACTGTACTTGTATTATACCGGTATTCATTGATGACACCACTAACCAGTCACCAATACACCCCTAAAGCTGCACTCACCATAAACTCGTGTGCCCCAGTGAGCCCGTTCTTTTCTCGTAACTCACTTTTGTTTAGATACACTTAGACCTTGCAACGTTATTCACATTTAAGGAACAAAAAAACTCTGGGCGCACAGACAAAAAAAAAAAAGGAGAAGCTACTATGTGAGGATGGCTTATGTTGATATAATCTAATTCTGTTCTTTCTCCCATCATTCGGTGGACAATGTCTTTGTCTATGTCTATGTCAGCGTCTATGTCTTGTGTTTTAAACGTTCGCTAACTCAACGAAAGGGGGGGGGGGCACCTTTTTATGTATTAGGATGTCACCAAGGTCAATCCCTCCCTTGGTTTTTTTTTCCTCCCATCCAACTGTCTATTTCCATCAAAGGGAAACGTCCGGACTCAAACCAAAAAACGTGACTCGATGAAAACCCAGGATTTAACACAAGGATGTGCAAGAACCTAGAGAGGGGGGGCACACCCATACCTCCTCCCCCTTGAACGAAAGAGGAAGGGAGAGTGACGTAAGGATTTGAGCGTAGGCTTAACACTGAATTCACGAGACTTTTGGAAGTGTACATCCCATTCAAAGTGTCGGGAGGATGAAAGAGACCCGGTGCAGAAGACTTCGCCATTTTTTCTCTAACAAGCTTTGCAGTTCAGCCTGAACCAGAGACTTGAGTCATTATGGGGATAAAAATAAAGAGAAAGCTGGGTTGTTTTTTTTTGTTTTTTTTTTACTTCTTATTAAGCTCAAAAGAACACACACACACTTACAGGACATAAACACCTACTCGAACAGCCATACACGCTAACACAGCTAAACACCCACACACTTACAGGACATAAACACCTACTCGAACAGCCATACACGCTAACACAGCTAAACACCCACACACTTACAGGACATAAACACCTACTCGAACAGCCATACACGCTAACACAGCTAAACACCCACACACTCACATACATTGCTTACATCTTTCATCAGAATTATTTCAAAATGTTTTTGTTTTAAAGTTTTTTTCAACAACAACAAAAAAAAAAGACAACAGCTGACTCACTGGCGTGTGTGCTCAGGGGTTCACCTGTCACTTAAGTTCAACCCATTGTTAAGTAATTTGTATTGTATTGGGGGGGGGGGGGGTATTTAGACTTAAAATGTCGGCCTCATTAAAATAGGAAGAAAGATGACTCAGCAAAAACAACACAGACTTTTCTTTCTTTTTTTTCGGCCGAGCACACAATGATTTGAAACAGAATTCCTACTGTCATGATTATTACACACACGCACGCACACACATTACACACTTACTTAATTAAAATGTTATTTAACCTTGGTTAGGCCAATAATAGAATATGCATCCTCCGTTTCGGACTCCTCAACTCAAGAAAACATTAAGAAACTGGAACAGACACAAAATAGAGCAGTGAGATTCATAACAAATGAATATTCACATTTGACTAGAGTAACACCTTTAGTAAAATCACTAAATTTAGAAAGTCTTCAGGACAGAAGACTCAAAGGTAAAGTAGCAACTATACATAAAACACTGAACCCTAATCTTCAAATACAAAAACAAAATTTAATAAAATACTCTGAAAGACACAAAGATAAAGGCACATTCCTCGTCCCATATGCTAGGACAAATTTGTATAAATACTCCTTCTTCCCTAGTGCTATTAGAGCATGGAATGGGTTGCCTGAGCTAGCCAGGAAAACCAGTGACTTGGCAGAATTTAAGTCATTGGTTCATATGCATGACTAAATGCATGACGCGTAGGACGTAATCATCTTCTTTTTTGAAGTAACGTCTGTATTATATAAGATAAGATAAGATTCAATCCACTAGATTCCAAAATTCTTTGCTAAAATCTTGTACATTTTTTTTTTACTTTTTGAAAAAACGCAATGATATCACTACACAAATAATTTGCAAATTAAATAGTATCAAAAGACACATTTTAAAATATTTCTTCCTTTTACAAAATAAATTATAGGAAAATTAGAAATAACTGGAATTCAAATCATTGATTTTTTAAAAGAGCTATATAAAAATTGTATAACATGGATGTCAAAGATAAGGCGTTAACACCTTATGTTACGTGACGTTTGGCGTCATGCTGTCTGACAAAGACAGGACCAAACAAACAATGACGTGGTTTGCCTAGCTTGTACAACGTGAACCAGACAATCAATCAACCTGCTAATCAATCAACCTGCTAATCAATCAACCTGCTAATCAACCCATCTGCTAATCAAACAAGCAGACATAAAAATATACACTTGCAAATATCTAAAATTCAAGGCATAAGGAAGGTTGAATATAACTAATTGTACAGGAATTATGCTTCACACTTCATTGACTCATACCTAGAAGCATTAAAACTCACTTGTAGGAGCATTGAGTCTCTCATATCAGCACTGAAACTCTCTCTTGGTAAAGTTCCCCTTTTAGACCTTGCGATGTACAGGTCAGTTATCTGTTCCTTTGCTAAATGGTTCACGAGTAGGGTGTCATGTGACCAGCACAACGACCAACCGCCTTTACTTTCCCCGACTAAAGTCAGGTAAGAATTACAGCTGTGTTGACTCACGAGCGCCCTGAAAATCCGGAAATTCAAAATCCCAGTTTTCGCCCAGGACTCCAGGTTCAGAAGTCAAGAGCTTAACTTCTCAGCCACCGCTCCCCGAGTCTCTCCCCTAGCTGCATCAAGACGCTCTCCTAGCACCATTGAGACTGTCGCCTAATAGCATTGAGGCTGTCTCCTAGCAGCATTGATACTCTCTCCTAGCAGCATTGAGGCACTCTCCTAGCAGCATTAAGACTCTCTCCTAACAGCATTGAAGCACTCTCATAGCAGCGTTGAGACTGTCTCCTAGCAGCATTGAGAATGTCTCCTAGCAGCTAACAGCATTGAGAATGTCTCCTAATAGCCTTGAGAATGTCTCCTAGCAGCTAGCAGCATTGAGACTCTCTCCTAGCAGCATTGAGGCACTCTCTTAGCAGCATTGAGAATGTCTCCTAGTAGCATTGAGACTCTCTCCTAGCAGCATTGAGGCACTCTCATAGCAGCGTTGAGACTGTCTCCTAGTAGCATTGAGACTCTCTCCTAGCAGCATTGAGGCACTCTCATAGCAACGTTGAGAATGTCTCCTAGTAGCCTTGAGAATGTCTCCTAGCAGCTAACAGCATTGAGAATGTCTCCTAGTAGCCTTGAGAATGTCTCCTAGCAGCTAGCAGCATTGAGAATGTCTCCTAGTAGCCTTGAGAATGTCTCCTAGCAGCTAGCAGCATTGAGACTCTCTCCTAGCAGCATTGAGGCACTCTCTTAGCAGCATTGAGAATGTCTCCTAGCAGCATTGAGACTCTCTCCTAGCAGCATTGAGACTGTCTCCTAGCAGCATTAAGACTGTCTCCTAGCAGCATTGAGACTCTCTCCTAGCAGCATTGATGCTCTCTCTCTCTCGGTTTATTCTTTAAGTTTCGAGCTTTCCTTCATAAAAGATGATTACCGCCCTTCCAAAAGTCACTCAGGACGATAGGGAATGAACTGGGTAGGCATTCAAACTCGAGGCTATCGTGATGACAGTTCGAGGCGCATAAAACACGACCAGGCAGCTTAGTAGCAAGAGGAGATTGAATAGCATTTTGTTTTTAGAACTTTAAACATTTAAATGTGTTTGTCTTACTGTTTGTATGCCTGAAGGTGGTCACGGAATTCAGAGTTTTGAATTTCCACGATTCAAGTGTAGGCTATGTTTTGCATTGCTGGGAACCATAGAAGCTATTTTAGCGATATTTACATTACCAGGGTGTTTTTCAGCCTTTATATCCCATAGTTCTTAGGTTTGAGTTACGTCTGGATGGAGGGGAAGTTGAAAGTAAATCGGACCCCGGACTAATGTAAAGTTATTCCGTTTAGAACGATTTAAGTAGTAAACATTGGCTAGTGTTATTTTTAAATATCACTGATTTTATTATTTGAAATGTTTATAACTGGGAGCAAGGGCTAACTTATGAAATGTTAATGTGTCACCTTAATATTGCTTTGCCAATCAACTCGTGTTTGGTTTCTGTCTTCTCACTTTGTGTCCAAACGAAAAAAAACAAAAAACAAGCTTTTGTTCTTATGATAAGAACATTTCTCAGAAGCGGACATGATAAGTAAATGAAATCTGAACATGTTCACATTAATTCTTTTGATATATTGACTTTGAAGGTCAGGACAAGAGGCAGTTTTTTTTTGTTTTTTTTTTTTCGAAGCCTTTTTTCTTTTTGTTGTTTTTTTTCCCCGAAGCTGACGAGCACAATATAGAGTGTATACACTAAAATGATATACAAATTGGAATTCTATATTATGTCATTCACCTTTGCCTGTTGGTAGGAATGTTTATTATTAAAATGAATTTATTTTAAAAATGATTTTTTTTTTTACTCTGCTTGCTGTTTTAACATATTGAATATCTAGGGGAAAAAAGTCAAAGGGAAAGAACTGATAATAAACACATTGCTATACCATTATGTGAGTTATCTCTCTTATATCAGGGAAACAGAGTAGATTGAGAGCTAGTATTTTAGTGACATAGGCACCTGTCTGTCTTGGGAAGTCCGTCTCATGGTGAGAGTTGATTACTTGATGTTTTACTCGAGACTTTCCGGTTATTACACGAGCGCCGAATGTGCTTCATACACTTGAAACATCCGTTCACTGCGTATTTGCCATCTGTTTAGGCGCCTCTTCCACATGATGCTACTGGTGGTGGTGCAGTCCAAGTGCGTATGCAAGAAACTCATTGGAAATTGCACTTAGACCAAAACACGTCAGCTGATTCGCTATGCTTGGTCTTCAGAACAAAGAAGCAGCGTGTTCCGGGATCTCGGTTTAAATGCTTTTGTTTTGGGTTATTTTTTAGACTGCTCCCCCTCTTTGCTGTGTTGTTCTGGGCAGATGCTGCGGTATTGTAGCATATAGGATAAGATTAGATACTTTATATTGGTCCAATCGAATGGAAATTCAGTTAACTACAATTGATCACCTCATTTTTTTTAAATCCTTATATTTATTGAATAGCCGACGTAGGGTCAAAGGTCACTGAAAGAAGAAAGAAAATACGTGGAAACAAAGAGGAGGACTCGAACCACAGTCTATTGTGAATTGATGTATTGGTAATACCCAAATCATGGTTGGTTTGACAAAACACATTTCTGTATAACTCTGTTTAGTCTGACACCTGTAAATGTGAACCATTCCAATTATACTTCATTAGGAGAATATTGTCCAGATGCTTTTGAAGTCTGACACTTTTGTCACATGTGTTAAGGCTTCTTGTTTTCAGTGGAGAAAAAAAAATGAATTTTATTGTTGAGTGGTTGTCAAGTTCAGAACATTGGTGTTTGGCTGAAGGAGAACATTTGAGTGCATTTTAAACATTTGTAAATTAATTCGTCTATTAAGATTTTTTTTTTGTGATGGACTTGGTAAAAAAGACACAATCTATGTCATGTGTTTCTAGACAAAGACTTATTAAACTTGTGATACATGCTAGTTTCTGATAAATGAAAGGATTACATACAGAGAATAAAAAAAAAGTATCAGTCACCTAGCCAGAACTTTCTGGACACAAATTCTAGCTCAACTGGCTCACAATACATCTTGAGTGTGGCGCTGAGCAGCTGACATTTGAACTTTGACGGTAACCAAATAATTTCAAGTAGAACTTTGAACTATGAACAATGTCGAATTTGCGTGTATTCAGATATCTTGGTTCAATGTGATTAATTATAACAACAAATCTCGTTCTGACTACTCGCCTGTGAACCCATATTTACGACGATTAGTTTATAACTGATGAGCTGCGTAAATTATCATAAACTATATACAATTTCTCGATAACTTTGACAGCTCAACAGTGTTCTATGGTCTGGACGTGGATATGTTAACATCTTTGTCTTGTCTTTTACTGTAAGAGTGTAAGTTAATGTATAATTAATTAATAATTAATCCGAAAACAAAATTACAGAAACATTACAAGAGTTATAAAGAAAAGTAGTAAACAAGAACCCAAACCCTCATCAAACGTTTTGTTTTATGTGTGCCGAAAATTGTGGGCTTCCTTCATCAGTGGCGTAGCTAGGGATTGGGGGGCCCGGGGGTGGGGGTTTGAACTCACTAGAGGACACTGTATTTTGACATTATGACAATAATGGCGTAATAGTTAACACTCTCCTTTATGGCAGTGAAGGCTGGTCAACATACATGTACCAAGAGCACAGATTGAATAGTTTACACTTGCGCTGCCTGAGACGCATAATGGGCATCTCTTGGAGGGACCATGTCTCCAATCAGGAAGTTTTGAGATTGGTCAATATGAACAGCATGTATGCTCTCCTGACACAAAGAAGATTACGCTGGCTCGAACATGTCACCCGCATGCCAGATGGTAGAATCCCGAAAGATATCTTATATGCTGAGCTTGTGGAAGGAGTCAGACCCAAGGGCCGCCCAAGACTAACATATAGAAATGTCTGCAAGCGAGACATGAGAGCCACAGGCATCAGTGAAAGTATGTGGGAAAACATAGCCAAAGACCGGAGTGCATGGAGACAGACTGTGCGTGCTGGGACAACCCTTGCTGAGAACAAAAGAATTGAAGCGGCCTTAATCAAGAGGGAAAAAAAGAAAGCTGCCCTGTCCGCTAGTCCAGAATCAGAGGCATACACATGTATGAATTGTGGCAAAGTCTGCCGCTCTAGAATTGGCTTGAATAGCCACACCAGATTCTGCCCCGTCTCAAGATTAAGCCAAAACCAGTGACTCATTTGGGCGCATCATTGAGTTCGAGACAAAAAGAGCCATATATATATATAGTTAATATTTAATATAATAAACACATTTTAGATACTCATTTGGGGGATCCCCTCAAAGGGGCCAGAGGTAATTTTAAAATTTGGACCCCCCTCCACTTCCCCCACCCCCTTAACAACGCCACAGGCTTCCATAGTAAATGAAGACAATGACTTTAAAAAAAATCCCAAGTTCGTGTGAAAGCACCTGTGGGAGGGGTGAGGTCACGTGTCAACTGAATGATCATGAACTTTGAACAATTTCGAGTTTGAGACCATAAAACTCGCTCTGTTGGTTTTGTGTATTGTTTGGCAATGAATTTTCTTGAAAAATGGAATTTAAAAAAAAAATTAAAGAGAAAAAAAAATACTTTAAAATATAGCTTATGTCAGGGGGAGGACTTATCATTCACAGCCATATCTCTTAATACTGTTAGATTTATTTCCATTTTGGGGGGATGACCTCTGCAAGAGACATCTGTAAAGCTCTCACTAGGCCGTGGGACACACATTTCTAGAGTAAAGTCCTTGTAGAAGACAGGCGCAGAAGACATAAAGGAAACTTTTTTTAAAAAACGTGGAGACACGGCTTTGTCTGCATTAGATGTGGGAAAATATGAATGTCGCAATTGGGTCATCTGCTTCCACCTTCTTTCCTCTATGCCAGTGAGGGCAAATTATCGCCTTTGATATAGCACTTACGGGGAGCAACTCTGCTACGCCATCCTCCTTGAGATCATCAAAGAAAATCGTCGTTCGCATGCGGTTGTTTCTCATGCGGGAATAATTCTACGTTGTTTTTTCAAGGGAGTTGATCGAGGATGACTATAACCGAGTTCCACATTCTGATGGTTGTATCCCTTTGGACAAGGACCTACACTCTCGAAATGTATGAACTGGGATAAAAAATAATTTCGAAAAAAATGGAAATAATTTAAAATATTAAATACTTATTTTAAATGATATATATATATATATATTAAAATTATTTCTCATAACTACACAATGCCGGCGCCGAAGTAAACTCTATAATGGCCTAAAAAGCCCAAGCAGGGGTACATTGAATGACAAAATCTGCCCGGGCATTTTTTACAATGCAGCCCACAGAGTAGGTCCTATATGCCGTTTGATGGGCATCCACTCATATCTGTCCTCAAAACCATGGTGTAAAGTTTTATGGTGTATCGAAAGTATTTTGCAATATGAATAATTTATTAGATGTTTGTGAAACTAACCGATAGGTACTAAAACCAATGAATACACTATAACACTTGGAAGGGTGAATAATTTATTATGAGGCATTCTTGCTATCATATACTTTAATATATATTCACATTTATATGTATTATTCCTATACATTCAAGGCATTCTAGACACACCATTTATTTTATGTACTTATTTTTAAAAAATTAAGCTTTGTAAACCAATATTAGTTTTAATATTTTATTTATACAAATAGAAAAAAAACATGTTTTGTTACATAGAGTAAAGTTACATTTGATAATAAGGCTTATTACATGACCCATTTTGAATGCCAAATAGGCAAGAGAAAATAGACACTGAAGTCCTTCGAAGATCAGGTCTGCAAAGCATCCACACAATCCTGATGCAGACCCAGCAGCGATGGGCGGGACACGCCTGCATAATGGAAGCGGGAAAGGGAAGCGTGGTGGAGAGGCTAAGTGCGCATGAACTTGGCTTGTCTTGGCTACCTAGAAGGGGGCTCGAGGTTCGACACCCGACTCGGGCAGAGTTGTGTTTACTGAGCGCCTAAAGGCAACAAACTCCTAGATACCCCCTCGCCCCCCCCCCCCCCCAACTGGTCCACAAATGAGATTGGACCAAAGCGCTCTGAGCATGCTATAAGCATGAAAGTAGCGCTATATAAAAGCTATAATAATAATGGAAGACCGCCACATCCCTAAAAGACTCATGTATGGCCAATTAAGGGAAGGAATTTGCTCGCAAGGCGGATAAAGAAAGGCCTTAGGAACAACCTCAAAGCTTCTCTGAAAGCGCTCAGCATTGACCCATCCACCTCGCAGAAGACAGAAGCATAGGACAGAGCATCATGGCGTCGTGCTGTGGAAACTATCGAAAGGGAAGGACACGCATGAGACATAGGATACCCATTGTTAAAAACTCTGTCGTTGGTTTGCATCCCCAAACAACTTTAAAAAGCAAACCGATATTAATGATCTTAATGTAGATCTTAATGTAGAACTTGCAATAAACATAAACAAGCATTTCATAAAACAAGACTGAATTTAGCTTGTATTTTTAAACATAGATTTAAGTTGATAGCAGATATATGTTGAAACACAAACGTAATGCTAATTGAAAGAAGATGTAACTCACTAAAGGATACACGTCTCTTGCTAGTCTCACCACTTTCAAGCCAGTATTCATTGAATTGAATTACGACAGACTACCTCGTGGTTTCATCAGAAACTTTCGGCTTACACAACCAAAAATATCCGCCCTTCTTTCGTCACGATAACATCACATGCTCATACATAAACTCCATAATACTCCATAACACTGAAGGATTTAAATAATGAGATGATTAATTAGGTAGTGGGGATGGGGCCATATAGATATTGACGCACTTCAGAGTATGATCATTGGTCCAATTTCTATCAATGGTGGTTGGTAACTTATGTACGCGTCAAGGTCTCTTGAATTGAATAAATAAGTTCAAAGATACTCCTAATACTGTAATGTACGCGTCAATGTCTCCTTGTATGGATAAATTTGATGTCTACCATAAATTAACTTTGAGCATTTGTTCATACTGCTAGCTATAGACATTAGAATTTCAATAGTGCTAAAAATAGATTCCCATTAGTTCTCAGCATTGGTCGAAATGAAGATTTAGAACGGTATTGAAGCAAAGGGAAGACAATAAAGTAGCATCTTCGATTCGTTTAAATACCTTTATCACTTTTGTCACTCTAAAAAGTAAAACTATAGTTCTCTATCAGCCTTTTCTAGCAAATAAGATAAAACTGTCGACAGTTCAAAGAGGCACTATAGTCTGGTATGTTCGGCCGTAGACAAAACGCGCGTATCTTAAGCGTCAGAATGTACGTTTTATGAAAACTCCACTCATCATAGACAACCGCCTTTGGTCGCCTTGGTAGTATTGGTCTCTTCGCCTATCAATGTCTTTAAAGCAATGGTTCTAGACATTCTTTTGAATGGCTCTGATACCTGGGGTGTTCAATATGAGGCATCTAAGTCTACTCGAACGCTTCTACCAAAGAAGTCTTCACTCTATAATGGGCATACGCTGGCAACACGACTCTACCAATATAACCGTGTTCTGTTGAAGGATGACCGCATGCCAAAGGAGATCTGTTTTGGTCGAGTTAAAAAGTGGATGTTCCAGGAAGCGCTATAAGGATCAACTCATTACTCAGATGGCCCTCAATAGCATAGGGGAAAGCAGTTAGCAGCTGATGGCCTCAGTGGCGTAGCAAGGTACCCGTGGGCACGGGTTCAAGAATATATTGGTGAAACATTAATACAAACTAGTATCGATTTCTACGTCCGTTATTCAACTGTAAATAAATGGAATATTTATTTACTAACATTTTTCTGGCCTTTTAAGTAGCAAAGAAACCAGTGCATCTATTTCTAAATGCTGCTTCTTTTGATGAAACAATGCCCAAAGGCCATACTAGAGTCCTGTCATATTGGAAGCACCATCATAGCTTTAGCCTCGAAGTTTATTTAAGGATAAATGGGGATTTTTTTAATTACTTGGAGCCTTAGTTCAGCCAATTATGCAGACGTCTGGTTCTCACAAATATGGAAACCTAGAAATGACAATCTAATTGCCATTTCTTTATGTGTTCCGTCACCGGAGATCCCTAAACAGTCTAGAAACAAAATAAAACTCATTGGAGCAGCTTTTTATTTGTCTGAGCGCTGTCACCAATGAAAGAGAAATGTGGTGCGAAATAGATGTTCTATAGTACCGGTATTTTGGCCACAACTGCATTGCCTAACGGGTCTATTATTTTATTTTGAATCTGTGGGGTTTTGAGTTCCTGCCAAATGTCAATATTTATAACAATTTTCTGAGTTTTTTCTATAAATATAGTTAACTTACTTTAGAACTATGAACCAAGTTTCAACCAAACACCAAGCAATGATCAGTGAAAGACACTATTCCATTAATTTAGTCATCTCTCTATCTTCTAGATCTAAATATAGTTAACTTACTTAAGAACTATGAACCAAGTTTCAACCAAACGTAATCATCTTTTTTGAAGTAACGTCTGTATTATATAAGATAAGATAAGAAATATCATGCATTGGTCAGTGAAAGACACTATTCCATTCATTGAGTCATCTCTCTATCTTCTAGATCTTTGTTATAAACTTTCACCCAAAATCAGCTTCCTCATTCATTGCAATAGCAGAAACATATTTAATTTTTAAGTTTCCTATGTAACACTAAGATGTTTCTCTGGCTTGATAAATATTTAATGTTATTTTCATTTTTATTGGTTTAGATTTTACCCCCTTTTCTAATTGCCTTAATTTTTTTTTACTCAATACAGAAGACAGCAAAGCAATGTGATAAAGACTTACGCGTACACAGACGTTCTGATTGAATGTTCTACACTATTTAACAGTGTCAACTTTTTCGGATTTAATAGTAATGAAACATAACAATCGTGACAGTTTAATGTTTACTTAAGCATGTTAGTAATACCGTTAAGATCTTATATTAAAGTAACATTGAAATTCTTCTGCAGTAAATGTAAAAGTTGGTTTAACAATATTCTAAATACAAAATAAAATAAAAAACAGATTAAGCTTTAAGAAAATTGAATAATTTGCAGCTGTATCAAAATTTCAATACGTGATTATCAGGACTATCCCTTTAGACCTTATTGTTATTGTCGACCCCCCTCCCCCCTTTTTTCCCCTGTACAACACATTCATATATTCTGAACCAAACTCTCCCCATCCCCTCCCCTCCCCCCCCCCCACCCCCAAATACCTGTAACACCATCAATGGTTTTAATGAACATACAAAAGGGGGGGGGGGGGAGAATGTGACGATATGGAAACGATGATCACCTCAAACGCACTATAAGGGCCAGCCACCATTACAATTGACAATAAACCTGATGGAAAGAAGTTCCTTACATTAAAGCTTAAAACACTAGTTCATGTTTTATTAAAGTTAATATAAATTTTGGCTCAACATTCAGAATATTTTGAGCGAGCTTTTAAAATTCTATTTACTATAGGTTTTTACTAAAGTGCATTTATTTTTTCACTTAGGTGTCATGCCCAAGTTTTCATGGTGGTCCCAGCTGTTCATGAGTCATGGACCCATGGGTAGTGGGCTCCTAATGGCCGTGGGCCCGGGTTCAATGAACCCCTTCGCGCCATGGACGCTACCCCACTGGATGGCCCCTGAAAGGCACATATGAAGAGCTCTCACGAAGGTCGATGGACACGCATTTGAGACCTAAGAAAGGTGAAGACAGGTGCAGACGGCCAAGATAAAACTGATACAGACTCCCGGTAGACAAGGCCTTGTCTGCATCAGTGTGGTATTGAAATGTAGGTCGCACACAGGGTTTGCAGGGTTACCTCCGTCCCGTTTAGATCTCGTAAACTAGAAAAGATAGTGGAAATCCGACATCATAATATTTTAGTCCATTCAAAGTTCTGATGCAACGGCTACTTTTTTTTCTTTTTTAAAAGCGAAAAATCTAATTTTATTAAATCACTTATGCAAGCAGTTTTTTCCTAAAAATACACCACTTTTAAAACTAGTCACTATTAATAGTAACAAAAAATGGAGGCTCTTTAGTAGGGGAAATACCTATTTACCATATTTTAAACACATTTATGCAAATGGTTTTAGATTTTTTGTTAAAAAAATATTTTTTTTTACATTTGTATTGCTACGTTCTGTCAGTTCTGTCAAACTGACTACTACGTTTACCCAAAAATAATGTTAACTTTTTTTTAAAGAGAAAAATATCTTTTTAGTATGTATATAAAGTGGACATAATTTAAAACAACAATTAATAAGTAGGTCCTCATATTATCGCGTGACCTGGAGAATATAACACAATATCTTGGGCATTTAACTAAAGGAATATTATTTTTTTTTTACGGAAATGTTTTCTTTTTCTTTTGTTTTGAGGATTTGAATAAGAGATTGACCCTTTACAAAACAATTAGATCAATTAGATAGTCATTATAAGACATCAGTTAGACCAGGTTCACATATAACTTCACATTCACTTTCACCTATCCTTTGGTCTGCTGAACCGCTGGGGCACCACACAAGATCTGTCAACCTTCTTTCTCCATTCTTCTCTGTCATTTGTCTTTGATAGAATTTAATTCTGATCTTCTTTCTGAAAATATTGATATCTGCCTTTTTACCTGCCTGGGTGGACAACTTCGGGGGCCGATTTTGAGTTTGTGTATCCACACAAACTGTCTTTGTAACCTTGTTATTATTTGTTTTCTATTCAATACTTGATACAACAATAAATGCATTAAATGACAGATTTCATATGTTAACTATAGACCGCAGACATTTTTGAAATTGTATGCATATAAGTAGCGTTAAAACTATCAGCAACGAAGATGTGCAGAAACCTGTTCCAATGATACTGTCCAATTGAACAGATTTTATGTCAAGGCAATTAGCTTCATATAGGGAGAAACTTTAAGAAGAATTACGGAAGATAAACATTTATTTAAAACTTTAAACCTTTAAATGTGTCCCTTTGAAGTAGGAACTAATTGTAAAGATGTGTTTTAATTGGACATTTAAAATATGATAAAGTATATTTAGACATTTTAAATAATAAGCGACAAGTGTCCAATTGTTACACGTACAACTTTACACACTGCATCTATAGGCAATATTTAAAAACTCCGAAATATGAGTTAACTTTTCTTTTTCTAAAAATTAAAAAAGGAACGGTATATCTTTTATTCGCACGCAGGCGACAACAACCCACGAGGCGGCCCTGGTTGTGTGCTTACTTTGGATTATGTCGTTTTTCAAAAACTCTTGGATTGAAACCACGAATAAAGAATCATTTTGGTAAATTTAACTGCAGCTGTTTCGATCGTGAAAGTGCTTGGTTGTCCTATGCACATGGAAAATAATAGCTGGTTAAATTTTGCGTAGTTTTTCACTGCGAATGGGGGAATAAGTGGTAGGTCAATGAGTCAGTCAGGGCCCCTTGCGCTTATAATACAGATGGAATCTGTGCAGTTTTGACCGAACAAAATAAAATGTATACAATGTCTACAAAAACAAATTCCGCGCCAAGGAGTGCAATTGAAGGAGCTCGAACAGTGCTTACAACAATCACACAACCCTCTGGTGACTTTGTGATTCCAGGACTCTTTACGTCCTCAAAGGGAGGGGGAGGAGCAAGACATAAATAACTCCATGTGTAAGTCAATCTCCAGCCCCTGGCCTCCTTAAGACAACACGCGACAATAATTTCCCAGTAGCCTGGACAAGTTGACTTAACACCCGTTTCTTTGAGGCTCCTGAACGAGCCTCAAAATAAAGCCTCGTTACCTGGCTACGTTATAATCAGATCAACTTGGGAGAACCCAGCGCGCATCTGTTCATTCCAATAATGAATAAAAACTGGCTGTCATTTTTTTCCTGGTGTCGAGTTACCCTGTAATGCAGGGTCTCTCAACCTGTAATGTGTCTACGATCCTCGACGTTTTGAATCGAGAAGAGGGCAAGTACCAAGGGACATAGCTCTCGCTTTAACCTGCTTTTTGTATGACTAGAATAATCTAAGTGCTGTAATTAGCTTAAGGTGTTTCTATTGGCAATTAACCGGATTAGCAATTGACGGCCTTGTGTTTCTTAGTTGATTACTGCATACACGAACGTCAGGTCGAATCTTAAATAACAAGTTTTATCATCATTGGGTCCTAGATGAGCTTCTAGGGCGTGTGTCAGTAAAAAGCTAGAACCAAGCATCACCATGTAATTGGTGTCTTTGGAGGGGGGGGGGGGGGTAAGAATAAAGACCGCCATATTATCATTATTTTTATTTTTGGACACAGGTAACAGGGAAAGATTTACTGCTGATTTGTTTTATTAATTTTTATTAGTTCATTGAAAGATGAGATGCCAAAAATGACATTGGCTTTTTTTTTATTAACTAGGCATTGATTTAAGCAAACTTTTTACATTTAGAAAATAATTTCTTTATTTATTTATTTCTCCCACTCTGCACTAAGCAATGCAATATTTTCTTAGTAATCTATTTGGTTAATTTGATTTCAGAAACAAAAAATGTCATTTCATATCTTGGTTACATTGTATGACCACAATGTCGGATACACCCCACAAAAACAGATATGTCCACAACAGAGACGCCATTTGACTTGCTATTTATCATAAAAAGAAATAATTCTCATTTAAAAAAAAAAAACTACGTTTATTTTAATTAGGATGATATACAGAGGATTTAGTTTTATGTGATTTTAAACCAATTTTTTAAAACAAGGTTACAAAGACAGTTTGTGTTGAAACACAAACTCAAAACCGTCCTCCGAAGTGGTCTAACCAGGCAGGTAAAAAGGCAGGTTTCAATATTTTCAGAAACAATATCAGAATGAAATTCTATCAAAGGCAAATGACAGAGAAGAATGGAGTCTGAATGTTGAAAGATATTGTGTGGTGCCCCAACGGCCCAGCAGACCAAAGAATAGTTGATGGTGTGATATCTGTTATACTAGAGTTTGGCCTAACTGATGTCTTATAATGACTATCTAATTGATCTAATTGTTATGTAAAGGGTCAATCTCTTATTCAAAGCCTCAAGAAAAATTATTTCCGTAAAAAAATGTAAATGTAGTAGTTACTATGACAGAACTTACTTAGCTCTTAGCAATACAAATGTATTTTTAAAAAATTGACAAAAAATCTAAAACCGTTTGCATAAATGTGTAAAAAATATGATGCTTGTTTACCTTACTAAACACCCTCCCGTGTTTGTTACTATTAATAGTGAATAGTTGTAAAAATTGTGTACTTTACGAAAAAAATGCTTGCATACTGATTAAAAAATTAGATTTTTCGCTTTCAGAAAAAAAAATACCCGTTGCATCAGAACTTTCTATGGTCTAAAATATTATGATGTCGGATTTTCACTATCTTTTGTAGTTAACAAGATCTAAACGGGTCGGACGCCTGTGAGTCCCCACCCAGCTTTAATGGGTTGGGGAAAAGTATATTCGATTGGTCGCCGTGAGCTCAACTACTGGAGTTCTTAGTGAAGTCATTAGTTTTCATGCATTTTGATCTGCATAGATGAGTTCATGGCGTCTACAGCGCAATGTTTATCCTAGAGACAAAAAAAAAAATATGAAATACTTCAAACCAAGCTTTTCTAAGGGGAAGAACTAATTTCGTTAGGTACAATGATAATTTTTTTTAAGTTTCAACTTGATCCGAGAATAGGTGTGGGAGAAGTAACGTGCACAATTATTTAAGGGGACTAAACAAAATATTTAGCTATATTTCTTAATACTGAAGAATTAATTTCCCTTGTCGGTATCAAACACAATAATTAATTACCAGCAATCAATTGACTAATTATAACAAAAATGTAAAGTTTTCAACTTGATCCGGTAATGGGTGTGGGAGAAATAACGTGTTCAAACTTTTGCCTGTCAGATATTTTTACAACTAGTAAAGTTTCCCTTTCAGACCGTGCGATCTATAGGGCAGATGATGTTAATGTCATCTTTTTTTTTTGGGCCAACGGTTGACGAACAGGGTGCCATTATGCCAGCACAACGACCAACCGCCTTTGCCTTCCCCAACTAAAGTCAGGTACCTATTAGAGTTGGGTGGACTCAGGGGCGACCTAAAAATCCTGGAATTCGAAATCCCAGTCTTCAAGATTCGAACCCAGGACCAAAGGTTCAGAAGCTAAGCGCTTAGCCTCTCAGCAATCTCGCCCCTATGTATGTTTAGTTCTAGTTAATTTTATTTCTGGTTCATAAAAGGGAAATAACAAATTGATGTCAACCTGATTGCTACAGTATGAAATTAAAGAAAGACAACTTGAATTGTCACGAAGATGTTCTGTAAAATACTACCGTGCTAGATGTTATAATAAGAAGTTGCACAATTAAAAGACTATTTAATCTTATGTTTGACTTTGTTTTGTTGTTTTAATAATTGCTATTTCTTTGTTGAATATCACGTATGTATTAACCCGTTAAGTTTCATGAATCTATGTTTTAAATTAACAGTAACTTTGAAAAATTGAGTCGCCATAGCAATAAGGAAGTATTTCTGTTAATGCAGTAAGTGCAATACACATTGGCTTGAACAATACTCAGGCAGTGTTTTAGTAATTGGGTGTTGGGGATCAGGAATATTTGATATTGTGTTGATTGTTCTGGGATAGAGGGTCCTTATATCATTTTTCTGTCTCTGGTGGTTTTAATAGTTAGGTAGTATGTCTTTGATATTAAATAGTATTTCTATTATTATTATTATATTTTTAGGCTAATCACTTTTCAATTGTTTATAATTTAATACTTGTGAATTATGAGAACTTACAAATAAAAAACTATATAAAGCTACAAGAGGGCCCATAAAAGAGGCATATAAAGCCCAAAAAAGAAACAAAGAAAAGAGGCCTAAGGCCCAAGCATTTCTATGATGATAAAGCTAAAATTAAATAGCGCAAATTCTGAGGTTTCCTATAAAAAAAAACGCAATACGTTGGCAAAGGACAATGGACAACCCAGTGATCGTCATATTTGGACAGTTTATAAACAGTCTTAACGTGAACTGTTGTGTAAACCGTAAACCCGTGATGGTGTCTGTTGTGTTGTTGGCAATGTCATCTCTTCAGTACTGAATAAAACAAAAACAAAACAAAAAACGGTGGCAGTAAAATGCATTTAAAAAAAAAAAAGAATACAAAACACAAAACATTCAATGTATTAGAAACAATTAAGTTGTTAGAAACATTTGAGTTGTTAGAAACATTTGAGTTGTTAGAAACATTTGAGTTGTTAGAAACATTTGAGTTGTTAGAAACATTTGAGTTGTTAGAAACATTTGAGTTGTTAGAAACATTTGAGTTGTTAGAAACATTTGAGTTGTTAGAAACATTTGAGTTGTTAGAAACATTTGAGTTGTTAGAAACATTTGAGTTGTTAGAAACAATTAAGTTATTAGAAACATTTGAGTTGTTAGAAACATTTGAGTTGTTAGAAACATTTGAGTTGTTAGAAACATTTGAGTTGTTAGAAACATTTGAGTTGTTAGAAACATTTGAGTTGTTAGAAACATTTGAGTTGTTAGAAACATTTGAGTTGTTAGAAACAATTAAGTTATTAGAAACATTTGAGTTGTTAGAAACAATTAACTTGTTAGAAACATTTGAGTTGTTAGAAACAATTAAGTTGTTAGAAACATTTGAGTTGTTAGAAACATTTGAGTTGTTAGAAACATTTGGGTTGTTAGAAACATTTGAGTTGTTAGAAACAATTAAGTTATTAGAAACATTTGAGTTGTTAGAAACATTTGAGTTGTTAGAAACATTTGAGTTGTTAGAAACATTTGAGTTGTTAGAAACATTTGAGTTGTTAGAAACATTTGAGTTGTTAGAAACATTTGAGTTGTTAGAAACATTTGAGTTGTTAGAAACAATTAAGTTATTAGAAACATTTGAGTTGTTAGAAACAATTAAGTTGTTAGAAACATTTGAGACGCATGTAACTTCATATACTTTTTACTGTCTTTGTTTTTTTGTTCTAATTCTAAGATCATCCCCGTGTTCAGCAAGACGTCTTGTTGTTGACCAGTTTTATTCACACAAGAGACGTCAATGGAATTATAATACGACATTTAATTCAACTGTTCTGAGGTGAGAAAGACTGGCAGAATCGCATTAAAGGACTTGTGTTCACAGTTTTTTTTCTTCAAAGGACAAAAATTTTGTTGAAGGACGCCTCTCTCGAAAAAAAAATCTCAAAATAAGATCTCAAAAAAGTATTTTAATATTTTAATATTTTTTTTAACATTGTAATTTCGTGTTTACTCAGTCGCGTAGCTAGGGTGGGGAGAGGAGGGGGGAGAATTCGAAAATCCCCCCCCCCGGGCCCGCACTTGAGGAGGACCCCCAAATGAGTGTTTTTTACATTAAAAATTAAATATTGCGCAAAATGCGGGGGGGGGGCATGGAGCTGAAGCCCCACCTCGGCCCCCAAACGATGGAAAATTCCTAGCTACGCCCCTGTGTTTACTTGATCAATATTCAAATATGGTTGTCAAATTACAATGCAAATAGGGCCTGTAGGGCCAACAACAGTTTCTTAAAACCTGGAAACAATTAAAGAACGAATTCGGGGGCTCCCCCCTGTGTCACCACGTCTATCTCCCTCCCTTATGGGAGGTTGAGAAACGCTGACGTAATGGTTAATAGTTCAAACTTATCACCATCTAAATACATATTTATTCATCACTCATATCTTCAATTCTAAAAAAACATACAGTCCTTTTGTCTGCCTTTCAACTGTATAACAATATCGCTATCATTATACAACACTGCTCGTAAGAGATGGTCACAGAGACGTGGACATCAAGTGAAATAAATGACATCAAATGTCATAAATAACTTTCGGTGAATATCCGTTCTCACATATCGTTTTCTCGACTTAATTAATCTCTCAGACTTACTAGCGTAGTTTCCCGTCTTTCTACTGCTGCTAGTAATGGAATACTCAAACAAGACAATGATTGACTGGTTGGCGGTAGTCGTCACCTTATTTAGCTGAGATATATATATATATAGAGAGAGAGAGAGAGAGATAGATAGATAGATAGATAGATAGATAGATAGATAGGATAGATAGATAGATAGATAGATAGATAGGATAGATAGATAGATAGATAGGATAGATAGATAGATAGGATAGATAGATAGATAGATAGATAGATAGGATAGATAGATAGATAGATAGATAGGATAGATAGGATAGATAGATAGATAGATAGATAGGATAGATAGATAGATAGATAGATAGGATAGATAGATAGATAGGATAGATAGATAGATAGATAGATAGATAGATAGATAGATAGATAGATAGGATAGATAGATAGATAGATAGATAGGATAGATAGGATAGATAGATAGATAGATAGGATAGATAGATAGATAGATAGATAGATAGATAGGATAGATAGATAGATAGGATAGATAGATAGATAGGATAGATAGATAGATAGATAGATAGATAGATAGGATAGATAGATAGATAGGATAGATAGATAGATAGATAGATAGATAGATAGATAGATAGATAGGATAGATAGGATAGATAGATAGATAGATAGATAGGATAGATAGATAGATAGATAGATAGATAGGATAGATAGATAGATAGATAGATAGATAGATAGATAGATAGATAGATAGATAGGATAGATAGATAGATAGATAGATAGATAGATAGATAGATAGATAGATAGATAGATAGGATAGATAGATAGATAGATAGGATAGATAGATAGATAGATAGATAGATAGATAGATAGGATAGATAGATAGATAGGATAGATAGATAGATAGATAGATAGATAGATAGATAGGATAGATAGATAGATAGATAGATAGATAGATAGATAGATAGGATAGATAGATAGATAGATAGATAGATAGATAGGATAGATAGATAGATAGATAGATAGATAGATAGATAGATAGATAGATAGGATAGATAGATAGATAGATAGGATAGATAGATAGATAGATAGATAGATAGATAGATAGATAGATAGATAGATAGATAGATAGATAGGATAGATAGATAGATAGATAGGATAGATAGATAGATAGATAGATAGATAGATAGATAGGATAGATAGATAGATAGGATAGATAGATAGATAGATAGATAGATAGATAGATAGGATAGATAGATAGATAGATAGATAGGATAGATAGATAGATAGATAGATATGATAGATAGATAGATAGATAGATAGATAGATAGACAGATAGATAGATAGATAGATAGATAGATAGATAGATAGATAGATAGATAGATAGATAGGATAGATAGGATAGATAGATAGATAGATAGATAGATAGATAGATAGATAGATAGATAGATAGATAGATAGATAGATAGATAGATAGATAGGATAGATAGATAGATAGATAGATAGATAGATAGATAGGATAGATAGGATAGATAGATAGACAGATAGATAGATAGATACATAGATATAGATATAGTGTTTGAATTGTCTCCTCTTGTTTTAAAATAAATCAAACTAGATCTAGGTCTAATTGTTATATTTTGAACATTGATAGTGGACAGTTTAAGCAGCTATGGCGTAAGCACACGTCTTGGTATTGTATGGTTCCGAAACATGGGGAACAACTGAAGCAACAACAACAAAAAAAGCAACAAATATACACACAAAAAAAGTACAGACCTTCATCAACAGATGCCTGAGAAATATCTTTAAAATACACTAGCACGACAAAGTAGAAAACACCAAACTGTGGGAGATGAGTGGACAGAAAAATATAGATCTGCAGATCTTAGAGAGGAAATGGAGATGGATTGGTCACACCCTTAGATAAGATACCAACAACAGAGCTAGACAGAATGGAACCCCCAGGGCACAAGACGTAGAGGAAGACCCAAAAGTACGTGGCGACGCAGTGTACTAGATGAAGCAGAGAGGACAGGAAATAGCTAGTAAGCCATTAAAAAACTAGCAAGAGACCGTGGAGAGTGGCATGTTTTAAACTGAGGCCCTATGTTCCACGAGGAACGCAAAGGAAAGATGATGATGATGAAGGTGATGATGATGATCATGATGATGGTGATTGTGATGGGGATGATGATGATGGTTGTGATGATGATGATGATGATGGTAGTGATGGTGATGATGATTGTGATTATGATGATGGTGGTATGATGGTGGTGATGATGATGGTGATTGTGATGATGATTGTGATGATGATGATGATGATGATGATGATGATGATGATGATGATGATGATGATGATGATGATGATGATGATGATGGTGATGATGGTGATGATGGTGATGATGATGATAGTGATGATGATGATAGTGATGATGACTGGAGATGTTCATACCAGAACTTTAATTGATAAATAGCAAGACACATACCTCGATCTATATCTATTTCAATAGGCTCTATGTAGCAATCTTTTTTGGTGTATCCGTTGTACAGAATACAGGAATACAGACGTATTGATAAGCGAAGTATTTTAATTACCATAATTATTTGTGCGCACTTTTCAGCACTGTAGAATCAAATGTTCTAAGCCCTTTTTTTTTTAGCATAACGTACTTTTGATTATCTAGTTGGCAACAAGTCTTAAAAAGACGGCTACCTGGTCGTGCGGCATGCACGCTGTACTGTCGTTCGGACTTCTCGATGGTCCAGGGTTCATACCGCTGCCACCCGGTCGTCTTGAGGGAGGTTTGGACTGTGACGTAAATTATGTTCAACTCTGAAGTAACACCCGAAACATGAAAAATATTTTACAAACAAGAGATATTTCAGTTGGCGTCCTTGACATTCTTTTTTTTTTATTTTTGTCTATTTATATCTAAATTTTTTTTAATTTTTCATTTTCTTTAGATTTTTTTTCTATAGTTTTCAAGTAATCGCTCTCGCATTTCTTCTTATCGCTTTATCTTCTTAATCTCTTGAAGAATGTCAACGAGTTGCTTTACAAATCTTTTTTTTTATCTTAAAAGTGTAAACAAAGAGCAGATTACTGTGATTAATTTTTTATGTTAACATCAACGTGTATGTTTAATGTCACTCCCAAATCCAGAGGGCCCTGAAAATAGACAAAAAGTATCTAATCGTATCTCTAATAAAGAATGTAAGTTTTTAACAAATCGGGTAAATCCGTTTTCACAGTATTTTATATTGGATATGAATATGTCGGCTGAACGGGTAAACCCATTTTCCAACTCAACTTTTATTTTCGTGGCAATTTTTTTTTTTAAATGTGAAGTTACCATTCTGTAAGTCTGATATAGATCTAAACTCAATCCAGTAGAACAGTATTACCCAAAAACTAAGACCCTCAGGCTGCTGTTCAAATCCCGCTAGTGCTCAATAAAACAAGAGCGAATTTCTTTTTTCTTTTAATAGTTCAAGAAGCTCTCCCTACTTGTGTGCACAGTTTATTTTGAATAAAAAAAATGCAAACTATTTTTTACCTGAACTGTTTCAAATACATTTTATATTAAAACTGTTGTTGCTTTTTCCGTCTTTCGGTAATTCACTTATACAAAATAACAAAAAAGTAGGTACCAGAATTCTGGAAGAAAAATAAACTAAACGAAAAATCCTTTTCTACCAAATCAGACCCCAGCCGACCAGGGGCGGACTGGGTATCAAAATCGGCCCGGGCATTATCATATAAACCGGCCCACAAATGGCATGTCATACATTTTCGGTGGGGGGGGGGGGGGGGGATTTTACCCCCCTCCGCAATATATATATAATATATATATATAATATATATATTAGTGTGTGTATATGTAATTAATCTTTATTACATTCTTATCTTTCATTCTTGCAAACGTTTTTTCTACTCAAGAATAGTCTCTTCCTATAATTAGTGAAAGGTAGTACACACCGCCAAGGGACAGCTACAGCTAGGAAGTCTGGGGGAGCACCGGGAGCTCCCCCAGTGGGGTCCGGGGCGAAGCCACGGATCCAAGTATTATTTCCGTTATTTTGAGCTTTAAAAAATGCATATTTTGAGGTATCTACAGTGCAATTAGCCTGCTACTCTTCCGCTAAAAAAATCAAAAACTAAATCTTTTATTCACAGGAGTCCAGCGACTGGTAGAAAATGGTAAAATGCTTTAGTTTTGTATTGAAGGGAGGGGGGGGGGAATTACAAAACCCCTTTTGGCTACACTCATGAAATTTGGTGACTAGTTTGCTTAAGTTGGCTGCACTGGGGAAGTAAGTAAAGTTTCCCTTTCAGACAATGAGATCTGAGGCAAGTGATGGTTTGAACTCCTCCCCTCTCGGCTACGCCCATGTGTTTTATCATAGGTGTAAGCCTAATTCTATTCAAAATATATAAAGTTTGATAACGCATCGAAAACTGGATGTATGATTTCGTAGGCTTACATAAAATATTTTATTTATACATGTACGTAATCTGAAAACTACAAACACTACAATAGCAGCTTTAATGAGTTTCAAACTTTTTGTTATTAATTATAGATTACAGACGTTTCTTCATAAAAATCAAATAAATAGGTCCTTCGCATTTCACGTGTAAATCTAGTCATGTATGTTGATCTGTTACTTAAAATATGCTAAATTATTGGTTTTCCTGACTGACTCAGGCAACCCATTCCTTTAAAGTGGTATCACCACAAATACAAAACTAGGGGTCTATCGAGCCGTCGAAATATGGATAGTGTACAGTTAACATGCAAAGAAACTGAATCACTTCCACATGACAAGTCTGTGAAAAATACTGAATGTCAAATGGTAAGACAAAATACCAGATACAGAAGTCCTTCAAAGAGCAGGTCTGCAAAGCATCCACACAATCCTGATGCAATCCCAGCAGCGATGGAAGACCACCGCATTCCTAAACGACTTTTGTATGGCCAACTAAGCGAAGGAAAGCGCTCGCAAGGTTGTCAAAGAAAGCGCTTCAGGGACACCCTCAAAATTTCTCTAAAGGCGTTCAGCATAAACCCAGCCACCTGGGAGACAGAGGCACATGACAGAGCATCATGACGTCACGCTGTGAAAACCGGCGCACAGGTTGCTGAGGAAAAGAGAACAAAGCTGGAAAAAGAAAAACTTCAGAGAAGAAAAGCAAGGCCAATGACACTAGCTCTAGCTGGAATAACCTGCCTAATGTGCGGCCGAACATTCCAGGCTCACATAGGTCTCACCAGCCACACGAGGAGACATAAAACCCTAGTGCAAAGCCCTCAGCCCCCTGGATGACAAAGTGGTCATAATCGAACTACGATGGAGAGAAAGAGAGAGAGAGATAGAGATCTATATATATTCCTTTAAAAGATAAAAGAAAGCAGAACGGTTTGAAAGGTACTTCTAAATGTGAAAAGCTGTTGCTTCGTCCTAGTACATTCTCAAAAATGCGATTTGTATATGAATATATTATTTAAAAACTACGTACAGAATTACTTTACGAGCCTTGCGTGTAGCGAAGTCATACAGTATATCATAATAATTCTGTTTCCTACATAGATCACGCTCAATAGCAAGAATTACGAATGTTTCAATCTATCTTTGAAAATTGTTGACCTCAAGTAATTCTTCATTAGTTTGAGGCACGAGAAGCTTCTTTCACCAGATTACACAATTACGGCTGATGCCGTTTTAATTAAATAATATTTTTTTTGTAAGCCTTAAGTGTAGTATTCTTAAGTCTATAACAGTGGAGGTAAACAACAATAACTTCCTTTTTTTTCAAATAGCAGAAAACAGAACTTTTTACCCTTATTGAGTTATGAATAAGTTGAGTGGTTTGCAATTTCGAGGTTGTGCGTATGTGTTTAAGTTAACTTCTATTAAGTATTGTTAAAGAGCTAATTGTCTCCCCTTTTGCAGCGTTATATCAATGTTTTCTAACTTAACCTCTACCATCCATCTTTTTCGTTAACTTTCAATGGAACCATTAAAAAACGAGTGAGGGAAGGAGCAAAACAAAAATAGGAGTGCCATCAAAGGTCCATGCCGACCAGCAAAATGATCAGGCCAAACACAGTCTCGAAGACATCAAAGTAGTGTTGAAAGCCATGCCGCTCCTGCATAGCAGAAAGTACGGTCTAACGTTTTTACAAATGATAATACGTACACTGTATAGTGTAATTCTTAAATTATATTCTTTCAAACAAAATTAATTGTAATAATAATTTTAAAAAACAACAACTTTGTGTCTTGATAGTGTCACTTTTTTTAAAAAGTTGTCTGCATTGAATTTTTTTTCTTTGGTCGCGACCAGACCGGCCCATTTGGTATATGCCCGTTTGCCCATATAGCCAGTCCGCCCCTGCAGCCGACCCACCCTATACACGATCTACAACTGAAGAAACCGTGAAACATATAAAACATCATGGCGTTCATGAAGTTTGAAGATTTCGAAAGAGTGCAGCAGTTCACGTCTGCTGGAGGTCAATTTAAGTTCCCTTTTTCGTTGTCTTCGACGGTAGCGGATTTTGGCCGCCAAATGTGCTGTGAAAGTGTCAATGCTACAGTGTAATAAAATACTTAGACGCAAGTTTTGAAATACCCATTTCTTGTTTCACTTGATAAGATAAAATAGTTCTTTCCAAAAAGTCATTCCAGCATGGGTCGGGTTACCTAAAAAACCCAAGGGAAAAAAAACAACATTGACTTTGAACGGCGTAAGTTTCTTATCCCTAATTAATACCAACGTCTAGGTTAACGCGTAGGAGGGGTTACACTTTTGATAGGAAATTCGATAGATAAGAAAAGAGAAGAGAATGCATTATAAAGAAAATGGTCGACATTTTTGGATATCTTATCTTATTTAACAGACGTTACTTCAAAAAAAGAAGATAATTACGTCCTACGCGTTTCATAGGTCAGTCTAGTCATGCACGTTAATCTGAGACTTAAACTTTGCTAAGTCGTTGGTTTTCCTGGCTGATTCTGGCAACCCATTCTAATAGCACTAGGGAAGAAGGAGCACTTGTACGAATTAGTCTTAGCATATGGAATAAGAACTGTGCCTCTATCTTTGTATCTTTCTGATTATTTCAGTAGAATAGGGGATATAAAAAAAGTGTGGGGGGGGGGAGTTTTATTTAGGATAGCTATCAAAGAGTGTGGTCAAGTTTAATAGCTCGTTGACCATAGGGTTAAAAACTTGAAATAATCATGTCAGTTTGTATGTGGATTAAATGAAATAACTTGATGAAGAATGTCACAAGAAAGCAGTAAGTCAAACGGGAGACATGCTCGTCTGCGTCGCGCAATAAGTTCCCGCCAACTGCCGTGGCTGTAATGACATTTGACTCTGGTGCTGGCCCCTCCTTGTGCGCGTGTTCCGTGAATCAAGCTGTCACACGTCCACCAATGAGATGCCGTGAGATGTTCGGGGTGGACAGCAACGAAACATGTACACACACACACATACTCTCTCTCACACTCACACACACACACACACCCCAGGTTTCTAGGCGCTACCTGACCGTGTCTATAGTCACAGAGGATTTGATCTCAGTGCCATTGTGTCATCCAGGTTTTATAAGGTACATGTCCTATGCCATCTAGCCGTGTATCATATGCCGTATGTACATGCAACGTTTCCTAAGTGTAGATGTTTGATCTGGTCGTAGTATTATCTACAAAGCTAGCTAACATCTGATTGTTAAATAGTATTGCTCATAACAGTCAAATGGCCATATTTCCTGGCATGTCCGCTCTCATGAACTTGAGTCCTCGGACACGCCAGAGCGAAGGTCCAAGCTATGATGCCATGACTGCAATGCCCAAACCTGAAATCAAATTCTCCATAGACAGCATCCTGGGGCTATCGTCCAGTCGGACAAGTCCAGTCTGCGAGCAGACTTTCGGACAGGACTATAACCACAATAAGAACAACGACCATGACGATATGGACGATGACGATGATGAAAGTATCGATGTCGACGACAGTGTATTGGAAGATAATGTGCATACCGAATGCTTTAGTGGAGATCGTACTCAACTTTCTGGGGGAGAGGAATCGATACAGTATCCATGGTTACATTGCACACGATACCACCCGCCGAAATTACAAAGTAGGTTTTAATTGTCCATGTTGTATGCAAGTTTGATAAGATAATGTCTAATAAGATAACTTAATTACTTCATACTATGGCCATAACTATTTCCTTTGGGACCATAATAGTCACGTTGTTATGGCTTAGATAGATCTGTCTATGTATGTCTTTGTCAGTCAATGTAGGTCTATGTAAGTAAATATAGGTGGAGTTTAGGTCTATGTCAGTCGATATAGTTCTAAGTCAATGTAGGTCAATTTTGATCTACATCAGCTAATGTAGGTTGATTTAGGTCTATGTTAGCCGATATAGGTCTATGTCAGTAAAAATAGATAAATTTAGGTCTATGTCAGTCAATTTAGGGTTTAGTCAGTCAATATAGGTCTATGTCAGTCAATATAAGTTTATTTAGTCTCGCAGTCAATATAGGTATACATCAGTTAATATAGGCCAATGTAGGTCTATGTCTGTCAATATAGGTCTATGTCAGTCAATATACATCTATGTTAGTCAATATAGGTCAATGTCAGTCAATATAGATCTTCATCAGTTAATATAGGCCAATTTAAGTCTATGTCAGTCAATATAGATCTTTGCCAGTTAATATAGATCTTTGCCAGTCAATATAGGTCTATGTCAGTCAATACAGATCTCTGTCAGTCAATATAGATCTCTGTCAGTCAATATAGGTGTATGTCAGTCAATATAGATTTCTGTCAGTCAATATAGATCTCTGTCAGTCAATATAGGTCTATGTCAGTCAATATAGGCATATGTCAGTCAATATAGGCCTATGTCAAACAATATAGGTCTATGTCAGTCAATATAGGTCTATGTCAGTCAATATAGGTCTCTGTCAGTCAATATAGGTCTATGTCAGTCAATATAGGTCTCTGTTAGTCAATATAGGTCTATGTCAGTCAATATAGGTCTGTCAGTCAATATAGATCTTTGCCAGTCAATATAGATCTATGTCAGTCAATATAGGTCTATGTCAGTCAATATAGGTCTATGTCAGTCAATGAAGGCCTATGTCAGTCAATATAGGTCTATGTCAGTCAATATAGGTCTCTATCTGTCAATATAGGCCTATGTCAGTCAATATAGGTCTATGTCAGTCAATATAGGTCTATGTCAGTCAATATAGGTCTCTGTCAGTCAATATAGGTCTATGTCAGTCAATATTGGTCTATGTCAGTCAATATAGGTCTATGTCAGTCAATATAGGCCTATGTCAGTCAATATAGATCTCTGTTAGTCAATATAGGTCTATGTCAGTCAATATAGGTCTGTCAGTCAATATAGGTCTTTGCCAGTCAATATAGATCTATGTCAGTCAATATAGGTCTATGTCAGTCAATATAGGTCTATGTCAGTCAATGAAGGCCTATGTCAGTCAATTTAGGTCTATGTCAGTCAATATAGGTCACTATCTGTCAATATAGGCCTATGTCAGTCAATATAGGTCTATGTCAGTCAATATAGGTCTCTGTCAGTCAATATAGGTCTCTGTCAGTCAATATAGGTCTCTGTCAGTCAATATAGGTCTATGTCAGTCAATATAGGTCTATGTCAGTCAATATTGGTCTATGTCAGTCAATATAGGTCTATGTCAGTCAATATAGACCTATGTCAGTCAATATAGATCTCTGTCAGTCAATATAGGTCTCTGTCAGTCAATATAGGTCTCTGTCAGTCAATATAGGTCTATGTCAGTCAATATAGGCCTATGTCATTTAATATAGGTCTATGTCTATCAATATAGGTCTATGTCAGTCAATATAGGCCTATGGCAGTCAAAGAGGTCAATGTCAGTCAATAAAGGTCTACATCAGTTAATATAGGTTAATGTAGGTCTATGTCAGTCAATATAGATCTATGTTAGTCAATATAGGTCAATGTCAGTCAATATAGATCTTCATCAGTTAATATAGGCCAATTTAGGTCTATGTCAGTCAATATAGGTCTATGTCTGTCAATATAGGCCTATGTCAGTCAATGTAGGTCTATGTTTGTCAAAATAGGTCTGTCAGTCAATATAGATCTATGTTAGTCAATATAGGTCTATGTCAGTCAATATAGGTCTATGTCAGTCAATATAGGTCTATGTCAGTCAATATAGGTCTATGTCAGTCATTATAGGTCTATGTCAGTCATTATAGGTCAATTCAGAGGGAGAAATAGTCAAAGAAGGTCTGAACACTGACCTTAACGTTGAAGCCTGTGGGCACTTCGTATTCTCGCACATTAAAAGCATATTCCTCGTTCCAAATGCTAGGACAAATTCGTACAAACGCTCCCTCTTCCCTAGTGCTATTAGAGCATGGAATGGGTTGCCTGAGCCAGCCAGGAAAAGCGATGACTTGGCAGAATGTAAGTCGTGCAAGACTATATTGATGACGTAGGACGTAATCATCTTCTTTTTTGAAGTAATGTCGGTATTTTATAAGATAAGATATTCTCGAATAAAGTGGAAATTTTTGCACAAATTATTCATTGTCGATGTCAATACGTAATTCAATCAATTAACCAGTTAATTAATCAATCGCTGGTAATTAATTAATTTTGTTTTACACAAAAAAGGGAGCTAAACCCCACAATATTGAGATAAACGGCAGAGATTTTGGTTCTTCCCATCAGATAACTTTTTTTTAATGTTTTTTTTTTTTACAAAGCTTATATCAACTCACTCTGTGTCTGGTCAAAAATTTGTACACGTTATTTCTCCCACACCCAATCTCGGATCAAGCTGAAATGTAGCCCAATTATTTCTTTGACCTGCTGCTTTATAATAAGTTTAAAACAAACAATAAATAAATAAACAATCTTCTATTTTCATATACAAAGTGTTTTTGTAAATGCTCGTAAAAAAACTATTACGGTAAAAAAATCCCCCAGTTTTCACTTTCTTTCTTTCTCCCCCCCCTCCCCTCTATTGGTCCAACTAGTCTAGACAAAGGGATAGGATCATAGCACATTGAACAAGCTAAAAGCATGAAATAGCGCTAAACAAACAAAAAAAATCGGTCAAAATATTTCTAATCGCACGGATTTATTGTTATTGGTCTAGATCTATTACAAATGTAATGACATGACTGATCCAAACTCATTAATGAAAATACACTTCGTATAGGCTTTGTTGATGGGGTTTGTTTGTTTTTTTTAGTTTTTTGGTGTGTTTTTTTTTTTATCTTTTTCTTGTTTTAAGTTGTTTTTTATTTTGTTTATTTGCAAAAAATGAACTTGATGTTTGTAATTTGTTTTTTCTAGAGTAACACAACTAAATGTGTGGGTGTGTTGGAAATATTTTCATTAACTGTTTTTGTTTACAGCAAATTTCATGCATTTGTGGGACAGTGGTTAGAAAGGGGGGGGGGTAATCCGTGCTGTCCCTTTAATGGCTATTATTAATTGGAAATTGAATACTCTAGCCTCCACAGGAGATGCGTTAGCCACTGAGCTATTTTAAGTGCTTATTTAAAGAAAAAAAGTAAGTTTTATAGTTATTTCTTGTTATTTTCAAAATGTTTATCTTCCATTAGCTTTGTACATTTTCAATATAAAGAGAAATTAACTAATTAATTAGAACGAATGGATGAAATAATTTGTGACATTTCTTATTGATTCACGTGTTGTCATCGACAATGAATAATTGTGTTCAGTTTCAACGTGGTCCAACAATGTGAAGTGGAAGAAAAAACATATACACACGATTTGTTCCAGACAGACAGACTGAGTCGATAGAAGATTTGTAAAAAAAAAACATCCTGTTATTTTCTCAGAAAAATACCAAGTGTCCATCTATATATCTAGTGTCCATCTATATATCTAGTGTCCATCTATATATCTAGTGCCCATCTATATATTTAGTGACCATCTATATATCTAGAGTCTATCTATATATCTAGTGACTATCTATATATCTAGTGACCATCGATATATCTAGTGACCATCGATATATCTAGTGACCATCGATATATCTAGTGACCATCTATATATCTAGTCTATATCTATATATCCAGTGTTCATCTATATATCAAGTGTCCATCTATATATCTAGTGTCCATCTATATATCTAGTGTCCATCTATATATCTAGTGTCCATCTATATATCTAGTGTCCATCTATATATCTAGTGTCCATCTATATATCTAGTGTCCATCTATATTTCTAGTGTCCATCTATATATCTAGTGTCCATCTATATATCTAGTGTCCATCTATATATCTAGTGACCATCTAAGTTTTGAGTGAACTGTAGGATCACATATAACCTCGAATAAAAAAAAACAGCCTCATTCACTCAACTACATTGGAACTCAGGCTCTGTATTCGACAATCACTCGGCCACTACTTTTCAACCACTGCTCTCTGTCAAGTTTCTTCTTATTAAGAGCTGATAATGCAGAGGATGTAAGAAATGTACACTAGAATGATTCTGTCGCCAAGCCAATGCAGGTTGCGAAAGTATTGTGCTATAGTACAATGAACTACTTTCTTTACCTTTAACTGACGTCAGCGCGAAGACAATAGGGACAGTCCTGCATGGACAAGAAAATCTTATTTTATCTTATCTTATCTTATAAAATACAGATAATCTTTCAAAAAAGAAACCTTATCTTAAACGCTATTCTATCTAGGGGGCAGATGATGTTAAGGTCATCTGTTTCTATGGCCAAAGGTTAACGAGCATGTGGCCAGCCCAACGACCAACCTTCCCCCCCCCTTTCAACTAAGTCAGGTACCCCTTAGAATTGAGTGGATTCAGGGGCGCCCTAAAAATCCCGAAATTAATAGTGCCAGTCTTCAACGAGATTCGAACCAAGGTCCCTAGGTTTGGAAGCCAAGGGCTTAACCACTCAGCCTTCTCGCCCCCTTATCTTAAACTCTGGGCTGTGGTAATCGATCGTGTATCTTGTTGAAATCGATCGTGTATCTTGTTGAAATCGATCGTGTATCTTGTGGTAATCGATCGTGTATCTTGTTGAAATCGATCGTGTATCTTGTTGAAATCGATCGTGTATCTTGTGATAATCGATCGTGCATCTTTTGATAATCGATCGTGTATTTTGTGGTAATCGATCGTGCATCTTGTGGTAATCGATCGTGTATCTTGTTGAAATCGATCGTGTATCTTGTTGAAATCGATCGTGTAATTTGTGGTAATCGATCGTGTATCTTGTTGTAATCGATCGTGTATCTTGTTGTAATCGATCTTGTGTGTTTGCAGGAAGTAAGAAGAAAGAAGGACACAAGAAATGGAAGTTGGGACGCAACCCCCGCATCCCCTTCACGCAGCACCAGCTGGTCGTGTTGGAAGAAAAGTTTAGGAGGACCCATTACCTCAGCAGCATGGATGTGGCCGAGTTATCAAGCGCGCTTAACTTGACTGAGACAAGGGTGAGTTCATATTCTGTCTTAGATGTATTACTGGTTGTAAAATCATAGGTCAGCGGAACTTCGGTATAACCTTAAGGATCCATTTGTGTGGTCAACTTAATCTCTATCTATCTATCTATCTATCTATCTATCTATCTATCTATCTATCTATCTATCTATCTATCTATCTATCTATCTATCTGTCTGTCTGTCTGTCTGTCTGTCTATCTGTCTCTCTCTGTCTGTCTATATGTGTGTCCATCTATCTATCTATCTATCTATCTATCTATCTATCTATTTATTTATCTATCTGTCTATCTGTCTGTCTGTCTGTTTATCTATCTATCTTGCAATAACCTAGAAAAAAATATGTACAGTAAAGACTGTGTAAGGTAGTAAGTTAAAAAAAAACAATGTTCAGTTCTACATGTAATTCTAGTTTTATTGAAATTTAGAACTACGTGGAATTCTATATATGAAATTCTAGCACTATATGAAATGTTTTTTTTTTTTTTTGGTATGTAATTCAAGTTCTTGTCTATATTATATATTTGCATGACGGTGCATGGTAGTCAAGAAATAAAACTCAAAATCTATTTGAATTTCTAGAAACAGATGGTTCTAAAAATCTACACACATTTAAAAATGTACATTCTAATTCTGTTACACATTCTAGATCTTTACTACATTCTAATTCTGTGCAAGTTCCTGATATATTTAAATTCTCAGTTTTAGTCTTAAATTATTGATTTATAGCTTTATGTATATATTATTTATAATATTATTTTATATATTATGTATAAGATTTTCATAAAATGGAGGCAAATCCATAAATAGCAAGCTTTTTGGTGTATCCGGCGTAAGTGTTGATAAACATTTTAAAAAACCATTTTTAGCCGTGCAGCATTCATTTAAGTATAAAATACTCACAAAAGAGAAGATTTCTGTTTGTTTGTCTCTTTACTTTGTCTCTGTCTGTCTGTCTGTCTCTCTCTCTCATGTTTATAGAGGCAGAGGGAAACTGCAGGGGGGGGGGGTCGTGACAAAAATAATGAGAATCAAACTATGGAGTGTAGCCGGTGTGAAATAGAAAGCCACCCAAACTTATAGAATGAAGAAATAAAAGAAATCTTGTGTACATGTTTTGTGTGTAAACGTAGATGGTCCATTGTCTATACTCTATAGTGAGTATTATGTTTTATGTGTTAAGTATTCGACAGTAAATAAATCAAATTTGCTTTTAAAAATTGTTTTACTTATGAAGTGTAATTCACTTTCAAATTGAAATCACCAAGTGTGTATGTGTGTGTGTGTATGTGTTCGTGAATGTTTAGAATTTTGTTTGGGTGAAAAGGAAATAAGATTACTTCCCTGTCTAGCGTCGAATATTAGATTATAGATTATATTGTGCTATAATGTTGAAGTAACGTGACCACCTAGTAATAATATAGTTGATATACTATAGTCTAATGGCGTTCCTCTACTGTTGATATTGCCAGGACACTAATGATTTGAATGTAAAGCTATACTTAAAACAAATGTAAAAATCACTCTCGTTAAAAGTGACTATTATAGTAGAACCAGGCATTGTGGTCAAGGGAGTAGAACCTATCTTTAAGTACCAGTTGATTAGTTCCCGTAGGCGCTGGTCAGCGTGGGCGTGGCTCTAGTGTCCTGGTGCAGAGTTCTTGCTCTTGGAGATGCGCTCTGGCTCGTATTTCCTAGTGACCACTCTACGCGGTCATTCGTCCTTGTCAGCACTTTGTTAGGGGCCGTGTGTCTGGGAGTCTATTGTCCTGTAGTCAAGAGATGATACTGGTGTACCCCAATGCAGTGGCCGGTGCCCGGTGGCTGAACAAAACTAATGACTGTATTGTACTGCCATGGACATGATCTGTTTAACCACTTTGTACTCTTGATAAATGGCTAGTATCTGTCAGAAGTCTATATAATCAGAGTTACTGTCGTGTATCAGGCTAACGATAAGTGTAATCACTTATCCAAGTACCATAATTACTATTACATGTTTTCCAACATACATGTATCTGATATATAAAGTACAATGTAAGGAGTATTTATCTATGTATGTATGTGTGTGTGTCTCGCATAGAAATCTAAACCGTTTGACCAATCTTGATAAAACTTGGCATGAATGTTTCTTTGATCATGGCGGAGACCGTAGTGTATATTTAATGTCCCTTTCACAACCGGAAGGTCCTAAAAATACATTTTTAAAATGCCTAAATTTATCTCTATGAAAGAATGAAACTTTTTGACAAGTCGGGTAAACCCGTTTTCACAGTATTTTATATTCGATATGTCGGCTGAACGGGCAAACCAGTTTTCACACTTTTGTTTTCGCGACAAAAAAAAAAAAAAATGTGAAGGGAACATTATTTAAGTTTGACATAGATCTTAACTCAATCCAGTAGATCAATAGTATCCAAACTAAAGCCCGGAGGCAGCGGATCAGACCCGGCTAGTATTAGATCTACATCACCGTGTATAGACTAAAGACATAAAGACAAACAAGCCCTAACCTATATAGACACACAGACAGAACGTATAAAGACATATATTATTTATTTCGTTTATGTAAATCTATTCATAGGGTTAGAAACCCGAAAAGAATCTGCGAATGCGCTCTTCAACACCAATAGAAAACTCGTGAGTTTTTGCACTAACGAAGTGAATGTTAAATAACTCCTAAAGTTTAAATTCGTGCTACGGGCTTTAAATTCTTTACAATTATTTCGTTTTTCCTTAAAGTTTCTTGTTGATTGTTTTTAAAGAATAATTTTAAAAATACGGTTATGTCTTTACGTCATGAAAACTGAACAGTGTGTACTCTAACCTTCATTTTAGTTGGTGGTCCTGTGGTATGTGGTTGTTGTCTTGTTGGTCTGAGTGAGTGGTCCCGGGTTCCAACCCTACCCCGTCGTCATCCCTCACCGTCCTTCGGAATGTTTGAGCTAAGATTTAAAAACTTTTTCTGAAGGAATACACGAAACAAAAAAAAATTAAAAAAGCTAAAAATAAAAAGGGATTTTTTTTTTTTTTAAATTCTAATCATTAAAAAAATAATAATATTGTAATGATCCGAGCCAAATTTAGAGCTTGTAAATAGGCGCTCAGCAGTCTTCTGATAAAACATGGTGGCATTCGTGAATTGAACAGAAATAAGAAGTAACAACACACAAGAAACAAAGTCAAAAGTATCGATCCACTGACCACAGCACCAATACAAATACCATTACAATTACGCAAGTCCAAAGATATCGGAGTTCATAAATACTAGAATTTGATCAAGTTTAGAGGCATTATTTTTAGAATAGAATATTTGGGAGGGATGAAGCATTTTACAAAGTTTATACAACCTCCCCCTGTCTGTCTCTCTGTCTGTCTGTCTGTCTTTCCTAAAGTTCGTAGTAAGTTTGTACACGATATTTCTCAAACACCCAATCTCGGATCAAACTGAAATTTCGCACAATTGTTTCTTTTACCTGACAACGCAAGAATCAATTTTAAAACGTTAGCTATTTGTAATAAACTACTTTGTTTTGGTATCTGAAACAAGGGAAAGAAATAGTACTTGACTGAAGTGTTGGTATAAGCTGAACTAGTCCCCTTTATAGATTTATAGTCCCTTATAAAGTTGTTCGTATTTGCATCTATATTGTTATTGTACAGTAGTTACGTTGAGGTGGTCAATTGTAGTCAAACTGAATTTCCATTTCATTGGACCAATAAAAATTATCATATCTATTTATAGGCTTATTAAAATTGATACACTTAATATAAGCTATGTTTTTTTTGTTCAAGTTTTTTTTTTATTTTGCTTGTTAAGCTTAATGTTCCAATATCCGAAAAAATTTCCGATTGATAACATAGAAGCCTTGGCCAATCTATAAATATAGGTCAGTGGTTAGGACTACATTGTCTCGACTCTATTTACAAATCTATTCCCTCCACTGTAATTTCATTTTGTAATATCCTCCACGTTCAATCCCCCCCTCCCTCGCTCCTCCATGTTCAATTCCCCCCCCCTCTTGGTTCCTCCACACGGCCATAAATTCTTGCTATCACAGTGACTTGAAACTAATGTTCGGAGCTAATTGTTAGCAGCATCACTGAAGGGCGAGAACATAAATTATCCAGGCACTCCTCCCTCGTTTCAACACTACGAGGACTGGTCATCACACAACTACTAGGACTGGTCATCTCGACACGACTCGGACCGGTCACCCCCCTCTTCTGTCAATGTTCCGCTGCCGTGGCAGTTTGGGAGGGAAAATTTTGACATTTGATCGGGCGACGGCTCACCCATGTGCCACCCTCCTTTCTGTGTGTGCTCTGAGGTGTTGAGCGAGCCTGGTGTCTCAACACACGGTTCAAGGAAGGGGAGAGGTAGCAGTGCGGAGGGCGTGACGGAATTTGAACCTTTTTGTTCCCGTGTGGTGACTTAAGTAGATTTTGGTTGACCATACCTAAACTGTCATTTGGCCAAATGCCCCGGATGTGTCCGGCCATTTAGACCGCACTCGAGAGATAACAATTAGTCGGTCTTTGGGTCAGTGGTCAAACGCTGGGACTGTGGTCATTGTGGTCAAATGAGTGGACTTCAACCAGGTAATTACGATGACCAGCTCGGACGGTCCTGCAGAACATCGCACGTGCTGCTACTGTACGCCCAAGCTTCGGTGATCTTGGTCACGTGACTAGCTGCTCAAGTGACTCTCCAGTTGAGGGAGGTAACTCTTCTCAAAGCCTTTGTTGTCTTGTAAATGCCATTTTTCTTGTGATGCTTCTTAATACTAGATGTCATTTGTAGGCTTGTCTTACCTATGGTGACATTTATATTCAAATAAACTTGTCATTAGGCGCACAGATACTCTAGAAATATTACGATAACATCTGTTAGAACATACAGAAAAAAACAACATTTGTAGTATTTTGAATAGGGCGATGTTAAATCTATACCTATTTTGTGTCATGAAAAATAATAATTTTAGTCACCTTTAAAGAAGCTGATAAGAGGGGCGGTAGGTCATTTACCTGATTTGGTCCTACCATAACAAAGTTGTAGAGAGTGGGTAGTTTTAGAATGCTGTAGAGTCACAGAATATTTTTTTTTAGATTTGAACAGAAACACAACATTTTAGATCTAAATAGAAATACAATTTTTTTAGATCTGAGTAGAAATACAACTTTTTAGATCTGAATATAAAAACCATAGACACATACTATATCTAGACTGGACATGGAGATTTTTAACACTACAAAAAATGTGAATTTTTTTTTAAAAGTTGAAACAAGGCGTTGTTTTGTAAAGTAGTTAAAAGAAGTAAAGTGTGTTTGTTTTTCAGCCCTAACCTATGTAACATATAATTTAATTTTTAGATCTAGATCTAGTAATTAAACATCAAAAATAAGAGTACTCTCGTCTCATAATTATTGTTTTGCAATTTTTAGATACAAAATCTAGAAAGATCTAGGTAATCAATCTATTTAAATGTAGGCTACATAAGATGATTAAAATCAACAGACATGAATTATTTCGATCTGGGATTTTTGAAACATTATCCCAATGGAAACTAACAGGAAACGGCTTTGTTTCATATATTAGCGTGAATATATAGTTATGTGATTAATAGCCCATTCTAAACATTATTTCTAAACTTTGAAAACTGAAGATCATTACTTTTCTAAGACAGAAAAGATTGATTGGGGCGACTTCCATAAAAACTTAAAAAAAGAGTTACATACATAAAAATCTATATATATATATATATATATATATATATAGGTCTGTGAATCGATCAATCACGGATAAAAATTAGTTTCCGGTTTCCAGTCTAGATATAATAGATGTCTATGATAAAAACATATTTTTAGATCTGAACAGAAATACAACTTTTTAGATCTCAATCAACTTTGAAATAAATGAAATTAAAAATATAAAAATATAAACAAATAGTACCACATTGGCTTTAAAAGAACAATTCTTTACGTTGATAGGCCTTTCAGTGAATTTACTTTAGACCAGTCCAATATTAAAACATTCAAATATATAGCAGTGACAACTTAAAATTCCTTCTGTAAGATTACATTGTGAGTCGATCTTTCTGTGAACGCCTTTCGCAAAACAAACAAAAAAGGGGAGGGGGGGATAATGTTGTTTTTCAATTATCAATACTCAAATGTGAATCTATAACGACAATGTAAATACGAAAAGCCTAAGAGCCCCCTTTTTTTAGTCAGCTATTCCCCCTTTTCTTTTGGGGGGTAGCGTTCTCGCATGATGAGAATCACTGTCTTAGGACGAGACTTGCAGACGGGCTAGTGGAACTAATGCTTGATTTGACTTGAATATTTGTCGGGTGGTTAACACTAGCAGGTCCAGAACTTTGGAGTGGGGGGGGGGGCGATTTTTTTCCAAACCCTAACCCGTAACACCCAGTAAACCCTAACCATAAACGCGCGTATAGCATATATATTACATAAAAAATAAAGCAGTGTTTCTCAACCTTCGGCGAAAAAAAAACTCACACAAACAAAAAGCCATGTTGAGGCCTATCTCTTGACAGCTAGGGGGTCTGGGGGAGTGCTGTTAGCTACCCCAGTGGAGTCCGGGGCGAAGCCTCAACGCCAAAAGCGTTTTCTTGCATTCATCACTGCAGAAACACATTCTCCTGACATCTACAGCTCATTATTCATCGCATTTAAAAAGGACCTTTTGAATATTTTTTTTTACTTTAAAAATATTCTAATATGAATTTATAGGCCCCCTACTACATTGCAAATACAACCGATTTGTTCCTTGAAAAGATAAGATACCCCACATATTCAGATTAAGACTTTGAGGATCGCCCTCGAAAAAAAAAATTATTCGAAAAATAATATTTTTTTAAAAAGCTCATATCTAAGTAATATATTTTGTTCAAAAGGGATGTTTGTACTTTTGTTTTGTTACAGAAATATAATTCAAAGCACTAACAAAAAATTTTGGAAGAGGGGGTAGAAATTAAGTGGACCAATTAGATTCTACTCAAGTTTTGTTTTTTTCTTTTTTTGGGGGGGGGGGGGGGGGGGATTTAAGCATATATTGTGAGTTATAGTCTCAAAATTATTTTATACGCAATAAAAAAATATCAGTATGCGTAAAGGTTGAAAAAGGTGACTAGGAAAATAATATTTGGGTTCAGAAATCATCTCAATTTGTTACTCTTATACTGAAAAATTTCGTATGAATTCTAAATTTTCCAAAACAAAGTCTTTCTTTAAAAAAATTAAGATAAATTCGTGTGCAATGACATAAATTCTGTCGCCATATTTGACTATTCTGTTTTAAAACGTCATGTCTGGAAACGTTAATCCTCCTTTTTATAATTTCTGCTAATGATTGCATTTGGCATTAACGAATTCTTTGATATCAGAATTTTGTTTATAGCATATATAAAATTATAATAGTGACAATATAGTAATTCAACTAATTTTATTTAACAAAGTATGATTTCTAAATAAAAGTAGCTCCGCCCTTCCCCCCCCCCCCCCACTCAAAGGGTTTAGGTGGGAAGGGCAGTAGATGTATTCGGCCCCTCCCATTCCCACCCAATCGGCTAACAGGGGAACAACATAATATAAGGATCGGTTAAAATATTAATAACAAGTTTTAATTATATAGATGCTTAATTGATTCTGTGAACAAGCTGTGATTTTTACAAATAAATTAGACAGCCCCCCCCCCCCACTCGAAAGTTTATGGTGTGGGTAGGCAGGATTGATGTCATCTCCACCTCCCCATCCCACCAAATCGGCCAATATACTAGAGGGGGGGGGGCGAAATAATCTAGAAATAGGTTGAAATATAAATAATTAGTATATATTATTAACATAACTAGTAAACTCGTATACAAATTGTGTGATTTCTTTACTAAAATTCATCCGCCCCACCCTTGGTGGGGGGTGTCTGCCTAGTGGGGGCGATCGTGAAAATTGCATAAATTATTTTGAATCAATTATATAATTAGTATGTAACGACTCAAAATTTAACCAAATGCTTTCAATGCTGCAATACCATATAGGGCATACAGGTTTAGTGTCCAAAAAGGATAAGCCGTTTGGTGGAGCAGTGGACCTAACTCCCGCCCAGCCTCTCCGAGTACGTTCTGAGGGCACTATACTTGTATGTTGGGGTTCGACTGTGATTAATGTCACTTGTCAGCCACCACCGATTTAGTATATTTCCCATGTAACATACTTTTAGCATGCTCAGTGCGCTATGGTCCAATCCCTTTTGTGAACCAGTTTCTATCTGAAAATAGGTTTCCGTGCTGCCTTTTCAAAAGCAAAGTAAAAAATATTTTTTTTGAAGTTACTTCAATTTGAAAGTTTATTCGAGTTTCCATGTTGAAAGGCGACGATTTCGAATAAAAATGAATTAATTAATTACGACTAACTGTTGACCTAATTGGTTAATTTATTTATTGATGCATGTGTAGTAATCGACGTTGAATAATTGTCTAAATGTTCAACTTGATCTGAGAATGGTGGTAGAAATAAGATGCAAAAGATTCCACCCAGACAGACAGACAGACGGAGAGAATCAATATATATAAGCTTTTAAAAAACAAGGTTCTGACCAGAGCACGAAACTCAGAATGGACAACTCAAACTATCTTGTGAACTGCCTGAGCTGGAAACCACTGCCCGGTTCATCTCATATATAGGATAACTGATCTGAGCGCTCCACTGCCCGGTTCATCTCAGATATAGGATAACTGATCTGAGCGCTCCACTGCACGGTTCATCTCAGATATAGGATAACTGATCTGAGCGCTCCACTGCCCGGTTCATCTCAGATATAGGATAACTGATCTGAGCGCTCCACTGCCCGGTTCATCTCAGATATAGGATAACTGATCTGAGCGCTCCACTGCCCGGTTCATCTCAGATATAGGATAACTGATCTGAGCGCTCCACTGCCCGGTTCATCTCATATATAGGAATACTCTAGTGTATTCTACATTCCACATTAGTGACAACAGAAAGTGCATTCAAAAGAATGAAAATATTTGTAACAAATGCAGACGTAATGGTTTGCTTGGCTGGATCAGTGGCATCTAATTCTATAATAGTAGTTTTATTTAAAATAGGCTATTTCTTTACAAGGTATTCAGACACTGGATATATTACATTTTGAAAGAATTCAGATTTTCTATTTTCAAACTATTCTTTTCAGAGTTAGCAATAAAAGCTTTGGCATCCTCTACAATCACTAAAAACAAACATTTAAAGATTTTTTTCAGGCAGATAACCCTCATTAGTCATTGCACTTGTTTCTAATATAAAAGCTGGGCTATTGAGTCTGTTCAATACCTGTTGTAAGATAAATCTACGTATTTCTGGTTTCTGGTGCTTGAAGTTGTTTTATAAAACAAACAGCAGTGTTGAAGGAAGGCGCAAGGAATCAAGAATTTAATCATTGTCAGCATAATTAAAGATTTTCGTTTTCAAACCCACTTAGCCTTGAATGATTTCATTCTTTGAATTTAGGCTTTCATAAGTAATGGACCCTAGCTAGTTGCTAGTGACTATAAAAGTAGTTTTCGATCTGCCACACAAGATGCGTTCTTCAAGTCAGGGAACATCAGTTTGATTCCCTTTATCTTGCTAAGTGAGATTTTAAGCTCAACCAATATTTCTTCTATTAAAACCTCTGCCCGTCTTGCTTTCATCTCAAAAGAACTCTCTACAGAATTTGGTGGTTTTCAAATAATTGAATCTAGCTTCATTAACAGTTGATTGGTTTTTAATGTGCATAGGCCATCATACTGCTATATAAAGGCACTTTAACGATCGTCAGGAATACTAAGTAGACCTATACAAAGTTAGAACAGCCAATTTTGCCCACTTTTTTATATTCCTTAAAGGATGAGAAAGGAGATTAATAATTCTGTTGATAAGATGGCAGAAGATGCTTTTGAGTGGATCTAGACTATTTACAGTTACACTTAGGATGATATCTAGAGCCTTGAGCTACTAGACCTAGATCTAGTTAGTAGTCTAAATCTATAATAAGATGTACTTTGATCTAGATTAGTTCTATATCTAGATCTAGAATTTGTACTAGAATCAGATTCAGAATTTAAATTTAGATCTAGTCCTACAATAATCTATATCTATTAAGAATCTAAACATTTAGATCTAACGCGTGCGAAAAGAAAAAAGCGATACTATCTCGAGGTAGATCTAATAAGAATAGCCCATAGACATAGAATAAATATTTATTTATGTCTATGAAATAGCCCATTTCCAGGCATTGAGGCACTGATCTTTATATATATATATGATTAGCAAAACATGCTCGTATTATTTTTTTCTTTAGAGGTGGAAATTTTCAGATGATAAACCGTATCGCGTATTTTCGTGTCAATTTGCATACAAAATACGCAAGATGCGTACTTGTAGGCAACTCTGCTATACTGCGTACTACCTTGTACTGTCTCCCTGGACTCGTACTGCTTCACTTGAGGACTCACTCCCCCCCCCCCCCCCCCCCGGACTGACTTCATGGTAGACTGACAGTCCTGGTCTCTTCACTGTCCTGTACGGAACACTCTTCTCCTGAAAGCCTTCGATCAAATGACCAATCACGGGTGATTTTGCTGGGTGTCAAAATCGGCCCGGTCATTTATATATCATCCGGCCCATAATTAGTATATTATAAGATGGACGTCCAATTCTAGGTCTACCTGTCCTCAAAATCATCATGCTTGCTAATGCATCGATTGCTGCACACATGCAGTGAACATTATATAAGGAATATAGGCCTTATGCTGCTTTTTAAATACTAAGTATGTAGGCCCTAAAAAGGAGGCGCGGTGCCTGAGCGGTAAAGTGCTTGACTTGCGAACCGGGGGTCCCGGGATTTCGGGATCTTTGGGCGCCTCTGAGTTCACCCAATTCTAATGGGTACCTGACAGTAGATGGGGAAAAGTAAAGGCGGTTGGTCGTTGTGCTGGCCACTTGACACCCTAATTAACCCTCGTTAACCGTGGGCCGTAGAAACACATGACCTTTACATCATCTGCCCTATAGATCGCAAGATTTGAAAGGGAAACTTTAGATTTACTTTCAAGCCCTAAAAGGATTAAGCCTACTAGATATAGTAGCACTGTCTACGGATGTAGGCTATTACATTATTTCGGAAAATGTGTTAGATTAGATTTGTTGGTCCTAGTAGAGTCTGTATAACATTTTTTCAATACGTCACTCAGAGGGCTCCTTTTAGAAGAGAATTCTATAAAACCTTAAGCAATTTAATACGTGCCGTAGTGTCTTCCATGCCGCCCTTATCTTATAAAATTACAGACGTGACTTAAAAAAGAAGATGATAAGGCTACTGTGGTCCTACAGGCCCATTCGGCCCACTGGGCATTTGCTAGTATGCCTATATAGCCAATCGGCCCCTGACAACAATATATTACATTAAATGAAAAAATTGCACGTTGGACTTGTATGGTTCAATGTCTAGTCATCTGTGCTGTTGACTATCGATGTCCGGTATCATCGTGAAGGTCTGTTAGTGTAAAGTGTTAACAAAAAAAAAACACAATCGTGATAGTTTGTCATAAATTTTTGTGTTTTTCCTCGCACTAGACACAAAATCTAAAGACATTCAAAGCATATGCCAAACATAAATTATTTTTCTAAACAAAATAAACCATCGTTTTAGATTTCACAAGATGACTGACAATCATCATCTCAGTCATAATTGTACATCATAACATTCATCTTCCAATAGATTAGCTCCCTCCCCCCCCCCCTTTTTTTTTCCCCGGGCTCCCCCCCCCCCTTCCTTTCTCTTCATCAGCCCAAAAGATTAACTACGCCCCCCTTTCCCTCCCATGCCCCGTATTGTTTCCCGACGACTTCCTCGCCTCAAATAATTGTAGGCAGTAAAAACTAATCTAATTTTCAAATCGTGAAGAGTTCTCTCTTCTCAGAGATCAACTTACCTGCCAATTATCACAAGATCCGTCTAGCAGTCTGGGCGAGTCTATTACTGTCATTTATCATACACGGAAAAATAGAGAAATGTTGGAGAAAAAAAAAAGGGGGGGAGGGGAGGAGAGAGGTCTAAATTGTATATCAAAATGATATATCGATATCTTTTATTTCTTTCAATAAATATTTTCCCATATTCTCTCCCCTTCGGAATATAGAGTGAACTCCCCTTGATTAAATGTGTTGATTAGATAAATTATTGACTCTTATCATCAACGGACCTGGTAATTATCTTTATAATTAAATTTCTTCATTTTTCTCAGATTTCCTTCTGCCACGTGACATTTAAGATGTGCACGACTTTTTTTTTTTTTTGTCTCGTATCGTCAACACTCCTGGGCCAGGTTAAACCATCAAACACCAGGGAATACTTGCTTTCTTCCCTGGTCGTGTGGTGTGCTCTTCGGGGCGTTGACACGCTTGTCCTTAGTTCAAACCCTGACCACAGCCATTCTATAAGAATCAGAGTACGCTAGAATAAAGAAATCTTTCACTTACTGATATTGGCTTTCGCCATGTTGTTATTTCATATGATTTTTTTAAATAAAAAAAAAAAACTTAATAAGGATGGCATTATCTTATCTTATATAATACAGACGTTACTTCAAAAAAAGAAGATGATTACGTCCTACGCGTCATGCATATTAACCAATGACCTAAATTCTCCTAAAGTCACTGGTTTTCCTGGCTAGCTCAGGCAACCCATTCCATGCCCTAATAGCTCTAGGGAAGGAGTATTTGTACAAATTTGTCCTAGCATATGGAACTAGGAATGTGCCTTTATGTTGTGTCTTTCTGAGTATTTTATTAGATTTTTATTTTTGTATTTGAAGATTATGGTTGAGTGTTTTATGTATAATTATTACTTTACTTTTGAGTCTTCGAGATCTATCCTGAAGACTTTCTAAATTAAGTGATTTTACTAAAGGTGTTACTCTAGTCATTAACAACAATTGTGTTAATAGGTCTTTTGTAACGACTATACAAAAATTTGTTTCAACCAGATCAATATGGATAACTTATTTTTTGAAGTAACTCCTGTAATATATGAGATATATATATAGTTCGTCCATCGTGGTTCGATGATGACCATGTCATCCATGGGGCTGAGGGCTTTGCACTGGGGTTTTATGCCTCCTTATGTGGCTGGTGAGACCTATGTGAGCCCGGAATGTTCCGCCGCACATTAGGCAGGTTATTCCAGCTGGAGCTAGTGTCGTTTGCCTTGCTTTTCTTCTCTGGCGTTTTTCTTCTGCCAGCGTTGTTCTCTTTTCCTCAGCAACCTGTGCGCCGGTTTTCACAGCGCGACTCCATGATGCTTTGTCATGTGCCTCTGTCTCCCAAGTGCCTGGGTCTATGTTGAACGCCTTCAGAGAAGCTTTGAGAGTGTCCCTGAAGCGCTTTCTTTGACCACCATGCGGGCGCTTTCCTTCGCTTAGTTGGCCATACATATATATGAGATAAGAAACATCTAGATCCTCAACCATTATATCTTATCATTATCTTATCTTATATAATATAGCTCGTTAAGATGTAGATCTAAGCGTATAGACAACAAGAAATAAAAATGTGTAAATTATTTTAATTTAGCCTAAAGCTGCACACTTGAGACCGTCGTCTCTTTGCAGCATTTGTTTTTTCTTATTTCATTTAACAATTAAATATTAATTGTTTCGTTTGTTTTTTTTTGTTGTTGTCAGTTTAATTTTTTTATTTTCTTGAGCACATTTTCAAAACTAATGTAGCCTATGTTAAAATATTTGTTTGTGTTAATGTTAGTGTCTCAGAAAAATCTGCCTGCATTCTAAACTTGATGAAGGAATTCTCCTGGCCTCTACAACGCAATCTTCTTCCTACTAAAAGAGCGCATGGTTGTTGTCGTTTTTTTTTAAGTTTAGTTATGATGTGTTAACACTGGCCCAAACTGAATTTGTAAAATCATCAGGTCCATGTAGTAGGCTGAATGCATGTACTTTTGTGATGTGCTTGAATGACGCAAGATCATCCCTGTGACCTGTTTTGTTCGCGCAAAAAGAAAAAAATTTAAAACGACAATGATACAACCCATGATCATTGCGGTGACCTATACGTGAACCCCACCCCCCTCTCCTCCCAACCAGAGGATTTAGTTAGCCCGTGCCTTAATTCCTCTTTAAACTATCTTGGGTGGGCTATAAACTCCTACACCATGATTGGAGGAGCACCAAGCTATTTCATGCAACTTGAGTTGCCTTCTCCTGGCAAAAAAATCTTTTTGTAGCGGACCCGTTTTTTTGTCACGACAAGACTCCATCAGAATGATTTCACGGCGCACGGAAGAACGACTGTTCTTTGCTGACTTGGCATATTGCGATGTCTTCTTCAATAGCGTATTTGAAATCTATCTTTGCATCTTGTGGATATTGTACGACTGTCAGCTTGTCAAGTGAAAGGGCCTCTCTTATATCTAATAATTTTTGTTGTTTTTTTGGGGGTTATATTGGTAGTTTTACTTTATTAAAATTAAGTAAGGATCTACAATGCAAATACAATTTTATGTATCTTTATATTTATTTTTGTTTGGCCCTTGAAAAAAAAGAATGTCTTTGGTCCCACCCCCTTTTCTTGTCAGCGCGTCGGAAACCTATTTGTAAGGGGAAAGGAGTGGATGCTTTACAAGTTGAGAAAAGTTGGCATAAATGATCGACTGCAAAGCATATATTTCTGGAGTTGTCTCCCGTAAACGAATTGCTATCGCTATATTGTCTTAACTCTTTCTCTCCGTAATTATTTACCACTTTCTGGTGGAATCAACGTTGGTATCGTCAGTTAGGAGAGAAAGAGTTAAAACATCTTTTTATTTGGCTTGGGTTTAGAGACTCTTTCCTACCCCATTCAAAATTGGAGCTGGTTATACGGGTTCACACTATTAAACTACCCATGTACACCAGACAGCCACATTGTGTTACTGACCTATGCCAAAACAGTCTTTCAAAGCCTGAACAACTCAGATACTTCTTATATAAAGCAACTCAGGACAGCTCTTGTAAACCTTAACATCAACAGCAAGGAAACTGTTCTTCAATGGATTCCAGCACACATTGAAGTAGAAGGCAATGAAAAAGCAAACATACTGGCCAAAGAATGAAAAAAAATGTAAATAATAGAGAGTAGAATAAATGAGAATTGGACCAGCTCACATCCCAATTACAAGAAAAAGGACGCCTATTATAAGCTAAAAGTCGGGAAGAGCGAAACCTGCCCCTGTGGAGCATCACCAGAGAATGCAGACCACGTCCTTCAAAGCTGCATTCTATATCAAGAGGCCCGAACAAGACTCTGGCCCCAAAACCTTCCTATAGAACAAAACTCTACGAGAACTGCCTGATCTGGAAACCACTGCGCGGTTCATCTCAGATATAGGATTACTGATCTGAACTCTGAACCCTCCGACATTTCAAATGAGAATGAAGAAGAAGAAGAAGAAATATATGTGTATTCAGAAAGAACCATTGCGCCTTATTTAAAAAAAAACAAGGTTACAAAGACAGTTTGTGTGGAAACACAAACTCAAAATCGGCCTCCGAAGTGGTACACCCAGGCAGGTAAAATGGCAGGTTTCAATATTTTCTTGAGGTTTTTAATAAAAGATTGACCCTTTTACAAAACAAGTAGATCAATTAGATACTCATTACAAGACATCAGTTAGGCCAGGTTCACATCTAACTTCACATTCACCTATCCCTTGGTCCGCTGGATCGTTGGGGCATCACACAGGATCTGTCAACCTTCTTTCTCCATTCTTCTCTGTCATTGGCCTTTGATAGAAGTTCATTCTGATATTCTTTCTGAAAATAGTGAAACCTGCCTTTTTACCTGCCTGGGTGGACCACTTCTGATAGCATTTAGTTTGGTCTCTCCATCAACATTAAAAAAACAACGGAGGTCATGCTTCAGAAGTCCCCAATGGGAATTAATCCAGATCCACAACTCAATGTGAATGGCTATCTCCTTAATGTTGTTGACCACTTGACCTACCTGGGCAGCACAGTGACCAACGTTACGTCACTGTCCAGAGAAATAGACAACACGCATTCTAACCAAACGGGAAAAATAACACTTTAAATTCATTCAAACAATATATTATTTGTATTTAAACTGGTGGTCTTTTTTAAATTCTTTACATCGAGACCTAGAACATTAGGCAAATACAAAATGATCTGCATGTCACCCGAACTTCTTTGTCATTTTTATTGCAAGCGTCGTACCATCTTACGCAAAATAGAAACGCCATAATTAAAAAACATTCCTCAGTTTGAAACATGAACCAGTGGCCAAGCAAACGGATGACTCCCCCAGACAGAGCTCTTTAGTAATAAGAAATAGCATTTGTCTTTAGTCTAAGTCAGTGCTTCCCAATCTTTTACCCTAACGGAACACTTGGCACATACTGCTTATCCTAATTAACGGAACACTTTGCTAATTTTTTTTTAGATTAATTCAGGTGGTGGCCTACAAGTTATTATTCTAGTAGTTCGTGAAACACCTATTCAGGCCTCGCGAAACACAGCTTGGGAAACGCTGGTCTAAGCTATCAACTTTCTGAACACTAATGAAGCTTACCTACTAAATCTAAGATTGACATTATTTGAAGCTTCTACTGAACATGTTGAGATTACAGTGACCTTTCTTAAAGAGGTCATTCCTTTTCTTAGATAATGGTTCATGTTTCAAGCTGTGGGGCGATGTCGTGATGTTCTACTTTGTGTAAGGGAGGTAAGAGGCTTTAGAAACAAAAAAAAATAACGAAGGAGGTTGTGGTTACTTTCATTCGAATCCGTCGTGCTTCATAGGGCCTACACAAAACTCATTCACCTCGAGTCACGCTCACAACTGTGGAAGCATTGATCTTGCAAATTGGCATTGTCAGTAGCAGGATCTTTGTGGAAGCTACAATAATAGGACATCATTTTTGGCGTATCTTAAGCAGCCAGAGCCCAGGCTATGATCCGCGGACCGACCCTCCAAACTTCTATTCACAGCACTCACGAAACCAAAGAGACTCATTCTAATGGACTGGATGTTTATATATTTTTTTTTGAGTTGAAAAAAAAAAGGGGGGGGGGATGAGACCTTACTGGCTTTTTACGACACAACTTGTTTCTATCTAAACTTTGTGAAGTAAAGAATTCTCATTCCGTCTGTTGTTAACCCAACAGTCACACTAACGACACCAAGTCAAATTTGTGTTTTGTATGTGGTAGATGAAAACCGGCTAGGAGTATGCAAACTAACTACAAGTACAAACTAAACTATAACTCTTTTATTTCAGGTAAAGATCTGGTTCCAGAATCGTCGTGCCCGAGAACGTCGTGATAAAGGGGGGACACAGCTCCAACAATCCACTGTCCAAAAATCTTTTCAACCTCTGACCATCCCCACTGTCTCTTGGTCAGTTCCAACAGCCAGCAACTATGTCCACTACCAACAAACACTGGACTTCCGGTCCAGATATCTGGTCCCATCTTTAGGCATGTACAATACACCTGAGGGGAATCAAGTCACAGAGGACTGTAGAGACATGAAACTACACCATCTGACAGACATACAGTGAGGCACACAACACAAGAACAATTCAAAGAGGCGATAAAGTGAACTCAATTTTTTTTTACTGAATGAACATCTTAGAGAAAATACAAACTAAAAGACTTGAACAAATGAAACATAAAAAAAAAGAATTATAATCACAATGACAAGTTTTTCATATGTTTTTGTTAATAAATGCATCAAAAAAAATAAAATAAATGTGGACAAAATACATTTAGTTTTTCATTAAATAAAAAATAAATTCTGAAACTATTCAATATTTCCAATGATCCATTTCCTCAGATACAATTATATGCAGTCATTATAACAAGGATTTATCTTGATGTATAGTTTGAACATAAAATATAAATGAAAAAGTGTACTAAATATTTGTATCATCTCAACATATCAAAGAAGTGAAACAAAATATTGAAACACAATAAATACATAAGTAGGAAGTTTTAAGAAACTATTTTTGTGTGCTTATGTTTAACAAGATCATAGTGCAGAAGAGAAGCTCTATTTTAAACAGAAAAACAATATTAGTTAAAATAAAAACTATTTATAAGTTATGAAAAAATCAGGTGCCAAGTTAGCTAAGGTCTGATGAGATGAGGGCCACACCCCTCATAGAAACTATGGTCACCTCCAGTGGGCTGGTCAGCAGCAACAAAGTCCAGAGTGAACAGCAACTGGCTCAGTTTAATTTTTTTATTTTCTTGAGCACATTTTCAAAACTAATGTAGCCTATGTTAAAATATTTGTTTGTGTTAATGTTAGTGTCTCAGAAAAATCTGCCTGCATTCTAAACTTGATGAAGGAATTCTCCTGGCCTCTACAACGCAATCTTCTTCCTACTAAAAGAGCGCATGGTTGTTGTCGTTTTTTTTTAAGTTTAGTTATGATGTGTTAACACTGGCCCAAACTGAATTTGTAAAATCATCAGGTCCATGTAGTAGGCTGAATGCATGTACTTTCGTGACGTGCTTGAATGACGCAAGATCATCCCTGTGACCTGTTTTGTTCGCGCAAAAAGAACAAAAATTTAAAACGACAATGATACAACCCATGATCATTGCGGTGACCTATACGTGAACCCCACCCCCCTCTCCTCCCAACCAGAGGATTTAGTTAGCCCGTGCCTTAATTCCTCTTTAAACTATCTAGGGTGGGCTATAAACTCCTACACCATGATTGGAGGAGCACCAAGCTATCTCATGCAACTTGAGTTGCCTTCTCCTGGCAAAAAAATCTTTTTGTAGCGGACCCGTTTTTTTTGTCACGACAAGACTCCATCAGAATGATTTCACGGCGCACGGAAGAACGACTGTTCTTTGCTGACTTGGCATATTGCGATGTCTTCTTCAATAGCGTATTTGAAATCTATCTTTGCATCTTGTGGATATTGTACGGCTGGTGAGCGTGTCAAGTGAAAGGGCCTCTCTTATATCTAATAATTTTTGTTGTTTTTTTGGGGGGTTATATTGGTAGTTTTACTTTATTAAAATTAAGTAAGGATCTACACTGCAAATACAATTTTATGTATCTTTATATTTATTTTTGTTTGGCACTTGAAAAAAAAAGGATGTCTTTGGTCCCGCCCCCTTTTCTTGTCAGCGCGTCGGAATCCTATTTGTAAGGGGAAAGGAGTGGATGCTTTACAAGTTGAGAAAAGTTGGCATAAATGATCGACTGCAAAGCAAATATTTCTGGAGTTGTCTCCCGTAAACGAATTGCTATCGCTATATTGTCTTAACTCTTTCTCTCCGTAATTATTTACCACTTTCTGGTGGAATCAACGTTGGTATCGTCAGTTAGGAGAGAAAGAGTTAAAACATCTTTTTATTTGGCTTGGGTTTAGAGACTCTTTCCTACCCCATTCAAAATTGGAGCTGGTTATACGGGTTCACACTATTAAACTACCCATGTACACCAGACAGCCACATTGTGTTACTGACCTATGCCAAAACAGTCTTTCAAAGCTTGAACAACTCAGATACTTCTTATATAAAGCAACTCAGGACAGCTCTTGTAAACCTTAACATCAACAGCAAGGAAACTGTTCTTCAATGGATTCCAGCACACATTGAAGTAGAAGGCAATGAAAAAGCAGACATACTGGCCAAAGAATAAAAAAAAAAGTAAATAATAGAGAGTAGAAAAAATGAGAATTGGACCAGCTCACATCCCAATTACAAGAAAAAACTTTTATTATAAGCTAAAAGTCGGGACGAGCGAAACCTGCCCCTGTGGAGCATCACCAGAGAATGCAGACCACGTCCTTCAAAGCTGCATTCTATATCAAGAGGCCCGAACAAGACTCTGGCCCCAAAACCTTCCTATAGAACAAAAACTCTACGGAGAACTGCCTGATCTGGAAACCACTGCGCGGTTCATCTCAGATCTAGGATTACTGATCTGAACTCTGAACCCTCCGACATTTCAAATGAGAATGAAGAAGAAGAAGAAGAAATATATGTGTATTCAGAAAGAACCATTGCGCCTTATTTTAAAAAAAACAAGGTTACAAAGACAGTTTGTGTGGAAACACAAACTCAAAATCGGACTCCGAAGTGGTACACCCAGGCAGGTAAAATAGCAGGTTCCAATATTTTCTTAAGGCTTTTAATAAAAGGTTGACCCTTTTACAAAACAAGTAGATCAATTAGATACTCATTACAAGACATCAGTTAGGCCAGGTTCACATCTAACTTCACATTCACCTATCCCTTGGTCCGCTGGATCGTTGGGGCATCACACAGGATCTGTCAACCTTCTTTCTCCATTCTTCTCTGTCATTGGCCTTTGATAGAAGTTCATTCTGATATTCTTTCTGAAAATAGTGAAACCTGCCTTTTTACCTGCCTGGGTGGACCACTTCTGATAGCATTTAGTTTGGTCTCTCCATCAACATTAAAAAAACAACGGAGGTCATGCTTCAGAAGTCCCCAATGGGAACTAATCCAGATCCACAACTCAATGTGAATGGCTATCTTCTTAATGTTGACCACTTGACCTACCTGGGCAGCACAGTGACCAACGTTACGTCACTGTCCAGAGAAATAGACAACACGCATTCTAACCAAACGGGAAAAATAACACTTTAAATTCATTCAAACAATATATTATTTGTATTTAAACTGGTGGTCTTTTTTAAATTCTTTACATCGAGACCTAGAACATTAGGCAAATACAAAATGATCTGCATGTCACCCGAACTTCTTTGTCATTTTTATTGCAAGCGTCGTACCATCTTACGCAAAATAGAAACGCCATAATTAAAAAACATTCCTCAGTTTGAAACATGAACTAGTGGCCAAGAAAACGGATGACTCCCCCAGACAGAGCTCTTTAGTAATAAGAAATAGCATTTGTCTTTAGCTCTTTAGTAATAAGAAATAGCATTTGTCTTTAGTCTAAGTCAGTGCTTCCCAATCTTTTACCCTAACGGAACACTTGGCACATACTGCTTAGCCTAATTAACGGAACACTTTGCTAATTTTTTTTTTAGATTAATTCACGTGGTGGCCTACAAGTTATTATTCTAGTAGTTCGTGGAACACCTATTCAGGCCTCGCGAAACACAGTTTGGGAAACGCTGGTCTAAGCTATCAACTTTCTGAACACTAATGAAGCTTACCTACTAAATCTAAGATTGACATTATTTGAAGCTTCTACTGAACATGTTGAGATTACAGTGACCTTTCTTAAAGAGGTCATTCCTTTTCTTAGATAATGGTTCATGTTTCAAGCTGTGGGGCGATGTCGTGATGTTCTACTTTGTGTAAGGGAGGTAAGAGGCTTTAGAAACAAAAAAAAATAACGAAGGAGGTTGTGGTTACTTTCATTCGAATCCGTCGTGCTTCATAGGGCCTACACAAAACTCATTCACCTCGAGTCACGCTCACAACTGTGGAAGCATTGATCTTGCAAATTGGCATTGTCAGTAGCAGGATCTTTGTAATAATAGGACATCATTTTTGGCGTATCTTAAGCAGCCAGAGCCCAGGCTATGATCCGCGGACCGACCCTCCAAACTTCTATTCACAGCACTCACGAAACCAAAGAGACTCAGTTCTAATGGACTGGATGTTAATATTTTTTTTTTTTGAGTTTAAAAAAAAAAGGGGGGGGGGGGATGAGACCTTACTGGCTTTTTACGACACAACTTGTTTCTATCTAAACTTTGTGAAGTAAAGAATTCTCATTCCGTCTGTTGTTAACCCAACAGTCACACTAACGACACCAAGTCAAATTTGTGTTTTGTATGTGGTAGATGAAAACCGGCTAGGAGTATGCAAACTAACTACAAGTACAAACTAAACTATAACTCTTTTATTTCAGGTAAAGATCTGGTTCCAGAATCGTCGTGCCCGAGAACGTCGTGATAAAGGGGGGACACAGCTCCAACAATCCACTGTCCAAAAATCTTTTCAACCTCTGACCATCCCCACTGTCTCTTGGTCAGTTCCAACAGCCAGCAACTATGTCCACTACCAACAAACACTGGACTTCCGGTCCAGATATCTGGTCCCATCTTTAGGCATGTACAATACACCTGAGGGGAATCAAGTCACAGAGGACTGTAGAGACATGAAACTACACCATCTGACAGACATACAGTGAGGCACACAACACAAGAACAATTCAAAGAGGCGATAAAGTGAACTCAATTTTTTTTTACTGAATGAACATCTTAGAGAAAATACAAACTAAAAGACTTGAACAAATGAAACATAAAAAAAAAGAATTATAATCACAATGACAAGTTTTTCATATGTTTTTGTTAATAAATGCATCAAAAAAAATAAAATAAATGTGGACAAAATACATTTAGTTTTTCATTAAATAAAAAATAAATTCTGAAACTATTCAATATTTCCAATGATCCATTTCCTCAGATACAATTATATGCAGTCATTATAACAAGGATTTATCTTGATGTATAGTTTGAACATAAAATATAAATGAAAAAGTGTACTAAATATTTGTATCATCTCAACATATCAAAGAAGTGAAACAAAATATTGAAACACAATAAATACATAAGTAGGAAGTTTTAAGAAACTATTTTTGTGTGCTTATGTTTAACAAGATCATAGTGCAGAAGAGAAGCTCTATTTTAAACAGAAAAACAATATTAGTTAAAATAAAAACTATTTATAAGTTATGAAAAAATCAGGTGCCAAGTTAGCTAAGGTCTGATGAGATGAGGGCCACACCCCTCTCATAGAAACTGTGGTCACCTCCAGTGGGCTGGTCAGCAGCAACAAAGTCCAGAGTGAACAGCAACTGGCTCCTTGTGGCATTCAAATAGACTGGCAGAGTGACCTTACCTTTGGATGGGTCAGAGTCTTTCTCCAATCTGTAAAGGAAAACAAAAAGAACATAAAGTCAAGTCATGCGTCTTACACAGTGTCATGTGACAAACATAGTGTTCAATGCAGACACAGTGTCATGTGACAAACATAGTGTTCAATGCAGACACAGTGTCATGTGACAAACATAGTGTTCAATGCAGACACAGTGTCATGTGACAAACAGTGTTCATGCAGGAGTAGAAAAAGCTTTTGTGTTTGCTTCTACATGTCAACAAGAAAAATATTTTAATAAAAAACAAAGCTTATCAAAAGGGAATAACTTTAAAATCACTGCCATATATCTCAATACTGCAAGAATAAGCACCCTTTTCTAAATAAAACTAAATTAATTAATTATCACTAATGGATTAACTTATTTTTGTTATTTTTCTTGATTCATGAATTGTCATCAACCAGGAAATAATTCTGCAAAATTTCAACTTGATCCAAGAATGGGAGGATGGAAAAATTTTTTTTTAAATGTAATAAGGGAAATAAGTTCATAGATACAGCCACATCTCTCAATAAGTAGCATCTTTCCCTTTTTATTTATATAAAAAACAAAATAATTACCAACAATTAATTAACTAACTGGTTAATGTGTTTATTGATTCATGTTTTGTTAGGTATATCGAATAATTGTGTAAAGTTTCAACTTGATCCGAGAATGGGTGTGGGAGAAATGTACAACAATTGTACCCCAGACTGACAGAGACATTTGATACAAGCTTTGTAATAAAAAATACGCAATCCTTACAGGCCAACGTTAGTGAGGACAGAGAGACAGAGGACAATCTAAGAGATGATAGGAATGAGAGTATTTACCTGATCCAACGTAAGATGGTGAGTGGCAGTTCTGTTGAAATGGTTGTAGAGAGTTGAAGTTTATTGTCCTTACAAATGGCACCTTGTAACTTCAAACCTGGCCAAGATAAATAGGAACATGGACAAATGAAAAACATTTATATTAGCAAATGAAAAACATTTATATTAGCAAATGAAAAACATTTATATTAGCAAATGAAAAACATCTATATTAGCAAATGAAAAACATTTATATTAGCAAATGAGAACCATTTATATTAAATTAGCAAATGAAAACAAAATTAATGGTTTTACAGCATCTCCTGATTATTTGGTCCAGTTCACAGTATGACCAATACCTAATTTCATTTCAACCAACCACAATGACTAAACATGAAAGGACCTAGTGTGGGCTCTTATAAATCCTGATTACCAGACACAACATGGCCTACTTCTTTTTTGTTTTAATAATTAACTCGTGAGATTTTGTGTGTGACAATTTTTTGTTTCATCTGAAATATAAGCTACAGCCAGCTCCAAATTAAAAAAAAAAAGAAATATATTAACCATTAGAATTGTATGTCTCTAATTGTCTATTAAAGTTGCAGTTTACAGAAGAAGAAAAAAAATCAGTGGTTCTTCAAGAACTCTAGGTACTGGGTAGCAATAACCTTCTAACAGGATGAAAAATACATTTTAATATGAACTTTGAAAATGATAGAGACAATGTTAGAAACAAAAAAAGGCTTCCTAGGAAGGTATATTTGGCAATGGTACAATTGAGGTAAAATTGTGTTCATTAAAATATCTAAGTATTTGGAAGCATAGTAGACTGGAAAAAGGGAGGACACATTTGTCAAGCAGTATAAAACACTCAGAGGATATTGATATCTAATGTTCAACATAAATCAGGTGTTGTTTTTTTTACTTTTCTCAAAACAAAATTCATTTAAAGATTGTTATATTTTAAGTGGACCTTATAGTTTGAGAGTCACTGTAAGGCTCAAGTTAGTAATGATCAAGTGATTAAAGTCTAGGCCTACCTGTAACTGAGAAACTGCAGTCATCAAGTGTTGCTGATTTAGCTGATTGGACCTGAACCTGAGAAGATGATGACAACAGTTGTTGTTTTTTTGTGTTCACTGCACAATGAGGTCACATGATCCTATCACCTTAAGGCTAATGTCTGAATCAGCTTACAAATGAAAAGATATTTAACTTAAGCAATCGACTTACATCTAGATACAGTTCTTCCAGTGACCAGTGATTGGCCTGGGCTACAAATTGGCGTGTGGCTGTAATGTAAGCCTCAGGGATGAAAAGTCCACCAAGCCAAACTTGGAGATTCTAAAAGAATAAACTCAAACATAATATGATCTCTTCCAGCAAATTATTAGAATTGTTATGCTAGCTCTGAAGTAGTTAGTTCTACAAAGAAATTTTGTAGACAGGGGAATTTTAAAAGGCTTATTTGTTTTTCCATAGTTTAAAGATGTTTTAGGACCTTCTACCATGTCCTAAGCATCAGTTAGACAAATTGGCTATATTATGGGGATAAGGATATGTGTGTGGGTGTTTGTGACATAATATATTAAATTCAGCCATAGATGTATATGTCCTTAGATTCAATGGTGGAGAGTGGTGCGAATGTTTTCATGAACAAATGATGTCATATTTTTCTCCAATCTCACCTTTAATTCCCTAGCTCCAGCTAAAGTGGCTTGCACAATGGTCTGAAGTTGTCTGATACGCAAACTGAAGTCTGTGATCCACTGAATGACTGTAAGACCAGCAGGGACATTGTAGCGCCTCCAAGAGGATGGGATGATGCCTGCACAAGTTTTCATCAGCTCATTAGTGAATTGTTTAAATTGTTAATACACAACTTTACAGTCTATGACCTCATGTTTTAGTTTTGTTGGAATGCCAGATTCTAGTTATTTACTCTTCAGTCTAAGTAATACAAGATAAGTAGATAGTAATCAATATTAATAACATTCAATTATCTTTTAGTAATTCATTGCTCTATTCTGGCAGAGCCAATAAAACTTAGACCTAGCAAAGAATATCCAGCAGTGAAAACATTGTCTATGACAGAATATAACTTGCATTTACCTTTGACCAAGTCAGCCATCATGGAGCGGTGATGATTTGTTGGTTTCTTTTCTCCATCACAAACTTTGATCATGTCCTGAAGATCTCTGCGGACGTCAATCAGAAGTTTGGCCCCAGCATTCACTTCACGCTCAAAGAAACGGAACAGAGGGTCTTTGATATTTTCTACAGTTCTCTTCATTCCACCCAAAGCCTGAAAGTATACAAGACATTTATTAATGGACTTTCTCTACTTTATCTATCACCTGCACAGATTTTCCACAGCTTTCAAACAATCATCCCAACAAAAAAAAACCTTAGGTCTAGCTATTTTATACTTAATGAATGGTGTCAAAAAAAAACACTTAGATCTAGCTATTTTATACTTAGAACTTACTGAATGGTGTCAGCAACAAAAAAATGTCCAAAAAAAAAAGTACAGAAGAACTCAAATTCTAAACATTGAAAACCTAGCTCTTTTAACTATGCTATTAGACAGACGTTCAAGCTTAGTTCAGGATTATATTTTTAAATACAAAACTAAATTCTGATCTGAGGTTTGGGATGAAACTAAAGTGTTTGCTAAAGGAAATGCCAAAAGCTTGTCCACAACTCATTCAATCAAACCAAAAAGGGAAGGAAAATGGCTGTCAACTACTCTAGGATGTAAAGCAGGATCAAGGTAGAAGCAGATTGCTGGGAGTTATTTGTTTTGTCTACACTTAAGGAGTCAGATGTATCTGTACCACTAGATGACTAAGTTATACATTTAGAAACAATTTTGTAATTTCCCAGTGAGCCTGCACATTCACAGAGCAGGTCTATGGTCAAAAGTTGATAAGGTTATCCCTATGGTCAAGAGTCAATAAGGCTGTATGGTCAAGACTTCATGTGGTTTTCTTTCTGGTCAAAATAAAGTTAGCCTCTTTGGTCAAGAGTTGATGAGGTATATAAGGTCAAAGGTTAGTAAGATTTGTCTCTATGGTCAAAAGTTGATAAGGTTATTCCTAAGGTCAAAGTTGATGAGGTTATCCGTAAGGTCAAAAGGCTGTCTCTATAGTCAAGAGTTGATAATTTATCTATGGTCAAAAGTTGAGAAGATTTTCTTTCTGGTAAAAATAAAGTCTCTTTGGTCAAGAGTTGAGGTTGTATCTATGGTCAAAAGTTGAAGAGTTGGAGTCTTGTATGACAATAGAATCAGCTCTATCCCTCAGCCACCACATGCAAGGTGGAAGAATTGTACACTGGACAAGAGCTCTCAACTTCTTTACTCAGCAAGCTAAATCACTGCTCAGTCATGACTAGACTAGTAATTAGCATCCCTGGAGGTAACTGTTCCAACTGCTGGCTACTCATTTTGTGTAAGCAAAAGAAATAAAATAAAAAGGAAATTTCACGTAAGGGATTGTAAAAAAAAAAACTAAATAAATCCTAGTGTGTTATTTAAAGACATCAAGCTAGAAAAAAGCTTAATACTATTTCCTTACTATAAAAAAATTAAATAAAAAAATAAGATGATATAATCCCCAACAACTAGATTGTTTTCTAATGGTCCAAAGTTTTAAATTTCCCAATTAACTAATTTCACTGCTCAAAATGCAGGAGACATAAAGCCAGTACCTTACCTCTGCTGCACTTTCCTAAAGGAACAAATCATTGAGTTAATACAACAACAAACTGAATAAGCAATAATGAGGCTCATTGAGTTAATACAACAACAAACTGAATAAGCAATAATGAGGCTCAGTTCTGAAAATATAGCCACAGTCTTCTAATTTTAATCATACTAATGCTATCTAATTAGACATCAACAACAAACAACACTGGAAAGTGTATGAATACACTAACTACAGACTGATACAATAAGATGGCACTACAAATATTGCAGCAATGTCAACATTTATACAATGAACACAAGTACATTGAAGAAAGAAATTCGAGACAATGTTTCTAGGCAGAGAAAAGTGAGTATACCTTGGGAACAAGTTCTAGCCAGGATGTCACTGACGTGTGTAACGTTCTCATCCAGGCTGGACGGCCATCAGCCATTTTTTTATGTTCATCTGGAGAGACTTCAACTTCTTCCAGTAACTGCATTCTCAGGAGGTTAGCAATCATGCTGCTTCCTAGAAATCAAACAAATGCATACACTTTACAGACAGGTGGTAAACGTTGAGCTGTCTTATTCAAACCAAAGTTGTTCACCCAATGAGATAAAGTATTATCAAAGAAAAGTGGTTCATTTATTATTTACCTAAAGTAGTTAGGAGCACTTTCTCTGCATTGTTTGGTAAGCCCAACCAGGATGGGGTTTGAGAACCTTCCATATTGTCTACAAACTGAACAAACTGTTCCCTCCTAAAGAGAAACACACACAAACATTATCAATGATGGATGCACTTGTTTGTCTACATCTCAAACATTACTTCATGCAGGCTAGAAAAATGAAAGTGTAAAAGAGTGTCCAAAGTCAAAGAGAAGCTTACCTGACTCCATCTGGCATCTGAATGTGTTTGCCTTTGATTCCATCAATGTCATGTACAAGAATAAAATCTCCTTCAAAACTCTTGGGGGTGAAGAGTTTGTTGACAAATGTAGTTAGCAGACGCTGAAAGCAGACAAGACAAAAAATGTTAAAGAGAACTTGGCCACACAATATTCTAGTAAGAAGAACTAGAGGCTGGGTAGGAACAATGTCTACCTGATCAAAGTCATTGTCTATCTTGCCTCCATAAATACACTGGGACAGTAAGGTTCTGATAGCATCCCAAGGGACTTTCTCTGGTGGTAGGTTGGTGCGACCCTAGAGACAAAACACAGAGTGAAACCAAGATCAGAGGAGTAAAGAAATGAATAGAAAGAGAGATCAGATAACAATCGATATAATAACAGTATCTATCCAGAGGTAAAAAAAGAGATGAACTCTCATACCATAGCCACAGAGTCAATCCAAACATCCAGCATGTCACAAGCCACACGCAAATCAGACTCTGTAAACTCATATTTCTTTGCCCAGCCTAGTGGGGTGTATCTCATGCGCTCTTGGAGAATGGCATGAAGCCAGGCCAGCAGGAAGTACAGTCTAGCTCTCTCATTGGGTTCCTGGGAGAAAAATTTAGTCAGTATTTAACACAACAAAAACATTCTGCAATAGTAATTTAGATAACAGCTTAAATATGCCAGATTTATTTAAACATTTTAAACTACATTACAAGGCTATAAGGCAGATAGAACCGGGTCTAACTAGTTGTGTTGCTTAAAAAGTATTTGAGAAATCCATTGAAATAGCATTGCATTGGGTGTCCTTCCTAAAAATCACTAATTCAAAAACCCAGACTTGACTGTGTATTGAGTCTAAGACCCCTTGGTTCAAACACCAAGTGCTTTACCACTCAGCCACCATGCTCCCTTACTTGAATGTAAAGTCCACTCAACTCTAATGGGTACATGACATAAAGTTGGGGAAAGTAAGGCGGTTGGTTGTTGCTCTAGCCACATGACACACTCGTTAACCATGGGCCATAGAAACGAATAAGCTTTACATCATCTGCCCCATAGATCCCAAAGCCTGAAAGGGAGACTTAACTTTTTTTAAAATATTGTTAAAATTAATTCAAATATTTTCTAAACTTTCCCTTCAAGGCCACAATGTAAACTCAGTTAACCAGCTGTCTTACGACCATTTACTATTCCAACTAAGCCTGATACACATATATTTGAAACAGAACTAGGCCCAACACTTACTTTACACATACGAGCTGCAGGGACTGTACTGAATGTTCTCATTAAGTTGGCTGGTACACCTGGAGGTGGCTCAAACACAAAGATTCTTCCAGCTCTTAACAAGTTGGTTGGCAGCTGAGAACAATATAAACTTGGTTAGACAAAGACCAACCCAATGTGTATATCTAAGCTGTGATCTTAGAGTTTTAAGTATTCAACCACAAACATAAAAATGTAGAATCACTTATAACAAAATATATATTTATCAGTGATGGGAATAGACTTTTTAACACTTAAGGAAATTTTCTGGACAAGCATGCTGAAGTAACCCAAATAAAGACTCATTAAATATTTTAAACATTATATAAAATGTAGTTCTAGAACTTAGTTGTATGAGGCTGCAAATCAACACTATTTGTGCTTGACTGCATACATGCAAATATGCTTGCAATACTAGTGTTTATACATGAAAATGAAGTAATTAAAAACAGCTTTTCTTCTTTCTGCACTTGGCAGTCTAAACATGTTAGAATTGGGGTTTCATGGCATGACATTTCTCTCAAACAAGCATAATAAACATGTTTCTAAAACTTTTAGAAATTTTAGGAATTCCTAACATGATGGAACATTCCCAACACTAATTTATGTATATTAATTTATAGTCCTGATCTATGTAAAAACAAGCTGTAACATTGGAGGCTAGCATTCTGTCTGCTATCTTCCATTTCTCATCACATTCACTAAAGTGCAGCATTGTCTGACATGTACAATGTACAAAGTGGGAAGCTTTTTTGGGGGATGAAAATGTGTACAATATGACTAGCACTTTTAAGTGTCCTCATCTAGTGTAGACAATTGTCAACTATCTAACATTAGGTCAACTGAACAGGAATATGGGTAGACCCTTACTTTAGGATTGATCTCCATGGTCAAGAACAATCTAAAGTTGGGATGGACTTGTAAGCTGTGCAACTTTTTCTCCAGCTGGATGAGCCATTGTGGAGCCAGGTGAACATTTTTCAACATGACCCAACGACCAGACTTGCTGGAGGAGTTGATCACTTTATCAGCCTGGGTGAAACCTTCAGCGGATCCTGTGGGGGGTCAAGACAAAGACATTAGAAAAAAGATAAAACTAAATTCAAACAAAAACATTCTCAAGTTTTTTTGTTGTTAATTATATTTTTCATTTCTTTATCTCATCCAAGAAGTTCCCAAATAAATGTACAAGTTAAGAATATAACATCTGCAATTTTGCCTTGTTGTTTGATCCATGGCATAGAAGGAAATCTATTTTTGAAAAGCCAAACAGCAATAAATTGAATCAATTTATTTTTTTAAAGTTAAGAATTTAACCACCTAGCCACATAGAACCTATTAAGGTACAGAGCCATTTGAATTTCCAGTTTAATCTCCAATGAAACAAAGTTAATAGCTAGTTTTTAAATGCTGTGTGTCTCTACTTGTCTAAGTAAACAAAAAATTTACCTATAGCAATGGAAGTGAGTTGTCTATTGAGTTCAGCAGCCAAGTCATCCACCCTGGAGCTGGCATCATAGCCTGGCACTGAACACATCAAGATTGGTGTCGCTCCCTTGATCTGTAATGTACAAACACAAATAAAAATATTAGAAATAGAATTAAAAGTTTTTGAGCAAGTTTAGCACAAAACAATGACACATATTAGTAGTGTGTTGGATAGTACTGTAACCTGGGAGTACGGTGGATAAAACTAAAGTACCTCATTTTCACATATTGATGCCAGGTTCATTTCTTTAGCAGTGACATGAACAAAGTCTGTTCCTAAAACCTTTTCCACAAAGATACGAGCCATGGCAGTCAGTCTGTCGGGTCTTAAAGCATGGATCACCAGCAATCCTTGAACAGACTTGCCAACAGCAGCTGTTTAGAGAGATAAGTACATTTTAGAACTTAGATCTAAATCTGTTATTTATTTTTATTCATGAAAAAAGTAACTATCATTTAGACCAATATAAAACAAACTAATTAACATAATCTAAAGGACTAACATAAAGGCTTGTCTTCAACCCATATCTGAGGAACATCTTGCTCTGGATTAGAGCTTTCAAGCCAAGATTGAAACAACTGAAATGAAAGAGTTCACAAATATCATTGAGAATTGAAATTTAAACATGGAAAAAAAAAAAAACTTAAAAAACTCCAACAACACAACACAATCTAACAGCAATGTCTATGACATGCTAAAAGCAATCTCTTACCGGGTTGCTAGTGACTTCACTGATGACATTTCTAAATGATGGAAGTTTACTCAGACGTTCCAGTGCAGCATGCTATCAAGCAAAACAATAAAGAAACAAATTAATTTACATGAGAAATGGTTATAAGCAATTGTTTTAGAAGCTTTAAAATAAGAGTGTACTCATTGATTACAGTTGTACCTGTTGATTGGTTAGACCTGGGACAGATGATTTAGGCTTTTCAGTCAAAAGTCCTTCCTGGCTTCGCATAAAGTGTTCAAACTCAGCCTCATAGGTGCTTTCACTGTAATGCAAGTACCATGTATTAGCTTAGGTATGAAACAAGTTTGTTTCTAAATATCTACACTGCTCATTAGAGTCACCCTACCTGACTTGACCAGTCAGATGAATTCTACACAGTTGAATGGCAAATGTAATTCTGTCTTGGTGAAGCATACCTCGACCAACTCGGCTGTAAGTTTCCTGTGAACAAGTTGTAAGTAAACATAGGTCAGGACACACATAGTGGATTTGAGAGTAATAGAGAGGAAAAGGGAAAGGGGGAGAAAGTATGTGAATGTAACTTTTTAACTGTCTTCTTTTCATAGTATTATCTTTGATGGATTTGGTGAAATGTCTTAGTGGAATTATTTCAAGTTTTGGCCCATGAAGTAGATTTATCTGCTCCCTAGTTCAAACCTGAGTTAACCTGAAGTCTAAAGAAACAAAACTTACCATGAAGAGATCAGTGGTGATTCTGGAAAGTCTTGCTGAATGTTCCTTCATGTTAGTTAAGTGTGGGTTGTTACTGGTGGTGGCATGGAAGATCTCCAAGAAAAACTGAAGTGAGTACTGGTACAGGAAGTGAACCTGGTGATCAACATTAGGTCAACATTAAATTTGGAGACTTTCTGATGACTATGCAAAGTATATTTAACTTGTTTTTAATATTTGAAATAATTTTAGCCAAAGTAAAAGTTTCTTTCACTAAACAAAGGGTTTAAATCATTCTTTCCTACATAACATATTGACAAGGGTGTCGTGAAGCCAACACAGGTGACTTTACTTCTCCCAACTAAGCTGGATGACTCAGGATCTTCAGCTTGGTTGGAAGCCAAACGCTCTTTCACTTAGGCCACCCCATGCTACATAAACATTGAACTAATGAGCTAATGTCAGCATAAAAAAAACAACTCAGTAACAAAGTACCAACAGATGTAATTTTTTTTGCTATTTCCTGTAAGACAGTTTAAAAACTAGCAATGGCATCAATACATTCTAGTGGTAAGACTGTCTCTCTAAACAAACTAAAACTAACACTTTTTTTGTTAGACATACTATGAAACTTTGATCTTTGTGTGTGCCAACATTGCGTGGTACCAACCTGTTGGAGTGCTTCCAGTGTAAAGTAAATGCTAGAACAACTCATGGCCAGAGGCTCATACTGCTGAGACACTGTCTCCACTTCTGCCATCACCACATCTGTCTCTTCTACTTTCTTAGCCACCTCAGCAGCTTCTGTTTTCAACTTCTCCAAATGACTCAAAATGCTATCAAATGGACAGATGAGTTTGATCACATTTTATATACTAGTGTAAAAAAATGATGATGTATTTTTTTTTTAAAGAAAATAATAAATAAATTATCTATTCAGTTAACTTACCTGTCATCATCGAGTATTTTGCCTTTGACATCATTTAAAGATTGTAACAAAGATTTCTCCAGTTGTCTCAATCGCAGTTGAAATTCACCTGGAAATTACAGTATTACATTAAATACAAGTAAATTCGATTCAAACCATTCCATAAATAGACCAAAAATGTTAAGAGTAAACATTGAAAGATTTTTATCAACCATGTCCCTACCTTTATATCAAATAAACCCAGCTACTTAAGCTAAAAAGGCCCTACTTTTACATCAAATAAACCCAGCAACTTAAGCTAAAAAGGCCCTACTTTTACATCAAATAAACCCAGCAACTTAAGCTAAAAAGGCCCTATTTTTATATCAAATAAACCCAGCAGCTTAAGCTAAAAAGGCCCTACTTTTATATCAAATAAACCCAGCAGCTTAAGCTAAAAAGGCCCTACTTTTACCTATATAAAAAAAACATCAACTTGAACTCAAATGTTTGATACCAACAATAGAAACAAAACCTACCTTGTAGTTTCAATAAATCTGATCTCTTCTCATCTACATCAGGTCTCTCTGCTTTAAGGACCTAGGGTGAACAAATGAAGATGCATCTAATCCAATGTTTCAGACTTTTATCTTCTTTAACATATTGATATAGTAATATATCTTATCTTATCTTATATAATACAGACGTTACTTCAAAAAAGAAGATGATTACATCCTATGCGTCATGCATTTAGTCATGCATATTAACCAATGACTTAAATTCTGCCAAGTCACTGGTTTTCCTGGCTAGCTCAGGCAACCCATTCCATGCTCTAATAGCACTAGGAAAGAAGGAGTATTTGTACAAATTTGTCCTAGCATATGGGACAAGGAATGTGCTTTAATCTTTGTGTCTTTCAGAGTATTTTATTAAATTTTGTTTTTGTATTTGAAGATTATGGTTCAGTGTTTTATGTATAATTGCTACTTTACCTTTGAGTCTTCTGTCCTGAAGGCTTTCTAAATTTAGTGATTTTACTATAGGTGTTACTCTAGTCAAATGTGAATATTCATTTGTTATGAATCTCACTGCTCTATTTTGTGTCTGTTCCAGTTTCTTAATGTTTTCTTGAGTTGAGGGGTCCCAAACAGAGGATGCAAATTCTATTATTGGCCTAACCAAGGTTAAATAACATTTTAGTTCTATGTTCTTATTCGATTTATAGAAATTTCTTTTAATAAATCCTAATGCTTTGTTTGATTTTTTTATAGTTTCATCAATATGTGGATTCCATGACAGTTTTTCATTTATTATAACACCTAGGTATTTTGCGTTTTTAGTCTGTGTTACTGGTTTGCCATGAATAAGATAAGTGGAATTAATTTGTTTTAGTTTTTTTGTTACTCTTAACAACTGACATTTTTCTGGGTGGAAAGACATGCTCCAATTTGATTCCAATTTCTGTAATTCATCTAATTCTCTTTGTAAAATATCTGTGTCTTGTGTTGTTTTTATTGTTCTATATATTATGCAATCGTCTGCAAATAATCTGACTTTTGTTCCTGAAGTAATGCAATTTGGTAAATCATTTACGTAAATTAAAAATAGTAGTGGACCCAAGACTGTTCCTTGAGGTACACCTGAGTTTACTGTTATCGGTGTTGATTTAGAGCCATTTATTATTACAGTTTGTTCTTTCCCTATCAGAAAATCTTTAATCCACTGATGCAGTGGACCATTAATGCCAAAATATTTTAATTTTTTAAGCAAACTATGGTGGTGAACTTTGTCAAAAGCCTTAGAAAAATCTAGTAAGATAGCATCTATTTGTTCACTATTATCTAAACCTTTAGAAAAATCATCAATTAGTCCTATTAGTTGTATTTCACATGATCTATATTTCCTAAAGCCATGTTGGTATGGGGTGAAGACATTATGTTTATCTAAGTGGTTTATGATGTTGCTACATATTATGTGTTCTAGGATTTTAAATGTGATGCTGGTAAGTGATACTGGTCTGTAGTTTCCTGGGTCAGATTTTTCTCCTTTTTTAAATAGGGGGGTGACATTAGCTTCTTTCCAGTCCTTTGGTACTCTGCCCTGGTTAAGTGAAGCCTGAAAGAGTATTTTGAACACTGGGGCTAGCTCATTGCTTAGTTCTTTGAGTAATCTAGCTGGAATACCATCAGGTCCAGACGCTTTATTTGGTTTGGTGTTGGCTAATAGTTTTTGAATTCCATTTTCTTGTACTACTATATCTTCTATGTTGTCTACTTGGTTCAAATTCAGTAATATGTCTTTGTCTCCTGGGGCTGAGAATGCTGATGCAAAGTATTTGTTTAGGATGTTTGCTTTAGTTTCATTATCATTATGTATTATGTTATGCTCATCTTTTAATGGCGCTATATAGACTAGTATTAAATGTTTACTGACCTGGTTCAAACACTGACTCTGTAAACTACTTCTGGTGACTGTAAAGTTAACAAAGGTCACACGGGAGCAAAGGTCAGGAGCAAACTCCACCTGCAGAAAAGGGAAGACGTATTGGGTGATATGTGATGTGGGAACACAAGATACGATTGAAATCAATGTCTGCAGTGTTCGACCAAAGCCTGGGTATGCAATGTTAGCATCAGCAATCTCTCAATAATAACATTACAAAGTACAGAGAGTTAGCTTTTGCTATTTCCTATAAGACAGTTAAAAAACTAGCAATGGTATGAATACAAATCTAGTGGTAAGACTGTCTTAGTGCACTAAACAATTAACTTCATTTAAAACATTTAAACACTCTTTTGAAAATATATTTTGGTTTATAATTCAGCTAAAAGTTTATGTAACACAGCCTAGATTTTTACAAGCTAATGTATCAGAGTTTGTCTAGATTTTTACTAGCTAATGTATCAGAGTCAGAGATTAACTAAACTTTAAGTTTTAATTTAAGACAGCAAATGTATTTTTGGAAACTCATCTGCTTAAAATGTGCCAACTTGGCAGAGAGAAAAAAAAAAGACATGCTAAAAATGCAAAATTAACTCTTTTGGTATCATCAGTGCAAGATGAATGGGTAAGGAGCATAGATATTACCCAGACACTTGGGATAAGCTAGACCCCTGAAATCAGCTCAACATAGCAGAAAAAAAGGTCTCTTTTATAAGTATCATTTCCTACATTTTTGAACTGTAACAAATTCTACAAAATATAGCTAATAACAAGTGGACAGACACAGAAACAATTTCTAAACTAATTAACTGATAAATTATAGTACAAAAGACAAGTAAGTAAAGTATTCATTATCTCTGGTCTATCAAATTAACTTGGGTGACTGGCTCTTCAGTTTTGATGTTATCAAGTTTGTTAGTATCACATATGACATTACAATGTAAACTGTTCTATATCCCAGGCAGGTTTGAAAATGCAATTGTAAGTTGTAAGGTCAAGGTTCATGTAGGACAGATTTAAAGCTAGACATGATTCCAGACAAACATGCTAGTGGTAAGTCTGTCCAAATGACTACCTAACTCTTCAAAGAGTCTCAACTATTCCCCTAACCAAGCATTAATTAGTATTTTAAGCAGTTCCTTTTTGAATCAAAGTGAGTAATACAGCTTCCACTAAATAACAATGGGATATGTAAAGTTACCCCTTTCAGACCTTGCAATCTATAGGGCAGATGATGTAAAGATCATCTGTTTCTGTGGCTCACAGTTAATGAGGGTGTCATTTGGCCAGCACAATGACCCACCACCTTTACTTTTCCCCATCTATGATGTCAGATACCCATTAGAGCTGGGTGGACTCAAATACATCCAGTCCTACATAAATTCCAATCAACTTACATTAGGATCTCTGGTAGTCAGGAAAATGGTAAATGAGGGAGACAAATCAATGTCCTGGTCTCCGATAGAAATCAACACACGTCCACCAGTTCTGCGTAGCTCTCTGTTTAGCACTGGGTTTAATATTGGGTCATAGTTCTCAACATCCTGATCAGGAAACAAAAACACTTCAAAAGTCAGACCTCTAGTGACTAATTGAAATCAATTACCATCATAATATCTTGTCAAAAATGAAACAATTCTAACCCACCTGAACCAATAATGGATTACCAAATCGAAGAGCACTTTCCAGGTTTTTACGGAAAGCATCATCCAAAAAGCTGAGAAGAAAAAAATATTTATGAATAAATTATTCAAATCATATAATTCAACATTACAAAAATTGACTATGTAAATATACAGAGTAAGAAGATTGTACTGGTCAGAAACCTGCATTCTCTACAGAAAACTAGATGAATTCGTCTCAATGGTCCCAGGTTGGAACCCTGAAGGGGGCTAGGAGCTAATAATCTTCATGTCTGAAGGGGGCTAGGAACTAATAATCTTCAATTCTGAACGGGGCTAGGAACTAATAATCTTCTGTTCTGAAGGAGGCTGGGAAGTAATAATCTTCATTTCTGAAGGGAGCTAGGAAGTAATAATCTTTATTTCCAAAAGGGGCTAGGAAGTAATAATCTTGATTTCTGAAGGGGGCTGGGAACTAATAACCTTCATTTCTGGAGGGAAAAAAAAAGGGTGGGGGGTGGGGGGGCTAGGAACTAATAATCTTCATTTCTGAAGGGGGCTAGGAAGTAATAATCTTTATTTCTAAAGGGGGCTAGGAAATAATAATCTTTATTTCTAAAGGGGGCTAGGAACTAATAATCTTCATTTCTGAAGGAGGCTAGGAAGTAATAATCTTCAATTCAGAAGGAGGCTAGGAAGTAATAATCTTCATTTCTGATGGGGGCTAGGAACTAATAATCTTCATTTCTGAAGGGGGCTAGGAACAAATAATCTTCATTTCTGAAGGACCATGTAAAAGACAACAAAGTGCCAGTAGAAGAATTGGTGGTACCTAGTTTTTGTGATCTTCCTCTCTTTGAACTCATTCATAATGAACTCTGTGGCTTGACCTGACGGGTCAATGATCAGTGGGTATCTGTTGAACCTCTTCAGCATGATGGCATTCTCAGTGCAAAGTTCATCCGTTGGTAGGGCATTGGCCTGCCACTTCAATCTCTCATCCGCATTGGACAGGTACTGAAACATAATTAGGTAGTTTAAATAATAGAAACTGTAACAACAGGTCAATGAATTATATCAATGAAAAAAAAATGTTATTGTTACGGTCCTGTAACAACAGGTCAATGAATTATATCAATGAAAAAAAATTTTTATTGTTAGGGTCCTGTAACAACAGGTCAATGAATTATATCAATGAAAAAAAATTTTATTGTTAGGGTCCTGTAACAACAGGTCAATGAATTATATCAATGAAAAAAAAATTTTATTGTTAGGGTCCTGTAACAACAGGTCAATGAATTATATCAATGAAAAAAAGAATGTTACTTGTAAATTAAGACATTTTTGTGAATTTTTAGTCTACTATCATATTTTAAAAAATTGGCAAATCTAGAAGTACTTCTTATGCAAAGAAGTCTAGTTTCATATGTAACATTACAATTAGTTTACTATCTAAATCAAAGACAGTTTGTAATGAAATTGCAATGCCAAGGTTTATGTTGGACAAATTTAAAGCTAGACATGATTCAATAGTATCATGCTAGTGGTAAGTCTGTCCAAGTGATTCAATCAAACCTGGACAAGTAATGCAACTGTACCTCTGTTTTAGCCAGGTCAGATCTGAACTGAATGTTGGCTTTGAGTAGATGGTCACACCAGTTAGAGAACAAACTGTGTCTCATTAGCTGATCAAAGTAACCTGTATTTGAAAGAGAAATACAGAATGTTAAACTGAATATGAAAGAGAAATACAGAATGTTAAACTGAATATGAAAGAGAAATACAGAATGTTAAACTAAATCACAAAACAATGTAGAGGAAATCTCTTGCACAGGGAGATGACTAAGTTGCATACTGTACCCACCTCCATAAGCCATGAAGGCAGAAGAGAGCAACACGTCACCAATGATGGTAGCCATCTGGTTCTTAAATGTTTGGCTACCCAGCTCCCATCTCTGTTTCTCACTAGCCAAACTGTTCAGTAGGGCAACACTACGTTCAACCTACAGCAGACAATGATATAGAAGATGAAGCTAGTCATGCATAGGGAACATATTGGGAAAAAAAATGAATATCCGAAGCGAATAAATGATAAAAGATGAAAAGTTATAAAATTTTGGAGATTAATGTCAACTAAATGCTTTAGAGAAAATGTTGTGGTGGCCAAATGCTAAAAAAAATCTTGATGCAGATTCAAAGGTATTAAGTTCAAATCTCTGGATATGTTGATGCTCCTAAGCTAAGCTCTTATATATAAGTGGAAATAGTGATTTGATTTGATTTTGATTTTAGGCACATCGGCACAATTTAGGCCATGTCAGGCCTGTAGTCCTTTAAGGACACCTCTGTGGAGATAGTAATGAAGAATAAAGGTTCCAGGTCAATGTCTGAAATAAGTTCAACATTAAACTGGGAGACTTTCTGATCACTTCATGCTAAGTTGATAATACCTGCTTTGAATGTTTGCAAAGATTCTTTTAAATTTAAAAAAAAAAGTTTCTTTTCCTGAACAAAAAGGTCTCCGCCGTGAGTACAAGGACAATAATGTTAAGTATTTTGTTAAGCAGCCAGCACAACTGACTTTACTTCTCCGATCTTAAGGTACCCTATTGAACTGGGTGCCACAAAGAGCTTGACAGAGGCTCATCAGTTTGGCAGAAAAGGGCTCTATCACACATGGGTCAGATGAACCTCTATGTCTCAAAGGGAATTAGTTTTACATTCTTTAAAGTCATCTCCTTACCTTAGCCTCTACAGAAGCCAAATCAGCCTTGATGGCTTGAGCCTGACTAATGAGGACAGCATACTCCTCCTTGTACTTGGCTATACTCTTCTCCAACTCAGCAATCAACTTGTTGACTTCCTCTGCTTTCAGCCTGTTCTCTTCCGCTTGGTTCTCCAGTTCAGTCAACTCATTTCTTAGCGGCTCAATTCTCTTCAACATGTCAGCATACTGAATCTGTTGAACGAACAATGGATCTTACAGCTGCAGGCAATCTAACACAATTTATGAATTATAAATATTATGTATTTAACCATGTAAAAACAACAACAAATCTTAACTGAAATATTTTGTTGTGAGCCCCAATCATGTAGATGTACAGATTCATTGGTCTAGAGACCTAAATGCTTTAATGTTAGCATTAACAAAACAGCTCAATAATACTATTCTAAAGTACTAAGAGATAGAATTATCAATGCTAATATTCTCTAAGACAGTTTAAAAACTAGTAATGGTATCAATACATTCTAGTGGTAAGACTGTCTCTCTGCAGTAACAAGTAAACACACCAACTCCTATCAATAAAACAATGATTAATCCTAAGTAGAATTTCTAGCTTTCTTTCTTGCGTTTTCTTTTTGTTTTATTATGTAACAAAAGCTGGAGTTAAGGAAGTTTCCCTTATATTTGTTAAAAAAAAAAAAAAGTATACCTGAGCAATGGCCCATTTCACCATAGGGCCACAGGCTAAACTAGCCCTATTGACTTTTTCATAATTGTATTCAGGATTGTTCAAATATTTGCTCTTCATTTTCTGACGTATGTCATCACTGGAGATAGACAATTTCAAAGTTACAAATTATAAATTTTTTTTAAGAGTTAGTCCCAATTACAAATTCTTTAAGTCTCTTTTGCTATCTGTAAAGATTGTGTTTTTTTTTTATCTTGTGCTACGTGGTCATGTCATTGCTAATAACATGTGGTATACAAATGTTGTCAGCTAATTGTGAACAAACATTAACAAGTTGGAACATCTTGAAATTAGACCATGTATAAACAAAAAGCTTTCACCAGCTACAAGTTAAAATAAATTAATGATATTTATTTGTAATTAATCAAAATGAAAGTTATCAGAGAGATAAAAATGAGAAACCAAAACTTTAGCAAAGATTTTCTAACCTAAATACATTTAAGACGATGGTAAAAGATTATATCAGTAACAAATAAAGAACAACAAAAAATCATTCTGCTAGTCTCTGTACAGATAAGTTAATATAACTGACCAAACCCTTACTTTATACAAATATGTCTCTGTACTGATAAGTTAATATAACTGACCAAACCCTTACTTTGTACAAATATGTCTCTGTACAGATAAGTTAATATAACTGAAAAAACCCTTACTTTGTACAAATATGTCTCTGTACAGATAAGTTAATATAACTGAAAAAACCCTTACTTTGTACAAATATGTCTCTGAAATGATAAGTTAATATAACTGACCTAACCATTACCTTGTACAAATATGTCTCTGTACTGATAAGTTAATATAACTGACCTAACCCTTACCTTGTACAAATATGTCTCTGAAATGATAAGTTAATATAACTGACCAAACCCTTACTTTGTACAAATATGTCTCTGAAATGATAAGTTAATATAACTGACCTAACCCTTACCTTGTACAAAGATGTCTCTGTACCAGTAAGTTAATATAACTGACCTAACCCTTACCTTGTACAATATTATGTCTCTGAAATGGTAAGTTAATATAACTGACCTAATCCTTACCTTGTACAAATATCTACAAAACTTCATTCCTAATCCAGTGCTATCTGCCTACACAACTAACACAAACTAGACATACAAACCTGTTTTACTTTTGTAGTTTATTTCTAAATGAAACAGACTGATAATGTAATTGTAATTGAGACCATTTAGATATAAACACAACATTCCAGAGTTCAAACAATTCACAAGCTTGATACAACGACATGGAGTCCAACAAACTCATACATCAACAGTTGAATGGAAGCAAACAGCTTGGGACCATTCAAGTTATTACAACAACAGATCATGCAGAGTCCTGAAGTCCAATGACTAGAGATGTCACAATCATTTCAAGTAGTTCAAGGGATCATTATTTGCAGACATATTGACACTTATTACATGGACAGACATATTGACACTTATTACATGGACAGACATATTGACACTTATTACATGGACAGACATATTGACACTTATTACATGGACAGACATATTGAGAATCAGATTTGTAAACCAATGTTTCATCATTATCTTTCCTCTGCGTTCCTCATGGAATATAAGGCCTCAGTAAAAACACGCCACTCTCCACTGTCTCTTGCTGTTTTTAATGGCTTCCCAGCTCTTTCCTGTCCTCTCGACTTCATCTAGTATACTGCATCACCATGTTCTTTTTTAAACCAATGTTTAAGTATATAATATACAGGTCATGGAAAAACACTTTTTATAACATAGTTTCTAAAGTATTTGATAAACTGCAAACATTATTTTTTATAATAATTGTGTGAATGAATTCAACTGATGTCTTGTAGAAGAGCCTAACATTTCAAGTACAACAGGGATTATGTTGTTGAGCAGTCTGTCCAGCCTCTTCACTTTAAATGTTTGGGAAAGTTCAATTGACTAGTTATTCTTTTTTTTCAAGACATTTGTTTTATTGTAACAAAAACATTTTGTCACATCCCCATTCTCTGGTAGAACAGTCGGAAGAAATTGAAAATACACACCAATGTCTGCCAGACAACCAAATATTATTTAGAAAAAGAGTACATCGCAGTAAGAACTTTCTCATTCAAAATCAGCTACTTTTTGAAGAGAAGCCGCTTTTATCCTGAATAATTGCAAAGGAAATGTCCCACATTGCTATGACTCTGAAGGATGTGCAACAAAAGTTGTGAACTATTATTATCATGTGCCACCCAAGAATTTTGGAGCTGTAATGATTTCAACCCAAGAAAAAAATTCTTGTTTTTCTAAACAAATCTTAGTAAATAATAACATCATAGATAATTCCATAGCTATTGAATCGAATGCATTGAGCTTTAGAAGTAGGGAGTTTGAATAAAAACCAAACCTAGTTAAACTTAAATAAACTGAACATAATGCAGAGGCTGCCATTTTTATCTACTGCCAAGCAGTAACAACAATCTTTAAAATCTCCATAATTTTTATTTTTTTCATCTTTGAATAATAAAAAAAAAAAAAACAGCACAAGGTTCAAATACTTTAATAATGGATCTTTTTTTAAAAAAGCATTTCAAAATTTCTATTCCATGTGTTCCCATAGGTTGAAGTGTATTATTCACAATACCCTTGGTATTAAAATAAATTTTATGTTATTTCATTTCAATGTAAAATTTACATATTTTTACCAAATAAAAGTGACGCAGGGAAAAAAAACAAAAAAACTTACGAAATATCATCAGTCTTCATGTTAACAATAGATGTGATGAAACTGTCCTTGATGATGACCTGTCGAATGACCTTCCAGTCAGTAGCATTCTCCCCCAGTAGCAAGCAAATAGCCTCAAGTGCTAGTTTGACCACAGGAGGTGGATTGCCCATAGACCTAATCTCAACCAAGTCCTTCTTCTTGATGCCCTTAACAGCTGCAGTTTGTGGAGAGAGTAGAGGGGGGGAGGAGGAAAGAGAGTAGGGAATGAACCAAAACAGTGTCACAACAAAATGAAGGCAATGTAGCCAGATGAGATGAAACTGTCTTGTGTACACAAATATTCTGTTCACTTTTACACAAGTTGTTGATTTAAAAAAGAATTGTGGAAATAAAAATGGAAGGGAAGGAACTTGGAGGAACTCAAGGGTAATAATGAAAATGAATGCGATAGGTCAAATCAAAGGGTCAGACAAAATAACACTTATATGTATGTATGTGTGTGCTCTCAGACATGCACAAGACAATATTCTATTCATGCCACAGCACAAAACATGCTCCATTGAGTCGACTTGCCCCAAGCATTAAACTCCACAGAAAGCTGTCAACCAATTGTACTTACCCTGACATGAAAAAGTAATCCAACCTTTGTAATCAAATTTAATCTCAAACCTTGGGAAAAAAGGGGCAACATTACATTGCTTCCTGCCTTTCATCAAACTTACGTAATATCATCCGTCTTGAAATTGACTATTGTCGAGATAAAGTTTTCCCTCATGATGATCCCTCTGAGGGCTTTCCAGTCCAAGTCAGACTCCCCTAGCAAGACACAGATCGACTCCACTGCCAGCTTCACGGCAGCGGGAGGGTTGTTCAAAGTCCTGACTTCCACCAGATGTTGTTTCTTGATGGACTTTACAGCTAGCACCAACAAAGCACACAAAACAGTTGAAATAAAAAGGAATTTCCACTGGGTGGGGCAGACATTTTCTCATGGATTTCAATTGCTTAAGAGTATAATACATTTAAGCCTTTTTTTTTTCATGTCTAATTACATAATTAGAAAAGTGAAGAGGTTTTTAATTTAAATTTTTTTTGCTTTCAATTCATGTTATAAAACAAATTAATGTATGTCTAATGTCTAATTCAATTTGATCAATCCATGAGAAATAAAAAATTGAAAAATCTCAACAAAAAGCAAGGAAAATTTTTTTATAGATTTCATTTTTTTTTTTGTTTAGACAAAAAATCAAGTAGTTGATGATAATTAGACAAACATTGATAAGAAAACAGTTACTGTAGAAATAAAACAATTAATAAGGCATGCAACAACTTTGAAAACCTACACCAAAGATCTATGTAGCATGCTATGGAGTTTGAAATGATACTTTATCAAATAAACAACTAAAATAAAAAGCAGATGTAACGTTTGACTTCCCAATGTTGCTGTAACAAAAACATTGACAAGCAATTTGTTGGTAAAAAAGCAGCAAAAAAAAATTATTTTTTTTTAATGCCACAGGAAGTCCTCCTGTATTACTAAAGAGTGTTTAGACTAAACTTGGGACATGAGGATACAGAGTCTGAGCTAAAACAGGTTAAAGGTTAGGATCTATCTTAAGTTGTATAGTTAGGAGAGGAAGTCGGTAGTGTCATGGTTCGATACATGTCTGTGACCATTATGCAATGTTTAAATAAAATATGAAATATTACATATGTATAATACATTGTGTATGTATAATATATTGTGTATATATAATATATTGTGTACGTATAAGATATTGTGTATGTATAATATATTGTGTATGTAAAAATAGAGTGTGGAAACAGTTTACAAATAAAATGGAAGGAAAAATGTGAATTCTGTGTAATTTTAAATAATATAAGATTTTATACCTTAAATTTTTTATTTTAATCATTAAACATTTGTGAAGAACAAAAAATAAGCATACACAATTTTGCCATCAAGATAAACACACTAAAGTATGAGACTATGATGTCATGATGAGCAGAGGTGATACTAATCAGTACGTTTTGGCGCCAGACTATTTGCTCTTATAGTATTTGTTCATTCAATTATGTTTTTCCAATAACTGATACAAGTTTTATGAGTGTGCTCGTGTTGAAAGTGTCTGCAAATTATGTAGTACAGTTTTGTTGTTTTTTATTTTCATTGGATTTTGTCCAGATAGGACTAGGGAGTCATATTAACTCGAGTTAGATTTGAGTATTTTTAGAACTGTGAAATGAAGAAATAGACATTGATAACAGATTATCACCAACTGGAGTCTGTATTGTATTGTGCTGTATTATATCAAGTGACCAGCCCGGTGTCTCATTACATACAATGTTGGTAGAAAGGGAGGCTTGGACAATTTTAAAAAATGTTCATTACAAAATGTTTTTGTCTTCTGAGTTCTGGTCAGAACTTCTAGAACCAATGCTTCCAGTGCCAAAACGTTACATACTGATGTTGATATTATTATGGAATCAAATTCATGTTTAGTTTGAATTGACTTCATTAAGGAATCAATTGACTTCATTAAGGTATCAATTGACTTCATTAAGGTATCAATTGACTTCATTAAGGTATCAATTGACTTCATTAAGGTATCAATTGACTTGAATGTCATGAGAAGGTGATGCAATACATTACCATTCTGAGCTTCAATGACAGCTGGTTCTACTTGTTCCAGATCAGCTCTGACACTACTTTGCTTCTCTGAGATGATCTTAGTCTGATCTTTCAATGCTTGCTGGATCTCTTGACTTGTCACTTTCTTACGTTCTGCTTCTTGCTGGTCTTTCACCTGTACACACAAACAGAAAACAGCAACAAGAAACCATTAGCTCCCAATTCCAGTATTGAATTCATCATCAATGGCCTTCACAAGAGGAAGATTACCCTTTGAAACAATAAATATTTTTGCTGCTTTTTTCTAAAAAATATTTATAAAACATTTTTTTAAATGACAATAAACAATTTTTAAAATGTCACTTTTTAATTATATCTTACCAACTAACAGCCTTATCTGTTGTCAGTTTTCCTGATATAATAATGTTTGGGCATTTTTTTTTAAAGTTCAACAATAAAACAAAAAGTTATAACCACTTGAGTTTCATAACATATTTTGTAAGAATCTTTGCACTAGAAACATTTATTAAAATATGAATTGATAAGTGGCCATCTCTGAATACAGCCACATTAAGCTTGTAAGGACTTAAAAATGAACTTTAATTTTAAAGATAGATTTCAGCTTTGACAACTAAATACAGAGTGCTTGCCCTAATACTTCACGAGCTCAACTAAAATGTTATTGTGCCCTAGAATAGTGAAAGTACAAACCATCTGTTTCAGTTTGGCATTGGCAGCATTGTTCTTTTCTTCCAGTTCAATTCTTTTGATGGACAAAGATTTCTGGAGCTCTTCAACTTGTTCCACTGTCTCATGAATCTTTTGGAGACCAACATTCAAGTGAAGCTGCTGTTCTTCAAGGTCAGAGCGCTTCTCATTGTACAGCTTGGCCTAACAACCCAGTGATAAAGTATAATGTAATGTCAAATTCAATCTAACAACCAGTGATAAAGTATAATGTAATGTCAAGTTCAATCTAACAACCTAGTGATAAAGTATAATGTAATGTCAAAATCAATCTAACAACCCAGTGATAAAGTATAATGTAATGTCAAGTTTAATCTAACAACCCAGTGATAAAGTATATTGTAATGTCAAAATCAATCTAACAACCCAGTGATAAAGTATAATGTTATGTGTCAAGTTCAATCTAACAACCCAGTCAAAAAGTATAATGTAATGTCAAATTCAATCTAACAACCCAGTGATAAAGTATAATGTTCAGAGTGATAAAAAGAATCATGTAAATTTCAATTGGAGAAAAAAAAAGACTAAAACACTTCGACTTAAATAAAAATATAACAAGTCATACAACTTACAAAATGGTTGATAAAGTCTAAATAATGTCTTGGTGTGATGGCCATGACACGCCCACTTCTTCTGGCTACTTTACTGTTAGCTTGGTGCAGTGATTGATGGACATACACAAAGCTGTCAATAACTGCCTCTCTATGAGATGGACTGGGATTTAATTTCTCATAAGCAGATGGAAACATATCTGGAGCAGAGTACTGAGAAAACAAATCAACAGCATTTAGAAGTTTATACACACAAATTATGTACTCAACAATATGGTAGATAATTATTAGGTCAAAAACAAACTGCACTTCAACACCTATTTGAGAAAAACATTGCTAAGAAAGCTATAATGATTTTAAGCATAAAAAATCCCCCTCTATTTCATGGTTTTAACATTTTACCATTCACAAAGAAAATATAAGACACTGATCACAAAAACAAATAAACACAAAAACTCTTGATTCTTTGGCAATTAAATCATTGAACAAAATGTAACTTACTGTTGTAAATTTCGCATTTACGTTTAAGAGAAACTGGGGTGTGAACATATATATTTGTATGCCCCTGTACAAATGTTTACTCTAATCATGTATTGTTTTTTGTAATGCACAACTGTACAAAATTTCCTCACAGATAATAATGGCTATTATTATTATTATTACATCATAGCAATAGCTGTTTGGGAAATACTATATAAGACACTTTTTTCCCCCCTGGAATTGATTTAAAAGCATAAGTAAAAAAACAAAATTTTTTTTCAGTCTACAGGAAAAAAAAAAAGATATTAGAACTTACAGCTCCTTTCTCTAAGTCCATCTTGGAGGTAAATTCTTTACCAACTTGGAACAAAGCACCATTGGACCAGTCTCCAAACCAATTGAGAACACATCTGTAGACAAAAGTACAATCATATAACTTTAACAAGAAAAGTCTTGATAGACTGATATAAACAAAGTCTCAAAAGATAACTTGTCTGACAGCTCTCTTCTGTTGTTGTTTATTCCAAGCATAACTAAGTTCTAGTATTTGTTTCCTACCTGTTGAAAAGTGCAGGGGATGTGGCAGCTCTGTCTTTAAGTCCCTCTGATGATGGGTTCATTGTGAATACGACATGAAGATTTCTGATGACCTGGACAAAATGGTTAAAAATATTTTCATTGTATTATCTATAATATTTTACACTGCTGACAAACTTAAAATAATCATTGGAATGAGCTGAAGAAATCTTACCTGAGAGGTAAACCATTTGTACAGCTCCTCGGCAGAGTCTAACATCAGACCTTCTCTGATAGCCCCTTCTTTACACTGGGTCATCAAGGTGGTGTACTCATCTCCTTCAAACAGACCTGGGACTTCACCGTTGGCAAGCAGTGTGTTCATTCTTTCAAGGAAACTTGAGTCCAGCACATTAGACTCATCCATGATGAAGCAAATCTTCTCACTCTGATGAAAGAATATTAAAACATACTTGTAATGCTTCCTATATTATTCCATCATATTAAAATAAAAATTTGTAACTGACAAGTTTTTAAGACTTCCTTTTTTGAAACAAGTGATACAATTAAATGTAAATGTACATTAATTGCAAGAATAATTTTATGTAACTCTATCCGCTGTCTCAAATTCACACTTGACAGTTTAGAATTCATGGAAATCAAAAAGAAAACTAACCAATGACAAAGAATGGGATAATTTTCATAACACACAGAAGAAGAGAAACATTTTTAAAAATCAATACTGTTTTAAATGTCCTTACCTTACAGCCAGCTCTCCTCAAGACAGAACGCAAGTCTTCATCAAAGTCATTAGCTGAGTACTTGTTGTGTACTTTGATCTGCACCACACTTAGAGCATTCATCCAGGCTACAAACCGAGACAATGTTGTCTTTCCAGAACCACTCACACCAATCAGCAACAGGTGGCCTTGGGGCTGTCTGAAAATTCTGTCGATTCTCAGGACATGGTCCAGGACTTCATCGAATAGGACCAGCGGAACATCCAGTTCTTCTTCATAGAAAACCTAAAAACAGAATGAAATGTTATAAAAGGATATACTATATAAATTGTGATAATGAAATAAATAAGACAAAACAATAAACTATATAAATTGTAGTAATGAAATAAATGTGACAAAACAATATACTATATTAATTGTGATAAATAAATGTGACAAAACAATATACTATATAAATTGTGTTAATGAAATAAATGTGATAACACAATATGCTATATAAATTGTGGTATTGAAATAAATGTGACAAAACTATATCTATATAAACTGTGATAATGAAATAAATGTGACAAAACAATATCAATAAGTTGTTATAATGAAATAGATGTGACAAAACAATATATAAATTGTAGTAATGAAATAAATGTGACAAAACAATATATATTGTGATAATGAGATAAATGTGACAAAACAATTTCTAAAGGCTTACTTTAAGTCTTGCTTTAGTGTGTTCTCTGAGCTCCTCTCTGTCAACTGGCATGTAGTCTTTAGACAACCATTTACTGTACAGAATTGGTCTGGCTAGAGCTTCCTGTCTGTTGATGTTGGGGAAATGTTTCAATGCAATGGTATCCACATTTTCATCAGTCCATTGCCTCTCATCATCTTCAATCAATCTGAAATAACAAATCCTCATAGAATCAATCAAGCATCAGTGACAAAGACCAATGTAATGTAATGCAACCAGAGCTCACCTGTCTTGGAAGAGTCTCAATGCTTCATGAGCCCAAATGCGAACAAGACCTTCTAGACTGAGACTTTCAAGTGGCCTCAAAGCTTCACAGATGCCTCTTACCCAACGAGTCATTTCACGAGGGCTGTAAATATAATGAGGCTGCATATCCTGAGTGAAACGCTCCTGTTGAAAAAATGGAATTTTGATTATCACAACTAAATAAAGCACATATTATTTTAGGAATGATAAACACACAAAAAAAAAGAAATTATAAACTGAAGGATTTAATCTGATTTGTTTTCAAGTAGTCAATTTTTATTTTAAATAGTGATGGAATTATAAAATAATATCTTTTAATACATAATAAAATAAATACTTTAATCAATTGTACACTTAAAATGGTTTTGAATTGATTGAAAAAATTTTGTGATATTAAAATGTGGAAAACGTCTAAACTTACTTGAGACATAATGTAGAACTCCACCATAGCATTGGTCAGAGGGTCCGCATATGGCTTTAGGCTGGGTACTAGACGTAACATAGCTCTGTTGAATGTGCCATAGATCTGTTTCAGAGACAGCTCACCAGGGTAGTCCACATACACCACTGGGACATGACGCAAGAATCTAGAGACAAATTTCACAAGCCAATTAATTTTTTTTTCCACTTTTTGAACATATTGTACAGTACAAGTAGTTATGACAGAACAAATCATTCACCTGTAGGACAAAGGTTTTCTGCCTGGATCAGTGGGGGGGTTACAAGCTCCCACAAACTGGATCCTCTCAAATTTAACCCAGGCTTGATCTGAAGTGCGGTAAAATCCACCATGCTGGACCATCTGGCGCAAGAATGAGATGACACGCTGGGTGCCTAGTAAAGACATTGCCATTTGTAATTACAGTTCACTTATTACGGTGACATTGAGACTTAAGTTAAACTTCTCCAAGGGTAATACCACTGACCATATTTATCCATGTCTGGCAGATTGATCTCATCACAGAACAAAACCAGCCACTTGTTGAGCTGTATTGGAGAGAGGACAAGCCCGTTGGGTGTCCTGCGGAACTCACAATAGTGATCAAATGTTTTCAGGAGAAGCTCAGGGGTGGTTGCACTGGAAAAGTTCAAACCTACCACCTACAAAGACAGAAATAAACATGTTGGCAAAGCACTTCAGGTCAAAAGCAAATTCAAACTTTCAGACTAGACACTCAAGTTTTAACAATGAACATGCTTTATGCTAATGATTCTCATCACTTCAGAGTTCTAAATGTGATCGTAGCCAACAATATACTACAAGAATTCACATGAATTTGAAATTGATTGTAACAAGTTTCCTTGAAAGCATTTTTTTCAAATGGAGAAAATATATCTAAAATTAATATTAAAATCATTTTTTTTAAATGTTTCATCAGACCTAGGTCTTTGCTGGTTTTTTATTTTTTTAGAAAAGTGAAAATAAATACCTAATTATGGTTCCACATTAACTTTTAAAAAAAGAATTATGATAATAATTTCTACCAACTACTTCAGTCTTGTGTTTCTTTATCACTAAATAGTTAATACATCTATCTTCAGAGTCCAGACCATAGACATTATCATATATAGTTGGCATCAAACGTTGAAAGTTAACCAGTACTTAATACATATTATGCCAGACTCTAGTAAAGATTCTACAATTACCTCCACCTCTCAGAGCACTGAATAAAGTCTACAATTACCTCCATGTCAGGCAATGCTCTCAGAGCACTGAATAAAGTCATAGTCTTGCCAGAGCCAGGTGGGCCACACAGAACCAGAGGTTTGTGCTCAGCCAGCCAAGTGTACAGCAGGCTCTCATGGCGGACAGTATCAATGGTTGGGATGACCACATCTGGGGCAGCCACTTTGTGGGTTTCTACTTCCACTTGAGGGACTTTGGATTGCCAAGCTACCCATTCTCCTGAGGTGGACACCTAATAAAATAAAATAGTCACAGTAGATTAGTGAAGTTATAATATCATGATAATCTTCTTTTTTAAATAAGAAACTCAATTATTAAGTCAACAAATAACTGTAAAACTATAAGCACATATTTTTTTTAATCCAGTACAATAGTCAGCATTATTACATTTCAAAGCATTGTTTTCAACAATTATTGATTACAATTTAAAACTAAGATTTTGTATAAATATATGAATAAAGAATAATGAAAACAAGAAAAACATTGAAAATACTTTTTAAAAAGACAATAACTCTCCATTTTTGTATAAAGAGCAAATGTTTTGCTCACTTCATAACTAATGCATGTTAGAAAAAAAACAACAACAATGGAACGTTTTTTACCATGTCACAATTCCCCCAAAGACTCCTGGTTAAGCAAAGGTATTGATCTACTAAACTTTGTATTTCAATAATAGGCCTTTAGATAGAGACTTAGAATATGAAATGCAAAATTTTCTGGAACATTAATTCTTCAAGGAATGTTGCACTACTCTAAGACACATAGATTAGTCAGTTCAAGAGCATTAATTCTTCAAGGAATGTTGCACTACCCTAAGACACATAGATTAGTCAGTTCAAGAGCATTAATTCTTCAAGGAATGTTGCACTACCCTAAGACACATAGATTAGTCAGTTCAAGAGAAATATTTTCTCATTCTCTAGCCAAATTTTGTTTTTCTTTTTTTTACTTTAAAAAATTATAATGATCAAACTTGAGTTCCCAGTGTGGCCAACACGCTAGTAATTCTTTTGCCAATGATATACAGCAACTGTCATATTTCTACAAAAATCATTAGTGCCGTTTTTGAGATCAGTGTCCACCCACCCAAGTTTCCATGAAGTAAGAAAAGAACTATTCCAAACTTGAAATTTTTTTTAGTTGTGTTATTACCCATGTCAAAATTTGGAGAAATATTTCTAATTGACAGGCAGAGAATTCAATAAAAGAAACTTCTAAAGCAAGCAACAAAGACTTACTTCATAGTCAATGATGGCCACATTGGCTTGTGGTGGCATTGGTATGGTAGTGATACTTCTGATAAAGTCACCCAGTTCTTGCCTTACTTTGATGCGGCTGTCACCTGACATGGACCACAACAGACTGTACACAAGGTATTTGGTCATGTAGCGCTCCATCTGGTCTTGCTGGAAACACAATTTTTGGGTATATAGCTCAACAATTTTGTTTCTAAATAAATCTGCAACACTAAATCAAGTTTTAAATTTGCTAAACCACTAGGTCTGCTTTGATTAATCTAACTAAATAAAAGTGTTTTAAAAATGTTCCAGTGTTAACTACCAGCATAGCAAAGTCATGTGTGTGGTTGTATGTGAGAATGTTTCTGATGCCCTGGTTTAGCATAGAAAACAGTGAGGTCAAAGCTCGCAGTCTTGTAAAGTCCATGATGTGATCCAGAGACTCAGCATGCTCCAAACAGCGATTGACCAGTCCACCGAGAGAAAAGTGGGGCATCAGGATGTTTACAACATCTCTTTGAATCTTGAAAGATATAGAATCAAATCAATTAGTTTTAAAGTACATTTGAAAAGATACCCTTTAGATACATACATACATATCAACAACAAAAAAATATTACAATAAATTCTCTTATCAGAATCTTTACTAAGGAACAAATGAAATTTTCTTAATTTTAAGTAATAATTAACTTTCTTTACATTCAATTATTCTATTTTCTTTTTAAAGAAGCAGGTTAGCCATAAGGAATACTGTTTGTGTTCTAATTGCAGGATATATTCTGAAGTTGGCATATTTCTGTTAACTATGCCCTCACTGGCATAGAGGAAAGCAATTGGCAGCAGATGGTCTCTGAAATAGAAAGCTGAAGAGCGCTCACAATGCTGCAGGACACCCAACTTGGAGCCCAAAGAAAACCCTTTGTCAAAGATAGGTAAAGAAGATGAAAACATAAATAGACAATGAGTGGACAACAGCTTTGTCTGCATAAGATGTGGCAGAATATGCAGGTCATAACTGCGTTAGCATGGAAATACTGCACTCATCCTTAAAGGAACCTTGTAATCTTTTGCAAGATAAATTGTCTGCAACATTTACCTGAACTGTTGGAGAGACTTCTTCCTCCTTAGACTCAGCCGAGGTCCCTCTATTGTGACGCATGTCTTCCTCGCTCTCTTCAAGGGGAACATTCCTCAGCTGCCTCAAGTAGTTCTCAAACACCATCTCTGTGGACAGGACATCTTCACTGAACCAGACCATACCACAACGACTGACTGTAGCCAGGGTGGCATATTTCAAGTCTTGCACTTCAAACATGATGCGAACCTAAAGACAAAAAAAGAAAATAGAATATAAATACCAATAGAACAAAAAAATATTTGGTTTGTTACTGAGTGCCTAAAGGCTTTCTTTCTTAAAGAAGAAACATTTTGTTTTCAAACTGCTGTGCCTCATGTAAAATATACCAAAAGAATTACATTCCTTTCTACTTAATTTCACCAATAAATGACAAAGCCCACACTTTTTTTCATAACCTTTATTTAGTGCAAATTTTATGCTAATAGCATGCTCAGAACGCTAAGGTCCACTCTCATATGTGGACCAGTGGGGGAAGAGGGGTTATGGGAGGTCTTCCATGTTGCCCTTTAGGCACTCAGTAAACACAACTCTGAGTTGAGTGTCAAACCTCGAGACCGCTTAATAGGTAGCCAAGCCAAGGGCAACGTACTTAGCCTCTCGGCCACACATACTATTTCAGCTTATTACCAGCTCAAAGCTACATAATAATAAAAGTTGTATGTAGCTCATGGCTGACTTAAAATGTGATTATTTTTTATGTCCATCTCTCAGTGTTGAAAAGGGTATCCAAGTGAATATTTTGTTGTAATAAATAACCCTTACAAAGTTTCCACTGTGATGTTTATCGAAATAGAATAAAAGAATACAAAAAATGAAAGGTTGAATACCATTTTTTCTTCGTAATCCCTTAATTTATAAGATAATTCAAATACCTTCAAGCTCAAATTTAATTTCTTTTTTTTGCAAACTTAATTTATGGTTATGACACATTTTCTTTGTGTGAGCTTTAGCACTGAAGAATTAAGTTTAAATGATTTATTCCAAGAAGTTTGAGATATTTACATTTGGTGGTATTCCAAGGCGTTCACCATTAGGTAGAGTTAACAGTTTGTTGTCATCCAGTACAGAGTTGAGGTTCTCAACCCACTCAGGGTCCACATCACCATCAAATATGATCCACTGACGTTTACCAAGCTCCCCTCTCACATTGTCAATGATCCTGAGGATTAACAGAAGTTTTCATTCATTGGAACTGGTTTTAAAAAACGTTCAAATATTAAACACTTCTAACAACCATCAAATTCAACTGGACTTTTAAACAAACATTATAAAAGCTTACTTTCTTAAGACATGTGTAAAAAGACCGTCTGTCCATTCTCTGGTGTTAGGATCCATATTACCATACAGTGCTTCTTTAGAGATGGACTGAATAGAACAAGATGGTCAAGTGAAAAATAAGGATTGAAATAAATATATACTACATTACTTAACTTTAAAGTTGGGCAAGTTAAATATCAAGTCTCTATGAATAAACTACAAAAAAAATATAGGCTGATATATCAAGTTACTATTTTTAATGTATAACGTCAATATAAAAAAAAAAGTATGTGTTGTTAATACCATGTTACTACATAGAACAAGAAGAGGTTTGTACTACCTTAGGATCAATGACATGAGCAACTCCCTCTGTTCCTTCCAGTCTTTCCAAGGCCTTCAGCAAGACTTGCCATGCCATAGACTTGCCACTTCCACTTGGTCCAACCATCATGAGACCATGGTGGAGAAGTGTGATTTGATGAAGTTGAAGAACCTGATACAGTTACATGTTCAATTCAGAAGTGTTTTTACATTCAAACAAGCAAAATTTTTTTAAAAATCCATATCCCTTTAAAAAAAAAACAAAGCTCATCTAAGAGGAAGAAATCTGCTGTTACAACTACGTCTCTCAATAATGTAGAAGTTAGTTCTTTTATTCAATATCAATAGAAATAATTAATAACCAAAAATGAATGGACTCATTGGTTAATGTGTTAACTGATTCAATGTTTTGTTAGGTCTAATAAATAATTGTTTTAAGTATCAACTTGATGAGACAAAGCATGTGGGAGAAATAGCACTAACAATCATCTAAGGGGACAAAACCCTACAAATGTAGTAATATAATATTTGTTAACACTGAAGGATTAATTTCTGTTGTTGGTATCAAACAAAATAATTATAACCAGTAATTAATTAACTAAGTAGATTTTTTTTTTCTTGATTCATGTCTTGTCTATGCTAATGAATAGTTGTGCAGGGTTTCATCCTGACCCTAGAATGGGTGTGGGAGAACTCATGTGTACAAACTTTTAACCAGACAGACAGAATGTGATGATTTAGGCTTTGTAATTGCCATTCTATTGTAGTTGTGAATTAGACATAAGAAACTACAATTCTATTCTTGTGCTACCTTTTCCACCCACATAGAGCCCATCTCATCTCCCTCTCCATAGATCAAGTACATCTCTTCACAAACTTTCCTAATCTGGTTCCTCAAAGCTTTCATCTCAGCCGCAGTGTACTCCACACCAGGGAACACATCACTCAGTAGACTGTGCAGCAGTGGGATGTCTTCTGCTACAAGCTTGGGGACCATGGTTTCCATGACACTTTGAATCAAGATCTTTTATCAAAAAAAAAACCATTAAAAAGACAGTCTAAGAAATAATTATCTGTATTAATTACTCTCAAGAAAAAAATCTCTTGGATTTAGAATTAAAGCTTTATAATATAATGGAATATATGACATAAACAACTGCTGCTTTATTAAGGTAAAAAAAAATAAAACTAAAACTAAACCCACCTCTTGCTCGGAGACATTCTCTGCTATTGCCGTCTCATCTACAGTTTCTCCTCTTTCTATCATGCCTTGCTTGACATACTGAATTCTGTCTCTTTTGACATTACCAGCACTAACCAGCACAGATTTCAGAGCTCGGAGACCAAAGTCATAATGAGACTGTGGAGACAGCTGCTCATCACACAATCTGTAACACAGTACAACATATACAGAGGTTGTTTTATTTAAGCTATTACATTCTTCAGAAAAAGTATTTTTAAGCAAAATTAACTATGTTCATAGGACTTTATTTAAAGTATTTATTTACAGTTTTTTTTAAAATAGTATTTTTAAACTATGTTCATAGGTTTTAATTTGAAGTATTTATAAGCATCTTTTAGATAATTAATTTAATATTAAAGATTATTATTCAATACGTATTAGACCTACTTGAAAAATGGAACAATTTTGCTGGCCAGTTTTTCTGCTTGTCTGAAACCCTGTGAGTACAACATAACCTGAGCAATCAGCTGCCTGTCAGGCGTGGTCATTGCAAGGGAACGGAACAGTTTCTTGAGATTATCCGGCAAGTTGGAACGCCCAGCGTAACCAGGATTCATGGTGATGAAAACTGCCATGTCTGGGTTGACTCTAACTTGCTTGCCAATCAGCTCTACTTGAATGGGTCCACTTGCTATAAGGAGATGAAAGTCACAATTGAATAGGTGGTTCACAAAACATTGCTTAGAAAGAAAATATGCAAGCCAAAATGTTTAGAAAGTATTATTTTTTAAATATTTTCTTACTTTTTTCCTTCTTATCTGGACTTGCCAACTCCTTCAAAGCTTCCTGAATAGTTTGAATCTGCTGAGAAACAGCAGACAACATACGCTCCTCCAATCTGTTGAACTCATCAAAGCAGCCCCAGGCACCCACTTGGCACAAACCAACAAAAATACGACCCATAGCCTGTAGAATACAATCAATTAGAGATAAATTTAAAAAAAAAAAAAAATTCATTTAGAACTTTTCAAGAAACGTTAACATGATCCCAAAATTGGAATTTATGTTGAAAATCTAGACATATAAGAGAAGATCATTCCCATTCATGTGTCAACAAAAACATCACTTACCTGGAAATCAAAAGTTTCATCACAGTTGAAAACAAGAACAAATCTTCCAAGCTGGTTACCAAGAGCTTTCACTGATTCTGTTTTGCCTGTACCAGCAGGACCTAGATACAATCGAAGAGGATAATGTTATTAAGGAATGTCAACACACAATTTGTTAGGTTTACAATACCAAGACAGAGACCAAGACAGAGACCAAGACAGAGACCAAGACAGAGACCAAGACAGAGACCAAGACAGAGACCAAGACAGAGACCAAGACTACAAAAGTCATTAAAAAAAAATACCAAATGGAGATCCTCCAAGTCTGGCCTCCAGGGCTTGTGTCATTGTCAGGTAGCAACGGTCAGTCAGTGGAGTCTGGACAAGTTTGTCTTGAACGCCCAGATATTCAAAGCCATAATTGAACTTGGCATTGGCCATCTGTGAAGAATTATGTCCAGTCAAAGCAAAAACAATCACATTACAACTTGAACTTGATACATTTAGGTCATTTTAACAGTGGATTATATTGTTTGTCATAGTTCTACAAATAAAATGGGACAATGCTTTGTGCCTTTATAAAAGTTGACAATACTTTAACACTGACCTGTATAGAGAGTTGTTGAAGTACATCAGTATTTTTGGGGTCAAAATAGAACCTCATCTGTGCCAGCCAATCAAAGGACTTGGGATTGTTGACTTTGTTTTTGATCATGGTTCTGGTCACATCACGTTGGTGGACAAGCTCAGTGATCTAACAGTAGCATACAACAATGATCAGTCAGTTATTTACCTTGAGGCAAGACGTAAGTACAAACTCATGCTCCAAGGCTATCAAAAGAGTAATTCTAATTATTACCAGGCTTTCCAGTTTCTTGCGTCTGACTGGAGGCTGCTCGTAGAGAACAGAGTCTGCCAAGACATTCAACGTGGACTCTACAGTGCCCAACACTTCAACAACGGCAGCAATGTCTCCTCCTTTACTAGCGGCTGTTTGTAAGGCTTGCTCTACACTCTCAGACCAGGAAATCTGAGCAGCTAACACCACTAGCTGGGCCTAGGAGACATACATGTGCTATATTAGTACATGCAAACAGTCAAATTCAATTCAAACAGCAAATCTTTGTTGAACAAGAATAAATACTTTGAGAAATATGATGCACATCTCTTTTTCCTCATGTGACATTTTAAAAATAATTTACCGTAATACAAAAAGCCTCCAAACAACTCATTGCATTGATGAAATGATGTCTACCTGATATTTGTCCACCCAATCCAAGATGTCTACCTGATATTTGTCCACCCAATCCAAGATGTCTACCTGATATTTGTCCACCCAATCCAAGTATTTGGAGGGTTCCACTTTTCCTCCTTTAAAGGCAGCCATGTCTTGGACAGCAGAGGCAAGAAGTTTGGCCAATGTAACTCTCATCTCCTTCTCAACCAATGTCAGCCATTCATTGATCTTGGGGTGAGCTGCTATGGAAACTGGGGTAGCAAATATAACCTTGGAAGAGCAAACAAAATTACATTGTTAAAAAGCTAAATTCAATTTGTTACAGTAAATTTTTGAAAGGCTGTGAAAGTAAAAAAAAATAATTTTATTTGTCACTTCTAACGTAAAATGTTTTGCTTAAAAGCTGCACTGATTGAAATAAAATAGCAACCTCGTTAATGATGTAATAACCATTTTTTGTTACTCTAATTGAATTGATGAATGAAACTTAAGTCCAGATTGTTTAACCACTGTTTTAGAATCTTAAGAAATTGAGTCCAAAGTTGATTGCACCTCTTCTCCTTCTTTGGAAGTCAGACCAACAACATGAGACTCATCATCATTCAGTATGATAGAGGCAACCCCAGCAAACATTTTTTTGAAGTGTTTCTGAAGACGTGGGATGTTCTTGCTGTTGCCAATAATTTCAAGTAGATCTTCATCACCAACAAAGTAGAATCTACAAATTTAAAAAAAAAAAAGATAACTGAATAATATTTGGAATTCAATGAAAAGAAAATTCTGACCAACAAAGTTGATTGAACAGACACCAGCAACAACAAATCCATTTGGTTATATATCCTGGCAAATGTTATCTAATAAGATTTACAATGAATACATTCACATAAGGGTAAGCAATTTAAATATATATAATAAAATATTTTCAAAAGTTATGTAATAAATAGTAATAGCAGCACACATTGTTAAGTCCCAAGCAAGTTGTTTTTTAATTAACCAGATGTGTTAGCAAGTTAAATTCCATTCTAGATACCTTGGGAAAGAAACATTCTAGATACCTTGGGAAAGAAACATTCTAGATACCCTGGGAAAGAAACATTCTAGATACCTTGGGAAAGAAACATTCTAGATACCTTGGGAAAGAAGCTCTTTCTCTCTCCAGATATTCTCCCAGTGCTTTTTGTATTTTGCTGAGTAGATCAGCCAATCTTTCCAGTTGTCTCTGCACATTGGGGATGTTGAGTACATCCATGACAAGAGGAGACTTGGCCACTTTCTTCATCAGACCCAAAAACTCTGTGCTCACTCTGAAATAGCAACAAAGAAATCAGTGCCAAAAAAATGAAAATGTAAAAAACTGTACAGGGTACACAACAAAAAGATGTCACCTTACCCCTGGAAACGTGATGTTTCCACCTGAAGTAGATGCTTGATGTCAGCACTGCCAGTAAAAATGCCCTCCAGGTACACCCATCTTCTCTGAACATCAATCCAGACATCAAAGAGAGCATTGATACGGTTCAGTTTGTCTTCCCAGGCCAGAGCATCCTCTTCAAATTGCTGGGGAAATATGAGATCACTTTCATGTAGCAAAACATTAAATACTTCAACAAAATAGCATTTTGTTAAAAATAAAAATAATGAAAAGGTTTTTAAAAAATGCTCAGTATAAGTGATACTTTATACATATTACAAGCTATTCTGAAAAATCAATGAATAATGTTTCATATTTATAGGACTATGATTATGTCCTTAAAAGCTGCATACTTTATAGAGAAGCATGAATAATATACTGGCCTTAGAACACCTCATTAAAAGACAAATTGTATGGAGAGCTGGAAAACACTGCACAGTTCAATGCCAATTTAGGACTGGTTATCTGAACCCTCCAACTTTATTATGCGAGTTCAGAAGAATGATACATTGACTAGTATAAAACTTGTACCTGGATACAAATGAGAAGAGTTTGATGTTAAACTGACCTTGTAGTAGGGTGAGAGTTTCATGGCAGTGACACTGTTGATGTGTTCTTTCACCTTGGTGAACAGGTCATCCCAGCCTCTGATCAGACGACATTTGTTTTGGTAGTTGATCATGTCCAGCTCATAGCTGCGCCACACTTCACTCACCTACAGTTAGGGAAATATTTATTTTCTTCAATACATCTGCATACGTGAAAATATTATTTTTAAAAGGCTTCAACTTTAACTGGACTTTTTAAAAGTAAACAAATATTTCAAACATTTCATTTGCTAATATTAATTTCAGAAGAGTTTTAATTTTATAATTAAAATAATGATGTGTCAAGCATTACTATTTTTCATTATCTTAATATTGGCTGACCTGTTTCAAGAACTCTTCTAAGGCCATTTCTCCCTGAGCCACACTGATGACATCCCTGATGACCACTTCATGTCTCCCAAAGTCAATGTCCCAAATGTGTCCCAGTGTGAGTTCTGAGAGAACCCAGTTCACATTCAACCTCTTCATCAGCTGTTTCCAGTGACGTTCTTTCAGGGCTTCAGATTTCAGCTCCACTATCAGGACATTCACCTGGGGCATTACAGTCAAAGAGTTAGGCAACAGCCAATGTGATAACTGTAATGACATACTTGAATGAATAGCATGTAGTGGGGCTTACCTTGGCATACTGTTGTAGTTGCCTCTTTACATACTCAAAAGAAGAGTAAGCTCTTAGTCTAGCTGGGAGATCTTTCAAAACATTCAATAATCCATCAATAGACTGACGAAGCTAGAAAGAAGAAAAAAATTACTTGTTTAATTAATGTTTGTTTTTTTCAACAAGAAAAAAAAATAACACAAGTTTTTGTTTAATTATTTTCATTATAAAAACATGACTTTTTTTTTTTAAATGAATATTTACTTTTCTGGGTGCAACAGATAGCCATGGTTTTTCTTTGAGTTCATCAATTTGTTCCCAAATCTTGGCCAGTTCCTGCCAAACTCCTTTCAGATCTTGGAGCTCTTCAAGGCCAACCTGCATGCGCTCATGGCTTGGACTCACATGACCTATACAAACACAGAGGTGAAATGATCATATAATTTATTCTAAGAGCTACCCTTAAAATATTTAAAAGCTATACAACTCACCAGGTTCAGCAAGTTCCAGGGCTTCTTTAGCCTTAGCCACATTTTCTCTTTCTTCTTTCAGTCTTGCAAATTTGCCTTCAAATATTGTCAGAGCTTTTAGGGCTTGATCAGGTCTCATCTCACCCTGAAATTTGTTAAATAGCAAATATGTCATGCACTATTTCAATATCCTGTACTTTCATTAACAATGTCAAGCATTCTAATATTTTAATTGTCATATACTTTGTAAAAAAAAAAATGCCAAGTAATTTAGCAAATATGTCAATAATAGAAATGAACTATTTCAAGCTTTATGTGTAAAATACAATTGTTTTTTAAAAAGATGAATATAATATTGGTATTAGTGTAAGTGCATATTGCTTGAGTGAAACTACAAAAACAAAAATTAGAAAGTCACTCACAGCCACAGGTTTTTCTTTCTCCCATTCCTGCAGTAGACCTCCAGTTTTGTTTTCAATCAGTGCATCCTCTGAAGCAATTTTCATCTGCAAGCTAGCCACTCTGGTTTGAATGGACGAATCTTTTCTCTTCATAATGTCTGAGAAGGCGCCCCATTCTCCTTCAATGTTGTCAATATACAACCAGGAAGTTGGGAACTGAAACCTTTGACGCTCAAGTATGCGCTGGCCTTCTTTGTAAGTCTGTCATTAAATTCAGATATAGATATATGTGCCTCCTCATGATGACCAATACTTTTTTTTTCAACTAGAAAAGTGATACACGCTATGAATGAAGTGCAGCGCGCCACTTACCTCCACTTGCTTCTCCCAGGATTTGACTTTACGTTTCAGAGCTTGCACATGTGTAATCAGACCAACAGCTTCAGACGTGTTGGCAGTGTCAATAGATTGAGATTCCAGATCAGTTCTTGACTACAAGAAATACAATTACACATATCTGTTAAATCTGCACTAAATTTAACATTCACTTGCAACAACTGCACACAATTCTATTTCAGTATTTGTGACATTATTACAAACATATTATCCAGAAAACTTACTTTAGACACTTGAGCGTGGAACTCCGTCATCTCATTGCCCAGTAAAGATCCAAATTTGCTCAAGACTTCTTTGTGCCATGAATCATACTTCAGGGAAACTTTAGATTGTACCTTTCAAATTAAAAAGGCAACAAGTTCTTCACATGGCATTGCCAAAACAATTATACAAATTTTGATAATAATAATAGTAATAATATCTTTATTATCCTGGCACAAATTAGTTTTACAACACATAATCAAACATTACAATGATGCCAATAAAATGTACATTCATAACACTTTTTGCTTGTCAGCTTTACATCAGATAGATGGTTTTTATACAATAATGGACCTCATTCACCAATCGTAAGCAAAAAACATTTAGCCACGTGGTTCTCTATCTCTTCTATACAAATTACGTAATACACACAGGCTGTCACGTGACTTTTTTTTTCATTGTTTTATCAATATTATCACGTGGCTAAATGTTGTTTGTTTAAGATTGGTGAATGAGGTCCATTGAAGTGCTAAGGGAACAAAGAGATCCAAAAACAACTCTTTTTGTTTCTTTTCAGATACTGACCTTTCCAAACTGGACAATAAGTGGACCTATCTCTTTCTGAGTTTCTGAGGTATCAAAGGTTTTGCGGGAAGCTCTGGTTACAGAGAAGATGATTGTTTTAATACACAATAACCAGTGAAAGCAAATAAAAAATGCACACATAAGAGAAATACATTTTAATTAAACTAAATAATGTTTATCCTAAACTTACTTTATGTCTTCTAGTGCTTTCATCCAGCGCACCAAATTGTTGCCAAGCCTAGAATACAGAACATCAGGGTTCAAATCCCAAAGAGATTGATAACGAAGCCAAACCTGGATGGTAGAGAAAACAAAAAAGTCATCACTAAAAGCCTTACAAAAAAACATTCAACCAAGCAATGTGTTATGAAATATTTCTTACATTGACATATTTTCTGAAAAGCAATGTGTTATGAAATATTTCTTACATTGACATATTTTCTGAAAAGCAATGTGTTATGAAATATTTCTTACATTGACATATTTTCTGAAAAGCAGTATGTCATGGAATATTTCTTACATTGACATATTTTCTGAAAAGCAGTATGTAATGGAATATTTCTTACATTGACATATTTTCTGAAAAGCAGTATGTAATGGAATATTTCTTACATTGACATATTTTCTGAATTCTTCAACAGTTTTTTGAATGGCAGAATAAGCATCTTCAAGCACAATTGGTCCTTCTGGCAACTTGGTCAACACATTGCGATAGCTGCTGTCAGCTTCAGACTCTGCCTGCAGGCCAACCTGAATGATCAAATACACAAACAAAGGAGCTCTTAAATGCCTTTAAAAACTTAAGCAATGGTATTTCACACACACCTTAAAGTATTAATAAACATTCCTGACAAAGACACTTGAAACTGATACCTGGAGTGACAAAGACACGCGGAACTTACCTGATACCTGGAGTGCTGTATTCTAGGCAAACTTGTGACAACAGCCTCCCAAGCAAAAAGTTCTTGTAAGATGTTAAACTGGGCATCTTCTATTGGAGGACTGACATACATCAGTTGATTTGTGATCCTCAGCTCATGGACAAGACTCTGAAAGGAAAGGGAATCTTAAATCATTAGTCATATTAAATTCAGTATTATCATTTTTAAATCACTGAAAATCATTAAAGTTGTTTCAAGACTAAAATCAACTTTTGGTAAAATAGAGATCATTTTAAATGTTTTTTTTTTAAATAATCCAACCTGGAAATCTTTTAAAAAAATGTATTCAATTTGATTTTGGGACTAGGTCTTTGTTCATTCTACATTGCATAACTCTTGCCGAGTCAGTGCTAAAGACTTCTTTAAAAAGAGACTAACTCTGGCAGCCTCTTTCAAAACAGACTGAACACTTGCTAAATTCATGCAATAGAGTCAACAGATTTACTATTCATCTCCATCAGTGAGAATATTTGGTAAACACTTTTTTTTTAAAAGAAGTATAAAATTATAAAGAAAATACAACTATATAATTATATGCTGGGCCTTTAAGACTAAGACTAAGACTGCTTTATTGATCCTTACGGAAATTTGTTGTGATTACAAGAACTTGTTTCTCATATAAAGACAACACAACAGAAAAATACACATAAATACAACAGACAACATAAAGAGTTTATTCAGCGACTACACACAGGTATCTTGATGCATTTCATGTTCCCTGATCAATGAGTGGTGGTGATAGAGTCTGACCGAGTGAGGTACGAGGTACTAAAGGATCTAAAAGCTGGTAACTTTTTGTGTTTTTATAATTAAACAATTATATTATCAAAAACAAAAAAACAACAGATATCATCTCCACTGTTGTTCAAGTAAAGAATACTAAAAATAAAATGTAAAATAAGACAAGCTGTTTTCAGTTTGTGAAGAATTTCATAACTGAAAATATAGTACATCTAGATTTTAGGACAAATTTTCTTTACTAATAAAAAACGAAAATGTCCATCTCAAACTACTTCCTTTCTCAACACACTTCTAAAATACTATCTAAAAAACAAACGAGGTCCCTCATAAATTACAACTTGAACTCGTCATGAATAGAAATTCTTACCTTGATCTTTGGTTCACCTCCAGGTTTGTGTGATGGCTGTTTGGGCTCATCATCAGTGTCCATTGAATGGTCAATATTGTTTTCCCTCTTACCCAGCAGGGCCAGTGTCCAGGCTTTCAGACCAGCTTCTAAACGACCTGCCAGTTTTTTCTCCACCTATTAATCAGAATAAATCAAAATGGATGAAAACACAAACACTTTTCCAAATGATTTTTTTTTAAATAACTGCGCTAGAAATTCACCTACCTCCTCATCTAAATGCGCTACCCACAATGCCAAGTTGGAGTAGGAGCGGAGACTAAGATTGTCCACAACTTTCTGAATCCTCGTTAGAATTTCTCTGAATGTTGCAGCATTGTAGCCACAGGTTTCTAAGGCATGGACTTCCACATCAATCTCTTCCTCCATGGCCAATAACTCATCCACCTAGCACACGGACAGAATAAAAGGAAATTGAAATAGACAAATTAACAGAAGGTAAGAAGAATCTACAGCGATATATAGAAAAAATTCTGAACAGGATGACCTACTTTCTCCTGGAAGTTAATGATACTGTCAGCCAGTTTCTGAACATAAGGATCTAATTTGTAAGACTCCCACTGAAGTGTGCACCCATCTGCTATCAAGTTCTGAAGCTCTTTTCTCAGGCCAGCTACAAGCAGTTTCAGAGATTCTTTTCCTTCAATCTGGAATTTCAAAGTAAAACATTATAAGACAAAAAAATTATTGGAGACTGAAAAATTATGATCTTATCAGTTTAAGAATGGATAGTGCTCAATAACCTTTTTCAGAGTTTTGTCATAAGACTGTACACTCTCCATAAGAGAAATAGCAAATGGATATAACTGGTTAGCTTGGTGAGCTTTATTGACATTAGCAAGAGGAACTCTGAATCCCAGCCATCTCAGATTGCGAACCTGAAAGAAAGAACAATGACCATAAAATGTATTGTGATATTATTTTTTAATACTTGCATATTATTCAAACATACACATACCTAATATAATGAATTAGCCTAAAGCCACATCTCTGAATACTGTACCTCTTTGGAAAGCTGAATGATCTCTCTCTGGAAGTTGACACCAAGCTTCAGAATGTTACCTTTGTTTGGCACTCTGATACTGGTGATGGTGTAGATTTTACCCACAACTGTTAGTTGTTTGTTCTGGACCTAAAACACAAAAAAGTAAAGTTTAATTTACAAATACAACAAAACAAAAGGCATGTCTCTTAAAAATAGTGTTCTTTGCCAATGCTGACCTTGCGTGTCCAGTCATCAAAGAGTTCTTGTGTGTTAAGCTTCAATTTGAAACTGTCTCCATCTGCCTTCAGCTTCTGGCCATCCACATGGTTCTCCCAGCCTTTTCCCAAGACATCCTCCACACGACGCATGTAGGCATTGAGCTGACGTTCAATCTACCAAACAATCAAATTTTAGCATATCATGTTGCTTTAAATAATAGGATAATAAAAGCATTGGTTACCATTAAGAATGTGAAACATGCACATTTTTTTATGTTAGGTTGTATATTTGAATACAATTTCAAACTGATTGAGCTTGGTATCAAATAATAAAAAGGTTGATTTTTTTTATATTGATTCTTGTTTTGTAAGGTAAAAGAAATAATTGTGCATAATTTCAGCTTGATATGAGATTGAGTGTGGGAGAAATAACGTGTACAAACTTTTTACCATTCAGACAGAAAGAGTGAGCTGATAAGAGGTTTGTAAAAAGTACATCATATTACCTGCCTAGCCCAAATAATGGAGCCTGAAACTGGAGGGAAATCTCTAACCCTACTCATATGGCAGGCTTGATTATGTGCGTACTGGACCTAAAGGAATACAAATATGACACTCTGTGAAAAACACTTTAAAGTTAAGTGAATATATGGTTCAAGTTAAGAAGCAGTTAAGTACCTTGAATTTCTCGTGAAGTGATTCAATGTCATCCTTCACCCTCTGTATGAGCTGCGTCTGGTACTCTCTGATGGCACCACGAATGTGTGGTCGGACAAAAAGTGCATTGAAGCGTGAGAAGATGCGAAACATCTCATTGGCATTTCTGGCTGTTCCCAACTGGTCCCTGAGCCTAGCTGTGATCCTTGTTTCAACTCTGTCTATTCTCTCTTCATACCTAGTAAGCAGGTCAAGACACAGATTTTCAAAAATCTTCTTGGCTAAGATGACTAATATAAGTTAAATTGTTTGACAAAATACACATTCAATTCCTCTTACCTTTTAACTGCAGCTTCCCAGGAGTCAGCTCCTTCTTTAGAAACATCTAGAACATCTATTTCTTTCACATTTTCATATGCCAAGTTGACTTCCTACAGGGCATAAAAAAAACACAATATAATTAAAAATGCTCTAAAAACATTTTGTTTAATGTACTCTAATGAGAAGAACACAAAACTAAATGTAAATTATCACATCAGTTGAATCACCTCAATGGCATTAGCATCAGCAGCTTCATCTGTAACAGGCTTGTCTTTGGATTCATTCTCTTCATTACCCGGAGAAGAGCCTCTCTTGACAGTCACTGGGCGCAGAACACGAATAATGACCTGGCGCAACTGTTCATGCTGTCTGCGGAATCTGAAATAAAAAGGGTGTATGAGCCAGGTGAAGTGAGTTCACTTATCGCTACATAAAAGGACGGCGAATTGAAGAACTTTTGTCTTCTTAACAGATATCAGTTCACTTATCGCTATATAAAAGGACGGCAAATTGAAGAACTTATGTCTTCTTAACAGATATCAGTCACTATTAGCCATTATCAGTTATTATCATCAGTCATTATCAGCCATTAACAGTCATTAGACTTGGACTTAAAAACCACTTCTAACAAAAGCCTTCAATTGACAGGTAACAATCTAGAACATGGCACCAAAGCAAGCAACCATAAACTTGTAATTTAAATTTACTAATATAAAAACAATTATTTTTACTTGTAAAAATTTTATCTAACCGTACTTTCTCATGTGGTCAATTCTAGCTTGAAGTCTCTTGTGGGCTGGATTAACTCTCCAAGCCATACGCAAGTGCTCTTCTCTTTTTTTCTTCAGAAGGTCTCTCAACATTCCTTGCAGTTTGTCAAACTCATCATCCCAGGTTGAGAAGACATCAAAACATGCAGACATCACCTAAAATTTGAACAGAATTGCAATTAAGACTTCATACAACTAAACAATTCAACTTAGATTTATTTAAAACTATACAGGTACGAAACTCACTTTCTCAAAATCATCAAATGGGATGTGCATCAGGCGACGAGTCCCTAGTATCTGAAAACCAGAACATTTTTTGTATTAATTTTAGGATCTAAACAAAAAAAAATTGTGTGAAATAATTTTGTGTCAACTGAATAATAATATTTGAGCCTTTAGCCACAAGTATCTTGTTTTTGTACATTAGTTTAAACTAAGAGAATCCTACTTTCAACATCTGTGTGCTAAGATCTCTGGATATGGCCTCCACTAGTCTCAAGCCTCGTTGGATGGGATATTTGGTGGAGCGTATCTTGCGCAGGTGAAGGAAAATGCCTTGAACTGCTACTTTGATCCTGTCTAGTTCAGTTGCAGAGAGAAGGTCATTGATAGGAAAGTCCTTCATGAGCTGGTTGTAGTCATTGACTGTAGCCATTGCTTGCTTCAGCCCTGAATTAAGATTTGTTTTTAACCATTAAAACATTGACTGTTACACACTATCATGGCACTCTGTTTAATAACAATATAATTGTTGTTGTTTGTTTTTTACTTTTTTGTTTCTTTAGAAATTAAAGCACTTTTTATTAAGACTAAGACTGCTTAATTGATCCATATGGAAATATGTTGTGATTACAAAGACTCTTTTCTCAAAATAAAAGCAACAAAAACAAATACTTTCACAAAAACAGATGCTTTATACAGCACATCCTTCATGCTTATAGCACGCTTAGTGTGCTCGGTCCAAGTTTTTCTGTGGACCAGTGGCGGGAGGGGGTATCTTGGAGAGGTTGCTGCCTTAAGATGCTCAGCAAATATAACTCTGTTGAAGTCAAGATTCAAACTTGAGCCCCCTTTTTAGATGGTCAGGCCATAGCCAAGTGGCTTTGGTCTCTCAGGGACACATTCCACACAAAAAATTCTAGTAAACCCCATGAATCTTCTTTGGACTGTTCTATGTCTTTGAATAATTAACAGTAGAATGTATAGAATTTGAACATTTCTTGAATTACAATTGTTAAAAGAAAATCTAAAAATGTTATCAAGTGATACACACATTTTCCCAAACATCATTTGAAAAAAACTGCCCAGGTTATCTTTTGTATGTTAACGCCTACCCTATGCCCAGAATTGATGAACTAGCAGAAAAGATTTCCCAGTACTCTGTATATAGCACTTTAGACCTGAAAAGTGCATACCATCAGATTCCTATAAAAGAAGAGGAAAGGCCGTTCACAGCCTTCGAAGCATGTGGGAAACTGTATCACTTCCGTCAGATTCCGTTTGGCGTTACAAATGGAGTCGCCTGTTTTCAGCATATGATTGACAAAATCATCGAAGACGAATGACTCACTGACACTTTTGCTTATGTGGACAATGTGACCATCTGCGATATGGACTCTGAATCACACGACCGAAACTTACAACGATTTCTTGATAGTGCTCAAAAGTATGGAATCACTTTTAATGAAACAAAAAGTGAAATTAGCACTGCTAAAGTGAGACTGTTAGGATACGAGATTTCCAGAGGACAACTTAAGCCGGATCCTGAGAGATTTCGCACTCTAAGGGAATTACCCGTACCAGTGAACATGCGTGAACAGACACGAGTAGTGGGTCTTCAGGCTTACTACTCACAGTGGATACCTAACTTTTCAACAAAAATTAGACTGTTAACAAGAAATCAACAATTTCCTATCTCTGAAGAAGTCAAAAGAGAATTCGAAAGTTTGAAAAATGAGCTTGAAAAAGCCGCCGTATATACTATTGATCCGAATCGCCCTTTAACCGTTGAGACGGATGCTTCTGATATAGCCATTACAGCTACCCTAAACCAAGATGGCCGGCCCGTTGCTTTCTTCTTTCGCTCATTAACAAAAAGTGAAAGAAAACATTCTTCAGTTGAGAAAGAAGCATATGCCATTGTTGAGTCGTTGAGGAAATGGAAACATTTATTAGTTGGTTAAGTGTTCACACTTGTTACGGATCAGCGATCTGTCTCTTTCATGTATAACAGGTCAAACAAAGGAAAAATTAAAAATGAAAAAATTCAGAGGTGGAAACTAGAACTCTCGTGTTTCCACTATGACGTCATCTATCGCCCTGGCAAGCAGAACACTGTAGCTGATACATTTACCAGAAACTATCTATCTGCTATCACTCGCAAAAACCTTAAATTGCTGCATACTAGTCTTTGTCACCCGGGTGTTACTCGACTATTGCACTACGTAAGGACTAAAAATCTTCCATTTTCCTGTGATGACGTCAGAACTGTGATAGAACAATGTCAAACTTGTGCAGAACTAAAGCCCTGTTTTTTTCGATAGCCAGACCGTCCGAAACTCAAGCAGATGAAACCACACATACATAGAATCTTAGAGTAAGGAGAACTAGGCCCAACTACAAAGTGTAAAAGCTCATCAGCTTACTAGAACTATTATTTTGTTTATTCTACTACTTTTATTCGGCTTTGTTGACTTTAAAGTGATATTTGATCTATTATGATATATTTTAATAAGCTATTTGATTTACCATGTTATATCAACATGTTACATAATTTCATGCTATTCTACATTGTTTGTTTACTTGAATCTCGATTATTATTCTACACTTACTTAATTCTTTTATTGTTTATAATACTAGTTAGCATAATTTGAACCGGGGGTGAATGTTATGAAAATTGTATTCTGTATCGGTTATCGTTCTTATGTTTACATGTGCTTGTAACTCATCCGAGAGAATGTGTTCACGAAATGTGTGTTGTGTAGTCATTCAGTGTATTAAAGCCATACTATACAGGCATGGTTTTCGACTCTCTTATCTTTATGTTCATAAACTATGTACAACAATCTCTTTGCTGTATGTAAAGACAATGAAATTACCTGTATCAGAGTCAAAACTAACTGTGGCATGAAAACGTTTGCCATGTTTCAATATATCCAGGGTAAGGACAATTTCAATGCTTTCTCTTTTTTCTTGAATGCGTAGCAGAGCCCGTTCAAGGTTTAACCAGAAGCTAATCTCTTGAAGGGCTGTACCAGAAGATGGGTCTCTGTCTAGCTTTGTCACCTACACAGCAAAAAAGTTGACTTTAAATTATCTTCTGGACAATTAAGCTGAAGTTCTTGATTTATAATTGTACATAATAGATTGGAGTTTTAAACAAAATAATTAAAAAAAACAAGATAATGTGCACCAACAGCTATAGGACTTAACTTTATATTAGTATCTACACATTCATAAAATTATTGCACAACACAATTAAAAAACAAGATCATGTTGACCCACACCTATGATTTAAATACATTGCTAAGACCATTGGAGTTTTTAACACAACAGTTATGGGCAACAACAGAGAAGGAACTTTTATTTTGGTATATATACATTCATACAAACAATTTTCAAGCCAATTCTTAGATCCCAAAACATATACAATAATTTGGACATAATATTTATTTCTAGTCTTTTAATTTAATGTCTTTACTAGTGTAGTTCAACTTAATCTTAAATTATTTTATTTTTATTTTGGCCTGTCTGAATTAGTTTTCCTGATAATTATGATTTGCATTGTTAATAAAAAATAAATAAATAAAGCTCTGTAGCAGCTGTTACATTCTTAGCAAGCAGAAAGCAATGACTCATTCAGAATCAATAGTGACATAATACTGAATGTAGAAAGTTTTCACTTTCAAAATACATAGACCACTATTTTTGTAGAAGTAAACATGTCATCCATGATCATTTTTTTTTTTTGTAATAGTAAATATCTTGAATTTGATAAGTAAATAAAACGAATTCACCAGTTGTTCAACTTATAGAGCAAATAAACCATGACAAAGACTTACTTTTTGAATCTCCCTAATCCACCTATTAACACCACTTTGCAAAACATTCAGGAACTGGGCATCGTCTACTTTATCTCCAAACTCTTCAACCTAACATTCAAATAATCAGATATTTAGTATGTACCAACATTGGCATTGTTTCAGTTGTTCTTATTATTGAAACAGAAAAAAGATAATGAAATAATTATAAGCAAACAGTAATATACTTAACAATAGTATACACACACAAAAAAACTTAGCTGAAATTTATTATTTCTATTACTTAATCGTATCTACTATTACTCTTTAGTCATTTTTGGTTTGTTCTTGGCATTGAAGTGTAATATGGGGAAAGCTATAGAAAATCTTTCAACTAAGAACAGAACACACATCTTTAAATTTTCACCTGTACAGAATAAACCCAACACACCTACCCCTCTGGCCACTGCACACCCAGCCTTACAAAAATGTCACTCATACCCATTTTAATGACCCAATTTACCTTAGGCCCTATTACCAAACCAACCCAGCATAACCAACACTCTTTATGGCAGTGTAGAACAGATGAAAAAAAGAGCATGCTATTTTTCCTTGCACACACTGCTTAGAACTTATAGCACAGCAGCAAAAAGATGGCTAGAAGAAGAAGAATTTTGGTTTTCCTTGCAAGTAGACGATCCCTGGCTGATCTATAACTTATTTTTATAGAGCTCAAATTAAACACCATTATAAACACCATTATAAGTTGTTGTTTTTTCCCTCTAAATATATAAGCCAATTATTTTCACCAATTGATGGTGTTTTTGTCAGTGTCAAAAACAAAATGACAAACTATTTTTGCCAAGTGGTGATGTTTTCATCAGTGTCAGATATTTCTACTCACTTTAGGCTTCCTATTTTCTTCAGCACATTTCTTAATGACACTGAGCACCAAGGGATTGACTGGCAGGGTAATTTCTGGAATATCTATGTTCTGCTGTAGATGAAGAAGACCCATTTCTAGTTCTGCAATTTTCTTTTCCACTGTAGGAGCCATTTTGTCACCATCTCTGGAGTAGGAGTATAGATGTTGAGCATTTTTTGTGAAATAAAGACATTTTAAATGTAGAATTCTGTGTCCATACTAGATATATATCAAACAAACCTCTCTGCTTTGCCAGTTTCTTTGATGTAAGATTTGAAATATGGACCAACAGAATTGCTGATATAAGCATGAAGTGTCTCATATGGGGATCCTTCACTGTAGTTCATAACACGCAATTGGGATGCAATGCCTTTGTCTCCGTCTAACTGGGGTCCTCTTTTGATGAAGACAACACTAAAAAAAACAAAAGTTACACATTTGTATATTTATCAGTTTGCAATTATGATTGGTAATTTAGACAAAATTACTGAAATCAATAAATATTGCACATCCCAAGCTGTCATATTAGAGTTAATTTACCTAGCCATCTTTGAACTTCCAAAATGAACATCATTTGAAATGCTATATGGAGTATCTCCTTCTCCATCACCTGATTCCTCTGATTCATCTAGAAATATAGCATTTAATATAGTATTTAATAATACTACGAAATTCAATAAGAAATAAATTGTAATCTTTATATGTGACAATTATTTAATGCTAAGTCTAAGATGATATTAATTTATCTTGCAAAGTTGTATTTTATATAGATCTAGATTTAAAAGCTAATATATTGGTTGTAATGGCTGCCTGGTCGTGCGGTTTGCTCGCTGGACTGTCGTTCGGATCTATCGATGGTCGAGGGTTCAAATCCTGCCCGCTCCCATCCCCCATCGTCCTGCGGGAGGTTTGGACTAGGCAGTAAACTATCTTCAACTCTGAAGGAACATCCGAAACATGTAAAACATTTTAATATAGATATATTTCTAGAGATTGAATGTTAATACCATGAATGTACTTTTTAAAATGTTTAAATATCTAGAAAAAAAATAATTAATTTAGAATAAATATATATATATTATAATTATAACCTACATTATATATAATTATTATAAGTATATTTTATATATAGACCTAATCACCTATATTATTTAGATCTATAACAATAATATAGACATGACATAGACTTAGTCGTCATTAGTCAAACACTATGACTACGATACACCATAGACCGTCCGCAGTGATCTAGATTAATCTAAACCTAAACTAAATTTCACCTTTGACTGATGGTCTTTGGACAATTAATGATGGTGTTTGTGGATCGCTCACGAATTTTTGAATGGCCTCTAAATTTTGTTTGTCCGTGACAGCTATCTGTAAAGCTTTCAGATCTGGATCATCGTCATCAAGAAGTACAGGAATAACTCTTCTTAAGTAATTGAGAAAGACAGGTACTTCCAGTGCTTGCACAGCAACAGGAGGTGCCTGCGTGGTACTCGGTACCTCTCCCTCAGTCGAGTCAGCCATTTCGGCTACTCGTCACGGCTTTGAATTTGTTTTTCAGAAATCCAGCTGCAGCTAAAAGTATTTCAGTTCACCACTTAAATATGAGACCGACATAAATCGAAATCAATAAATTAAGGTGGAGGCCGGAAAAGGTAGAACTGAGTAGATCATCCGGGCTTTCACGAATGAGCTCATTTTTTTTTTGCCATTCTTTTTTTGTTAATAACCTCCCTTTGATCAAATACAACATAGAACAAACGAATATTCCTATAGATATATAGATATATACAATTTTTGGGCTATTCGCGTCTGACACATATTAAATAATTTTTACGTTCAGCAAAATAGCCCACTGACCAGGGGTTCTCAGCCTGTGGATCGCAACCCTTAAGGGATCGAATTAACAGACCATCGGAAAAAAAAAAGAATTTTTTGTCTAAAAAACTTGTCATTGTTCAAAACTTTTCATGGGTAGTTACTATTTTTTCTACTAGTCGACCCACGGCGTAGCATACGCCGATATTTTGCAGGGCCGGCCTTAAGCCAATGCAACCTATGCGGCCGCAGTGGGCCTCGCACTAATTCTAGGTGTAAATTATTAAATAAAACCATTTTATAACTTATAACAGAATTTCCGCAGCCTCCTGATTTACCAGGAGCTCCTTGAAATCTCATGAAATTTCAAAATATACAAAAATGTCATGGAAATCTCCGGAAATTATTAAAATCTTTTGAAATTTCAAAAAAACTATTTAAAAAAATCAAAAAAAATCATGAAATATATAGGCAAAAAATTGTCATTTTGGGGTGTAATTCAAAATGAAAAACGCCAATCCTACGGGCGATGAAAAAAAAAACGGCATTATGCAATACCCGTAATTGTGGAATCTGGTGAAAGAAGCTTTTCGCGCCTCAAACTAATGAAGAATTACTTGAGGTCAACAATTCTCGAAGATAGATTGAAACATTTGGTAATTCTTGCTAATGAACGTGATCTATGTATGATATAGAATTTGTATGATAGCCTATACTGTATGGCTTCGCTACACGCAAGGCTCGTAAAGTAATTCTGTAGGTAGTAAAGAATGAATAAAATGCAAAGACGAATTTATTTTCTAATACAAATTCTTAATTTTCACTTATTATCCGTATCCCTACCTAAACTTGGCCCAGTCAAATCCGTTTCGCATAGAGCCACAAAATGGTTGAATCCGTCCCTGCTATTTAGTGACGGATGAATACAGAGTAAATTACTTGTTTTTGTGGAACTCTAGTTCGTCCGACTTGCAGAAATAAAAGAGTGATCTTTCCTTTACTTCTTCTTGCGTGTCCAAACTCTTGAGCCATGAAGAGAATTATATATAGAGAGAGATTTGTCATTCGAAGATAGATGTTACAAACAACTGAATCAGAATCTTTGCATAAATATAGAAGTAAATAATATGCCATCTTTTTATTGAAGAAATATTTTAATTATTTAAGAAATCGTGAAAATTTATCTCTGAAAAATAAAATAAAATGTGGATTTTTGACGTTTTGATTTATTTTGATAGTTAAAGCAGGAATAGAAAAACCACAATGCGTCATTTAAAACGAAATTCTATTAAGCCATATAAAGTGAAACATTATTTTGATATCAAGATTCCCCGAGCTTTGCCAACAATGACATATATTAGTTTAGATATAAAGCTGAGTCTAGAAAGTCAATATATAAGAGCTTAATGATGTCGATTTTAAAGTCGAGTTTTTGACAACATCTCTTGGAATAAAATTTGTAGTGTTTCTAATGATTCTGCTTCAAGTGTGCTTGGATAATGTTCTTCGCTTCAACATGTGTAAAGTGGCTTCTCTCTGCTGCAGACATAGCCTAATGTCTTAAGTCATTGGAGCTCAATGTATGATTCATCGACGAATATTGGTAATTTGCACTAGAATTACAAGAAGTTATTTTTAAAAAAAAAACAAAGATGTGACTGTTTTCAATTTTGGGAAATCGACTGTTTTAAAACAGTAAACTGTTTTCAACGCGTTGTAATGAATTAGATGCGCCCTAAAATGTTCTGTTATTTCACACTAAAGGGAGATGGTTGTCACTGGGCAATTTTTTTTTTAATTAAAAAACTACTACAGTTGTAAGCGCTCTTTAGCGATGAAAGTGGAATACAGAAAATAATCCTGGTTGACATCTTTGTTATCTGTCATCTTAAATGAGTTAAATTTCCAACAACGTATGTTTGCGAAAAAAGGATTTTCCAACTGCCCTAGAATTTTAGAACTGGTGAAAGAGAAACAAGCTCAACCTTCACAATGAAGTTGGTTTTATTGACAAATTGTAGCAATGTAAGATACAGTTGCCGGGCTCCGTGCTCCGTCATGCTTTTCAAGTTACCACATAAGTATATTATAGTATAAATCATCAATATGGTGAAGACGCAATGGAAAATTAAATAATTGCAAGTCATAAAGATAAAAACAATGTATTTGTCATTTACATATAAATAGAAACATATATTGTTTGTGATTAAATTAAATATAAGCTTTGGCAATTCATACAAGAAGTTTAAATTATGAATACGGTTTTTAACATTAGGAGATTTCATGGTGCGGCATACTGGGCAATTACAAAAGGGGTCACGGGATTGAAAAGGTTGAGAACCGCTGCCATTGACGGTAATCATTAAAACGAAATCGATAGCCTACGAAAAGATTTTTTTCATTGTCTTTTCAATGTGAAATTACGTGCCTCTATAACACGATTCTTAGTCCATCTTCACTCTAAATCTAACTTTTGGTGTCCATTAAAGAAAAGTCTTCACTCCTTGCAACGACTTCCAAGCCACTGGACCACTCATTTTTTAATTTACTTCTTTGTGATTCATGTTATGGAAGGATTGGGGAATCAGGCGGGGAAAATTAATGTGTTTTATAAAAAAGGAGACACCTTTGACTCAGAGGCATGTGACGCGACGAATAATTGAAGCGCTGCCTCCGTTTGACTTAGCTGCATAAGTTAAAACACGGCGCGGAAGCGCCTAACATTCTGCTATGTTGACTGTTGGTAGGCCTACTTGTGATGTTGCTATGGAGTTAAAAGCTTCCGTTTTTCGACAGTGGTTAGTAGGTCATCGTTGAACCTGAGAACATTGAAAGATTTTCTGACATAGGGCCTTATATGAATTAGTTTCTTTCAAAAAATGACCTTTACATCATCTGCCCTATAGACCACAAGGTCTGAAAAGGGAACTTTACTTACTTTTTTTAAATTTAGTTTTCCGTCAATGACAATTACAGAAATAATTTATGATAGTTGCAAGTGTTTATTTGTTTCACAAGAGGGCCTCGCAAAGAACAACTCGCCCAAACCAAATTTAGGTCTTTCGACTCCACGACTGTAAACAAAATGTATGGGTTTTGATGATGAAGACAATATACCGTTTATTCACAGTAGGCTATTGATAGTAGGCCTAGTAAATAACCATAGGTTAATATAAACAATATATTATGAATTCTGTATTCACACACATGTTAAACTTATTTAAATAAAACAAAATTTAATAGGTGATTCTCAATTTGTAAACAAATTGTAATTTTACACCCGTTAAAAGATAGCAATTAGTAACCCTCCTGGAAGCTCTACGCAAACTCGAAAACTCGTATCTGATTCATCAGTCTTCCATTCAGATCAGAATATTGTTGTTCTTTCTTCCCAGTCGGGACTCCAAGCTATTCTATGTCTGCCCCACTTCAACCATTCATCTAAATCTTATTAAACTTAGTCTGTATTTCACCTTTTCCCTTTTACTACATAACCAACACCCCTCTGTGATTTGAGCCATTTCTGTCTTTAACAAGCAATAGAAAAAAAAAAGAATACTTTTAACAAAGCTCATTTAAGGGAAAGAATCGCCGATTACTGCCATTAATCTGATAATTACAGGGTTTAGCGTCCTTTCTGCTATATAAAATGAAATAAACTACTTAGTACTAAATCATCCCATATGCTAGGACAAATTTGTACAAATAATCCTTCCCTAGTGCTATTAGAGCATGGAATGGGTTGCCTGAGCTAGCCAGGAAAACCAGTGACTTGGCAGAATTTAAGTCATTGGTTAATATGCATGACTGAATGCATGACGCGTAGGACGTAATCATCTTCTTTTTTGAAGTAACGTCTGTATTATATAAGATAAGATAAGATAAATGATTTACTAATTAGTACATCTTTGGATTGAATCGGGTATTGTCATCGACTATGAATAATGATGCAAAATTTCAACTTAATCCGAGAAAGGGAAGTGTGTGATAATGGTCAAAATGTAGAAAGGGGACTAAATACATATACATATACACATATATATATATATATTCACATCTTTCATTCGGTAGCATTTATTCCCATTATTTTTATATCAAACACAATAATTAATGAATAACAATTAATTAACTAATTGTTGTTGTAGTTTTTTTATTGATTTTTTTTTTATTTGAGCAGTCTTCACTTGATCCGAGAAATGGGAAATTGGAGAAAAAAACATGTATATTAATTTTTTTTACCAGACCGACAGGCAGGTAAACAGACAGACAGATAGACAGACAAAGTGAGCTGATATAAGCTTTGTAAGAAAGAACAAAGGTTTCCCATCTAGTATAGGCACACTATTGAAACAGAACAATAACAAGCTAAATAAAAAAATACTTTAAAAAAATTCTGAGTGGAAGAACTCCACATGTATAATCACATATCTCAATACTGTATACTTTATTTACCTTTTCCAATATCAGACAAACTTAATTATTACCACTATTTAATTACCTAATTGGTTAATTTACTGATTAATTCATGTTTTGCTTATTAAAAAAACAACAATAAATAATAGGGCAAAGTTTCACTTGATCCGAGAAAGGGGAGTGATTGAAATAATGTGTTAGAAATTTGTATCAGACAGATTCGAGTGAGCTGATATTAGCTTTGTTAAAAAGGCACCTGTACAAAGATGTTAATTTTGCTGGGGTGAAACTTCATATTTAGTAATACATAAGAATAATAAATATCTTTTAACTTTTAAGTTACGGTTTCCTTAAAAAAAAAAAACACACACACACAAAAAGATGTTACGTCTTCGACTAACTATGCGTTAAACCTCCGTTTTAATTAGTTTCTTAAACTTGCTGAGTCATTGGTTTTCAACACTGATACAGGCAACCCTTTTCTTTCTGTAATGGTACTAGCGAAGAAAGAACATATAAGAATTAGTCCTAGCATCTGGTATAAGAATAAAGCCTTTATATCCATGTGTCTTTCTGAGTATTTTATTAGGTTTTATCTTTGTATTTGTAAATTATTCTTCAATGTCTTATTTTAATTGCTACACTACTTTTTTAGTCTTCTTATCTGAAAAGTCTCTAAATTTAGTGATTTTCTAAAGGTGCTATGATAACTCCAATCAAATGTAATTAATAATGCCCTGCGTGGTAACTCGAAAATTGTAAACCTAGTTTCTCGATAAGTGTGTAGAAGTTGTTTTTTTTTCTTCTGTCAACGAATTTCCCCATTTTTACTTTTTTTTTTTAAATTACTATTTTATAACTGGAACGACAAAGAAATGCAAGAGAGAAACTAAGTGGCTGAAATTTTCAAAGGTCAACTGTGAGGTCACTGTTGTTTGTGCTGATGTCATCAATCAGTCTCAGTCTGACCAAGTCCACTTTTACGTAATCTTGCTATTTATGTATTCCGTATCGCCTCCACCTAAGATGACCCTATTATAGCGTAGCTAGTGTGAAATTGAGTCAGACATTAACCATAGGCTACATGCGTTGTTATAAAGAGAATCAGATTTAGATCCAACTTAAGCCTCTTTCGGGAATTTTTTTGTGTGTCTCTCACTAAGAATAACACTACTTGATACTTTTTTTTGATTGGCTGACTGGGGGACACGCGACTTACGTCAGACGAACTTCGCGGTCAGACGAGCTAAATATAATCCGGGTCACATGGTGGAGCGCGAGAAAGGGAGGGGGGTGTTTGTTGATAGTCTACGAAGCTGTGTGTCCGTTTCATTCAGTCGACGGGATCTTTCATTGAGTAAGGACGGATTTCTCATTTCAGGGCGAGCATTCTCAGAGCCTTTGTTGTTAGTTTCTCAGTGTGTGACCTTTTTTTTTCCTTAAAAAAAGAGAGGAAATATCAGCGGATTTAAAATATACGTCGGAATAGGAAAAAACACGTAGGTTGAAATTTAGTCATATATATATTTTAGGGTGGCATGTCACAGGGCTAACTTTATCACGTGTGATTGTGTTTATAGATCTTTAGCTCTAATTCTGTATACACTAGTTAGTAGATCTGTGGCTGTGTTTACAAACAAAATCTATGTATAGATAAGCCCTAAAGCTTATCAAGTTGTTAAAAAAGGTGAGTATTGGTTACTGAATTTTTCGTTACTAAGTCATTCACAGACAGGACCGGATTTAAACTAGATAAGCCTTGGCTATTTTAGATATTAGTCCCTTTAATAGGTCCAGATATCACACTTCAGTGTCCCATACTGCCAATGGGATTTTCGGATACCTAGATGGTTAAACTGGTATACAGTGAGCAAGAAGTATCTAGATGATTGACACATATTACGTAAAATCATTATTATTGGTAACAAAATCAGTCTTTTTTTTTTGAAGCCCCATAGAACGAATGTGACTTGTTAAAAAAAAAAAAAAGGAAAGTTCCCTTTCAGACCATGTGGTCTATAGGGCAGATGATGGAAAGGTCCACGGTTAACGAGGGTGTCATGTCTCCAGCATAACGACCACCCGCCTTTACTTTTACTCAAGTAATGGCAGGTACACATTAGAGCTGGGTGGACTTAAAGGCGCCCTAAAGATCCTGAAATACAAAATCCCAGGATTCGAACTTGGAAACTCGGAAGCCATAAGCGCTTTAACACTCAGCCACCGTCGCTCCTATGTGACTATGCACTATGTGCCCCATAGTAACGCTTGTGTAACCTAAACATAAAACCTACTCGGTTCGAGGATATTTTAATTGCTTATCTCACCAGGCAGTTAAATAGGCCCATATTAAATGTTTAGATTTTTTTTCTTTAATAATTCAATGATTTTGAAGGATCGTAAACTTATTAGATCTGCAATTTAAAAAAAAGCCTACCTTTTATAATTTTAACTAAATAGGTCTATAATTTAAAATGTCAAGGTTTTCACTCAACTTCAATAGTTCGATCCAGTTAACAGAAAAACTATGATTTAATTTTTTTGGACCTTTATCTTTCAAAGAAGTCACCATAAGCCGAGCGCGCGGTAAAGGTCAAAGGCTTGCAAATTAGCAGACGGGAGTTTCCAGGTTGTTTCTTATCTGCTACTTTCAAACGATGTCTGGGTCTGAGCACGTGACCTCACAACCACGGCGAAAGAGCTACTAGAGTAGACTAGCCTATTTTCCACCCACCCTGCACTGCAGTCTGAGATGTGCTGATTTTTTGTTTATTTTCCTCTTTTTTCCCCCCCTCGAAAAGAAACACACAAATTAAGCCTACGCGTGGATCGTTCGTGTGACCTACACGTTAACAGTGTTATGACTCAAGATTAAACTGTGTAAGTTAGTTCGGGTTAGAGATTAATGAGTCAATGACGTGATTTGCGGATTTATTTCATTAATCATTCGTTTAAAAATAATTCAGTTGTTTTTTTTGTTTGGTGATATCCTTAAAATAGTTAAGATACATTGATCTAGATTCTAGGCCTACTGTGATTTGTCTAAAAACTTAAATGCATATCCTATGGAATTATTAGCGCACATTTATTTAAAGCACAGGACCTAATTTGTTTTCTGGTGCTTAAATGGTTGAGTGTTAAAGAGCTTGGCTTTCGCAATGTATCTTTGTTCGAATCTTGATATTTCCTTTTTATAACATCACACAGCTCCAGTAGTTACCAGGTGAAAGTCAAGGAAATTGGTTTTTGTACTGGTCACACAAAGCCTCGTAGTGCCGTACACTTGCAACTCTCATTTAGATTGAGAATTTTTTTTTTTTTTTTTTTTTGTTGTAATTAAATCGTTGAACAAACTGTAATTTACTGTTGTAAATTTTGCATGTAATGTTAAAGCAAAACAGGAGCATGAACGAATATTTTTTGTGCTATAGTACAAATTGTTTGCTCTAATCATGTACTGTTTTTTTTTTTGTAATGCACAATTGTAAAACGAATTATAATTATTATTACATTGTTTTAATTTAAGTTATTGTATGACTAAATGTAATATTATAACTTCTATTGCAATAAAACAGCCGTCTATCTGTTGAACGACGGAACATTGAGATCAAGACCCTCATTTCAAAGCAACTCTTGTCTAGCTGCTGTTGTGTGTGTGTGTGTGCAGGGAATGACCGTGTTCAACAAGCAGGACCAGGCCATGGATTATAAGTTTATCAACGAGAAAAAGAGTAATATCAAGTGCGTGGTGGTAGGGGACGCCATGGTGGGCAAGACCAGTTTGTCCAGGCGCCTGGCGTGCCTCGGTTTTGCCCAGGACTATAACCCGACCACATTTGACAATTATGCTGGTGAGTCTTTGATACTTTTTTTTATTATGTATTCTATTTAGTTATTATTATTTTTTTAATGAGGCTAAGTGGTAGATCACTTGGCTTACGAACCGAAGTGTCTTGGGTTTGAATCTAGGTGAAGGCTGAGATTAGTTGATAATTAGTTGAATTAGTTGATAAAAGTAAAAACTTTTGGTTGTTTTGCTGGCCACCTTCGTCAACCGTTGGCCATAGAAACAGATCTTCTGCCCTAAATATAGATCGCAAGGTTTGTAAGGGATATTTTTTTTTCTTTTATAGGTGGGAAAGCTTGAACCTTTACAAACTTTTTATATAGGATTTCTGGGCCACCCAAAGGCTATTTATTCACATACATGTCAGCTGCTTGGGGAGAAAAAAAAAGGGGGGGAGGGAGATATTTGTCAATGTGCTGGCTCCACTTCCATCCTGTGAGCTTATATATTATTTACTTTTCTGAAAACCTTGTGTAAGCATACTTTAGAAGCGATCGCTAAGCCTCCTGTTCATCCCCTTCCTGACACAGATGTCACCCCAGTCTCGGACACTAAAACTGGCATTCATAAATTAGTACATCATTACGGATATAAAACCAGCGTCTGTGCTCGACTCATTGGTTTGATTACGAGATGACGTCCGCAATGGCTAACGACATTTATTTGACACTAAGTGACGTCTTCAATCTTGAGTGAAAGGTCCAGATTAGGAAAATCGAGACTTACCATCAACTCGCTCTACTGCAAGTCACATGACATACCTGGTGTTAAAAGTTAACTTCATTAATTCGTGAATGTAAAATGTATAATTGTATTCATAATGCTTTTCAAAATGTCTTGATTGGGTTTGGAGTTTGATTCTGCAACGATTTATCGCGCTTGCGTAACATTCAGACCAATGGGCGTCCAGCGCCCATTTCTGCTTCATAGTTTAATCTTGAGCGCTTATCTTGAAATCTTTGCCTTGCGGGTGTTACAGGGAGAGGCACCTCAGAGTTATGGATCTTGCGTTACAATAATAGCACATTAAAGCAATTCTGCTTATGGTGTGCATAATTTCTTGTTTCCCATATATTATATAGCCCGCACTATCGTTAGGTCTAAAGTCTAAATGAAAAGAGAAATATTCCTTTGCGCATTAAAACAGGTAAACCCCTTTATAAATAAAATCAAAACATTTCCCATTCTGGGATAAAGTTAAAACTTTGCACAATCATTGAACCTGTCAAGACATGATTAAAAAAACAACAACCAATTAGTTAATTAATTGTTGTGAATTATTTAGTTTGATATCGAAATAATGGGAATAAATGCTACTTAATGAGAGATGTAGATATACATATGGATTTAGTCTCCTAATTACGTTTTGACACTTTTGTTTTGTCATTTCCCACTCTCGTATCATGTTGAAATTTCGCATGATTATTCATACTCATTACACGAATCAATCCAAAAATTAACCAGTTAGTTAATCATTTAATACTAATTAATTAATTTTGTTTTATATAATAGAAAAGGAGCTAAACACTGTAATTTTCAGATAAATGACAGTAAATTAGCGGTTATTTCCCGGTAGATAAGCTTTGGTTTTAAAAATTGTTCTTTTTTTTCTTCTATTGCTGGGGGCGGACATTGTCATTTATACATGTGAGTATTTCTAAAATATGTTCGTATGAATGATTTAAAATTTTGAAACACTTAAAACTAAAAAATGACAACCTCAGCAGTTTTGTATGCCAACTTAATACGAACTGTAATAATCACTGTTGCTTGTTGTAAAACAGACAAAACAGCTGAATTTTAAGTGAATACGACGCCATCTTAGCTAAAAGTAACGTCTACAAGGGATGTGACTCCCAAATACCGAGGGACGTAACCCATATTAAATATAGACAATTATATAACAATCTGATACATCAACACTTTACTAAACTAAAGCCACCTCAATGGCATACATCTTAATGTAGCTCCGTGACGTTTCGCCCACCTTAAACCTATAGAGGCATTCGTTCAAATATCACATAGCACGTGACCTGGGCTTTATTTTCATAAATGACGTATGTCTCACCCATTGAAAAACAAATTTAATGGCATCCGACATTGAGGTCTCACTCAGAGGCCGGCGCTGCTGCTAAGCTGTTCCATTTCTTCTAGCTTTTAATGCAAGCTCTTCCCAGCATGCCAGTGTTTTTCCCATCATGCCTGCTTTGCATACGACACGGGATCGAGTTCCCGCTGCCAAAAGAAATAAATTAGTAGCTCAGGTGATTAGTCTTAAGTTTGGGCGTTGGACTATTGGGGGAGTTTGAAAGTGCATCTACCTGTGCAGGGCGCTATCAGATTGCGTAACGGATGTTAGCGCTAATATATTACAGACAATGCGCCCACATTGTCGGCGCAACGTTCACTTAGGTGTGTGAACATTCTAGGAATTCGACATTTCAATCCCATCCACCCTTGTACAGGAAGTGAAACAATACATTTATTTGCGAACACTTTTCAATATGTCCATGACCTATCCTGTTCTGTAAATTACAGACGTTACTTCAAAGGAGAATACAACTATATCATACGCCTAAATATGTTATAATCTAGTCGTGCATGTTTATTAGAAACTAAAACTCGTTGGTCTTCCTGCCAATCATTCCATGGTTAATGGCAATAAGGAAAAAGGAGCTCTTTTAAGAATTTGTTCTAGCATATGGAATAAAAAATGTTCCTTTATCTATGTGAGTTTTTGTGTAGGCCTATTTCATTAGGCTGTCTTTTGCATTTGTAAGTTATGGTTCAGTGTTTTATGTCTTTTTAATCTTCTGTCCTGAAGTGTCTCTAAATTAAGTGATTTTACTAATGCCGTTACTTTAGTAAGTCTAGTGAAATGTGAATATTCGTTTGTTCTAAATCTCACAGTTCTATTTTGTGACTGCTCTAGTTTCTTTCTATTTCTTATCATATGAAATATCGACGTTACTTGAAAAAAATCATATGATTACGTCCTACGCGTGTTCCTAGGTCTAGTTCTGCATGTTAATTCATGACTTAAATTCTGCCAAGTCGTTGGCTTTCCTGGCTGACTCAGGCAACCCATTCCATGCACATTTTAGGAGTCCCAAACATTCCTATATTGGTTTACCCAAGATGCATTTAGATTGTATGATTCTTCTCATTGTTTTACATTCTCTCCAGTTGGCATTCTCTTATGAACCTGCATTCCTCTTTGTGTTTCGGTATGTAATGCGACACTGTCATACTTCATTGATATGAAACATTTGAATGAATCGGATTTGTACATTTTTGAGGTCACGTTGGACATGAATAAACACTTGTATTTTTTTTTTGTTTTAGAAAAGGGACAGCCGATGATTCGTCTAGGGCTTGGTTTGTGTGTGGATCTGGACTACAAGCTGATTTGTCCAGATCGATATATCGATTGGGCTTCATCAAGAGACATTTGTACATGTGTGTGAATGTGTCTGTGTGTGCGTGTGTGTTTAGTGCAATATGACCCGCACTTAGCATTCCAAATATAGACCATAAAAATCCTCTTTCTGATTCAAGAGTTGGTCTCTAAACATTAGTAATCAGTAATGATTGTGTTAGGGCTATGACCGTAAAGAATAGTTCGCAGTGTTACCAGTCTCCTGAACCAATGCATCCCTTAGTATCAGTAATGTTTCTTTCGTTCGCATAATGTGATTGGGATGTAATATAAATATTGTGTACCGTAATTGTACATTACAGGAAACGCCCCTTCCCTGACTTAACTCTTGCCACTACAAGATGTAGGAGACTTATTCAAACCAATATTTTGTCGTTGAATTGTGTAATTTCAACATGATAACAAAATAATATGTAAAAGAAAGATTGCATGGACCTATATTCATAGTTGAGAGGGGAATCGAACCCAACTTTTTAAGTTCGGGTTCGGTTTGGTCAGATTTAAGTTCGGGTTCGGTTCGGTTCGATGACGAGTATAATTCGGTTCGGTCGTAAGTGAGGTTCGAGCTCTCTCTCTTTCTCTCTCTCTCTGTGTGTGTGTGTGTGTTGTAAGTCAGAGACTGTAAGAGCAGACTAGTCATTTCCTGTTTCAATTGACATTGCTCACAACTGGTCACGTGTTTGTGGCTATTACAAGCTGATATGATTTATTTGTGTGTCATATCGATTGCTATCATGTTATTCCTAGCACATATATATATATATATATATATATATATATATACATATATTGAATCATGATATGTATTGATCATGGAAGTAAATTTGTATTAGTCACAGTACAATAAGTAATGGCTAAGAATGATCTAAGCTCTTGCATTGCTCTCCTTTAACTCATTAGGTAGAGGCCTAATTATACACTTATCTAATACACGTCCAAATATATTTTTCTAGATGAAAAACTTGTTAACGCTACGTCATCAAATGTTTACATTCAGTTTTAAATTATGAAATGTTCAATTATTTCTTTCTTTTCATAGCAAATTATTTTTTTTTTAAATTAGCTGTTACTGTCCTAGTTAAAAACTCAGTAGTTAATAACTCAGTGGCGTAGCTAGGAATCTGCCATCATTTGGGGATCCGGAGGGGGGGGGGGCTTGAGGTTTTAGGGGGCTCTTGCATTTTGCGTAATATTTAATGTAAAAAAAACAATTTCGAACACTATTTTGAGCCCCCCCCCCTAGAGTGGGGCCCCGAGGGGATTTTCAAATCTCCCCTTCCCCCACCATAATTACGCCACAGTGAAAACTAGATTCTGTTATGATTATATCGCTATCTGTAGTTGACGTAATTTTAACTTATTCTCATTCAATTTTTTCCCCTTACAAAACACATATATCTATACTCGCCTTATCTAATGCAGCCTGCTATGCACGAAAATGTGCAGCTATTGTATTTGCCTTGTTTGTTGAGGCTGTCCATAAGGAAGTATGAAGGGGAAGTAAGAAGGGTTGGCAGTGCCTTGAAGTGCTTGTGATGTGGGACCAACTCTTTTCTGGCTTTCAAAAACTGTAACAAACCAAAAAAAAAAATCATCAAATGAGCGCTTCTCTGTGTTCTCTCTGCGCGCACCATCTGCCAGTGTGTGAGTGGTGCGTGTGTGTGTGTGTGTGTCTGGCTAGTACTGACTGACGTGCTGACTCACAGGAACTCACAAAGTCTTGAAAGTACACCAACTTTTTTTGTTTAAGAGGAGGGGGGGGGGGAGGAGGGGGAGTTCGTTTGGGTGAAAAGTTGTTCCTTGTACCAAAGCTTGACCTAACTGTCCATTGATTACAGTACTTTTGGTTATAGTTACACTGACTTATGGAAGGTCAATGTATTCCAGCAGCACACAATAGAGAGAGAGACGGTGCTAACGTCGTGGACAGAATGATATACAGACAGATACGCAAGTAGACCAAAAATTACGGTAAAGATGTGAATATACCAATATAAGAATACTAATTAATAGTGTTTAACTGTCTTAACTAATAAAAACTTTCACACACACACACACACAACTATTATGTTACTGTTATAACCTTTATTTTTGTTACTACTTCTTTTTCATCGTTCTCATTGTTATGTTGGAGTGTTCAGATGACTAGACCAATACATGAGATGAACTGCGCAGTGGTTTCCAAATCAGGGAGCTCTCCATATAGTTTTCTTTCTAGTGGGGTATTTTTGTTTATGATTTTGTGGATTTCTTAGGACGCTCCCTGAGTCCACCCAACTCTAATGGCTACCTGACATTAGTTAGGGAAAGTAAAGGCGGTTAGTCGTTGTGCTGGCTGTAGAAACAGATTTACCTTGACATCCTCGCAATGTCTGAAAGGGGGTATTCATTATTTTTTTTACGACCTTTAAAAAAAAACGAATTCGTTTTTGGTTTGCGATTAATAATCAGTTTGTGTTTATTATAGTTTCTCTTGTAACTTGGGCCGTGACATCATTTTGTTGTTCTACGCATTCGGTCCATCCGAGTAACTTGATTGTTATTCTTAGTGTAATCTCAAAAAACAAGACAGTTGTAAACAAAACTATTGTTCCGGTAAGTGGTTTTGTTTATTTATTCAATGTATTTTGTTTAGTGTTAATGTAAACATTGAAGTAAGCCTAACTTAAGTGACGTCAAAGGAAATGGTTGAGCTATGTGTGAATGTCTGTCTCTTCACTATTAAATTACATCCGCCACTTCTCTGGCGACTCTGGTCATTACGTCTTTGGCTAGTGGAGATTTCGAAACTTGACAGAATCTCACGGCACACATTTTTTTTTTAAATCAGGATATGAACATTGAAACATGCGACACAGAAACACACAATATTTCTTCAAACAAGGCATGTCGCCATTATTCTACTACAAAATTGGTCTAGCCACTCCTTACATTTTATACTGTACATTATACTCCTGTTACTGACACATTGTGATATGCGTGTTGCATAATGAGCGCGAAAACATAGGGAGTGCTCGTTGTTGGTTTTGGAATAAAATGAATTCTTTAAATTATTTAAATGTTATAAAATTATTAATACTGATTTTTATTGTTTTCAAAATATGCGGAGATGTTGTAATGCTAAATCATTTTTTTTCGTTAATAATTTTTATTAATTTAAATAAATACAAGTGATTAGATATTTACATTTTTTGGGGGTTAATTTTAATGAATCTTATCAGGTCTAAAAATATTTCAAGCAATAGACACATTACATGTATTAATATTAGAATTAACATGTTTTTTTTTTCAATATTGAACTCCACATACACATTATGACTGCTAAATACGTTTTCTTCGATGCTCTGTGGTGTTGATTTCCCGCCTTTCTACACCCCCCCCCCCCTTTTTTTTTCTCTCTCATTTGTTACATTGAAAAAGCCAACACCAGAATGTTTAAGAGTTTCTGAGGATTTGGGGGGTTCAAATATTTGTTTCTGTAATCTAGGGCACAACGAGCTATTGAATCAGTGTGTTGGTCAACCAGTGGGCTCCTGGGAACACGCACACACACAAGGCCATTTATTATTTCAGTTGAAATGCTAGGACAAACAGCAAATTATTGAGTAAGCATTTTTTGTTTCTTCTCTTTTTAGTATTTATTTAGCAGGCAGGAAAGGGGTGGGGCCAGTGCTAAAAATACAAACACTAAATAAACATTAATAGTGCATATACGACGCTACAGTATTTTAGCAATTTATCTGCCAACCATATATACATTACATTTTTTGGTATATACATTCATATGTCAGACTCTGTGGTTCGATTGCACACTTGTTATATTTGAGTTAACATCACAATAGGTTACTTGTTAATGTGGAAAATAGTGAACACTTTTTAAAAAATGGCGACACCCTTGATTGTAGAAATTTTTTTTAAGCTGAAAAAAAATATATATCTAGGGCTTTTCTGAGTCTGTCATTCCTGACAGTTTTCTCAAAACTAAATGATAGAGATACGAATGCTTTGAAATAATAAAAACAGTATTGTCTATCTGATCAGTATATTGATTGATCCGACTATTGATCGTAGCCTGTGCGTGGAGTCTCCGTGTTACAGGTCTTTTTTTTTTCTCCACACATCTTATTCTTTTTTTTTTTGTTGTTGAAAATTCGGTTGACAGTGACATTGCTCCATATGGCTCTCTCTCTCTCTCACACACACACACACACCCACATACTCTCACATAATGAATTCCCTCACTCTTCTCTGCTCTCGCTTCCTCCACTAAATCGACTGCTGTCATCTGATCAACGATTCCGGTCAAGTCTGTGACCGTATTGCGGGCTGGTCTCGGTCAGTTCATCAGCAGATACTACAACCTGTGGGCGCCTGGTTTTAATCGACCTCCGACTATTGACCATGTGGTGTCTGGCCGGGGAGAGACGTAGGGGGGAGGGCATTAGATAATGCAACCTTTTCCTTACTAGTTTTATTTTTGTTCTCTTTAAGATACTTGAAGTAGGTCACAGTTGACAACTATGTTCATGTTTCTGTGAATGTGCGTGTGTGTTTATAATGCAAACAAAAAAATAAAAATGTCGTGGTGGCTGAGCGATAGAGCGCTTGGCTCCCGAAACGAGGATTCTCGTGTTCGAATCTCGCTGAAGACTAGGATTTTGAATTTAAAAACCCTCCTGAGCACATCCATCTCTAATGGCTACCTGACTTAAGTTGGGGAAAGTAAAGGCGGCTGGTCGTTGTACTGGCCACATGACTCCCTCATCAATCGTATGTCATAGATCGCTTGGTCTGAAAGGGAAGTTTTTACTTTATTATGCAGTACGAAATGTTATCAAAGTTAAATTCAAGATTTTGGCTTCTAGAAGCATCTAGGTCTAGAATCTAGACAAATAAAAAAGTTCAACGATTCAATCTTTTGATTAAAAAACAACATGTATCAGAGGAAGAGTCACGTGGTAAAAACAACGTTTTCCATAAAGAGTGCCTTGTCATGACTTACTATTTTGAGCAGTCTGATGTAAAACAACTTTTTGCTTAAGAGATAACAACCAATGTGCTTGTTGGGTGCGAATTCAAATTTCTTTCCCAAGCTGTTACTTCTGGGTATTTTTAGCGCTGGGAAGATGTGGGCTACGTGAATGTTTTTAAACATATGGCCTGTTGCATAGTGATACCCAACCTACAGCCCGCGGGCCTAATCTGACCCGTGACGCCTATCAGTGCATAATGAAGCCACAGAGGCTTGATCATTTTGGACGACAATTTTTGGGAGGACGCAGTCTATGACTTGCGCGTCGGAAGCTGATGTGCCCCTCACAGGCTGAAAACTTGTGGAGTCACTGCTACAGCATCTAAACCAGAGTGTCACCACAGATTACGCCTGGTCGTGCAGTATACGCGCTAGATTGTCGATAGGTCGTCTCGATGGTCCCGGGTTCATATCCTGCCCTCTTCCATTCCCCATCGTCCTGTGGGAGGCTTAGACTACGCTTAACTCTGAATGAACATCCGAAAACATGTCCAACAAAAATTGTTCATACATTTCAAATCTCTGTCATACATGGAGATGGTAAATGCTGCTACCAATAAATACTATATTAAATATTGTCATACTTGAGTATGTTTTCTTTATCTGTATAAAGTATACAATTTTCAAGTACATTTGTCATAAACTTTGTGTAAGCTCTACCACATAGGCCTAAGTGTGTATAATCGAGACCATTCGTTATATAAAGCCTCAACACTGACCTGCAACGTCACAACTTGTGGTCAGAGAAGACTAATAGCTCGTTGCTACGTCACAGGTCTTTACGACTTGGCAAGGAGTTAGTGGTCTAAACTGCTCACATGTTGTGACGTTGCAGGTCAGTGTTCAGGCCTTCTATAACCTATTGGTCTCGGCATAATAGCCATGCTATTTTCTTACTCTTAGCGTATGCAATGGAGCCTCTGAGCCATGCTATTTTTCTACTCTTAGCGTTTGCAATGGAGCCTCTGAGCCATGCTATTTTCTTACTCTTAGCGTGTGCAATGGAGCCTCCGAGCCATGCTATTTTTTTACTCTTAGCGTGTGCAATGGAGCCGCCGAGCCATGCTATTTTTTTAACGCTTATCATGTGGAGCCATATTATTAATCTAACGCTAACTTCGTCCAGTCATTGCTGCCAAATCACGCACTCCAGTAATAGGTCCCCACATTTTCTTCACCAATTCTCCCAGGTATAAACTTCTAGACTTTGATTTCCCCGGAACGTAACTCGGTACGCCCTGCTTCCGGCGGATCCCTCCAGGAGTTCCACAGTACACTTAAAGAGACGGACTCCCCCCCCCCTTTTCTCCCCCCCCCCCTCTCTCCTCTTACCCACCATGTCTTGTGCTGTGTGAGTTTGCTGAGAACTCTTCCATCTGTTTGTTCCACGGTCAGACCAAACACCAATAAAAAAAATCTAGATCTAGGTTTATCTCGGAGATACGTAGGCTGTGTGCTGATCTACCAACACCAATAAAAAAATATCTAGATCTACATTTATCTCGGAGATACGTAGGCTGTGTGCTGATCTACTTGGAGGTCACTATTCATCACCACTGAACCAAGGTTGAACCCTAGATAGATGTACACCAGAAATGGTGAACTGTGCACACCTGGGCCAATCAAAAGTTAGATGAAATATAGCCACTAGTCTGGAAGAATAATATGTATCTTATTGTATCTTGTATTATGCCAATAGTCTTTCTCTTTAGTTCAGTAACCATGTCTTCAGTCTTGGTATACTAATTGGTTAATATTGGTGAATAAAATTTGGACATTACGTATTATGGGCTTTACCGTACACTACACTACTTGGGGAGTATTATATAGCTAGATTATTTTGACAATGCTAAATTTTAGATGGTTTACAGTACTCTAAATTTCATTTTCCAGAATTGTTAGGATTTTTCTGTGTATTCGATCTACTTAAATCAACCACCCTCGTATTTTTTTTTTTCAAAATAAGTGTCAAACATCTGGAGTTCACCGACCTTGAACTAACAGAGCGACTGTTGTCCACTATAACCCCAGCCCATTAGTAACTTGAAAAGAGCTTTATAAAGTCACTCAACCGTTGCAAAAACTTTTTTTTTCTTTCTTTCTGAAAATGTAACATGTCTTGGTTACGACTTTGTAACATTTGGTGGGAGTGCTACACTTTGAGGGTAATCTAGATCTAAATATTTCTAGGCACTCTGCGACTGAACGACAAATAGACATTTTGTCTTAGATGCTATTAAATCAAATATTTGTTTATAGTAGTACAGTTATTAATAGTAGGGCTTTAATGTGTCTCATTGCACAAAGATACCCCCCCCCCCCAAAAAAAAAAAAAAACTTAAAATTTAAAGATACCATAAATGATAAAGTGATGTACTTGAAACGTCAAGCTATACATATTTAAGTATGGCCATTTTCTTTATCTGTCAGGAGAATTTAAAAAAACAACAGAATTCATTCCCTTCCATCTTTCTCCATTCTGACTCTCATAATCCAGCCAACACCTGTGATCTGTAGATCACAGACTATTACCATGGGAAAGGCTATCTCCCAGACCGGGGTGAACACCATGCCCCCCCCCCCCCCCTTTAACTCCTTCTACGAACACACCATCTTCTTTTATCGTAAATGTTATCCTATGTTAACATTTAAACTAGGTGACCTGGTCAATGTCTACAGAACTTACATTTCAGCGTACTTTTGTATTCCGATACTTAAAATGTATTTTAAAAAAAAATGTAAAAAAAAAAAAAAGATCAAACGAGACTTCCCCTCCCCCCGCTGTATAATAGTGGAAACGTTCGATAATCACGGATGTTTGGATAATAATGAGATTGTCAGTGGATGACTCACCATTGACTTCAATCATCGAGTCTAAACACGCTCTTCTGCTTGATGAAAACATCATGTTCAAATATTAAACTCATTTTAGCGGGGGGGGGGGGGGGGGGGGAGGACTGCTTAAGTCAAGAAATCTAAGTTAACGTTAGTGGCAAGTTTAGAATAGTTTAATAGAAACAACGCTGTCAGGTAATGAGATAACATATTTTAAATGGTAGTTATCAAACTTTAGGGATTATCTATCATTTTGGCGTTAGCACCATGACGCGTAGGATGTAATCATCTTCTTTTTAGAAGTAACGTCTGTATTATATAAAAGAAAGAACATATATATGACGTTGGTTATATATATATATATATATATTGGATGGCTGCCTGGTCGTGCAGTATCGGTATGCGCGCTGGACTGTCGTTCAGACTTTTCGATGATCCTGGGTTCATATCCTGCGCGCTGCCTTCTCCCGTCGTCCTGCTGGAGATTTGGACTAGGAAGTAAATTATCTTCAACTCTGCAGGAACATCCGAAACATGTCAAACATTTTACAACAAACAAACATATACTTTTTTTTTTTTTTTGATTACCCTTTGCTACTTGAGCTCAGAACCACTCCCCAAAGGGCGTCGTAAATGATAGGTCCGTCGTGTCTAATTCGTAAGTGTTTTAGGTCTGCTTTATACTTTCCAGCTGGTCAGTGACCAAAGCGTTTAGTTCCTACAATTCACAATGCACTAATGGCATACTTTTTTAGAGGTCCTCAAATTTTCAACGGTTAAGGACCCTTGAAACAACTTATACGCGAAATACGATTACCGCAATTTTAGAATCACTGCATTGGTGATTCACGGTTTCACACCAAGCTGATCCGAGAGTATTAGCGTTTAGATAAATAAATTATCTGGAGTGCAGTCCCTTGAGAAAAAAAACACAACAACGCTAAATCTGTTGGTTATAAGTAAGGACAACAAATGGAATCCTAGCCTCTAGAATACTAAGACTAAATCCACGTAAACTCGACAAGATTTTCTTTTGTCTTGAAAGTATTAAACGTTTTCGACGTAAGCTACATGGACACAGGGCGCCGTGACGCACAAAGGATTTCCCCACTCGTTACTCCCTAGACCTCGCCTCTTTTAACAACACCAATGTTTCTGTAAACATCTATACCTTTTCTTCGTTCACCCCTTCTCTCTCTCTCTCTCTATCAATCCTCCACTAGCACCTGAGCTCAGTAGCTTCCCTCCCAAATCGTATAGGAAAAAAAATACTCGTTCTGTTATGTAGGTCGGTGCCAAACGATTGGCTCGCCTACCGTGGGAACCAATCTTCCTTCTGATTTCTTCGCCTCACTGTAGAACCCATTTGTAGTTCCCCTTTCTCAACATCACCTCTCTCATTATTTTCCAGGATCTGTCTGTGTTTTTTTTCCTCTTGGAAAGGAAATAGCAGAAGTGAAACCCAGAATACCTACATTATTTATACACAGATTCACTATTTATTATACGTTAGAGCCTTGCAGACGTCTGATTAGCTTCCTTCTTGCAGACGTCTATTTCCGGTAAATATTTCGACAATCCTATTGTTGTTGTTTTTTCTTGCCTCCACCAAAAAAAAAAAAAATACACAAGAAAATGCAGTCTCAATGTTTAAAAAAATGGAACCAGTGAAAAGCAGGGTTGTAATATATTGATAGCAGATCTTCCTCTAAATGTCACAAAAACGTGAATAAATTGAACCAGGCCTTTCCACGCCTGTGATTTGCAAACGTAGCCTGCGGTTTCCATCACATTGCTAATTTCTATGCAGTTGAGAGGTATACGTTTTGCTTTCGAGATTAGAGTTTTATGAAACATGCCATGTAGTAACTTGTCTTTGTGGCCTACGGTATTGAGTTTGAATATTTACATTGATCCCAAGGACTCGATAGACTTTGTAAAAGACTTTGTAATTTATTTACACAAGTAACTGGTAAATATCTAGGAATGCTAGACTCGGGGATATTGTGATCTCAGCATTTCATTTACACAAGATTATTGTATATTTAGGAATGTGGTTCAGACAGCGAATTTAAAGCGTAGCAACCGAACTGGTACAGAGAAGATTTGACTTTGCTGTTTTCTTGATCATCTGACGAGCACTTTACCGAACAAGGAATCAAACTTCGATCGTTGATTGATAGTACTACAGTCAATACCTGACCTGATACAAAAAAATAAAATAAAACAAAAGGACCATCATTGCTGAGAATTTAATGCTGTCAAAGTGGCATCACCCTCATTATGAATTCTAAGCCTGATGTCCCCCCCCCCTTTTTTTTTTCTCCACTTTTCAGACTGCCACTTTCCACTTCACCACCGCCAGACTCCTTTACTTTACACTAAGCCGTAATTGGACATTGTTTGGGGCTTTTTTTTTTTTTAAAGAATAGTTGTCGGGGCTTGTTTAGTAACAGGCATTTATTTTATTATGGTCAGTGCTATTTTAGGATTCCAACGACGTCATTGGTGGAAGCGATGCTATACACGGAAACAATTCTGAATATGTGAAAATTTGAGGCGACATCCGAGAAACTTTGAAGTGTTTTGTTCTCAACATCTCCTCTATCAGATGTATGTTCAGAACTTCATGATCTCAATATTAGTATCAGCTGGCTGTTTTAACATAGATCTAGATCATTTTTCAAAATCATACGACAAGGGATATTCCAGCACGTTTAGCAGTCTGTCGTAACTCGCTTTTGTTTACCCTTACAGGGAATGTCAATGCTGGCACGCCTTTTGCCCTACACTTGTGAACTATACTAAATAACTGTACTTGTTTATACATATATAACCACCTATGGCCTTGTTGTGCTCTGACTTGAGTCAAGCGAAGAGATAGGATTCGAGTACGGAATACATCAGGTGAAAAATAACTTCATAGATGACGTCATAGCTCGTGTTTTTTTAAACACACAAAAAAAAGCGTTTGTTTTATATTTCTATTTAGCGAATGAAATATATACTTTAAAAAGCCCTGGTGAAACATGCATATCTCTGTTTGACTTATTATGATATCAGCCGAATGGGTGGCGACAAAACATCGTACAGATGTTTAAGGCTTACTCATTGATACGGGGGATCGAATCCAAGTGAAGACATAGATTTTTAATTTCGTGATCTTTGGGCGCCTCTGAGTCCACCCAGCTCTAATGGGTACCTGACATTAGTTGGGGAAAAGTAAAGGCGGTTGGTCGTTGTGCTGGCCACTTGACACCCTCGTTAACCGTAATGCCTGAGAGGGGTACTTCACTTTTTTTTTTTCTAATTTATAATGTTCTAACAAAATGGACACTGGACTGAAATATCAGCAGGACTAAATAAAGATTTTGTAATTATATGTGTTATCTTAGGCTGCCTCTTTTAATACCTGTACCAAGGCATAAAACGTGTCGTTTAAATACCGCCTTATTGTGTAAATCTTTGCCGGCGTAGCGCGTTTGTTATTTGTAAAGTTTCGTTCATTAGACTGTCCCATGCAGCATGCCACGTTCCGTAAGAGCCTGCTCCTAAATGAATCAACTCGAGTTCAGACAAATAAAATGTCACAGACATAAATAAGCCGACGACCAGAACGTGGGTGTATGAATGAAATTGGGTTGGCTGTCTGGGATGGTTGAAGGGCATGTCATTACCCCCCCCCCTTCCCCCATCTCCCACTGCGGGGACATGCGCAGTGCAATGTTGACATACGCACACCTTTATAGGCTAGAAGTTGGTAGTGAAACCAGTCCTAAAGCCCTGCCCACTGCTCTCTTTATCCCCCAACTGTGTTGATCCTGACAGCAGCTTATCTCTCACAGTTTATAACTCTGCCACTTTGTGGGGATAGGAAGTTACTACCGCAAGGCTACATACCTTCAAAGCTCGTGAAGTGTAGACTTTATTTTTTTTATTATTACTCTCTTGAATTTTGTATTTTTTTTTATCTTCATAAATAAATTTGAAAATATTTCTATTTATAAATTTAATAGTTGGTAACAAACTTCACGAGGTTTACTAATCTTATCTTATAAGTTACAGACGTTCCTCAAAACTACGTGTCCCGCGTATCTAATAGAATTGCACTTCTGTCGAATATCATTTCGAATATCTTTGACTCGTAGAATAAGACACCTTACATTATGGTCTACTTTCACCCATACTCATGGGTGTTAATATCCGCGTTCCTCGTTGGAGCCCCAGAGAGTATCCTTATACATCTTGTGTTGACCTTTTGGACAACGCTTTACATTGCACGGTTTTCCGAGAAGTAGTCGTTTAGGTAAGCGATTATCATACATACAGAAACATGCCATCCTGAGAAAATAAAACAGGAATGTTGACAGTGCAGCACTAGGCTGGCTTCAACGTCCCCTAGCACTAAATGTAATCGTCTGTTCAACGAGAAGAATTGATATCACAGCCATTTTCGTGACTGTAGAAAATGTTAAGTTCCACTTTCAGAACTTGCGATCTATGGGGTTGATGATGTAAAGGTCATCTGTTTCTGTGGCCCACGGTTAACGAGGGTGTCATGTGGCCAGCACAACGACCAACCGCTTTTACTTTTCCCCAACTAATGTCAGGTACCCATTACAGCTGGGTGGACTAGGAGGTGCCCGAAGATCCCTATATTAAAAATCCCAGGCTTCACTAAGATTCGAACCCGCTACCCCAGGTTAAAGGAGCTTCGCGTTATGAATAGTTTATAGCGTAAAAGTAACCTTTAGATTATGATGAATATTACCACGACTCAGCGTGACGATAATCGTGCGTTTGTTTTTTTTTTTTTTAAGGAGATTATCAGACCTCCAGTGAGTCACTTTATAGACATAAGAATGATTTTCGTACTTGTATTTCAAGCATGTAATGCTTAGCCTTTATGTCAGTGAGACTCAAGTACACTCTCTCTTTCTCTCTCTCTCTCTCTCTCTCTCTCTCTCTCTCTGCCATTATTTCTGTCACTCCAAGGATTCCCTCTATTGGGTGTGTTGCTTATGTTTGCATGAAATATGACCAGAGTGGAGGCCTAGCAATCTTAATGGCTAAGGTGTGGTTGTACCTCCCAATGTTATGCAAATGTGGAACTCTTCAGCTGTGAACAACATATTCAATGTTAAGTGTGAACCAATGCACGAATCTCTTGCATTGCGACTCTCGACAACAATACTAGCCATTGTAGTCCATACGTTGAACCTATAACTCTCCTTACTTTGAACAGGACGATGAACTTTCCCGAGATTGCTAACGAGTTTTTATCTTCGACTTGTTGTTAATCTTGTTTTGTTTGTTTTATATGTTTCGGGCGTTCCTTCAGATTTGAAGATGATTACATCCTAGCCCTAACCTCCCGAAGGACGGCGGGGGATTGCGGCGGGCGGGGCTCGAACAGGGACCATTGAAATGACAATCCAGAACGCACACAACACTACCAGGCAGTTTTATATTTACCAGTAATGGAATAATTTAACTTACACGTCACAAAAATGACACGAGTGATTGGAAGCCAAAAGGAATAACAAGCAAAAGGTTTGGAAACGAAAGAGCTTTAAATAGAAATTGACACATTGACAAGGGGGATAATAAGGAGCAGGGATTTGTTATTTCCCATTTAAGTCACTAACATGCTTGTCAGATTTTAAAATAGCATCTCTATTGTATTTCAATAGCTTTATTTACAACTCTCTTGCGAAATATACAGCATATAACAGCATCCCTATGCTTTAAAATATATTTATATAATAATAATATCAACCGAGGGGATAATGACAACTGACCTCACAGATACCTTCAAGGCCCTTAACATTCCCAAGGAGTCTCCCGTTTCTTGTCAGAGGGCAGTACTGTCGCAGACCTGCCACATCAACAGAAACGTTCTCAGTGGACATTGATAAAGGGACTACAATGAATCGTGTCGCTCTTTAGCGGAACTCGACCCTTGTGATACAAAAACAAACGTGCTGGCAGTGCCAGAGATTAAATACTAGTTCGTATCTAACATAATAATAATAATCAGAAAGACACAAAGATAAAGGCACATTCTTCATCCCATATGCTAGGACAAATTTGTACAAATACTCCTTCCCTAGTGCTATAGAGCATGGAATGGGTTGCCTGAGCCAGCCAGGAAAACCAGTGACTTGGCAGAATTTAAGTCATTGGTTAATATGAATGACTGAATGCATGACGCGTAGGACGTAATCATCTTTTTTGAAGTAACGTCTGTATTATATAAGATAAGATAATAATCTTAATCATCCTTAAGGACATTGGTCTTACTATTTGTGCATTACACCAAACAAAACTTTATAAATATAGAAAAACCAAAATATACATTCACACCAGACTCACTCATAATTTACAATGAGAAATATTTATATCAGTTAGTTACATTGCATTTAATGATTTGATTGGGGAACAAAAAAGTTTTTGTGTCTGTCTTTGCTATCGGTATCTTGTATCTCTTTTGTTATGGTAAAACCCTGACCTAAATGGTGATTTTTTTTATATTATTATTTGTCTATGTTTTCAAGCTTGTTCGTTCGCTATATCTTATTGTAGCCCACGTCTGCTCATGACAGTGCTAAAAGAACGTTCAATGTTGGCTCAGACTTGTCTCTCGGTGCCAAAGACACTCTAGTAAGATCAGCCAACATGCTTCCAAACTTCTTGTGAATAGCGCCTGTGGTCGAGAGGTTGATACAGAAATAGCTTCCATCAAAGGAGTCCGCTACTTGAGAATACGGCCACCGCCTCTTTCCCCCCTTATTACTTTTAGAGCCAGAGCTTCGGAAACTGGACTGACCCTTGACGGACTGCTGTATCAGACATCAAATCGTCGCCATCTTAAAGTGTCTACTTCAAGAGCATGAAATGGGGAGAGTGTGATCAGGTTACAGTGGATCTAGGCTACTTTCTAATCAATTAATCAGTAGAAGAATTTACTTTTTAAAAAAAATGAACTGAAAAATAAATATAAACAAGGCCAATAAAATATTTTTAGTTCCGAAATTGACGCTGTAGAAGTTGTAAGTATAGGGCCTGACTCGAGTCTAAATAGCATGGTTAAACGATGGTATATAGCCTCACTCGTCTAAATAGCATGGTTAAACGAACACTAAAAAAATAAGTTCAAATTAATTTTTTTTTAAATATTCCTTATCTTTTGTATTTTATCAAACAATAAGGAAGAAGAATTGACTACAAGGTACTAACAGGACATAGTGTATCATGTTGGCGTTTTGTGGCATCCTTGTTTTATGTAGTCTTCTCTCTATCGCCTCTTAGTGTCAATGTTTTTTTTGTTGTGTCTGTGTGTGTTTATGAGATGTAACTTCCCCGCTGCTTTCACTTCCTGTTCTAATCTGTAAATCCTAATTAGTCTCCGGCTGCCATTTATCTCGTACGATGGAGTTCCCTAGACCTGACAGACTTTTCGACCCTTCGCTCTCTTGCCATATCGTTGCCATCGTGCCCGCGTTCTGTGATGGTCACTTGACATAAACGTAGACCATGGCCAGTGATCCGGTCAGTTTCCCGTTTTAAGCACTAAGTGGACAAAAACTGCATCGTTAGTCCTTTAAATCGGCTGTATATTTTTTTTCAGCTCCAAAAAAAAAAAAAAAAAAAAAAAAAGTTTCATTTAAAATAAAACACACAGAAAAAAAATTTATGCACCCAAGTGAAAAGAGTTTAGGATTGGTGTGTAAACATAAGACTTGAAGTTTTGAAATGTAGATCTTAATTGATACGTATTCTTCTTCTTTTCTCTCATTTGAAATGTCGGAGGGTTCAGAGTTCAGATCAGTAATCCTAGATCTGAGATGAACCGCGCAGTGGTTTCCAGATCAGGCAGTTCTCCGTATAATTATTGTTCGATAGGAAGGTTTTGGAGCCAGAGCCTTGTTCATGATATAGTATGCAGCATCGAAGGACATGGTCAGCATTCTCTGGTGATGCTCCACAAGGGCAGGTTTCGCTCGTCCCGACTTTAAGTTTCCGGAACATAGGTTGTCTCATTCTGTTATGTCGAAAAATTATGCGCTGGTCGAGATAGCTTATAATAGGCATTTATACGTTATAATGGGAGAGCATTGTAAACAAAAATGCAATGGTAGATTCTGATTTAAAAAAAAAAACGGGCGTAGCCGGTGGGTAAAAAATATATGTAATTGTTTAAGGGCATACGGAAGCGCTAACCACTCATCTATTGTCAACTACTTTAAACTAAAAATAAGTTTTCTTGGACGCTAGGAAGAAGTTTTATTTCGACCACTGTGTAAGATTTAGATCAAGCCATCATATTAACGGAAATGACGTCACGTCGACTGCTGGTTGTCGTCTGGTCATGAAACGATATAAACTCCATGTCACTGATTAGTAGCCTACGTGCTGATGTAGAGATAATCTCAGTGCAGATACTGAGGCATGTCCCGCGGTCTGACGTCACACCAATTCTACTTGTGATCTCATCATTGGATTACGTGCTCGATAGGTCCCGCAGGTCACTCGGTATGATTGGCGAAAGTTTGACCGATAATAGCAGCTGAACTCGGTGACTCTTGGTCTTTACCCATGAACCTTGACCCTATAATCGCGTGCTATTGTAAATGTATATAAAATATAAATATTCAATGACTAATAATTCTTCATTTATCAACCTATGGAATAGAGAATGTCTCCCTACAAACAAATTTGAAAAAAAATATTGTAAACAAAATGTTATTTTAAACAATGTGTAAGATTTGCACCATCAACACTTTCTTCGACCATCCCCCACCCCACCCCAAATATTACAGACAACCCCAAAAAAAAAACAACTCTCAAAATCACGTGACTGACGTTGTGGGCATTTTTTGTTTGCGTCATAACACACAGTGTCTACTGTTGTAAAAGTTCAATTACAACGGGGTTAGAGGCTTTCGCATAATTTAGACGACTCGAGAATTTTATACTCTCAAAACATCCTGCTTGCATCGCATTTTATTGGTGTATTAAGTGTTCCTCACTTTAACACATGTAGGAAACGCCTAATCTACCTTTCTGGGCATTAGAGTAATGAATGAGCTTTATTCTGTTGACACTCTTATCTAATGTTTTTCTAAGGGGGAAAAAACCTAGGTTTCATGTTGGCCGAGGTTGTACTGAATTGTAGAGGAACGCGTGATAATGCGAACTTAGTGACCTTTGAACCGCGTGGCCTCTCTCGCACTTCTTGACTCAGTGTTTAATCATCACAATTAAATTTTTTTTGCAAGTAAGCTTTTGACCAATTGACTTTTAACAAAAAAGTTGAACTAACAGTCTTGTACTTGTTATGCTAAAACTCACGTTCGCGCAATTCAGCAGAAGGCGTTTGTTAACTCTTTCTCTCCTAATCGACGATACCATCGTTGATTTTAACCTCAATAAATTAAATTAATGTTTGATTTTATAAACTTTACTTTCTGTTATATAAAAAGAGCATGCATTCCACTTTAATTCTATACAAATAAAAACAATTTCTGATAACAAAAAAAAAAGTTATTCAAGCTAATTCATAACAGGGTAGAAAAATACTAATGAGCAAAATGAAGAATTCCGTTGATACGTGGAAAATAATTACGGAAAGAAAGAGTTAAGTGAGTGATGTGAGATGTAATCTCTGTGACTTTTTTTGTGGTTGTTAATTTGATCCGGGTTAAAGTGTACAGGCTTATCATAAGCCGCAAGAAAACTCAATACGATTTAGCGATCGCAGGTGTAGCTCAGTCGACAATCTTCACAGCATTGCAAAATAAAAGATTTACTGCTACAAACGTGAGCATCTGAATAGAAAAATATAATAGACCAACGTATTGGAAAACCTGCTGGACCTTGCGTTTACTAAGTCCAACAGGGGTTTTCTTTATTGGTGTCTATTTTCTAAAGCAAGCAAATTGGTTGCAGCTAGATATTCTGGTTAACATTTGGTTTGATATGAATAACGTAGTGTTTTCCGCTCTATGTTTCATCTGTTTCTTTAATATCTGAGGGTTTATCGCTTTATTAACAGTTTCATCTCCTGTTGCTTTAATATCTTAGGGTTCATCGCTTTATTAACAGTTTCATCTTCTGTTGCGTTAAAATCTGAGGGTTCATCGCTTTATAACAGTTTCATCTCCTGTTGCTTTAAAATCTGAGGATTCATCGCTTTATTAACACGATCACGTGAGTTCTCAGCTTCATGCGGGTACCTGGAGTCATTTTGACGCCCCCGTGCATTATCAGCGTAATGGATACCTGATGTTTTTAGCGCCCTGGCGTTTTCTTGGCGTTCTTGTCTGTACTCGGGATGGTGAGAGGTGGCTTTTGCGCCTTTACGTAATTTGAAAACGAAACACATCTAGTTTTTGGACGAACCTACCCACTTTGCACACGACTCATTTGTCACATTTGAAAAGTTAACCAACAGAAATGAAACAAAACAAAACAAAAAAGTCAACAAAGCACCTGCAAATTGAGTGTCATGAAATATGACGTCTGAGGCTGTCTGCCAACAGAGCTGTTACTTTATCATAGTCCCACGTCTGATCCTTGACATTGGCTTGGATTGACGTTACCAACTGTCTTGACGCTTTCTTTGATGATTTGTTTCGCTGCACATACTTATCAACCTGCTTTGTTTTGTATTTTTAATGTTCTCAATGAAGTATTGTGCTGATAGCGGAACTTACATCACTGGAAATGTACACAGATGTCTCTAGTTTCTGTTATTGTGAATACGTATTTTAAATGCTTTAAAATGCATAATTTTATAAACTTAACTTTCAATTAGATCTAGTGTGCCCTAGATATGTTTCTTTTTGGTAAAAATAGCGCCAAAAAAAAACCTAGCTATTCATATAAAAATCCCACCCAGATCTACATAGATCTTGGGACCATATACGACCCCATTCAAGATACACTTGGTTTCATCATTTTTCTGCTTGACACAAACACTACCACCACGAGATCCTAGTTGGACTTGTGTCAAGTAGAGACCATCGAGTTCAAACGGTTTTCATAGACAAGGGTCAGGATGTTGGCCTCTTTACCGTTACAAAGGTACCCCGGTGGTCAGGCTTGCTTTGTATCTTTTGTTGACGAAAGTGCCGGGTCAGGGAGAGTTTGACTCAGCCCGGGTCACTTGGACTTGAAGTGGCCATTGTTGGTGTTACGTGGTGAATGGAGAAAACACTTGACCCGCTAATGGGCGTATGTAACCAGATTGTGTCTAGGCTGGTGTTGCTGGGGGGGGGGGGGGGGGAAGACCCCGACAAGACCACTTGAAACTTTAGCTGGACACTTAACAGGATCTGGAGACGCACACGAGAAGTACTCTCTGACCATATGAAATGATCATGTTACTATAAATAGATGTATCGCAGTTAATATAGACAATGTCACTCATACCAAAGTTAATGAACGCATTTATTTTGAAAACCATTGATTACCATAAGCTTAAAATCTTTCAAGGGTGGTAAGAAGTGATTGTTTTTTACATCATAGAGCATGTTACTGGCCTTGAAGGAGATAATCTTACTAAACATTAGGAAGGAAGCTAAGAACTCTGCAAGAGGATAAGAGATACTATCCAGGATTTGAGCAGCTTATCCTTTGCTAAGTTCATGTGAGCAGCAGTAGAGCTGACGAGCTAGACATGGCGAAGCTTTGGCTCTGTTATGGGTTGTTGCTTCGCATGGCCTTACCTGGAATAAGACTATGGATTTAACTTTCACTGCCAAGTAACTGGAGGTGGTAGAGAGAAATAGGTGCGAATCAAAGGGTCTTTTTTATATATAAAGTTAAACATGAAAATGGATGGCTGCCTGGTCGTGCGGTTTGCACGCTGGACTGTCGTTCAGATTTATCGATGGTCCCGGGCTCAAATCCTGCCCGCTCCCATCCCCCGTCGTCCTGCGGGATGGTTTGGACTAGGAAGTAATTATCTTCAACTCTGAAGGAACATCCGAAACATGTAAACATTTTTACAAACATTTTAAACATTGTAAAAAACTGATAAAACCACGGTATTGTTAAAACACACAACTATAAATGTAGAGAAACACATCGCATTTCATGATCCATAATAATTCTACGCATTCACCTACTGGGTGTCGACATTACAAAACCTACGCGCACCAGCCTTGACTACCTTCACCTCTCCTGGAAAGTTACTTTTATTTAAAGTAAATGTACTTTTAATTCTAAAAAAAAAAAAAAGTAGTTCTGACGCCTTGTTCTGTTGTCACGGAGAAATATATAAAATACTGTAGACATAAATAATAACTATTAATAAACAGAGACTTTGCGTTGATATGAGTAGACAGTGAAGACTACCATTTTATTACGTCACATCCTTTGAAGTACTTTCACACAAAAAATTATTCACAACAAACAATGACGTAATATAAACATATTATCACATAAACCCTCTACTATTTCGCCCATCATTACTTGGCCTCGTTTATTTTCATTGTTTGTATTACATTTGGAAGACTGGTCTACATAGCCTGAAGAATTTTAAATACCTTTCAAGATTTTGCGCCAAAACTCGCACCATCCATTTTTCAGCCTTGTACACTGATGACTAAATTTCCTAGGGATGAAATCATTATTTGCGCCATTGACTTCTGTTTTTCTATAATTAGCAAGAAGATAGAATGAAAACAAACGGCAGATAACTATTTAGATTTTTGCAGTGTTTGAGTTATCTTCTCATGAAAAAATAAATAAACTGATGACAGAAATTCTTTTTAAAAGATTGTTCGCTGTGAGTTTCGATTTTTATTTTCTCCGGTTTTTTTTTTTGTTTTTTTCCTGAAATATTTTTTCGAAATCATTAATGGAAAATTGTCTATTTGAAAAAAAAATAAAAATAATCCAGACAAAATGTAGGCTTATTTTACACTCAGGATTGTATGCTGGTCCGTGTAGAGGACATCTGAGCAAATAGAATTTTTCTTTCTGGTAGGAACAAAAGTTGTCGTGTTATTTTTGATTATACATAACCCCGAGAACACATGTATTATTAAAGTATAGCATGTGATACAGGCTTGACCTCCAGCACATTTGTTATCAGTTTGTTGATCCCCTCTCCATAATCAAGTCGTCATGCGCCTCTGTTTTTATTTTCACCCTACTTTCTTATGTTTTGAAAGAGGCTACATTATATTATAAAATGCAAGATATAATTACGGCACCCGACTAATCGTACACCTGTGTTCTATTTGTCCGTCACTTCGGTATTAGATTCTACCAATAAACAAACAACTCAACAGAGAAGGCTGTTCCAAGATTTTTTGGCCTCCACTGACATAGATTGATTTCTTATTTTCTGGAAAGAATTGCGAAAAGGTATCCTCAGTTTGAGACATTCCGCTAACAGCGCCCCCACCCAAACACTTTTTTCCCCCTATGGAATTAAATGATCTACGAGCGCTTGAAAATGTTCTTCCTCCTACTTGAGTTTAACGCGCAGGCAGACGTCAAACAGAAAGATTCCAAGATCTCAGCCAGCGAGCAGATGTCAAACCGAAAACTTTAATAAGAGCCCAGAGTTCGTGTTGACACAATGAATACCCACAATGCTAGAAGCGTAAACCGCGCTAAATATTTAAACAGTAAATCAGACGATGACGGATCCTTTTGTCACTTCCTGTTCTTTTGCCGGAACTTACAAGGGGGCCAGTTTACAAAATAAATGAGGCTTTTTTTTCCGGTGATTGCACTGGCGCCTGCTTCTATCCAGTCATAGTAACGTCTTGCTCAAAACTTCGTGCCTCAATAACCTGGCGAAATAATGAAGTCAGTGAAAGGGGCGGTACTCCCATCAATCTTTTAACTTTGAGCTTTTTCAAATCTCTTTCGCGATTGAAAGTATGTTTGAGGGCGAAGTAAGACAAAAATATGGAGGAGGCAACAAAAACTGCAGAAAATTGTGTCTGAGTGCGTAGTTCTATTTGCGGATTGGTTCTAAAATAACGTAAGGACCAAACTGGAAATACAAAAAAAAAAAAAAAAGGGATTCCTGTTAAGAAATTCTGACAACAGTTTGATCTGACTACAGCTATATCTGATCACAGCTTTATCTGACCACAAGTTTATCAGATCACCGCTTTATTTGACCACAGCTTTATATGACCACAATTTTATCTCCCCACATGAAATCTGTCGGTATCTACTATCTTCATTAGCCCAGTCGATCAGTGCATGTGTACTAAAATCTAATGATGGGTTAACTAAGACATACTTTAAAAAGCCGCCACCCTCATCCCCCCCCCCCCCCAATGGATACCAGCTCATATACAACTTAAAGGAAATGAGAAGGCTGACACACTCGCCAAGAGTGGGAGAACTAACTCGCAAATAAACTCTGCACTCTATCCAGAAGAATTGAAGAAATTAATTGTAAATAAAATAAATGAGAAATGGACGAGCTCTCATCCAAATCACAAGAAAGATGACGCTTACTATAAGCTATCCCGACAAGACCAACGTCTAATCTTACGACTCAGGACCGGACACAACAGAATGCGACAACACATGTACCGGAAGCTCAAAATTGGAACCAGTGAAATCTGCCCATGTGGAGTGTCACCAGAGAATGCCGTCCATGTCCTTTAAAACTGCTCTCTCTACCAAGAGGCCCGAATAAGACACTGGCCCCAAAACACCCCAATAGAAAGAAAACTATATGGAGAGCTCCCTGATTTGGAAACCACTGCGCAGTTCATCTCATGTATTGTTCTAGTCATCTTGAACGCTCCAACACAACAATGAGAAAGAAGAAGAAGAATCCCCCCCCCCCCCAACTCTCATAAGTGTTAACAAAGGGAGACTTAGTGTGTGCTAGTTTCAAAATTATAAATCAGCACTCATACTAGCGTGTGTAGTAGTATGGCAATACTTCAGGAATCTGAATGTAAAGCTGTAGAAATAATTTAACTATTTTAACCGGAAAAAAAGGGGGGGGGGGGGAGATTAGTGATTTGTTTTGTGACCAGGGACTCGTAGGCCTAATTGTTTTGTTTGACTACATTGTCCTAGCACGTGTGGTCAAGATTAGTGTCTGTACAGTCGTGTGGGTTGTGGGGCAGTAGGACATCGAGCCTCATTATTATACGTGTGTGTTGCAGCTTTTGTTTGACCCAACTTTTGTGTGTGTGTTGGAGACCCTGTCTCTTCCCCTCGTCTCAATGTTCATTGTATTTTTCAACTCACTCTGTCTGTGTAATAAAAAGTTTGTACACGTTATTTCTCCACACCCAATCGCTGAAATTTTGCATAATTATTTCTTTTACCTGGCAACACAAGAATCAATACAAAATTAACGAATTAAGTTAATTAACTATTAATAATTAATTATTTTGTTTGGTAACAACGGAAAGAATAAGAATGAATGGTGGTATAAGCTGAATTAGCCCCCTTTATAGGTCGCCGCTTTTTTAAAGGAAGTTTGAAACAAACAATAGATCTTCTATTTTCACACACACCTCACTAACATGGTGGTTAGATTGTAAGAGGCTTGAGACATGAGTTTGAATTAGGACATTTTTAAAAAATGTATCTATAAATGCTTTAAAAAGCGATTACGGTAAAATTTACCCAGATATCCCTTTCTTTCTAATTGCACAGATTTGTTGTTGTTGGTCTAGATCTATTACAAACTTAATTACATGACTGATCCAAAACTAATTGATACAACTACACTTAGTAAAAGCTTTTTAAAAAAAAAGTATTTAATGTATTATCAGCCATCCACTGTATGTGTGTGTCTGCCCGCGAATATGTGGCGGTGAACGGCTTCTAATTGCATTTATGTGTGGGAACTGTTAGGGGGAAAGCCGTGGGGAGAAGGGGTAGCAGGGGAGAGCAATCAATGACATGGAACAAAGAGAAGGCAGTTCGTGGGGGCCCGCAGACGAGACAGGGAACGTGAGTGCTCTGATTGTAGGTAAATGCCAACATGCCGTGGACATCTGTTCAAGTTTAAGATTACATACATGCATGGCCCTTATCTGAGGCCAGTTCAATTGGGGTCGGAAACGGCTTCTGCACAGAGGTCACTCTAGCATAACATGTCATGCTCTTGAACCGAATGTTATATACGCCATTATTTCTGGCACGTCATGTAGACTAGTTCCCTTTGCTTGACTTAGGGGGCCATGCACATCAGTGAGAGAGTTTGAGTCATTGCTTGACTTAGGGGGCCATGCACATCAGTGAGAGAGTTTGAGTCATTGCTTGACTTAGGAAGCCATGCACATCAATGAGTGAGTTTGAGTCACTGCATGATTTAGGGAGCCATGCACATAAGTGAGACAGTTTGAGTCATTGCTTGACTTAGGGAGCCATGCACATCAGTGAGACAGTTTGAGTCATAGCTTGCACACTTTTTCTAAGTTCTTTTTGTTATTCTCCCCTTCATTACATAATCTTTTTAATTACAGACGTTCAGACAAATCATCTAAACTCATCCAAATAATGAACTTTTAAATTAATTTTACATTTGAATTCTACTTAACTATTCGTCTTCTGGCTTATACATGCAATCCGTTTTATGTTATTACATGATAAGCATGTCCTAGCATGTAAAAGAAAAAAAAAAGTAGTAGTTTCCCTTTCAGATCTTGTGATCTTTAGGACAGGTGATGTTTCTGTGGCCCACCAACCGCCTTTACTTTTCCCCGACAAATATCAGGTACCCAATAAAGATGGGCTGATTCAGAAGCACCATAAAAAAACCCGGTTCGAAACCCAGGTGCTTTACCACTCAGCCAACGCGCCTCAGTCCTTTTTTTTTTTTTTTTACAATTGTATTATCTTTTTTTTTTTCTTTGCTTGTATGTAATAAACAATGTGTAATGTATGATTGCTACTTTCTATTATACTATTAAGCCTTGGAGTGTCTTTAAGTTTAGTTACTTAAACCATTTGTATTGCTCATAAATGAGTGTGAGTATTCATTAGTGATAAGACTGAGTTTTGATTATTTCTCCTCTCTCCATCTATACTATTAAGCCTTGGAGTGTCTCTAAGTTTAGTTACTTAAACCATTTGTATTGCTCATAAATGAGTGTGAGTATTCACTAGTGATAAGACTGAGTTTTGATTATTTCTCCTCTCTCCATCTAAAACTTCTCTTTGCCGCTACTGAGATATAAATTAATCTCAAGCACAATTCTAATAGTTTTAAAATTCTAAAGCTCCTTTTTGAATGCCCCTTCCTAATCCCCCTTAGGCAGACCCTACTATCACTCCAACCCAACATTAACCAACACCCTGTACGGCAGTGCTGAACAACTGAAGAAAACAGCATACTATTTTCCTTGGCACAGTCTGCAAAAGAGCTGACAGCTCAGCAGCAATAAAGCTGGCTAGAAGAAGAAGAAGAAAAGTCTTAAGCAAACCAAGCAGCTACAGAATAGTGGACATTCTTATTATTTGATATTTGCCATTATTATTTGTTATTTGCCAAAGTTTACCAAAGCAAAACAAGTATTGAAACATGTAGCCTAAAGTTCTAACATGTTTGGTTCTATTACCGCAGAGTGTAGTTTTCCGTACAAAAGCATGCATTTGACGCTAAGCTTGATATTGCTGTAAAGGAGAAAATGGATTAAACTTTAGAAGGATTGCGTTGGTTTAACTGGTTTCATTATCAAATTCTTTTTTTTTTTTCTTCAGTGACCACATCAATGGGAGGTAAATCTTACGTCATCAGCCTGTTTGACACAGCTGGCCAGGTCAGTAGAATGTTAGATCATCCCAAGTTCTAAATCTAGTGGAATACACAAAGGGAAAATATTACTTCAATATGTTCATCTATAAACAAAAAAGAAACACGTGAAATATAGGTCCACTCGATTAGTGCAAATGGTTCCTACAAGATGCTTTGTTCTGATAAAGTAAATTTTCTTTTAAACGGAACGTTCACTAGCATAAATACGTCATCAGAATTAGCTTAAAGCAAGTTTATTTTTATTGGAGATTACCATCTATTGAGAAAAACTAAATAGCTAGCTATTTAGGCGTATCCGGTGTACATAAGCTAGGAAGCTTGGATAGCCTGTGTATATTGAAAGGTATTAATTAGTTGGCAGCAGAGATCTTTCAATATAACCTTACTGACATTGTTCAGGTTATTTAACATTGTTCAGGTTATCTATTTAACATTGTTCAGGTTATCTATTTAACATGTTCAGGTTATCTATGTAACATTGTTCAGGTTATCTATTTAACATTGTTCAGGTTATCTATTTAACATTGTTCAGGTTATCTATGTAACATTGTTCAGGTTATCTATGTAACATTGTTCAGGTTATCTATTTAACATTGTTCAAGTTATCTATTCAACATTGTTCAGATTACCTATGCAACATTGTTCAGGTTATCATTGTAACATTGTATCAATGTAACATTGTTCGGTGTGGTTGGTCAAGTCGTTAGCGTTCGGTTTACTGATACGAAGATCGCTAGTTCGAGTCACACACTAAATTTGGCCACCTCACACCAGGAAAAAAAAGTATATTATAAAAAACATATTTATACATTAACCTACAACAGATGAATTTTAATTTTCCCTTTGGACCGCTCAGTCCCACATTAGTGTTAGGCGCCTAGTTGATATAGAGACGCACCATTGTTGACGGACTTTCAACGCGACATTTAGTGACGTCATGGATAGTTTGGTTTAGTTTGTTTATGTTAGTATTAATCAGTTGGTGTTAAGACCAAGGTGACAACATTGTATTACGGACAGAGACTCGACTGTGGCCTTTACCTATTAAACTTCATTTAAGTGTCGAACGGCCTGGTCCCTTTCTTAAAGTGTAGGCTTTGTTTTAAACACAACATCCCCTGAGTAATCTGTCGAAGTCAGCCATCCTAGAACTACAAGATCAAGGCCTATCACATTAGCATTCATCTTTAAACTCCGCCACCCACTATTTCTTTAAAAATTAAATGCCTCATTATATCAACAACAGTTTGAGATGTTACATTGATAATTATCGATTACTTTTTTTTTTTTTTTTGTTGTTGTTGTGTCTAAATTTTCGTATTTCTTTTCAGGAAGAGTATATCCACCTGAGGGCCCTATCCTACGTCAACAGTGACGTCTTTCTTCTGTGCTACTCCGTCGCGACCCCCGAGTCTCTCAGGGACGCCCAGGACAAATGGATACCGGAGATTCGCAAGTATTGCCCCAACACGCCCGTCATCTTGGTGGGCACGCAGATTGACCTCAGGGACGAGGCGCAGCCCACCAAGCCCCAGAGGAACACCGCCAAAGGGCCGCCCGTCTTCATCAGCACCAAAGACGGCGTCCATGCGGCCACCAAAATGAACCTGGACACTTACGTCGAATGCTCCTCCCTCACCGAGGCTGGGATCTCGAGGCTTCGAGAGGCTGCTATTGAAAGCGGCCTCAGGAAAGTGGACTCGGAGGACACCGGATGCAAATGCTCGTGCGTCATTTTATAACGTGTTTATCCCAAAGAACAAACCTATAATCACTTCCGTTATCATGCCGTCCGAGCACGCCGGGATGCCTAAAGCACCCAGCAGATGGTGCGTTTGATAATCCAGAGAACCGGGCACCTTTACGCCGTCTGCTTCAGTGAATGTTCACTTGACACTATGCCAGAAGTGTTCAGAGATTGTGTACTGCCGCACAAGAAAAAAGTGCATAATTTTAAAGTTGTCCTGTCTGTTACCACCAGGAACATGAACTCTCTGACCTAATCATTTTTTAGTGATTGCATAACAAGACACTAGTACTCACTTAGTCATTATTTTTTTGTATTGAGATATCAAAAATATGCAAATCTTCTCCAGTGTCTAACAAAAGAGTGTTTTATTTTCACACTTTACCAGTAACAATATGCAAATTAATTTATATTGATTTTTTAAAATTAAAAAGCTAAACTTTGATAAAAGAAAGGAACAAACTTTTTTTAAGTTAACAAAAGTCAATTTAGTACCTTTCAGACGATATCTATTTGTAAATCAAAATAGTGTACCTTTTTTTAAAAAATTAAAGTTTAAATTATGGTAGCATTGTTTTAATGTATTATATTTTATTCAAAATGTCAGAAACCATATCTCAGTCATTCTAGTTTAGTTTGTAATTCATTTTGACGCAATAGTTGATGCATTTCGTGCATATCCCAATATGTTTTGAAAAAATCGTGTAATGGTTACCCATTCTATCTTCTCTATTCTCTATTCTATTTAGAAGGAAGGGTAATCAAATAATGAAAACTTATAGCAAGTTGGTTTTTTTTTAAATTAGTTTTAAAATCGATAAAAATCGCTGAATTTGTGAAAGGTTGATGCATTTACTTGAGCCAGACATCATCTAATTTATTTTGGATGTTATCTAAAATTATTTTTTTTTAAATTGTCAAGGGAGACATAAAACCGGAAGATACAGGAAAGACAAGCCAGACAAGACTTCAATTGCTTTCCCTTCCGGTGAACGAACAACGCCATCTTGTGACACCGAATCTACTTCCGGCTAAGCTAAGTGTGTAAATTGTCCAAATGATTTGTTCACCATGCATTAGAGTTTGGACTAAGTTGGGCTGCGCACAAAATGACTCCAACGGATGTCATGCACACTTAGAAAAGTAAATAAAAACAAATCGCTCTCTCTCACACACGTTCACACACACATAAAGCATCTCCACTCCCCAATGTGGCGTTTTTTTTATTGTTGTTTTTATACACTGATCAAATATAACAAATCCTGAACCAGGAAACTATTTTATTTCTGAGAACACTTTATATTTCTTATCTTGGCGACGATTTTGTCTAAATATAGACTTCATCTTTTAAAATCTATCTAAGAACAGGGTTGGTTTAGAATGAGTAAAGACCTCATTATTCTAGGACAAATTCATGTAGACCTAAGTGCTCTTTCTTCTCGAGTGCCATTAGACCTAGGAATGTTTTGCTGAAATCAGCCAGGAAAATCTTAAGCTTAAGACGCTATAAATGTTTTTTTTAAAGCAACGTCTGCAATTAATAAGATATGATGTTGGTAAAAAAAAAAAGAAGGTTGCACTGACTTGCTTAAAATAACATTGGCTTTGAGTTGTACATTTTTCATTAAAAGACTATACATCATGTTTGCACGTGCATGTTACTGCTATTGTGTTTGTAAAATATGTAAGCAAACTGAAAACATTTTGTTAAAACCAAGATTATTACTCACTCTGTATGGTACAAATCTAGTACACCTTGTTATATTTTACTCTACACACAGCTGTAAAAATTTCATTGCTGAAGACAAAAATAATCAATAAAATAAACAATTAGTCAATTAACTAGGGGTAATTAATTAATTGTCTTTTATCTAGACAAGGGAGATAAATAATGTAGTATTGGTATGTGGCAGTAATTGTGTGTACACGTTTGTTTTTTTAAAGGATTTTTGTTTTGTGTGTGTGTGTGAAGGATCACAATGTTATAATTTTCAAAATGTATTTCAAACGTCAAAACACAAAGTCTAGGTGAGTGAGAAAATGTCTGTGAAGAATTCACGTTTATATTTGGTGTAGTATTAGTCGTAGTCCGAGGCGTAGCCAGGAGCAGATTTTTAGAAGTAACAATTAGGCTTACATGCTTTCACTTACATTCTACCCTTAAAGAGCCTCATACTAAACAGTGGTTTCAAATTTGGGACATGAACTCGCGTGCAACATTATCTACTAAGTATGCAAATAGTGACCTTACTGGGGGGGGGGGGGGAAGATTTTGAAACATTAAATGGGGAAACGATTTTTTCTAGACTCCCATCTGTCACCTCCGCCCCCTGTATGTTTTATTAAAAACAAAAAACATTTCTCAATCACATTTGTCCTGTACAATTTGGTGGACAATGTAAGGCAAGTTACACAATGATGCAGCACCATCGTCTTCCTCGATAAAGTCATTTAAAACACATTCATATCTTTTGGACTGTTCACGGCGAAGTTGTTCACCCCTTTAGAAAAACAAGAACAGCGAGATCGAGATCTATCTCTGATATGGTTTAAAGGCTAAGGTGAACGTAGAAATCTGGGCAGACCTTAGCTGTACAAGCTTTCCCTGTGTGTGTGTTGAGTTGGAAAATCGCATGGAAAACAAAACCAAAAAAAAAATAAAAAATTCATAGTTTTCCAGTGAGTCACCTGGCAAGGGAGGGGAGACTATGCGAGATCAAAGAAAAGTAAGAGTTACCCAGATTATTGCTAAAGCTGTGTAAGACAAGGAAGGTGATGTGGCTCGTGTTTCTGACGGCCTTGGGAAAATAGAATCCAAACATCTCGTGGAGGCAGAGAACAATCAAATGTCATGATAGCCAGGCTTTTGTTTGGGGGGAAGTGAAAGAAAAAAAAAGAGTTTATATTTTTGTTTAATTTACTGAATCAGCAAACCACAATTACTTTTTACTTTGGGTTTATTATCTTTTTTATCTGCCTGGACATTGTATTGTTTTTTTTTTGAGTTTGATTGTTTTAATCTTTTAAGTAACCAGAAAACTTTTTGCTTTGGTCATTGTGTTTAAAATGTTTCTACCACATTAGCTTAAGTTTCTAGTAATATTTAACACATATACAGGGTCTGGTTGATACATTTCACATTCATACATCGTTTGATGATAGGGCAAAGGTCATAAGTACCATAACTATAAATTAGCCCGTCATAACAATGGCTAGAAATAGTGTACAAATTATATAGATCTAGATATTTTAGAAAGATTGTACCAACTATAATGTGTGTCAACTTAAAATTAAACTAACTAATAGAATATTGTCTTTAAAATTTATTTGATAGTCGCAAATTTAGCTAATAATTATCAGGTTTATATCTACAAGTCCTATTTTAAATCTGATCTCATTTTTTTCCCATTAGTGATACATATCATTTGTTTTGTGAAGCCATGTTCTGTATTATATAAGACAAGATAGTCATACTGGCAATTACTTTACTGCTTGATTCATAAAGTTCAAAGGTTCTACAACTATTGTGCAAGAAGAGTGTAATAAATTTATTTCATTACTCGAGTCTCAAAGAACACTAATCTCACAATCATTGTGCAAGCATTCATTTCATCACTTGAGTCACTAACCGGCGTTGCCAACATTTATTGTGTAAAAGTCCCACCCTGTACTTAAAGAATAGTCTATTTATTTAACACCAGTCCCATCTTGCTCTACATCTGTTTTATTTTATATTCTTATATGTTCCAAGTAAATCCATCCATTTCCACAATATCAAATGTAAATGTTATCATTCTAATCATCTCTTGGGAGCAAAGTTCGTCTCTCCTGACATTTACATGTTTATATAGGTCAGTTACTCATGGGTCTAGCCGAAACCAATCGTCAAAGAAGACCTAAACACTGACCTGCAACGTAGCAACCTGTGGGCAGTGGAGATTAATAGCTCCTTGCCACATCACAGGTCTGTACGACATGACAACAAACGATTGGTCTTCTCTGCCCACAGGTGCGGCGTGGCAAGTCAGTGTTGAGGCCCACTGTCACGAATGGTCTAGTCTAGCTCGTATTGCGTCTGGACAGATTCTAGCCAGCCTCTTATCATGATACTCACATGCTGTATATATGTGACGAAGCTTTCCTCTCGTCTCATTTGTATCTATGTGTATTATAGTGTATTATTGCCACTGATTTGTTGGATTTCATACAACATTCCATATCTGATCTTCCTGCATTGAACTCAGTATTATATAACTCGTTACATAATCATTGTTTTGTGTTTGTTTCGTTTAATTTTAAATCTACTTATTGTATATGTTTCTTGTGTGCTATGAATTATTGTTTTATTTATTGGCTTTATAGTATTCATATTGAATCCACACTTAAATGTCATATGCTGTTGGCGGTTTTTTCAATGCTTGTCTTTTTATCCATGTATAAAGTGTCATAACATTTAAATAGCAACATGTGTATGTTCTATCATGATAACTAAACAAATTAATTATTTAATCATTCAATATTAGAATTTTTTTGTTAAGTGTTTGTATATTTTGTTTTAGAAAGATTGTTTTATATACCCGTTTTTTAAGTAATTTTTTTTATCATATCTAGTCAAGGAGAGATTTGGACTTATTGTTATCATGTTTGACAGAATGAAATAAATAATAATTTTTAAAACACTGTCTTTGAGTAATTTTATGTTTTTATAGTTCAGTGTTTTATAGTTACTGAAGTGTGTGTGTGTGTGTCTAATTAGTAAAGCACGGTCAATATTTGCAAGTTCAGCATTTGAAATACCTACTACGTTGGCTTTCTTTCTGCATAAACATTGAACATCACAGTTGACTAGGAAAAAAAAAAAGAAAATATGTTTTTAAACTACAGGATGGGTTTTTTCTTTGTGGAATTTCTTCTTATGTTTTATAGATCTATATCGAGTGCGACCCTTTGGGGAAATACCAAAAATAAAATACAAAGGTTGAATGGAAAGCTTGGGGTTTTTCTTGCATTATGATGGTCAGATTTAATAGTGTCAGAACCTTGTCTTAGCAACTTAGTCTTATCCTAAATGATACAGACGTTACTTCAAAAAAGAAGATGATTACGTCCTACCCGTCATGAATTTAGTCATGCATATTAACCAATGACCTAAACTCCGCCATGTCACTGGTTTTCCTGGCTGGCTCAAGCAACCCATTCCATGCTCTAATAGCACTAGGGAAGAATGAGCTTTTGTACAAATTTGTCCTATCATATGGAACGAGGAATGTGCCTTTATCTTTGTGTCTTTCTGAGTATTTTATTAAATTTTGTTTTTGTATTTAAAGATTATGGTTCAGTGTTTTATGTATAATTGCAACGTTACTTTTAAGTCTTCTGTCATGAAGGCTTTCTAAATTTAGGGATTTTACTAAAGGTGTTACTCTAGTCAAATGTGAATATTCGTTTGTAATGAATCTCACTGCTCTATTTTGTGTCTGTTCCAGTTTCTTAAATGTTTTCTTGAGTTGTGAAAGATGTACACAATTTCATATGATTCTGTTTGCTAGAGTAAGAGATCTCTTGATGCATGGTTGAGTGATATGTAGGAATATATCTATGATATCACATAAAGTTTAATGTTAAGACGAATATACTTAATATATTTGAGTACACGCTCTTTCACCATTCAAACCTGGTTTAATTAGCATAATACATTAACCTGCTCGTGTTTTCCAGGATCAACACAATGAAACATTTTAGCAGCTTATAGATCTAGTCACGCCTCCTTAGTAGTCTTCATCACATATCTTTTTATTTCGAAATTGTTCACAATATAAAACATATTCGCTATCAACAATGTACCCAGCATAATAAAGTTAATCGTTCGTTGGGATGCTGGGAAAAAAGAGACAAAGACGAGAAGAAATAAGTATGCAGAGATTTAAGGAGACCTAATTCGCCATGACTTTAGTGTCTCTTTATGACTTGGTGTCTAAGTAGCTGTGCTAATATGTGTATATTGCGTCATTGTTTGTTGTGAATGTTTTGTGAGAAAATAATTAACAGGAAGTGAGGTAATAAACAAAAAAGAAAAAAAAAAGTTTTCTATGTCTACTTGTATAAATACAAAGTCTCTGTTATCATTATTAATTAATGTCTACAGTATGTTATTTGCTTGCCCTTGATGTGGCAAAATATGTAGGTCCCAGCTGGGACTGCGCAGCCGCGGGAAATACTGCATTCCTCACTGATCTTCGTGTGGTGGGTTTGGCACAGAACAAACTAAATGACATGATGAAGGCAACTCTTATGACGATTCCAAACTGTTTATTATATACTAAAGACCTGCCAAAGGCAAACATAAAACATAATTACAAATGAACCTAAACTAAACATAATTAATAGGCCTGAATACTAGATCTAACGAAAAACAAAATGAAAATCTTATGGTGTGAACCAATCATCTCTTTTACAAACACAAGAGAGATATGGAACACCAACAAACAGTATACACATCAATGACAACGTAGTTCTCTAAACATAAATCAACTAGTTGTTCTACATAAAACTAACATATATATATATACATTGTTTGAAGAGTTTCGCTCTTTCCTTTCCTTACAGAAAACTATAATTTAATATAACAAATCTATACACTCACAAATATACTGTTTCTTAAAAGCCAGTATCTAAACACTTGTTGTAAGAATACATTTACAAGATGGACAGTTAACATTCTATGTCGAATACTACATGTACGCATTTCAATAAATAAATTCATCTACATGCTGGCTTCTAAAAATAAGAATAGTCTAACATGAACAAAAACCGCGGTAGTGATAATCTATATAAACTACTAATTAAAATTACAATCTAATATAAATAAAGAAAATGTAATTACCTGCAGCCATCCATAAACATATGGTGTAGAACCAGGCACAAACAGGGAGTGGAGACGACGTAGGTCCAGTAACGTACGGACACTACAGCGACAAGAGATGCCGGTCGAATGGACAGTGCCCACATTGGTCTGCCTTGTTATGCGCGGACACAAGGTGCCATCTAGGGGGAAGGGTCACGTGGATATCGGGGTGGCCGGTGTTTTCTGAAAAGGTATCTACTCCACTACATTCGGACTCGAAGACTAGCCTTATTATTATTATGTTATATATTTATCTGTGACAACAGAACAGTAGCTAACGGTTAGAGAAAATCTTATGTAGCCAGAATAACAAAACATATTGTCTTCACATAACACAACGGATCTTAGTAAGATCACTAGCAAAAAAAAAAAAAAAAAAAAAAAAGGACTTGGACATCTATTCGAGGGCAAAAACAACATTCGTTAAGAAAGCTACAAAGATTTTAAACAATTAAAATCCTAACAGACACGAACCCATAACCTTCTGCTCATTGCCCATCATTCTAACACGTTTCTTCCTCGTTCCTATATTCTAACACGTTGGGAACACATTAGGCCTAGTTACCTAAATAGCATTCAAACTGAAATTAGATCTCCCACAAAGCAAAATCTCAATGTTTTTTGTTGTTGTTTTTTTGTAAAGAAATTTGATGACAATGGACCTTATTCACCAATCGTAAACAAACAACATTTAGCCATATTTATTCAAAGCTTCAAGAAAAAAAACATTTCCTTAAAAAAAAAAATGCCTTTAGTTTTGTGTTCTAAGACTGTACACGCATTCTGCAGTTCACGCAATAATATGAAAAATTACTTATTAATTGTTGTTTTAAATTATGTCCAACTTATTTGCATAGTAAATAGATTTTTTCTAATTAAAAAAAAAAGTTAACATTTTTTTTTTTTGTAAATTTAGTAAGACAGAACATACGTAACTTTGCAATAAAAGGAATATTTTTGACCAAAAATCTAAAATCTTTCCCATAAATGTGTCACAAAATGGTAAATAGACATCTACCTTACTAAAAACCTTCAGTGTTTGTTACTATTAATAGTGAATAATTGTAAAATGGTATATTTTTATGAAAAAACTGCTTGGATAATTGATTTAAAAAATTAGCTTTTTCGCTCTCAGAAAAGACAAAAGTAGCCGTTGCAAAAGAAATTTGAATGATCTAAAATATCATGATGTCCGATTTTCATTTTCTCTTCTGGTTTCTGAGATCTAAACTGGGGCAAAAGGACAGACGGGCCACACAAAACTAATAGCGCCTTTTCTCCTTTCTAGGGCCGCTAAAAAACTACCGTACTGCTGTAACCAAATACAAATGCTCAACATGGTAGGAGTTTAAGGTGTTGGACTGCACAGCCCCATTATTCAATGTTGTTTGCCTCCTTTTTTTGTTTCCTCCTTCTGTTCCAAGAAGGAAGGTCTTTGTGAGCCCTGAGGACCTTGTGATATGGCCATAAAGTTTCAGTTTGCGGTTTGTTTGTTTTTTACAGTAATCAGTGGGGCGCAATAGCCATTATGACCCCGTTTCCAATCTCCCCATTGGTGATGCGGTCTTTGTAGATGTTACCAAGTAGCCTCCCTAGTTCTGCAGTTAGCGTCATAGATAAACATACACAGTGGTTTCCAAATATGACAGTTGTCTGTAGATCTCGAGATATGTGGGCCTGCCGGTACATTGGGACCAATCATTTTGCAAAACTGTTACGTAGGCTTAGGAAGCGGGAAAAAAAAAGTTGAATAATTTAAACTTAAAATATAATAGTATTTTTATCATTTGGCTTTGTTGCAAGGAACGTAATGAAACAATTTTATTTTTCCATAACAAATGTTAATTTAAGTATATGGCTTTTTTCGGCAATTAGTAACTATTTCTCACTCTGTCTGGTAAAAAGTTTTTATGTTATTTCTCCCACACCCAATCTCGGATCAAGCTGAAATTATGCACACCTATTTATTTTACCTGAATCAATTAAAAACAAACAAACAATTAGTTGATTAACCATTTGTAATTATTTTGTTTGGTATCCACCAAGGGAAAGAAATTGTACTTGATTGCTGTGGTGGTATCTTGGTGAATATTACTTTTTCTTAAAAATAAATGCATTTCAAAAGCGATCACGGTAACATTCACACAGATACCACCTTTGTTTCTCCCCCACCCCTTTCCATAAGTGTCCAGACAAGTGATAAGATCATAACGTAGTGAGAAAGCTCAGCCTTACTTACTTAGACTTATTTCCTCCCGCGCCGTTCGGCGCATAGGGCGGCAAGCTGTCTCCACAAAGATCTGTCATTGGCAATGTCTGAAGTCTCCTCCCACCTGGTTTCCACTGTTCCTCCATGAAGGTGTGGCGCCAAGTTATACGAGGACGTCCCTGTTTGCACTTTCCTCGTATTGGCCTCCATGTCATCGCAACTCTTGGTATGCGTAGTTCATTTTGTTGTAGAACATGTCCCGTAAACCTCATGCGACGCTCTGTCACAACCCCACTAAGTGTTCGAAATAGGATTTCCTTGTTTGAGACCCGATCTGTGTAACTGACTCCCAAAATCCGTCTCAGCCATTTTTGTTGACTTATTTTCAATTTTGACATATGACTTCCATGTCTCACTTGAGAAGGTGTATTTTTGTCTTGAGTCCAATGGCTTTGCTTGTCCAAAATAGGCTGCAGCCTTTAGAAAATGCTCCCTGCCTTTCTTATTCGGCATGCTTCATCATAGTACGCATCCCCATCATTTGTTATGATGCTGCCAAGGTAAGTGAACTTGTCCAACTTCAAGCTTTGACTCACCAAGTCTGACGGGGCACCCTTTGCCTTATATCCCACTCGCAAAATTTTAGTCTTATCCAAGTGTATGCGGAGGCCAATTTTGAGTGTCTCTCTGTCTAGGCTCTCCGTCATTTCTTGTATGCATTTATGTGTAGCCCCGAGTAGTGCAACGTCATCAGCAAAGTCCACGTCCGTCTTTCGATTTTGTTCACGCCATGGAATACCAAAGCCTGCTTATTCTTCTCTGAGCCTCTCATCCACAGACTGTTGAAGCCGTCTCAACAAAACAGTGCAAAAAACCTTGCCCGGGACAGAGAGGAGAGTAATGCCCCTCCAGTTGTTGCAGTCTGCCAAGTTGCCCTTTTTTGGAAGCTTTACAATTACTCCTTTTTGCCAGTTCTCATGGGCTTTAGAAGTTCGCCAACAGAGATTTTAGAGATCAGTCATTCTGTTAATAAAGCACTATTCCCCCCCCCCCTTTTCATGTTTTAGCATTTCTGCTGACACCATGTCTAGTCCTGGTGCTTTGTTGTTCTTTAGCACTGCAATGGCCATGGAAACCTCCTCTGCAGTTATTGGGTCGTTCTTGACCTTGAGATCATTGTCCGGAGAGGGGTCCTTGAATGTGTAAGTCAGGTCTGGCGACGGTTGGTTAAGGGTCTCGTTAAAGTGTTCTACCCATCTTGCATCCTGTTCTTCTATCGTTAACAAAGTTTTGCCTTGCTTGTCTTTTATCGGTGCTCCATGTCCACTCTTTACTTCAATGCGATCTCAGACAATACGATGGAGAGTTTTTGTGTCATTTCTGTTTGCAGCTGCTTGTGCTTCTTGACCTTTCTGTTCAATCCAGTTCCGTGTATTTCGCCGACAGCTTCTCTTTACTTTCAGATCTGCTTCCCTATAGGCTTCTTCCGCTAGGCTGTGTTTCATTTTTCTGATCCCGTCTACGTTTGGCATCTTTCCACTCTTCGATCAATTTCCATGTTCTGTCTTGTATCCACCGTTCCTTGTATGAACCTCGCCTCCTTCCGATATTTTCTTCCGCGCACTCAATAGTGGTCTCTTTAAAGTTGACCCACTCTTCTTCAAGGGTCAGTAGATCTGCAAGAGCCTCGAAGCGGTTCTTTATAGTTTCAATTGGAAATGTGCTGCAATATTGCAGTCTTTGAGCTTGTCTACATTAAATGGGCGGGGTCGTGTGGCTCGTTTTGGTTGGCGTTTCAGTCGGAGCTTACATTTGCCACTGACAAGGTAGTGGTCTAAGCTAATACCCGCTCCTCTGCGGGTCCGCTCGTCTAATAGAAATGACCTCCATCGTTTGGAAATGCAAATGTAATCTATCTCGTTGAAGGTTTCTCCATTTGGTGATCACCATGTTTTTTTTTTTGTGTACCGTATTTGTTTGTGCTTAAAATATGTGTATCCAATTGAAAGGCAGTTGGATGCGCAGAGAGAAATCAAGCGCTGGCCATTATCACTGATGTTTTCTGCAGAGCTATATGGTTCCATTACGTATTCAAAGCCAGTTCGGTTGGGATTGATAATCGATTGTCGTAGGGAAAAGAAGGAAAATTATATTGTAGCTGGAGAGACTATTGAAATAGTGCAAACTTTTAAATACCTTGGTAGTATCCTAGACAATAAACTAAATTTTACTGCAAATACTGATTATATCAGCAAAAAGGGGCAGCAAAGATTACGACTTCTGAGAAAACTGTCCTCGCTTAATGTTAGCGAAAAGGCCTTGGCTATGTTTTATCACATTCACATCTGCAATGTTTCAAGTTTTAGTATCACTGCCTGGTATGATATTAAAAATAAAATTTACATAATTCTAAATGCTGCTGGTAAAATCATTGGCAAAAAACAAACCCCATTTGGGCAGCTGTTTGAGACAAACATCTATAAAAAGGCTAAAATGATTCTAGGAATAAAAAATCACCCTTTGGGTTAGGATTTTGTGATTTTACCATCACAAAAGAGATACAAGACACCGATAGCAAAGACAGACACAAACACTCTTTTGTTCCCCTGGCAATCAAATCATTAAATAGAAACAATGTGATACAAACTTTTCGCATGTAAATTATGAGTGAGTCTGGTGTGAATGTACACTTTGGTTTGTTATAGTTCTAAATTAGAATGTTTTCTGTTTGGTGTAATGCACACATTGTAAAGCAAATGTCCGTACGGACAATAAAAGATTATTATTATTATTTTGGCGTTAAAGTCTCCCATCAGTAAAATTAGGCCATGAGTAGGTGTTTCATCAAGTGTGGTTTAAAGTTGATTATAGAAATTATCTTTGATGGTATTTTCTGCATCCTCTGTCCGGGCATATAGGCCTACTTGAATGGTAGTGATTTTGATTAGTTTGTTTGGAGTCGAGCTGTAATGATGTGGTCGCTGACTGACTTCCAAGCAATTAGCTATGAAGCGGCTATTTTAGACATGATGATGCCTACACCACCAATGTGTTCCTTATCGTTTCCTGAATATATTATGGTCTTGCCACCGCATCTCGCAGATCCCAAGGATCTCCGGTAAGAGTCAAGCTCTCTTAATAGTTGGGCCAGTTTACCACATAGGTTCAGGGTTCTTACATTCCATGTGCCTATAAGGGTTGGTTTCCTTGCGTTGAAGGGCTTGCCATGTATTGGACGTCCAGTTGGGTTTGATCCAACACCGTCATCGGGGGTTGGCCGCCCTAGCCGCAAGTATGTGTTGTTTGCCGTTTCTGTAGCAATTGTGGCTTTACATGGTAAAAGAATGAATTATAAACTATGTTTTATTTTATTTAAGTATTTAAAAATATTTTCTTTTTACTTTAATCATTTTAAATGATTTAAAAATATTGTAAAAAGCTACATTTAGTGTAAGAGTCCAATATTCCCACCAGTGATATACCACTACGTAGGCCTAGTACACATTGAAGCGCATTGTACGGTCATTTTAATAAAAAAATTTAAAATTATAATAAGGGAGACAATTCTTGTTACTACATGGAGAAAAAAAAAAGGATAGTTGTTGCTACATGACTTAACTTTAAATACAGATTAAGTAGCCTCATTACAGACAACAGCCTTATATACAGACTAAGTAGCCCCATTACAGACAACAGCCTTATATACAGATTAAGTAGTCCCATTTCAGACAACAGCCTTAAATACAGATTAAGTAGCCCCATTTCAGACAACAGCCTTAAATACAGATTAAGTAGCCCCATTTCAGACAACAGCCTTAAATACAGATTATGTAGCCCCATTACAGACAACAGCCTTAAATACAGATTAAGTAGCCCCAATATTGTTATGATCCTCGTAAACCCTTGACAGAAAAATATGGCTAAGTCAAGAACCTTGACAGAACAATATGACTAAGTCAACAACCTGACAACTTGGGCTATGAATAACAAGACACTTTAACACCGTAAGTGTAATTAATAATGAAAAATAAACAATTAAATACCGGTACTTTACAATTGACAGTAGTCAATGTCTGAATATAATAGTTATACATAACTAGTACTTGAATCTCGTTCTCGCCTTAATAATGCTGGTCATCTACTGTGTCAGACTGACCTGACCCAACCTAGTTGAAAAAAAAAACACATCGACCATCCAGGGAACATTCCAGGGCACATACCACAAGACCAGGCAGCCATCATTTACATTTAGTACGCTAAATACTATACCAGATAAATCCTCTAAGTCATATATACTTGAAGTTCCTGTTATAATCAATATCAGTGAATGAATATACAATTTGTTTGTTTTGTTTGTTTTACATGTTTCGGATGTTCCTTCAGAGTTGAAGATAATTACTTCCTAGTCCAAACCTCCCGCAGGACGACGGGGGATGGGAGCGGGCAGGGTTTGAACCCGGGACCATCGATAAATCTGAACGACAGTCCAGCGTGCAAACCGCACGACCAGGCAGCCATCCTATTTTATTTCTTTATGTGCGATTCATTTTATTTTTCATTGGAATTAAGCACTTTGTTTTTAAATTATGATAATTGAATTAATACAATTTTTTGGTCCTCAGTAGGAATTAAGTGCTTGGGAAGGGTGAAACTGTATTAGTTTGTTGAATTTAAGAAAAACAGCAATCAAGTAAAAATAACAAAAAGCTGATATTTTCAATTCGATTGTAATATATAAAATCTATAACATGAGATGCTCAGACAACATAATGCTATACAAAGTACTTTCAATCTCTCTCAACAATGTTACATCAAATAAAACACAATTCATTCACAGATTTAACCTCGCACACTATGGATGACTGAAATTTAATACCTCATTATAATTGACAAGATAGTTGTACAACGCAAAAAAAAAAATCTTCTTTTATTATGTGGCAAGTTATCATTTTATAACCAATATTTACCATATTCTTTAAAAAAAAAGTGACTTTTTTTAAAAACTGTGACCGATTTTGTCAATTGTTTATCCATAAAATAATAGTAACTAGTTTAACCAGTCAGTCATGCTATGAGTTCTGAGTATGTGCACAATTGGTTGAGGGATTAGTTTCAAAAAGGTTATTTTGCTCTTTTAAGATTTGCCGTCACTGTTGTCTTTAGCATCTAACAAAGCAGATCTAATGCCAACTTTTTGTAGTTCTTTAATCAGATCCCCATTTTTGTGCATGTCCAGCATAATGTCGCAGCCACCAACAAATTCTCCATCGAAGAACACTTGCGGTATGGTTGGCCAGTTAGTATATTTTTTAATACCTGAAAAATAAAAGGTTATAGATTAGATCTGTAAAAAAAATACTGCAACAGAAAATTTAAGTTAGGGACTAATACCAAACATCCTATGCACATATCCTTAAATCTTCATTTCCTTAATAGATTAAATGCAAGTACTTCTAAATGGTAAGCATCTCAAATAACCTCTGCCAACTAAGTCCAGCCCCTGGCACGATTGTGTGATTTAGTGTCTGCTCTCTCTGAAATGTGAAGGCTTGAAGGCAGATTTATCTTGCCATTCACCCATCCCTTAGTCTATATATGATATGTAGACCTCCTCTTTATATCTATCTTTTCAGGATTAGAGGCTCTTTGATCGACAGACTAACCATTCTTTGATGTCTTCCTTTCACTTCTTTTGTGTGCCTATTTTACTTTTTTCTGGTTTTGTTACCTGCAGAAAGGTCGTTGCGAGTCCTGAGAATCTTGTGATATGGTGTTACATTCTTAGCTTGCAATATTTCCTTGTTTGTGATGCAGATATGCAACTATTTTAAAATTGGAGATTCAGTAAAGTGAAGCTATTCAGCCTTAGAAAAAGATGACTTTTCATCTAGAAATGGGGTATATATTCTGTTTAATGCATAGTTATCACTCAGCAGTTGACTGGGGATGGCAGTGAGCTCTGATACATCTACTAAGTACTTAAGTCTACTACTAGATAACTAACAGAAGATTGTATCAAGATTTCAAGATCTTGACAGAATCCTAGATCTAAAAATCTAGATATGATTATCTTATATTTATATACAATAATAATAAGGCTTGTCTTCAAGTCCGAATATTAGTGAGGACTGCAGTATTTCCCGTGGCTGCGAAGCCCCAGCTGTGACCAACATATTTTGCCACAACCAGGGCAAGCATAACCATTATCCACATATGGTCGATTTAGATTTTCTTTTCGACCTCTGTGTCTGTCCTCGGCAGCAGATTTTCTTTTGGTCTCAAATATATATCCAGCGGCCTTTGTGAGTGACCTTCAGCAGTCTTGTATTCAGGCAGCATGCAACCAGGTGCTCTCTTCTATGTCAGCTGAGTCAACTTTCAAAAGCTCTATTAAACTAGATGATAAATCTAAGATTAGATTTAGATATCTAGTATGATAATGAGATAAATTATTGAGCGAAGTTGTTAACGCTGGAAGTGGTAATGGTCTTAAGCCCATCATTACCTATAAAATGCTTCAAATGGCATGCGTCTCAAATAGCCTCTGACAACCAGTCCAACTCCTGGCCTTCATGTGTGGTTCATTTACAGAACCGTTACCACAGACAGGAGAAGGGGCAAAGGCGAGCAACTGACGCCTAAACCATTGGTGAGTAAGCTTCCCATCTAGGAGAAGGAAAACTCTGAATCCAAACCTCCGCTGCCTTGCGGCTATACCCAGATCTAGAAATGGAATCTAGACTATTATCTACTCCACTAGATTGACTGGGTAGATCAGATTTTATCTAGATCTAGAGTCTATACATTTATTTTATTAGATATTTATACCAGTATATTTACCTTCCCTGACTGCATCATCTGACAACACATCATAAGATGTAAAGTCTTTAACTCCATGAAGTTTGAGTATTTCGCAGACGGCATTGCTGAATCCACAACGGGGAGCTACTGGAGTACCTTTCATAAAAACAACAATTGGTTTACCCTTGACTAAGTCATCAAAGTTTATGTTTTTCGCTTCATTAGAGAATGCACGGAAAACCACATATTGGAATGAAGACCTAAAGTTATGACTTAAAACACTTCTAGTTATTGCGTTCATTACTGCTTTATATGCAGATGTTTTGAAAGACAATCTAGATCTAAATTATGTAACGTTTAGAAGCTAGACAAGATCTAGATTAGTATCTAGACTAGATAAATTGTAACTAATCTAAACTTCTATTCCTGTCTTGTGAGTCTAGTGTTGACTTTTCACCATATGATGAGTGATTTGTTAATGGATGATTCAATTCAGTCTATATTTAGATCTTTTTCACCTCTTCAGAGGATTTTCATCATTGGCCAAGTTAAACCAAATCTCAATAACATATTAAAGATATATGATACTAAAATATAAATTTAAAAAATGATTTGATTTCACTTTAAAATTTTTAAGGTCTAGATGTACATACCTTTCAGAAGTCTAAAGCCCATAATAATAATAATAAGATCTATAAAACTTTTTTTTCAAGTCCGAAGCATAGAAGCAAAAGCTTTGTCTTGTAATGTTTTGTACTTATCTAGATGTAGGCTAATTATTATTTTTATTATTATCAAAATTCTATATTAAATTTGAAGCTGGTGTAACAAGAATAAAAAACGGGGGGGGGGGAGGGGGAGTCTTTTTTTTTTTATAGATGCATTACGGCGGAATGTAGTTGAAGTAGTTGGCTAGGTCTAAAGAAATATAAAAGATCAATTTTATTCTATAGTGACTATAGGCCAATAAATATAAGGTACAATTAAATAACGTAGACTGGTGGTATATGTCAAACCGGTACTTTGATCTAGATATATTTATTTAGATCTATTTAAGTCGTGCTTTCCCTATCTAAGTTTATTTCTTTATTTTATTCTGGCTGAGGTAATTACAAACATTCCTTTAAAAAAAAAAGAAAGAAAGAATGCGAAATGATAATATGGTCATACTATTAGAGTATAGTTCCATGATTGAACAACGTTATTTAGATCTATAGAAGATCTATCATATTTAGCATTAAATAATATAATTATAATAAGCAGATCTAAAAAAAATCTAGGTATAGAACTAAAGATTTAATTGAAACTACTTTTTACTAATTTAATTAACAATACATTTTATTCAAGTTTCTTTATTAGTACATTCAAACAGCACAAACTCGTTTTTTCCCCTGCACACAATGCAAAGAAAAAAGCGAACTTTATTTTTGGAAATTATTTTTAGTAGGAAATGGTAGTCTAGAGATCTAGAAATTAGATCTAGATCTAAAGACTCTAGCTAGAGCCTAGATTTAGACTATATTTAGATTAGACTAGATCTACATTTAATCTATATTAATTTGATAGAATCTAGATCTTTAAGATCTAATATTTATGGATACAGCTTGAGTATAAATTCTATTATTTATTAATCCATTGAATCATTCAAGTCATTGTTTAAATTGTTATGATTGTAGACTGAATATTTCATTTGAATATTATTATAAAATATAATATTAGAACAATAGTGAACCTAGTTTAGTAGTTAAAAAAAAGTAAATTAAAAGTGTTAATTAGTTTAAAGTTATAATTTAATATAAATTATAGATTTAAATAGTTATAATAATAATAAAGTTACAAAGTTATATTATAAATATATAGACATAATCAATATAGATCTAATAATAGTAAAAATCTATTATCCGTAAGGAAATTTGTCTTAGAGTCTTACAATTTGTGCCTTACACAAACAAAACATTATAGAAAACCAAGATATATACCTCTACATTCACATATGATTGATTCACACCAGGTTCATTCATAATTTACATGCGAAAAGTTTATATATTAGATATGATGATAAATTCTATTTTAAAACGATTTGATTGTCAGGGGAACAAAAAGAGTTTGTTTCTGTTTGTCTCTTAGATGCTATTTTACAGTGTCTTGTACTTAGAACTAAAATTAAATGTTGGCAGTCTGGATGCCAAAACTACTGCTAGACTGTTTTGGAAGGCAGTAAGGTGGATCAAAGGGAAAGAATCTAATGCAATAGGGCATTTTAAAAATCAAGGATGAACTGTTACGTCCACCAGAGATATAGCTGACTGCCTTGCATTCTCAATAGCAGATAAATCATCCACTGCACATTTCACGCCAGAATTCCAAAAAGTTAAAATCAGGGAGGAAAGACATCCCATTGATTTCAGATGAGAAAAATGATGACTATAACAAACTGTTCTCTCTTGAAGAATTGAGGGACTCGCTGGACAAATCGCATGACAGAGCGCCAGGAGAAGATGAAATCCATAATCAGTTCCTCAAGCATCTTCCCAAACCCTCAATGACGACCCTGTTAAAAATCTATAACTGTGTATGGCAAACAGGCGCTTTCCCAAACAGCTGGAGGAAAGCCACAGTTATACCAATACCTAAATCGGGAAGAGATGGGTCTGACCCAGCTAACTATTGCCCAATTGCACCAACAAGCTGCATCTGCAAAACCATGGAAAGGATGATAAATAATAGGTTGGTCTGGTTCCTTGAGAGAAATAAAATAATCTCTAACTACCAAGGCGGATTCTGGCAGGAGCGGACAACTGACCACCTGGTAAGGCTGGAATCTTTCATCAGAAATGCATTTCTTAGACGAGAACATCTAGTAGCTGTATTTTTTGATATAGAAGGCCTATGATACAACCTGGAAACATAGCATCCTACGTGACCTGGAGCTTATGGGACTTAAGGTACACATTCCCTGCTTTGTGAGGGAATTCTTAGAAGATCGGAAATTTCAGGTTTGAGTGGGCAACTCTGCTTCTGATACTTATGACCAGGAAATGGTTGTACCACAGGGCAGCATTCTCTCAGTAACTCTGTTTAATATTAAAATAAACAGCATTATAAAGGCTCTATATCTATTCTGTTGCATAGAGGGCTCCCTGTACGTTGATGATTTTGTCATTTTTACACATGGCAAAAACATGAATACTTTAGAAAGAAAATTACAATTATGTTTAAATGAAATTCAAAATTGGGGAAACGGCAATGGTTTTAAATTCTCTGACTCCAAAACTTTTAGCATGCATTTTTGTAATTTAAGGGGAATCCACACAGACCCTGAATTATTTTTACACAAAAAGAAGATCCCTGTTGTGAAAACTACAAAATACAAGATTCCAAAAATTTAATTTTCTCCTCCGTATATTAAGGAACTTAAGAAGAAATGCCAAAAGTCATTAAACATACTAAGAGTACTCAGCAATACAGATTGGGGAGCTGACAGAGATACCTTGCTGCTGCTATATCGGAGTCTGATCTGATCCAAGTTAGACTATGGATCCATAATATATGGAGCAGCTAGGAAATCATACCTCAAAATACTGGAGCCCTGGACAACATTCCTGATAAACTTCTAAAGGCTGGAGGTGTAACCATGATAAGCACACTTTTAAAGATTTGCAGTCATCCCAGCAAAGTCCTGTCAAAAATTATACTATACTGGCTAACTGCCCCTATGGTCCAACAGACTAAGGTATAGGTGAAGGTGAACTGGGTTTGCATTGCCATTTGAAACACTCCTTAATCTTTGGAATTGAAGACATTGTCATTCATAATGTAATATACAACATAAGGGTGATAAGAGACTGTTGACTGTCTCTGTTGTATTGGTTCATGGATACTAATTGGACTAAAAAAAGATTAAAGATAGTGAAACTGAGGTCACTTAAGTAATAATTAATCTATAGTTAGGGTTACCAGACTGACATCTGGCAAAAGGTGGACATGTCCTCCTTTTAGGGTTCATATCTTCCTCTCATTCATGTCTTCCTCCCAACAGACATAGACCTAAAGTGTGAAAATGTTTGGCTTTGACTATAATTGCATAAAATCTATCAGTCCATAAAATTTATCAATCAAAAATAATCTTGCCTATCTTCTGGTTTAAATACACGAACCTGCTTGTAGAAAGAGGACTCGTTTTCTGACAAATCCTTTTATGAACAGGAGCTCATCTAATTTACACTTTTTAAAAAACAACTTTTACTCACAGCTTTTCAAGATTTGTAACTTTTGCATCCCTAGTATTATGCTACTGCTGAAAGAGCATTATCACTGATAAACACATAGTAGACATAGGAGAGAAATAGTTGCTACAAAGGGAAGAAAATTTGTGTGGAATTGCATACTTAGATTTGTAAGAATGATGAGCTCCTACAAAAAAACGTAGAAAATTAAAGCAGTTGTATAGCCTTGGATTTACTGCCATGTTTTACCAATGAGGTTTTCTTGTCTTTTTACAACAATACTTCGCACTTTCAGAATGGGCAAAACCTAGGTGGACTCAGATCTCAATAACGTCTCAAATGATTTTCCTAGAAATTTCTATTTTTGATTTTGATTTTGATTTCTATTGTTGGTAAAAGAATTACTAGCTTGTTGGCCACACTGAGAAAACTCTAGTTTGACCATTATAATTTTTCAAAGTATATTATTCTTGTTTTTTTGTCCTCTTGTCAGGCTTTGTCCTCTCTGCGCGCAGTTGTCTGGTAACACTATCTATAGTCCATTTTTTATTATTATTTATTTACAGTTTAGTTACCTAGTTAGACAAGATTCGACACTCGATTTCACTAGATTCAGATCTAGATCTGTTTATCATCTATTAAAAGTATTATTTAGATAGATCTAGAATCTAGATTTATTTATTTCTTTTAGATCTAGATGTCTGAACTACTGGACTAGCACTATGGCCTGTATTACGGGAGAATTAAGACTTGATGAGCTTGATGACTGGTTTAAAATCGGACTAAAAACAGGTGAAAAAAAAGAGCAGAGACGTCAAGCAATTGTGACTTCTTCACTTGGTGGTCGCTTGTACGACCCCAAGACTGGAGGTGTTTACCAACGGGATGTACAAAAAGATTTAGAAAAACAGTTACCCAAATATCTCAGGCTTGGCCTTAGGTAAGCAGTAGCGAGTTAGTGGAGTTTCTAAGCCTTTTTTTTTTTTACCCTGAATTGTAAACCCTAAAATGTATGACTAAAACTTGCAATTAGCATTTATAGAGAAAATAATATTTAAGAGAATGCTTGTGGTTAGCACATTATAATTGTCATGTGAGGGGACAGCTAAATTTAATGTAGTTTTAAAATGCATTCGAGAACAAAAATGTAGACCCCTGTCTCTAGCACCTTAAGCAGCAACTGTGCATTTAAAATAAACTTTGTTAACTGGAATTTTAGTTTTTTATACGACTTTTACTTATGCAAAATTATTTATGAAACTTTTTTTTTTTTGTTACAACAGAGCAGGTGAAGGGTTTGATGGACAAAAATATGTGGAACAATACAAAAAACAGGAAGAATTAGAATTATTGTCTCACTATCGTGTAAGTAATGTGACCTGTTATGCTAAGTATTGTAACCTGTAATGTAACCTGTAATCTAAAATAATGTAGCCTGTTATTCATAAACTTGAGAGTTGTTTTTTCTTTTTTTTCATTGCAATATTTTGAAATGTGGTCTCTGTATTCTTAGGGTTCAACAGACGATGGAGATAATGAATCTGTTGTCAATGATCTTGATGCACTTGAGTTAAACAGCACAGTACCAGGAAGGTCAATAGCGGTACCTGAAGACCTTATTCCAGAAAAAGCGACAGATGTATATTTCAACTATAATTTACAGCACAGCTATTGCGATCTCCCTGTGCTAAATGCTAGAGAGGAGGTAACTCTATAAACTTCTTTACTTTAGGTAATTCAAGGAAAAGGTAACTCTGAATAAATATTGTGACATTACATATCCCTTAATGTTAGACAAATGCTTAACTTTAATATTAGAATATGATGAAAAGAAGCAGCATCATTGGAATATATTGGATTAAAACTATAACTTGGTTTGCTAGATTTTGTTTGTGGCCTACCTCTTTCATTAGGACGTCATCAAATCTTTTTTCTTCCATAATCTTACCATTTCTAAGCTGCTGTGAAATATTGTTGTATCATGGAATCCATTGATTAAACCCATTGTAGGTATTAAGACCCAATTTCTTGTATCAACATTCATCAGGGCACACTTCTCAGTCAGGTAGCAATGAGATTTTTATAGACCTATTGGATTTGTTTTTAATCTAGTTAACCATATCTTTCTTATTAGAACTAAATTCTGCATTGGCAGTATATAAAGCTTTATAAGGTAACCGATAGCGAAAGGTTTAACATTATATTCTCTAACTTACTATGTCTCATGTGAAAGCAGAGCTTTATCATACATTTTTTCTTTCTAGTTTATGTCACTTTTTAATGTTTTCATTTAGCTAAGGAGTTGTGGTGTCTGATTGCTAAAACATTTGGCTTCCAAACCAAGAGGTCTCTTGTTCGAATCCTGAAGCAGATTGGGATTTTGAATTTCAGGATTTTTAGGGTGGACTCAACTCTAATGGGTACCTTACATTAGTTTAGGAAAAGTAAAGGCTGTTGTTTGTTGTGCTGGTCACATGACACCCTCATTAACTGTGAGCCACAGAAAGTTGACCTGTATTCATCTGCCCCATAGAGCAGTGTTTCCCAAGCTTTAGACTTATGTGTACCCCTTTTATAATTTTTGTAATGCTGAGTACCCTTCACCCCCCCCCCCCCTCCACTTTAATTTATTAATAGAACATAATAAATGGGCATTTAAAAAAAATCAGCATAGTTAATGAGGTGCAACGCATACCCCCTCCAAAGTCTTTCCTTACCCCTGGGGGTACGCATACTCCACTTTGGGAAACACAGATATAGAGGGTCTGAAAGGGGTACTTTACTTTTAAAATTTTTTATTCTGTTGAATTATTCTTAATCTAGAGTATTTGTAGAAGTTGACTATTTTGTTGTTTAACATGTTGATTTTACTTCGCTGTCTAGATTGTGAATGTGATAGAAGCTCACCAGGTTACAATTATTCAAGGTCCGACCGGCTCTGGTAAAACTACTCAGGTCCCTCAGTTCATCTTTGACCACTATGCATCTGAGTCCAAATACTGCAATATTGTTATTACGCAGCCCAGGAAGATTGCTGCTGTATCTATTGCCCAGCGGGTGTGTGCTGAACGAGGTTGGCCAATAGGATCCCTCTGCGGCTACCAGGTTTTTAACTTTCAAATAGTGTTTTAGCTTTTTAAATATCATCTCTCTGGTTATATCACGTTTTTTATATCACATTTTTTAAAAAGTTATAAATATGGAAAAATTACAAGTAATATTTTAACTTATAAGATTTTTATTAATTTATAATTGCATATTGGATTTAGGAATAGTTTCAACATTTCCTTCATATTTTACATATACCAATTGAAAAACTATTAGTTATGAAACACAAAAATTTATTTTAAAATCAATTTACAGTTTTACTTTTATTAAGTATAAATTAAACTCAAATTTCTTGAAATGTAGTAAATTAAATGATTTGGAGGTTTAGCTATTTCTGAGTTCAATAAAAAAAATATTGTTTCTCTATTTTTTAGATTTGATGTACATTTCTCTCTTTTTATTTGACTTAGATCATTAGAAAACATCTATCTCTTTATTGTTTATTTGACTTAGATCCTAAGAACACACCTATCTCTTTATATCTCTTTATTGTTTGTTTGACTTAGGTCCTTAGATTACATCTATCTCTTTATTTTTTTGCTTAAAGATTGACCTTTCTTACAGCACTCTTGGCTTTTTATTGTTTTATTGAGTTAAATCTTTTGAGTACACAAATCTCTTAATTGTTTGTTTAAAGATTGGCTTAGATCGCAAAAGCACCGAAGATACTCGTATACTGTATTGCACAACTGGAGTTCTTAAAGAGAAACTGATCCTCAAGAAGAACATGCATGATTATACCCATGTTATTTTGGATGAGGTAATTAGATGTTGTTTTTTAATATTTTTTTTTAGCTTGCACAATGTTGTTAGGGATTTTGGTTTTTCATTGCACTTTTGTGAATATGAAAAAACTTTTTTACTATCTCTATTTCAAAGGTTCATGAAAGAGACATTGAGACAGACTTTTTACTTTTAATTGTGAAGAAACTTTTAAGAACCAATTCTAGCCATGTTAAGGTAGGTCAGCAATAGCACTTAAAAATGTATTGTCAAAATCATTGTCTCACGCTGTTACTTCAGGACGTAGTTTACCTTAATTTCATAAGTCTTTTGAATATTTACTTTCAATAATTCTACTCTATGAAAGGAATGTGGGTTATGATTTTTAGCGAAACTCCATTCCTTCTTTTTCAGATTATACTCATGTCAGCCACATTTGACACTGACATTTTTGCTGACTATTTTGCTTTACCGGTGGGCAACCATTTAGAGAAGGCTCCAGTTGTCAATGTAGACTCAGGCCGTCACACAGTATCAGAGTTTTATGCAGATGATTTAACATCAAGACTTGGTCCAGTAAGAATAGTTTATTGGCTATCTTTAATTCTCTAAGGATAAAATAATGAACCTTTTTTTGCACGAAACTAATGAAAGCTATATTTCTTTAAACATAGTTGTGTTTCTGTAAAAAAAAAAAAGATATTTAACTGTTATTTTAACAGTTAAACTTTTTTACATAACACTTTCTCATGTTGAAATGTTATTTTTCAAACTCATTTGTTCCTTTGGTAGCTTTTAGTCAGGGCTGTTGCCTGACTCATCTCTTAACTCCTACTCTCTGTAATTATTTTCCACGTTCCCATAGTATTATTTATTTTGCTCATTTGTCTTTCACTATCCTGTTCTGATTAAACTTCAATAGCTTTTTGTTTGTTTTCAGACAATGTTCTATTTGGAATCGAATTATAGGAGAATGCATGCTCTTTTTACACTATGCAAACTAAAGTTTAAAAATCCAAAAGGCCATTTAGTTTAATGGGGTCAAATCAACGTTGGCAGTTAGAAGAGAAAGAGTTAATACTGTTAGAGAGTTTTGAATGGTTTGTAATCAAAGGTTTCTCTTTGTGTTTAGCTTCCTCCAATAGATGAAGCTCAGCCAGGGATCCACTCAGCAATGTATGACATGGCCATTGAGCTTGTGAAACATTTTGATCTGATTGAAGAAAAGGAACAAGGGTAAGTCTTGAACAGAAATAGCATGTTTCAAATTGCCTCTTGATAAATTGCACTTCTTCTTTGTTAAGAATTTCACTTTTTTGTTTTTGGACCTCTAACAGTTAATTAACTTTGATAGTTTTATAGATTAAACTAAATGCTAATGTTGTTACTATCAAGAGAAGTCTGTGATAAAATAATTATTATATTTTCAGTAAAGATCAAAGTACAGGGTTTGCTCCAGTTAGAGGAACTGTGCTTATGTTTCTACCAGGTAACAACACATTTTATGATTATAGCTTATACTATCAGACTAAACATGTCCGATTTTTTAAAATTAATTATTATGTTTACTTTTGTTACATTTTTATTCCCATCATCTTATAGTCTGTGAAAATATATAATTAATTAGTAGTCTACATTACACATAGCATAGAAATCTAATTTATTTATTTAGTTTTTTTTGCTATTATTATTGGCTTTGATGACATTATTAATAAGGTTTTTAAATTTAAAAGTCAACATTATAGGTTTGTATTCTTCGACTATTTATTGCAGACAGCAATGCTTGACTGTTAAATAAATATAATGTTATATTTTTTACATTTCAACTTTTTATTTTTTAAATGTTTTTGTATTGTTATCATTATTATTTTTTGTTTCTGTACTACCAGGTTATTATGAAATCACCAATATGCTTGAGAAAGTCAGGCCTTTAGAAGAAACATATTTGTAAGTAGAACCTTTTTACTTATTAATTAATAAGCTTTTTTTTTTTTGTTAATGACTTTCTTAAATTCATTTCCTAAAATTAATAAAAAAATGAAACAAGATTTTTAAATTTGGCAACCTTGGTTCATTTGTCTAAACTACAGATTCATAAATCACTATTTAAAAAATGAATATTTTTTTATTTTTATTAACGGCTGGTTATAATGCAATAGTCATTCTAAGAGTTTACATCATTGTATCTGGTGATAAAAGCCATGTAGTCTATTAACAAGGGGATTAGTCTATTTAACATTTCATATTTTACTGACTTTTAAAAATCTCACCATTATTTTTTCTAAACTGGTTGTTCAGTTTGTCATTTATTTCTCTTCAGTGTTATTCCTATTCCACTTCATTCGTCTATTACATTGGATGAACAGAATAAAGCATTTATGAAACCAGCCAAGGGCTTTAGAAAGGTATGTTGAGAAAAAAATACTACCTAATATCAAAAGATTTTATGATTTGAATAGTAGCTCTTATGAAATGAAGCATAAAGACTATTTGTCAGGCCAGATATTCATGTTGTGATATTTCATTTCATAGATTATTATTTCGACCAATATTGCTGAAAGTTCAATCACAGTGCCAGATATTAAATATGGTAAGTTTTATACAAATCTTATATCAACTCACTTTGTCTGACTGTCTGTCTGGTAAAAAGATTGAGCATGTTATTTCTTCCGCACCATTTGTTGTTTAAACTTTGCATAATTATTCATTGGCATTGGCAAGGTATGAATGAAAAAAAAATTAATTAACCAATTAGTCAATTAATTACTTGTAATTGATTAGTTTGTTTCAAACCAACAAAGGGAAATTGATTCTTCAGTATTCACAGATTCTATACAGTTAAATATATTTGGTTTCGTACCCCTAGATAATTGAACACATTAATTCTCCCACACCTATTCTCGGATCAATTTGAAACAATTTAACAATTATTTTTTGTACTTAATTACACATGAATCAATTAAAATAAACCAATTAGTCAATTAATTGAATAAGGAAAATAACTTCTACATTATTGAGAGATATAGTTGTAAGTGCGCAGCTCTTTCCCTTTGTTAAACTTCCATCCATCCATCCCAGTGGCGCTACAGCCCATGGAGGTCTCTGGCCTGCTTCAACACATCCTTCCATTCAGATCTCTGCTGGGCCTTTCCTCTCCACGCTCTAACCCCAAGCTGGTTCAGATCTGCTTCTATATCATCTATCCATCGCATTCGGGGTCTGCCTTTGGGTCGCCTGCCTTTTGGTTTTTGCCTGTATACGATTTATGCTCCTCTGCTGTCTGACATTCTTTCAAGGTGACCTGCCCAACGTAGTCTGTTCTTTTTTATTTCGTTCACTATTGGTGGGTCTTCATACAATTGATATAACTCATGGTTAGTGCGTGTCCTCCACCCTGTTTCATCCTGTATGGCACCATAGATTTTCCTAAGAATTTTTCTTTCCCAAGAGTTAAGTAAATTTTCAGATGTCTTTGTCAATGTCCAGGTCTCACTTCCATACATTGCTGCTGGTCTTATTATGGTTTTGTATATTATTTTCTTGGTTTTCCTTGAAATCGTTTTGCTCTTAAGTAAATGGTGGGTGCTATAAAATGCCCTGTTGCCTCCTGGTATTCTTTCCTTTATTTCTGTTAGTAGGTCATTTTTTAAATTAATAGTACTTCCTAGATATTTGAAAGTTTGTACGTATTCAAATTCGTGGTCTTTGATTTTGATATTTTGTCCCTCTGTTTGATTGTCTCTTGTCATTGTGATGTACTTGGTTTTACTGTCATTGACCTCAAGTCCTGCTGGTCGAGATGCTTCTTCTAGTTGTATGAAGGCTCTAGCGATGTCAGAGGTTTCTTTACCCAATAAGGCAATGTCATCAGCATAAGCAAGGTATTGTAGAGGTTGGCTGTATATCGTCCCTGTTGGTTGTGGACCCGTGTTTTCTCTCCTGAAGTAGTTAGTAATAGTTCCCCTTGTGTTTATGTGTATATTTCTTATAACTTTCTCCAGTGTCAAATTGAAAAGCATGCAGGAAAGTGCGTCTCCTTGTCTTAATCCTCGTTTAATCCTAAATTCCCGTGAGTGTTCTCCTTGTATTATGACTTTGCTTTTTGAGTTGTTTAATATCATATGTATAAGTCTTGTCAGCTTGTTGGGTATTCCAAAATCCTGTAGAGTGTCATATAGGTATTTCCTTCTGATAATGTCGTAAGCCATTTTATAGTCTATAAAGAGTTGGTGGATTGGTATGTTGTATTCATGGCATTTTTCTAGTATACATCTTAGTGTGAAGATGTGGTCGGTTGTGGATTTGTTGGGTCTGAAACCACATTGGTAGTCACCTAAGATTTCTTCTGAATATTTTCCAAGTCTCTTAGTTATAAGCCTAGACAGTATCTTATAAGTCACATTTAGTAGAGAGATTCCTCTGTAATTACAGCACTTTAACTTGGATCCTTTTTTGTGTATTGGGGTTATAAGAGCTGTTTCTCATTCTGTTGGTATTACTTCTTCTTCCCAAATTCTTGATATTAGTCTGTGTATTTGGGAATGTAAGTCTTTCCCTCCATATGTAATCAGTTCTGCTGTGATTTGGTCCTCTCCTGGTGCTTTGTGATTCTTCATGGTCCTTATTATTTCTGATGTTTCAATGAGTGTTGGAGGGTTCACTAAGGGATCTGGTCCTCCATGTGGCAATTCATATTCTCCATTGTCTCCATCTTCAGTGGTATTTAGGATTTCCTCAAAGTATTCAGCCCATCTCTCAATGACCCTGCTGTTTTCTGTAATAAGGTGACCATCTTTGTTCTCACACATGTGTGATCTAGCTTGAAATCCGTTCTTTTCATCTTTAATTTTCATATACATTCCTCTCATGTCTCCCTTCTTTGCTAGTTCCTCAATTTGAGTAATCTTGGACTTTTCCCATTCCCGTTTTTTCTTTCTTACAACTTTTGTGGCTCTTCTTCTTGCTTCATTGTATTGCTGTCTAGTGTTCCTGGTTTCTCTTCTTGCTTCATTGTATTGCTGTCTAGTGTTCCTGGTTTCTCTTCTTGCTTCATTGTATTGCTGTCTAGTGTTCCTGGTTTCTCTTCTTGCTTCATTGTATTGCTGTCTAGTGTTCCTGGTTTCTCTTCTTGCTTCATTGTATTGCTGTCTAGTGTTCCTGGTTTCTCTTCTTGCTTCATTGTATTGCTGTCTAGTGTTCCTGGTTTCTCTTCTTGCTTCATTGTATTGCTGTCTAGTGTTCCTGGTTTCTCTTCTTGCTTCATTGTATTGCTGTCTAGTGTTCCTGGTTTCTCTTCTTGCTTCATTGTATTGCTGTCTAGTGTTCCTGGTTTCTCTTCTTGCTTCATTGTATTGCTGTCTAGTGTTCCTGGTTTCTCTTCTTGCTTCATTGTATTGCTGTCTAGTGTTCCTGGTTTCTCTTCTTGCTTCATTGTATTGCTGTCTAGTGTTCCTGGTTTCTCTTCTTGCTTCATTGTATTGCTGTCTAGTGTTCCTGGTTTCTCTTCTTGCTTCATTGTATTGCTGTCTAGTGTTCCTGGTTTCTCTTCTTGCTTCATTGTATTGCTGTCTAGTGTTCCTGGTTTCTCTTCTTGCTTCATTGTATTGCTGTCTAGTGTTCCTGGTTTCTCTTCTTGCTTCATTGTATTGCTGTCTAGTGTTCCTGGTTTCTCTTCTTGCTTCATTGTATTGCTGTCTAGTGTTCCTGGTTTCTCTTCTTGCTTCATTGTATTGCTGTCTAGTGTTCCTGGTTTCTCTTCTTGCTTCATTGTATTGCTGTCTAGTGTTTCTGGTTTCTCTTCTTGCTTCATTGTATTGCTGTCTAGTGTTCCTGGTTTCTCTTCTTGCTTCATTGTATTGCTGTCTAGTGTTTCTGGTTTCTCTTCTTGCTTCATTGTATTGCTGTCTAGTGTTCCTGGTTTCTCTTCTTGCTTCATTGTATTGCTGTCTAGTGTTTCTGGTTTCTCTTCTTGCTTCATTGTATTGCTGTCTAGTGTTCCTGGTTTCTCTTCTTGCTTCATTGTATTGCTGTCTAGTGTTCCTGGTTTCTCTTCTTGCTTCATTGTATTGCTGTCTAGTGTTCCTGGTTTCTCTTCTTGCTTCATTGTATTGCTGTCTAGTGTTCCTGGTTTCTCTCTGTAGCATTGTTCTTCTCTTCTATAGTCTGTCTGCCATCATACCGCCCTATTGTCTCGTTCTTTTGTTTCAATCCAACGACCTCTTCTGATGTTCTGTTGATAGCTTTATTACTTCCCAATGCTCATTTATGTTATTTTCGCTGTCCTTTTCCAATGTTGTCAGTTGCGTTTGGAGTGCCATTCTATAAGTTTCTGCAACAAGTGGATCCTTTGTGAGTTTTTGACTATCATATTGCTGTGCTCTTTCTTTGGTAATTGTGTATGGTACTTATTCTTTGTCTAAGTTTAGCTTTTACTAGTAGGTGGTCTGAGTCAGCATCAGCTCCTCTGAAACTTCTTACATCTAGTATGTCTGATCCATGTCTCTTATCTATGAGTATATGATCTATTTGATTCTGGGTGTTGCCATCAGGTGAGATCCAGGTAACCTTGTGAATATTCTTATGTTGGAATTTTGTGCTGCTGATTTACATTCCTTTTCCTGATGCAAAATCCACTAATCTTATGCCATTATTGTTGGTCTCTTCATGTAAGCTTTCTTTGCCAATTGTTGGTCTGAATGCTGGTTCCTTTCCAATTTTTGCATTGAAATCTCCTAGGACTATTTTGATGTCATGTTTTGGTGCTTCATCATAAATTCTTTCCACTCCATCATAGAAGGCTTCTTTTGTGTTATCATCTGCATCTTCAGTAGGGGCATGAACATTGATAAATGATATGTTGAAGAATTTTCCTTTCAAGCGTAGTGGGCAGAGTCTATCACTTACAGGTTTAAATCCAATGACATTACCTACCATATCCTTTTTAACAGCAAAACCTGTACCTAAGTTGTTAGTGCTTCCACCACTATAAAATATAGTATACTCCTTGGTTCTGAGAATGTCTGAGTCTTTCCACCTGATTTCCTGTAGGGCTACAAGGGGTATCTTATATTTCTTTAACACTTCAGTAAGTTGGGCTAGCGCACCTGCTCGATAAAGGCTTAGCACGTTCCATGTCGCAAAACAAAAATCATGTCCTTTTCCAGGCCTAGGTCGTTTTCCGTTGAGATCTGTCTGGGTTTTCTTGTGTGTATTAGTTTTCGTAACAGTATTTTTTATATGACAGAGTTGTTAGCCCTGTGCATAACCATCTGGGGGGCTGCCCCTTTCAGCTCTCTGGATAGCTGCCTTTATTTTCGGGTAAGGTGCCCTAGCCTTTGTGGATCCCTCCACTTCCTGCAAGGCAGCAGGTTTGATTTTGGTCCACCCCGGGTATTTTATTACCCCGGTACCCACCATATCTGGAGGGCATTCCCCTATCCGCCACCTGGGGAGGTGCTCGATGGGAGATCAATATTAAACTTTGTTTATTTAAAAACTAATTTTTATAGTTTGTTTCTTTTAGAAACATTAGTTTGTAAACAAAATCTGAAAATTTTAGGTTCTATTTATAATAAAATATGCTCTGACAGTTATTATAGTGTATTAATAATTTCAAGTCTGAAGATTAAGCAAAAGCAATATTTTACATGGCTTTTTACAACAAAATTTTTTTCTACTCTTTCCAGTGATTGATTTTTGTTTAACCAAGACATTATGCTGCCATCCTGAGTCCAACTACCCACAATTACACCTGGAGTGGGCCTCAAAGGCTAATGCAAAACAAAGAAAAGGTCAGATTAAATTTAAATTATTTTGTTCTTATTGTGTTTCAATCATACTTATTAAATTACACTACAATGTTCAATTTTATAAAAAAAACACAAAAAAAACCCCCCACTAAAATGTATATTTTTTATCTACACAATCTCAGGTCGTGCCGGAAGAGTGTCCCATGGGCGTGTTTATTACATGGTGCCAAGATGGTTTTTTGATAGAGTTCTTCCTGAATATGGTATTCCTGAGATGAAAGTAGGTGCTCACTTATTTTGTTGGTGAACCTTATTAACAATAGATATCTTAGCATTAAAGTAACAAAACATCAAATGCAGGTTTTTAGATTAATTATAAAAATTTAGTTTAAACTACACCTCCAATGCAGGATGTACTTGATTGATTGAACACAGTGACGTATTGACCATAAAAGATTAGATTGAATGTCTCCTGCTATATTTTTCAATATATTATGTTTTTGCTTTCAGCGTTCACCACTGGAGTCATTGGTTTTGAAATCTAAAATTTTCAATATGGGAGAACCTAAGGCTGTATTGGCTCTGGCTTTGTCACCGCCAAACTTGTCAGACATAGAGAGGACAATCCTCAATTTAAAAGAGGTATGTATTAAGATACAACATCCTTTTAATAATTATTACTGTAAAAACATTTTAAGAAATCAGAATGCTTATTATAGAGTAACAAGCTTCTAAATTAAAACAAATAGCATGGTTTGTGTCAGGAGTTGTCAACCTTTTGACAATATCAAGCCGAAGTTGAAAGATTCAGTAACCTTCAAGCAGAGTACCAGCACTAGACAAGATTCTGCTACTACGCTCTTGCACACGCTCCATTGGCTTCCCGTGAAAGTGAGAATCGATTACAAGGTCGCCACACTTTGTCATCAGTGTATATATAACAACGAGATGCCCTTGTACCTTAGAGAACTGATTACTCCATATGTCCCCCAGAGAGCCCTGCGCTCAATCGACTCAACGCTTTTAGTAGTGCCACGTTTCTCCCTCAAAAGCTACGGTCTGCTGGCTTATTCAGTTCACGGACCAAAGGTTTGGAACTCAATCCCCATTGATCTCAGACAGACAACATGCTACACCACTTTTAAAAAGAACATTAAGACCTATCTGTTTAAAACTTTTTTAGATTAGTTAGCTCTTGTGTTTGTGTTTGTAATGTTGTTACAGCGCCTTGAGCCTACATTTTGTTTGTTAACAGCGCTTTATAAATAAAATTATTATTATTATTATTATTATTATTACTAATAGGGGAAGCTTGCAAGCTTTGGGGACTATGCTAGACCACAGTTAACAGAAATTTTTTTTTTATACACAAGTACCATGTTGCATCAGCTTCCTTGCAATTCCCATAAAGCTCATGCCTCGCAACCCTACCCTTCCCCTTTCTTTAGGATACAAGTCTATTTTACTTTATTATTATTATCTTTAAATTTCATGGCCCTTTAGCATCATGATTATTCTTGCAGTCTGATATGTGAGCAAAGGCTTCACTTTAACAGGTGTATCAGATATCTGACTTCTGCTTTAATAGCATAATTAAAATAAATGAGTTTAACCATCTATTTACAATGTTTATCTTTTTATAGAAACCAAATAATTGAATGGTACTCATGTTATAATGCTGTAAAACAACAAAAAAGGAAGAATATAAAATATTTGTGTAAAACCAATTTGTGGTCTCTGATTGTAAATCTCTTAAAGATAATATTCACTAAAGATATTGGCATGTGTCAGGCTAAACATACTAAACATACATCTTGTAATGTGGAATGAGGTAATATAATATTGTAACATTCTCAGGTTTTAAAAACAATTGTCCAGAAATTTAAAAATGCATTAAACCTCAATGTGCTTTGGAAAGATAATTGCCCACTAAATATTCTAATCAATAATAACAGACATTTAATTATTTTTTTATGCCTTAGTAGGAGTTCTAACATAAGTATCTTATAAAAGTATCATAAAACAATATGTAGGTTGGTGCTCTGTGCTCATTTGTGGGTGAAACATGCAACCCCCATGATGGTGACCTAACATTTATTGGTCGAGTTTTGGCTGAGCTGCCAGTGGACATCAGAATTGGGAAACTTTTAGTCCTTGGCCATGTGTTTGGTGTTTTGGAAGAATGCCTTATTATAGGTAGAGTAGCTCTTTTCTAGTCTAAAATATCTATATATATATGTTTGTAAATGTTAGAACAGAATAGACAGGGAACATAATTACATTTAAGACATTCATTAAAGGTTATTACTTGACCAGGAATCATCCAATTAAAAGACTAATTTAACTTACATTTTTTAAGGTTTTAAAAAAAAATGATAAGAGCTGAAATCGAACTTATTTTCAATCTTGCTACTGTGATTTATCATCAGCCTGAATGACAATGTAATTGTAATTGTTCTATGAAGTATGTTATAAGTTTTTTTTTCTCTTAATTTTTTTATTTATTATAAAACCACTTTTCTAGTCTAAAATATCTATATATATATGTTTGTAAATGTTAGAACAGAATAGACAGGGAACATAATTACATTTAAGACATTCATTAAAGGTTATTACTTGACTTTATATTTTATAATAATGAATTTATTACTATAAAGCTATATGTTTTTAATTGTGTGTTAAGTAAGAGAAGAAGAATTTTGTTTGTTTCTGAAATGTAATGGGACATGGTAGTCAATGATGTCATAAAACATAAAGTGATCGGTTGATGAATTGAGAGGGTCTTGAATGGAAAAGTTTGACATTTTTAAGTAGTCTACTAAACTGTAATGAATTCCTGATGTCTGCTAAAGAAAAAAAGAAAAGATGTTTTTTTTACTCTTATAAACCATTAGACATTAAAATGTGAACTTGCAGGAACACAGTGGTTAAGTGGTAAGCACTTGGCTTCTGAACTGAGAGAATTCCATATCAAATCCTGGTGAAGACTGGGACTTTGAATTCCAAGATTTCAAGGGCCAAAGTTAGTTCACCCAATTGTAATGGGTGCCAGAGAGTAATGCAGTTGGTCATTGTGCTGGCCTCATGACACCCTCGTTAACTGTCAGCATAGAAACAGATGACCTTTAAATCTTCTGCCTTTTGGATCACAAGGTCTGAAAGGGGTAGTTTATGCTGTAGAGCTTTTTTTTTAAACATCTCTATAAAAATCTTATGGACCTCTATAGATATCAAAATACTTCTGCAGACATTTTTGGACCTCTATTAACATGAAAGGATCTTTGGACCTCTTTGTCTCCAAAGAAAAATTTTTTTTGGAAAATGTAAATATTTAGTTAGTTCCATAAAAACATGATCAATGTTTATACAAATATTTGTTAAATCCTGAAGGTGCCGCCCTGACAGTGAAAAGTATATTTGCTAATCCTCTGCAGTCTAGGCTAGAGGCTTACAAGTAAGTCTAAGTATTTAACAATGGTTCTTAAACCTGTCATCTAAAAGATTTTATTAAAAAAATTGACTTACTATCACATAATAATAATTGTCAAGGTCAAGGTTGTTTTAATTGTATAAACAATAAACAGAATGTCAACATTTTGACATTTCCAATAGTGCTAAAAATAGCTAAGGGAGTTAAAAATAAGTTTCTAGTTCTTATGTGAATTTTAGAGAAGCTAATAATTAAAGAGGATATAACTAGAAGGGAATACAATAAGCAAAGACTCCTAAGGAAGTTATAGTGTGTGTTTAATCTTTTCATGATGCCTAACTTTTTACAAAGCTTTTACCAACTCACTCTGTCTGTCTGTATGGGAAAAAGTTTGTACACGCTATTTCTCCCACACCCAATCTCGAATTGAGCTGAAATTTTGCATAATTACTTCTTTTACATTACCTGACAGCACAAGAATCAATACAAAAAAAAAATAGCAACAATTAGTTAATTAACTATTGGGGATTAATTATTTTGCTTGATATCTTGAACAATGGAAAGAGATCATACTTGACAGAAGTGGTGGTATATGTTGAGAAAAATTTTTGTATGAATTTAAAAAAAAGATTGTGTAAACCTTCACCAAGATACCTCTTTCCTTCTTCCCTCCTCCATTCACAACTGGTCCTGACAAGTGATAGGATCATAGCACATTCAGAAAGCTAACATCCAAACAAAAACAATTTGTAAAAATATTTCTAATCTCTCAGATTTATTATGTCTAGCTCATTCATACATATGACATGACTGACTGATCTAAACTAATTGATACAATGAGACTCACTATAAGCTTTGTGATTTTAAAAAGTATTTTTTAGGTTTTTCTTGTTTTTTTCCTTTAAGGAGGAATTCTTTAAATTTTTCAACTTAATATCTTCAGCAATGCAGTGAAATAAGGGTCATCAAATTTATATCAAACTTTTGGAAATCCAGCATGTATTAACCACCCAATTCATTATATTCTCTCTGAAATATATGTGTATTTCATCACTAGGTCCAAGCTGAGTTGGTCTGATAACTCTCACAGTGATTGTTTGGCCATAATCAATGCTTATAAGGTATTTTTTTTTCTCTTGGATGTGTTTAATTTTTTTTATTGGTTAGCAATACAGTTTTTCTTAAAATGAACTCTTTAAAAAAAAAATGAAGTATAAGTCATATCAGTTTGTTATATAAATTTCTATGCACATTTATACAGGTATATAATATCGGTTGAGTTATTTATTACTTATTGGTAGTTTTTATTTCTTTTCTGCTTGTTTAGGTTTTAATATTTCTATTTTTAGATTTAAAAAAAAATGTATCGGTTGTTTAGATTTTTTGTTTGGATGATTTTAAAAAGTTTGTTTAGCTATCTCTTTTCATTTGATTGTTTAGGTTTGGGAAAACAGAGTCAAGATGAAAGAATTCAGCAGAACTGGAATGACAGAGAAACAATGGGGAAGGAAAAATTTTATTCAGATTCAAGCTATCAAAGAGGTTAGTTTTTTTTTATTTAGATTCAAGCTATCAAAGAGGTTATTTTTTTTTTTGTAAAATTCAGATTCAAGCTATCAAAGAGGTTAGGTTTTTTTTTTTAAATTCAGATTCAAGCTATTAAAGAGGTTAGGTTTTTTTAAAAATAATAATAATAATAATAATTTTATTTATAAAGCGCTGTTAACAAACAAAATGTAGGCTCAAGGCGCTGTAACAACATTACAAACACAAACACAAGAGCTAAAATGACAATTAATCTAAAAAAGTTTTAAACAGATAGGTCTTAATGTTGTTCTTAAAAGTGGTGTAGCATGTTGTCTGTCTGAGATCAATGGGGAGTGAGTTCCAAATCTTTGGTCCGTGAACTGAAAAAGCCTGCAGACTGTAGTTTTTGAGGGAGAAACGTGGCACTACTAAAAGCGTTGAGTCCATTGAGCGCAGGGCTCTCTGGGGGACATATGGAGTAATCAGTTCTCTAAGGTACAAGGGCATCTCATTGTTATATATACACTGATGACTAAGTGTGGCGACCTTGTAATCGATTCTCGCTTTCACAGGAAGCCAATGGAGCGTGCGCAAGAGCGTAGTAGCAGAATCTTGTCTAGTTTTTTTAAGGACTATTCAAGCGGCGTTGTTCTGTATACGTTGCAGCTTGGCTATTTTGTCATCAGGTATACCTGCTAGCACGGCGTTGCAGTAGTCAAGGCGGGAGAGTATGAATGCCACAGCTAGCGTTTTTGTTGACTCCGTTGTTAAATATGGTTGGATCTGGCCTAATCTGCACAGCTGCAGATAAAGACCTTTGCAGAGCTGACTTATGTGTGGGTCGAAAGATAGTGTTGAGTCAAAGAAAACTCCAAGATTCCGCACTACATGGACAAAAGGAACATGGCAGTTCTTGATAAAGAGAGAATCTGTGCTTTTAACTTTTGAGACATTGTTCCTAGTGCCAATCTTTATTATTTCGTCTTGTCTTCGTTCATCTTGAGTTTATTTTCAACCATCCAATTGCTCACCCTTGCTCTTTAAATTCAGATTAAAGCTATCAAAGAGGTTAGGTTTTTTTTAAAATTCAGAATCAAGCTATCAAAGTGGTTAGGTTTTTTTTAAAATTCAGAATCAAGCTATCAAAGAGGTTAGGTTTTTTTTAAAATTCAGAATCAAGCTATCAAAGTGGTTAGGTTTTTTTTAAAATTCAGAATCAAGCTATCAAAGAGGTTAGGTTTTTTTTTTAAAATTCAGATTCAAGCTATCAAAGAGGTTAGGTTTTTTTTTTAAATTCAGATTCAAGCTATCAAAGAGGTTAGGTTTTTTTTTAAAATTCAGATTCAAGCTATCAAAGAGGTTAGGTTTTTTTTTAAAATTCAGATTCAAGCTATCAAAGAGGTTAGGTTTTTTTTTTAAATTCAGATTCAAGCTATCAAAGAGGTTAGGTTTTTTTTTTAAATTCAGATTCAAGCTATCAAAGAGGTTAGGTTTTTTTTTTAAATTCAGATTCAAGCTATCAAAGAGGTTAGGTTTTTTTTTTAAATTCAGATTCAAGCTATCAAAGAGATTAGGTTTTTTTTTAAAATTCAGATTCAAGCTATCAAAGAGATTAGGTTTTTTTTTAAAATTCAGATTCAAGCTATCAAAGAGGTTAGGTCTTTTTTAAAATTCATATTCAAGCTATCAAAGAGGTTAGGTTTTTTTTTTAAATTCAGATTCAAGCTATCAAAGAGGTTAGGTTTTTTTTTAAAATTCAGATTCAAGCTATCAAAGAGGTTAGGTTTTTTTTTTAAATTCAGATTCAAGCTATCAAAGAGGTTAGGTTTTTTTTTAAAATTCAGATTCAAGCTATCAAAGAGGTTAGGTTTTTTTTTAAAATTCAGATTCAAGCTATCAAAGAGATTAGGTTTTTTTTTTAAATTCAGATTCAAGCTATCAAAGAGGTTAGGTCTTTTTTTAAATTCAGATTCAAGCTATCAAAGAGGTTAGGTTTTTTTTTTAAATTCAGATTCAAGCTATCAAAGAGGTTAGGTTTTTTTTTTAAATTCAGATTCAAGCTATCAAAGAGGTTAGGTTTTTTTTTAAAATTCAGATTCAAGCTATCAAAGAGATTAGGTTTTTTTTTAAAATTCAGATTCAAGCTATCAAAGAGATTAGGTTTTTTTTTAAAATTCAGATTCAAGCTATCAAAGAGATTAGGTTTTTTTTTAAAATTCAGATTCAAGCTATCAAAGAGGTTAGGTCTTTTTTTAAATTCATATTCAAGCTATCAAAGAGGTTAGGTTTTTTTTTTAAATTCAGATTCAAGCTATCAAAGAGGTTAGGTTTTTTTTTAAAATTCAGATTCAAGCTATCAAAGAGGTTAGGTTTTTTTTTTAAATTCAGATTCAAGCTATCAAAGAGGTTAGGTTTTTTTTTAAAATTCAGATTCAAGCTATCAAAGAGGTTAGGTTTTTTTTTAAAATTCAGATTCAAGCTATCAAAGAGATTAGGTTTTTTTTTTAAATTCAGATTCAAGCTATCAAAGAGGTTAGGTCTTTTTTAAAATTCAGATTCAAGCTATCAAAGAGGTTAGGTTTTTTTTTTAAATTCAGATTCAAGCTATCAAAGAGGTTAGGTTTTTTTTTTTAAATTCAGATTCAAGCTATCAAAGAGGTTAGGTTTTTTTTTAAAATTCAGATTCAATTTATCAAAGAGGGTTTGTTCCTTTTTTTTTCCTCCATAACCCATTAATCACTACTGAAGAGTCTAGGCAACACATGACAAAACATTTGGCAGAAATTTAACAAATTTTGATTTTTGACCAGGTCCACAAACTAGTCCAAGAGTTGGAACAACGTTTAAAGAAGTTTAACATTGTCAAACCTACACAGCCTCCACCTTTTAAAGGTAGTCATACCAGTGCAGTGGAGAGACTTATATTAAAGGTAAGCCATACCAGTGTTGTAGAGAGACTTGTATTAGTGCTGCGTTACTCTTAGCAAGTAACTTTGCTAGCGCTGGTGAATGCGGCGTTTCTCTCAGCAATTAACTCCGATTTTGTTATCAAAGTAATATGCACTGAAAGAATTATAGGTAAAACATACTTCATTGTGGACGTAATCATAGGTAAGAATATCAAACCTAAACATCAAAAAAATTCTTTTTTTATTGTTATATTTTATTTTAAGTAAAATACTTTTACTCTGTATTTATCCTTGTAGTTAGTTCTGTGTGGTGCATTCTACCCCAACTATGCCTTAAAGGAAGAGGTAGATGAGAAAGAGGCTGTCAAGCTTTTATCTAACAATGATCCAACAAGAACTGTCATGGTAAACATTTTTACATTTGTTTACATCTTTTGACTGAGAGACCACAGCTGAGACTAAGACTGCTATCTTGATTCTGATTGAAAATGTATAACATTACATAGACCATATTTCTAATAAAATCAAGAGCATTCTATTAGAGAATTACACACTAAATATATATTTATAGAAAATTTAAATCCATGTTACAAATGTAGCTTGACATTTATGGCTTCTGGTGTTTCATCAGTATGGTGTCGCTACAGGAAACTAAAGAATTTTCAGTGTAAATTAAACCTTTTATTTTATACATTTTAAACAGTATAATGCTTACCAGTTATAATGTTATAGGGGTATTCATAACAAACAGAGTCTGTAAGTGTAGATTTTTGTCTATGCTTTTAATGTAAAAGTAGCCAATCCTAATTATCCAAAAAGCCTGCACAGTCTGGAAGCGCATGAAGCGCCCTGACGACAGTTCTCTACAGTAGAGGCTGTCCAGGCCTGATTAAACTATTATAGCATGTTGCAAGACAGACCACTGTCCTGTTGGCTCATATTTCGCACGGCTAAGGCCAAATTTTGAATTACAGTGCCTCCACTGTGAAAACCGTGTCTCATATTCTTTTTGACTGCCTCAGACTTGCTGATCTGTCTCGACAGGTCTGGGAAACAAACAAAAAAATTGCTCGACTGTATGGTGACATACATGCACTTGCAAAACAGCAAAGTTTCTGTGTCCAAGGCTTTTGCAAGAGAAGATTGGAACTTCTCAAGCCCTCACTCAACCATTTAATGATAATGATGATCCTAATTATAAAATTATAAATAATGGTTACAGTTATATACAAATTATTTTAGCTGAGCATGTCTGACCTAGCTGAACGTCACAAAACCTTTAGAATGTGAACTTATTTTTCCATGCAGGTAAAAAATCTGCCAATAAACCAAGGTATCCTGTACGAACAACAAATGAGGGATTTGTTCAGCTGCTGCCAGAAAGATCCTCCACCTTCTCTAAGTAGTGAGCAAACAAAAGCTTTCATTGAGTTTCACTGGAAGTCTGGTTCAGTATCTGAGGGAAGGATACATCCTGCTGTTTATGCTGCTATCAAACTTAGGTCTTTTTCTGTTGTATTACTACAAAGTTAAATTGTGTTATATACTTGTTAAACAAAAAAAGTTAAAATCAGTAAACTATATTAGTTTTAGCAAAATATGTCTATATGTTTAGATACGATTTAAACAATATCTAATTTTAGTAATATATATCTCTAATCCCTGTTCAAAGGGTATGGTATAATGTCCTTGACAATTTAGTGACATTTTGAGACTGTTTTTTAACAAGACTTCTTGCATTTTAGTTATAGCTGCAATCTTCGGTTAAGTGTCCATCAAACTTCAATGTCATGCATCGCATAAGTGTTCAAAATGTAACTTTGCATGTAATTTTATTTTTAGGACTGGGGATTATATTAGTATATACATATTTTTTTTTAAAGTAAAATTCCATAATTTAAATACATTTTTTTTTAAAATCAGGCAACTAAATATCAAATTACCAATCACATTGTTTGGAAGAGAGGAAACAAAATCTTGTTTGCAAGAGTTACAAAAAGCTGCGTCTGCTCAGAGAGCATCAAGTGATCTCCGTTCTTGCAGGTGTTTTGTATTCTTCAAACAAATTTATATATCTGAACTGAATAAAAGTTGACAACTGTATCTAACTGTTTCTCTTTATTGAAACATCCCCTTACGCATTTTCAGTGTTCTTTTAATATTGTTCTTATGAAATAATATTTAACATTTTTCTATTGGCCAGGTTGAAAGTAGATTCTAACATGGGTGAAACAAGCCAAAGCTGTAATACTGTTAAAATTGATCCAGAAACATCCACACTTCTGCTAAGTGTAACAGAGGTAAATATTAAGTTACCCACTAGCTATGCCCTGGTTTTGAACTCGTATTTGATTGAACTATAAAAAAATAAATTAAAGGTAAACAAAAAAATTTAACAAAAAAAAAAAAAAAAAAACTGTGGAGAAGAGAAATACTTGAATCTGTTGTCTAATTGAAAGAAGGAGGAAAGAATGAGAACTAGTTCATTGTTGTCACCCCTCTTCTCATTAAACACTTGTCCTCATCTCCTCAATGGCTCAAGCATTGTAAAAGAACAAAACAATAAGCCAATTATTAAACAGAGCAATGTAACGAAACAGCATGGATTGGTCAGCTTGTATGCCGTGGAGAACTGAAAGCTAATAAAGATGATAAAAGCAAAGTTCACACTTTATACACAAGCATCCATTTGTAGTGCAAAACAATTTATTAGCATGCTCAAGATCATTTGAAGAACTGGAAATCACAATTAATTAAAAAGCATTTAATGTTCTCTAATAGTACTTCACTAAAAATGTAGCCTCACTGTTTGTAACTACTAAACTGCTCCTCTAGGTGAAAGAATGTGGTCACTTGTGGGCCCAGTGTGATAATGCGCACAATGTGGCACTGCTAACAGAGATACAGTCTGCACTGAATGGCCCTCACAGTTTTCTCAAGGTAGATGCCACTTCTAATGGTTTCTTATATATATCTGTTTGATATCATATAAAATGAAAGTATTTCCCTCAGATTATTACTTATCTCCTTTTATATTCTACCGCTTTGTATTTGCCTGACATAAACTTATTTTCCAATTTTGATGGACAGTTCGTTTTTATTTTCTTTAATATGAGAAAAGAAAAAAAGAAACCAAAAATTAGTACATTTAATATTTGTCAAAACTCTTTATACATTTTTTTTTGCTTTTGTTCATTTTATTTTAATTTGAAAGAATTTTTTTTACATTATCAAATTAACTGGAAGGTAACGATGAGAGATTATCTTATGATAATAATGATAATAATAATAATAATAAGGCTTTTCTTCAAGTCCGAAGATCAGTGAGGAATGCAGTATTTCCAGTGGCTCATGATAGTACATTATATAATGGTTTGTCTGCATCAGATGAGGAAAAATTTGCAGGTCGCATCTGGGTTTGCATAGCCATGTGAAACACTGCAATCTTCGGAATCAAAGACATTGCCATTATTATTATTATTATTACTGTGTACATGATGGCTATGTTTTTACTAAGTTGTCAGCCCCCAACTAAATATTCAAGTTGCAAGTCTTAGACATTTTTATGTCTACTTGATATCAGGACATATAAAATCATTATTTATTTTCAACTTTTGGGCGCTGGGGTTTAAAAATCAAATCTAAGCCTGCAGGAAACGTGTGAACTAAAACTGGAATCACCTAATGCAATGGCATTAAAATATTAAATAGCTTAGCTCCATTAGTGTAGCTACAATTACTGCCTTGTTCTTGAACGTGGATGCATGTTTCAGCCTGTGAGTGGAATGCTGAAACCCGGTGTGTTAGTGGCAGCCCCCTACGATGATGAATCCCCTCTGTATTACAGAGGTAGAGTGGAAGAAATCAACACCATGAAGGTACCTGTAGCGGGAGCCATGGCTAAGTCATCTTTGGTTGCTAAGGTAACAAGGAAACAACTTTTATACATTTCATTTTTACAGAGTGAGGAATTAGAGATGTTAATAAAGTAATACAAGTTCAACTTTTATGTTATGTTGCGGGTGGTCATTCGCAATGGCACCAGTGAAGACTTTTGTAGGAGTATCTAAGACTATAAACACTTGGGGATGCCTAGAGCGCAAGATCTGAAAGGACGTACTTTACATTTTTTTTATACTTATCTCTCTTTTTGCTTTTTTTTTTTTTTTTTACTTCCCCCAAACAAATGGGGCAAGTACACATTTAAAACTGAGTGGACTAAACTGTATTGTAAAACTCACCAGGATTTTAACTCAAGACAAACACTTTGAATTTGAATTATCTCTTGGCCTCACATGTTCACCCGAGTCAAACCGAGGTTACTTATTTTTCTCAATATCACAGGAATATTGACACACATTGTTAAACAGTATTTTTATCTCATTGACTGGTGCCTTCATGTGACCATGAATATAATGACTTATGTTTTGTCTGATCAAGGTTTTCTTTGTTGACTATGGCAACACAGAGTTGATAGAAGTTGGCATGTTGAGAGACCTGCCAGCTACTTGTCTGAACAAGCCTTACATGGTAAGACAGAGTCACTTCTCTGTCCTTTTATCATCCTTAGGAAATACATTTTTTGTTTCATTTAGATCTATGTCAGTATTGACAAAAAGTTGAACTTTTTATGTTGTACAAAGGAATTTCAGAAATAATTGTAATATTTTATTTTCCAACAGGCATTAGAGTTTTATTTAAAAGGAATCCGTCCATCCAGTGTCAAATGTCCAGACAACTCCTGGAGTCCACAAGCTAATGCTCTTTTTAAAAGCTGGACTTTAAACAAACTTTTGTTTGCACAGGTGAGACTTTTGCCCAGATAACATTCATAGTATCAGTAAGTAAGACTAAGTGTTAGCTAAATTTTGCCTTATAACAGGTTACTGATATAACTCTTTGACCTCACATTGACAAAAACTTGGTACTTTTAGCCAGACTTAAGCCCAACTACAAATTTAAACCCAGCTAAAAGTAACAGAAAAAAAAGTTTTTAGTTAATGGTAAATTTATACTTAGGTAATCTTAGTAGCGGAAAAGCTTTTTTGTGAGATTCAAACTTAACTAGACTTACAACATGTGAGATTCAAGCTTAGCCAACATTGACAACAATGGTTTGTGTCACCAGGTCTATTCAGTGGTCAACAATACAGTGCGTGTGGAACTTGTGGCCAAGTATAACAATGGTCAGGAAGTTTGTTTCAATGATGAACTGATCAATCAAGAATTTGCAGTCGCTGCTGAAGAATCTTTCTTATCACAGGTAAAAAATATTGTTTTCTCTGTCTTACATGATTCTTACTCTAAATGGAATGTTTGGCACTTACATTTTCAGGATTTCATCCATTTTTTGTTGTTTTCATTTGATCAGTATATTCACAAGGTTGTTGTATTGAAGAAGTAAGTCTTGATGATATAAACTAATTTCATGCCATAAATGCTTTTAAATATGTGGATGTGATTTTAGTACCAATTAGTTTGTAATGCGAGTAATGTTATTTTCATTGTATGTAGACTCAATACAATAAACAAAGAGTATATATAAGACTTGGAATCTAAATCTAGAATCTTAATCTCTCACATCTTCTTATCATATGAAACTTTATTCAGTTTCATTTTAGATAGTCTTACCCATTTATGTTTTGTTTGTTACCACTTTCCTTCCATAGTATACAGTAGAAACCTGGTCACTAATGCTTTTCTGACTCAATGTTTCTGGTTCTTATCTGCATTGCTAACTATCTGGATGCTAACTTTTTATATCCAGCTTTATGATCAATAACGAAAGGTTGATGAGTGGTTATGTGCTTGTCTAGGCTTCCAAACCAAGGGGTAAAGGCTGGGTCTTAGAACTTTAGGATTTTTTGGGACGTCCTTGATTCCACCCTGTTGTAATGGATACCTGACATACATTGGCAAATTAAAGGTGGTAGACTGTTGTGCTGACCATATGACACAGGCATTAACCATTGGTCATAGAAACTGATGAGCTTTACATTGTCTGCCCCACATAGATCATGCAGGTTCTGAAAGGGATACTTTTACCTACCTTTTCCACTGGCTGTGCTCTTTACTAAGAAATGACCACACCTCCCCCGCAAAGAGCAACCTAAAATATTCCAACTAAGAACAGGGGACACACATTTAAATCTCAAACTTAACAAAAAAAAAAACAGCACGCTACATTTCCTTGGCACAGACTGCACAAGAACCTACAGCTCAGCAGAAAAAAAGCTAGCTAGAAGAAGAATATTCTTTTCATGATATTACCAGAAGCTCTTTTGTTGTCTAAAACCAAGAAAAAAAAGGATGTAGGTCTTACTCATTCACACCAATGTTGTTGGTGAGGTCTGTCTGGCAGGATTTAGTGAGGCAGTCCTTAAGGACATGTTATAATTTCAGTTGGGAGGGAACTATGCTTACTTAGTTACAGTAGGATATACAGAATCATCCTTAATAAATATCAGTTTTCCTTAAGTGTATTGGATTTGACCGTATTATTATCTTTCAACAAGTTTTTGCTTGGTTTAAGGATTTTTCTTGACCTTAAAGCTAAGATTATCTCATACTTCTTTACTAAACATTTCTATTAAGATTTCTTGCAAAATCATAGTTGGCATCTTCATCTCAAACTCATACTATTTTACTAAAACATTTTCAGCAAAACCATACTTGGAGGCAAAACTGTTTGACAGATGATACACTGGCATCTCAACCAGATTCATGGGTTCAAGTTAGCCTGCCCTCACAAACATCCAAGAGACAAAAAGGCAGAAAGGTTAGTTTGGCAACACAGATTTATGATCCTTTTACACCTTTGTTTTTATTGTTGGCTCATTATTTGAATACTTGAAGCTATTGTCTCAGATAAGGGATTGACTGGTCTCTGATACCTTCGCTCTTTATATAGGGTCCCTGCTGGCCTTCTAGAACCAAACAGAACGTCGCTCGACCATTCTGGGTGTTCAGATGACTACATCCCTTGTGACGCTCGATCCTCCCCGAACCATCATGTTGACACTCGTCTCGGCCAACCGTCGTAACTCGTCACGGTTGACCGCTCGTCTAGCGCTGGCCTGGGGCAATTCGAGTTGGCTGACTATATACACACACCACTACCCCCATCTGTGCCACCTCCAGGTTTATAACACTGCCCCCTCCTTAGATCTGTCCGACCCGAGCAGATCCAGCTTCACCATAGTACTTGTTGAGTCTGTCGATGTGGACGACCTTCAGTTTCGACCTTGGGCTCTTCTGTATTCGATACACGACATCGTTGATTCTTTTTATCACTCTTAGGGTCCTTCCCAGTCTGTTTGAAGCTTTGGGGACTTGCCTTTTCGTCTTTGTGGGTTGCACAGCCACACCAGATCGTTCTCATGAAAGCTAGAGGCATTTGCCCGTTTGTTGTACCTTGTCTTCACCTGGTCACTGTTGATCTTGATGTTCCTGTGGGCAAGAGCGTGAGTTTCTCCATCCGTTTTCGGAGATTTGCGACATAGTCTGTCTGGCACATTTCCTGGGATCCCGAATAGCAAATCACATGGTAGTTGCAGCTCCCGGCCGAACAACATCTTTGCTGGAGTGTAACCAGTGGTGCTGTGAATCGATCCTCTATATGCCATTAGGAACATTGGGATATAGGTGTCCCAGTCATCTTGATGTTCATTGACGACTTTCGACAGGTGTTGCTCCAGTGTTTGGTTAAATCGTTCCACCATTCCGTCTGACTGGGGGTGAAGAGGAGTTGTGCATATCTTTTGGATGCCGAGTACCTGGCAATTCTCTTGGAATATCTTGGATTTGAAGTTTCGGCCTTGGTCGGAGTGTAATTCCCTAGGAGCACCAAAACGGCTAATCCAATTCTCCACAAGTGTTTCCGCTATGGTGGGGTTTGGCTTCTTGGTTTTGTATCGCATATGCTTCGGGCCACTTAGTAAAATAATCTATCACTACTAGAATGTACTTATTTCCTCTCTGGGACTCAGGAAATGATCCGGCTACATCGATCGCTATTCTTTCGAATGGATTACCGACGTTGTATTGCTGCATACGTCCCCTTGTTCTCCTGTGTGGGCCCTTTGCTGCTGCACACGTGTCGCACCTTCGGCACCATTCTTCTACATCATCTCGGTAGCCGAACAGTGAAACCAGGCGCACTTTTTCAAAGGTCTTGTTGACACCTAAATGTGACCCACTGGAATTATTATGGATTTCTTGCAACACCTCAGCAACTCTCACTTTGGGCAACAACAACTGTAAACGATTGCATGTCCCATCTGCCGTTTCCCAGACTCTCTTGAGAACTCCCATTTTCAATTGTCAGTGAGTCCCATTGCGCCCAATATGCCTTGGTGGCAGCTCCCTTATCGGAAAGATGATGCGATTCCGGTCTTTGCCCGTCTTCCTTCATAAGCAGAATGGGAGCTAGATCTTCATCTTTTAACTGGTCTTCTCGGGTTCTTTCGTCGGACCATGACCCGGAAGCTTGTACCCCAAGACGTTGGCAATCAATGATAACTCCCTTTTCTTCAACCTTACTGCAGTGTTTACATTCCAATCTGCAAGGTCGTCGAGACAGCGCGTCAGCATTCTGGTGAGTTTGTCCTTTTCGGTGCTGTGTCTCGATAGGTTTGCAAACGTTTAATCCACCTGGCGACTTGTCCTTCAGGATTTTTAAATGACAACAGCCATTGAAGAGCAGTGTGATCTGTCCTAAGGATGAATTTTTGCCCATATAAGTATTTGTGGAAATGTTCATGACATCCACAACTGCCAGTAGCTCACGTCTTGTGACACAGTAGTTTCTCTCGGCTTTGGACAAGCTCCGACTGGAGTAAGCTATAACCCTCTCAGTTCCATCTACCTTTTGGGATAAGATAGCGCCTATTCCAGTATTGCTTGCATCTGTGTCAAGTATGAAATCTCTCCTGGTATCGGGTAGGCCAGAATGGGTCATGAAACAAGGGCCTTTTTAAGTTGCTCAAAGGCCTGCTGACATTCCGTTGTCCAAATAAACGACCGCTTCGGTTCTGTCAATTGATGAAGGGCACTACAGAGGCTGGAGAAGTTTGGCACGAAACGTCTGTAGTACGTGCAGAGTCCAAGAAAGCTTCTTAACTCCTGGATATTAGCGGGGATCGGCCATCCATTTACGGCTTCAACTTTATCCTGGTCTGTGCTGACTCCTTCCTTCGACACGATGTGCCCAAGGTACTTGATGCTCCTTCTGAACAAGGAGCACTTCTTTGGATTCAATTTCATTTAAGCATTTCTGATTCATTCGAATACTTCCTTCAGGTTTGCAATATGTTCCTCGAAGGTTCTACCTATGACGATAATGTCATCTAAGTAGACAAGACACGTGGTCCAGTTGAGTCCTCTTATCACATGCTCCATTAGTCTTTCAAAGGTGGCTAGGGCGTTGCAGAGTCCAAAAGGCATCACGGTAAATTGCCAGAGACCATTACCAGCGGAGAAGGCCGTTTTATCTCTGTCCTTGGGGTGTAGTCCCACTTGCCAGTAACCGCTCTTCAGGTCAAGGGTGGAAAAGATCTGTGACCCAGCAAGTGTGTCCAATGTGTCGTCAATCCTAGGAAGCGGGTAGCTGTCCTTGTGTGTGGCGTCATTTAATAATCTATAGTCAACACAAAATCTCGTGGATCCATCTGACTTCTTTACCAAGACGATGGGTGAACACCATGGACTGCTGGATGGTTCAACAACCCCTTGCTGCCTCATTCGTTCTATGATGTCCATAGCTTCTTGGTGTTTTGCTAGCGGCAGGGGACGTGGTTGGTGTCGGATAGGCCTAGTGTTTCCTGTGTCTATTCGATGCTGGATTAGATTTGTCCGCCCAAAGTCCATTTCATCAGATGGCAATATGTCAGAAAACTCTCTGATTAATTGTTCTGCTTTGGTGTACTGCTCTTTCGACAAGATCGTTTTGACTTCTGTCAGAAGTTTAGTAGCCTGCGGTTCACTGGACTCGAGTCTTTCTTCGAGGTTTTCACTGCTACAGTTTCTTATCATCTCAAGAGCATGACAACCAGCGATGTTGCTACCTTCCCGCAAATGTTTCTCTACTGTAGCGAGGTTCATAATTCTGACGGGCACCTTTTGGTCTTTCCCAATCGTGACTAGTGTCTTTCCTACTGCTATCCCGTTGTGGTTAGTGTCCAAGCTTTCTACCAGCGCTGTTCCTGTCGTGAGATAGCCGTCCTCATTTTACACCAAATGATCATTTCAGACTTAGCAGGCAAGGTTGTATTTTCTACCAACTTAACCCTTCTGACTCGGCCATCTTCTTCATTCTCGTCGCCAAGCAAGGGTACTTCGAGATCCCCACATTGTAAAGTGCCTCCACCAATATTTAAGGAAAATCCATATTTCAGCATGAAGTCGAGCCCTATTATGCAGTCATCTGTGACGTCAGCAATCAGGAATTTGTGTTTGAATGACTGATTCCCGATCTTGACTGTTATGTCCATCAGGCCTTTTATAGGCATCAGTTCTCCACTGGCTGTTTTCAACGAGTAGGCCCTAACTGGCGTTTTCTTGCTACTGTCCACTTTATCTGACCGGATGACTTATCGTGAGGCACCAGTGTCTAGGAGGAAGCGATAGTTTTGACATCCAATTTTTCAGATGATTTTCAGACTCTTACTCTGCCCTAGCACGGCGACCGGGATGATGGTTGCAGGGGCTCTCATTGTCTGTGTTTCCGGGTTCTGTCCCTTGAAGCAGGTGCGTGCTAGTTTCCCTGGTAGCCCCGGGAACATGGTCGTGCATACCTTTCTGATCTGTAATGGGTCCTGGTTTGTGGAAATCTTCTAGTGCAGCTTCTTTGTATGTGACCAAGTTCACCACAATTCCAGCATCATACAGGAGCCCTAGGTTAATTTTCTGGTATCTGGTTTGTTCGTCGTTCATCTAGTGCCTCTGTCACCCTTCTCACAAGTTGTGCGAATTCTTCCTCTTTGACTTCCAACCTTCGGCCTTGATGAGCGCTCCCAGATGCGTCTCTAGCGGTTTCATATGAGAGAGCGTACACTAGGGCTTCACTTGCCTTACGTCTACCACTAACTCTGGTGGCTTTCTTTAACTTGGGGTCTCAAAGTGCATCAATGAACGAGTCTGTGATAATGACTCCCAGAAAATCTTGTGAGGCTGTTGGGTACGCCAGATGTGCGAGGCGTTCGATGTCGGTCTCTTGCCTCTGTAGTGTTTCATCGGGGCGCTGTTGTCGGTTCTTTAGTTGCACACAATAGACTTCTTGCAGATGTTCATCTCTGTATCGGAGTTCCATAGACTGGACATCTGTCATATCTGCTTCTGGTACATTTGTGTGCTTGCGTTGGACTTGTATCTTCATTTCGTCGATGGCCTTCTCCACTGCGTCGACCCTCTGATTCATCTTCTTGTCAATGTTGGTGATTCTTTCCTCCACAGCATTTTTGCGTTGGTTCATTGCCAATAACTCCGATTTGATTCCCGAGTCCATCGTGTCTATCTTGTAATTGGTGTTTCCTAGCTCCTCACGAACCGCTGCCATCTGTTCCTTCTTGCTACTGGCGATCTATTCTCGCAAATCCGGTTCGACTTCAAAAAGATGTGTGTCCGGATCTTCCCCTTAGTTCCACAATGTCTTCTCGAAGGCGTGCTTGTAAGGTTTCTTTATTTCTGCTCGTCTTCAGATCTCGATCACGGAGCTCTTGCCTAAGTTCCTTCTTAAGGAGTTGGTCTAGTGTTTTCGTAGTAGCCACTGCAGATCCCACTTCTGACACCAGTTGTTATGAATCTCACTATCCAGGCTCTCTGCAAACTGCACCATACACCATCAACTTAAAGAACTTGACAACTCCGGGCTTCAAAGGAACGTAATAGTTTAATGTCAATAAATAACAGCCAATACTGTACAATTGGCAGCACGTAACACAAGACTGTACAAATATCTCTCCGCCATATCAACTCTTGCACTGGTCTCTCTGTCTCGCCTCGGACTTGTACTGAGCCGTTGTAACGAACTGTAGATCGGGAAGTTGTGACTGACTGGTCTCTGATACCTTCGCTCTTTATATAGGGTCCCTGCTTGCCTTCTAGAACCGGACAGAACGTCACTTGACCATTCTGGGTGGTCAGATGACTACATTCCTCGTGACGCTCCTGAGCTCTGTTCACGACGTCGATCCTCCCCGAACCATCATGTTAACACTCGTCTCGGCCGACCGTCGTAACTCGTCACGGTTGACCACTCGTCTAGCGCTGGCCTGGGGCGATTCGAGTCGGCTGACTATATACACACACCACTACCCCCATCTGTGCCACCTCCAGGTTTATAACACTAATATTTCAGGTTTCATTTGATTAAGCTACATACCAAAGTACAATGTCAGTAAATGTTGAAACATTTCTAATCATGAAATGTTTACCATTTACCTCAGGTGTATCTGGCTGGACCTTACAGCCCCTTAGAGATGTCCTTCAGTGGTATGACATTTAGTGGAAGACTGATGTAAGTTTATCTTTACTCTAGCTTTATCAACATGTTCATTAGTTGCTTTGACATTATGGCAAAGCATCTGAGTGGCTCATCTGACTTATTTAAAGCTCAGAGTTTAGTTCCCTTTTATTTTTCATTAACAATTTGGGTTATAAATAAGTCGTTCCTGAGAATTCAGATAACACCTTTATGTACCTCTAACTTTACAACAGGGTAGGTCTGATCTTATTTCATTTTAGTTATGGTCAGTGGTTAAGTGAGCTTTGACCTTACACCAGAGTAGGTCTAACCATAATACATTTTCAGTTATGGTCATTTTTTAAAATGAGATAAGGAGCAGTAGTGTTATTGAGGGGGTCAGTGTGAAATGTTGCTGGTTTTAGATTGAGTCACGAGTTCCAAATATTCTATATGATAATTAAATGAGGATGCAATAAAACAGAACACTCAACAGATGAATATAAATCAGCCTCGTTAAATAATGCAGCAATTTATTCCAAAAACAAGGGCACAGTCCGACGTCGCTAGATCTAGAAAACACATCTTGTCCTAAGTACTACTACAATGTGTCTCTTGTCTGTTAATCTCCCTTTAAGCTCTTTCTGTGCTAAGTTTTGAATGTATCGTTGCTTCATAAAGGAATCCCTGATTGTCCCAACTTCTACGCATGCAACTATCAAGTCATTACAGTGGTCAACATTCTAGTGATTTTAATACCTTTTTTTGATTCGTTGGCCATAGGTACTGCTGAACTCACAACATCAATCTCATGGAAAATTTAGTATTGGTTTAAATATATGAATCATTATATAAAAATTTTTAATTTATGGCTATGAGTGATTTATTTAAAAATGCTAATTTTTTTTAAAGAAAAAAATTAAATAATGCATTTCATGCCATCCCATTCATAATAGGAGTGTTAGAGTTGACCCAGAAAGTGTGAACTCAGTAGCCATTGACGAGAACCCACAGGAAAAATTCTCTCGGCTGTTGGTGTCCAGCTCTACTGGACTGAATCCTGCTGGTAACAGTCTGATTGCCCGACAGACCACCTTGCTGCCACAGATCCCAGGACTTGCATCATTTATCACTTTAGTGTTCACGCCAAATGCAGAGTTCAGGTAACTTATCTACAATAATTCTAAATCTCTGGTGAGCCTTTTGTCACACATCTGATGGATAACTTGTAAGGTGATGGATAACTTGTAGGGATATCATAAGCAATTCTCGGATAGAAGGGGAAAAAAGTTTTCTATCCTAAAAAATTTTTTTTATAAGAAATTTGTAATATGAAGGTTTTTTGACACTGTTTAGAAATATGAATAAAACCCATATCAATTTCTCTTTGTGTACATTAGTTATTGTCATCTAACACCAAATTTAGTGATAATCCATCACTGTTGTACTGACTTGTAATTTACTGCTTATATACTTTGGACTTACATTGTCACATTTTTATACCAAGTGACATTGATGCAAGTTTTTCATGGCAACGACTTCGATTCTGAAGATTAAGAATGAGTGCAGTGTTTCGCATGGCTATGCAAACCCAGTTGTGACCTGCATATTTTTCCACTTCTGATGCAGACAAAGCTGATGTCCGTTTTTAGTGATTTAGCTGATGATTCAAATCTTGAGTCCAGAAATTTTTTTTTACTCACATTCAAAATAGTTTTCACACATTAACATATTCAAAACAGATTACATCAATTCTTGATACAATTATTTGTGTATATCCCACAGAACTGATCCAAAGTGCCAGCGCTACATCGGTGCTGTGTGTGGCCTGGGTTATGATGATGAGAACCTCTCTGTCTTACCTGATCATGACATTGAACTGACCTTTGAGACTGAGTTCACAACTGAAGACATTGTGATGGTAAGTAGTTCAAGCCATAGTATTTACAATGGGAAATTTTTATTTCATATCGTACTTCAAAAAAGATGATTATGTCCTACGCGTGCTCCTAGGTCAATCTATTCATGTATGTTAACCAATGACTTAAATTCTGCCAAGTCATTGGTTTTCCTGGCTGGCTCAGGCAACCCATTCCATGCTCTAATAGCACTAGGGAAAGAATTTGTACAAATTTGTCCTAGCAAACGATATTGTTACTCACAGTATTTCCATCTTAACCTGAATTTAGATACCTCTCATCAAAGATATTAAAATGAAAGCTCTTGCGAGTTTTGAACCTGATAGTCCTTCTGGCACACATTAAATATAGTCTAAATGTAAAAGTAGAAATATTTTTTCTCCAGATTAATGAGGTGCGTATGGCCATTAACATTGCGCTAGGAACTGAGGATACCATGGCAACCTTTGGTCAGGATGTCTTTGTCAGAATACAAGAAAAAGCTAGAGAGAAAATATTAATGTAAGAACTTTTAAGTGTTTCAAATATCTCTGTCAATGTAAAATTAATGTTTCTGTCAATGTAAAATTAATGTTTTGTTAATTATAAAAGGCAACTGACAGTATCTAAATGTAAACTTATTTAAGAATACACTTAATTGATGTCTCTATTGTTCTATTATTTCAGGTTATTGAAAAAACAAAGAGAACCAGTGCAGCCTGACAACTTTATTAAACCATATACGTGGAATCTGGTCAGTTATTACACATTAAAGGTCTTTAATATTTGCTGACCTATATTTATGGGATACTGACATTTCTATGTTAATGACATATTTTTCTTTTGAATGTAAAATGTCTGAAACAACAATGGTTTAATAATAATAATAACCTTTATTATCCATATAGAAATTAGTCTTACAATTTGTGCATTCACCAAACAAAACAATATAACTATAGAAAACAAAAAATATACATTCACACCAGACACTCATAATTTACATGTAAAAAGTTTATATCCGATTGTTAAATTTTATTTAGTGATTTGATTGCCAGGGGGACAAGAGTTTTTGTGTCTGTCTTTGCTATTTGTGTCTTGTATCTCTTTTGTGATGGTAAAATCACAAAATCCTGACCCAGAGGGTAATTTTTATTTCTAAAACCTTTTTAGCTTTCTTATGAACATTTTTCTCAAACAGCTGCCCAAATGGGGTCTGTTTTTTTACCAATGATTTTACCAACAGCATTTAGGATTCTCTGGAGTTTATTTTTATTTTTAGTGTACTGTGTTCAGATTGCCATACCAGGCAGTGATATTAAAACTAAAAATACTGCTGTCAACTGTTGGCTCTGTTTATTATAAAACAGAATAACTTGCATCCTTTACTTCAATCGGAGGCTTGCTGGCTGAGCAGTAAAGCAATTGGCTTCCGAACCGGTGGTCCTGGGTTCGAATCCTGGTGAAGACTGGGATTTTTAATTTTGGGATCTTTAGGCACCTCTGAGTTCACCCAGCTCTAATGGGTACCTGACATTAGTTGAGGAAATGTAAAGGCGTATGGTTGTTGTGCTGGTCACATGACACCTTCAATAACCATAGGCCACAGAAACATGATCTTTACATCATCTTCCCTATGGACCACAAGGTCTGAAAAGAGACCTTTTTAACTTCAATTATTAGTATATAGAATTACAAAAGTTGAAATAGTCTTTCATTTAGTGGCACCAAGTCATGTTTTATTTTGGGGGGCTTTAAGGCATCCTTGAGACCACTCGGCTCCAGTTAATATCCATTTGTTAAGCCAGGAAATATGAGTTGTTAATTGTTGTGCTTGACATAGAAGTAACTAAAACATTTTGGTCAAATAGTGAACTCTACAAGCCATGCAGCTATCAAAAGGAAGACACTTTTCTTTTCTGTACAACATAAAGTATTGTTGTTTTTTTACATATCACATTATTTTTGTTGTTGTTGTTGCTAGGGTTGAATTTTATTTTTCTAGCTAAGATCAGGGGTGGGTGTGGTGGTTCCAAACCGGAGTGTTTTTGGTTGTATCTTGGTAAAAGTTCAGATTTTGAATTTCTGGATCCACTCAACTCTAATGGTGCCTGACATTAGGTGGGCAAAGTAAAGGCTGTTGGTAATTGTAGTGGCCACATGACACCCTTGTTAACTGTCTGTCAGGAACAGATGAGCTTTGTATCATCTGCCTGATGGATCACAAGGTCTGCAAGGGTTACTTTTCCTTAGCTAAAAACACAGCAAGAATTTTCAAATGGCTGATGTTTTAAATTACAAATACTAATTACAGATCCCTCCTGAGCTTGTTCTGCATCATGACTTAACAGACACAGAGGCTGACTCGGATCATCTGTTAAAGCTGCACAATGCCATCTCTCTCAGCTGTGATAGCAGAAAAACGGAAAAAGACACATCCGCATCTTCACAGAAGAAAGAGTACTATGTGAAACATCTGGCCTACTTAGAGAAAATTTCTAAAAGGTGACCAACTCTTGGTGATTGAAATGTAGGAATAGATTAGTAATGCCCAGGGTGTATTAAAAGATTTAGAGGCTTCTAAATGTTAGATTTCAATACTGGGGCTAAAACACATAGATCTTTATATACGGCTTTAATGCATTGACCCAGTTCCTCAGCTAGGTTTATGCCTGTCTTGAAAACTAGTTGTTAAATTGACAAACTCATGACCTGACTTAAACATGTTAATGTCTGGAAAATTGTTGGATAGCAACTTGACTTCAACACCAGTATCTACTAGACCCCATGATCATCTTGCTGCTGTATGTTTTGGCTGAATTCTTTTCCTCAGTGAATTCCCACTTCTCACATCATGTTGATATAATATATATCTTCTCAGTGATATATCTGGGTCAATGTAAGAGGAATGAAACAGTAGGACGATTTTGTTTCATTCATGGAGGCTGATCCTTAAATGGCCAGGTTTTTGGTGTATTGGTGTATACAATATGGAAGTCTGGTTAAGTGAATACTATTTTTAAGCACTTTTTAGCTCTGGAGAATCAAATTTGAACTCTTTTTATTAATTTTGTGTGTGAAAATTCACAATACTGTCTCCAATCTTTCTAGATTTAAGGAATAGAAAAGAAGTAAAATTACATGGTTTTAGTGTTTCGAAACAGCATCATAATCTGCATTCACCACATCTATTTGATGGGAAGAAAGCTGACATTTTCTTCTGAATATGTAACTTTCCTCCTGGATTTATCAAATTAACACATCCAATTAAGGTTGCAGTGGCAATATGTAACTTTCCTTCTGGATTTATCAAAGTAACACATCCAATTAAGGTTGCAGTGGCTGAGTGGTAAAACGATATCCTCTAATTAAGGATCATAGGTTCAAATCCTGGTTTGAAATTTAAATTATCTTTGAATCCACCCTGATCTAATGGGCACAGTACATGGTTTGATCTTGTGCTGGCCACATGACACCCTTATTGGCTAGTTTCCAAAGTAATGGTAACTTCGCATCATCTTACAAAATATGTCTTACAAAAAGTTATAATATAATAATAATAATAAAAATAATCTTTATTGTTCGTAATATGTTATAAAGACTCTCACTATCCAGGCTGTCTGCAAATCGCTCAACATGACACTACCAAATCAAAGAACTTGACAACTCAGGGCTCCAAAATAACTTAACATGTTAATGTCCAATCAATCACAACCATTTCTGTACAATTGGCTTCACGTAACACTGACTGTACAAATATTTCAAAGTTAACAACTGTACCGCCATATCAACTCTTGTACCGCTGTATCAAACTCCACTACTGCCTTGTTTTGTATTTACACTGGGTTCAGGAATGACTTCACACACTGGTCTTATTGTGTTGATCTTGATTGTCAGATCAAGATGTTATTTCATACTCGTGAGGTGTTTTGTTTTGATACTACTCTGCACCAAACCGTCATAATGCGCCATACAGAATCACACTGATGAGCTGAACCGAATTGTGCTGTAGTAAAACCATCGAGACTGTGACACCTTTCATCTTTATAAAGGGTCCCTAAAGGCCTTCTAGAACCTGACAGAATATCACTCGTCTTTTCTAGTTGATGACATGACTGCATTTGATCCTTCCCAAAACATTGTCGTGTCATGGTTGACCGCTTGTCTTATGCTGGCCTGGGGCCATTCGCGTCAGCTAACCACACATACTACTACTCCTATCCGCAGCACCACCAGAGCTATAACAATATTTAGTATATAAAATGTATGTATTTTTATGATGTACATATTTCACAATGAGGTTTGTCAGAAGGATATCTTTGTAACTCTTGTGTTTGGTTTCAGCAATAAGAGAGAACCCATTCTCTGTGAGCTGTGTAAGGTACAGACAGCTTCCTCTCATATTCTGGCCATTCATCTCCTGACAGAACGCCATCTGAAAAATGTCAAGCTTGTAGAAGATGGAAAGTTTAGCTAACAGACCAGTTTGAAGAAATAGACGAATTGCGGCACTCAAAAACTGCGGCACTCAAAAACGTGGAGCTTCTGTATGACAAGAAACAAACGAGTAGACAGGCGTAACAAATCTGACAGAATCTCATCAACTGTTTTTTTGAACAAGATGACTAAGTGACATCGAGCTAAGACTTGTTCCTACATTATTTGTGTTTCTGCTTTTATTTACTTGTAGTTTTGTTATTTATTGAGGACAGTGAATTTATAAATAACAAACATGTGATTATTCATTTCTATGTACCAATTAATAAACATGTAATGTACTTGAAAGTGGTATATCAAATGACAGGATTAAGTGAAGTTTATGAAATTATCTAACTTTTGCGTCTAAGAGTGCCAATTTTAGGCGCGCAACTGGAAGGCACCTATATATCATACACTGATGTGACACTAGAATTACAGTATTATGAACTCTTGATATATTTGACATGACTTGTTTTATCAAACTTTTTAAAAATCTATATTGTATTTTTTTTCTATCAGATTTTTTATTTTAAATTCACGAGGGAAAGTTGTGATCAAGTTAAATGTCCTTAAATTGTATTTAGTTGCTGTCTTTCAAGATTGTTCCGTACAATTTTACTGATCCTGATTTTTGAAAACATTCTACATAACACTAATGTCCCTAGTCATCTATGTTATGTTCCAGCTTTAGTTTACCTGCACTGCAAATCTTGATTTCTAAACTATGAGTTAAATCTTGTTCATGTCAACAAATCTGATTATTTAAAGTTTAAGTTTTAGCAACGGCAACTATTTGTAACCTGATTTGACATTTAGTATACAGACATATGGTGTGTTGCTTGAAAAATAATACAGGTTAGCTTTGTAATCCATTTAATGTAAAGAGATTATAGATGAATTGTTAAAATGCTGTCAAAATGTTTGTCCAGTTTGTTTGTTGAACTCAGAAAAAAAACAAAACAAAGTTCAATGTTAATTTTTAGTTTGTTTTTATTACAATCTGTGACCTGGAAATGTTGATATTAAAGATGTTTTTAACAAATAGCTTTATCCTTTTAACATTTTTTTAAAGGAGCACAACCCATTGTATTGTGTACAAATAGAACTATATTCTATTCATATATCAAATAATTTGTATTCTTTCTTGAAATAAAAATAAATAAAACATAAAATTATTGTCTTTAAATGGATTGATTAGACCAGCCTTGACATTAAAGTTTTCTGACAATAAAGTCCAGACAATTTATTTTTAGATTATTTTATTTTACTAGATAGAAAGGATATTGTTAAAATGTCAGATTTCCAGAAAATGTCTTTACGAGTGTTTGCCAACTATTTACAGATTCTACTCTAACTCTAGATGGGTAATTTTCATGTTGTAATGAATGTAGATCTAACGTCTTAGTTATACTGAAGTTTGATGGAGTCTATTTAGGAAAAAAATGATCTCTGGTTAAAACTTGAAGGCTTTAATAAAGTAAACTCATTTTGTCAAATGAACAAATACAGGCGTATCTGAAAAAAAAAAATTCAATGAAATTTAATAGTTACAGTCCGACTACATTTATCAAACTAATCGAATGGACCACACATTTATAATCAAGCCAGTCAAAACTTGTGGGTTTATAACTTTGGCCTTAAGCGTCAGCTCATCTACTCCCTTAGCCAGGTTTTTCTGAATTCAGCAGCCCAGTTACCCAGGTGGAAACATCAATGAAAAGGACATGGCTATGCTTAAGTGTTTTGTAAGAATTGCGGAAGATCCAATGAGACTTTTCATAACGCGATTGCGATCAAATGAGATGTCAGTTTGTAGGACTCTTCATATAGGTCAGTGAAGTATTCCCCCGTTCTTTAATTCCTTAACACTGGCCTTCCGGTTCAGGGATTGGGCCTCTCAAGAATGAACAACTTGACTGTAATTGTATTGTCCTTATTTATGAAATTAGGTCAGTCTGACATTTGTTAAACAAGGAGGAAACCTATTCTAGCTGGCCTAAATAGGATACCGGTGTATGAAATGGGCATGTTTGTTTTTTTTTTCAATTTTTTTTTTTTTAGTTTTTGAGATCTAAGTGGAACGGAAGACCAGAATCGAGCTGGTGTACATCTAGGGCAAAAAAACACTTTGTATATGCCTTCACCTTCCCTTTAGTGTGTTGAACCGTTGGGCACTACACAGGATCTGTTGACTGTCTTCTTCATTCCTCTCTGTCTTTTGTCTATGCAACATAAAATCTAGATTCTAGGTGTTTACGTGCTTCTGTATTGTCTCAGTGGCCGTCTACGTTTAACAATGTAATAAAACAGACATACTGTTATAACCCTGCCATGCACACCGCCATCCAAGCTAGTGCAGAAGGTGCGCACTGTTAGAGACCAGACTGAGAAGGTGCGCACTGTTAGAGACTAGACTGAGAAGGTGCGCACTGTTAGAGACTAGACTGAGAAGGTGCGCACTGTTAGAGACTAGACTGAGAAGGTGCGCACTGTTAGAGACTAGACTGAGAAGGTGCGCACTGTTAGAGACTAGACTGAGAAGGTGCGCACTGTTAGAGACTAGACTGAGAAGGTGCGCACTGTTAGAGACTAGACTGAGAAGGTGCGCACTGTTAGAGACTAGACTGAGAAGGTGCGCACTGTTAGAGACTAGACTGAGAAGGTGCGCACTGTTAGAGACTAGACTGAGAAGGTGCGCACTGTTAGAGACTAGACTGAGAAGGTGCGCACTGTTAGAGACCAGACTGAGAAGGTGCGCACTGTTAGAGACCAGACTGAGAAGGTGCGCACTGTTAGAGACCAGACTGAGAAGGTGCGCACTGTTAGAGACCAGACTGAGAAGGTGCGCACTGTTAGAGACTAGACTGAGAAGGTGCGCACTGTTAGAGACTAGACTGAGAAGGTGCGCACTGTTAGAGACTAGACTGAGAAGGTGCGCACTGTTAGAGACCAGACTGAGAAGGTGCGCACTGTTAGAGACCAGACTGAGAAGGTGCGCACTGTTAGAGACCAGACTGAGAAGGTGCGCACTGTTAGAGACTAGACTGAGAAGGTGCGCACTGTTAGAGACCAGACTGAGAAGGTGCGCACTGTTAGAGACTAGACTGAGAAGGTGCGCACTGTTAGAGACCAGACTGAGAAGGTGCGCACTGTTAGAGACTAGACTGAGAAGGTGCGCACTGTTAGAGACCAGACTGAGAAGGTGCGCACTGTTAGAGACCAGACTGAGAAGGTGCGCACTGTTAGAGACCAGACTGAGAAGGTGCGCACTGTTAGAGACCAGACTGAGAAGGTGCGCACTGTTAGAGACTAGACTGAGAAGGATGTTGACATTAGAAGAGAAGAGAATGCAGTTCCGCCCAAGTCTAGAGCTGATCATGGAACTGGTGAAGATGCTGTGCTGAAGACCGACGTTGTTTTATTATGTGTGATGTCCCCATGTAAAGAAATATGGATATCGTTGAGTTACCTCCCTTAGGTTGTTACACTACTATTGGCCTGTTAGTTAGGGTCATCTACATATCATTCTTTAGTACAGGCCTAACATCCGACATCTTACAATTTAGACTACATTGTTCCACCGCTCAAGTTGCCTCCCTTAAATTTCCTACAAAAAAAAAAAAAAAAAAAAAGTTTGTTTTACATGTTTCGGATGAGCCCTCAGAGTTGAAGATCTACTTCCTAGTCCCGTAGGACGACTACTTGTAAGCTCTCACGTGTCTATGAAGATCTACATATCTTACAAATATCATATATAGGCCTTCACACGGACTTTTGATATAAATAGTATATATTAATTTCATTTTTATTATTTTTTTAAAATTTTATTTGTGTGGTGTAGCGCCGTCTTGTTGATGTGTTTTTTGTTGTTGTTTTTTTTTTTATCTAGCAGTGGCTGTGTTGCGATAAGTCCGTCCTGGGACAGAGCACACGGCCCTACCGCCCTGGATTAGGACATTCTCTTGGAATGCATGTTTCTTTAGTTCTAGTGAAAAAATATTTGTCCTGAAGGCAGGTGTGTGCAAAAGGATTTTTAGTTAAAAAATCCGAAAGGATTTTTAGTTAAAAAATCCGACACTGTGCAAGTTTTGCGTGGATGGTTTCGATGTCTGTGAGCAGCGTATACGATGTGAATGTGTAGCAGTGCATCGTATTGTATTCTAAACCAACCACCGCCAGAACCCGCTGTCAGACTCATTAATAACAGCGCTGATCGAACCTCCAAGAAAACTCCATTAAAAATGTACTTTTAAGTGTGTCAAAATTTTTCGCACATTTAGTTCAATAATTAGCAAATACATTATAACTGCTGATTTGTGCGTATTTCTCGGGTTGTTTACGACATCCATAGACATTTATATATGTCTATAACGACATCATATTTGTCGGAAAGTGTCCGCAAGTGAGATTTGGACAATCTAATCAACCAGGAATATTAATGAATAACCTTTGTCTTGCTCTTTCGGAGAACCATAGCATTTTCAGTGTTTGTCTTTAAAAAAAAAAAAGAAAGAGAAAATAACGGACGTTAACTGTTCATAAACTAAAAAACAATGTCGGATGTAGGACTGCGTCTGGTCAGAAATATTTGAGATCGTTCTTTGAGATGAACAGTGAAACTGATCTCGTTCTGTCAGCTAGATTTGTGACGATGAATTCATAATGCATAAAAGGCGTTCTTATAAAGTATAAACCAATGAACAAGAGAGATTATTATGAACTATAAACAACTTAACTAGATAATGTTGACCTCTCGACCGTGTTGTACAGTCTGAACGCGGATTCTTTAACATGTTTGTTTTGTGCTTTATTGTTTGAAATTTAAACCAAATAAAAATAATAAATAAATAAATCCAAATATGTTCGGTATTTTTAAAAGAAGAAGGGGTGCAACAGAGGCCTTAACTAGCTGCCTGGTCGTGCGGTTTGCACGCTGGACTGTCGTTCAGATTTATCGATGGTCCCGGGTTCAAACCCTGCCCGCTCCCATCCCCCGTCGTCCTGCGGGAGGTTTGGACTAGGAAGTAATTATCTTCAACTCTGAAGGAACATCCGAAACATGTAAAACATTTTTACAAACAAACTAAAAATGTTTTACTCATTTCCCGAGTTATTAAAAAAATATTTTATAATAAAATATGATATATCGGTGGAGCCATTTATTAAAAATTATATTTTTGTAAAGCAGTGGTTCTCACCACACAAAAAGTTGGGGTCAAAGGGGAGAGAGGGAAGGAGATTGAGAGATCTGAAGAAGAAAGAGAGAAAAAGAGGGAGATAGATCTAGAAATAAGGAAAGGGAGATAGAGATAGATTATTATAATATACAGGTCAGGTTACGCCCCCCCCCCCCTCCCCAAAAATCATGGGAACAAATCATCGGGCGTAGCCGGTGTCTAATAGGGCCTACTCTATAAATATATAAAAGACATATCTATATAGATCTAGATCTAAGTCTATGATAAAAGATCATTAATTTCTTTTTTGTTTAAAAGTATCATTTTAATCGCCTTGGAAACTACTATTAGTTTTTAAACTGCTGATTTCATTTCCTTGTTCTTTTTTTCTACTTTCACTTTCGTAACAAAGTTCGCCAGGGACTTAGATTCTAGACCAAGACTCTAAACTAGTTTTATCTTTTTTTTTTTAAATTTATTTTAACTATTCTTAAAATGTTTTGAAATATGCATAAGATACCATTTCTAAATTACAACTATGTAGCTAGATCTAGAGCTATTGGCATTCTTGAATTAGATCTAGATTTAGATTACCTACAGTTACAGCATCTCCGACACAATCGCCACGGCCACAGTTGGTCAAAGTCAAATAGATCTACGTCAACAACAGAAAGACGACATACAGGCTGTCTTTTGAAACGTTCAAACCTCCCTCTAAATTCAAATAATAGTTTGTGCAGACATTTAAGTTCCAAACAGCAAGATGTAATATTGAATGTGTTTGACAGAAAGGCTAAACTTCTTCAAAAGGAGAGAGCAGCTCAGGGATTTCATGGAGAAGATGTCTCTGTATATGACTATATCAAGGACGAGGTAATTTAGCACTCAGATAGATTATAATATATATATCTAATTATGACTTTTAGATCTTATATTATTACTTGATTTCATAAAAATAACCTAAGTAGGCTAGTGAAAGATATATAAAAGGTACCAATATTTAAGTAGCTTCTTAAATAACACATGTTAGATCTATAGATTTGTAGTAGTTGGATATAAACTAATTGGCACATCTTTCATAGCAAAAGGTTGACTTCATTTCTCATATGAAATAGTGATGCAAAGAGTCAAAGCATTTCTTCACACTTCATGAGCCTTCACATTAAAGCATCATTATCACTTTCTCTGTCTTCCATGTTTCTTTCGGGAGAGAAACATGTGATTTCCTTTTCATATTTACTCTGAAAGTCTTTAGTGGAATTAAACATAGATTTAGATTTTAATTCAGGTATAAAAATACACTTATGTAATTCAATTTATTCCAGTTGAAGGGGTTCAATTTGAAGGGCATTGTTTCTTAATTAGTCCAATCAAGGCGAAACTGATGATTTTTTCAAGACACAGGAGTGGGGTTGTATTACTCTATAGACTAAATGTCTTGACTGGAAAAATAAAAAAGTTTAATTCAAAGTAAAAAAAAATTAACTAGAGCTTTGAGTTCCTTGCTTAAAGTTATCAAATAAATTATTATTGGCTAGTCAAATATGATATTTTGGGCTCTGAACTTGTCCAAATGGTCGTGGGTTTAAATCTACCACAAAGGTTGTTTTTTTTTTAAACAAGTAACAAGCTAGAGAAAACAATAATGATATGCAATGCAAATGTTTTAAAATTACATAAAAGGAAAGACTAGAAAGATTGTTGAAAAGAAATATTGTTATCTTTTCATTCTTATCTAGTTTCATTAAAGTCGTTCTTTTACGTTTTGGTTGTGTAATGAGAAACTATTTAACTTTTTTTTTCATTTTGTAATTCTACAGTTTGGTTATAGAACTGCAGACAGAGTCTGGGATATAAAAAGGTTAGATTTCTTATCTTACTGCATTTCTTCTTTGAAGTAATGTCTGTATTATATAATATAAGATAAGATAGGATTTAGATCAGTATTTATTATTATTCTTTGGTCACATAGACTTATTTTTCACATAATAGTAAAATTAAGCTTATTCTGTGATAGTGACTAACTGTTTGAAAGATCATATCAATAATTTATCATTGACCTGTATAAAATTAAGTAGGTTATTTTAAAATATATACTTGTTGTCCAGTTCAAGCACAATGATTGAAAATATCAGATTAAGCCTATCAACATTTTCTTTTTCCGCCAGTTGGTTCTGTCCCTTTTTTTCGCATCTTCAATTTACAAGCACATGAGTTAATGCAAACCTTGTAAAAACTAAAATTACTGAAAATGTGATGTCACATGAATATTTGCTACTAAAAAACAAAGCAAGTAATTACAAGGCCAGTCTAGTTCAGCCTAAGGATGTCATGAGGCAATAGCATTTCTCCTTTATTTTTTATTGGAATAAGGTTTTAGTTCTAGCCCCTGTGTGACACTTGAGCTAGTCACTATCTTCTTTCAAGAATAGAGAAGTTTCTGGATAACTTCAATTTTAGACATATGTTCATCAACCGCTTCATTTTTTTTCCTTTTTGAATCTATCAATAATATTTTGTATAATTGTTTATTTCTGTAGAAAGTTTGGCGTGGTGGTTGATTTAGGAAGTGGACGAGGTCATGTAACCAAACATCTTAGTAAAGAGATGATTGATACTGTTTATCAGTGCGAGCTGTCTCCCTCATTTCTGGTAAGAAATCAAGTTTACAAATACAGTCAAACTTAATGATGTTGAAGTAGTATGACGATATACGCATTAATTATAATATAAAGACAGTGTTTCCACTAGTTTACAGAAATAAGGAGGATATAATGTGCCAGGTTCTTTTCCATGTTGCATCATGCTTAAGATATTGTTATATCCCTGCCTTGCATGCTGCCATCCGAGTTAGTACAGATGGTGCACTATGGCTCGTGCACTGTTAGAAACTAGACTTGAAAGGATGTTAACATGGCGGAAACAATGGAGTCCTGCTCAAATCTAGGGGCTTATGAAGAAGCTGTGATAAAGGCAGACCTTGTTATTATGTGTTAGTTCTGTCCTGTAAATAAACACCTGTCCTCATTGAGTTTCCCCCCTTAGTTTTATTACAATATATTTGTTATATTTTATACAAATGAATACACACCATTTATAAAACTAGATTAAAATCTTGCAATAGCTTTTATCATGATTATATGGACGCATGAATACATCATATATGCATAATTAATATTTAAAAAAAAAGAGACTATTGTGCTAATCAGTATTTTAATGGGACCTAAATGTTTCATAGCAGTCAGTGCTATTTAGGTGGAAGCTTGCATGTAGAGTTATGCTCAAGTATGACTGACCAGCGATCTCACTTTTTTTTTAGCACCAAGCAGCTGTATCACCAGAAGTCCCGACACATAAAGTGCTTGTGGATGAAGAGAATTTGCCATTTAAAGAGAATTCAATCGATATGTTCATTAGTAGTTTAAGGTAGTTTCTCTTCGATTGTATTATATTTATAGTTATTCAGAGTTTTAAATGTAGTCTAGTCTTATTATTTTATAAATATAGTCTAGTTTTATTTTTATAAATATAGTCTAGTCTTTATTATTTTTATAAATATAGTCTAGTCTTTATTATTTTATAAATATGGTTGTTATTATTGCTATTAAATTCTGTTTATTGTTTTTCTTTTACCTTTTAAAATGGAAAGAATATGAAACTCTTTTTTTTAATTGCAATAGACGTTGTTTGATCTTATCCTTGTGATTATTTATTTTTCTTCTTGTAGTCTTCATTGGGTCAATGACTTGCCAGGTTGCTTCAAACAGGTATAAGTTATTTGTTAAATATTATTAAGAAAAAGGTTTAAGCCTGAAATATTTATCCAAGCTTCAAGCAGGTATATGTTATTTGTTTAATATTATTAAGAAAAAGGTTTAAGCTTGAAATATTTATCCAAAACTATCTGTTAATAACTGGCTTTATTCACAAAATTATTTCAGGTGTTGAGAGCACTGAAGAGTGATGGCTGTTTTCTAGGGAGCATGTTTGGGGCTGACACACTCTATCAGTTGAGGGTTTCGCTTCAGCTTGCAGAACTAGAAAGGGAAGGGGTGAGTAAATAGACCTATATGCTTTACAATTATAGGCCTCGCACAGATTCAAGAGCCAGCATGTAGTATGGCATAGTGTTTTCTTCATATACATCTTAAAGAAAGAATAGGGGATGTTGAAATGGTCTTCAAAAAATTAATAAAGTCACTAGCTTGGCTTTGCTTTTTCAAATTTATCGTAAACAGGGATATGCTATTTATATGCTATATATCCAGAGAAATGCTATTTTGTGATGCATACTCTGTACGCAAATAGAACCGAATTAGCACAGTCCAGTGTAGTGATAAAGGCAAACAAGACATTGCTGCAATGCTCAACCAACCAGAATAAAGTTTAAGATAAGGTGGCTGTTGTAATAGGCAACATGCACTTAAGAAACACCCTTTCCACCACACAAAATCTCACAATGTCCAGAGAAACTATTAGGACTTAAAGTTTTTGTCTGTGTTTACCACATCTCCACCTTCCCAGCTAGACTTTAATTCATTTCTTTATTGTTTTTTTTTTATTGGCAGGATGTGGCTTTAACTTAGTCAATTCAAAACCAATTTATCTGGCTAGTTGGTTGTGTAGTTTGTACCTTAGATTGTTGAAATCTTAAATCTAAGGTTCCAATCTTTTTCGGCTTTTTCTCCTGCTGCCTTTCTTTGGCAATAAAAATTTAATCTTTTACAAATTTCTTTAAAAACTTAATTTTTTTTTTCATTTATATTTCTGACAAAAATCCAACTGATTATCATGTTTTTGTGTCATTTCAAGGGATTCGGTCCACACATATCCCCTTTTACAACAGTTAATGACCTGGGAAACTTATTGTCTAGAGCTGGATTTGTTTTACTGACAATAGTAAGTAGACAAAGGTTTTAAATTAGCATTTATAGTTTAGATCCGATGTTTTGTTTTAGCTGATGATAATAATAATAATTTAATTTATACAGCGCTGTTAACAAACAAAATGTAGGCTCAAGGCGTTGTGATAGCATTACGAACTTAAACACGAGAGCTAAAATGACAAACTAATCTAAAAAAGTTTTAAACAGATAGGTCTTAATGTTCTTCTTGAATGTAGTGTAGCATGTTGTCTTGTCTGAGATCAATGGGGAGTTAGTTCCGTGTACTGAAAAAACCTGCAGACCATAGGTTTTGAGGGAGAAACGATGATGATAAAAATTAATGAAATTTAAAAACAGTTCAAAATAAGTGCTAAGTAAAAAATAAAAGATTGTGAATGTTTTTAAAATAAGATTGTCTATTTTATTTCTAGGATTTAGATGACATCACAATGAATTATCCCTCAATGTTTGAGTTAATGTTTGATTTGAAAGGTAAAAAATTTTTAATATGCGTTTATATTACTATAATATCAAGTTTCATTTTACTTGGCTCATTTAAGTGCACATCAAATAGATTTGTTTAAATTTCATTTGATTGAAAGCAATTAGGTTTTTCATATTTCCAGTTTATTATTCCATAATGTTGAAAGTTTTATTTCATTTTTCTTGTACTCTCAAGGTATGGCTGAGAATAACTGCTCATGGAGACGAAAACCTCAACTTCACCGTGATTCTTTAATAGCAGCAGCTGCCATCTACAAAGGTCAGAGAGCTTACTTTTTTTTTAAATTTTAGATTTTAATCAGCTAACCTTGTCTGGCATAGTGGTGCAACAAGAATTAAATCATTTTTATTAAACATGAAATACTGTAATGCCTCCAGCCTGGACAAAGTATTTTTAAAGTGATAATTGGCTCGCGCAGACCAATATCACTCTTTAAACTAAATGCAGTCCACAGTAGCACAGAAGTCTGAGATGGCTTTGAACAATAGACAATCGTAGGTTTTATATCAGAGTTTCTGTCTCCTAGACTGGCTTCCGACCGAAGCTATAGAGCCCAGTCTGCCTATTGGCCGGAATGCAGTTTTAGGTAAGATTCATCGCCATATTAGAGCCTATTATAGCTAGATCTAATTCGAGACTCTGGAGCATGACGCAGAAGGTAAATGGCAAATATGGCGCCAATATACACTTGAAAAGAGATTGAAGGAAAATCCACAGCGACAATTTGTGTAAAAAACTACAACTAGATTGACCTTATGATTTGTTGGTATTAGTGGTTGCACATTACAATTACATATATGAATATGAAAATAATTAACATTGTCTATAATTTTATTTTATTTTCAGAAATGTACGGAAATGAAAAGGGTATTCCTGCGACATTTCAGGTTGTTAATTTTATTGGCTGGAAGCCGGATCCTTCACAAGTAATACTTCTCATGTTATCATATATTACCTATCAGAAGTTTTAGAAAAGTTACAATGTTTACATTTTGTTTACTTCTTTAAACAAAATTTTCATTTGTTACCCGCAGCCACAGCCAGCAAAGCGTGGGTCTGGGCAAGTGTCCTTGAAAGATATAGACAAGGTAAGATCAGTCAGATTATTTGTGCCATGTTTATTAACAAGAGATGAGTCAGCGATTATTTGTGCCATGTTTATTTAAAAGAGATGAGTCAGAGATTATTTGTGCCATGTTTATTTAAAAGAGATGAGTCAGAGATTATTTGTGCCATGTTTATTCAAAAGAGATGATCAGAGTAGCCATGTTTTTAGTGTAGATTTATGTCTCTTTGCTAGTTGTCAACACTTTATACTGGATTCATTATTAAAGCTAGAACTGTATAGAACATTAACAATAGAACAATTATAAGCAAAGTCAACACTCTACACTGGATTCATTATTATAAGCTAGAACTGTATAGAACATTAACAATAGAACAATTATAAGCAAAGTCAACACTGTACACTGGATTCATTATTATAAGTTAGAACTGTATAGAACATTAACAATAGAACAATTATAAGCAAAGTCAACACTCTACACTGGATTCACGAGTGGATTAATTTTGAATCATTAAGAAGCCAATAGAAAACCATGTTTTACTGAACATTTGGTAACTTTTATGTCTATTTGGCTTTCAGTTTGTCTTTTTATTCTTTACAACTCCTACTATTACAACCTGTCCCACTCGGTGCTAAACAATATAACGGAACTTAACATTTTGTTGTATTCAACAGCTGGATCAAATAACCAAACAGATTAAACTTATGGAAGAGTCAACACAAGGGGAGGCTACTGATTCTAATGATACAGCCAATAAAAGTCAGGAGCTGGATGAAGAGTTACAAAACTTGGCCAATCATTATGATGACACAGACAAGAATAAATCAAAGAAGTAGAAAAATACAATTGAATTTACTCAAAGAAAATATTACGTTTTAAAAACTTTCTTTTGGACTAACAACTTCTTATTGTGCTTTGTCATATTAGTTTATAAAGTAGAAGTATAATTCCCCCTTTCAGACCATGTGGTCTATTATATAGGGCAGATGATGTTAAGGTCATCTGTTTCTTTGGCTGAGGGATAATGTGCAGGGTGTCAAGTGTCAAGCACAACAACTAACATTAGTTTATATGTCAATTCAAAACTGACTTACTACTGAGTACAATGATCTTAAACATTTGCTTCAAAACGATTCTGTCAGGACCTTTCTGGATGTGGCAAAATATGTAGGCTACAGCTGGGGCTGAATAGCTATGTGTAATGCAGCACTCCTCATTAATCTTCAAAGACAAGCCTATCCCGTAATTTTGGAATCTGGTGAAAGAAGCTTCTCGCACCTCAAACTAATGAAGAATTACTTAAGTTCAACAGTTCTCGTAGATAGATTTAAACATTTGGAAATTCTTGCTATTGAGCATGATCTATGTTGGAAATAGAAATTTTATGATATACTGTATGACTTCTCTACACGTTAGGCTCGTAAAGTAATTCTGTACATAGTAAAGGATGAATAAAATGCAAAGACGAATGTATTTTCTAATATTAACTCTTAATTTTCACTTAGTAACCCTACCCAAACTGGGCTCCGCGAATTCCGTTTCGCATAGAGCCCCACAATGTTTAAGTCCGGCCATGCTATTTAGTTATGGGTGAATACGGAGTAGATTACTTGTTATATATATATATTTAGTCAACCCACAGAGTAAGATACGCCTCTATTTTGCAGGGCTGGCCATAGGCCACTGCAATCTATCTGACCGCAGTGGGCCCCACACTTTCATAGGACCTGCGCTAATTCTAAGTATAAATTATTAAATTAAACCATTTTATGACTTTATAACACAAACAGAGTGAGCTGATATCTTATCTTATAAAATACAGACGTTACTTTAAAATAGAAGATTATCACGTCTAAAGTGTGTTCCTAGGTCAATCTAGCCTTGCATGTTAACCAATGACTTAAATTCTGCCAAGTCATGCTTTTCCTGGCTAGCTCAGGCAATCCATTCCATGCTCTAATAGCGCTAGGGAAGAAGGAGCATTAGTAACAATTTTCCTAGCATGTGGACCAAGGAATGTGCCTTTATCTTTGTGTCTTTCTGAGTATTTTATCAAATTTTGTTTTTTGTATTTGAAGATTATGGTTCAGTGTTTTATGTATAATTGCTACTTTACTTTTAAGTCTTCTATCCTGAAGGCTTTCTAAATTTAGTGATTTTACTAAAGGTGTTACTCTTGTCAAATGTGAATATTCGTTTGGTATGAATCTCACTGCTCTATTTTGTGTCTGTTCCAGTTTCTTAATGTTTTCTTGAGTTAAGGGGTCCCAAACAGAGGATGCATATTCTATTATTGGCCTAACCAAGGATAAATTACATTTTAGTTTTAGGTTCTTATTTGATTTGAAGAAATTTCTTTTAATAAACCCTAATGTCTACACCATGGTCTATGCCTAATGCTTTGTTTAATTTTTTGATAGTTTCATCAATATGGGGAGTCCATGACAGTTTTTTAATTTATTACAAGATTTATTTATATAAGCTTTGTTAAATAATAGAAGCCATAAAATTAGCTTAAAACATGGTCCACATTAGTCCACATCTACTTAAGAGGTGAAATATATCTTTAAAAAAAATGTGCAGAATATATTCAGCTTCATACGTGACCAATTTCTCTCTTCAATTTGAAGCATGATTTTACTAAAGGCATTTTTTTTAATTTTGAGGCCTCTTTCTAAGATATAGGCAAGTGTTAGATGTGTCAGAGTCTGTTTTCCTAGCGGCAAAAAAAAAAGAAAGAAAGAAAAAATTACATATATTTATCTAGCTAAGATTTAAATTAAAATATTGTCCTACTTACGATACAGTATTTGGAAATAGTTAAAACTACATAGACCTAGTAGTTTGAGGTCATGTAGACCTTTGTCTAGTCCTAACATGATCATCGGGCCCCACTATTTCGGCCTTGGCCGAGCTGATAAAAACTAAACGGTAGGGACAACGTTGTTGTCAAGATGTCGGACATGTTCCTTCAGAGTTGAAGATAATCTACTTTCTAGTTCAAACCTCCCGCAGGGCTATGGGGGATGGCAGCGGGCAGGGTTTGAACCTGGGACATTGTAGACGACCGAACGACCAGGCAGACGTTCGTTCACGATGGAAGACATTGGAAGATTATTTCTCCTATATATTTGAGAGATTTCTTTGTTAACATGAAGTTTGCATTCGTTTGTATTTATCTTCTTATCTTATAAATTACATAAGTTACTTTAAAAAAAAAGAAGCTAATTACGTCCTATGTATTTCATCTGTCATTCTTTTCATGCTTGTTAATCAATGATTTAAACTCCAGGAACGTTGTTGGTTTTCCTGGCTGACTCAGGCAACCCATTCCATGCTCTAATAGCGCTAGAGATAAGGAGCACTTGCACGAATTTGTTGTTCTAGAAGTTGGACTGGTGTTGGTGAAACACTTTCTAGCGTCATGAGCAAAATGAATATGGGTGCTCTGATAAAGATAGACAATGTTTGGTGCCCCTAAACACACGTAACCTTCACACAGCCTGGGATTTGGGACAAGTTTCGAAAAAAGTGTGGACGAATCAAAATCAATAACCTCAGCAACACATGTACCGGAAGCTCAAAATTGGAACCAGTGAAATCTGCCCATGTGGAGTATCACCAGAGAATGCCGACCACGTCCTCCAAAACTGCTCTCTATACCAAGAGGCCCGTATAAGACATTGGCCCCAAATCACCCCAATAGAAAGAAAACTATATGGAGAGCTCCCTGATTTGGAAACCACTGCGCAGTTCATCTCATGTATTGTTCTAGTCATCTGAACACTCCAACATAACGATGAGAACGAGGAAGAAGAAAAACAACCTCAGCAGAGGTTGGAGTGTAGACCGTTCAGCGACCTAACAGCATCGTTCGTATACATACAAAACTTTATTTTAGCGCAACATCTCTTAGTTAAAAGTAAAGTGCTTCTTTCACACCTTGTGATCTATAAGCTCACCTGTTTAGCGGCCCACGGTTAATGATGGTGTCACAACGACCAACCGCCCTTACTTTTCACCAAAAGAGTTGGGTGGACACAGGGGCGCACTGATAATCCCGAAATTCATAATCCCTGCCTTCACTCGAACCCGAGACCCCTTGGATCTTATCTTATAAAATACAGACGTTCCCCCCCCAAAAAAGAATACGTCCTACGCGTCATGCATGTTGACCAATGACTTAAATTCTGCCAAGTCATTGCTTTTCCTGGCTGGCTCAGGCAATCCATTCCATGCTCTAATAGCGCTAGGGAAGAAGGAGCATTAGTAACAATTTTCCTAGCATGTGGACCAAGGAATGTGCCTTTATCTTTGTGTCTTTCTGAGTATTTTATCAAATTTTGTTTTTTGTATTTGAAGATTATGGTTCAGTGTTGGATCGGGTAGTCAAGTCCTTTACCACTTGGCCACCACACCCTGAACATCTCTTGGATATCTAACCGTATATTACATTGATTATCAAATTAAGGTCTGAGGGCTAGAAGAAAAAAAAGGTTACATTTATGTCACGTGACATTAAATGCGTGCTTTCATTACGAATGCAAGAGATACTGTAGCTCTTTTTTTTTAAATCCATAAAACAAATGCTTCATAATTCTTTATGTACAGTTTCTACTCTGAATACTGTAAGACTGACAATTTTCGTTCTGTTATGTCACAGATGAACAGGATTAATTGAACATTCGAGCATTTAGTCACGCAGGCTCCATTGCAACAAAATTTACCTGAACGGTACAGTATTAGCTGGAACAAAGTTTATTTTTAAATTTCTATTGTTATAGTTTATAACATCTGGGATTTCACACTTTAAATAATTTATAAAATAAAGGCAGTGGCGGCGAGCTGTTTGGAAAAGTGTAGGCCTATATGTAAATCGCTGTGTGTGTGATGAATATAATGCCCATTCTTATGTATCAGGCATGTCAAAACTCATTAAGGTGTATGGGCCTCATTAAAAACTAACTATGACCTGAAGGGCCGCAGCCAAAAATCAGTTGGAAAACATAGCCTACTAATTTTAAGTAAATTAGAAACAATACAATAGAATAAAATAATTAATGGAATACCTTGTCCCTTCATTGGCGAAATTTATAGTGCTTTTTTATTAATTAAAAATTACTATCATTACGCATTATTTTTGTTCTTATGATGCTTGACATCCTTTCTGAGATACAACTTTATATAATAATCTCAGGTTGAAGTTTGTTTGTCATTGACACTTTCATTACTGATGACAAATCAGGTAATCTCGAACGGTGAGGTATTTTTGTAGATTTCATTATGAAAAGAACTGCTCACAAAGATAAGTCCTTTCAAACAAAGCAAGAATTCTAGCTGCTAATTTCTACAATTCAACGTACCGTTCAGGTAAATAAATAAAATTTTGGCACAGCCACTTCTATATACTTCGCTTTCAAAAAAAATCTGACTGCATATCTATCAGCAGCATTTTTATGAGCAAATAAAAATGGAGATACAGACAACGAAAACCCTTGCTCATATAAAACAAAATCACGAAAATGGTCATTGAAAGCATCTAATAACGATTCCAGGTGTAGGACACATTTATTGAATGTTGTAGCCGTATTTAATCTTTTTAGTTCCTGACACGTTGAGAAGTGAACAAGGCTTTCAGACCTTATGGTCTAAAGGGCAGATGATGTAAAGGTGCGGTGGCAGAACGGTAAAGCGCTTGACTTCCAAACCGAGGGTTCGAATCCTGGTAAAGACTGGGATTTTTATTTTCAGATCTTGGGCGCTCTGAGTCACTCAGCTCTAATGGGTACCTGACATTAGTTGGGGAAAAGCCCCTTACTTTTAGTTTTAGAAGGAAAAACAAAAAGGTTCAGATGAAAATAAGTCAACAAAGAAATCTAACGAGAAAAAATGAGAAATAAAGGGAGAAGGAGAGAAAGACAAGAAAGTGAGAACTAGAGATGGTGAGGCATGAAATCAAAGTGAGAAAAAGAGAGAAATGGGGAACCTGACAATGAAGGAGATAGTGTGAGTGAAAGAAAGAAAGAGAGATTAATGATGTATACGCTTTGATAAGCCCAAATAGTATGGTTCACCCGACAACGGACTCACCGACAACTTGTTTACCGATAATTGGCTGACGACCGATGGATCATACGACAAGACGCCAGGACCAGAATAAGTCTGTGACAGGGTCGGTCCTAGCAATTGCGGGCCCTATGCGAAACTGATTGCGCGGGGCCTATTCTGGCTGGTAATAAGGATAATATGTGAAAATAAAGATTTTGTATTAGAAAATAAATTCGACTTTGAATTTTATTTATTCTTTACTAAGTACAAAATTGCGGTCAAATTAACTTTACTTTATGAACCTAGCAACCAATGTGCATATCTATGTGCCGGTGACTATAAAAGTAAATAAAGTATTGGAACTTGAGATTAAAATGAAAATTCGCCCGTTTATTACATTTTATTACACGAAAGCGGACAATGCCTTTTTTTTTTAAAATCGCGCGTAGGATTGGCGTTTTCCGCAATGAATGACACCCATAAATGACAATTTTGTCTTTTTTTTTCAGGAGATTTTTAATGAGATTTCAGGAAATTTGAATAAATTCAGGAGATTTCCAGGTATATTTCGTATATATTTTGCAATTTAATAATTACACCTAGAATTAGCGCGGGGCCTATGAAAGTGCGGGGCCCACTGCGACCGCATTGGTTGCTGTGGCCTAAGACCGGCCCTGGTCCGTGGCCTTTAAAACACGAGCCTGATGACCAGTTGGTAATCTAAGATGCATGAATATATACGTCTACCCACTTTAGATATATATGTATGTATCATGTATGTAACCGGCGAAATCCGGAATTCTATAGAATTCCCAGACATTCTATAGAAGTCCCGAAACGTTCATGCAAAGTTACGAATGCTATCTCCTTTTCCTACTTTGCTTAGGCATTCAACAGAATGACTGCAACTGTTTTAGACTAAGTGTTAAATGAGGATTTTATTTTATTTTCATTAATTTAAATTTGTCGGAATAATATTTCTATTCGCCAGTAATCTAAATAATTTAATCTTGTTCTTTAAGGTGTGGAGTTTGTTTAGTTACGACTGTCTAAGTGTGCATGCTTTGTACAACTTAATTGTACTGGGTAAAAAGTTGATACACAAGATGTTTCATATTGTGTTGTATGAAAGGCGACCGAAAATAGGCCTATTATGTAATCAAGGAAAAAATACATCTACTAAGAAGAATCCACTTGAATAGATATTGATAAATCTGATAACATGCTTTGTTGTTGAAAACACTAGTTAATTTTATGATGATAAAAAAAGGCTTCAGACCAATTTCATTTTTTTTGTCTGAAGTTGGCCTATTGACACATATTTGGCCATTGAAAAAAAAAAAAAAGTGCTTATAAACATAACGACGACTTTGACAGCCTAAGACTGACTAACAATATCAGTCCTCTGTAAGTCACGTTTTTAACGTTTAGTTTTGTCTTGGTTCTATTTTCCTGTCCCCCCTTCTCTTCTCCTCTAGGGTTTTGAATGTTTCTGGTAATAAACCCAATGGGGGTCTCACAGCCTTTTTCTTTTATTATCATCCTCATCATCAAACTCCATTTGAGTGAGGGCTTGAGAGGCTTAAATCCTCTCTTGCAAAAGCCCTGGACAGAAACCCTTCTGTCTTGCGTAGTGCATACGTTTCAATAGAAGATAATTTATGAAAACAAAGGGAAAGTTGGAAATGCAATAAAAATGCGTAGAAATAAAATACGTCGATTTTACTTTCTTGATTGGCAGAGTTTAAAAAATCATCCTTCATTATATGAGCTAAGACAACTGATTAGAACATTATTATATTTATTTTGTATATGTATTTAAGAAGAAACTAACACAAATATTCAAAATAAGAGCAGCATTTAAGAGTTTTATAAATTTTTTTATCCTTAACTGTTGCATGTAGACAATATTGCTATGGAGCGAGGAATGTTATAGGCTATTTACTAATGTATGTTACTATTTTAAAACATGATTTGTAGATTTAAAGAATTATTCGATTATTTAAAAATTGAATTTGCACTTAACACAGGTCTAAAAAACATGGGTCTTCAAAGGTATTTTTAGTCTTGCGAAATCCTGTTGTGTTGTTTTATTTTTCCACTCATTTATATATAATGTATAAATATCTTTCTAATACAAGACATTTTTTTTGCTTTGCCTAACACAGAATTAGAATGTCAAGGCAAACTAGGAAATGCATAATCATTTCGTACTTTACCTAAAAACGCCCGGCATTCAATAGAATGCCTAGGCATTTCGCACTTTGCTGGTAACATATATATGATTCCCAGTCACTTCATCTTTGGTCACTTCATCCCCTGTCATCTCATCGCCGGTCATTTCATCTTTGGTCACTTCATCCCCTGTCATCTCATCGCCGGTCATTTCATCTTTGGTCACTTCATCCCCTGTCATCTCATCGCCGGTCATTTCATCTTTGGTCACTTCATCCCCTGTCATCTCATTTATTCTCTGATCATTTCATCCTCTGATGTAACAAGCCATAATTGTCAAAAGTATGAGATGAACAATATTTCATATATTTATTTTTATCTACATGACAAAAAGTGTGACACATTAAATAGAAATATAATTTAATGTCATTCAAAATAGACACATTTAACCTAGATCTATATAGATTTAGGCTTGGAGTAAGCGAGATGAAGAGGACACTCCAGCTTCGCCTTTGGCGTTGGCAAAACACGGGAAGTGGCAGTTACCGGTTATAAGTTCAAATGCTCAATTGACGTAGGGCAGAGCGCCAGTGGCCACTTTCGTCGGTGGGAGGGATCCTAGGACCCCAATGGACAGCTACCGCAAGAAAAAAAAGAGGAGCTCCGCTCTTAAACTGGGCACATGGAATGTGCGTACTTTACAAACTGGACTTAATGTTAAGATGCCAGAAAATAATAAGTGAAAAGCGTGCCACACGGAAGATGACCAGCTCCTCTATCACCAAAGCGAAAGCCACCTTGACCTGCACAGCCATATGAAGGGGTTTTCGAGATGAACCATAGTCGTTTCACGATTGAAGGAGGCCAATGAATGAATATAGATTTAGGTTTTTGTAAAAATTGTTTTTTGCGTGTTAATCAAAATCAATAGGATAGACAGGATATTGATATTAGGTACAGAAGACGATATGAATCGGGTCTATAGAATGGTTAAAGTCAGCGTTTATTATAATAAATAAAACGTTATCTCAAGGTTAAAAATGACTCGCCCATATTCAAGAAAGAACGATTTACAACATATAAAGATAAAGTGAAAGATGGCCATCAGGAGGTAAGTTATCAGCGGCATGATCATAAGTATTACAATCTCTCAAAAGACTTTCACTACTTCCACCACACCTTGGCCTTTTATCACTATATCATGCAATATGCACAGGATAAGATAATATTGATATCCCAGCAACAAATAGAAAGAATAGAACTAAATACCCCCCCCCCTCCCCAATAACACTATATCTACTTAGTTACATCTATTCTTTCATTTCTCTATTAGTATGAAGAGAGGAAAAGGGGGGGGGGGAGGACACTATTAATTAATGGTAATCGATTCCATAGATTAAGGACGAGTGCTGTTGTTCACATGTCTATACAAACTAGGGGTCCACCGGATAGTCCCTCCGGCTCCGGCTTCTGGCGAATATCCGGCATTTTTTAACTATCCGGTGCTATTCGGCTCCGGTCGGATATCACTACCGGATAGTAAAAAATACACCTATTTAATATGCATAAAGTGGACCTCGTTCCATTACTGTCTGTTATAGAATGTATTAATGTTTATATGAAAACAAAATAATCTGCTTAAAAATAGAGCCATTATGAATATGCACCAAACATCGTTTATTATAAAGACAAGGCATGTTAATAACTTAATATAAATAGAGATGAAACTTTACATCATAAATGCGCTTTACGTACAGAGATGCAATGGCTGGCACTTTTTTCAATTTGTCTTGACCTTTGAGTAAGTTAGTTAAATTGTTAAAATGTTACATTCCTTGACTACGTCATGCTGACAAGACGTCTGTCTAGCTGTGCAGGTATATCTCCAGAGGTAGAGATGAACAACTCCCACCCCCTTTTATTTGTTTAGTCCATCATATTGAGTTTTTTATAGGCAGGTAACCACAAGTTAAATACGATGGACGTAGGTTTAATGTCAGCGTATAGACACTCTCTAGTGGTCACATCTTTCGAGGGAACTGAGTTTGTTTACTTAGTAGTTAATCTTTATTATGGGGGTGGGGGCTGGACTACAAGAGCCACACCTCTAAGGTAACCAGGTATATTTCTAGATGAACAACTCCCTCCCCTTTTATTTGTTTAGCCCATCACATTGAGTTCATTGATTGACAGGTGACCCCAAGTCAGATACGATGGACGTAAGCACTCTCTAGAGGTCACACGAGGGAACTAGGTTTGTTATTGGGGGGGGGGGGGGACTAGACTTTACTTTATAAATTCGTATTACATACGTAGCAGCGATGTCTGGCACACTGGCTTGTCTTGACCTTTGAGTGGTCTAGTAAACATGTCATATTCCTTAACTATGCCACGCTGATAATCTGTCTAGATGTGCGGGTATATCTCCAGAGGTAGAGAGGAGCAACCCCCACCTCCTTTTGTTTGGTTAGTCCATAACATTGAGTTCACAGATAGGCAGCTGACCACATTTATCCAGATGTCTAGAGGTCACATCTTATGAGGGAACTGAGTTTGTTTACTTCGGAGAAGAATTTTTATTAGGGGCGGGACTACAAGCCAAATTTCTATAAGGTTAATTTGGTATGAGTTTGTTTATTATGAGATAGGTTGTCAATTAAGGGTCTGGAAACAAGCCACACCTTTTATACTATTGGCCGGGAAATAAGTTTGTTTACTTTAAGTCTCAATTAGGAGGCTGGACTACAAGCCAAACAGACACTGACCAGGAGTATCTTGGGAGGGCTCAACACCCCCAACTTCTTATTTGTTTAATTCATGACAATGTATTGATAGACATTGACCATTCTTAAGCCAGAATGGATTAACGCAAATTGTTGAGAAATATTGACACTGTCTAGAGGTGACTAGATGATGAGACTAAGTTTGTTTACTTATAAAGAAATGTCATTTAGGGCGCTGAACACACGTTCGTTGCACAATAAAATAAAACAAATATGTGCATGTGTACGTCTATGTATTTTTCCCCTTGTATTAAAACTTTTAAAAAGAAAACCAATTTCATTGTTTAATTCTATTAATTTATAAAGGAAAACCTTACAGTTAAATTTAACATCGCAGAAAATAAATTGATCTAAAGCACCACAATTAGATCTAGCAAACAAAGAAAAATATGCTGGAATGTTAAGAAACACTTGACCTCGGTAACTAAGGTACAGAGATAATTTATCTATTTGCTTGACTGATCATGCCAATGAGCTATCTTTTTTCGCCTGCACACTAAACACTATTGCGTATGCCCAAGGAAAAAAAAAAGCGTGAAGGTCAACACCATCAACTATACACACTACACTAGGACTACATGTGTAGGCTCACTACGTCTATCTGACTAGGTTGTTACAATCAGTCGAACAAAAAGTCTATTTATGTTTTTTTTTTCGTAGGGAGGGTGTGGGTGATTTTGTTTCTTCCTTAGTTAGTTTTCCTAATTCTCTTAGATCTATATAACAGTAGATCTAAACATTGTTATCAATAATAGGCCTACAGACTACAATTAAATCTATGCTTCGCAACATTTAAGGCTCAGGTTATGAGTAGGTATAATAGATGTTCCTGCTGTTAAAATAAATAAAATATCGTTTGCCGCAAATGGATTAATAAATATTTGACCTACTACGCTGCAGATTCTAACTATTAACTAACAGCTATCAGTATTAAGCCCTTGAAGCCAGAACCAGAAGCAGTCTTTGGACTTAAAATTACAAGTCTGATGACCAGTTGTTGGTCAGAAATTATTGAACACATACATCCAACCACCATACAAGCCAGATGAGAGATGTACATTAGTAACTAGTTAAATATATACTAACATATTTTACATTGACCCTCCAACACACAGCCTTTATAGTTGGTGGCCTCGTATATACACACAGACACGCTCATGCTACACAGATTAATTGTTGTTTATAAATACTGTTAATCTTTAATAAATCAATCAGCAAAAGAGTTTAAAACAATAAGGTATATAAAAGGAGAAAAAAATAAAACCAACAAATATAGGTATGTTATTTAACAGTTTCGTAAAATGCTCAGCACTACAAGCTATTTACAAAACACTTAGGTATCCGGCTCCGGCTCCGGCCCCGGCCGAATATCAAATTTTACTATCCGGTCATATCCGGCTCCGGCCGGATACCAAAAAGTACTATCCGGTGCACCCCTAATACAAACCCAGTAGCTGTCACGTGTTTATTTGACTTGAAGATCTTGATGCTATAAACTTGTGACATATGCAGGTCCGGAGGTGCCTTGATTATAGTTCAAACACTTTAATAATCAATGAAGTAGCAAAGTGCTGATATGTTTTTTCTTGAGTTTTAATTATCTAAAACTTGAAACAATAAATGTATGTACAATAATGTTTATAAGAGATACAGGATTCAGTAAAAATGATCAATAAACTGAGTAACTTATTTACAATAAAACTAGCGACTTCTAAATCTAACTTACTAGCTTTCTCCCGTCTCCAAGCTAACACTCCGCCTTTTATATCTTTCTTTAGAATATAGAACCGTGACATCTCAATACCCCTGACTCCTTGACCCGTTTAGATTTAATTTTCCTTTTAATTGTTTTTGTAATTCAACCTACGTTAATTATGTTTCCCTGCTGTAGCCTTGAACTAAGTTTTAATCGGCGTCTTACTGGCATTTAGGCGTGGGTACGCTGACCTGATTTGAGATAGGTACAATGTCCTGATTTTGTGAGCAATGAGGTGTCACTAGGGACGGACGGTAGCAACCTGCATATTTTTTCCACATCGCATGCAGACAAAGCCGTTGTCCGTCTATTTTAATTAAGAAAGAGTGAGACAACGATATATATTTTACATAAACCCACACTCGCCCACTGCAGCTGGCTCACAAGCTCCATCGTACGTTAAACAGATTGTTCTGCAGTTTCTGTTAATAAAAGCTGATCAACTTTAACTCGTCAATCAGTGATTGAGTGTAAACAATAAGGTAAAATAATGTGAACATATGTAGGCCTATGTTGTTTAGAAGTTTTGCCAAATGTTCAGTAACACGAGCTATTTACTAGAAACTTAGAGACGGAATCCGGCTCCGGCCGAAGATCTTATATGCACCCCCATATTAGAGAAACTCTGTTCACCGGAAAGCCTTTGTTGTTACCGGTCGTTGACTTATAGCACCAAACTGCTAGTAGACAAGTAAATATTTGTAGGCGTAATATATCTTAACTAATAAAACTTCAAAATAAATTGAATAACTTCCTTTTAATGAACAAAAATAAATATAACTTTATTCATTATATAGACAAAATTAACTTGTGACAAATGAAATAAATGTAGTAGACATTAGTAAAAATATTTCTTAACAAAATCTAATTTACAATAAAACAACCGTTCAGTCTCACGTTCTGGAGTCGTCTGTCCTAGCTCAGACCAAATGACGACAACGCCACCTATGTTGCATCATTCACAACCAATCGTTAACCTCTTTCCACCGTCACCATAGAAACGCACAAACACATTCCATAACAATCGTGTTCCTAGGAAATGTCGTTACCAACAATGACGACATTGTATCATCAACACTGAACTGTATAGCCTACTGAACGACATCAGAAGATTATGAATTCGGATATTGACATTTACATAGAATCGTTGTAAGAGTATAGGCTAACAACAAACATATTCAAATTGCCATCGCATTACCATGACTGATATTATCATTTGGACTTTATGCATTACATGTGGAGGGTGTTGCTATCAGACTCATCTTTACAGCAGCAGCAGCTTGTCTTAACTGTGTATAATACTAAGATTATAAAAACATGGACATTTTGTCTAAGATTATATAAACATGGACATTTTGTCTAAGATTATATAAACATGGACATTTTGTCTAAGATTGTAGAAACATGGACATTTTGTCTAAGATTATAGAAACATGGACATTTAGTCTAAGATTATAGAAACATGGATAATTTGTCTAAGATTATAGGAACATGGACATTTTGTCTAATATTATAAAAGCATGGACATTTTGAGTTGTTTGTAGAGAAAGTCTAAGCAAGGTATAGAACAGTCAAGGAAAATATAGTTCAATATATGGGTTGGTTTGTGCATGTATTACCCAGATTTATTGAATAAAAAAAAAACTGAAAGTGAATCCAGGTTATAGGAATAAGAGAAAGATTGGATGGCTACCTGGTCGTGCGGTATGCGCGCTGGACTGTCGTTCGGTCTTCTCGATGGTTTCGAACGCATACCCTGCCCGCTGCTATCCCCCTTTGTTCTGCGGGAGGTTAGGGTGAGGAAGTGGATTATCTTCAACTCTGAAGGAACATCCGAAACATGTAGCCTAAAACATTTTTATATGTATCGTTTAATGCTGGTTACTATTTGCCTAATTTTGTTACTTAATTATTTAACTTGTAAAATTGTTCATTCCTTTCGTCGAGTGCTTGCCTTAGATTTACATTTGGTGTCTGGTAGTGGGTCCGATCAGCATAACGGAAAGAAAGAATGACAACGCTGAAGAGGTTAGATGAGCTGAGCTAAAAACAGTTGTAGGAGGAGCTCCGAGCCAGAGAGCTGAAGATGAAGATTAGCGACACCAAGGAGACACTGCAGTCTCCAACAAGCTTAAATAGAAGAGCAGAACCGGACACCAATATGTTTGAAGTGAATCCGGATATGAAGGAGCATTTGAAAGCCATGCAGGACTCGATGAGTGATACATGAAATAGGACATGTAAATGATAAACCAGAGTCGATTGAAAGAGGACATGTACATGAGAGAGTCGATTAAAGAGGACATGTACATGATAGAGTCGATTAAAGAGTACATGTAAATGATAGAGTCAATCAAAGAGGATATGTAAATGATAGAGTCAATTAAAGAGGACATGTAAATGACAAACTAGAGTCAATGAAAGACTGAAAATATTTTGTAACTGAAATTTAAAAAAAAGACTCAAAGCTAAATAACAAGAAACAAAACTTGTACAATTATTTATTTCTTTTCGTTGAGAGCTTGACTTAGATTTTCTACAGTATAATCTTAAGCGGCTGGATTCTTGACTGCATGTTAGTATAGTCTCTTGACTGCATGTTAGTAAAGTCTCTTGACTGCATGTTCATATAGAAAACCATCTTTAGTGATTATTCATCATTGGACTTTTTCAAAAATAATCTTAGTCGTGCTAAGTTTGTATATGGTAATATTTGTGAAACAAGTCTTCAACACCATAAACAAGCGATCACGCAAATTACAGGTGATGGTACATGTTGCGCAAAGCCTTGACGCAGGCTTAACAGAGCGCGACCGCAGCACATAAACAAATTTAAGTCTGTCCTAATAGTGAAAAGGAGGCTGAACACTTTATTTACAAAATAAATCATTTGATTACAGGAGTTTCCTGTTTAGGTACAGTTAAGAGTGCACATTTTACGACTTCATTCTATGACACAAATGGGCAGCACTGCCACTTGATAGTAGTTCTAGCAGGATACAGTTCTGAGATATGTCAATCTCGCTGGATAATATGCTGAAACCAATAGGTACTTAAGTTAACTAAACACGGCGAGGAGTTAAACTATTAATGTATTGGTGACTATTTCGTGTTTAATTGTTAAATCATTCTAAAACTACATGTAAGTCTATATTTATCAACTATTTTAATGAATTCTCTTTTAGTATTATAATATAATAGACTGCGATATACATGCATATAACATATTTAGTTATCAATAACAAGCAAAAAGAAAAAAAAATAAAAGCTTATATTACGTGTATCAATTGGTTTGGATCAGTCATGTAATTAAATTTGTAATAAGCCTCTATAAAGGGGACTAATTCAGCTTATACTACCACTACAGTCAAGTACTATTTATTTCCCTTGTTTGAGATACCAAACAAAGTAATTTATTACCAATAGATAATTAACTAATTGGTTAATTTTTAAAATTGATTCTTGTGTTGTCAGGAAAAAGAAATAGTTGTGGAAAATTTCAGCTTCATCCGAGACTGTGTCGGAGAAATAACGTGTACAAGCTTTTGGCCAGACATACAGACAGACAGTACTCAGTAGACAGACATACTCCCAGAACGTACTTGATGTGTTTAGTACCTGGATAATTTTGTTCCTATTGTCGGCTCCTAGTATTTTACCATGATTCCCACTGACTCATTGAAGATCTGTCAATAGTCTCGCACTGTCTTTGTAACTAGGCTGTCAAGTTAGTTGTACATTTTGTTGATCGAAGCTTCGAGGAACTCCGCATTTGTCACCCAAGTCAAGTCAAAATACTACTGACAACTCTGAGAACATAGGGGCATTTATTTTCTAGCTTTCGCGTAGATTCTAGTTCCTTTTCGTTACTACCTTTTATTTTGTCCTGTTTTGGGTAACTTCGTAACTTCTTCGCAAAAGCTTACGTCTGTGAGCCGTCAAGTTATTGTCATTTAGGAAGAAAGTTACAGTTGGGCCACAGTTAAATATAAACCTTGAATAGGGAATAAGCGAAAGTTGTAAGCGTCGGTTTCCTTTGAATCCTGTTGTATTGTATTGGGGGCTTTACATACGCAGAGGCAAATCCATAAATAGGACACATTTTTTGTAGGCTATTTCCGGTGTACAGAATACAGAAGTTGGCCCATTGATAAGAGATTTTGTATAAATCCTATTGGAGATTCTCGCGAGAAACTAAAGAATGTCAAGGACGTTAAATTCAACATTACTGCTTCCAACTAAAGAATAAACAATTGAGCTATAACTTTAACAATATCTCAAAGCGTGGCAGTTGATCTTTGCATTGAAACCCTTTGATTGCCGCTAGTTAACTGCCTATTTGTTTTTTAGCGGCGCCCGAAAGGGGAATAGACGCTTAGTTTTGTGTGGTCTGTCTGTCCGTCCGTCCGTCCCGTTTTCTCGTAAACTAGAAATGGTATTGAAAATCCGACATCATGATATTTTAGGCCTTTTAAAGTTCTGATGCAAGGGTACTTTTTCCTTTTCTGAAAGCGAAAAATTTAATTTTTAAAATCACCTATGCAAGTAGTTTTTTCATAATAATACACCATTTTTACAACTATTCACTATTAATAGTAACAAACACGGGAGGCTATTTAGTAATGGAGATGAAGATTCGTCATATTTTTAACACATTTATGCAAACAGTTTTAGATTTTTCGTCAAATAATATTTTTTTTACAATTGTATTGCTAAGTTAAGGACGTTCTGTCATACTAATTACTATATTTACAAAAAAATGTTTACTTTTTTTTTAAAGAGAAAAAATCTTTTTAATGTGGTGGGTTTGGCACAGAACAAACTAAATGACATGATGAAGGGAAGGCAACTCGTAGGCCGAATTCGATTTCTTTATTACACACTAAAGACCTGCAGCCATACATAAACACATGGTGTAGAACCAGGCACAAACAGGGAGTGGAGACGACGTGGGCCCAGTAACGAACAGACATTACAGCGACAAGAGATGCCGGTAGAATGGACAGTGCCCACGTTGTTCTGCCCTTTTACGCGGACACAAGGGGGATGGGTCACGTGGATATCGGGGTGGCCGGTGTTTCCTGAAAAGGTATCCACTCCACTACATTAATATGCATATAATTGGAACATAATTTAAAACAACAATTAATAAGTACTTTTTCGTATTATTACTTGAACTGCAGCGCTGCAATGTAATAAGCTACAGCCATACGACACTTAACTAAAGGAAATTTTTTTTTCATGAGGCTATGAATAAGAGATTGACCCTTTACAGAACAAATAGATCAATTAGATACTCATTATATGACATCAGTTTGGCCAGGTTCATATCTAACTTCACCTTCATTTCCACTTATCCCTTGGACTGCTGGACCGTTGGGGCACCACACGATCCGTCTACCTTCTTTCTCCATTCTTCTCTGTCATTTGTCTTTGATAGAATTTCGTTCTGATATTCTTTCTGAAAATATTGAAACCTGCTTTTTTACTTGCCTGGGTGGACCACTTCGGGGGCCGATTTTGAGTTTGTGTTTCTACCACTAACTTTTATGCTGTCTTCGATTCTGAAGATTAAGATTTAATGCAGTATTTCACATGATCACGCAAACCCATATTTTGTCGCATCTAATGCAGACAAAGCCGTTGTCACCCAAGGGTCTGTTTCTAGCTTCTTTTGGTCTGCGTAAAAGAGAAACCCCCAGAAGCGCCATAAAGATAAAATTGGGCGCCATATTTCCTTCACTGGAATAGAGGAAAAGCAACTGGCAGCAGATGGTTTCTGAAGCTGGGGAGCTCTCACTATTGTCGCTGGACACACATTTGAGACCAAAGAAGGGCCATTGCCTAAGACATGCTCAGACGCAATATTAAATAGATTTAAATTATTCTGTACCGCACTTTAGTGTCAGCGATTTGAAGGCATCATCTGCTTTCTACCCGAACAAAGTTTTTACATTTTAAAAAATATTCACTTGCAATAATTTTTTTCCAACACAAACCTCTGCCATAAAACACACGTGTGCTAAAAATGCGGGTCTCCAGTAACAAAACATCTCTTCTCACTTAGTTGGCTGACTGCATTATCGTTTGTTAATCATTTTTACTTTATCCGCGGGGGACAACAGGACGAGAGGAGGGCAAACAATATGTGTGTAAATAAGAAGCCTACACAGTGCGTGTGTATAGAGCACACACTATAATATTGTAGTAAATCTAAGGCAAGTTCTCAACGAAAAGAATGAACAATTACACAAGTTTAATTATGAGTTAAACAGATAATACAAATAGAGACCACCATCAAAGTGGGCACATAGATCTGTGTCTCCATTCCAGCTTCAATACACACAGTGGGTTGAGACTTGGGTGTCTCTCCTTTCATCAACAATCATCATCATCATCATCCTTCATTTGAGTGAGGGCTTTGAGAGGCTTAAATCCTCTCTTGCAAAAGCCCTGGTCAGAAACCCTGCTATTTTGCGTAGTGCATACATGTCAGCGATAATTTGTGATTTCCCAGACCTGTCCAGAAGGAGACTGCAGCCAAGGGGCTAATTCATCTTCAGTCAAGTACTATTTCATTCCAAATAATTTATTACCAATAGTTAATTTACTAATTCGATATTTTTTTTTAATTGATTTATTGTGTTGTCAGGTAAAATAAATAATTGTGCAAAATTTCAGCTTGATACGAGATTGGGTGTGGGAGAAATAGAGTGTACAAACTTTTGGTCAGACAGACAGAGTGAGTTGATAAAAGCTTTGTAAAAAAAAGTAATTTTATTAATTCGAAGTCTGACCCATGAGTGTTCCGCTTTGTTTACATCAGTGTGTGTAAGTGTAAGTGCACCTAACCAACACGCAATAAGTTATCTTAGGTCTCTTCTTTACCTCTTTGTCCTAACCGAAATGTTCTTCCCTCTCTCTTCTCTCTTCACTTCCCCTTCTCCCAACTTCGCTTCATCTCTCTGCTCTTCTATATGTGAGCAAGTCAGGGTGGCGCTACTTAGTGAGGTCTTTTTGTTATCTGCTGCTCAACATTTATTCATTTATAACAGTAGGCAGGTGGTAGCTCTACTGCGTGGGCCCAATCTGTGCACCTCGGTCTGCGACCTAGGGGCTAGAGTCGCCTAAGCAACCAATCAAACTAAACTAAACTAAACTAGCTAACTAAAAATAAAATAACAAACTGAAATTATAAAAGGAACTTATATATACTTTATTTACATGAAACCAAAACAACAGTAATAAAACTAAATATACACACTACTAAACGATTGATCAACCCTCCGTAACTGAACCTAACAAATAAAACAGCTATTTGGCAAAACTACAACAGTAAGCTACTTGCAGCAGCAATAATTACTACGGCAGCTATGGGGCAACAGCTATAAGGCAACAGTAATAACTGCGGCAGACAGTTAGGCAGTAATAACTGCGGTAGACAGTTATGCAGGAATTATAGCCTTCAATTACAAAGACATAAAACATAAGACATAATTATTCATAATATAACAAAATAATAATGAAATAGACCTAGTCTAGCACATACACATACCTAAATGCATGAGGTAAATACTATTACCTTCATTTAGCTAATAAAAAGCCATACATTATTATTATTATGATACCTACTTAAAAGCTTACGCCACAACACATGTTGGGCCAGATAATAATAAACATAAATCTAGATTTGGCTTAACAAAGCCGCCATCATGGAGCGTTGAGTAGGACACAGCCATCTTCTACATTAAAAATTAAAATCGGCAACATGCCAACTTGTTAGAACCGTTATCCTAACAATATTATAATATTAATAAAAATACTTTTAGAAGACATAAAATAATAAAATATTTACAAATAGACAAACAATAGAAAAACAATAAGGGGATCATTAAGGATGGCTAAAAGGGGGTGACGCTACCCAACTCTACGGAACTTCCGGTTCCATCAGAGGTAATCATGGCTAATTAACTAGCCAGTGATGCCACTACACTAATCAGTCTGCATCTAGACTATAGCAATAGATGCAGAAACAATTAATACAAATACGAACTAAAGAAAGTAAAAATAAAAACATTTTCCAACTTACAGGCGGTCCCAGCTGAAATTATACAACACACAATTAGCTTTATACGGCACCACTGTCAGCACTGACCACTGGTCACGACAAAAGAGAGCTCAACGTGGTTCCTGAGCTAGCTATAACTGATCAGCGCGAACATATCGGAGAGCATGACGTCACGCTAATTTTCTAAAACTAAACTGGACTACCGATTTCCCTAATTTGTACCTAGCCGTACACAACAATAAAATCTAGCAAATTACTACTGACACGGACTACACAACATTATATACCAAATTAAACAGCATTAAAAAGAGAATCTTAAAATTTAAATCCTACAAAAATACAAAAAGGAAGATAAAAAGTTATCTCTATTCTAAACTCATATGGGGGCTCTATACCGTTTACAGACCTGCACATAAACTGATATTAAAAAATAACAACCAATCCAACGCTAATGCCAAAGACAAAAATAAGCAGAACTAACCAGGGACAAAAAATAGGAAATAACATCCACAGCTCTAAGGCTAGTTAACTATTTTAAAAACTACTTTTCCTCTACGAGTAAAACACAAATAACAGAAAAAGACTAAAACTAGCAGAAAGTTATAAATAGCGGAAATTACAAATTACTTAGCACTGAACTATATAAACTAAAAAGACACCAAATTATAAACATCATAGCCCTGGCCTATATAAATTACAAATTAGATAAAATTAGGTCAAAAATTAGATCTAGGAGCGCCAGCTCACATATAGAAGCAAATCATGCGAAGCCATCGTCTGCTCGATCTTCTAAATCTCTCAGACGCAAGATTTCCATTGGCTTTGAACTACACCCTGTACGACGTAACTAGGGTTATTTTTGGCCCGGCATATTTGACAGTTTAGTCATTATGCAAAGCCTCTCAGCCCCCTGGATCACTTATGTGACTCTAGATTTATTAAGAAGTTTAAACTGTTGAAAGCCAAAACAAACAAGTAACAAAAACAAAGTAGTTTTTTTTATTTAGAGAGACCATTTCTCCTAAGTGAAGCTTATGACATTTTATAAGAGTGATTAGCCTTTTAGTAACTAATGTATAATTGATTAAAACATGGGAAAATGTTTACTCCGCATTAATCGCCCCCTCCTTATCCGAAAAAAAAAAACCTCAAACTATTTAGACCAATATATAAATCTACTCAGAGTAGGCCTATATAAAATTCTGGTAACATTAACTCTTTACCTCCGTAATTATTTGTCCACGTTCTGACAATATTGTTCATTCCTCACATGTGTACATTCTACCCTGTTACGATTAAACTTCAATAACATTTTTGTTTTCAATCAGAAATGTTACTTTTGGTATAGAATTATAGGAGGATGCATGCTCTTTTTATATGACACAAATGATACTTTCTAAAGCCAAAAATTAATTAAATTTAATGAGGTCAAATCAATGATGATATCGTTAATTAGGAGAGATAGAGTTAAAGGGCAATAGTCAAGGTGAATACTGGATTTAGATATAGTTAGAGATATGGTAAAGAATATTCTTGTTTGGTGATAGAGATCCAGACTTGGAAACATATCTTATCTTATCTTCTTATAAAATACAGACGTTACTTCAAAAAAAGAAGATGATTACGTCCTACGCGTCATGCATCTAGTCATGCATGTTATCCAATGACTTAAATTCTGCCAAGTCATTGGTTTTCCTAACTGGTTCAGGCAACCCTTCCCATGCTCTAATAGCATTAGGGAAGAAGGAGTATTTGTACAAATTTGTTCTGGCATATGGGACGAGGAGTGTGCCTTTATCTTTGTGTTTTTCTTAGTATTTTATTAAATTTTGTTTTTGTATAAAAGACAGTAGGAAGTTATCATATTCTTTTTTGAAGTAACGTCTGTATTTTATAAGATAAGATAAATGTCCTTGAACTTTTTTTTTATAGATAGTGAATATGATCGGGAATTTCCACTGATGTGTGTTCAAGATATAGATTGTATCTAGACCTCCAGATCAAATTTTATTTTAAAATTATTATATTTCGAAAAATTAAAACGTTCAACCCTGAGTTTTCCCCGGTGTGGCCAATTAACTAGTATTTTCCCCCAAAGATATACATAAACTTGTTACATTTCCAGTAAAATCGTTGCAGCCATTTTTTTTAGATCCGTGTCCACCCAGGTTTTGCCCATGAAGAATTTGCAAGCTGATAATAGGAATTGAAAAATAAAAAGTATAAATTGTAAAATGAACAAAACAAAATCAATTATTTCAAACTACGATGTCCACCACATATTAATGAGTCATGCAAATGTTTTGTTCCAGAGATAAAACGCGCGTGTCCAAGAATAAATATGGTCAATTACTAAGCTGTCGTCTGCTGGACAAAAACACGTGACAACTAGAAGAGAGAAGAGAATGGCTGCGAATCCCTAGATATATAGTCTCAATACACAACCTACTAGTAATGCACAGCAGACGACAGACGTTGTAGAACTAAAAAAATACAATATTTCATGCGGAACGACGTCATTTTCAACGTGTTTCGCATTGTTGGTTTTCATTGACAACAATTTATCCTTTATTAAGTGCAGTCTGTTAACAGATGTTCATGTCATTAAGTGCCCGCTTGAAAGGTCTAGACTACGCAACCTTTTAGATATCTATATCTGTATAACTCTCTCTCCCTCAATATATATATATATACATACATATACATTTATATATATCCATCGTCATATATATAATTGTGAACAACTGATATTTTTCTGAACTTTATCTCTTATTCAAGTGCACGTAAGTTGTTTGTTTTTATACCTATAAAACTTTATTTTGTCCACTATGATTCTCACTTCATCTATATTTTCAAACAAATCATTTATATTTTAAAAAAATAATTCAATTATTATTTGATGTTCCAATGATACGGTATAGGGGCCTCTACTAAACAGTCCTATTTTTTTTTGGACGTTAAAAAATAAAGATTTGAAAAAAAGCCCATAGGGCGTTCGAATCCACGATATTCGCCTCATTAGCGCGGTCCTCTATCAACGTAGCCGTCCAGCGAGACTACTGTTTGCGAGATTGTAGCTTGAAATAAATGATTAGATCCGTTACTTTTTGCTTTATTTTACCACGTTCCAATTTTTTACAAGAAAGTGCGCGCTAATAGAAAGACTTGAATAAAAAACGTTAATTTAATATTACGTCTAGTTGAATTAGAAATGAAATGATATGCGACCTGTTTGGAAGTTATGCAATTATTCACGAGTTTAGCAAAGTATGTGAAGCATTGTGACTTTGTTATGGTCAACAGGTTAATGAAAAGTAAAGAAAGGCGATTTAAGTAGATCTTCATCAGTTTTTCTCAACCATGTGACGCTCTTCCTAACCTCATCCATTACAAGGAGCACTGGAAGCTCCACGTTTGGGGTCCAGGAAGGAGCCCCATTACAAAGTTGTTGTTTTTCGGGTTTTTAGCTACAGAATTGCCTTTTCTTGGATTCTACAGCGCATATTTCATTACAGTGAAAAGACTGCGGGTAAAAAAAAAAAGAAGTGATAAGGAAGGTCTGATTCTTTGGAAGTGACAGGAAGGTCTGATTCTTTGGAGTATAAGAGAAATATATGGACGTATATGGACGTATATGGACATTTTGTGCGCAGACTTTAGTAGACTTTAGAGTTCTCGTCTAGCGAGAATTTGAGGTCCCTTATCGTCAGCTCGACAATTAGACTAATAGGAGAACTTTATGTCATAGAGCTCGCTGGAAGGACTTGCAATAATGAAGCATTACAAGAAATGAATAAAATGAGAAATTAAATACCACCAGCTTCATAAAGGAGGAATGGATTAAAAAACAACAACAAATGTTTAATAAATGTTTCTTTGTGACGTAGAGTGTTATTGGAATTACGTCTTATAGTTTGTGTAAAGGGGTGGGGGGGGGGGGGGGTCAACACTAGATAGTCTCCCTTGTTTAACCTATTAGTACTTGCCAACTTTTTCTGTGTTTGTTCCTGTTGTATTTTGTGTAAAGAGTTTCGGGTTAGTCTTCAGGCTTTTCCTGAAAGTACAAAAAAAAAAAAATACATAAGCTGACAGCATCGTATGAACTTTTACTCCTTAAAAGTCTATAAAAGGCAAATAAGAATAAGAAGATCAATTTTCTTAACGTGTAACTTTGTCCAAAACTTGTCGCGCGGTCCATGTATCTGATACACGTCTGCCTTTTTTTGTGTCAAACTGGAAACCTGAAAACAAAATAAAGGACACACTCCTAACCCACTGTAAACACTGCGCCCACCACTAACTGTCAATCTCTTTGAATGCCCCAATTTAATTCACATTAGGCAGATCCTATAATCATAACAAACCAGTATACTCCATACGATGTAGGACTAGACAGAACAGCTGACAAGAAATGAAAGCTACTTTTCCTTTACACAGAAAGCATTGGAGCTTACACAGACAGCATTGGAGTTTACACAGACAGCATTGGAGATTACACAGACAGCATTGGAGTTTACACAGACAGCATTGAAGCTTACACAGACAGCATAGGAGCTTATACAGACAGCATTGGAGATTACACAGACAGCATAGGAGCTTACACAGACAGCATTGGAGACTACACAGACAGCATTGGAGCTTACACAGACAGCATTGGAGACTAGACAGACAGCATTGGAGACTAGACAGACAGCACTGGAGATTACACAGAAAGCATTGGAGACTACACAGACAGCATAGGAGCTTACACAGACAGCATAGGAGCTTACACAGACAGCATTGAAGCTTACACAGACAGCATTGGAGACTACACAGACAAGATTGGAGATTAGACAGACAGCATTGGAGATTGCACAGACTGACTTTGGACTTATACAGACAGCATCATTTGCAGCAGATAAAGCGAAATATACCTCATCTGGTTATTATTTCCATGTCAAACTTTGGAGTCTTCAGACTTCACGGTATTCGGCATACCTCTATATTATCAGATCATGACAATTAAAGCTTGATTAAAGCAGAAGCGTTAATATTTAAAACAGAACAGGTACAAAAAGATGCGCTTTGGATGTGATTATTTCTTCAATCAGATATGGTTCGTTACTCAGCAAAATGAAATCGATTGATGCATTAATTAAATATAGACTTCCTTAACATCAAAGTCAAATAGCTGAGTGCGAGACTATTCGTTATAGAAAGCCTCAACACTGACCTACGTCATAACCTATAGGCAGTTTAGACCAATAGCTCGTTGCCACGTCGTTCAGAGCTGTGACAACAACGTCTCTCTCCAACGTTACATTGACATTTAAAATAATAATAATAAGGCTTGTCTTCGAGTCCGAACATTAATGAGGAAAGCAGTATTTCTCGTGGCTACGCAGCCCCGGCTGTGACCTACATATTTTGCCACACTCAGGGCAAGCATAACCACCGGTTAGATCTATTAGATCTATAATCCGTGCCTTATGCCATGTTCGTTTTTGGTGGTGTCTTATAGACAATATCTGAACTTTTAATTTTTTTTTATTTGTAAAGTTTCAGACGTCATTCAGAAATAAAAAAAAAATTCTAGCCCAAACCTTCTGCTGGATGGCAGGGGACGGTAGCGGACAGAATTCGAACCATTTCCAAGTGCCGACGGAATTATTCATTTTCCCATTTGTAGTTCACTAACCTTTTATGATTGAACTTCTATTTTTTGGAAGTAACGTCTGTAATTTATAAGATTAAGTATTCATCAACATTAAACACAAGGCGCTATATGGGGGCACTGTTGCATCGATTACATTATCTTATATAATATAGACGTTACTTCAAAAAAGAAGATGATAACGTCCTACGCGTCATGCATTTAGTCATGCACATTATCCAATGACTTAAATTCTGGACTTATTCTAGTTTAGCAAAGTTTGTTACCTACCAACAACTGCAGACGATGTCTTTTAAAAACTTTCATACAAAATATTAACTACATCTTGAAGTAGAAACTAGTTAGACAACTAAAAAAAAACATAGATATTATAGAAAGCTACTACTGACAACAAAGGTAGGCCTATGCAGCGTTTTTGGTGCAACTGTTCTGTCGCAGCCGTTTTGGCGCATGCTGTTTTTGGCACGAAAAGAACTGACGATAATTTATAAAACACAAAACTTTTTGTAGGAAAAATTGTTCATTACACTGTAGAATCCTATACATAGTATAAATGATCTTTTTTGTATTTTTAATAAGACATACCAAATGTGTCAACCAATTTCGAGGGAACAAAAAATTGTATCATTGCTTCATTTTATTATTTATTTATTTTTGACAAAATTAAATCCCTCACATATTATCGTGTTAGTGGCATAACAATAATTACGCAGAAAAAAAACACTAAAATCCCATTGGAAGAGAGTGCAGGCTAATAGAAGGAATCGAAAATAGAATCGATTCTTGGTTTGGCCAAATACAAAAAGTATATATTTAGTACATAACAAATATGGACGTGATTTTTTTTAAAATACTAAATCTCTTGATATTATTAGCTCTAAGATAAAAGAGTTAACAAACAAAACTTTTCACAATAATCTCAGATTTAACTCATCAATGCAAGTATAATAATAGCTAATATCAGATTTAAAATATTTTTGTAAACACAGTTATATTGAAAGTTGTTATTTATTTTAGAAAATGTAAAAAAAAATATAATTAATTTAAAATCCAAAATCACATCCATGATTTATTACAGGAACGCGTGAGCTGTGACAGGAGCCAACATGGGTGAAGGTTCTGGTTCCAGTGTTTTATGTTTTTATGTCAACGGTCAAAAGGTAGGTGGCACAGACCTATATTATATATACTATTTTAGGTGGATTTGAGCATTTATTCCATTCTATATTTTTCGTAACTTCAAAAGAGGGAGAGTCTCTAATTGAGGATTGTCACGATGAACTAAACATAGGCTTTTTTCGTGCTAGATAAAAATCCCCGTGGACCTCACAACCGATCATATGTCACGTTCCTATCTCAGTCATGGCTGCACCTGGATAGCATAAAAGATGGATGTGGTGGATACCAATTCCAGATTTGGAATCAACGCCTCTATTGTTTGACCGCAGCCCATTTCTCTGACCAATGTCCTATTTCTTTGCACTGATATAAAGCAATAATTCTTTTAAGCAAAGTCTTTGACATTCAACTGTAGGATTGCAGAAGCAGTGCATGGGAATATCTTCTTGAAAGCAAGCAAGCAGTTGGGGATATATCGTTTAAATTTATGTCTAGACAATATACAATAGATTTAGATTCGTTGGAATTTGAAAGCATGAGTGGTGTCCCTGTGTACTGGATTTGAGGCGCCTAACAACAGTTGTCTTCCTTTACCATCCAACTCCATCTGATAAGTAGAACTAACAGGACCGGCCACTGCTTCTCAGTCTCACCGTTGGTGCTCAGGTGGAAACTGTCGTTAGATGAGACGATGAGACCACCCTCGTTGGGCTGCTTAAGGACCGAGTCCATTTCACTGGTGAGGATGGAAGAGAGCCCCAACAGACATGACATTATCCACACACCGTTATTTTGTGTCGGAGATCTGCAAGACTGATGTGGTACAGAAAATGAATGTGGTAGAAATTCCCCGGACAGCTCGGTCTTGCCCCTGCTTCCCTATCCGAGCATCTTCGGATACGAGACGTCTGCTCAAGGAATGTAATAATTTACATCTACTTGGATCTTTCCCTGAAGTGTATGCAGACAGAGGGGTGGAGTCAAGCTTCCATAGGCCTAGAGTTCCAAGAGTCTCAGACTCAACTCTTAAGACAAATACAAAGAACTAATAGGTATCACTGTATCAAAGTATCAATACTGCAGATAATCGATGTTTTTGTTGATATGTTTGTTTGTTTATGTACTATTTGAACTTTTAGAGCGCTTCTTGAAACAATAGCAATAATGATCAATTCAGAAGATCGTCCGATAATCTAGTGGCCTTACATTTATTATCAATGACATAATGGTACATTCCTCGTCCCATATGCTAGGACAAATTTGTACAAATACTCCTTCTTCCCTAGTGCTATTAGAGCATGGAATGGGCTAGCCAGGAAAACCAGTGACTTGACAGAAATTAGGTCATTGGTTAATATGCATGACTAATAGCATAACGCGTAGGACGTAATCATCTTCTTTTTTTAAGTAACGTCTGTATTTTTTAAGAAGATAAGATTATTAATGACCTAATGGTACATTAATTATCAATGACCTAGTGATACATTACTTATCAGTGACCTAATGATACATTAATTATCAATGACCTACTGGTACATTAATTATCAATGACCTAATGGTACATTAACTATTAATGACCTAATGGTACATTAATATCAATGACCTAATGGTACATTAAATATCAATGACCTAATGGTACATTAATTTTCAATGACCTAATGGTGCATTAAATATCAATGACCTAGTCCTAATGGTACATTTATTATCAATGACATAATGGATCTCTTTGTGTTCCAGATTGAAGACTCGGCACCAGATCCGAAGATGACATTGTTGACCTACCTCCGAGATAAACGTATCCTTTCAACTTTGTAACGCACACGTAATGGTTAGGTTGTTTTTTAAAGTTATTTAGCTCCTCCTTTGTGGTCGAAGATAAGCTCCTCCTTTGTGGTCGAAGATAAGCTCCTCCTTTGTGGTCGAAGATAAGCTCCTCCTCCTTTCCTATGAACTCGAATTCGGCTATAAAGTCCAATCCTCCCTTTAAAAATCCGGCCCCATACATGGCATGGGTAAGATGGGTCTACTGCAGATAGGCCTGCTTCTTCTCTCAGCTTTTTCTTGGCTCTGCGATCTTTCATGCTGGCCGCTTTCCTTTCCTCGTATCTTCAGACTCCGACACTCAACGCTTCACGCCACGAGGCGCTATCGAGAGCTAGTGTTTTCCAGCCGTGAATGTCAATATCATACTCTGGGTATTTTCGCAAATAATAACTCGACGTACAGCCTTCTTAGATATATATAGGGCCTATCATTAGAATTGTAAATACTCTGATTCTGAGTAAATTTATACGTGCTCTTAACCAAGATTTGGGGCGGGGTAGAAAATTTAAATTTTTGTTTTTGTCTATCATTCATTAGTTATTAAAAATACAATATTCGCTCTTACGAAACAGTCTTCAGCTTCATTAAAGAAAAATGTCCTCTAATATATATATATATATATATATATATTTACTTGTTTTTTATATACATATTTCACCGAATTGTAAACAAACAGTTGATTATGTTGATGTATATTATCCCATGGAAACAAATTTTTAATTAGACTTAACTTTTACTGTAGTTCGTCTAACCGGAAGTAAACTTGGCTGTGGTGAAGGGGGATGTGGGGCTTGCACAGTCATGGTGTCCAGATATAGCGATGACACGGATACTGTAAAATATCCTTTTTAAGAATGTCTTTTGTTATTATTTTGTTAATGGACAACAATTACAAAAAGTTATTAGAATATGATTATTTTCTTTTATTGTTAATATCTTTTTCCATGGGCGTAGCCAGGATTTTATTTCAGGGTTGGGGGTTGGGAGGATTTTTTCTCTATGTGTGTGTGTGTGTGTTCCTGGAGTTAGTAAAAAAAAAATTGTAGACATCCCGCCCTTGTCAGCAAAGGGGTCTGGGGGAACGCTGTTAGTTCCCCCAGTGGGGTTTGGGTCGGAGCCCCGCCGCCAGGCACTATATCCGGAATTTAAAACAAAACAATTTCATATTCTGAGGTATCTACAGTGCATTATACTGCTGTCACAGTACTCTTGTTGTTGAAAGTACTAATTCGTCGATGGTGCTAATGTCGTAACTCTTAGTATGCGTAAAACATTTTGTGAGAGAACATGTCCCGCAAACGTTATGCGACACTCTGTCACAACCTCACTAAGTTGTCAACTCCCAGTTCGGCGTAGTATTTCCTTGATTGAGACCCGATCTTTCTAACTGACACCTAAAATCCGTTGTAGCCATCTTTGTTGAGCCACATTTAGTCTTTTTCAATTTCAGCAGATGACTTCCATGCTATTCACTGCACTTTTTTAATTGAGTTCAGCGACTAGTAGAAATTTGTAACCTCTCTTGACTATGCTCTTGCAATTTAATGAATGTAGTTTACTTTAGATTTTATATAAAAAATGGAAGTTTTTTCGTTAAAACCATCTGTTTAGAGTCATTTGGTTTTAAACTCCAAATCTCCCTTAGCTATGCTTTTGGAATTTGGGGATTTTCGTTTGCGATTTTTTTTGGGGAGGGGATTTTAAACTCAAAACAACATTGGCTGCGCTGGGACAAGTGATGGTTTAATATTAAAATCTCACCTAAAATAAACAAAATCAAAGCAAAAAATCAGTCACAAAGTTCCATTCCCCCTGCGGGGAGGATTTCCGTTCGGAGGGGGGGGGGGGTTTAACCCCAACCCCAACTCCCTGGCTACGCTCATGTCTTTTTCAGTCTATGCTAATAGTGCTAATGTGTAACTGGGGGTGCGAGATGTTGACTGTTGTTTATTGTTTACTATATACAGTCTGTATTGTTGTGTTGTTGGATATGTGTCATTGTTACATGCCATTGTTTATCTTTTTCGTTGATGTGTTATTGGTGGTTAATAATATTCTCATTGACAGTCTAGACACATGTCTACATGGAATTTCTGAAGGCCATACAATCACCTTTTGTAAGTGACAGCTTGTGTGTCAGTTTAGCGATTTTTTTGGGGGGAAGAGCCTGAAAGTGGGTCGATCAGGGGACCGTGCAGACGATATGAGAAACAAAAGGAATTAATTTGAATTAAGCTTTTGTTGCAGCATAAATATAAGTGGGTATGTTAGGAAAACAAAAGCATGTAGCCTTTTAAAATTCGGTTAGTTGTTGCTAGATCTACACGATTCTTAAAAAATCTTTATTGACCAATTCAAGAATAGGTTGTTTTTCACCAGTCTTCTATAAAATAAAGAAAAAAGACTTGGTAGCCCATGTTACAAATAATAAATAGGCCTAATAGTAAATATATTTGTAGGCCCTTCTTACATTTATTGCTTACAATTTGGCTTTAACTCATAGCTTTGCTAGATTGTTCATTTCTCTCTACTTATATTTGCTAAACAGTAATTTGAAAAATACATTGTCTTAGAATTTAAAAAAAAAAGGAATATTTACGTGAAATGAAGACCCAAAATGACCTACATACTTTATAAGTAAAGAAAATTACACCTTTCAGACCCAGACCTTGCGATCTACAGTAAAACGTTGATTATCCGGGAACGGTTTCTTGGATCGTCCGGATAAATGAACTGGGAATATTATAAACCGTCCAAGTCACCAATAATATAAAGAAAATTCATATGGCTATCGCGCCTTACGTAAACATAAAATTTAATTAAAAAATACAAAGGAACAAAGGAACACATAGCCTTCTTTAGATCAATGAAGGCCCTAGGCAAAGTGAATGTTGGTGGCCCCCCAATAAAATATATAAAAAATACAAAGGAACACAGGAACACATAGAATTCTTTAGATCAATGAAGGCCCTAAGCAAAGTGAATGTTGGTGGCCCCCCAATAAAATATATACAAAATACAAACATCGAAAAAATACAAAGACTCAATTTCTTTAAAACATTTTGCATTGTGCACAAGTTTCGGTATTTCTTTTCTTAACAAGGTTACAAAGACAGTTTGTGTGGAAACACAAACTCAAAATCGCCCCCCCCCCGAAGTGATCCACCAAGAGTCATCACCAGGATTCGAACACGGGACTCCGGTTCCAAGTGCTTCACCCCCTCAGCCGCAGCATCTCCATATATTCATTTAGAGTACACTTATATCTTTTAGCCCGTATAATGAGGATATGTCAAAACTACGCGCTATAAAAGTAGTTTGTTATTTTTGAAACATAACTAAAATGAAGTTCGTTATCAAAATTCTTTTTTAAAAACAACATTTTGAATCAGTATTCTATTCCATGAGTTAGTTAATAAATGGAAAATCTGTTTTATAATGATCCATTGACACTTTTTCCATTGTGACCTTAGATGCAATTTTTTTGTACCAATGCGCGAATCTTAGAATGAAGCTTGCTTTATTAATGAAGAAGTCCATGACCTTTTAAAAAAAGGTACCTCCCCTGAAGTTTTTCATTGAAAAGTGGTGTACTTTTTTGAAAAATCTGCTTGCATATATAATTTTAAAAATTAGATGGTTCACTTTCGGAAAAGAAAAAAGTAGCCGTTGCATCAGAACTTTGAATGATCTAAATATCATGATGTCCGATTTTCATTTACTCTTCTAGTTTTTGAGATCTAAACGGGACGGACGGACAGACAGACCACACAAAACTAATAGCGTCTTTTCCCCTTTCGGGGGCCTCTAAAAATGTGTTCAGTCCTGTACGAGGCCCTTACCAGTCGGAGGCCCTAGGCTGCTGCCTAGTTTGCTTATGCCTAAGGCCGGCCCTGTTATACGAAAATCGTTGTGCCAGAGCACATAGATACCGCACTGTAAAACAAAACGTCAGTCCGGATATATAGCGTTCCTGAAAACTGACGTTCGGATAAACGACGTTCTACAATCTGCAGTATTGAATCGTTTGTTTCTATGGTCGATGGTTAACGAGTTAGTCATGTGATTATCAAAAGCCCATCTATATGTATTATTCTCTTCATGGCTCAACAGTTTGGACACCTAAAAGTAAAGGAAAGATCACTGTTTTATTTCTGCAAGTCGGACTAGAGTTACCCTACGTAATTTTAGCGACAAAAAAAATAAGGGGGGGGGGGGGAGAACAAGTAATCTACTCTGTATTCACCCGTCACTAAATAAATAGCAGGGCCGGACTTAACCATTGTTGGAGCCGATTTCGCGGGACCACGTTTGGGTAGGGATGCGGATAATAAGTGAAAATTAAGAGTTTGTGTTTAAATAAATTCGTATTTTATTCATTCTTTACTACCTACAGAATTACTTGACGAGACTTGCGTGTAGCGAAGTCATACAGTATATCATAAAAATTCTATTTCCTACATAGATCACGCTCATTAGCAAGAATTATCAAATGTTTCAATCTGTCTACGAGTATTGTTGACCTTAAGTAATTCTTCATTAGTTTAAGGCGCGATGAACCTCTTTCACCAGATTCCACAATTACGGGTATTGCTTAATGCCGTTTTTTTTTAATCGCGCTTGGAATGGCGTTTTCCATATTGAATGACGCCCCAAAATGAGCAGTTTTGTCTATATATTTCAGGAGATACGTATGTTTTCAAAAGATTTTAATAATTTTTTGAGATTTCCAGGACTTTTCCGTATATTTTGCAATTTCAGGAGATTTCCAGGAGCTCCTGGTAAATCAGGAGGCTGCGGGAAATCTCTTAAAAGTTATAAAATGGTTTAATTTAATAATTTACACCTAGAATTAAAGCGGGGCCGACTGCTGTCGCATAGGTTGCAGTGGCCTAAGGCCGGCCCTGCAAAATAGCGTCGTACGTTACGCCGTGGGTCGACTATGTGTTAAATTTGTGTCAGGTTTTTGACACTATATGTGTGTGCATGTTTGAAAGAGAGGTGGTTTTAGTTGATACAGTCACTGTTCAGACTATTTTAATTCTGAAAGTCTGTTAGTCTTTGCGTGAGTCTCTCATTCTGTATATTATACTATCACATTTTCTATTAACTGCCCCCAACACACTACAGCGTGAACGCTTGTCTCGCGCCAGTCTGCTCCATGCATGGTTTGGCTGTGACAACAGTGGAAGGGATCGGCAACATTAACAACATCCACCCAGTACAGGTACTTGGCCCACACACCAGTCTTTTATATATTTGTTCCGTTTGTAAAATGTTTGTAAAATGTTTTACATGTTTCGGATGTTCCTTCAGAGTTGAAGATAGTTTACTTCCTAGTCCAAACGACGGGGGATGGGAACGGGCAGGGTTTGAACCCTCGACCGTCGATAAATCCGAACGACAGGCCAGCGTGCAAACCGCACGACCAGGCATCCATCCGTATCTAGCTATAGTTCAACAGGTACTTGTCTACACACCAGACTTTTATATATTTGTTCCGTATCTAGCTGCAGTTCAGCAAGTACTTGTCCACACACCAGACTTTTATATATTTGTTCCGTATCTAGCTATAGTTCAACAGGTACTTGTCTACACACCAGACTTTTATATATTTGTTCCGTATCTAGCTGCAGTTCAGCAGGTACTTGTCCACACACCAGACTTTTATATATTTGTTCCGTATCTGGCTGCAGTTCAGCAGGTACTTGTCCACACACCAGACTTTTATATATTTGTTCCGTATCTAGCTATAGTTCAGCAGGTACTTGTCCACACACCAGACTTTTATATATTTGTTCCGTATCTAGCTATAGTTCAGCAGGTACTTGTCCACACACCAGACTTTTATATATTTGTTCCGTATCTAGCTGCAGTTCAGCAGGTACTTGTCCACACACCAGACTTTTATATATTTGTTCCGTATCTAGCTGTAGTTCAGAAGATACGTGTCCACACACCAGACTTTTATATATTTGTTCCGTATCTAGCTGCAGTTCAGCAGGTACTTGTCCACACACCAGACTTTTATATATTTGTTCCGTATCTAGCTGTAGTTCAGAAGATACGTGTCCACACACCAGACTTTTATATATTTGTTCCGTATCTAGCTATAGTTCAACAGGTACTTGTCTACACACCAGACTTTTATATATTTGTTCCGTATCTAGCTGCAGTTCAGCAGGTACTTGTCCACACACCAGACTTTTATATATTTGTTCCGTATCTGGCTGCAGTTCAGCAGGTACTTGTCCACACACCAGACTTTTATATATTTGTTCCGTATCTAGCTATAGTTCAGCAGGTACTTGTCCACACACCAGACTTTTATATATTTGTTCCGTATCTAGCTATAGTTCAGCAGGTACTTGTCCACACACCAGACTTTTATATATTTGTTCCGTATCTAGCTGCAGTTCAGCAGGTACTTGTCCACACACCAGACTTTTATATATTTGTTCCGTATCTAGCTGTAGTTCAGAAGATACGTGTCCACACACCAGACTTTTATATATTTGTTCCGTATCTAGCTGCAGTTCAGCAGGTACTTGTCCACACACCAGACTTTTATATATTTGTTCCGTATCTAGCTGTAGTTCAGAAGATACGTGTCCACACACCAGACTTTTATATATTTGTTCCGTATCTAGCTGTAGTTCAGTATTTAATTTGAAATTGAACACTGCCAACTCTTCACTCATACAACTTAAAGGATTTGGAAACAACCAAACCAAAAAAAAAAAAAAAAAAACGGACAGGGGGAAGGGGGGCGGAACTTTCATGTTCACGTTTGAAATTGTGTGGTGTCAGATTAAAGAAACAGACAAGGGTTGTAACTCTTTTTAAAACACACTTTGTCTTGCTGTTCAAAATCTGTCGTTGCTTTGTTACTTAATTTAATTAGAAGTTAATCTCTTTTCTTTTAAACAAGTTCCATTAAAACCCTAATAATCTTCATGCCTCAAAACAAAGTAAAAACAAAACACAATGTAAATATCTATGACAGGAGAGAATTGCCAAGTTCCATGGGTCGCAGTGTGGCTTTTGTACACCTGGTATGGTCATGAGTATGTACACGTTACTAAGGAACAATGCCTGCCCTACCGTCAGGGAACTGGAGGAATACCTGGATGGTTTGTTCTTTTTTTTTTCTCAACAATATGTCATTCCTTTGTCATCATTGTGTCATTATCAATGTTTCAATACCATCATTGCGCCGTTAATGTATTATATTTATCAATGTGTCATTATTGTGTCGCCATTGTCATAATCAATGTGTCGCTAGTAGTCCATCATTGTAGTGTCAACGTTATTGTGTCGTCATTATCAATTCATCATTACTATATCATCATTGTATAGTCAGTGTGTTATGACAGACATCATTGTCATGCATTCGTAGTAGACAATGGAATATTCCTTGCGTTATTTTGCTGCTGCTTCAAACGTATGTCACTACAAATCAACAAATATCTTTAATTCTTTTTCTCCGTAATTATTTTCCCCTCATCAAACTCAAATGCTTTCTTGTACAATAGAACTGCCTACTAAACACTACAAGTCTTTCTCTGTCTACTTCTAGACTCGTACAGCTACAATTTCAAGGACTCACTTTGTAGCACACAGTCCTTACTGCTTGCTGTCCTGGACTCTACTGTCTATTGTTACACACTGTCTAGCTAGTCCGTGAAGGCTCTCGAACACATGACCACAACATGGGTCATATTTGCGTGAACTAGCAGTAATGTCCCTTGTTCAACAGCCCTTGACCTGTGTGATTGGCTTGAATCATGTGTGTCAGTAGGCCGCACACACATTAACCCTTTCAGTCCGCCACTAGGGTTATAACATTATTATTATTATCATTGTTAAATGACGTCTGTCTCCATATAGGTAATCTATGCCGGTGTACTGGATACAGAGCCATACTTGACGGATTTAAAACATTCACTAAAGTAAGTGTTTAAGGACCATAACTATTTACACCTGCTCTTTGTATTATCATACAACCCAGTAACAGCTGGAGAAAGAGTGCTTATATCATAGTGCTCCTTAACAAGATAAATCTGGTTTTCATAGCATTGCATATATTTGCATATATTCCGCGTTTCAATCTGATTCGGACATTAAACAAGTATTTCTATCTAAAACAATACTATGAAGACACGAGGGGGAAAAATGCAGTAAATATTTTTTTTTAAAATCTATATATTTTTAACACTATGAAAATTAATGGATTTAAAGTGTGTATCTAGTATTTCTCCTATCCCCACGTATATATTGGATGGATGGCTGCCTGGTCGTGCGGTTTGCACGCTGGACCGTCGTTCAGATTTATCGATGGTCCCGGGTTCAAACCCTGCCCGCTCCCATCCCCCGTCGTCCTGCGGGAGGTTTGGACTAGGAAGTAATTATCTTAACTCTGAAGGAACATCCGAAACATGTAAAACATTTTACAAACATATTTGTTTTACTATGTTTATGAGATTATCATTTTTTAAAGTTTTGGTTCGAAACTATTCATTAAAAGTGTTCCGCTACTGGGGGAAAAAATATATTTCGGATGATGTGCCTTGCAGTCTATTTAAAACATTTTTTTTTCACGCGCTCACTCGACGTTGATTAGTTGATTATGTTACATTTTAAAACGTCAAGCACTAAGTTTCCTACTTTGGCTGTTGGAAGAACCAAACGCGGGAAATTTGAACAAAGTTCTGTTGCTTTTTCTCGAATACCTGCAACAATGAGGCCGATGACTTGATAGATATTTCTATTTGAAACTTTACAACGTTGAGATTTTATTTAACTAAGATTACTTATTATGTTAACGAAAGAATCTAAAGATAATAGAGATGTGGATAATATACTATATAAACCTTTATGAATACGTCTAGATAAGAACAGTGAAATTCTGTATTTGTTTTATATTGTCGAATATGTAGCTATATGTTTTAAATCTGTGGCATTTTACGTCTCGAGAGACGATCTATTCCCTTTGCAACTTCTTGTGTGACTAAAGAGGCCAATCCTTGATAAACAGCTGCGGTCACAGGTTGGACATATGTAATCACCAGGCGCCGTTGCATTTTCACCCTTCTTTCTGCTTCTGTTGTGTATGGCATCTGCAATCCGAGACCCTTCCTTTATGCTCTCTCTCCATTTGGATCTATCCAGTGCTAATTTTTCTCAGCTGCTAGTGTCGATTTTGAAGAGCTTCATGTCGCGTTTGCATACTTCCGTATACCGTAAATGTGGGCGACCAGCGGCTCTCCTGCCTTCTGTTAGATCGCCATACAGAATGTCTTGTGGAAGTCGACCTACTGGCATTCTACGAACGTGGCCAAGCCAGCCAAACCCTGGGAGCTCGAGTTCAAATCGCAATTTAGCCTAGATTAGATTTTTTTTTTTACTGACTCTAGCAGAGTTGTGTTTGCATAGTGACTAAAGGCAGCACGGAAACCTTCAAAAAGAGACGCACCATGCAAAAGCAATTATATTAATAGATCTATTTTTTTTAAATCCTCGTCAAATGTTGTTTAAAATATATCCTTGTAAATTTCAACTATTTTGGTTTCTTTAGGAGTTTACATGTTCTCTTGGTAGCCAGTGTTGTAGAAATTGCAATCAGTCACCAGTTTCGAGCAACGGTCACGTCAGTCCTACAGATCTCATCAACGGAGACAGCCTTGACAAACAAAACGGATATGATGTCACGCACGTGCAAGTAAGGCGTTTCAGACTTTTATTTGAGCTTTAGCACAGTTCTAGTTAAAACACATTGGCGTAGATAGGGATTTGAGGGCCCTGGGGGCTTGAACTCTCGAGAGGCCCCTGCATTTTGATATGCGACATCATAACATGAGATAATGGCGTAATATTTTATGTAAAAAAAATAATCAGATACTGTTTAATAAAACAGAGCAGCTGGTAAATGTATGAATGTGCCACACTAAACTATATATAAAATTCAAGCGTTTCCTAAAACCATAGACATAGAATCTGAAACACATAGAGATAGTGGGCTTACAGGCATATCCTAAAAGTAAGAAAAAATATATATCTAGGTCTTGCTACAATCTGTATTTGTTTGACCGTATGCACAGTTGGACGAACAGAGAGAGAGAGAGAGAAGAACGGGTCTAAATTCACAACAATATTCACAACAATATGACTAGCAGAGGCGGCCTGGGGGGTGAGTGGGGCAACCACACCAGGCGTGACCTCCGTGACCCTCTATGTCAAAGGTGCCGTACCAGGCCCCGCGCTTTAGGGGGCCCTGCGATAAAGAGAATCATTTGTCACTTTTACCCTATCGTACAAATATTCGTAGCCATGAAATGACTCTCGCCCAGGGCAGCGCGCAGTGCTAGGGCCGCCTCTGAGGCCTACGTTGTATGAATGAAATAATGTCCAGTCACTACATTTTTCAAAATCTTCACATTCGAACTACAGGTTTTGGGACCAAGAGTCAGCAACCTTAAGCCACACTTACCATCTCAAGAGCCAATCTTCCCCCCAGACCTAAAGGTAAGCTTAAATGAATACTCATAACAAAATCAGGGATTTAAAGGTCACATAGATAAATAATTTGCAATTTAAGTGAGATCTTTTTCTTCGAGCCCTTGATTCACACTATCATCCATATAGTCAAATAGAGCGTCACTTCTTCTAGATCAGCGTTGTGTCATCCTAATCATTAGCATCAGTGAATTTATCACTCACAGGATCCAATAAATTACAGATTTAGCTCACGATCATAATTAATTTTAACCTCCATGATTAAACACAATTTGTTTTTCTTTGGCACATCTGTGTCACTTCCGCTATGAAGTGAATCGTATATAGATAGAGATTCTCATCTGTGGTGGAGAAGGTATAAATAGATTGCTTTCTGATGTATCCGGTGCACAGAAGAAAAAAAAAGTGTTGATAATATATGTGTTTAAGAAGGTGTTTAATACTTTTGTGCATTTTCAGCATTGAAGAACACAATTTTCTAAGTTATTCCGTTTGATTCTCATTTTTTTTGTAGACTACAAATATGTTGAATTAGTCTCAGCATTTTGCAAAATTATAATTAAAATATAAAACAAGTATATAAAGTAATAGGCCTAAACTACAATCTAAGTAACGCCATTTATATTTACAGACGAATTCAACTTATACCACTACATCTGTCAAGTACGATTTCTCTCCCTTGTTCGATCCCAAACAAATAATGAATTACCAATATTTAATTAACTAATTGGTTAAATTTTTAAAAATTAATTCCTGTTTTGTCAGGTACAAGAAATTATTGTGCAACATTTCCACTTGATCCGAGATTGGGTGTGGGAGAAATAGCGTGTACAAGTTTTTTACCAGACAGACAGATGAGTTGATAACTTAATATAGGCCTAAGCTTTGTACAAATTGTTTAGAATAAGACTCTTGTAACGCAAATCTTTGTGCACAATTATTTTTCTTTCAGTAAGCTATTTAAACATCATTTGTTTGTATGTATAATGCCAACTAATAAAACATCGTGTGTTAGCTGCTTTATCTGAATGTGTATCGTGTCGTAATGTGTGCAACAACAGGAGAAAAAAACAACAACAACAACATGCATGTAGGACAAAGAAAAACATTCTTGCTGCATGTATTGCTGGTAGTAAACGCCGCAAGCAGGAACATAAAAAATGAACATTTATTGCCCTACCATGCTGATTTAAGGTTTCTGTTAGCGTCTACAATAGGGTCTCGAGGACAAAATGTAACTGAATTCTTATTTTATTTTTTAGCCTTTTCAAGATGATTAAAAAAAACATTGAGCACACTGACTATTTTATTAGCTTATAATTGAATAGAATTTAGTCTTTGAATGTTTGAAGCTATACATTTCAATATGAGGGGAAATTTTGAGTATGTGTCATTCTGTTTTGGGACTCTTCAGCTCAAGAAACGAAAAGAGTCTAGACAAGGCGTAAAATAGAGCATGAGATTTATAAGAAACACATATATGATCATTGATATATGCTTTACATATGACTAGAGGGACACTATTAGGAAATGCGTTTTATTTAGAGGCATTTCTGGACAGAAGACTACAAAATAAAGTAGCAAAAATACATAAAACACTGAATCATAATTTAAAACCCTTCACTTTCACCTATCACTTAGTCAGTTGGACCGTCGGAGCACCACACAAGATCTGTTGACCGTCTCTTGCCATTCCCCCCCCCCCCGCCCCCTTCTCTCTCTCTCTCTTTTGCTTTGGATAAAATCTCTTTCTATGACAGGCCCGTCCATTCTTTAATAAGTCGTCCCATCACTTTCTCTGTCTGCCTCTTTTTCTTTTTCCTGATACTGTTCCCTGAAGGAAGGTCTTTGCGAGCCCTGGTCATAGAGATTTAATTTGCGTTTTTTTTTGACAATAGTTATTAGGTCATCGTGGGGTCCAATCACTGTATAAATCCTGTTTCTAATCTCTTTGTAATGCGGTCTTTGGATGTGATACCTAGGATCTTTTTGTCAGCTCCATTGCTAGTTCTCTCTAGTTTTGAAGACTCGAAAGCATGCACAAATGTGGCCATGATCAGGGAGCTCATCAGAAAGACACAAAGATGAAGGCACATTTGTTATTCCATTTGGTAGCACAAAATGACATCCTATGGTGGGATGGGCCAGTGGTGCGGGCCACACCGGGTGACATCCAACTGTGGGTGACGACCAAGTGAAGAAATTTTGTATGTAGACAACTTTTAAAAAAAAGATTAAAGTAAGGGAGAGTATTACGCAAATTTAGTAACAATAGGATATATTATTAGTTTCGGCACAATTATATAAAACGTTATGTGCTTAAAAAAAGGAGGGCGAAAACATTTTTAAGGACAAAAATCGGTTGCATTGTAGTTACTCCATATTTGAGAAGCCTGTTCATGCTTAAGAAATTCAATTGACATCATTTCATCTTAAAGTGGAACTCTTCATTTATTTATCTTCTTATCTTATATAATACAGACGTTACTTCAAAAAAGAAGATGATTACGTCCTACGCGTCATGCATATTAACCAATAAACTAAATTCTGCCAAGTCACTGGTTTTCCTTGCTAGCTCAGGCAACCCATTCCATGCTCTAATAGCGCTATGGAAGAAAGAGCATTTGTACAAATTTGTCCTAGCATATGGGACGAGGAATGTGCCTTTATCTTTGTGTCTTTCAGAGTATCTTATTAAATTTTGTTTTTCTATTTGAAGATTATGGTTCAGTGTTTTATGTATAATTGCTACTTTACTTTTCAGTCTTCTGTCCTGAAGGTTTTCTAAATTAAGTGATTTTACTAAAGGTGTTACTCTGGTCAAGTGTGTATATTCCTTTGTTATGAATCTCACTGCTCTATTTTGTGTCTGTTCCAGTTTCTTAATGTTTTCTCGAATTGAGGGGTCCCAAACAGAGGATGCATATTCTATTATTGGCCTAACCAAGGTTAAATAACGTTTTAGTTTTATGTTCTTATTTGATTTTTATAGAAATTTCTTTTAATAAACCCTAATGCTTTGTTTGATTTTTTGATAGTTTCATCATTATGGGGATTCCATGACAGTATTTCATTTATTATAACACCTAAGTATTTTGCGTTTTTAGTCTTACTGGTTTATCATGAATAAGATAAGTGGAATTAAAATTATTTTTTTTAGTTACTCTTAATAACTGACATTTTTTTGGGTGGAAAGACATGCTCCAATTTGATTCCCATTTCTGTAATTCATCTAATTCTCTTTGTAAAATGTCTGTATCGTATATATGTTGTTTTTATTGTTCTATATATTATGCAATCGTCTGCAAATAATCTGACTTTTGTTCCTGAACTAATGCAATTTGGTAAATCATATATGTAAATTAAAAGTAGTAGTGGACCTAAGACTGTTCCTTGAGGTACACCTGAGTTTACTGTTATTAGTGTTGCTTTAAAGCCATTTAATATTACATTTTATTCTCTCCCTAGCAGAAAATTATTTGTTTTGTGAAAGACGCTAGCAAAGAAAATCGATTGAAAATTTTCTTTTAAAGACGACATCTCAGTGCGTCTTCTCCAAAGTAATTCTTGAGTCTGCCACCTTCTCGCTTCAGAGCGGACAAAATGCTTCTCGAGTGACGTCGTTCTGTTGACGTCTTTTGCGTGAACTAAACAGGCCCGTTAGAAGATGACTTGCAGAATACCACGATAAAACTCATTGCAAACTTACTTGCTCTTACTGTCTCGAATGTGTCTTACAGTTCAGTATCAATCCGCCATATACTTCCTCATTGAATTCTTTTTGAACTGCCATGAGAAAATTAATGCGTTATAGACGCTAGGATACAACTCTTGACGTCAGGGGCTCACCTCCGGACAATTCTGCGTGAACTTACGGCGCTTCCTCAGACCTTTTATCTGGCGACGTGACAAGTTTGAGCAACACTTAGACTTAGGACCTTTGTTGATTTCGTCATATTTGAATTCGAGACTCTTCGGTTTGGAAGCAAAGTGCTCTACCACTCGGCCACCACACTCCAAAACACATATGATACTTAACTTGTCCAAATTATAATTGTGCTTTCAGACAAATTTTGTGACATTAAATCCCCTGTACGTTGTTTTTTTTTGTTGTTTTTTTTAAATATTCTAATTAGCTTATAAAGTCATGGGTGGAACCCTGGTGGACAGATTTCTCCACAGAGATCAGTCACATGTGACTTCCACAGCCTCTACCAACTCGTGCCCACACATTTTTGGTCTTCTAAAAAGGTGCTACACCATGTTAGACGTGGACGGCTTTGTTTTGGCTTTCCTCTTTCAGGCTTCCATGTTAAGGCTGACTTTAATAAACGTGTTTCATCTTGTCTAAGGATATGTCCCACGAATCTCATACGACATTCAGTCACCACTTCCTTTAGGAAGCGAACACCCATTGCGGGAAAGATTTCTCTATCAGTAACGTGATCACGATATGTTATTCCTAGGATCCATCTCAGCCGTCACCGCTGAGTCACGTTAAGCCTCTTTTCAACTTTTCAACCTTCCACGTCTTAAGCCTAGGTGGCCGTTGAAACAATTAGGGTGGGGGATCTTGGTCTCGGGGCTGGTTGATTTGTTTGCTCAGATAAGCCGTACTTTTTTTAAAAAATAAGGCACCTGCGTTTCCTATCTGACATGCAATGTTGTGAAATGCATCTCCTTCGCTTGTGATAACTTTGCCTAAATAGGTCGGGTTAACTTTTATTGTTCAAGATCTGTATGACAAATAATGACAGGGGTACTGGGTGACCTGGAGCTAATACTTTGAGTGCGTCTTTATCGAGGCTTTCCGTCATCTCGTGTATACATTTCATTGTATTTCCGAGTAAGGTTATGTCGTCTGCAAAATCGACGTCCTATAGTCAGTTTGGTTTATGTCATGAGATACTGATTTTTTTACTTTTAATGAGAGAGAGAGATGAAGATACGATAGATCCTTGAGTCACAACTGTCTCAATGTTAAAGAACCCCACGATTCCATCGTCTGTTCTAACAGCAATACTGGCTATAGGCCTAGAGATGTCGCAAAATAAGGAAAAAATGTTGGCCAAATTCACTTGCTACTATCCAGAATGATTCACGATAGTCGCTATAAATGCATTTTTTAAAATCCACGAAACTGATCAACAGCATTTGTATTCCAGCCCCAGACTTTGCTCGATAATGTTTTGGTAAGACGAAAATCTGTAAGTGCATTGATTGTCAAAAAAGCTGAGCCGAAGGCTCTTTGAGCTCTAGGCGTGTAAGCCTGCTTGAACAACCGTTCTGTCTGGAAGCGATCCAAATCAATGCCTATGCATTGCTATTTCCGATATATCTGGCACTCCCGGCGCATGGACTAGAATGTATGGCCGAAGGCCGAGTACACCGGTAACCTCCGCCATTTTCTTATGTTGTACCAATCTAACCGTGCAGGACTCGCCATTGGTGTAACTGTCCCTTGAGGAACGTCGCATGAATTATCGACAGGAATGTGGAAGCTCTCTTTCAACTCCGCACCGTGCAATGGGAAAGCTCTCGCATTCCTTTGGACACTCCCACATGAGTTTTGTTTTGTTATTCATTTAGCCTAATCACTTCCTCAAATGATCGTTTCTACCCGAGTGCCACGTTGAGGCAGAATAGCGTACCCGTGCAACTGCATGACCTAATTCTTCAAAAGTATAACCTTTAACCGATTCAGTATGCTCTTCAATAACCTATTACAATGAAAACACTGTCAATTCAATGTTTTTAATTTAGGCCTAATAATTTTACATGTAATAGAAATCATTAATGTCATATTAAACAACGAAATTTTAAAATAGAATCGACAATCATGTTTCCAGTCTATCAATTAATTAGCTCACTATAAGATAACACTTTCAATTCAATGTTTCTAATTTAGGCCTAATAATTTTACATGTAATAGAAATCATTAATGTCATATCGATCTATCTTTGTATATATTTGTGATAAAACACAGATAAATCACAACAAATACCTAGGGGAGATAATTCAATTCAGTAGCACGGATGTTGAATGGATTCAGCCCAAAACATTACCCCAGTTACTGGCCCTGAAAAAGAAATATCCCACTGCCAAGTTGTTAGTAGGCAACACAGAGATAGGTATGTTGTTGTTCATGATGATCATACAAAAACAAAATGCATGTATCCTATATGTAGCTTGGTGAAGGGATTTTACCTATTAACCCTGGAGGCTATCTATTCAATTTAACATTTGAAAACTTTAACACATTTTATTTTTATACCATAAATGTGTTAGTTTATCTTGAAAATGGAAAATTACGTTATACTTGTTATATTTACAAATGGTTAGTGGGAGATAAATATCATAATTTAAGAAATCCTCATTTAGAAGCCAATTATAAACAGAACTATATTTTTTAGGTGTCGATACCAAGTTCAAATATATGAAGTTCCCAGTACTCATCTCCACAACAAATATCAAGGAATTGTCAAAAGTTCAAATGACAGAGGCAGGCTTAGTTGTTGGTGGTGCTGTGACACTTTCAAGGTTGATTTCAGAACTAAATGAAGCCATTGCAACTCAACCAGGTAAATAAACTCAAGTATGAACAATCTTTCACACAAGATCTGTGGCCTAGCTAGGGATTTGGGGACCCTGGGCGGGGGGCTTGAAGGGGCCCTGCATTTTGACATCTAACATGATGACATGAGATAATGTACTTCATAAATATATCACTTAATAATATATAACTCAGGATACTTCCTGAGAGTAACCTTGCTGGAAAGAGTTAATCTGTGTGGAATACATGCATCAGGGTCACTAACTTATATAACAATATGGATATCAAGATTACAAGGTAGTGGCATAATATTTAACGTACTAACAAAATTTTAGACACTTGTGTGGGGGACCTCCTCAAGTGGGGGCATGGGGGGGGGGACTTTTAAATTTGGACCCCCACCTTCCTACCCTAGCTGCTTACAATGTTGTTGGGGTGTGCACTATTAAAGCGATGTGAATTTATGTTTTTAAAAAATCTGGCATAAACAGTATACAGCATGGCTGGCTTTGACTATTTGAAATGTTTAAAATAAATATTTATAACTCCTCAGACTACAAGACTGGCATATTTGTTCAGTTTGTGGAGATGCTGAAATGGTTTGCAAGTCATCAAATTAGAAATGTTGCAGTAAGCATTTACATATGTAGGCCACCATTATTTTATGTGCTTTGTGTTGTAGAATTAGATCTATATGTATAATGTATTTGCTTGTAGTTAATTGTTACCTTTGACAAACAGTTTTTAATTACTAAATATAAAATAAAATAATATAATATAATATATTATTACATTATATAATATGATTTTACACAATATAATATAATATATTATTTTTAATTTTCTCATTTATAAGTATTTATGGTTGTTTGTTATACAGTCACTGATAGAAAATATACTAATAAAAATTGTGTTTGGTTTAAAACTGATTTAGAGTTGTTTGCTTTGCAGTCAGTGGCAGGAAACATAATGACTGCCAGCCCAATATCAGATCTAAATCCTTTGTTGCTAGCATGTGGTGCTCAAGTCTCTGTCAAGTCTTTGGGTGAGATTCTTTTAAGTCAACAGCACTAATATATTCATACTTTTAAAAAAACAGTATACGATTTTTCTTCATTTATTGGTGATTATTACTGACTTTATGTTTAAATTTCTACAGACCGAGGATCTAGAGTTTTGAATATAGATAAAGGATTCTTTTGTGGTTACAGGAAAACAGCAGTAGCTAGTGATGAAGTGCTTGTGTCTGTCAAAATTCCATTCACCAAAAAGGTACAAATATGTCAAACAGCATTTTTCAATGTTGGGGGCAAGTTGGCTGAGTGGTAAAACTTTTGCTTCTGAACCAAGGTTCAAAACCTTATGAAGACTGTTTTTGAATTCATGATTCTTATGATGACCCTGAGCCAACTCCTAATGACTATCTGAACAGGATTTACAATTGGTAAGGCCCTAAGCTATTTGAGATATGGAGCCCCTTGCAAGCGACATAAAGCAATATATTCCTTTGCTTTTTCTTCAAAATAATATTTTTGTGGGGGGCCCCCTCTTGGCAGCTGTAGCTTATATTGCATATAGATCCAGCACTGTATCTATCATTACTTGGGGAAAGCAATGGTAGTTGGTCTTGTATTGGCCACATGACACCCTTGCTAACCTTCAGCCATGAAAATATCATCTGTCCCATAGATTGTAAGGTACTTTACTATTTCTCAACTTACTGATATAAGTTTTAATTCTGAGGTAGACCTACTTAAAAGAAAAAAGGTTTGAGATACACTGATTAGGATTATGTCCCTGCAATGGATAAAAAGATTTTTTATAATGTCAGTTAAAGAATCATGATTGCTTGAAATTTATTTCAGGGAGAAGTATTTGCTGGTTACAAACAGGCAAATAGAAAGGAAGATGACATTTCCATCACTAATGCAGGAATGTTGGTAGAACTGAATGACAATCACACTATCAATAAATTAACTTTGGCCTTTGGTGGCATGGGAATCACAACTCTCCTGGCAAGTCAGACAATGGAAGCTGTAATAGGAGAGTAAGATCAAAACATCACATATAATTAAATAGAAATAAAAAATCTAATTAAAACAATGAAACAAAAAAGACATAAGAAAGAAGAGAGAAAAAAAGGCATAAGAAGACTTTTGTTCTCTTGCCAGTTTAAACAATTATATCAGATTTTTATTTTTATTATTTTTAGTTATTTTTACTTTGAAATGGTTTACAGTAATGGTTCAATTTATGTATAATTTTTAGTCGAAATACTGGTAACTAAAACAAAGGGATGTGAGATCATTTTTATAATGCATGCTCTCATATTGTTAAAAAAACAACAACCCACTAGAATAGTCATAAGAAATAAAAAAATTCAGTAATTATTTTATGAATGCGTTCAAATATTATATCATCAATAGTTGCTAAAAAAAGTTTTTAAGATGATCATCTGTTTTCTTAGAAGTTCATCTGTTTTCTTAGAAGATCATCTGTTGGGCACAAAAGAGAAACAGATTAAAGATATTTTTTTGTTCTCTGCAGTAAGTGGAATGATTCCTTGCTTTCTAAAGTTTGTGATTTGTTGGCCAAGGATCTTCCCCTTGATCCTGGTGCTCCAGGAGGATCCTCAGAGTATCGTAGAACATTGGCACTAAGCTTTTTCTTTAAGTTCTATGTCAGCGTCAGTCAAAAACTAAAGAGCTATGAAGTAAGAATCATTTTTTTTTTAAATAATAAGAAAATCTTTGATCCGTTAGTTAATCTGCATTATTTATATTAATTATAAGGAAAAGAATAATTAGTAATCATTAATCCATCTCCATTTGTTTGATTCAATAAAATAATGTTGTCCTTTTTGTAAATTAAAAATAGGTTGATTTTATAAATAATATTAAAGAACTATTTAATTTATTAATAGAAAATGATTAAGTAAATATAACCTTATTTTACAAAATAAATAAATTGTTAGCTAATTTTAACTAAATGATTCATCTGGACTATCTGACTTTTGTTTAGATTTCTGTATTACTCTAAGAATTGAGTTTCAACAAATACCGTAACAAGAAATCAAAGTTTTCCTCTCCAAACTTTTATTTGACATTACATTTTAGGCAGACATTAGTGCCATTCAGCCAATGGAAAACCTCACAACACGTTCCATCCAAGTTGTTGGCGCTGTAGACTCTAGAGAAAAACCTTTGAACTTTGTTGGGAAATCCCCTTATCACATCTCAGCATTACAGCAGAGCACAGGAGAAGCAATCTATATTGATGATATGGCACCAGTGAATGGTAAGTCTATAAAACAAATATTCAATTCAAATTTTAAAATGGTGAATACACCCAGGGGTTACCCCCTTTCCAAAAACATGGCCTTAAAATCTTTGTAAAGTATTTTCAACTTCATTTTCTATAAATATATTTAGAACTCTTTAGAATTGATTTTGTTTATATAAAAAAATGATGTGTGAAAAGCCAGACCCACATTCTACATATATAAATTAGTACTATACTTCCATCTTAGGTGAGCTTCATCTATCGTTAGTTACAAGTACCAAGCCTTTTGCAAAGATTCTTCGAGTTGATCCTTCTGAGGCCTTAGCGAGTGCTGGTGTTGTTGACTTTGTGAATGCATCTGATATTCCAGGAGTTAACCATCTTGACATTGTTATGGATAAAATCTTTGAGGACAATGAAGTAATATTTTCACCCAATCAGTCTAAGTAACTAATTAGACAAATCATGATCTAAGTTTCACTCATGCATTATGTCCTTTTCAAGGTGACCTGTCAAGGTCAGGTTATTGGCGCAATTGTTGCAACCAGTCATGAATGTGCCAGGAATGCTGTTCGACTTGTCAAAGTGGATTATGAGGCCAAATCTCCTGTTATTATAACAATAAAGGTTAGTTTAAAAAAAAGTATTTTTTTAAATGTGTGAATAAATATATCATACAAAATTGAAACTTAAGTTACTACAAATTGTTCTTTCTAATTTATATTTAAAATGTTTTTATACATATGTATCACTGATGCATTAAATAAACTTTAAACAAAATATATATTCTTTATATATATTCTTTAGGATGCAATTAAACACAATTCATACTTTAATGCCATCAAGAAAATAACTGCTGGTGACGTGGAAAAAAGTTTTAAGTCATGTGATCATATTCTTGAAGGAGAAGTACGAATGAACGCACAGAATCATTTTTATATGGAAACCATGTCTACTCGGGCTATACCTGGAGAGAATGGAGAAATGGAAATATTTACTTCAACTCAAAACCCAACAGATATACAGGCAATGTGTTTTTATGATTCATATATACAGGCAATGTGTTTTTATGATTCATATATACAGGCAATGTGTTTTTATGATTCATATATACAGGCAATGTGTTTTTATGATTCATATATACAGGCAATGTGTTTTTATGATTCATATTTACTTTATTATATCAAGTAATACTGTAAGACATTCTATCTTCTCACCCTAAAATAGTAAAAGTGAAAATAAACTCCTTAAAATGAAAGCATTGGCACACCAGTTTTAACTCTTTTATCTCCGTAACTATTTTTCCATGTTCTGACAATTGTTCATTTTTCACATTTGTACATTCTAACCTTTTAGGATTAAACTAACAGTTTTGTTTGTAATCAGAAAACACTAGTTTTGGTATAGAATTATAGGAGAACTCATGCTCTTTTTATATAACAGAAACTATACTTTCTAAAACCAAAAATTAATTTAATTAAATAGACAACAGATAGATATAGGTGTCCAATCAGAGTTTTAACCTCTTAGACTTGTAGCCAGCTATGGCTGTAAAGTCTAGTAAGCCCATCATCACACTCAGCAAATTTACATTAATTATATAATAATAATTTCACTTGTAAATAATATAGATCTAGATGAACTAGTGAAGAAGAATGACATTAAAGGACATGATCTCTGACAGATAACATGCTTCACTACATTCAAGATGAACATTAAGACCTATCTGTTAAAAACTGTTTTTCGATTAGTTTATCCTTTAAACTCTCATGTTTATGTTTGTAATGTTATCACAGCACCTTAAGCCTACATTATGTTTTTTAATAATGCTCTATAAATTATTATTATCACTATGTAGATATAATAATGTAGATAGTAACTTTAGTGTCATCATATTGTAATTATACAAGTAACCAATAATATAGCATACTATGAAGGCTCTGTTAATGAAACGTAAAATAATTAATGCAAATTTTTTCAAACAGCTATATATGGCTTCTATCCTGGGTGTTGACTGTAACAAAGTGGTTGTCAGAACAAAGAGAATTGGTATGTCATTTCATGAACACTTTGGATAACCATAGCTACCAATAGAAATAGTTGTCAGTTGGGATGTTCCTGCCACAATCTTATGTTATCATTTGCCTCCCCTTACTTTTGCCTTGTAATTGTTCTTTTCTAAATATCTTAATCAATGAACACATGCTGGTGTCATGCTTTTTTTTAGCCTTAATGACTGATTATGGTGCTCTCATGCCAATCCAAATCAATGAGCCTTATCTGACCCATTCACTGTGCTTCTCTACATAGTTTTGGGCTATAAGATATTTTCCTATGTTTTAAAGTTATAAAAAGAAAAAAAATTCTGAACCTAATTAAATATTTTTAAGATAGTCTTATTAATGTTGTCAAATATATAGATCACAGCTAGAACTGCATATCCATGTAAAATACTGTACTACTGTTTAATCTAAATCAGACTTAAAGACAATCGCTTATTATTTTTATACATTACAGACATTTTTTCAAAAAGAAGATAACTATGTGTGCTTTTTATATCCATTATATCTAGTCATGCATGTCAATTAGAGACTACCAGCCAATCTACTAAGCCATTGGTTTTTCTGTCTGATTCATCGTCGTCGAGAGGCTAAGTGCGCTTGAAATTGGCTACCTAGAAGGGGGCTCGAGGTTCGACACCCGACTCAAGCAGAGTTGCGTTTACTGAGCGCCTAAAGGCAGCACGGAAAACCAACTCCTAGATACCCCCTCCCCCCCCCCCCCCACTGGTCTCACAAATGAGATTGGACCAAAGCGCTCTGAGCAATCTATAAGCATGAAAGTAGCGCTGTATAAAAGCTATAATAATAATTCAGGCAACTAATTCCATGTTCTAATATATCCCTAGTGCAAAGAGTTTATAAGATTTGTATCTTGTCTCTTTTTATTTCTTTATATGTGTTTGTAACATCTGGTTTATATTCCTCAAGTAGTCTTTACTTTTGTTACTGATAAAACAAGGAAAGTAGACATTTTGTATTTAAAGTTTTAAGAATTTTTTTTTTTTCTAAATTAACACAGGTGGTGGTTTTGGAGGTAAAGAAACACAGACTTTATTGTCTGCAGCTCCAACTGTTATAGCTGCTCACAAGTAAGACTTAAAAATAATATCTGACATTTTTACTAAATTAATAGAATGTAGATTAATCTAAAAATTCAAAATTCATTTGGCAAAGTTCCTTTAAAAACAATATTATTACCAACTAAGACTAAACTAAACTTTGCAGATATAAATTAGAAATTAGAAATTATTTTATTTATTTTAATAAAATTTCAATGGTCTTTAAATGTATATGTAGATGTAAATTATTATTAGAATTTTTTTAATTTTTTTTTTACAAATATTTAATTTATCGATTCACTTATCTGGCCTCTTTTTTTTTTACAACAGACTTGGCAGACCCATAAGATGTATCCTAGAAAGAGATGAAGATATGATCACTACAGGGAACAGACATCCATTTCTGGCTAAATACAGAGTAAAATTGATTAATACACATACATATGATAAAAATTTATTAACATAAAGTAATTACAAAAAACAAGTTATAATAGGCCTACTTGGTGTGAGAGTTTCAATAACAGATTTTGTCCTTTCTTTTTTGGAAAAGAAGGGTGTGAAGAGTTAAAAAAAAAAGATAAACCAATATAGTTAAGATTACTTTGAAAATATATTAAGATTAGGCAACCTTTTTTTTTTCTTTAACCTGGAGTCAATATTGTTTTTAAAATTGTATATTAAACAAACACTTTTTGTACTGAAGAAATGAGATTTTGATATTGAATAAAAGAAAATTTTTTCCCTCTATTAAAGGAATGAGATTTCGATATTGAATAAAAGAAAAACTTTCTCTCTGTTAAAGGAATGAGGTTTTGATATTGACATTAGAATACCTTTTTTTGCTCTCTTCTATAAAAATGAGATTTTGATATTCAAATAAAACTTTGTATCTTTTTAAAAAAATGTATCTATCTTTCTCTCTTTAGGTTGGATTTACATCTAAAGGAAAAATTTTAGCTCTGGATTTGGAATTGTATAACAATGGTGGAAATAGTTTGGACCTTTCACTTGCTGTAAAGTGAAATAATAAATATAAAATATTTTTTTTTTACCTTTTATTTTTATTGTTTTATTGGCACTTTTGAAATTCTAAATATTTGTCATTAATTTAAAGATTGCTCAGAAAGAACTTATCAATGGTTGATTCAAGAATAAAAATGGAACTATTAAAAAAAAACAAATAATTTATGTGAAGTTAATTGGCTATGCTTTAGCCTGATATTAGTTGGAGAATGTTAAATGCAGTTTGCCATTATGCTGTCCACATAACATCCTCATTAACTTTCTGCCATAGAAATGCGAACTTTAGTTTCTTAAAAAGTGGTTATGCTTTAGCCATTGTTATTTTTAAAAAGTAATAGATTCTTAAATTTTGAAATATATAAAGCACTTATTAATAAGATTATCTATAGGAGCTAATTGAATATACCACAGCCTAGATTTGATGAAGCAGCATTTAAATAATCCTTATCCAACCTATATACATATATCTAAAGTAACATCTCTAACTGATAAGATTAGGTAACATTTAAAATGATGTAATATATTTCACTGAAAAATTACTTTATGCAGGTGATGGAGAAAGCATTACTTGAAATAGACTCCTGCTATCATTTCCCTAACATGAGACTCATTGGCAGAGTATGTAAAACCAATATTATGTCTAACACTGCATTCAGGGCTTTTGGAGGTGTACAGGGTCATTGGATTGCTGAAAGTATTATGGATGATGTCATAGCTTATCTAGATCTGGATCCAGTAAAGGTAAAGAAAATCTACTTATGGCATATCATTTTTAAGTATATTATTTAATTAAGCTCATTGTCTTTCAAGTTGATAAATTTAAGACCTGATCTAAAATTAATCAGGTGTCAAGTTGCTCATTTACTTTAATTTTGTGAATTTCAGTTTTAATAAGTTCCAGTGGTTTCTTGTCCTCATTTGAATAAAATTTAAAAAAAAATGCAGAAATAGACATTTTGAATTACACTTTAATCCATAAATTCTTAAAGAATAACCATAAATAAATTTTTAAAAGTTGTGATGTCAACAAAAATTCACTTCTTTAGTTATTCAAGAATGATGATTTGATGTTATGATTTAGCTTTTTTTATAAACTAATCTGTTTTTAGTAGATTAATCTAGAAATGTAATATAAACTTATAGTCTCCTTTCACTCCTATTCATTCTAGACCATTTTTCCTCCTTAGTACTAAAGAAGTAGGATATACATCTTTTTTCTTTGCACTGTGATAAAAAGAATTATAAAATCAAGTTTGATTTGTAGAGTGATTGAACTGACAAGATAAAAAGACATTGAACACAAGATGTCTGACTGTTCAATTTCTTTTTCTTCACTTCAGGCCAGAGAACTAAATTTTTTTCAACCAGGTGTTTTGACCCACTATAATTTTCCAGCAGGAGGGGAATATCTAAAAACCTGCTGGGACATGTGTCTGGAACAAAGTCATTATTACAGAAAATCTAAAGAGATTGAGGAATACAACAGGTCTGTTATCAGGATGATTTTATTATTTATTTATTTTTTATCAAACTGTTAAGATACTACATTTTTGCTATAGTGTTTCTTTTACACAAACACAAGAGGAGGTTTTAATTCTTACATAAAGATTCTTTTATTTATACAATTAATAAATATGGATAACTATGTAGTGTTTTTTTTTATTTATCAAATGCACATTGTACTTATACAAATAATCTTGTATTGTTGTTTAATGGCTTATCAATTATGTATATATATATATTTGTCAACAGATCTGTTTTTACATTAGCCTTAATTTTTGTTCAACAAATTGATAGTTGTCAAATCTCACCAATTTTTGCTTCAATGAATATTTTTTTATAGACAAAATCGCTGGAAGAAAAAAGGAATGTGCATAATTCCCATCAAGTTTGGCATTTCATTCCTTCAAACACACATGAATCAAGTAAATAATTTCTCTGCTATTTTTTGTCAGCTCCTTTCTCTATATTGTGTACAGTTTAAAATTCTGACATAAATAAAAAAAATGAATCTTAAAACATTCTTACACAGGCAGGGGCATTAGTCCATGTCTATCGAGATGGATCTGTCTTGATTGCGCATTCTGGGATTGAGATGGGGCAAGGACTTCACATTAAAATTGCTCAGGTTTTTATTTAATATAAATACATTATAAAAAATTGTGTATAGATTTTTTTATTTACATAGTACATGTTATTATTATTACATATTTCCTTCTTGGTTGAATTGCATGTCTTTTACTATAAGATTATTCTTATATTTACAAACAACAAAACATTTTTTTTTAACATGTCTAGGTTGCTAGTGAAGTTTTCCAGCTACCCTTGTCTTACATACACATCAGTGAGACTAGTACCAATACAGTACCAAACACTCAGCCTACAGCAGCAAGTGTCAGCACTGACCTTAATGGTATGGCTGTCAAGGTAAAGCCGTAAGTCTTTGATTGGTTTATTTATTATCAATACATATTGATATGACTTTCTATCTGGCTCTCTGCTAATACTGACAACTAGACACAACTAACTCTTGAACTTGACCACTTCTCGAAATGGGTGGTACTTAATTACTTGCGTGTAATAGCAAGTAAATAGTGTACAATTATAAGTATGAAATACTGACTGTACAATTATTTCTCCCACATCCATTCTCAGATCAAGTTGAAACTTTGAACAATTATTCATTGGTGCAGACAAGACATGAATTAATAGAAAAACATTAACCAATTAGTTTATTTTACTGGTATTAATTATTTTGTTTTATATCAACAAGGGAAATTAATCCTTCAGTATTTACAGATATGGCTATTTTTCCCATACACATTCTCAATCAAGTTGATACTTTAAACTAGTATTTAATGTACCAAACAAAACATAAATAAAAAAAAAAAAATTGAATTAACTAGTCAATTAATTTTTGGGTAATTATTTTGTTTGATATTGAATAAGGGAAATAGCTATTGCATTATTGATAATTGTAAGAGCAGAGTTCTTCCCCTTAAAAGATTTATATATATTTTGCTTGTTTTTCTTAATATTCCCTACCATGTTATGGTCTACTTCTTTCCTTTGCATATTTCTATCAACAGGCTGCCTGTGAGACTATCATTGAAAGACTAAAGCCATTCATTAAAACTAATCCAAAAGGCTCATGGGAACAATGGGTACAATTTTTTAAATAATATATAGCTTGCGCCAGTAGCCTTCACAAATGCAGAAAGAAAGGCTTTGCTAAAACAGTTGTTTTTTTTATTTGTAAACTTTATGTTCCTAAATTATTATATTTTGTAATAGTTTGTTTTTTTTAGTGTTGCTTTTTTTTAAATCTCTTTTTCAGATAAAAGACGCATATTTGGGGAGAGTCAGCTTATCTGCAACAGGATTTTATAGGTATATAATTATCACATTCATTTTTTTCTTATAGTTTGAATAGTTTTTTAGTTGTATTTAAATTAGTTATTTGCTAAATTACAATAACTCAGCATATTATAATTTTGTTTACATTTAGTCAAATAAAATATTATTCCATTGGTCAATTTGATTTAGAACTCCTGATGTTGGTTACAACATGGATAAGTGTATTGGCCAACCATTTGCTTATTACACTTATGGAGTAGCTTGCAGCATAGCTCAGATAGATTGTCTTACTGGTGATCACAAGGTCAGTGGACATAAATAGGATTAGTTCAAAAGAAATTCACTAATATTAATAAAAAAACAATGAAAACATTATACATCTAACCAACTTTTTTAGAAGTGTAAATCACCTATCTGTTCTAGAACTGATATTAGAAATAGAGGCATGGTGGCTGAGTGGTAACGCACACAGCTTCTGAACTGATGGGTTTTGAGTTTCAATCCCAGTGATGTCCCTGATTAAAGCCAATGCTGATGGGTACCTAGCATTTGTTAGGGAAGTTGGTCATTATGCTAGCCACATACCCTTGTTAACTCTTTGCCATAGAAACAGATGAGCTGCCCCCATAGATTTCAAGGTCTGAAAGGGGTACCTTTACTTTACTTATTGGGAATGGCATCTTAATCACATTCCTGGTTAGTTAAGGCCAGTTTTTGATGTTTCATGTTCATGGTGCAATATTAAGATTTTATCTATGTCCGAACTACATAAATAGAGCTTGAGGCGTTAAGTGTTGAAACAAATTATGAATAAACATGAGCCTGAGGCTCCAATATGTGTTGAGCCTAAATATAGAATTTTTGTAAAGACGATTATGGCAAGAAATGTGGTTGTGCTCTAAGTAGCAATGCCAAATAACAATACTGATTTGAAATCTGGATGGTCTAAGTAAATATTAAATGGTACTTGGTCACTGCTAGGCAATGACACCGGGTGGGGTTATTTGTTTGTGTCCTCTTCTGGGCTTATCTATGTTTCACCATATTTTCTTCACCTTTTTCTCTCAATAAACTTTGTTCCTGTTATAATATGTTACATTTCATGTTTGTTCATAAACTGTGCTCACTTTATGTTATCAAATGTAATTTTAGAAGCAAATTTCACACACATGACTTGAAAATATCTGCTTTTCTTAACACCATAACTCTAGCTACTGAGTACTGACATTGTGATGGATGTTGGTAATAGTATAAATCCAGCTATTGATGTTGGGCAGATTGAAGGTGCCTTTGTTCAGGTACAATACATTCTTAGTTTCTTGATTTAGTTTATACATATTACAGAATTTTCAAAAGATGGAAACATCTTAAAGGCTTATTATCATATTATTTGTAATTTTCACTGAGGAGTAAAATTGTTTCATTTTGTCAATCTTGTTTTTTCAAAGCCTTTACTTTTACCATATTTAAATTTAAAAAGTTTAATTATTATTGTTGTAGTTAGACAAACTAAAAAATACATTATTGCAACTGTTAAAGATATTGCTCTAAAAAAACAACAACATTACAGTAGACAAAGTGCTAGGTTTTGGTTTGAGTAGGACTCGTGTTTTTTATTTATAGCAGCAGTAATTTTACAATAGCATTTGTGTTTTTGGTCAGCATTACTTATCCCTTAGTCTGTTGGGGGACTACACACGACTCTCTTTCTCCATTATTCTCTTTCTTTTGCCTTGATTAGAATCTTTTCAATGATAGTCCTGTCCGTTCTTTGATGTTGTTTTTGCATCACTTTCCCTCTTTGCCTCTTCTTCTTTTCCACTGGAACTGTTCCCAGAAGGAAGGTTGTTGTAAGCTCTGAGGTAGCAAATTTGACAGTGGTCAGCAGGTCATTGTGGGGGCCTATAGTCATTGTAATACTGTTTAAAATTTCCTCATTTTTGGTGTGGTCTTTGTGGTCTTTTTTTTCTTTGAGCTGACACTAAATTTGAATCTTTATTTTTTTAAAAATCTTAATTGTACAGTTTTTGTTATATTTCTATATACTAAAGTTCATTAGTGAAAATGTGAAATAAAAGAATTTTAAATTGCTGACCAGGGATGTGGGTTAATGCTTCTTGAGGATGTCAAGGTTAATGCAGAAGGATATCACCTAACCAGAGGGCCTGGATACTACAAGATTCCTGCTTTTGGTAATATTCCTGCAGAATTTAATGTTAGCCTTGTTCCGGACAGTCCCAATCCAAAAGCAATATTCTCATCTAGGGTGAGTATTAATTGATACGTCAATATTCCTCTCTCCCTCTCTTCACCTTAATTAGGAGACCAAAATTAAAAGTTTATCTAACAGGAAGAACCACAAAATCACCTCCATGTCACTCAGTTCTGTAGGGTTTAAACTCTCTTTTTCTTTATAAAACAAAATAAATTAGTTAATTGCCACTAATTGATTATTAATTGGTTGATTTTGTTATTTATTCATATATTGTCTTCAACTATCAATAATTGTGTGAGATTTCAACACAATCCAAGAATGGGAAGTGGGAGAAAAAAACAACTACAAAGCTTGTACTAGACAGACAGACAGAGTGAGTTTGTAAAAAAGCTTTGTAAAATATTACAATGCAAAGAACTTTTTCAGAAAACTACTTCTCTTACTTGTTCTGCTATATTGGTATCAGTCAAGCATGGGAAGCATTACAATGAATGGCCAAGTCCTGACTGCACACTGAGCACATCTCTATGATCACCTCTGTTAGGAAACTGTAGGCAGTTCTGGCTACTTAAGACCCTGATAAACAGATGACCACCCTAACCCTTTAACCTTTACGGCCTCACAGAAGAAACTTATTACCTAATTAGCTAATTAGTTACTTTGAATGAGTGTTACATGTAACTGAACCTTGAATTCAATATCATTTATTCATATATTCTCTATGAATAGCTAAATACAGTATACAATTTTATCAGTGGTTACTTTAAGGATCAGTCATTTCTCATGTTTGAATCAGGGTGTTGGTGAACCTCCATTGCTCCTTGCTTCCTCGGCTTTCTTCGCTGTTAAAGATGCTATAAGAGTGGCCAGGAGAGAGAATAAGGAAAACATTTTGTTTACTTTAAACAGTCCTGCTCTTCCAGCCAACATTCGCATGGCCTGCATGGATGACCTCAGCAAAAGGGTTAGCAATTAGTCTAGTTCAAATAATGTTTTTTATCAAAATAGCAAATTTGTTAAATTTTTGTTTTAAATAAAAGAATTTTTATAAAATTGAAGCTGACATTATTTTATTGGTCATATTCACACTTTTAATGTTTTAAGTTGTTAAAGGTCCAATTCTGGCATCTAACATAATGCAACTTAAAGTTTACCAAATGTATTTTTTTTTACCTTTGTTGAACAAAGGAAACGGCTTTCCTGGTAGTATTTTATACATTTAAAATACATTCTTGCTAGTTCAATAAAATAAGAGTAATATTAAATTAAGAAAACTTTAAAAAAACATAAAAAAATATCAATATTTCATTTAAATGTGTACATTAACATTGGGATTATTTATTATTTTGTTTAATAAATTATTTAGGAATCAAATATAAGTAGGAAAAAAAAAATATTGAATTTTTTTTTTCTATTGTTCAGTGTCCTAAATGTTATTTTTCTTGAAATCACAAAATGTAAATTTGGTTACCTTTAGTCTCAAATCTCTTGATATTCATCAATCTACCGCAGTGCTGCCATGAGTCTAATGATAGTAATGTCTCTTACATTAAATATTTATTTACTTTTCAGTTTCCTTTGCTTGATCCTGAGACGTACGTCCCTTGGACTGTTGATTTATAGAAGTAAGTCCCACCGACTGCTGATCTACCGGCTGTGTCATTTATTTGCAGCTACAGAAATTCCATTTAGCCAGTTCACCTGAACTTTTAAATATATCTACCTTGATTGGCCAGAGAAGAAAAACATTTGGAGACCAGAAAGCTAAACACTCAGACCAGAAGGCAAAACACTACGAGACGAGGGGAAAACAATTTGTTTGGCAGGTTTTAAAAGAAAGAATATGTCATTGCTTGCTAGGGGAATATCAAATGAATCTATTATTATTCTTATGAATATGTGCACTGTTTTTTTCACTCATATTAATGTAATTAATGCACTCTCTCACTTTATATTCACACAACGTGAAACTAAAGCATTTAAATATTTTCTAACAAACACATTATTCAGACTTCATTGAATTTTATTATATAAGACCCTAGGGGAGTGCTAGTTACAATTCATCATAATTAATTATATGTACATTATCACATTTACATTATATCCATATGATATCCATAATCCCATCTCTTCTAGTTCTGCATTTAAAACATTGTAAGAGAACCAAAATAGAACTTTAGTCAGTTATTTTCCTAAATTCTCTTAAAGTAATAGAATCAGCAAAACGAGGTGTTTGCTATTAAGAAATCTGAAACATTTTAGCTGTCAAAAGCCTTTTGTTAATTTATGTAATTAGAATTCAGGATATGTTCTAATGTGTAAAAACCTATGTGTTGACTTGATGTATAAAATAAAACATTTCCATTTTCTGTCAAAAAATTATTTTTTTTTTAATATTGATAAATTGATGTGTGTCTATTTTGATAGTAACCAAAATCAATAATTTCATGGATTTTCAAAATTTTGCTTTAACAACATATTTTTGGATTCCTTTAAGACTGTTAACTATCATATTATGAGAAATTGAAGCTAATTGCTGGCTGTTCTGATACTTTTTAGCATAAAGAAACCATCTATTGGTTTTATTTTATATACAATAATAATAATGACAATTTTATTTATAAAGCGCTATTAACAAACATAATGTTTATCTCAAGGCTCTACAATAACATAACAAACCTAAACTTTATAAACACAGAATTAAAATAACACAAATCTAAAAAAAGTTTTGAACAGATAGGTCTTAATGTTCTTCTTAAATGTAGTGAAGCATGTTGTCTGTCTGAGATCAATGGGTAGTGTGATATACCTCCGTCTTGTACTTATTGATGCCTGTCTGATTTCGACATATTACTCTGAAGATGTTTCTTGTACGGGTATCTCTGGAGATGTCTTGAGTTTTTTGTACGGGTGTATTCAATGTACTAACTAACAAGATCATAGACGCACACAAAGTAAGTCCAAACCATTAGATAACACAGATGATGGTTTAATACTGAAAAGGCCACAGTCAAGTCTCTGTATTTAAAACACATTGTCCCTAAGATATCCTAACAACACCAACTGACTTTACGTACATAGGTAGTCTTTAACCCAACTAAGTCATGACGTCACTAAGTCGCGGTTAAATTCCATCAACTATGGTGCGTCTCTATACAAACTACTAATACTAAGTGTCTCACAGAATGTGATTTATCTAGAAAATCGATTATAATTTTTAAAAATGTGAACAAAAACAAAAAAATATTTTGTAAATTTTATTATCTGACTATTTACAACATGAGCCACACAACTACATCTTGGGTGCACCATAAGCATCAGGCAATCTCTCTATAGAATATCTGAAACAATAGAAGAGAACAGTTCAAGTATTACTTCGGGCTGACATAGGACAACATTTTAGATTATAGTTTTAAACAATGTGATAATGGCATGTCCTGAAACAACTGCATTATCACAATAAAGAAGAGCAGCTACATTTGAGACTTGAGTAGATTACAAAAAAAGTGAAGAACACAGAAAACTCAAACAAGGGCATGAACCCAGGACATGCACAAAACTGATCAAGTTCTTAAACTCTTTCTCTCCGTAATTATTTTTCTCGTTTCGAAAGTAGTATTCATTTTGCTCATTTGATTTTCACCATCCTGCTATGATTAAACTTCAATAACGTTTTTGTTTGTTATCAAAAAATTTGTATATTTGGTATTGAGTTATAGGAGAATGCATGCTCGTTATACTTAAATTAAATTTTATAAATCCAAAAATCAATTTAGTTTAATGGGAGGTCAAATCAACGTTGGTATCGTCTATTAAGAGAGAAAGAGTTAAAGATAAAGGCCATTACATTATATTTCTTTAATAGTTATGATAAAATTAGTGTACAAGGTTTGTATATAGCAGCTTCTTTAAAGTAGCCTTTAAATTTAAGCAAAAAGCTCATTCTGAAACAATTGATCTTAAAAGATCACATAACTTTGGATTAACTAATCAGAAAGATATTTCTTTCAGTCAAACATCTGATTACTAGATGCTCTGATCTTCTGCCATGTGATGTAACAAATTCAAGGGTTCATTGTCTGGTCACACATCTTCATATTTCTTTCAATTTTTAAGTGCTGTTATTTCATCTTTTTATTTTTATATACTGTGTCAGAAACTCCATTAGTAAATGAAACATGCTGACATTACTCTCTTAGCTCTTTGGCTCCGCAAAAACGCACAGGACGTTGATTTTAAAAAAGGGGAAAAAAGTCGGACCAACGCTGGGGGCATCTGCTATTTCAAATTTATTTTTTTCATTTCTATTTCTCCAATTCTTGTTTTTTATTGTTTAATTTTTTATCTAGAATAGTTTCCCTTTGCTAAACATCCGGCATTTCCTTCATTTAACATGTTTTTATTTTGTATGAAGTTTGTAAAGAGATGACATTTATTTTTTTGTGTGCGTGTTGATAAAGAAGTATAATAATTCAGATGACAGTGATTTTGTTTCATCTGATGGTGATATTGATAAATCTAATTATATAGATCTAGATTTAGTAAATTAATTTATAGATCTAGACCTAGGGCTAGGTCTAGTAATGATGAAGTTTATCAGCTGATGAAGCAGCTCCATCCCCAGCTAATGTTCAATGTAGATCTAGAACTAGTTTAGCTGTCTCTACATCATCTAGATCTAAATCTAATTAGATAGAGGTAGATCTCTAGATCTATCATCTAGGCACTGAAACAGATCATTTTCAGATTTGTACCACCAAGAAATTGGATTGTCAACCTAGACAGTCAGCACTGCATCTATTGTCTATGGAGACCTGTAACTATAAAGAAAGACAGAGTATGTAAACACTGTAGGTCAGAAAGAACGGTTTATGTTTGTGCTGTTCCAAGAGTGTTGCTTTTTTATGGGCTTTTTCGTTAAAGTAGAGACATTGGATTATTAGTTCCAGTTTATTATTTTTTGCATCTATTGCTGTTTCTTCTATGGTGTTCTGTAAACAAATGGATAAATATGAGAAAAAAAGCTATTTGGATTCAATTTGAACAATAAATTTCTTAAAACATGCACTTGGATGGATATTTTCAATGTCAGTTGGTGAGTTTTTCATTTTTAATTGTTATATTCAAAACCCAAAATTACAAAAACAACTTGATTTGCAAACTAGAAAACATAAGAAATGGAAAGAGCATCCATTTCTCTTTAATTCTATATCAAATTTATTATTTTCCAATAATAAATAAAAAAGTAATACAAGTTATATTGAAGCGAAATAGCGCATTCTGAAATGGCGGAAAAATTAATTCCCTCCAAAAGCGGAAAATAATTCAGAAGTAATTCCGGAGTCAAAGAGTTAGAGCACGTGAAAGAAAGTGGGCAGTGAGTTTTAAGGACAGACCCATTGCTGCACATGGACCAGTTATGCCTCAAATCTTTATACCGATCGCCCTTCATGCAAAACATGACATTCATAGAGTATGTGATTTAATGTTTCATGGTGTCATTGTTTTCCCGAAAACGTTTGAAACAAACACCAACTGGACAGTGACGTCTCAGAACTAGGCTAGGCTTATATATACCAGAATATTTCTTCAATACCTAAATATTATGGGGAAAATAAGGCTCACCTGTGTTGTGTGATGTACATGATTGGAACACCTGGAATTTTCCGGATTCTCTTCTTTAAATCTTTATCATTGGTAGCTACAATGTAGCATTTACTCTAGTAAAAGATGAAAAAAAAATTACAATCAGTGGTAATTAATGGTTGGCTAAGATCTATATTAGTTTCAATAAGACCTTTTTTTTTAAACATGAGTAAAATTCAATATTATCAACACAATCTCCCCTCCCCAATATATTATAAATTAATACATTATTTCATTATGTCAAAAATTGTGTGACTTTGCTTTGACATGATAGGATATGTAGAAAAGTAGAAAAGTAAAGTTCCACTTTCAGACCTTGCAATTTATAGGGAAGATGATGTTAAGGTCATTTGTTTCTATGACCAACAGTTAACGAGCAGGGCCAGCACAATGACCAACAACTTTACTCTCCCTAACTTAAGTCAGGAACCCATTAGAGTTGGGTGGACTTAGGGGCACCCTATAAATAAATTCAAAATCCCAGTTTTCACAAAGATTCTAATCCAGGACCCCAGGTTAGGAAGCCAAGCGCTTAACCACGTCTGCCCCCTAGGATAAGTTGTAAAGTGATATGTACAACAAAGAGAAAACATTTTTTAAAAATATATTTGACATTAACAACACTAAGTTGAAAACAATTATTTCTCATAAATTCATTTTTTTATCTCATGATCTCTAATGTTTCAAACAATCGTCATATTAGTTTTCCTCTATGGAAACAACACGTGCATCTTCCTAAATGGATTTTGAAATAGAAGAAGAAAAAAAAATTGACTCTGTATTCCTCTTAGGATAACAGAGAATTCCTGTCAAATGACAAATAATTAGGCCAATGCTAAAAACTTGCAGACAGCCACAATTGAGTACTCTACAAATGAACAAGAAAAAAAGTTGTGTAAATATCTAAGTTTTAGGGCAAAAGCCCAAGGCAAAGATGGATAGAAGGAATGAAAGTAACATGTAAATGCAGAAGGGAAAAGTAAAATAAATATAACTGTTTATCCTCATTTCCATCATGTTGAAAACTTGTAAGTTTCTCAGACCATTACTTTACTTGAAAAGCACAGAATGAATTTATTACTTCGAAAGTGAGAGGCACATTTTATATATACTTTTTTACTTTTTTGCTGCATTATGCTTTAAATCTATTGCCTGATGCTAAGGAAATGATCAGGCTAAAACCTAAAATAATTTATTCCAACCTCAGTGACTCTCCTAACTATGCAATCATCAGCATAAGTTCCTTTATGGATGCAAGTCAAACGATGAAATCTTGGGTCCTTGGCAATCCTGAATGAGAGGAGTCGTGCAATGAAAAAGATTAGAACAGATGTCAATGTGTAGTGTTTGAAGTTACAGTTATACAAAAAAAAAAAATGTGTAGGTGCTACAAGTAAAAGTTACTTATTTATTTGAGGCCTAACTATGTCAAACTGTACAAGGTTGTTTTTTTTTAAGGGGGAGATAACCAGTTGGAGAGACATGGTGACATGTTTTTTAAATGTACAAGTGCAGTGCAAACAAAGCTGATCAAATGTGGTGGGCTAGCATTAAACTTTTGGGTGACTTGGATTTAAAAGTCAGTTTATGAGTTTATCTAGTTTTACAAAGACAGTGTGCTCCACTAGACAGTATATGGTCTTTAACACTCCCATAAAGCCAATAAGAAGTGGTGAATCAAACCTTTCATGCCCTATTTCCTCTAGGTCTACAAGAACTTTCTTGTTTTCAACAAACTTTGATTTCTAAACATGATCACAAAGTTTTCAGAGCTATGATCAGAGCCAAGTATCACAGTGTAGATTTGCTATGAGGTGGATATGTTTCTTTTAGAACTATCTACATGCCAAATAAAATGGCTTCAATATTGTTATATAATCCTCTTACTTTAATGCAATTCTGTATTTTCTGCCCAGCTTCTCAAGCTCAGCCATAACACAATCTGTTATGTATGGAATACCTTTAAAAAAATAAGGATGAGAAAAATAAAAACATCAGAATAATCAGGAGTATGCAAATATCTAGTGGACTGGCTAGGAATACTTAAATGTAATGTAAGACATTTTTGTTATGATTGATTTTTATTCTGAAAAAGTAAATGTACTTTTTAGAGAAGCATAGTGTTTTCTGCCAAAGCTATGTTCTTTTTAAAAACTAAGAAACAATGTAACTTTTGTAAAAGAAGCACTTTTGCTCAAGCTAATAAAACTAAAGGTCTACTAATGATACACATAAATTTGATAGAACAACTGTTGAAAGACAACATACTCAAAAATTAACTTTGTGTTTACATACAGTGACAGAAGAAGGGGAGCATATGGTCATATGGTAATGAAATGTCAGACAGTTGTAGACTAGTTAAATGAGTAATGTTGCTAAAGATAAGGCTGAAAAAGACATGCTACATATAATCCAACAACATTTCCAATTTTCTGGATCAATAAAATCATTCAATTTTTCAAATATATCTGTATCATGATGGTTAGAGATGTCCTGGTATAAGCTTCTTTAAGTCATGCGGAAGAATTGATTTAAAAAAATTTTTTTTTTGTTTTATTTACAGATTTCCCACTTTCAATTTCTTAGCAACATGTGGCACCCTCACATGGCGCTCCTCAGAGAAAGAATGCAGAGCCATTGTATCTTTTTTTTTTACTGTGTTTCAGAAGTGTTAGATGAATGCTTTATTGCTTATGACATGAATCTTAGGGGGAGAGTAAAAATTGGGGAGAAAGGTCAGGCCAAGTCAATTTGTTTTGCTATATTTAGAACATAGTTTTAAAAAGTTTTTTTTTCCTTCTATACTTTTGACAATAAAATTCCTTCCCTTTACTTGTCACCAGAAAGTGTTGTTTTTATGTGCTAAAGTAAAATAAATTATAGCTTTTATATAGCGCTACTTTCATTCTTATAGCATGCTCAGAGCGCTTTGGTCCAATCTCATTTGTGGACCAGTGGGGGGGGGGGGGGGGGGAGACAAGGTATCTGGGAGGAGGTTTTCCGTGCTGCCTTTAGGCGCTCAGTAAGCACAACTCTGCTCGAGTCGGGTGTTGAACCCTGAACCCCCTTCGTAAGTAGCCAAGCCAAGCTAAGTACTTAGCCTCTCGACCACGCTTATTCACCCTTCCTCTTACATTCAAGTTAATTACTTAAAGAGCTTTCAAGAATGCTTCAGGCAGATACACAGGCATGTTGCTAGAAATGTTGAGTTGATAATATGTAATGTTAAAAAGAGCAAAAAGGGCCACAATACCACAGAATAAGTTTAATGTCTCTACAAATTTCAACAGCATTTAAATACCAGGCAAAAATTTTAATTTTTACTTTATTAGTATTATTCTTTTTTATATGTAGATATCATTTGATTTTCTTTAATAGGATGTGATTATTAGGAAGAAGAGGTTAAAATGTTTGAAACTTATGGTCATTTCGCTTTACACCCATAAGTTGAGACCATCCCTCTTGAGTGTTTAATAAAACAATCATAGCACAAGGACCTAATCATAGAAGTTTTAAAGTAAAATAGTTGCTGACTTTCACTGGACTGTTAGCATTAACTTACATTTAGCGTATAGACAGTCCATCATGCTGGTGACAACATCTAATTTGTTCTTAATTGAGAAGTTGATGAAATTTGTGTCAAGGATGATGTGAAATGGTGGACCTAGCTGAGTGTTGTAATTGAAATACATTGCTGAGGACGCCTGGGGCCTGACAGGAAAATAAAATAACATTGTCACATGTACATTTTAATAAATACTAATTTATTCTTTTTAAACACCCTCTCTCTCTTTCTCTTTATATATATTTATATATATATATATGAGCTACCAGTATATAAAAGACAACAACAACAAAAAAAAAAAAGAATAAAGAAATATATTTATTATGTATATTTAGAAGGGTTAAAAACCTAAAAACAAAGATATACTACTGCAGGGGTGAATGCTGTTAGTTAGTACAAAAAAAAATCTTTGATTACCAAATGCAATGCATATATCTGCCATTTCACTACTTACAATTCTCTTTGTGAAAGATTTTGTGGATCTGGCTTTTTCTTTTTTTTCTTGATGCGATCCTTTGCTTTTCTAGAATAAAATAATTTTAAAATATTTTATAAGGCCTTACTCCCAATTTCAATTTGTTTTCTCATAATGATACCAAAACTATATATCAACAAAATTATACATCGGGCATAAAAATTGTTTTGATTTATAGATGGGAACACCCCAAACTCCAATAAATAGTATTTGTTTTGTTTTATAAGGCATGTGTCTGTTGTATTTATGTGTATTTTTCTGTTGTCTTGTCTTTATATGAGAAAAAGAGTCCTTGTAATCACAACAAATTTCCGTAAGGATCAATAAAGCAGTCTTAGTCTTATTAAATCTTCAAAATATCCATAAATCAATTTAGAAAAATTAATGCATCAAAGACATATAGTCAATTATGGTGGCATATTGTTTGAAAAATTAAATACTCACAGCCTTGTATCCTTTAAACTTAAAAGTCTTTTAACTTGAGCAAACTTCTTGGTTCTTTTATCTTTTCCCTGAGTAAAAAATATATATAATATATAATTATATATAATTATATATATATATATATAACTGTGGTTGTATTTCAATTTGATGAGTAAAACTGTCCTCTGTTACCACCTGAATAATTGTATCCATCTGAATTTTATCTCTAAGTTAATTTAAATCTTCTATTCTACTATATTGTTGTATTTTAAATATTCTATTCTACTATATTGTTTCAAATCTGATGGTGGTGCAGGTAGGGATAGTGATATGTGTGTGGCCAGTAGACACAAATCCCCCCAGGCCAGCGCTAGAGGAGCAGTCAACCATGGCATGCTGAGACAGTCAACTGCAATGTCTGGTGAAATTTCAAGAAACATCTAAAATGAATAATACTCAGGCCAGGCAAAAGGGATGTGGTCATGTGATTAACCAGATTGGTTGACGATGTTCTGTCGGTTTCTGGAAGGCCAGTGGGGACACTATATAACGTGCGGAAGAATCACACTCAAGGCAGTTCACTTCAGTCCGGATTGACTACAGTCTGGTTCACTACAGACAACTTGATTCTATACAGTGCATTTCAGTGGTTCGTGTTTAAGTTTACATCTATATATATTTACTAAAAAATATATATGAATGAAATGAAATCAGAATGCTTCATGTTTCTAATTGAACATAAAGTAGATACAACAATTCCATTGCCATCTTAGCCTAGGTAGCCTACTTATAATCTAAGGCAGACAAAGGCGATTTGGGCTCAGTCGAGACCAATCATCATAGAAGGCCTGAAATCTGACCTGTGGGCAGTGGAGACCAATAGCTTGTTGCCAAGTCACAGGTCTGTACAACATGGCAATAATCTGTCTATTGGTCTGCACTGCACACAGGTTGTGATGTTGCTTGTCAATGTGCAGGCATTCTAGATTATAATTATAACAATTGGTCTCTGGGCTTAGAGATTAGATTCCAAATTAGAGTAATCTAGAGTATTAATAAACCAGTCTAGAATTAAGTGTGACAGTGAATGTGTAACTCACTAAATCAACTGACTGTGTTTAGTTAGACACTGTCGGTTAGTGTTAGAATCTAGGGAGGGTATAATTAATCATAATGTAGATGGTCAGATATGCAGAGTCAGACTTACTAGATTCTACTCTCTAGTTCTAGAAATCTAGATCTAGTCATAGCCTTGAGTAGAGAGTAACTTAGACCTTAGTAAGTTAGTCTACTCTTATTAAACTCTTAGTCAGTCAGTCTCAGAGTAAGTAAGAGTAGTAAGAGTGACTTTTTTTTGTCTATGTCTAGGTCTAGGCGGCTAGGGCCTAGGTTCTAGATCTAAGTCAAAGTTACAAGACTAGTCTAGAGTACAGACTGTCTCTACTAGTCAGAAACTGAGAAAGTCAGACCTAGTGACTAATCTAATTATTATTAAATAATTATAATCTAATAAATCTAGATCTAGAGAAAAAGACAGTTGATCACTGTTATTTACATAGATCTAGATGACTAGTAGTTTGTGTACTTTATCAAAAAATCTTCTTATATGATACAAAGATGATGTCCTACGCGTCATGCATATTAACTAATGACCTAATAAACCCTAATGTTTTGTTTGATTTTTTTATAGTTTCATCAATATGGGGGTTCCATGACAGTTTTTCATTTATTATAACACCTTAAGTATTTTGCATTTTTAGTCTGTGTTACTGCAATACTGGTTTACCATGAATAAGATTTAAGTGGAATTAATTTGTTTTAAATTAGTTTTTTTGTTACTCTTCATAACTGACATTTTTCTGGGTGGAAAGACACGCCCCAATTTGATTCCCATTTCTGTAATTCATCTAATTCTCTTAGTAAAATTTCTGTATCTTGTGTTGTTTTATTGTTCTATAGATCTATATTACTATATTATGCAATCATCTGCAAATAATCTGACTTTTGTTCCTGAACTAGAATAATGCAATTAGGTAAATCATTTGATGTTTATACATATGAATATGATATTATGTAAATTAAAACTAGTATTCTAAGTGGACCTAAGACTGTACCTTGACTTACACCTGAGTTTACTGTGTTATTGATTATTGGTGTTGATTTAGAATTTAGAGCCATTTTGTATTTTCAATTAGTTTGTTCTCCCCCTATCAGAAAATCTTTAATCATTTAAAATTAATCCATTGTCACTGATCATTGATGTAATGGACCATCAATTAATAATCAATGCCAAAATTTAAAAAATATTTTAATTTTTTAAGCAAATTCCGAAGTTTAAGTTAAGTTTAACTTGAAACTATGGTGATCTATATCTAAATCTATCTATTATACAAATGTGTTACCAACCATTGTTATGAGAATTTATTAAAGTAGATCTAGTGACTTAGATCTAGATTTATTTACGAAGACTTAGATCTATCTAGACGTGGGTAGATCTAAATATTTCGGGCTGCTGGACGTGTTATCACGCTTCCTTATTCACTTCAATATTTACTTCCAATTTTTTTAAAAACCTTTGTAAGGGAAGCTACTCTCATATCTATACTTCATAAACTATTTAAAGAGTCTGTAGTCTATTTTCACTGTCATCTATTTGAGTCTAGATCTAGATTAGAACTTTAGACCTAATCTAATCCACACATAGATAGACCTAGATCGGTAATTTCTAAAACATGATATTACCCATAGGGTATACACATGACGTAAATAATAAATTTGTATGATGTAAAATTAGTCTAGATCTAGACTAGAGTTCAGTTTTACTCTAAAAGTCTTTGACTAGTAACTCTATCTACTATTAATATTATGAGTATTATTACTATTATCTAACTCTAGCAGCTACACCGCCCTCTGAGCTAGCAGTCTAGCTAGACTAAGACTAGTTAGTCTAGGCTAGACTTTAAGACCAATTAGTCTAGTCTAGACTTTAAGACTAGTTAGTCTAGTCTAGACAGTAGACTCAGTTTGACTGTAGTAGACCTGTATTGACTCTAGACCTAGTCACTAGTAGTTGAGTAGAAGTTAGTAGTAGTAGCACTAGTGACTAGAGTACTAGACTTAACTAGATCTAGATCATAGATGGTCTAGCAAGTCTAGTAATAAGTAACTAGAGTTACTACACTAAATTCACTAATGTTTCTAGTCAGTCTAGTCAACTCTAGTCTAGTCATACTCTAGTAATTAGTAAACTTTAGACACTCTGACTCTAGTTAACTCTCTAGCGCTCTAGTCCAGACTCTATGTAATCTAGTACAAGTAGTAGACTGATTTATTAGTCATAATTAGTGATTATCATAAAAATAAAATCATTATGACAATTATGTCAATATTTTTTTTATTATTTATCATAAATAATTATTTTATAATCTAGATCTAGTCTAAATAATTAGAATAAATCAGTACTAGGTTATTTATTTTAAGTTATAAGATCTGCAATAATCTAGATGACTAGATTCTACTACTGAGTCCATTACTACTCAAGACTGTAGTACTGTAGTAGAGATATTTTACAATCTCAGGCACCTGTAATAGAATTTACGTAAATCTATATTTAAAATTATGATCTAGATCTATTTAGGTCTAGATTATTCTAGAATTAGATCTAGATTTATAAAAAGATCTAAATCTAGATCTAATTCTATTCTAGATCTAGATGTGACCAGGTGTGTAGCCTACTAGACTTAGATTTAGAACTAATAAAGATCAAACTAATCAGAGTACATCTAATTATAGATTTAGAATGCAAAATAGGCTCTATATATGTGTAACTAGATCTAGATCTACAATTTTTGCAATCTTATCAAGAGATTTATTGATCCCCTTTCTTAATAAATCCTTTATGAAATCTTAAATTTAAAAAAGGGGGCGAAATTGGCTGTTCTAACTTCGATTCCATGGGATTGTTAGAATATCTTTAAATAACCCTATGCACATTAAAAACCAGTCAGCTGTTAATGAAGCTGCCTATAAATCTAGATCCATTCTAGATCTAGATTTGATTTTTTGTAAACCACCAAATTAAGGAGAGAGTTATTTTGAGATAATTGTGAGAAGGGCAGAGGTTTTAATAGAAGAAATGGTAGTTTAGCTTTTAAATCTCTCTCTTAGCATGACAAATGGAATCAAACTAATGTTCCCTGACTTGCAGAATGTTTCTTCTGTACCAGATTGAAAGCTACTGTTATAGTCACTAGCGACTAGCTAGATTCCATTACATATGAATGCCTAAATTCAAAGTATGAAATCAGGGGCATTGAAGTGTGTTTGCTTAAGAAAAGCTTGAATTGTGATGACAAAAATTATTAAATGATTGATTCCTTGTCCATCCTTAAACACATCTGTTTTATAAAACAACTTCAAGCATCAGAAACCAGAACAAATAGCTTTATCTTACAATAACTGTTCAGCAGACTCAATAGCCCAGCTTTTATATTAGAAACAAGTTCAATGACTAATTAGAATTATCTACTTGTGGGTAAAAGTGTAAATATTTTGACAAAGGTACAAAATGTTTTATATAACTTTATGCTGTGTTAACTTTAAGATTGCTGCTTTTCGTGTTATGTTACATGCTTGAAGGATTTTTACTCTTTCCTGAGTATATTTCTTTATTTTAGGAAAATAAACATTTGCCCCCTAAAAATACACATTTCCAGGTCTGGAAATACACTTTTCCATTTTGGCATCTAGGCATCTTTGTATCAGAATAACATTTTTAGATCTAGAATAAATTAGAATAGACTTCAATTGATCTACATTTAGATCTAGATCTACTATAAATTATTGAGATATAAATATATAATAAATTATAATTATTTTTAATTTATAATTAACATATACATTATAAATATTAAGAGTCCATGATATCACCATGGCATTATCATGATTATGCATATTATTATTTCTATCTATCTATTTTTTTATTTATTAATATTATATTTGAAGTAATGTCTGTATTTTATATGATACGATTTGTAACTAGCATTACACACTGGCATCACTGGATACACCTGTTAAATCAGTAGATATCTAGACCTAGATCTGTATGTTAAGGATGATACACACATTTATCACAAGTCCACTTATGTACTTATCACATTCACATACTGACAAAGTTTTTGATAGTAGCTCTAAAAATTAAACTTTTAGAGTTTAAAGAGATTGTTGGCTTAGTGGTAAAGCGCATAGGTTCCGAACTGCATGGTCCTGGATTCAAAATCTTGGGGAATCCTGGGAAATTTAATTTTCGGATCTTTAGGGCGCCACTGAGTCCACCAAGCTCTAATGGGTACCTGACAATAGTTGGGTAAAAGTAAAAGCGGTTGGTTTTTGTGCTGGCCACATGACACCCTCATTAACAATGGGCCACAGAAACATCATCTGCTACATAGATCACAGGGTCTGAGAAAAGAACTTTACTTTTTACTTGTTCCTTTTTTTTTGTTGTTGTTGTCACGACAGCCTTCACAATTCTCTCGCAAGAATGGGACTCTTGTCAACGCATTTAAGTCACAAGACCAGGAGAGTAACTAACGCTCTTATTTATGATTGATTCAAAATAATAAATTCAGTTTCACTCAATATAAGTGAAGTTTTTAAAAAGTATTTTTTTTATATTTAACTTACACATTTTTTGTATTGTAGGCTGTTATAAAGTGATGTAAATTAATATGTTAACCAGTGTACCAACTTGTACAGGGGATCAAAAGAATTATGTGGATACTTGCAAAGATATATCTGGCAAACTACAACTTATAATACATCAAGCTCTTGCAGACTTTAAAGGTCAGCGTTAGCCTTTTATCAATAAGAGTCATGTGAGACATATATTGCCTAAGATAATTTGTATTTATCAATTTGCTTTATTTGTGTAAAATTTTATAAGGCCTTTTTTGGGATTACTTGTATATTTGTCTCAATCCTGGTGGAGGCAGTGTTTAGAATTTTGAGGATACTTGAGTCCCCCTAGCTCTTTGGATATAATATGCCATTTGTTGCAGACAGTTATGATTTTTTGTTGTGTAAACAACCTACTTTTATAAGAGTTAATTTAACATCTTCTACTTCAGAAAAGTATTAAGGTCAAAAAGAGACCTACCGGTCATCCACTGCATTAAGATTGGTCATACGGATGAATTTGTTTGCAGGTTTGAACAAAATAATGTGAGCCCTAGTATGCGCTTGGCTGCTGAGACCAAGATCCAGTGTATCATGAGTTTTCCTCAATGTCTGGTGATATTTCATAATCTACCAGCCTTTAATGGGTAGCCAAAATCTGTTGGGAAGATTTACCATGATTAGTTGTTGAGCTGTTCATATTTTCAAGTGCTATTAACAGAGATAAATTTACCTATTCTAAAGGTGTTAAAGAAATTTACTTACAACTTTGTTTTAATATTTTTTCCTTTGAAAGATTATTAGATTGTTATAGATTCGTCTCTTATATAACATTTGTAGTTTTATGGTGTAAAGCTTTTTAGTGTACTATGTACATTTATGTAAATTTAACCAACCTGTTTTGTATCTGAAAAGGAGGGTACATTATTGTTAATTACTAATCAGCCAAAGACATATACAGCAATTGCAATATGAGACATTTAATCCATACTACATTATTATATACACCTCTAATTATTAAATTAAACACATTTTAGAGAGTAAAGATGAATTTCTTTCACAAAAGATTGGTAAACTGTTCCAAGTTGTAGGATTGTACAGGCAAGCATTTGAAAAGTGAGTGTATATAATCTTAAGACTATTGAACTATTTCATATCGCTGCAAGTTTTTTAATTATCAAGATAAAGATTTGTAATAATTAAACAAAAATATCCTGTGCTATTACATACTTCCATTTGTCATAAATTTTCCTATTGAATGTTTTCATGTGTATATATTTATCTAAATGTTTGTATTAATTATTAGTATTTGTTATTTAGTACTTTTAATTTTACAGTTGTATTTAAATGATTAGATCCTGGTATGTTAGTTTCACTCTATGATGAAAATAAAATTTATTGCTGTGTGGTATTATTAGGCTCAATGTGAAAACTAAATCTGAATTTGATGGACTGGCCAGGCGGTACTTCAGGTAACGAAATATTTTGAAACTTAAAATTTTTAATTTTCAATTTAAATAATAATAATAATAATAGTGACATGTTACTACTACATTTAATTCTATTTGAATGGAACATGTTATTGATGTTGGCCCCGTTCAGTCGTTTTTCAGACCATAGCTTTCTTGGTCACTGTCTCTCTCCATCTAGTGCGGTCTAGGTCTATGTCTTCCCAATGGTCAGTATCAATTTTCACTGTTTTGAAGTCCCTTTTTATTACATCGACGTAATGGAGGTGGGGGGTGACCAGTTTTTCTTGAACCAGATGCAAGTTGCCTGTAGAGAATGACTTTCGGGATGTGATTGATCTCCATCCGGCAAACGTGTCCAAGCCAGCGCAGGCGCCATTGTCTGAGGACTGTAAACATGTTACTATAGCAATACTTTCTGAAACATGTTATGATTACATAATATCATATTAAAATTGAGATTATGTGCCTATGTTTATTTTCTATGGAGACAGCTTGCTGCCCAATGCACCAAACAGCCCGGTCTAAGTTTATGAGAATTGTATATCTTACAAATTTCATTCTATTAGAATTGAACATGTTACTATTATATTACATTCTGTTAAATTTTAACATGTTACTATTGTAATACATTCATTGCTATTGTAATACATTCCATTAGATTTACACACATTATTATCATATTAAATTCTTTTAAAACTAACATCATACATGTTCTAAAACTTGTATAAGACCTCTACTCACCATCTTCACAGCATAAATAAACATTGAATATCTAACATCAAATCGTTTCTATCTGAAAGTGCATTCAACTAGTTGTTTGTTTTTAACTCTGTGCACTCAAAAAATGCTTGGTGCACTCAAAATCTCATTATGAAAAATGAAGCATTCTGATTACATTTAACAAAAAATGAAAAAGCCACATCTTTCATGCTGACATGCTCAGTGTCTGTGTTATTGTCCTATCTCTTTTGTGGACGTGTGTGTGTATGGGGGGGGATGTCTAGTTTTAGTACTACCTTTAGGCACTCAGCAATTTTTTAAGTCAGGATTCAAACTGAAGCAACCTTGATAGATATCTGAGTGGTTTATGCTAATTAGCCACACATCTGACATTTGATTCAATTAGAATGAAAGTTTTTACTCTGTTCTATTCTTATGAAATGTATAGGTTATATCCTATTTAAAATCTATGTTCCATTACTTTCCATTTCAGCTCTCCTGAAGTAAGAGATGCTTTTGATGAGATCACTCAAAGTGAGGTAAAAAAAACAACCCCCCCCCCCCCCCCAAAAAAAAAAAACAAGCTTTAAAAAAAGAGAGACAGAAAAATTAGTAAATTGGATTTGGTAGTTTGGGGTAGGATTCCTAAGCTGTTGAGCAAAGTGTCTTAGGCAGTGACATTGCAAGTTACCCATGGGCCTGGGTTCAAGAATATGTTAGTGGGGTCCCCTTTCTATGAGACAATTTTAGTGTGCATCAAAAAAAAAAATAGAGTGGTCTGTGTTTCTGTACACCTATCTAAAGACATTCCAATGCTAGTAGTAGTAAACCATTTTTTCTAAGTAATAATGTTGTAACGCTTGATTCAGCTATTATTCTGTATAACTAATAAAAAGTAAAGTTCCCCTTTCATACCTTGCGATCTATGGGGGCAGATACTTTAAAGGTCATCTGTTTCATCTGTATAACTAATAGTGTCATAAAACTCAACAAACAAATGTTTAGTGGTTCTTTTCCCATTATATATATTTACATTCCAAAAACACATCTATAATAAAAAACTATATTCTAGTTCTATGTTCATTAGTTAACATTAAAATATATAGGTTATAAAAATTTCATTTTTCTGGCCTTCTGAGTAGCAAAATAAAAAACCAGTGCTGTTTCTTGTTCATTGGAAAGAACAGCATGTGAAGCCTGCTCTGTGTCATAGAACTTCTCAATAATTTTTATCAGTCACAACTTCGAGAATGACCACTCTTTGTGGAACAACTGTTACAGGCAAAGTGACTGAGGATTAATGACTGAAACTTGTTGACAAATTTTTTTTTTATTAAATTATGTAACATCACTATTTCTTTAAATTACCTTGATTTTGAAAGTCCTCTTTCCATCTTAAATTTTCTCCTCCTGGAAGTCAGTGGTAGGCTCATCAGACAGTTACCCCTAAAACTTTCAGCTATTGCGTGGAACACAAAAACAGGACCAACAAGATCAAGTTAATCCACAGCCTCATTTCTTACACTCTCAAAGTCATTTATCAAAATGACTTGCTTCATAAAAGATCTTCTCCAATTCACTTACAGCTTTATGTACATCTTGCTGCTCATATCCCAATATTTTTTGACACAACATCCACAGTTTTGCACTTGACAATAAGCAGAACATTGTTATCTGCAGTTTCCAGGCGTACTTTTTCATTTGCGAAACACAAAATAATTTGTGTTAACATCCTTAGTGCATCAAATTATCAGAATCTCAATGCTGTTAGAGATTCTTTTTCTGATGACCACTTGTAAATCACAATTTGTGAACATAGCTTTCCCTACTGGATTCAAGAAGCACCCATCGATATGTTGTGATATACTCATGTAAGTTTTGTACTAAATCAACAAATCTGTACGTTCTTAGACATAGCTGATTGGGTTATTTAAGACCAAATTTAAGTTGTGGTTACACAGTGAACAAAATGCACAAGAGGATACTTCTGGTTCTTACAAATATGAAAACCTAATATCTCTGATTGCTATTTCTTTGGGTATTCCATCTTCAGAGATTTATGAAACAGTATCGTGAAATGGTTACTAATCGCCTTTTACAAAATTACAATTATCTTTTCCACTTTGGTGTTACCCCCAAGAGCTCATTTGGGCTTTAATTGGTCACGATCCATGGGCCCAAACACAATGAAACCCCAATGCGCCATGGTTGTTACTCCATGGGCTGTGGGCCCCTAATGAACCCCTTCGCGCCATAGATGCTAGGCCACTGGTCTGGGGCTTGAAATTTAGTCAGCCCAATGTAGCTCTAGTGGGTAATTAATCTCATCAGAAAAAAAGTTCAGCTGACTACTAGATGCACCAGAAAGAAACTTAACTCAATAGTTGTTACTCTACTGCATTTAACAAAAACCTCTTAACTCTCAAAAAGCTTTTCCCATCTCAAGGAGCTTCTTTGTAACAGGTTACAATTATAAAAAAGGGAATTAATAAAATTGCCATATTAATAACCCAATATTAATATTCCAATGTTAGTAACCCAATATTAATAGCCCAATATTAATAGCCCAATATTAATATACCAATATTAGTAACCCAATATTAATAGCCCAATATTAATAACCCTACATGGGAAGTGTGGCTGAGAGGGATATACCGCTCAGCTACCTATCCAGAGGGGTGGAGTTTGAATCCTAACTCAAGCTGTGTTGCCTTTGATGAGCACCTAAAGGCAGCATGGAAGCCTTCTCCCAAATACCACCACCATCACCACCCCTGTGTCCACAAAAAAAGACTGGACCATGGCACACTGAGAATGCAGCATGAAGAAACAAATTTTTCTTAAAAATAAATTTTGAAATAATAGGTATTTGTTTATACAATTTTCGTAATTGAATGTTTTAAAAGAAATATTTTATGATAAAGTATTTACAGTTTCAGCTCTTATTTTTTCAGAGAGATTGGGATGAAGCTCTTGAAGAGATTGATAAGACATTGAATACATCTGTTGCTGTACAACTTAAAGAGGGTGACACCCTCCCATTAGAAATGACAGCTGTGAATGCAAGATCTAAAGAAAATGTGACTTTGGCTTCATTTGTTCATAGCCGGCCTTTTCTGTTGATGGTATTGCTCCGACATTTTGCTTGATTGCCCTGACGAGATCATTTGTGTGAGATTGTTGCCAGACAGGTGAGCTCCGTGAAGAACCTTAACTTTCATTTCTTGATTCATTTAACCTGTAGGTCATTTAATCTGTAGCTCATTTAACCTGTAGCTAAATAACATGACTCATTTTTAATTTTACAGGCTTTAAAATGAAACAGTTGCTCACCTTTATTTATAGCTTTGTGTTCAATTTCTTTTAGGATATGACTTTTGAGTCAACAATTTTAGTTTATGACATACCGGTAATGTAGGAAAAGTCTAATAAATAAAAATTAATATAAATAAATTTTAAAAATTAATTCCTACTTTATAAATTTGATAAAAAGTGCATTCAAAGGTAAATTGACCAATATGCAGATCAAACGCACGAAATGTGTGCTCTATCAAATTCATTAAACTGCCCTACTACTGCTAACTACGTTAACCCTTTCTCTCCTAATTGACTATGCCAACGTTGATTTGACTCCCATTAAACTAAATTGATCTTTGGATTTATAAACTTTAATTTGTGTTGTGTAAAAAGAGCATGCCGTCTCCTATAATTGAATACCAAATATAACATTTTCTGATGTGGGAACCATGGTCGAGAGGCTTAGTGCGCTTGAACTTAAAAGGGGGCTAGAGGTTCGACACCCGACTCGGGCAGAGTTTCGTTTACTGAGCGCCTAAAGGCAGCACAGAAAACCAACTCCTAGATACCCCCTCCCCCCACTGGTCCACAAATGAGATTGGACCAAAGCGCTCTGAGCATGCTATAAGCATGAAAGTAGCGCTATATAAAAGCTATAGTATATATATAATATATATATGACAACCAAAAAAAGTTAATGAAGTTTAATCCTAACAGGATAGTGAAATACAAATAAGCAAAATGAACAATACTATCGGAACGAGACAAATAATTACGGAGAGAAAGAGTTAAATTGTACAGACTCGTGTGAAATGGAATCATTTTAAAAAAAAACTGCAAGAAAATCAATCCCTTGTGTAAATAACTGGAAAATGTGTGTTTGTTATTAACATATTTAGTATATTAAATTCAAAACATAATGTCTGGGGATCGCAAAAATATGATTTGTTTTACAAAGGCTGAGTTGAAACAGTTTGGAGCGGAAATATTGATTGTATCGTTTGGGGAGCAGCTAGGGGCAGACAACTGGTTGAAAGAAACAAACTGTCCGTTTGACATGATACTGGATCCTTATAGAAAAGTAAGTCAACATTAGGCCAAATTTTCTACATAGATTTCTCGTTATAATTGCATATAATTAAAAATAAGAATAACAATATTGTTATAATTAAGTTGTAAACATTTTAGTCTGATCTTGATGTAATGAAAATGTAGTGGTGGGCATGATTTAAGATTGACAAATATTATTAATTTGATTTCTGGGTGTCATTATATCACATATGTCATAGTAAAGTAAAGTTCCCCTTTCAGACCTTGCGATCTATAGGGCAGATAATGTTAAGGTCATCTGTTTCTTTGGCCAATGGTTAACGAGTGGCCAGAACAACGACCAACTGCCTTTACTTTCCCCAACTTAAGTCAGGTACCCATTAGAGTTGGGTGGTCTCAAGGGCGTACAAAAATTCAGAAACTTACCATGTCTTCACTGAGATTCGATCCAAGGTTCACAGGTTCAGAAGCCACATGCTTAAGCTAAGCACTCGGCCATCATGCCCCACACATTTCATGTTTTTTTATTGATTTATGAAGCTAGATAAGTTATTTGAATTTCTCTTTGTGGTTTAAAAAAAATTGTTTAAGAGTATGGCCATAATAAGATTAAAATTTATACCTACGTATTCTCAAATATATCTTAGTTTTCAGTGCAATACTGTATCATTCAAAAGATATTTTTGTCCATTTTATTTCTGAAAGAAAGTATCAAAAATTCAAAGTAACAAACAGAGATACATTATTTTACTTTGGGCTTTCTTCAATGTTCAATAACAACTACTCAATTATACATATTTCTTCTTTGTAGTTGTCCAAACAGTTGCGTTGAAGACTCTTGAAACTCCAGGCCCCTATGGAATCTCCCCTCCTTGGGTATGTCTGAACTGCTGTTCTGTCTCTGGGGCGGGATCCATGCAGTTGTAATTTGTTACTTTCCAATTATCAATGGCTCGCATCTCATGTTTGGGTTAGCGGTCGAGGCTGAAGGCTGAGTTTATGAGGTAAATTCACCCATATTCCTTCTCTGAGCCGGTACCACATCAGCCATGGGAGTATCCACCATGAAACAGCCCTTTGAGGAACACTGTGTGGACAGTGATATGGTTACTAGAGCTCTCCTTCATCCCTGCCAGTGCAATGGACTCTGTCCTTAGGCACCTCAACGGGGTTTCTGTTTTTCTCTACTGGCCTGATCGTCTCCTCAAACAACAGTTTACACCCTGACACCACAGTGAGGCTTAGAAGCATCAGATACGCACGCAATGTGTAATAAAAGAATGAAACCATTACAAACATTAAAATTGAAATAGTTTTGCATCTAAGTAACATCACACTGCCACTTAATTCATTTTCAGATCTATCTGTCCTTTGGCCTCCACAGATCTGTTTCTAAGGTAAAAAACATGAAATTGAGACTTGCATAGATTTTTTTTTATATTACAGAGACAAAATATTTCATTTGTCCACTATGTTTGGTTAGTAAATGTTTCAATGTGATCTTTAAACTAAGAATTTTATTTCATTAGTAAATAAAAACTTTTTTTGTCATAATCTGGTCAAAGTCTATTATCTATCTGTATCGATTACATTTATTATACAAAATAATATAAATAGAATGTTAAGCTTGTTGGTCTGGTTTGTCACAATGATGTAGACCTCATTTAATAATGAGAAATAAAAATATGTATAGTAGTTCCTCGCTACTTAGCAGTTCATCGTAGGCAGATTTGCTAGTTTAGGTTTTTTTTAAAGGGGGCTTATGACCCCTCTTGCATCTCATCTGTCCATTGACATCCGTCGTAGGGGTTGCTGTGACACTTTGCGTAACCAAATCCCTCCTCTTTTCCAAGTCAGCAGCTGTTCTTAGCAGGATATTAAGAGAGCGGCCGGTCTATTCTTTTATGTTATTCCGACAGTTTTTCTACAAAGGACCCTTTCTTCATGCTCCCTCCACTTTACCTAGAAGAATGACATTTGATAGGGAGTCAAAATCTAAGTAAATCATGAAAGACGAAGAGCTAAAATATGTCATTAAATCCATTAAAATTTCATAAAATTTTCTACATATTTTGCTATTATTAGCCTGTCGTCAGAAAAGTTAAACAAATCTTTGTAATTTCATTTTTAAATCCTTTTCTCTTCTTCTTAATTCATTTATTATTACAATTAGTTATGAATTTAAGTAATGTAGTAGACCCTGTACACCATCCTAGGATTTGGTGTGTACATGAAAACAGTGTTGTTTTTTTTATTAGGTAGCTCCAGCTGAAAAACATTATTAAGTGACTGTTTAATGCAGTAGGATATCACAGGTAGATCCAGCTGTAAAACATTATCGAGTGACTGTTTAATGCAAAGGGTGGGTTTTGAAAAGAGGGAAGGCTTTAAAAGTCCAAATACTAGTTGAACGCATTTAAAAAATACCTTTCTTCTACTTCGTGTAAATTTTTTCTTGCCGCTGGTAGTCTTGAAACACAGTCCTTGCAAAAACAAAACAAAAAACGAGGGATCACTGTAGTAATAAGTAATAACTAAATATTGTTTTGAAACACTGACCTACAAATGTGATTTACCATTCCAGGTCTGGAGCTGTGCTTGTATGGTATATTATGTAGAACAATTGTTGAAGGGAAGACAACTCCCCAGACCTTTAGAAAATGTTCATGATGATCCTCAGCAAGTAAGTTGAGTTAAAGTCACACACACACACACACACACTTAGTATCTGACTTTTATCCCCTTGTTTATGTGAATAGTCTTTGCACGTGTGTTAGGAGCTGAATGGTTTTGTCTTCCTTGAATGTGTGAGAGAGTGTGTTAGTCAGTGAGGTCTGATTAGTCCCATTCTTCCTGGTCGGACTGAGAATTATTTTGACTCATTTTCAGATGGGAGGAGATTTTATACTAGACAATACGGGCAGAGTGGTCTTCTCCTACTGCAGCAAAGTTTCTAATGATAGACCTTCTGTCGACCAGATTCTGGCAGCAATTCATTCACATCACTCAGGGTAAAGCGTCTCAGGAATAGTAAAATGTCATATCACACTATCAATCTTCTATTTTAATATGTTAGAGCTGATGATGTAAAATTTTTTTTCAACAAATAACATTTTGGCTTGTTATGAAAATGTTATGACATTGTATTTATTGTTATGTTGATCTTAGTCAAATCAAAATACTCATCATCGCAATATATGTCAGCAAATGGATTTTTTAAACTTATGAGACCAGTTGATATATTTCTTGTAGCCCAAGCTAATGAAAGAAGCAGTTTAAACCAGTTTCTGGCATCTGCTTCTGGACTCTTAAAACTTAGGGCAACTTTCAATTATTTTTTTTTAGCAGATTTTGTTGTGACAGATTCATGTTAGAGATTTTTTTTATTATTATTGATCTTTATCTTAAATTAACATTATTTATTGGTGATTTGTAATAAACAATTAATAAACGATTTGGATTGTGTTTTTTTTTTGTTTTTATTTCATGAACAAGTTAAATTTTAGAAAATTGTTAAACTGTTTTGTCAAAGAAAAACTATAAAACATAACAACACTAGTTTATTTATTCATTTTATTACTTCCATAGGCTCAGGTATGTGACCAGATTATTAAAACATTATCTTAGTAATCTACAATGACAAAACTGCAGCAAATGCCATTGTAAAGTTGATACAATATTGCATGTTGGGTTAACAGCATGGATAGTGTTAATAGATGAACTATGTTTTAGCACCAAGCAACAAAAACATGCAGTTAGGTAATGTTCAAACATTTGTATAAAGTAAAATATATAGTTTGTATCAATATGTTCATATTACATTCCACACAATCATTCATGCATCTAGAAAGGGCAACAGAGTTAACTCACAATGTGACAATAGCCCATAAATTGAAATAGTTTTTAGTTTTGAAGTATTCAAATTAAAAAAAAAATGCTAGTTGAAAATTACTGAAACTTTATAAATAAATATATACAAAATACTTTTCTCAATATTTTTGTAATGAAATAAATCATACTAAATTTGTATGACCTATGTAACTTCTATATAATTACTTGATTTCTAACATTTTTAATCACAAATCTGATTTTTAATTTCAGGATCTTTAGGGCGCCCCTGAGTCCACCTAGCTCTAATAAGTACTTGAAGTTAGTTGGGGAAAAGTAAAGGTGGTTGGTCTTTGTGCTAGCCACATATGACACCCTTGTTAACTGTGAGCCACAGAAACAGATGACCTTACATCATCTGTCCTAAGATATGTTAGTGTGGCATCAAGCACTTAACCAGACAAGTGGTGTTAGTCCACAATTTATACTTTTCAACTGATAATAAATAAAAACATTTTACAGAGCTTCTGTCATACAATCATTAAGTTCATTCTAAATTGTTTAATTACAAATAAAAATAAGATAACGGTCACTCTTAATGATATTCTGACATAAACTACAGTCACAATACATGCACCTAATAGAATTGCAACTCATTTACTTGTAGCAGCAATCTGCAAGTCACTATCAAGTTTATACCAACATCATGTGTCCAAGTAATCTATTGAAGACTCCTGCGTTCAATGTAATATGATGGTTGTAATACTAGACCCTACTATTTTTATAATAATGATAATCTTTATTATCCGTAATGAAATTTGTTTTACAATTGTGCATTAGAAAAAAACTTACATAATTAGAGCAAACATTGGTATGCAAGATATACATTCATACCCCAGTTTCTCTTTTTGAAATTTACAACAGAAAGTTACATTTTGTTCAATGATTTAATTGCCAAAGTGTTTTTGTGATCGGTGTCTTAATATCTTCTTTGTGATAGTAAAATGTTCAAATCATGAAGAAGAGGGTGATTTCTTTGATGCTTAAAATCTTTATAGCTTTTAAGTAATGGTTTTCTCAAATAGGGTGTCCGAGTGCGGTTCGTTTGTTGCCTATGATCTTACTAGTAGCATTTTCAATTTAAAATTTTATTTTTTTTTATATGTTCAGATTGCCATACCAGGGAGTGATGAAACTTGTAATACTGCAGATTGTGAGCATGGTAAAACAGTGGCAAAGCTTTTTCACTAACATTAAAGGACATTTTTCTTAGTAGCTTTAATTTTCATTGTCCTTTTTTGGTGATGTAATCTAAGTTTGCAATAAAATTTAATTTCTTGTCTAACACAGTTCCAAGATACTTAAAGCTTTGACCTATTTCTCTGCTATAAGACACTGTTAAACTTAATAATGGATTTTATTTCATCAAAAGATTTTCTTTTCAATTGAATGTGATGATATGTCAATTTGAAAGAGGTTGCCGAGATAACATTACAACTCTGCAAAACTTTGTTTAAATTAAATTGTAAAAAAAAAAAAAGGAAAATTTTCTCCACATTCAAAATTTAGCACAACCAAAATTCAATTTATTTAATTATTCATTATGCATGATTAGGGGTTGATGAGTTGTAGTCTTACCAAAAAAAAACAACACAAAGTCACTTATTTTCATTTAACAGTTGAGGTCTTGTGATTTTTATACTTCTGAAAGCAACTTTAAAAATCTTTCACCAAACAGAAGTATTTTTATTCTTGATCAAGAAAGCATTACGCTATACAAACAACATTTCTGTCCCCAGCATTTGTTCTTTTTCATCTATTTTGTACTTGCATAAAAACTCACCCACTGGCATTCTCGTCTAGTAAACATTTGTCTTCTGAGTATTGATTAAACAAATTAGTATCCAAGTGACTGGAAGTTAACTAGTAGTGACTGGAAGTTAACTAGTCTAACAAACTTTGGCTCAAGATTATGTCTTTAAGTATTATATAATAACAATGTATTATAACATTTCAACTGACTGACTGAACACAGGCATAGACTAATACTTTGTAACAATATTTTTACATACAAATAAAATTATCATACACTAAGTAAATAGAAGGGACATACAATTTGTAAAGCTCTACATCTTAATAAAAAATCTTGCTTTTCCAAGATATTGTTCTGTAAGCTTATGTAAACAAAAAATATCTATTGAGCATAAATAACATGCGAAATAAAACAAAAAAATCACACATAAACAAGAATGCTACATTAAATAAAAAACTAGGTAAATCATAATTTAAAGAAAAGTTTCTAAAAAATATAACATCAATAAAAAAATAATTAAGCAAAAAGAAACTGATCACTGGCCCAAAAGGTATTTACATAATACATGTTCAAGTTTTCACTAAAGGAGATTCAAATACAAATAAAATTCTTTAACTCTTTCTCTCCTAATCGACGATACCATCGTTGATTTTGACCTCGATAAATTAAATTAATGTTTAAGTTTTTAAAAATAGCTTGCATTTCCCTTTAATTCTATACCAAGCACAACATGTTCTGATAACAAACAACAAAGCTATTGAAGCCCAATCATAACAGGGGTAGTGAAATAGTAATGAGCAAATGAAGAATTCCTTGGAAACGTGGAAAAATAATTACGGAGAGAAAGTTAAACATTATAACATGGGGAAAATGTTTCAAATTTCAGTTTGAAGGAACCACATGAAGAAAAGAATATATTCAAGGAATACTCAAGTGACAGAGAAATCTGAAACAATTTTAGTCTAACTATGGGCTCATTACATTAGAAAATAAACAAGAAGTTAGGACAGATGGATGAAAGAATTGCACTATAAACATCTTTACAAAACAATGTACATCTCCTTGGAAATAAAAAAATTATGTACAATATATCTAATGACAGAATTTAGTCAATGGATTGGACTGGTGATGCACCAACTCAAGAATTTAAAAAAAAAAAAAAAAAAAAAAAAAAAAGACATTTCTAATATCTGGTATGCAAAAAACAAAGGACTAAATAGTTTTGAAAATGACAAACTAATCAGATCAGTGCCAGGATTTATAAAAAAAAAGATTGCTAGTTCCAGATGGTATAGATAAGAAACTTAAATCTAGTGAATGAGTCATTATTGTACCCAAACTAATCAGATCAATGCCATGATTTATAAAAAAGATTGCTAGTCCCAGTTGGTATAGATAAGAATAATAGTGAATGAGTCATTATTGTACTTATAACTCATAGAAACTGATCTGAGATGGACAATTGTAGTCAAATTGAATTCCTATTTGTTTGGACCAATAAAATCATCATATCTTAAACAGGTTCTAAATCAAGCCATAAGTTTACACAGCTCTTCTTACTACTTTAAACTGCCCACTGGGTTCAGGGATGAAATACTTGTCCCATATACTGCTGTGTTGAGCTACTCTTCCCCACGGTTTGAAGGGACCATTCCAGTGAATCAGCTTTGCTCTATTTTCTAATAATCCTTTGTTGTATGTTGTCCCTGCTGATAAACCTATGGAATACACAAAAAAAAGAAAATTTAGTTCAGTAAAAAAATTCTCATTTTTATTTTATGCTATTTTTTTTTTTAAACATAACATTAGGTTGAAAAATGTGAAAAAAAAAATGGAAATCCTTTAAGTAATGTCAGGTTTATCAAAGACATTGACAAGTTAGAGATTCCTTGTAGGTCTACAGTCAGAGATTCCTAGTAGGTCTACATTCAAAGATTCCTAGTAGGCCTACTGTCAGAGATTCCTAGTAGGTCTACAGTCAGAGATTCCGAGTAGGCCTACAGACAGAAATTCCTAGTAGATGCAAACTGTGTTTTAGATGTTTAAAATCATGGAAAGTAGGATAGATGTAAACTGTGTTTTAGATGTTTAAAATCATGGAAAGTAGGAAAGATGTAAACTGTGTTTTAGATGTTTAAAATCGTGGAAAGTAGGATAGATGTAAACTGTGTTTTAGATGTTAAAAATCATGGAAACTAGGATAGATGTAAACACTTGTACAGTAAGAGATGATAAAACTTACCTAAATGTCTAACATGCCAAAGAGATTCAATATTCGTATACTTGTTATAGAACACAATCATCATAGGTGGCTGTGAACCACCTCCCCCCTTTTCATTCCCATACACTTCTTCTCTGAGGAAACAAAGTCAGGTTGTAAGTTTTTATATAACCAAAAAAAAAAAGTTTTATTACATCAAATAGAACAAAACTGAAAAAGAAATATGTCCCCCTTGGAGAGTAGTATTGTTTCCCCAAATTGCATGACATGTGAGAGTTTGTAAATGCCTCTATTAGAACACCCTGAAGAAATACAGGGTAGAATATTATTTTCCATGAGTTTAATACTTCAGTGTAGAATGTATTTTGAGTTTAATGCTTTCAAATTCAGTTCAATAAAGCAAGTAATCCAGCAATTAACAAATTCACATAAAACATAAATCACTTGTACTAATAGAATAAAAACCTGACTAGCGTAATATTATTGTTAATTAAATAAAGCGCAGTGAAGGTACTGATGATGACACTGAATTATCTACTTGGAATAATGACAGGGAAAGCTAGCTCTACGTTCCTTATATTGTATCAAAGATTTTCCTGTATTGTTTACATCATTGTTAATCTTTTCTTCAAGCTTCGTAGTTTTCTATCTTGATCTTCTATCTTTCTCTAAATATTCCTAAATTACCATTGTTTACATTCATATCTCTTCAAGGTCTTAAGATTTTTCAATTTAAAAATAATCAAGTTTCACGTGACCATTAACCTGATTAACCCTTCTCTTCTGGCTTGTGCACTAAGGTGTGACACAAATCAGATTTCTTAAGGGTGTTTTTTTAGAATTACATTTCAGAGTGCCTAATGAATGTCTGGAATGCTGGAATAAATCTATGGCTTAAACAATGTGAAATATCAAATGATAAGCAAATGAAGTATTTAACTCAAAAGTTAAACATTGATAAAAAAAAAAAAGGAGGGGGGGGGGATTGCTTCATGAATGTGGTTTCTGAGAAAAATCAGAATTTAAATAATACTCAGTTATGACTCTTTATTTTATTTATCAACTGAAAACTACCTTACAAATTCTATCAGTTAAATTAATTTAGCAAGTTCAGAATTCACAAACCATCAAAGTCTACCTTATTCAAATAGCGAGCTTCTAGCTAGAAATCTCCGCAGACTTCATCATCACTTTGTAGACCTTTATCAATCTATATAGTTTTGTAAGCGAACTAGTAGATGGACCCTATTAGGGACCTAGAGTTAATTTTTGTTTCATATCTGTTACTGAATGGGATAGCAGTATGAATGGAAGTTTCCTAATATAGCTATTTAAAAACAAAGTCTTAGTCTTACTTTGTATTCAGCTCCATCCAGTATTCCAGTTGCAGTGTTATGTTGTTCTTGTCCCAAAGTCTAAGGTCTGTGACAAATACTCCAGTATTAAAGGAACAAGCAGATGGCTTCATGTTCAATTTTTTCACATTAGCATTTTTAAAGTCTATAAACTCTGCATACACATTCTGGAAGATATGTCCAGGGAAAAAAATATAAGTCTGTCATTAATCTGTAGCTTCTAAGTCTGTCATTAATTTGTTGATTACACAAACTTAATGATAATAAGCTGAGAGAGACAAGACAAAAAAATAGACTCCTCATGGCAATTAAAATGGTTATGTGGTACATTGTCCACAGTAAGGTCTAGGGTTTGAATCCTGTCCTCAGATATTTCCCACTGTACAATATAATTTGGGAGCAAAGGAACAATAGCTTTAAGGCACATTCCTCATCCCATATGCTAGGACAAATTCGTACAAATACTCCTTCTTCCCTAGTGCTATTAGAACACTAGAACAAGCGTCCATGTTTATGAAATATTCTTCTTTTGAATTTCTACCAATAACATGCATCTCTTAAGATGGATGACAAAATGATTAGACAGTCTAATGAATCAGACAAAGTAACCTTGATACCACTTACACTCAATCGACTTAATCTTTTGTTTACACCCTCACAGTCCTCAGAGAATGCTGCCCAGTGTCCAGGTCTTATATGCATGTGATATAAAAATTTGATGTCTCCTAGAAAGAAATGATTTTATTATTTAAAAAATAAGCTCATACATTCTTTTACATCATCTAAACTATCTGTTCAGAGGTAATTCTGTCCATGTTTAATATCACTAAGCTGGTAAACTATCTATTAAGAGGTAATTCTGTCCATGTTTTATATCACTAAGCTGGTAAACTATCTATTAAGAGGTAATTCTGTCTATGATTTAGTAGCTGCACTAGCTTTAATTAACTAGTATTTGTGTAATGTCCACATTAAATTCTTTATACAAGAGATTTTTGGTTAATATTAAATGTGTCATTTCTTCAGTTGTAATAGAATCACCAGCTATTTAAAATAAAAAATGTCAACTGTTATCCTTATCATTTCAAGACAATGACATAAGAGACTGACACTATACCTTGAACAATACAGTCATCATCTATATAAACAATCCTATCATTGATATCTGGGAATAACCTTGGCAGGTAATAGCGGGCATAGTTGAGCTGAAATTAGAAGAAGACTTCAGTGCATAATTTAATAAAGACTTGTACAAGCTTGTCAAATCATTTCTTATTTGTAGAGGTTTCTTTTATATTTTATCCTTATCCCAACTTCACATTCTACAACTCATGTATTGGAACATATATAATTTATTAATATAACAATAAATTATAATGTTCATGTGCACAAATTGTAAGGGGACATTCATTTAGGTCCAGAGTATATGATTGTATATTATATCTTATCAACAATATTGTTCTCAATTGTAAAGAATACTTGGAATTCTTAGATACTTAAAGTATCAGAAACTAAACTAACTAAAAAAAACTATCTGTCTTCAATAGCCATATAAAAACTGACTTGCTCTATTCGCAAAATAGCTAACTGACCACTAACTCTCTTCAATGGCCAGATAAAAACTAACTTGCTCCATTCACAAAATAATAGCTAACTGACCACTATCAGTTACAAAAACCCATTCCCTTCTGAGACTTCTCAAAAGACCAAATCTAAACAAAAAAACCTCTATTAAACTTCCACCTCAAAAACCCCCTCCTCAGCCAAAGTAACTAAGAAACTCAGTCCTGACATAGTTGTGATACACTTGTGTTTACTTACTGGACTAGCCAACTCTTTTCTTCCTGCTCGTATTTTAATCTTGCCATCAACCCATTCCTCTGGGAAAGCTTTCACTTCGAAATCAATGTATCTCAGTTTGGTACTCTTGATCCATATACTATACAATACCCAAAAAAAGTTAGTAATTACAAAGATATAAATACATTAGTAATTACAAAGATATAAATATAAGTTCCTAATTAAAATTACTTGATTAACAAAGATTGAAATAAAAAAGTTCTCACTAAAACATGCTGCTATTAAATATTTTTGTTTTTCTTTTAAAAAGTTAAGCCAATTTCATAGAAAAATATTTGTTTTCAGTTAACTGGTTTCCAAGTATTAAGTATTCTCTATTTCACGTGTTCTATGTATATTAAGTGGGAAACTTCATGTTCAATGTTCATGGTTCAGTGGAATATTTATACAATTTAGGAACCAGTTACTTACGTGACACGATCTACACTTTGACTGTCAACTATCAGATGAAACTTCACTTCAGAGTTGGTATTTATAATGATACTGTTGATAAGTGCAATCATTCCTCCTACAAGATTAAAGCATTGATACTGTGGTTAAAAATTCAACATGAAAACAAAGCCAGCAGTATTATAACTACAAACGAAAAGTAAACTAAGTGCATACTCCAGTATGCTGTCATGGTACCACCTGTGAGTGTTTAAAGAATAAAAAATGTGTATTTTAGAGTAATTTTCTAAAATAAAGCAAAGCTCACTTGTGATAATGGTGTGACCCACAGAATTATGACATACATGGCAGAACGAATAAAAGTCAGTGTGTAACATACACATTATATATATATATATATATATATATATATATATATATATATATATATATATATATATATATATATATATATATATATATATCTAGTAGCTTGTCTGACCGACTGAGAGTATAGACACCATCTATAGTTGATATGACATTAATGGATGATGTTGACGAATATATATATATATATATATATCTGGTAGCTTGTCTGACCGACTGAGAGTATAGACACCATCTATACTTGATAATTAATGGATGATGTTGACGAACACTTACATTTGTATGTAAACAGTACATAAGATTTAGGAGACTATTTCTCAAATTTACTCTGTGACGCGGACATACAGCTCGCTTAGTTTAGAAGTGATAACATCATTTGGAACAAGTTCACAAAATTGACAGATGATCACACATGGCTCTTTTGAAATTATTGTTAGACATTAGGTAAGACTTTATGTCTACCAGTTAAACTTTACCTATCATAAATTAAAGGAAATTAATTCTTAACTCTTTCTCTCCTAACTGACGATACCAGCGTTGATTCCACCAGAATGTGGTAAATAATTACGGAGAGAAAGAGTTAATAAATGCCATTAGAAGGAGCCTTTTATTTTAGAAATGGGAAGAGGGAAAAGAAATGTGTTGATCTTCTAGTAAATTAAAAAATTTGGATTATTTTCCAGTTTAAAAGTTGAAAGCTTGGCAATGGCAAACAAAAATGTTGGAGACAGGCCAGAGATATCTGTTACCCCAATTATTCTGCTTATGTAGACATAAAACTTTAGATAGCAAAATGTCAATGCATAAGTCAACCTAATTAGAAAAAGGAAGGAGATCTACTTACCTAAAGTTTTGTGATCAGATGCAATACAAACATGCAAAGTCTGATCTAGAGAGAAATTATCCTCTTCAACACTTTCTGTAAGTAATTTGCATAAAACCAAGGTTAGATAGGAATGATCATAACATATAAGGCAGAGAGTAAGGCGTATGTATGTATGTATGTCCAGAATCAAAATAAAAACCATTTGACCAAATCTTGATAAAACTTGGCATAAATGCTCCTTAGATCATGGCAGAAACTGGTTGTTCCTCCCACAACCGGAGGGTCCTCAAAACTAGACAAAAAGTACCTAATTGTATCGCTAGATAAGAGCAAAACTTTTTAACAATTCGTTTAAACCTGTTTTCACCGTATCTTATATTTGACATGAATATGTCTGCTGAACGGGAAAACCCATTGTCACACTCTCTAGTTTTATTTTTGTGGCAATTTTTTTAAAATGTGAAAGGAACATTCTTCATGTTCGACATAGATCTAAATTCAATCCAGTAGACAAGTAATATCCAAAAACAAAGACCGACTGGCTGTGTGCTATATTAGGTTAGTTCATACTCTCTGCAGTGAGATGTTTGATTATAAATTATTTATAGGTTCAGGAGAGCAAAGATAACAAGCATTTCAATAGGAAACTGGTAATGACCAAAAGGCAATGAGAGTTAAGCCAATCCTGTGTCTTTACAACAGGCCAACACGTAATGTATTAATGTCAAAACTTGCACCATGCTTACTTTCTGTATCTGATTTTGAAATGTACTTGATTGCATCTGGCAACCAGAAATAACACAAGGCACCAATCCAAAATATGGCCAGCAAGACACCCACTAGAAAAAAAAAAAAGAATAGGATACATGTATTCTAATTATTTATGGCCTAGATGTGGTGTATATCAAATGTCTTATAAGTTGGGTGGGGTAAATAATGTATACAATTCAAATAATTAGAAACAAAAAAAAAAAAGACATACATCTCTTACCCCTCCTAGCAGACAGTATCCCCATTTCAAATATCATGAGTAGCCAAGACTAAATATCAGTACAAATACCATGAGTAATTGAAATCAAATCTCAGGCAATTTAGTCTGGAAAAAAAATTAAAAGAATAAATTGAAATAAATATCTCTTCAGCCTCAGTCAAGAAGTTCCTTAAACATGATGAACATGATCAAACCTAGTCAATTTCAAGATAGTAAAATTAAATTAATATTCAACAATCTAAGTGTTTTTACTAAACCTAGTCAATTTCAAGCAAGGTATAATAACTAGGAAATGAGTTTGACCTAATTTCTAAATGCTTTTACTAAAGTCTAAAGTAAAACAGTCAATTTCAATCATTTTCAATGTATAAGCATGAGGAAATCATGAAATAAGTATAAAATGTATAATAATATAATAATCATAAATGACACTAGTCACTATGACAGGTTAAAATTATCTTATTACGGTTATAAATAATTATTATAAATACTATATACTATTATTACTATATGATGCATAGTACGGTATAGACTAGACTATAGTCTATATATCTACCATGGGCGTACCCGAGAAGGGGGGGGGTCTCAATTTAGTGACTGATTTTGGTTTGATTTTGTTTATTTTTGGTGAGATTTTAATACTAAACCATCACTTGCCCCAGCACAGCCAAGGGGGTTTTGAGTTTAAAACCCCCTAACAGGAGGTTTTGAGTTACAAACCCCCTACCAGGGGTTTTTGCAGTCATATCCCACTCTTCTATACAACAAAATAAAAACAAATATGCAAATGACAATCCCAAAATTTCAAGAGCACAGTTAAGGAAGATTTTGATTTTAAAACCCCCTCCAAAATTTACGATAAACCCCCTCTTCAATATAAAAAAAGCAAATTACACACTCAAAATTCTATGAGCGTAGCCAAAGGGCTTTTTGAGTTTACCACTCCCCATCTTCAGTAGGGTTTGAAGCTAAAAAATACTTCAATATAAAAAAAAAGCAAAATACGCACTCAAAATGTTTTAGAGTGTAGCTAAATGGGTTTTGACTCAGTTTTGAGTTTAAACCCCCCTTTAGCGGGGTTTGAAGCTAAAAAATACCTCTTTAATATTAAAAACAAAGCAAATTAAATGCTCAAAATTTTATGAGTGTAGTCAAAGAGGTTTTGAGTTTAAACTCCCCTCCAGCCTACAGTGGAGTTTGAAGCTAAAAAATACCTCTTTGATAAAAAAAATAAATTACGCACTCAAAATGCTATGAGCGTGGCCAAAAGGGGTTTTATGCTAAAAAATACCTCTTCAATATAAAAAAAGCAAATTACACACTAAAATTATTTGAGCGTAGCCAAGCCTATTGGGGGTTTTGAGTTTAAACCCCTCTTCTACAGATGATTTTTTTTTAAAGTTTATAACCCCTCCAGATGGTTTTGAGTTTAAAATCCCCCTACAGAGCGTTTTGAGGTGGAAAACCTCTATCTTCAATATTATTCTAAAGCAAACTACAGTTATCAAATTCTATGACCATAGCTAAATGGGGTTTTGAATTAAAAAAAAAAAACAACTCCAGAGATTTTTTAGTTTAAAACCCCCAACAGATTATTTTGACGCTAAAACTTCTTTTTTTTCAATATAAAATCTAAATCAAACTACAGTCACCTAATTCCAAGAGCGTATTCAAGAGAGGTTACGCATTTCTACCAGTGGTGGGGCTCCATTAATAAAGTGCAGTGAATAGTCATCTGCCGAAATTGAAAACACTAAATGTGGCTCAACAAAGATGGCTAAGACAGATTTTAGGAGTCAGTTATAGAGATTGGGTCTAATTCAAGGAAATCCTATGCCGAACTGGGAGTTGACCCCTTAGTAAGATTGTGACAGAGTGTCGCATGAGGTTTGCGGGACATCTTCTCCAACAAAATGAATTATGCATAATGAGAGTTGAGATGACATCCTAGTACAACTTGGCTTTATACATTCACGGAGGTCCTCAGAGCAGGAGGGAAGAGGCTTCAGCCATTACCAGTGACAGATTTTTGTGGAAACAGCATGACGGCAAATGCGCTGAACGGTGCAGGAGGGTCTAAGTCAGTAAGAATAGCACATTGAAATAAAACTTTTTAATAGCAGGAAAATGCACTGTAGATACCTCAGAATATGTATTTTGTTGGCTTTCAATACTAGAAATAATGCTTTGCGGTGGGGCTCCGCCCCGCACTGGGGGAGCTCCTAGCGCTCCCAAAGACCCCCTTGCGGGGCAATGGCAGGAAGTCTACAATTTTTCCACAAATGAAGGGTCAGAATGTAATAAAGATTATGTACACACACACACATACATATATTTATTTTTCGTGGGGAAGGGAAATCCCCATTCAACACCCCCCCCCTGAAAAAAATCCTGGCTACACCCATGATATCTACTATTATTTGAGTATTATAATAATAATTATATATATATATAGACTCTATACTACTCTAAAGTAGTAAGTAGAGAAGTTACTAAGTAAGTAAGTAGTCTAGAATCTACTATCTAGGACTCCATTAATCTATTCTAGTCTAGTCTTTACTAACTTACTTTAGATCTACAGTTACACTTACAGTTCTAGACTACAGACTAGTACAGACTACATGACTACACTAACACTCTTACTCTAGTTATTACAGACTACAGAGTTGAGAGTACTGTACTCTGTAGTCAGTACACTCTTCCTCTCTACTCTATTAACTCTATAGATCTAGAATCTATAGATATATGATCTATTATATAGTCTAAAGATTTTATAATATTCTAGTACTAGATATAGATAGATCTAGATCTACTTTCTAGGACAATCTAGGTATTCTAAGTAATGTTACCCTCCACGTAAACAAATTATCCTGTCTAACACCGGATGTTGTTATCTTTAAAAAAAGAAATTAATTTCGATTTCATCCCGCGCTACATTATAATTTTATATTTTATCTTATATATCTATGTTACAGACGTAACGAGACGTTACTGTATAAATTTATCTACAACAATGTTTCCCTAACTGTGTTCCGCGAGGCTTGAATAGTAGACGTACAAATTAATTATTCCACAGTATAGAGAAAGAAAAAATTGATTTAATTAGGGCAATATCCGCTTTTAGTTCATTTATTTACGTCTCTAGGCAGCCATATTGGTGCAGGCCAGATTTTTTCGGCGTTGTTTAGCTGCTGGATCAAGACTAAATCATGATAGGAAGAGAAAGAAAATAAAACAAATAGAAATAATAGGAATATGTGCTATATTAGTAGAAGTATTAAAAGTTTGGGGGGGGGGGGGGGGTATACATTATTATTCTTAAATTAGAATGACAGTAATAACACAATAAAGCGTAAATCTAGGTACCCATTTTTTTATGTTATAAAAATTGAATTTAAATAGTCACTCATCACCCTCGACCAGAACTGAAGGCATTCCAGGCTGAAGTCCCAGAACCGGTCTGCACCTACTACGGGAGTAAGCCCACCGCGTGGCATCCTCATATTCATCACACTACTGCCTACCTACCTGCAGGGCACCAGCAACTGGCTGCCAGCACAGCGGAGCCTCAACTCACCCCACCCAGAAGGGTAATCTTGGATACAGATAAGTGAGAGACAGCCGAATAAGCAAACCATACTCGAGTTTTATCCCAGTGATGATATTATCTTAAAAGTTATCCTAAATCACTCTGTACATCCCCCCCCCCCCTTTTCCTACTCATCGATTGTATTTCTTCTAAACCATTCTTTATTAAATACATTTGTTTCTTCCATAAAATCCTGAAGCTTTGGTTCTTGCTTGCACCTGTCAACGTGGCTATACAAAACTATCAAAATATTTGTGGCTCTAAGACTTTACCCCTAGGAGTCGCAGGCCATCGTCCCCATCGGGAAGTGGAAACGGACCGATCGGCGGACTTATTCCACCACACTAGTATGCGAGAAATGCTGGAAAGTTCCGAAGTCATAAGCTGTCACCTCTTGAATTTTGTTTCTCCATAACCTGGATCAATTATCTGTTACCCTCTTTGACTTTATATCATCTTATAGCTTGGATCGACCAGCTGTCATATTTTCTTTTATCCTAATGACCTTCAAAGACAAGCAGTTGGTCAAAGACGATTCTAATTACCATGAAATAAAGTGACTGGCTTATGAAAGGAAAAGCCTCTTGAACTGTTTGTTTGCAGCCAGAATGATGGAGATTTGCTAGATTTGTCAGCTTTTGTTTATTATTAAGCTTAGGTATGTTCAAATTTAATTTCAGGAAAAGGTAATTATTGTTAATTATTTATTCTATTTTGTTTTGTTCTGCCATGCGCAACGTCATAGGCCTGAGTGATGAGTACAAATAGTTATTAAAATGTTTTAGAGAAAATCTTTCAGTGAGTATGATGACAGTGATACCTACATTCATTTATTTGTATGCATAAGATTATTAGAATAAATTTATCTATAAAACAAAATCTTATGGGATTGGCATAGAGTATCTGCTGTTTATTCTCATAGATGATAAATTAAACATAAGATACCATGGTTAGAAAATAAACAAACTGTACAGACATTTAGATTGAGTATTAGATATATACAAAAAAATAAAGCAAACAAAATGGTCAAAACAACAATTGTCAAAATTTAAGTTAGGAAGTAATAAGCATGTACAAATTTCTTATTCACATAATTAAACATATCATTTTAAAGAGACATTTTAAACAAATATCATAAAAAGTCACTGAAAAAATGTATGCTTTTTCAAAAATTCCCTGCAACAGGAAACAGTCATTTCTCTTACTTGCTTTATTTGATGAGGGGAGGGGGGCTGTTTGGAATCAATTGTGGGGAAAAAAAATCATTTTTAATGACATGAAATATATATATAATATACATATATTTAACACAATGGTATGAAACATTCTGAGAGCTCAACATTTTCCCATGGATTTTATATGTCTCACAGTTCTGGACATTAACTACAACCCCTACCAGGTAGTTGAACTCTTCATCTGTGCAGTAATACACCAGGTGGGTGAACAAGCAAGATCCCCCAACCAGCTTACGAAATTTTAAGATTTGAGCAGTATTTCTGGAACTATAAATGGTCGTTACAAAGAGGGATGTGTTGGTAACACTGATGATGCCTTTCTAAATAAGCACAGGAAGCTTTTCAAACAAAACTTATTTATAGACAAGGTATAAATGCACACTCAAATTTTGTATTCATAAACTGCAGAATCAACACAACTTGGAAAAACTAGGTGTAGCCAATAGCTAGGCAAATAAATAATCCAAGAAACTATGACCTAATGCAAAAAAAAAAAAAAAAAAATACAAACAAGTAGGCTTAGCCTACTCATGAGCTGAATGGGCACAGCTTTTCAAAGCAAAGATTAGGAGGTTAATGCTATTTTCAACTACACTGAAGTTGAGATTGATGCTTGTGCTTGATTAGAAAGAGTAGACTCAATCAGTGAAGACAGCTAACATGTTGTTTTTTATATTATTGACTCAATGTTCACAGCATAATGTTCACTTCATTGTCCTTCGATAATGTAATTACTAATCAGCTAATCACAGAGTAATATGCTGGAGGTAGACAAATCAATAAAATACAACCAATATCCGTCAGCACTTAATACACTCACTCAGTTAAATGAACATTCTGTAGAACTCAATGATTCATTGAATTTCAATGGATATCAAACTATTTGTTGAAACACAATATGATACAAGATTCAACTCATAGTACCCAATACTAAAATGCTTAAAAGAATCTACATATGGAGATGTCACTGAGTGGCACAATCATTCGGTTGGCCACCTTCAGCCTGCTTCTTAAAAGTGGCAGATTTCTGTCCCGGGGGCTTGAGCCGTGACAGACCTAGAGGACCTAAGCCTTCTTTAATATTTCTGTATGTTTTCTGAGGGCTGTTTGTTATAGAAGCTAGTATAGAACTGCCAGGCTGAAAGAAGAACAATGCATTTGTTTGCAAAGATTCAAGCTAAAAGTAAAATTTTAAAAAGAAAAACAAATGTCATATAACATACTTCATAATAACTTCAATTAAAATTATAGAAATAGTTTAAATGTTGAGGTAAAGTTAAAAAAAAAAAAAAGAAAGTTGATAGATGATGATGATATTAATGTCAACTGTTTCTTTGGTCAATGGTTAGCAAACAGGGTGTCATGTGGCCAGCACAATGACCAACTGCCTTACTTTTCCCCCTACTTATGTAAGATACCCCTTAGAGCTGGTTGGACACAACAGCACCCTAAAAATCCCAATATTCAAAATCCAAGTCTTCACTGAGATTCAAACCCTGGGCCCCAGGTGCTTAATTGTTCAACAAATGTACCCCAGGTGCTTAATCGTTCAACCAGTGTGCCCCATGAGAGCAGAAGTGTAAACACTCTTTTTATAGCTGTACCATTTAGTTGACTAAGCATGGAATATGTTGGGGATGGGTGAAGTGATGAAATATTTATAGTATACTTATGTTTAAAAATGGGCAACAAAGACAAAACAGTTTTGAATAAAGAATATTTTTAAAAATACAATCTAAGAACATTAAACAAAGAAATGTTGACAAATGCTGAAGAAGTTACAGGAGTAAATCAGATTGATAGTTTACCATTGCTTCAGTGTTGAGCTTGGACCCAAATACTTTAGGTTTTGCAGTATGGCTGGTTAGTCGGGTTCTCTGTGGTTTTGCTAGCTGCCTGACAGCTGTTTCTTGTACAGGTTCTGTAATTGAATGATCAGATACATGTCACCATGGATAAAAAGTATTAGATCTGTAGAACTTAAAATTACCATGCTAGGACACAACAAAAGAAATGATAAATAACTAAAAATATACACATACTTTCATTAACTAGTTTCAGTTTTTTCCCACCAGCAAGCTCCTCGGTTGAATCAGTGGACTGACGTTTTTGTAATGATCTTCTAGTTACCCTCGGTGATAAAACTTTAGGTGGTTCTGCCATTTTCATCACATCAGAATGCTCTTCGGTTGAATCCGTGGACTGATGTTTTAATGAGCTTCTGGTTACCCTCTGTGATAAAACTTTAAGAGGCTCTGTAGTTTTCGTCACATTAGAAGAATCTGTGTTTTTAGAGGTGTCTGAAATTTGTATTATGCTAGAAGTTGCTGGAGACTTTTCAGTTAAAGTTTTACTTGGTTTGGGTGAGGCATGTTTTAGTTTAGGGGAGGGCAAATTTGACCTAAACAGTTGCTGTTTTTTGCCAAGATTAACTGGTGCTTTTGCAAATGGAGATTTGAATACTGAGGCAGCTTTCTTTTTGTCTTCTGAACGCGGTGTCCTAGTAGGTGTTTTCATTGACTGCTTGAATGTTTTTGAAGCTGGTGAGAAAGGTATTGAATGTTGTGAAAGACTGATTGGAGAGGGAACTTCTTTGTGTGCTTCAGAGTTTATTTTACGCTTTTTCTCACTACTGACCAAAGTGCTGGTCTTTGATGTGTCACTAATATCTGTTGTGCTCATCTTCTGAAGGTTTTGTGAACCAGTTTTCTCTTCTGTACTTGATGTGTCACTACTGACACATGCGTTCACCTTCTGAAGGTTTTGTGAACCAGCTTTCTCTTCTTTACTTGATGTGTCACTACTGACACATGCGTTTATCTTCTGAAGGTTTGGTGAACCAGTTTTCGCTGCTTTAAGTGTGGAGGCAGTGTTTGAGGAAGTTGGACTATCACTATTTAGACAATTAGGGTCAAAGGTTATAGGTATGTTGTTTGTCTTTAGGAGATGCTCTGAAAGTATTGAAAAATAACAATCAATATGAATTAAAACAAACAACATCTGTATCTGGAATTCTACATAAATACAATTAACATGCAATCAGTTTTTTAGAAATCATTTATGATAGAAAATAATCAAGCTCTAAATGTTTAATTATTTAATATTTGTACTACAGTTGATTCTTGATAGTCCAGTGGTTACAGGGTCAGGGGGAGTGTTGGATTACAGAAAATGTCAGATTACCAAATAATAAATCCATTGGAATGTAATGTTCTTTGGTACAGCACATTTACTGAATACTCTCATTTCGATGTTTTATTCTAACACACTAAAGATAAACTTACTGAACACTCTCATTTGACGTGTAGGGTTTCATTCTGACTCACTAGAAACAAACTTACTGAATACTCTCATTTTGACATGTAGTTTCATTCTGACTCACTAGAAACAAACTTACTTAATACTCTCATTTTGACATGTAGAGTTTCATTCTGACACACTAGAAACAAACTTACTGAATACTCTCATTTTGAGGTGTAGAGTTTCAATCTGACACACTAAAGCTTTGTTTTTGTCTGCTTGGGCTTTAGCTTTAGCCAGTAATTCTCTGGCATGGTCCTGGTAGAAGTCAACATCCCTCAGGGCTTCTTCTAACTCCGTTTTAAGTGCCTTCAGAACAACAAGTTAAACAAAGTAAATCTCAGAGCCTTATGCAAAACAAATTGATACGTGTGACAAAGAGTTATAGTATTATGTTGTACATGCTAATGTTACTAATTACAAGACAGTATTGGACCATTCCTACATCTTTAACCAAGTTTAAGCATGATACAAATGATAGTTTTTAAAGCAACATTAACTAAAATGGCAGGTTTCTTAGAATTTAAATGTTGCGTTTATTTTTATTGAAATGTATTATTTGCAAAAATATGTAAATAACCAAATGTAGGTTTCAACCATACAACCCAATCAACCGATCAAATAGTTTTACATCTAAAAATATATATATAGCTCTTACTTCAATCTTTTCTGTAGCAGCTTGCTGACTTTTGATTTGCTGGATTTCTTCTGTAAGAATGAGAACTTTCTTCTGCTCCTCAGACAATTTCTCAGACAAATCTGAACATTTTTTCTGCTCCTCTGAAAGTTTCTCAGACAAATCAGAGCATTTTTTCTCTAGCATGAGCATGTCTACAGACTGACAAAGATAAATGCATGGTTACAGATCAACTCACAAAACAGAAAATGGCTGTTAAGTGATCAAAGCTAACAGAATTGACCTACAAGCCAGCTAAATTATTATCTAGTTTCACTCAAGTATATGAAATCCTATGTGCTTTTTAATATGGCTTTAGTGTACAGCATTTAAACATAAGTAGAAAATGTAAAGTGTCCCTTTAAGACCTTGCGGTCTATAAGTCATTCGTTTCTATGGTTGACGATTTATAACGGTGCAATGTGGCAGCACCCACAACCAACTGCCTTTGTTTTTTTCCCAACTAACGTCAAGTACCCATTAGAGTTGGGTGGACTCAAGGACGTCTTTCAAATCTTGAAATTCAAAATCCATGTCTTCACCAAGATTTGAGTCAAAGACTACCAGTTATGAAGCCAAGCGCTTTATAATTCAGTCACCATATAGTTAGTGTACAGAAATTTAACATAGCTCATGAAAATGTTCTAAGAAATAGCAAATTGGCTGCTATGAAAATACTTAATAATATAAAAAAATTGATTGTTTTTTCTGTTTGATTTTTCCCACACCATATTATAATAATAGTCTGATACAGAGGAATTAAGACATTCAATTTCTTAATGTATGTGCAGACAGACAAGTCTTTTGTCTTCAAATAAAATAACCTTTTATACTATTGTTGATGAAAATAATAGAGAGTAGAATAAATGAGAATTGGACCAGCTCACTTCCTAATTACAAGAAAAAGGACGCCTATTATTAGCTATCTCGACATGACCAACGCATTATTTTTCTACCCAGTACCGAACACAACAGAATGAGACAACATATGTTCCAGAAGCTTAAAGTCAGGACGAGCAAAACCTGTCCTTGTGGAGCATCACCAGAGAATGCTGACCATGTTCTTCAAAGCTGCATACTATATCAAGAGGCCCGAACAAGATTCTGGCCCCAAAACCTTCCTATAGAACAAATACTATATGGAGAACTACCTGATCTGGAAACCACTGCGCAGTTCATCTCAGATATAGGATTACTGATCTAAACCCTCCAACATGAGAGAACTAAGAAGAAAAAGAAACTGTTCTTCTGGGTTATCAACAACTCCTTTCTAAACATTTTCAACTATGCAGCATGTCACACACCAAGATTAAATTGTTCAGCAATAATACAACAATTCTGATCAACGTGTAACACTCCCTCCCCCCCCCCCCCCCCCCCCAACTCTACCCCAAAAATTATGTGCATTACTTTTATCAAGCTTTACCCATTGTGATAGTGTTCAAAACTGTATCATTCTTACAGTATCTAAACCTAGAAGGCTATGATTAATTTCATTTCATGCATAACCAAACTCATCATATTTAAAAACATTCATAAGGATTTTTGTTTATGTGCTAAGTAAAGGATTTCTTTCTTTATGACAGTCATAAGAAATGTGTGTCTACCTGTGTGTCACAATTATTTTCAACTTGAGAACACTTCTGAAACGTAATAAAATGTCACTCATTAACCTCAAAAAAAGGTAAAACCCAGTAAACTAAGTGGACATCAGCTTATTTACACAGGTATTAGCTTAATTTGAAAGAGAAGACTTATTAAGAATACCTGCAATTGTTGAATCTCTTTCTCCATGGACATATTTAGAGTCTTAAGATAGTCCAGCTCTTTAATATTAGACTTCATAGTGATTTCCAGCTCTTTGATCTGATCTTTGAACTTCAGGTTTACTTCTGCTACTCCTGCCAGCTCTTGTAGCTTCCCTTCAGCACACTTGATGTCACCAAGGGCAGCCAGAAGTTCTTTTTCTTTCAGTTTTAAAAGATTATTCTTATTTCTGATTTCTGTCTCCAAGTCCTGGACACTGCTTTCCAGTAATGTTCTACTGTCAGCCAGTGACTGGACATCATTGTCTTTTTCCACCAAAGTTAACTTCAAGCTGTCCAGTTCTTTTCCCACTTCTTTGAACTTAAGGATGTCCTCTTTCATTTGGTTCCTCTCCATCAAGAGAGCATCATAGGAGCAAGCTTTCTCTTCTAATGTTTTCATGTTTACAAGCTCGGACTCAAGCTCTACCAGTTTGACATTTAATTTAGCCTTCTCTGTTTCAGATAGATCCAACTTTTTACATTCCTCCACCCTTTGTTTGTCTCTTAGCTTTTCACTGTCCTCATTTTTTAATTTCAGTGATTCCATTTCTGCCCGCGCAATGTTTAACTCAACATCTTTAGCCTCTAAAGCATTTGTAAAGCTGATGATTTTGTAATCAAGTTCTTCGACTTTCGACGTCAGATTTTTTTCACTGGCTTGTACTTTGCTCAAGACATCTTGACAAGCCAGAAGACGTTTAGAAGCCACGTCTTTTTCAGACAAAGCAGAGTTCAACTCTTGCAATAAACTGTCATTGCTGTTAACCTTTTCATCAAGAACTTTTTGAAGAGATGCAAGCTTGTTATCCAAATCAGCAGCGGTCTTTGAAACATGTTCAAGTTTTGTTTTCAAGTCTTTATTCTCTATTTTTATTGATTCTACCTCTGCTGCTAACTGAAGGTTTTCTTGTTCTAGTCCTTCCATAATTTTTGTTCGTTTCAAATGTTCTGTTTGCATGTGCTCTGCTTCTGAGGTCAGTTTTGAAAGTTTATTTCTCAAATCACTGTTTTCAGATTTAAGACTGTCAGCATCAGAACCGTTGGTTAATTTTTCCTGCTCAGCTAAGTTCAAGTCATAATTCAAAGATTCAATGGCATCCTGCAGAGTGCCAACAGTGGAATTCAATTCTTTCAATTCTTTTTTTAAATTTAGGTTATGTTCCTTCAGCTGACTAATTTCCCAAACCTTTTCCTCCACCAGAGACTGTAACTGAGAGATTTCATTGTCCTTTGTTTGCAGTTCATTCACTCTGGATACTATTTCCCTCTGCTTGCTATCAACACTTTCTGTCAAACTGGTAATAACTTTCTGCAGCTGCAGCAGTTGTTCCTTGACTTCAAATGTCCCACTAGAGATTTCTTTGTAGCTTCTTTCTAACTCTTCATTTCTTAAAGTAACAGAATGAGTTTGTGCTTCCAAGTCCTGTTTCTCTTTCTGGACAGCTTCAAGCTCCAGACATTGTGCTGCATATTTCTTTGACAACTCATCAAGGTTAAGCTTTAAGTCTGAGATTGCGTCATCTTTTTTCAAGATTTCGCTCTTCAAGCTATTGAACTCCACTTCAACACTGTCTAGTCTCTCATTATCAGAATGAGCAGTGAAAAGCTCTGCTTCCTTTTCTTTTAGTTTCTTCTCAAAATCATCCCTCTCTCTCAAGGCAGCCCAGAGTTTGTTCTGGGCATCAAACCTCTGGACAGAGACGGACTCAAAAGAGTCTTTGGTGCTCTCAATCTCCATCTCAACATCAGCCAGCTTCATCTCCAGCTCATGGATGCTGTGTTTGTATTTCTCCTCTTGAGATAGCATCTCATTTCTCTCACTTCTCAAGGAATCATTTTCCATCACAGTGTTGTCAAGCTCTTCTCTAAGCACTGCCAAATTGGCATTTTTCTCTGAGAGTTCCGTTTTGACATCTTCAAAAAGCTTTTTTAGATCATACAGCTCGTCAGCCTGATTATTCTTTTCTTGCTGTAGCTCAGTCATTTTTGAATTAGTTTTTAATACTGATCTGTTCATGTTTTCATACTGTGTTTGCAAAAATCCAAGCTCTAAAGACTTAGATTCTAGCTCTTCCTGGACAGTATTCAATCTTAGTTTAGTTTCTTCAAAATCTCTGGTAAACTCTTTCTCAGACTGGGATTTTTCTAGTTCTGTGTGTTTGACTTTGTTTTCCAAAGCTTTCTTGCACAGCTCTAAGTTAGTCAGCTCTGTAGTCAGTTTATTTATCTCTTGATGGTAGTCTGTGGAGTTTTTCAATGCCTCTGTTAGTTGAGACTCCAGGGTGCATATCTGCTGATCCCTCAACTGGATAGTAGAGGTCAACTCTGCTACTTTGGATTGATGTCCAGATAATGACTTATTAAGTTCACAGAGTTCTTTAACTAGTTTCTCATGCTCTAGTGACATTTCTTCAAAAGCATGGTGCAATTGTGTCTTGTCTTTTTCCAATGTTACATATTTTGTATGTAGATTTTCTTTCTCTAGATTCAGTTCTGAATTAGCTGTTTGGAAATTCAGTTTCTCATTTGACAGTGTATATATTTCTGTGTTTTTGCTTTCTAACTCCTTCTCAAGTCTATCAAGTTTTTCAGCAAGGTAGGTCAACTCTTTGCTGTGCTGGCTATTTGTATCATTTGCCCTTTGCAAGTTCTCATTGTATTTGCGTTGCACATCAGAAAGCTGTGAGTGTGTATCTTCCAGCTGAGCTGCTGTCCTGTGAAGCTCTTCAGATTTCTCCAGCAGCATTACTTGCAGCTCATCAACAGTTTTGTTGGTGCTGGCTTGAGCTGTTCTTTTAGCACAGTCTAATTCAGCAACATTAACTTCAAGGTTTTTGATCTGATGCTCTTTAGAAGTAATGTTCTCTAGATGCTCCGACAGCTGAGATTTGGCAGTGCTCAGCTCATCAAGTAGCTGAGCAACTTTCTGTTGAAGCTTTCCACTTTCTGACACCAATGATTGATAGGATAGTCTTTCAGATTCACTTCTATTTTCTAATGCTTTGCATTGCTTCTCCAGGCAGTTTCGGTCTTCTTGTACTTGTAGTAAACTTTCTTCAGTTTCTTTGAGTTTAGACAAAGTTTGATCACAGGTGGATTGAACTGCTGACAAAGTGTCTTGTCTTTCTTGCAATAGATCTTTAGTCAATGCTAGAGTGCTCTCCAGATTGATCACTCTGTCCTTGAGAGTTTCTTCTTCTAATCTGTATCTAGTCACATTATCTACCTCAGCACTCAGTGCTGTTTTAATTTCAGACAGTTGCAAGGTTGTACTGTCTAATGCACTCTGCAGCGTCAGGTTGTCTCCATTCAAATCTTTGACAATAGCATTCACATTGTCCATCTGAGTGCTTAACCTTTGTATGTGTTCATCTTTGTCTTCCATGTCCATTTGAAGAAGCTCTAGCTTTGACTTCAAGGCAGTGCTGTCCTGCTCAAGCTCACTCTTCATTTCATGTGCTTCTTTCAAGGCATTAGAAAGTTGACAAGTTAGGTCCTCTATCAGATTTTCTTGTTTCTGGATCTGCATCTGAGATTGTTTGAGCTCTTCTTCTGTTTCACAAAGCTGCTGTTGTACTGATGCAAGTTTGTCCTGATCAAGTTTTTGACTTTCTTGGCTCTGTGTTTCCAGCTGCTTTAATCTCTGCTCTAATTGAAGGAAGTTGGTTTTTTGAACACTTAGTTCTTCAAGTTTGTCCTGGAGATTCTCTTTCACCCTCTCCAAGTCTTCAGATAGACAAGCATTGTTCTCATTGAGCTGGACTACTTCTACACATTTCGCAGCCAAAGCAGCTCTTTCGGCAGCCAATACATGCTCTATCTCAGAAAGACTAGTTGTTAAACTTACATTTACATTTTCCACATCTTTTATTTTCTCCTCGCAATCTTTGACCTTGACACAGTAGAGCTCACACTGTGTTCTAAACTCAAACACTTCTGCATCTTTACCTGCTATCTCTTCTCTAACATTCTTTAGGGCTTGTTCCAAATTGGTTTTATCTGCATGTAAATTGCTTTGTTCTATCTCAAAATCTATCAGTTTTTCTTTTTCAGTTGCTCTTGCTTTGTCAAGGTCTATAAGCTCTGATTCTTTGTTCCTTAGAGTCTCATTTAAACTCTCTTTTTCCAATTTGAGTTCTTCAAGCTGCAAAGTAAGATTGGAAAGTTGGACATTAAGTTCTTTAATAGTGGCATCTCTGTCTTCTAGATCCATTTGTAATAGTTCATACTTGGATTTCAGTGCAGTAGATTCTTGTTCCAAATTAGTTTCACTTTCTTGAAGACTTGCTTTCAATGATGCCAACCTCTCTTTTAAATCTGCAGTACTATTTTCAAGTTCTTGTATTAAAATTTCTTTTTGTGACAGTAACTCACACTTCAGTTGTAATTCTTGATTAAGATTTTCGAACTGATGCTCTGCTTTTTGTTGGTAACTCAACCTCTCTTGCTCCAGCTGCTGTAGCTGGGTTTCCAAGGGCTTCAAGTTTTGATTGCAACATTCAAACTCTGAATTCTTATCTGCAAGTTCAGATCTGGCACTGTTGAGTTGGTCGCACAGTGTGGCACATTTTGATGTTAAATCTTCCAACTCTGATTGTTTCAAAAGGTACATTTCTTTTTCAGCTGCCACATTGGACTGAAGACCAGAAATGACGTTGGTGAGCTCCAGTTTTGTTGCCTCAAGGTTACTGATCTTTTCTTCACATTCTTTAGTTTTTTCTCCTAACTTTGTACACTCAGAAACCATCTGTTTCAGTTCGGTATCAGTATTTTCTAGCTCTGACCTTGTCTCAACAAGAGTCTGGTCTATGTTAGAAACTTTGATATTTAAAGCTTCTATCTCTTGGTTTTTATCAAACAGTGCATTAGTGGAATCTTCAAGAGACTTTTTCAGTTCACATACTTCAGTCTCTTTATTAGTACACCTGTCTTTCACTAAACTGTTTTCTTCTTTCAAATTTGTAAGCTGAGCTTGTAAGTTGATCAGCTGAGTATTGAGTTCTTCAATAGTTGCGTCCCTGTCTTCTAGATCCATTTGTAATAGTTCATACTTGGATTTCAGTGCAGTAGATTCTTGTTCCAAATTAGTTTCACTTTCTTGAAGACTTGCTTTCAATGATGCCAACCTCTCTTTTAAATCTGCAGTACTATTTTCAAGTTCTTGTATTAAAATTTCTTTTTGTGACAGTAACTCACACTTCAGTTGTAATTCTTGATTAAGATTTTCGAACTGATGCTCTGCTTTTTGTTGGTAACTCAACCTCTCTTGCTCCAGCTGCTGTAGCTGGGTTTCCAAGTGCTTCAAGTTTTGATTGCAACATTCAAACTCTGAATTCTTATCTGCAAGTTCAGATCTGGCACTGTTGAGTTGGTCGCACAGTGTGGCACATTTTGATGTTAAATCTTCCAACTCTGATTGTTTCAAAAGGTACATTTCTTTTTCAGCTGCCACATTGGACTGAAGACCAGAAATGACGTTGGTGAGCTCCAGTTTTGTTGCCTCAAGGTTACTGATCTTTTCTTCACATTCTTTAGTTTTTTCTCCTAACTTTGTACACTCAGAAACCATCTGTTTCAGTTCGGTATCAGTATTTTCTAGCTCTGACCTTGTCTCAACAAGAGTCTGGTCTATGTTAGAAACTTTGATATTTAAAGCTTCTATCTCTTGGTTTTTATCAAACAGTGCATTAGTGGAATCTTCAAGAGACTTTTTCAGTTCACATACTTCAGTCTCTTTATTAGTACACCTGTCTTTCACTAAACTGTTTTCTTCTTTCAAATTTGTAAGCTGAGCTTGTAAGTTGATCAGCTGAGTATTGAGTTCTTCAATAGTTGCGTCCCTGTCTTCTAGATCCATTTGTAATAGTTCATACTTGGATTTCAGTGCAGTAGATTCTTGTTCCAAATTAGTTTCACTTTCTTGAAGACTTGCTTTCAATGATGCCAACCTCTCTTTTAAATCTGCAGTACTATTTTCAAGTTCTTGTATTAAAATTTCTTTTTGTGACAGTAACTCACACTTCAGTTGTAATTCTTGATTAAGATTTTCGAACTGATGCTCTGCTTTTTGTTGGTAACTCAACCTCTCTTGCTCCAGCTGCTGTAGCTGGGTTTCCAAGGGCTTCAAGTTTTGATTGCAACATTCAAACTCTGAATTCTTATCTGCAAGTTCAGATCTGGCACTGTTGAGTTGGTCGCACAGTGTGGCACATTTTGATGTTAAATCTTCCAACTCTGATTGTTTCAAAAGGTACATTTCTTTTTCAGCTGCCACATTGGACTGAAGACCAGAAATGACATTGGTGAGCTCCAGTTTTGTTGCCTCAAGGTTACTGATCTTTTCTTCATAGTCCTTATTTTTTTCCCCCAAGTTGGCACACTCAGAAACCATCTTTTTCAGTTCTGCATCAATATTTTCTAGCTGTGTTCTTGTCTCAACAAGAGTCTGTTCTATGTTAGTCATTTTATTGTTAAACTCTTCTACCTCTTGACTTTTATCTGCCAGAGTATTATTAGCAGCTTCTAGCGAGGACTTCAAATGACAAATTTCACTTTCTTTTGCACTAGAACTCTCTCTTACTAAACTGTTTTCCTCTTTCAAATTTGTAAACTCTGTGTGTAAATTGGCCACCTGGGTGTTTAATGTCTCAAGAAGAGTGTCTTTATCCTCTAGATCCATTTGTAGGATGTCAACTTGAGACTTGAGTAGGCCAAGTTCTTTCTCATAGTCAGCACTTGATTCACTCAGTTTTATTTGGGTGCTGTTCAGTTTGGAGATAAAATCTTCATTGGTGTTTTCTAGCTCTTTGACCCTTGATGTTTTTATACTTAATTCTTCACTTGTGTCACTTAATTTCTGTTGCAAGGCTTGTAGCTGAAGGTTGAAAGATGCCTCTTGAGACGTTCTCTCTTCTTCCAACTGACCCAACCTACCTTCTAACAATATCATATTCTCCTTAGTCAAAGTGTGCGCATCAATTGCTTCTTTATATTTCAACTTAACATCTTCAAGGTCTCCTTTGAGAGATAGACATTCTTCTTCTAAACTGGACAACGTTAAAAGTTTAGTTTGAAGCTCATCCTTTGTAGAGTTCAGTAATGACTCAAGATCTAATCTTCCATTCTGTGTATGGACTAGTTCTTTATCCAACTCCTCTAGCCTACTTTCTTTCTCTTCAAGCCTACTCTTCACTGAAGTTATTTCTTTCATTCCGTCTTCATATTTGGTGTTCATATCAGTAAGTGCTTGCTGATGAAGAATATCCATTTGGGATTTCCATGCTTCTAGATCTTGACTTTGTTCCTTCAATGTTTTCTTCTCCTCCAAACTGTCACACATCTGTTGAGACAAGTTGGCACATTTCTCTTCTAAGTCTTTCACTGTTAAAATCTTTGCCTCATTTTCACTTTTCAATAAATGTATCTGGCTTTCAAAATCAGTGCAGCTGTTTTTTAAAGCTGCCAACTGTTGTTCTAAGCTGTAAACTTTCTCTTTTTCTGTACTGGTTAAGCCCTGTAGTGACTGATTATCTTTCTGAGATTCCTCAAGCTTGGTCACTAAGTCTGCTATTCTTGTCTGGAGATTCAACTCTAGCTGCCTGTCATGTTCAATGTGTTTCTTGAGCTCGTCTCTCTCAGTCAGCACAAGGCAATGTTCCACTTCCATTAGCTGCATCTTGCTGCCAGAATCCTTCAGAGCCATGTTCGCCTCCACCAGTCTACTCTCGGAAGCACTAACTTTGTTGTAAAGCTCAGCAAGGTGTGTTTCCTTTTGTCCAAGTTTGTGGTTAAGGTCAGCAATGTCCTTAACTTTACTTTGTAACTCATCATTCACTTTGGTTAACGAGAGATTGACCTCAGCAATGCAGGTTACTTTAAGATCAAGGTCTTTCTTTAAACTGGTCACTTCATTCTCTAATACTGAAATGAAATGTTGGCCCTTATCGCATCTAGCTTGACACGCGATCAGCTCCTCCTCGAGCACTTTTTTCTTGTTTGACAGAAGTTCATACTCTTTTTGATTACGTTGTGTTTCTTGTGCTGTAGTAGACATAACTTTATTCAGTTCTTCTTGCCACTTCTTCTGTGATTCTGAGGGTGGAGGGAATTCAAACATTTTTGTGGTGAAATAGTTACTATTTGTTTATCTTTGTGTAACATCGTGAGAATGTCTCTTTCGTCAGTTCATGTGTCGTTCTAGTTTAATAAAGCCTTGTTTTAGGTTACTCTTTAGTGTTCGTTTATTTCTTATTACAATTTATTAACTAGAATTTTTCAATTCTATGGATTCTGTGCCTATTGTATCTTTTTTGGATTTTTGTTCAACACTATTCTCAGTCTGTAAGTAAAAATAGCAATACAAATGGAGCTTCTATTTAGGCCAAAAGAGCTAGACATAGAGCCTAGCTTGCCATCAGCTGCAGAGAAGTGGCTGCACTGGCTCAGAACATTTGAGAATTTCATCTCCTCAGTCTCTCATTGCGAGATTGACAAAAAGAAATTACTGGAAAACTACGTTTCTTCAAGTGTATTCAGTACAAAGTGAGTGTACCACGTTCGAAGAATCAAAGTTCTACAAAATGTCTACGTGAAGCCCAAAAGTGACACATGATAACTCTTTGTCGGCAAGAGAACGGACAAACTGTTGACTCCTTCCTACTTAAGCTAAAACTATGGCCAAAGACTGTGACTTCAAAGCTGTCACTGCTGAAGAACACAGAAATATCTTCGTAACAGACGCCTTCATTACTGGACTGGCTTCAAGCAGCATAAGGCTGCGACTCTTCTCTAACTACAGTGCACCTATGAAGAGGCAAGACAACTTGAATATGCCCATAACCATGCCATAACATCTACTCTGAAACTCCCTGTGGAGCTAGCGCCGACCTGGAGAGGCTTTCTCCAACGACAAAATTAGAACACGAGGTGAGTGCGGCGACTAGTAAAAGATGCCTCTTTTGTGGAAACAGCCCACATCAACGCTTTAGATGTCCAGCCCGTGACGCTACATGCAACTTGTGTGGCATGAGGGGCCATTTTCAGAAAGTCTGTAGATTGACTAGACAGACACTCAAATCTATAACCTCAGCCATAGTAAAAGCAGATGATGAGATGTCACGGACTACAACCGTTGGATCTTCCTGGGCATCGACACTGTTGGATCTTCCTAGGCATCGACACCAGCGTTCGGCCTTACTAAATTTACTATTTCAATACTCGTCAATGGAGTACCATTTTAGGCTCTCATAGATACGGGGAGAGTGAAAGCTATATATCTTCTTCAATAGCTAAAGGTACAAATGGAAATTAGAAATGTCCAAAAACAGAATTTATAAAGCTTCTACACATCTTTCTTGCACTACTCACTGCCATATTTTCGCCACAAAGATGAACAATACGAAAGTGTGAAGCTCTCACTACTAGGTGTACTAGTAGCTGATGTAATATTAGGGCTAGATTTCATCAGCCAGCACGAAAAACTGATGATCTCATTTAAGGGAAAATGGAGCACTCTTCAGGTCTGTAGCTGGAAGCTGCACAAGTTGAAACCCTTTGCCTCTTCGCTAATCTAGCTCCTGACTGCCACCCCATAGCCACTAAATCTAGAAAATATTCTATGCCTGACTCCAAATTCATTCAAACTGAAATCAAGAGACATATCTGACAAAATTATTGAGCCTTCCACGCCCCCGTGGCGTGCCCAAATAATTGTAACAACAAATGAAAGGCACAAAAAGAGAATGGTTATCGACTATAGTCAAACCATCAATCGATTCACTTACCTCGACGTGTACACCGTGGCAAAAGTTGATGAATTGGTGCAGGAAATATCTAAATACTCAATGTACAGTACATTAGACCTCAAAAGCGCTTACCACCAGATACCTATCAGGGATGATGAAAGCAGTACACAGCATTCGAGGCTTGCGGAAAGCTTTATCAGTTTTGCTGCATTCCTTTTAGTGTGACAAACGGATGATCAACACAATAATTGAGGAGCAAGGGCTACAGGATATGTTCGCTTACGTGGATAACGTTATCATCTGCGGACGTGACTCCAGTTACCACGACAAGAATAGAGATTTCTCAACACCGCTAAGAAGTACAGTATCACCTTCAACGATGCTAAAAGTGCTATTGCGACTAATAAAGTATGCCTCCTAGGCTACGAAATCTCACAAGGGCAATTAAGACCAGACTCCGAAAGATTTCAAGCGTTGAGAACTCTACCTCCACCAAAAGACATGAAATCACAAAAGCGGGTGATTGGACTACTGTCCTATTATTCTCAATGGATCCCAATTTTTTCCAACAAGATCCATTTATTGGTGAACAACAAAAACCTTTCCTCCCCCTGTACAAGTACAAGAAGCTTCTAAACAGCTAAAACACAAACTTGAAAACACTGCTGTGTCGACGATAGATTATAATCGACCTCTAGCAGTCGAAACAGATGCCTCTGACATCGTGATCGTCGCCACTCTTAATCAAGACGGCCGTCCTGTTGCCTTCTTTTCAAGAACACTCAATAATAGTGAACGCAGACACTCAGCAGTCAAAAGGAAGCATATGCTATCGTAGAAGCCATGAGAAAATGGCAACATTACCATATCAGTAGACCCTTCACATTGGTTACAGATCAACGCTCAGTGTCTTTTATGTTTGACCAGTAGAACAAGGGCAAGATCAAAAACGAAAAGATACAAAGATGGCGACTGGAACTCAGTTGTTTCCAATATGACGTCGTATATCGACCTGGGAAACAAAACGCAGTGACGGATACCTTTTCAAGAAACCAATTTGCGTCAGCAATGACTGGAGAAGATCTCAAGCTGTTACACAACAACCTCTGTCACCCAGGGGTCACGAGACTCCTCCATTTCGTTCGGACCTTTTTTCTGTGAGGACGTCCGCAAAGTGGTAAACCAATGTAAAACTTGAGCTAAACTGAAGCCTAGATTCTTCAAACAGTTTTCAGGCACCCTCATCAAGGCTACCCAACCATTTCAGAGAGTAAGCATCGATTTTTAAGGGGCCAATCCCATCTGCTACTCACAATAAATATTTATTAAAATTGGTGGATGAGTACTCACGTTTCCCATTCGCCTATCCATGTCCCAATATGTCCTCATCTACTGTCATAAAGTGTTTAAATCAGTTGTTTTCCTTAGTTGGGATGCCAAAGTACGTCCATTCTGACAGAGGTTTGTCCTTTTTGTCGAAGGAGGTGCAATTCTTTCTGCATGAGAGGGGAATAGCTACAAGTAGAACGACCCCTTTTAATCCTTCAGGTAAGTCAGGAACGACTAAACAAAACTATATGGAACGCTGTTACTTTAGCACTGAAAGACCTCGATCTGCCGATGGGAGCTAGTCTTCAACCAGGCCTTATACTTGATTAGATCACTATCTGCGGCAACAAACTAAACTCCACATGAGAGAGTTTTCCTGTTCAACCGGAAATCCTCCTTCGGGATTTCTATCCCCACTTGGTTATCTAGCCCAGATCGAGTGTTGCCGAGAAGAAAGAACCAATCTTCAAAGTATGATCCTCTCACGAAGAAGTTGAATTACTGATGTGTAACCCCCAATATGCCATTGTACGGTTGCTTAGCGGAAAAGAGGAGACAGTCTCTCTAAGATGCTTGGCTCCCTCCCCCTTCCCATCCACAGCAAGTGAACCTTCGTTCTTCGCTCAAGGTGAGGTTAATGAATATCCTCCAGAAGCTCAAAACATGGAAGTACCAGTCAACACCCCTACGTGATACAAGAAAGGAAAGAACCCTTGGAAGGCTCTGAGGACCTCTGAGCGATTCCTCTTGAAAATATACGGAACCATCATACCTCACTTGACGCTCAGGAACCCACTTGTGACTCGCAAACTGTAGAACAGGATAGTCAACCCCATTACAACTTAAGAGAGAGAATACCAGACCGAACTATAGGGTCTAGAGTTGTTTATATATTGCACTACTTATACTGACTACATAAACTGGCATTGTTTATCACTTGCTACTGATACTAGAATTTACTTGTTCACTTACTTACCTAAATGTTTACTTACTACTCTATTTATTATTGCTTAAAACAGAAACTAGTAATTGTTTATAAGTCATACTACTGATACTGGTTTTTAGGTTTCTTTGTATCACTATTCACTAATGTTTACAAGAGAAACTAATATTTCGACACTATTTTTGATCTATGGTATTATAGGCACTGGCATTCTTTTTTTATTTATGCTGTGGCCTACTATATTACTATACTTGCTATTTTAATTCTAGGCGGGGTGAATGTGAAATAGTTTAATATTTGTTTATGTTTGTGTAATATCGTAAGAATGTGTTCACTACATTGATTTAGTGTGCTACTATCAAGTCTCTTTCGTCAGTTCATGTGTCGTTCTAGTTTAATAAAGCCTTGTTTTAGGTTACTCTTGTGTTCATTTATTTCTTATTACTTTATTATTTCTTCTGTGATTCTGAGGGTGGAGGGAATACAAACATTTTATTTACAGTAATACAAATACACTGGCACATACATATGCTTACAGAACTGACACAGACAAATGCTATTCAAAAGAAAAGACATGAGAAAACAAAGACAGATCAAAAAAGTTAAAAGCTGCAAGATATAACCCACAAAACAAAACAACAAAGAAAAATCGCTACGAATCAAACAAAGGCTTAGAGCTTCATTAAATGAAACACAAAAGCTAAGAGAACTATAAATTAGACATAAGTTGATAAAAATAACGGAGATAAATGCTAATTGAGAGTTATACCTTTGAAGTGATTGTCTTTCTCTGCAAGATCTTTAAGTGACTGCTGGTGAGTTGAGGATAATTTGGTTAGTTCTTCTTGTAGCTTTGAAATCTTAGAGGTTAACTCTGAGTTTTTGTTCTCTAGGGTTCTGTATAGTGAATAAGAATTTAAAATATATATTATCAAAAGAAAAGATGAAAGTGGTTAGAGCAATACTTTTTTTTAAAAGGATACTCCATCAAAGCTTTTAATAAAGATGGACAAAATTGTGAATAACTTCAAAATGCAGTGTGGTTAAAAATTGTGAGTATGGTATATATATATTGTTACGAATCTCCCTATCCAGGCCCTCTGTAGACTGCACCACACGACACCACCAACTGAAAGAACTTGACAACTCCAGGCTTCAAATAATGTAATAGTTCAATGTCAATAAATAACAGCCAAAATTATACAATTGGCAGCTCGTAACACACGACTGTACAGATATCTCTCTGTGAATAGCCTTCTGCCGCATCGACTCTTGCACTGGCCTCTCCGTCTCGTCTCGGACTTGTACTGAGCCGTCGTAACGAACTGTAAATCGGGAAGTTGTCACACACCTCGCCTCTGATACCTTCGCTCTTTATATAGGGTCCCTGCTGGCCTTCTAGAACCGGACAGAACGTCGCTGGACCATTCTGTGTGGTCGGATGACTACATCCCTCGTGATGCTCCTGAGCTCTACTCACATCGCCGATCCTTCCCGAACCGTCACGTTGACACTTCTCTCGACTGACCATCATAGCTTGTCACGGTTGACCGCTCGTCTAGCGCTGGCCTGGGGCGATTTGCGTCGGTTGACTACACACGTACCACTACCCCCATCTGTGCCACCACCAGGTTTATAACAATATATATAAGGGTTGTCAGGTTCAGTGGATAGATTACCCCAACCACCCAGTGAAGAGATTGGACTATAGTGTACTGACAAAGCTATTAGCATGAAATATGCACTACACAAAAGCATTTTTTTTAAAAGTTCTTAGACTGCATATAGACATTTTTTTTTAAATTTAAATAAATAAAATAAATACAAGAATTGCAGAAATGGCAGTACATTAGTATTCTCTTTAGTTATAAGGAACATGCCAATGAGATACTTCAATGAAGATAAATTTAATTAAAAGCAATCAAGAATTTATTTTTTTTTTAAATTAGTCATTTGCATTACAGAATATTTTTTTGCAAAAGAGTACTTGATTTAGCTGTCAAACATAAAATAAAGTTTAACACTAATAAGCAAAATTGTCCTTCTTTGATAAATGCAAAACAGGAATGATCAAATTGTCAGAATGTCTCTAAACTAAAATACAGTCCATTGACAGTGCTTTTTAGAAAATGTAATTTTATTTACTTTTGCCCATTTGCTAACTGCTTGTCTTTATTAGTATGAGCCTTACATACAGCTTGAATCCCTTTAACAAAATCAAAGACAACTTACTCTTTAGATGACTGAAGCTGGTTTGATGAGGTAGTTAATTCTTTTAGTGTTTCAGCTGTTTTATCTTTGTGTTTCTGCAGATCCTGCCCAACATAAACAGATGGGATTAGACCAACAATACCCAACACAAAAAAATATTTATCGCTAATATCTTATCAAAAAGACAAAAATACCCATTAAAATAAGGCATATTCATGGCAACATAAAAATAAGTCTCTAGTTTTTATGAGAGAAAAAGGCTCTAGTTATATTTCTTATAATTGGTTTGAAACAAAAAAATTAAAAAAATGAACAACTGAACTTGTATGTCCATTTGAAGTGCTTGCACTCCTAAACAATGTACAGAAAGACCAATGGTGCTAATTGTTTTTGTTCTTTTAATCTTATCAATTTTAAATAAAATACTTGACCAGAGACTGATCTAAAAAATATGCCTTAATAAATAGTTAAGTTTTTTTGTAAGCAGCCATTGGTGTAGATTGTTGCAGACATAAATATTAGTTAAATAACATTATGTAAATGATGTGCTAAGAAATGTTAGCATACCATGACTTGATTTTCCATGAAAATTATTTTCTGAGACAATTTTTCAAGCTCTGCTTTGGCAGCCTCCAGTTGCAGTTCTATATCCATCTTTTGGGATCTCAGTGCATCATTTGATTGCTCCTTCAAGCTGATATCATTTTTCAATTTTTTAATTTCTACATCATAAAGTTGAATCTGTCGGTCTCTCGACTCTAATTCTAAGCTTAATTTTTGCTAGTAGACAAAACAGAATAATTTTAAATAAAATAAGAATCCAACAGTAGTGATAATTATAGATGAAGTCTCTTAGTCTCTAAATAAACAGCAAAAGATTAAAACAACAAACCTTTTCACTTTCAACTGCATTTTTCTTTTTCTCAATGTCAGCAACACTGACCCCATGAGTTTTAATCAGTTCATCAGCCATTGACATTTTCTTAGTCATCTCTTGTTTATCCTTTAAGAGCTGTGACTTTTCCATTTCAACTTTTTCTAGCGATCCCTTTAATCTGTTCAATTCTGCTTGTGCCTTAAACCATCACATCAATAATAGAGTAAACATCAAATAGGTAGCTGATGATAAACAATAATTAGCTAAAAAAAACAAAAACATTTGCTACAGGTACAAATAATCTTACAGCATTTATTTCTTGCTGAAATTTGGCCTTGGACTCTTGAAGTAAGCAGCTGCTCTGTTTGGCACTTTCTAAAGCTTGAGATAACTCTAGATTCAGTTCCTTCTCTTTTTCTTTCATTTTAAGTTCTAGATGGTGTCTCGATGCCTCAGAGTTGTGTCTCATACACTCTCCATCTTGAATGAGTTTTTTATTTTTAGTTTCTAACTGTTGAATCTATAGCAAAAAAAAATAAAAAAATATATGCATTAGTTTTTTTAGATCATTAAATTAACTAAAGACTAGATCACACTTTCTTCTTATTCATCTAGCCAGATTTTTTATGCTGAGCAGCCTGTGCCATGTAAGGCTTAAAATAGACCATTGGCTAACCCCACATGTTACAGCTAGACTCAGATGACCTTTTCACTTCAAAATAGGAGCAGCAAGCATGACTAACAACTTCCTTGAAATGTGAGGATTATACGAAAACCCCCAAGCCTTCACAAGCTGCCTGGCTATGCAGTATCATGCTGGACTGTTGTTCTGTCACCTCGATGGTTCTGGCTTCATACCCTTCCCGCTGCCATCCTCTATTGTCCTGCTGTAGGTTAGGACTAGGATGTAGATTATCTTTAACTCTAAAGGAACATCCCAAACATTTTACAAACAAAAAAAACAACATTTTTTATTCACTTTAATGACTATAATATACAAAGTCAGCCAGCACATACAGCAGAATTTTTGTTTTTACTAACCTGAGCCAGCAACGACATCTTTTCAGAGTCATGATCATTTTTTGAATATTTGTTTTCTTCAACTGAAATAAATATTGAATCGGTTATGCCGGCAGCAGACCTAATTGTTTACAGTGAAAACCTGGTTCTAATATCTGACAGTATTACACTGCAGTAAGTTAGTAGGACTTACATGAACTTTTCACACTTGCATTTTGAACAAGTTTCTTGTCACTTAATTGCTGTTTCAGACTGTGTATTTCATTCTCCAGAGCAGTTATTTGCTCAGCATGAGCAAAGGAATATTGAGGATTACAATTCTGAAGGAGAAAAATCAAAGTTTAAAAAAAGAAAGAAGAAAAAAAAAAACACCTGCACACACAGATACTGACATACTTAATTGTTTCAGTGTCAAAATCTTCTCACAATATAATTAAGTACTGTAATATTAATTCACATTTGATGATGCCTTCGGATTGGTACAGAAGTGGTAAATAGTTATTTCTAACAACAAGCAAAATAATGTAGATCTATTTTATTTTAAAGGATTGTGATCTAGCTTTTTGAAATAGTTTTTGATGGAATTAGATCTATAAAGCTGAATTAAATTAAATGCCTGTTAGAAATTGTCTTAGAATGTATACTACAGCAGACATTTAATTGAAGAACCAAAGTACCAGGTATATTTTCATTCACAATATTCTCAATAACAATAGCAAAGAGGTATGTAGAAATTGGTTGTTAAATACTCATCAACAAAAAGATACATGAAAAAGCTTCAAGAAAAGACTAAATTGTTCAATCTCAAATTTTGCAAAGAAAAGACTAAATTGTTCAATCTCAAATAATGCTAACTCCAGTGTCATTTTTTTTTGAGGTCATCACAATAGGAACAATGATCACCACAAAAGGAAAGAGGAAAAAACATGCTAACATTCCCAATGGAAGGCTGAAAATGTGAATAAAGACAATAAACATTAAATATTAATCTAAGAAAGCAATTAAAAGAATTTAATAAATCATTTATAGCTGATTAATAGACTACTCATATATACATACATATATATCATATGGGGAAGTGGTGGCTGAGAGTAAAGTGCTTGTCATCCAAACTTTGAATCTAGGGTTCAAATCTATCAAGTTTGGTGAAGATTGAAATATTGAATTTCTGGATTTTAATGGGCAACTGAAATTACTTTAAAAAAGTAGAGAAGGTTGGTCGTTGTGCTGGCCACACTCTCATTTACCGTTGGCCATAGAAAAAGATGAACTTAACATTATCTGCCCTATGAATCATAAAGTCTGAAAGGGATACCTATATATATACAGAATGACAACAACAACCCCATTTTTTTTTATTAGGGCCATCAATTTAATTTGTGCAATTTAACCTTGATGAATTCTTAATTTACAATATGGCAGCATTGTCATAGAAATTTAAGATAAAGAAAGTAAATGTTTTTGATAGTAAATATAAGCATTTAGTGATGTGTTGGCCCAGTAGTAAGTTCTTTACTTCCAAACCAGGGAAGTCAGTTCAAATCTCAAATAAACCTGCCCAACCCTATTGTGTATGTGACATTAATTGAGGAAAATAATGGTTCTTGGTTCAACAACACCCTCTGCCTCTCAAGGATCAAAAGTTCAGAGGGGATTTATTTTCTTTAATAAACATTTGGAAACATTACAAGACTGTATCAATGTATATAATAAAATTTATATTTAAAGCTTAAGCACTTTAATTTAAAAAAAAAAAAACACTTTCCATATGCATTGATTACAATGTACAATACATTTGGCCTAGGGTAAGCCCTTTTCACTGAATCAAGAACTCACCTTTTCAGAATCTTGGCTGGAGGCAGCTTTTGACAATTTCTGCTCAAGAGAAACAACCTGTTTTTCCTTCACAGATAAATCATGAGTCAGTTTCTGCACTTTTTTTTCTAACTCTTCACATTTTTCTGACAAATATTTTGTGCCTCTTTGCAAGTCATTCAGCTGCGACTTCTCATCAGATGCTTTGCGCTTCTGTACAGCTAAAGCCTTAAAAACAAAAATAGGGAAAACAAGTAAATAAGAAGTCAGTAAAAAATGAAATGTTTCCAATCCAACATTTACAAATTTCAATGTTACATTTACAGGAGACAAACATTTGAAATGCTGATTTAACTAGTTTAGTAATTAAGAATGTTAATTGGTATTAGTTAAATGCCTAAGAATACTATTAATAGACAATCTAAATAATAATAATGATGATAATAATAATTATAGCTTTTATATATAGCGCAACTTTCATGCATATAGCAAGATCATAGCGCTATGGTCCGATCTCATTTGTGGACCAGTGGCGGGGTGGGGTATCTAATAGAAGGTTTTTGTTTTGCTTTTAGGCACTCAGTAAACACAACTCTGCTCGAATCGAGTGTAGAACCTCGAGCCCCCTTCATAGGTAGCCAAGCCAAGTGTAATTAGCCTCTTGACTATGCTTCCCTAACCAGGAAGTACAGTGATACAATAGAGTTCTTGCTTACATGTCACTATATTTAAGAAAACTATAATACTTCTGGTCACTTTTAAGCGCTTGATCCAAGCCAAAATTAAGCCATTTGTGAATAAAATGTAGCTTCCAAAGAGGCATACATTTTTAAAAAACCTAATTCAAACCAGATAATAAAGTGTTGCACAGACTGGTGCTTGGTCCACATAGATCAGTCATACACATTGCAGTTTACATGAGCTCACAGCCTATATACTAAAATGATGCAGAATTATAAGATCTTCCGATTAAATCTTTTTTTTATTTAATTAGTATACAGTTATGCATATTTTGTAAGAGTACATGATTTGGTAAGACCATAAATGGCTGTTGGTGAAATAAAATTATCAATAGAAGTGCTTTAATATGTTTATGGTCTATCTATGACAGGAAAAAAAAAAAAGACTGGTGGGCAGGTCACCTGGAAAGAATGTTGGAGAACAGAGGAGTGAAAATTGCATACAAGTAAAAACGAGAAGGCAGGTCATGAATACTGTGCTAATATGTTTATGTTGCATCATTATTTGTTGTGGATGTGTTTGTGAGAAAGTACTTAAAAAGGATGTGACGTAGTAAAATGATAGTCTTCAATGCCTACTTATATCAATACAAGTCTTTGTTAATTAATTGTTATATTTAATTGTCTACAGTAAGTTATTTACTCTCTGTGAAGAACAGAGTAAATAGGATGGAATGATGAAGGGACAAAAAGCTCAAGAGTGATCTGAATGGAAGGATGTGCAGAAGCAGGCAAGAGCCCTCCATGCGCTCTAGCGCCACTGGGATGGTCTAAATGTGACAAAGCAGAATAATATGATATACATGCCTATGAAATCTTTTTTTTTTAAATGTTAAATTAAAAAAAAAAAAAATATGCATACACTTAATTTTTTTTTTTCAAAGAGTGCATTCTTTGCTAAGACCATAAGGGGTTATTGCATTTTTTTTTTTAAGGACAATACAGACGATGTTGAAATCAGATTTTTAATAGCGCTTTTAGTTTCTGGGGTTTAAATGTGACTTAACAGACTGCACAAAATTAATTTAGTGGCTTTTCCTTACACATGCCTCACAAAATATTATTTCAGTCAGTAGAATTTAGAAAATACCTATAATGTTTTGCAAAAGAATACAAACAAAGACATCAAGATTCTAAGTTGGTTTTAGCTAGTGAAAGTTTAACAAAATTAAACAAAATTTGCTTCAGTAGAAAAAAAAAACTAAGGCAAAATTCTGGCCTGAGAGCATTTTCAGCTAGAACCGATTGATCTTAGACCACAAGCTACACAATATTCTAGAAGAACATTAGAACCTAACTTTTCAAAACTTTCAACTCTATAAGTGTTATGTTCTCAAAGCACCTTAAGGCTGCATTATATTTGATATAAAAATTATAATTATTAATATTTTTATAGTGACTGAAATTGTCACATTTTGAACTATTTAATTCAAATTTATGTAAAATGGTAAAAATAAGTCAAATGATAATTGCAGTCAATGAATTAAAATTAATCTACATGAGTATTATTTAAGCTGATAGCAAAAAAAAAACAAAAAAACAGAAGCATTCAAAATATGCAAATGCACAGTTCCAAGCCCAGATTTCATCTTAAAAGTTTAAAATCATGATTAGCAGTCTGCATCAGTGTCAAACCAGTAAATTGAACCAATTTTAGATAGTGTTCACTTACTTGTTCTAAGCTTTCCAACTGAAACTGTTTCTGATCACGTTCTTTCTTAAGTCTCTCAACTTGGGCTTCTATTTCATTGATTTTAATTAAAGTTTTTTGTGGTAGACCATCTTTCCACTCTTCTAGCATCCAACTCATTTTCTGACTAGAAAAATTTTTTTGAGAGATAAAAGTAAGACTTTGATAGTTAATACTCATATGTACCAAGTATCACAAAAATTATTCGAGGCCTAAAACGAAATATAAAATTTTACCAATTAAGTTACTAACACTTAAACTATTTTAGATGCAAACTTATACAAGTAGTTTTAAGCTAAAGACATTTATTAAGCAAGTTAATTTCAGAATTTTAGACAATTATGGATTTACAACATAGCCATTTGAATTTAAATCCTATTTTTTTTTTATATTTTATTAGTGTGTAAGTACTAAATCAAGACACACCATCTAAACTAGGAAGATTTTGTAATTCCAATAAATAATACAATCTTAAACTTCATTATCAAACACAAAAATATTTTTTTTTTATCTTTTAGACTCATGCATATTGGGAAAAGAAAAGATTGTCTAGATGGGTGAAAATGATAAACATTGAATACCATTCCCCCTATTTAGCTGTTGTAAGATACCAGAACAGCTATTTATTCTGGGTTCTGATACTGGAAGTTGTTTTAGAAAACAAACAGATGTTGATGTATGTATAGATTCTATAAAATATAAAGAACATATGGCTGCCTGATTGTGGCAATTGTGCAGTTTGTACGCTGGACTGTCATTTGGATTTAACGATGGTCCCTGCTTCAAAACCCTGCCCACTCCCATCCCCCGTCATCCTGATGGAGGTTTGGACTAGGAATTATCTTTAACTCTGAAGTGAACATTTCAACGTACAAAATAAGTAAAACATTTTTAAAGTCCAATAATTAGAACAAAACAAGTGTAATCAATTACCAATTTTTAAGACTTGAAATAAACTGAAAATCAGCAAGATTTATACCAATTTAGTAAATAGATCTAGATTCTAGCCTAATTTTTTTTTATAATTTCAAATAGAAGATCCATTGGATCTAGAATCATGTAGATACTTAGACTTAGATCTATTCTATGATAATCTAGATTTATCAAGACATTCAATGATTCATGATCTATAATAAGATAAAAGGCGGAAAACAGATTTCCTATTGAAAATGCATTTTTGTAGTTCAACATTCATTTTCTACATAAAATAGATCATCCATGTAAAATTTGCTTTACTGATGGATAGATCTATGTTTGTGTAAGCTTCATTAGCAAAAGTTTTTTGAAATACGTTTTTATAATCAATTTGTGCGTTTGTGAATACCATCAAGTATGCACTAAAGGACGGACAAGATTTACTTTTGGATTTAAGTGCTCCCATTTCAAAAGGTAAGAAACATTTTTTTTTATAAAATTCATGTATAAAATACATGCTTACCATTTAGAAATGGATGTTCTACGTGATAAAGAAAAAAAAAAGTGAATATATTGGTTCATTTGTCTTTTATTTTTTTAAAATAGCCTCGATGTCATTTCCGAGTTTTTTTTCATCCGTAAACATCATGTACAATTATTTTTTAACATATCATTTAAATAACACCGATTTTACTACTTAAACACATTTTTTTGTTATTTTGGTAGTAATAATGAATTCTTTTTAGTTATTTTTAAAAATAAAATTAAAAAAAACTTTAAAAACAATATTTTTTTTTTAACCAATCAGAACGTTGGTCGTCGGAACTTAAATTCATGACCAATTTTTCAATGTGGTGTTTTACTAGTCATTCTCTCGGGAATAACTCGTAGCGATAACATCTACGAAAGGTAATTAGAGACTTTTTCTTACAGATAGTTTAGTTTAAAATATTGACTTCTTAGGCATTTATTTTGAATTTATAGTAGGCCGTCTGCTTTTTACTGTTTTATTTCATTGGATGCCTCGCGCACTTTATTAAAAAAAAAAAAAAAAAAAAAAAAAAAAAAAACACGTGATTTTGACACTTGTCTCTCTAGAACTAGGCTAGATCCATATTATATACTGATATATTCTAATATTTTCTAGCGTCTAGGTCTAGATCTAGTATACTTTACCATGTTTTACGTCTTAACATAAAAAAAATTAATTGATTATTAAATTAAACTAGCAGAACTAGTAGATCTATAGATTAGATCTAGAGATCTAATACTTATACTAGCTTTATACAGACAGCGCACACACATTATTATTGTTTTTTTCTTTAAGATTTAGACTATTTACAAAGTTGCTTAGATAATGAGGGTCTTCTAGACCTAGATAACAATAACTAGATATAGATTTACGTCTAAAATAAATTGATCATTAAATAAAACTAGCGAAACAGATATGACGATATGTAGAGATTTAATACTACTAGACAAAGATATGCACTTAGATCTATCTAGATCTACTCTAAATAAACATTCCCGATATAGATATATCTAGCTCAAATCTTAAAACGTAAAAATTAATAAACATTTACTTAATTCTAGAAATAATTGTGTAGACTAGATCTACTAAATCTAGATCTACACTTCGTCAGATGGCTAAAGTAAAACCTCGTACACTCCGTACTGTATATTTCTATAAATTTCTTCAATTATCTTGCAGATCTACCCCTTACTGTATTATTTAAAAAAAAAAAAAAAAACATTTTAATCAATTTAATGTAGATCTAGATTTCTAGATCTAATCTAGTAAATTCAAGTATAATTGTTATGTTTGTGATTACTAGATATAGATCTAGATTGAAGATCAACATCTAGATCTAGTCTGGTCTAGATCTACACATTTAGTCCTTGCTCCAAAGAATAAAAGCATTACAGTAATTAGACACTTTATTAAATGCCATAATCATAGATCTAAATCTAATACATATAGCCTGATGTATATAATATAATATATATTATTCTATAAAGTTAATTAAGTCTAATATGAAGATCTGAATCATGCTATCACTATCATATGGCTGTTTAAGGCACATTCAAACATTCAACATTGTTTTATTAGTTATTAATCATAAATATTAAAAATAAATTTTAATTCTTTTTCTTCAAATCTTCTACAAGTATACTTACCTTGTGACACGTTCTTCTTTGAATATTTTTTGTTGTTTTGTGAAATCATGAATTAATAGACATATCTTCTGTGAGTGATGGATTTGTCATGTCGAGGGGTAAGTGTGATTGACTTGTTTTTTTATGGGTAAATAATTGTCTGATGCTAATGATTTTATTTTATTTTTTAATTCCTCTATGCTTAGGCATTAAAATTGGTATATAATAAGTCAAAACTGTAACTGGTTTTGTTATTAAGCATGATGATAAGTTATAATTTGCAACTTTTTTTTTACGTTGAGGGTGGGGTCTAGGGGGGCTCAATTAATAGGCATATATGTTTTTTTTTAAATTAGTTTTTGATTTTTTTTCAAATGTTCTATGAATATACTTTACTTTATGAAACATTTTTCTGTAAATAACATTGTGAATTTGTGAAATTCATGGATTATTGGACATATCTTCTGTGAGTGATAAATTTTTAATTTTTAGGGGTAAGTGTGTTTGACCCAATTTTTTAATATTAAATAATTGTCTGCTGCTTCTGATTTTATTATTTTTTTAATTCCTCTATTCTTGGGCATCAAAAATGATATATAATATGTCAATAAAAGCCAATTTGAAATTGATCAAAAAAATAGCCATAAAAGTAGAATGTTGAGAGCTCAATCTGTTTTCTGCCAAAAATGATGGTTCTTCTTTAATTTAGACTTAAGACTACTTTTTAAGTTTAATAAATTAATTTTTCCATGGACAGTTAAAAAAATAAAGAAATTAATTAGATTTATCTAATATTACTAGATCTAGACTAGATCATGATAACTAGATCTAATTAGACCATTAGTCTAATAGTAATAATAATTAATTTAAAAATTAAATCATTCAAAAATTCAATATTCAAGTGACTTTAATTTTAATCTTTATGAGTTTATTTCAACAATAACTACCTATATTACGCATTTACAGTAACAATAGATCTATCACTGACTATGACTAGATCTAGTATTAGTAGTATCAAGTATGACTACAATTGTACAATCAAAAAATCAATTATTATCAATGCCCAACCTTATTGAAAGTTATTGTGTTCTCTTAAATTGCAATGGTGAATAAGATCCTTAAACAACATAGATCCATAGATTTAGAATTTTCCTTTCATGATGAGATTTATAAAACAGTTTGTTATTTTACCAAGAAAATATAGACTAGATTATAGATTTAGAAATCTATGACTATGAAACAAGCAAATTTTCCATTTTTTGTTGTCTTTTCAAATTTCGCACTCACAGCATAGCCAGGTTTTAATCATTTAAATACACCACAAACCAAAGTATATGAATGTGTGATAGAATGTTAGGAAAACTAGGATCTAAATAGTTTTCATCAAAATAATTATAATTAGACCGAGATCTACTTCTAGATCTACATTTTTTGACAATGCATAACGAAATTTAAAGCATAAATCTACTTATGTATTACGTAAATAGATGTAGTTGCTAGACGTTCATTTACATTGCCAGATTATTTTACGTTCATAATCGTGGCTTGTAGTTGTAGTCATAGAGGTCTATGTTTGTAGCATTATATCTTGGCAGACCACTGACCTACATCTATATAGAAATCTATATTAATTAAATTCTACCAAGTCACTGGTTTTCCTGGCTAGCTCAGGCAACCCATTCCATGCTCCAATAGCACTAGGGAAGAAGGAGTATTTGTACAAATTTGTCCTAGCATATGGTCTTATTAATAATAAAGTAAAGTAAGAAAACCCTTTCAGACCCTGCGATTTTGTAAAGCTCATCTGTTAATTTCTATGACCGAAGATTAACAAGGATGCCATATAAAATATAGATAAAATAAAAAGCTCTGTGAGCAGACTTTCTTACTAGATCTATGTACACACGGCTAGATTATAATTAACTATGCGAAAATTCGGGGCTCGCAAAGACCTTCCTTCAGGTAAAAAAAAAAAGGTAATTCGAAAGTTGTAAGACAAATTTCCATAAGGTTCCTCATAAGGATAATAAAGATTATACCGGTATTATTATATATAGGATGACAAGTGAATTGCGCTGGAATTTGGATTAAAGTGAGGATTCGCGCAACACGTCGACCTCACTCTCTCGCCCTAAAGCCCGTCCTTTTCCGGAAGCAAGATTTGGTCAAGACGTTTGTAGACAAGTTTGGGTGCAGTGGATGACCAGAGACTTTCTGTGTGTCTTGTCCCGCTTTTGAGTGCTCCAAAGCATTGTGCTGGTACTTGCCTTTCTGTCCGATTAGTCAAGTTTTGTGACGTTCCCACAGGCCGCCAAGTCCAGACTTCACATGCTAGGTTTGACAGAACCTCAGTGTACTGAGTGCCATGGACACGTCAGATACCCTCTACCTGGTTTAGCCGGCCAGTCAAAGCCGTTTCCGGGGTGTGGCCGCTGCGCATGCTACAGCTTCTGGGAGCCACAGGTGAGAGTTGGGTACCGAGTGGGGACCAAGAGTGAGCTAAGCTACCCTCAAAAAGAGGGTACGACTGCCTGTCCACTAGAGATGCTACCCCTCCTAGATACCCCATACACCGGTATTATTATTACTACTACTACTAAACAATATTTCATCCTTTATAGCACACTCAAGAGAGGGATTTTCAAGAAAAGAAAGAAAAGGCCAATATAGGCCTACTCATCTCACGTCATATAACGGTCGATATATATATCTCCCGTCGTACCATTTTTCAGTTTATGTATATGTGTGAACATAATTAGACCCCATTAGAAGGCCATGAAGATGTCTTGCTGAACTTTACTATGATTACGCCTATTGCCAATGTAAATGCGCTACATTTGCCTTAAATGATTGTATATAGGCTACTACTTCTAATAGGCCTACTCCAGCAGTGTCGACCCGTGCTGACTTTATAACTTTTTTTAATTTGCCCTTTATATATATATATATATATATATATATATATATATATATATATATATTCAAAGTACTAGTGCACTTCAAAGCAGGGTAAAGGCACTTCTGAAACTATAAGGATGCAGGAAACCACTTGGGGCCTAAATTTAAAAAGAAAGGGGGGGGAGGTTTACAAAGTAGGCCTATTTAATTAATCGTTTTCTCATTGCCTCTGTCCCTTGAACTTCGTCGTAGGCGTCTTGTGACACATTTTAGGAAATCAAATATGCCTCCCGTAGCAGAAAGTCATATGCTATGTAACTATAACGCCTAAGCAGGCAGTGGCGTAGCTAGGATGTGGGGAGGAGGGGGAGAATTTGAAAATCCCCCCGGGTTACCACTTGAGGGGGGCCCCCAAATGAGTGTTTTTTACATTAAAAATTAAATATTACGCAAAATGCAGCCCCCCCCCCAAGAGGTCAAGCCCCTTGGGCCCCCCAAACTATGGAAAATTCCTAGCTACGCCCCTGTAAGCAGGAAATCGAATAGATTGATCGTAATGAAATTTTAATGAAATGTCTCGCAGCACGAATTTATGAGCCCAATTTCAGCTCAGTAGGTTATTGAAACGTTCTCTAAATAAGTGATTCCCTTTTTTTTTACTATTATGAATTTGACTGTGACGAAAGTGTGAGTTAATTGTAGGAGATATCAAAATCAGAAATCTTGAAGACCACTTTGCTACAGGTATCTTTTGAACAGCTTTGAATATAGGCCTACGAGTATTTGTTCATGAAGGAGGTTGTAAAAAAAAATTCTGTCATCTTTCACAGTTGTTGTTATGAAATGAAATCCCCCCCCCCCTTTCATCCCTGTATGGCGGGATCAGAATTTAGTGACTCATTTTTTGCTTTGATTCTGTTAATTTTATTATTTTAATACTAAACCATCACTTGCCCCAGCGCAGCCAAAGGGGTTTTGACTTTAAAACCTCCTACCAGGGGTTTGCAGTCAAAACCCCTCTTCTATAAAATAAAACCAAATAAAAATAATGCAAACGACAATCCCCAAATCCCAAGAGCATAGCTCTTTAAAACTCCGAAATGTTAATACCCCCCTTTAATATAAGTCTATCCAAACATCAGTCACCAGGTTCTATGACGTAGCCAAGAGGGGTTTTGTGTTTAACCCCCCCCCCCTTCCACTGGGTGTATAGCTAAAAACCACCTCTTCTATATAAGAAAGCGAATTACACACTCAAAATTCTATGAGCGTAGCCAAGAGAGGGTTTTTTGTTTAAAACTCCTCTCCTCGGGGTTTAAAGCTAAAAACCACCCCTTCAATATATAAAGCAAATTAAGCACTCAAAATGCTATGAGCGTAGCCATAGGGGATTTTAAGTTTACCCCCCCCCCCCTCCAGCTGGGTTTGAAGCTAAAAATACATCTTCAATTAGAAAAAAAAAAGGAAATTACCCACTCAAAATGCTATGATCGTAGCCATAGGGGGTTTTGAGTTTATACCCCACTTCAGCGGGGTTTGAAGCTAAAAAATACCTCTTCAATATAGAAAAAGCAAATTACACACTCAAAAATCTATGAGCGTAGCCAAAAGGGTTTTGAGTTTAAACCCCCCTTCAGCGGGGTTTGAAGCTAAAAAAATACCTTTTCAATAAAAAAAAAAGCAAATTACACGCTCTAAATTCTATGAGCGTAGCCAAGGCAAGGGGGGTTTTGAGTTTAAACCCCCTCCTCCAAAGGGCTTTTTTTAAAACTTTAAAACCCCTCCTGATTGCTTTGAGTTTGATAACCCCCATACAGAGAGTTTTGAGGTTGAAAAACTCTCTTCAATTTTATTCAAAAGCAAACTGCAGTCACCAAATTCTATGAGCGTAGCTTTGGGGTTTTGAATTTTAAAAAAAACATAAGAAAAAAAAAAAACAAATTTTATAGTTTAACCCCCCCCCCCTTCCCCCCCCCCCCCCAAAAAAAAAAAACGATTTTGACGATAAAAATCTAAAGCAAACTACAGTCACCTAACTCCAAGAGCGTAGTCAAGAGAGGTCACACATTTCTACCAGTGGCTGGGCTTCATTAATAAAGTGAAGTGAATAGTCATCTGCCGAAATTGAAAAAGACTCAATCAAGGAAATCCTATGCCAAACTGGGAGTCGACCCCTTAGTAAGGTTGTGACAGAGCGTCGCTTGAGGTTTGCTAGAAATCTTGTTCTCCAACAAAATGAATTACGCTTAATAAGAGTTGCGATTACATGAAGGCCATTACGAGAAGTGCGCGAACAAGGACATCCTAGTACAACTTGGCGCCACACTTTCATGGAGGTCCTCAGAGAAGGTGGGAAGAGGCTTCAGACATTGCTAGTGACAGATTTTTGTGGAAGCAGCTTGCTGCCCAATGTGTCGAACGACGAGGGAGGAATTAAGTTAGTAAGAATAGTACCTGGTACATACGATTTTTGGAAAAAAAACAAACAACTTTTTAATAGCAGGATAATGCACTGTAGATACCTCAGAATATAAATTTTGTTAGCTCTCAATACCGGAAATAGTGCTTGGCGGCGGGGGAGCTCACAGCGTTCCCCCATATTCCCTTGCTGGCAATGGCGGGGAGTCTAAAATAATTTCAGACTAACTCAGGAAGAACCTATTCGAGGGTACAATAAACGTCTTCCGAAAGAATGGTCATAATGTAAAAAAGATTAATTATGTACACACACAAACACGCAGGCACGCGCACACACATATTTTTTGCTTTGGGGGGGGGGGGGAACTCCACCCAAACCCCCCCACCGGAAAAAAATCCTGGCTACGCCCATGGTTGTTGTAGACCAGTGTTTCCCAAACTGTGTTCCGCGGAACTCAATTTTGTTCGGAGAGACCTGAGTAAGTGTTCCACGAACTAATTGAATAATTAACTAGTAGGCCACCATGTCTCTAAAAAAAAACATAAGCAAAGTGTTCCGATAAATACTCAGAATCTACGAAGTGTTCCGTTTGATAAACACTGTTGTAGACCATATTTGGGCGACGTGCCGGTCTGCATCCTCCGCTGAATAGGCCGCTTAATGTGACACTAAATCCCATACAATTTTTTAAATTTTCTTTCATTAAAGGGTCTCTGTTCATTAATTGTTATTATTAATGCCTACAGTATTGTATTTATTTCTCTGTGACAACAGAACAGTTTTACGTCGACCACCTTTCAGCGCATCAAAAAAGGATTGCATTTGTCAGACTGTAGGCCTATTGTCGTCTCCCATACGAGATATATATACTTCCCGATCAAGCTGAAATCGTGCACAATTATTTCTTTTACCTGTCAAAACAAGAATCAATAAGAAAAAAAAATTAGTTAATTAACTATTGGTAATAAATTATTTTGTTTGGTATCTCAAACAAGGGAAAGAAATTGTAACTGACTGAAATGATGACTGAATTGGGTCGTCGTCTGAGTATTATAGTGAACACTGACATAGACAATAGGTCGACATTATAGAAACAATAGATAATTACACAGTCTTCCACGTTCATAAACTCTCCACAAGCAGAGCGATTACCTTGTTGGAGTGATAAGCCTATGAAGGCTTGAGCCATGTCGAGTTCGAATTCAGGTAGGCTATCCCCCCCCCCCTTTTTTTAAAATTGTATAAATGTTTTCTATTGTTAGTCTAGATCTAATAATAAGGCTTGTCTTCGAGTCTGAAGATTAATGAGGTATGCAGTATTTCCCTTGGATACACAGTCCCAGATGCGACCTACATATTTTGCCACATCTAGCAAAGCATATATTGTCCGCCGGTGGTAGAATTAGATCAGTGGTTCCCAAACTTTTTTGTCCCGTAGACCCCTTGCCATGTTTTCTGGTTTTCAGAAGACCCCCTGCTCAACTTGCACATTTTTGCAAATTCATTAACATTTTTTTTAAAACAAATTTCTAACTGTAGTGAGTTGAAGAGTGAAAAAGTAATTTAAAACTACACAACTACGGATGTTATGTGTCACATACAAATTTGTCGTTCTATGAAGTAGTCTTTCCTAACATTAAATATTAATTAATTAATTAATTAATATAATGCCTTAAGTATCATTGTGAAAGGTTTTGCAAAGAGCAGTTGTTCGTGTATTTCTTGATCTTTCACGTGTGGCTCAAATATTGAATCTTCGGAAAAGTTTTCATTCCTTGGGGGTTTCAGGTTAGGGCTTGCCTTGTTATGTTGAATGCAGGCTTGCGAAGGGTGTGACCTATCCATCTCCAGCGTCTCTGAAAGATATCTACTTCAATGGGCTGCTGCTTTGTTCTTTGCCACAGTTCCTCATTCGAGATCTTGTCTGGCCAGCGGATTCTAAGAATCTTCCTTGGGCAGGTATTGATGAATACCTGGTTTTTGTTAGTTTGGCATTGTCTCAAATGATCCTCCAGCTTAACTGGTTCATATCGTCATAATAAAGTCACTTAGGCAACTGCTTGTTTGACAAGGAAGGAAGGAATCCCAATTTTAAATAATTAATGCTGTACTGTCTACATTTCTTTTCTTTTTTTCTAAATATTAGTTACATGTAGACAAAATTAAGCTATTTAAATAAGCATTGAAATTGATTACAATTTTGTGTTTGAATAGCAGGATAAATATTTAAAGGATTAATGAAGGTACAAATCATATATTAGTGTATGAAATAATTACATTAATGGAATGTGAAAATTAAGTAACTCGACCTGCTTAAATGAAATCTATTATCGTAGACCCCCGTGGACATCTCATAGACCCCCAATTTATTTTTTTACTTTCCTATACCCCTTGGAGGTCTTCGTAGACCCTTGGGTGTCTATATAGACCACTTTGGGAATCACTGATTTATATTTTCTTTTCGCAGTCTACGTCTGTGCTCGGCAGCAGATTTCTTTTAGTTGCGATTTTTTACTATTGCACATTTATTTACAAGACTGATCCAAACTAATTGATACAAGTATACTTAATATAAGCTTTGTTTTTTTAAAAGTATTTTTAAAACATTTTTTTATATATATACTGATGGCAGACCTAGATGTATATAAATTAGATCTATATACTAGATTTTTTTTTTTTTAAATGACCGTTGCCGTTATGTTTATTCAGTTTTGGTTTTTAATTATCCAGTCTTTTTTAAACTGTTGCTATCTACACACTACACACAAACATCAAAATCATACTATCCTCTTACTATAACTATACTTTAAAATACTTATACTCAGTATTCAACAGTAATATTAAATATCATAGAATCTAGAAGATTGATGATTTGATCTATTCTAGAATTTTTGTTAGTGAGACTGTCACTGCACTGTAACTGTAGTAACTGTAAGACCAGTGTAAGATAAGATCTCAGATCTGTCTACTCCTACTCCTTACTCAGTCCTTGCTCTTTGGTCGAGGCTTGCTTGGCTGTAGCCTATAGTTATAGCCTGTAGCTGTGTAGTGCCAGTAGTGGCTTGCCTGTAGCCGTAGGCAGTGTAGGTAGTCTTGTCTTAAGTCTAGTAGTAGTAGTGAGTAGTACTGTAACTGTAGTGTTACGTGTACTACTAGTCTAGTGTAGACACTGTAAAGTGACTGTACAGTGTACTGTCTGTAGTTTTAAGTTTAGTGTTAAAGTAACAGTCACAGTGTAGTCTTCTGACTTGTGTAGACAAGACAGTGAGTGCATCTGCCTGCCTGTAATATGTAGACTCAGGCTGTTACTGTACTGTACTACTTAGTCTTAGTAGTGATAGTGTAGTGTGTACTTTCTTATTCTTAGGTCTTAGTGTGTGTAGGCTGTACACTATGCCTACGGTTGACTACGTTCTTCAGTTTTACAGTGCACTGTAATTGTAAACTGTAAGACTGTATCATTTTTAATTTTAAGATTTTTGGTAATCTCAGTAAACTACTAGTACTATAACAAGCTACTAGATCTAGTAGAACTAGAATCTAGAAAATCTAATAGACAAGATGACCATTATTGGCATATATAAATTATATGATCTATTTCAGTATTTATTTAAATTTATTTGTATTTAATTTGTTAGATCTTATTTCTTAACTCTAGATTACTACTATTAGATAGTAGATCTAGTTTAGAGCTAGATTCTTGATTTAAAACTTAAAGAGATTCTAGATAATCATAATTTAGACTTCTTTTATTACCATCACAGTGAGTTCTAGATATCTACTTAATCAATTAAAATGATAATTTAATCTAAACTAGTCACTATATCTAGTCATATTCTAGATGATAGTAAAAGTATTAAAAATAATTAGTATATTATATATTATAATACAATTATTATTACTACCTAGACTAGAATTACTAATTCTAGATAATTCTGATTCATATATATATTATATATTAAATTCTATAAATTTCTACTCCTTAGTCTTAGTAGTTTATTATTAAAGTATACTATTATTTTATAAGTATTAAATTATCGTGACCTGAAACTCCTTATATAAGACATTTGTATTACATTGTTAAATTTTTTTTGTTTACTCAAAAGAATTAAGAATGACTACTGAAAATCCTGCTCCTGCAAACACCAGCAATCCTTGGCGCAGGGCCTTAAGAACATCTATCGCAGCATTGCTAGTTGAGGCTGGCTATCAGTGTGCAGAAAATCTGGCTATGGAGACACTTATTGAGATGACTCAAGCATGTAAGTTGCTTTGTAAGTTAAATATTTATATGAATGCAGTTGTTGGTTGTTAGGCAAAAATATGGGTAAAACTAGTGATTATTTCCTTATACATATTTAGTTTAAGAAATTAAACTTTTGTGTCAGCAAAGAATTAAGATGGTGATAATAAATAAGCACTAACTTTAATATAGTGAGAATTACAATATTTCTTTACAATGCTATTTTTCACTATGGATTGTGTATATGCCTTTATGATAGTAGATATATAATAATAATAAGTGACCCTGGTGAAGCATACTCCCCTATTTAGTGACGGGTGAACACTTCCTGAAAGATACAGTTGTCCGAATGGGGTGGGTTTGGGCAACGACTGTGTGCACGTGTGTGCGGGCGGGAGAGGGTGGGAGGAGTGTTAGAGAGTCGGCGCGTGTGTGTGGTGTCCCGCATGGTTGGGCAATGTAGAGAATTATATACAGAGAGGATTACTTGTTCTCTCCCATCTTTTTTCTTTCTGCGCCCTCTGTCGCCCCAAAAGTTATGTGGGGTAACTCTAGTCTGATTTACAGAAATAAAAGAGTTATCTTTCCATGACTTTTTCTGTGAGGGTTAGAGAGCCGGCATGCGTGCGTCTTGTCCTGCATGGTTGGGCGATGTAGATAATTATATATATATATATATTATATATATAATTATGATCACCAAAAAACTATTTTTAGGCAACCTTTTTAGGATGTATTCAGCTTACATTTGACTCCTGGTGACATAAATGTAGCCAACCCTCAGGACAACACCGTAGACCTTAGAATATTAAAAGAAAGCTGCACATGGCTATAATTGGGTCTTCCTAGCGACTTAGTAACTTGAGAATTTCATCTTTTTGAGCTCTAAAAAGACAGACCATGATATTATTATTATTTTCTAATTTGTATAATTATGCATTATGTAATTATGTTCTGGTCTCTTAGCACACATAGCCAAAAAAAAAAAAGTGTGAGTTTTCACTATTAGCCTGTTAGACCGCTAAGACTCAAGACTTTACTTTTTATTAAAAAAATTGAATTTAAAAAAAAATAATTATACTGCTTTGGCAGAGTACATGTTTTTGAAGTAAATTTACTTGATATAAAATAGATATATGGGAGGCTGGTCGCAGTGCAAGTTCATTTGCTGAATTGGCTGGACGAACCCATGTGATGCCAAGCGACGTTGTGTTAGCCCTGGTTGAAATGGGTAAGGTCAAAAAAGGTTTATTTTTTTTAGAATTCACTTCATATTGACATATTATTATCATGTCAAAAAAAAACATTTAAAATTGAATGATTTGTACTTTATGTCTCTTAACTTTATATAGTAGATATGTATATATTTGTATATAGCAATACTTTAGAAAAGATAGTTAATAGACATCAGTTATGAATCATTCATTTTGAAACTTTTTTAAAAAATGATAATAATATGTATAAATATATACAGGGTATGCAAAAGTAGTTATACAGTGATAAAAAAGAGAAAACATGTATATGTTGTTATAACCCTGCCATGCATATTACCATCCAAGCTAGTGCAGAAGATGCATTGATACTAGATTGAGATGGATATTTACATTAGAGAAAAGCAACGTAGTTCCACCCAAGTCTAGAGCTGTTGAAGAATCTATGCTCAAGGCAGACATTATTATTGTGTGTTTGTGATGTCCCGTTATTAAACATTTGTATTCATTAAGTTGCCTCTCTTAAGTTATTACAAAATTTACTGCATTTATTATACTGAAAGAAAAAAAAATAAGAAAAAGTATATACTTGTTCAATTAAGAATAAAATTCTTTAATTGAAAGGAAATATTTATGCAACATTAGTTCTTTTTTTAAATCACTGTATATCTACTTTGCACTCACCTGTATATATACAATATAACCTATGCCCAATAATTCATATTGTTTCTTCATTTTCAACACTTAGCCTTTGGTTTACAAACCTTTATAGATATTTTCAACCTGTTTTGATTTATTAAATTTTAAAGATATAAAGCCTTTTATGTCATCTTTTTATTTTAGGTTTAGATTTTACTGCGATTCCTAATTATGCAAAACGAGAAAATAAAACAGTATTTCTTCCTCGTAAGTAAAAAATGTTATATGTAAAGTTGTTCTTTAAAATTTTAACAACTTAAAAATGACCACTTTTATTAACCATTTGTGAATTATCTTAAATTATATTTTATTTTAGAAAAGAAAATTGCTATATCCTTTGAATGTCTGGGGGAGTATGGTGGCTGAGTAGTAAACGATTGACTTCTTTCTGAATCAGAGGGTCTCTAGTTCGAATCTTGGTGAAGACTGGAATTTTGAGGTTCAAGATTTTAGGAGCCCCTGAGTCCACCCACTTCTGATGGGTACCTGACATTAGTTGGGGAAAGTAAGGGAGGTTGGTCATTGTGCTAGCCATAAGACACCCTTGGCCACAGAAACAGATGACCTTTACATCATCTGTCTTATAGATCGCAAGGTTTGAAAAGGGTACTTTACCTTACTCTTGCTCTGCTTGTTTGCATAAATTTAGAATTTTCATCAATAATTTCAGTAAAAGTTTAACAAAACATGAAAATAAAAAAGTTCTGTTTAAGCCTTGAAATAATCCTAATCAAAATTTTACAAATGCAAAAACATGAGCCTAACATTTATATTTTTCTTATAGTTAACATATTTTCTATTGATTTTTTGTATTTAACTTTTACAGCTGCCCAAACAGCAATTACAGCAACTTCTAAGATTCTACAGGTTGGGGAGAAAAAAAAGCACCCTACCCATATTCCAGACCACTTACCATCTTTCCCAGATCCCCACACATATATCAAAACACCAGTAAGTTTTAAATACCAATCTACATTGTCTGTATGTATATTTTTATAAAAGCAAATACATCTCAGGTTGACTAATATGGGATGTATAATAAACTGAGATTCCAAATTTAAGGACCACCCTGACCCTTGACCTTTATTTGTACCTTATTCTGTTGCACCATACATAATCTGTCAACAGAAATATTTTCAGTCTTTAAACATACTTTAAATAATAAATGGTAGAATAAAAGTTGTTTGCATTTCATAAGAAATTAGAATTCTAGTTTACCATTGGGGTTTTTCTAGATGGTTATGCTATAAACAAATGTATAAAGTTTTATATCTTTTAAGTTGTCAGTTGAAAAAAATTTTTTTTCCCCAAGGGAGGCTACTTAAAATATTCTTTTCTGGTAAGGGGAGATAAATTTTTAGATATTAAGTAAGACCATTTAAATACTATTCAAATAAATTATATAGGAAAGAGGACTATTCTTCGTTAATATTACCATGTTATATCATGTAATAAAGAAACTACAGCAATTAGTCTCTTTTGATTCTCAGCTTTTAAATTTTGTTTTCTAGTTTTTCTTCTTTTTTATGTAAATATGTATAAGTTTTCATTAACATTGTGTTATAGTGAAGGGTATATAAACAGCTGGACAGAAGATTTATGACGTGTTGTAAGAAAGGAGAGAAGGTTAGCACTCCCCTTGACAAGGACGGAATGGACCCTTGTGGTCTAACAACACACAAAGGCAATGCCTCTCTACTTTGGAGGCACACCATTTTTTTTTTTTGTTATATCAGTTATCACAATGAAAGAAAGAGATTCTGCTCCAATCAATGCACATCAACCATTTAACAACTTGTACTATTGTAATAGTCACTGTCCATTGGGGATTTTTCATTCATGGTTGAAAAAAACAATAAATAGCTAGCTTTTTGGTGTAGCCAGTGTACAAAACAATGAAGTGTCAGTTTAAGATGATAAAAAGTTTTTTTTTAAATTAAAGGTATATAATAATTTTTGTCATTTTTTAGTTCTTTTCTAGCACAAAGTAATTTCAGTATGAAGGAACTTTCACTTAAAAACTTATTTATAAACAAACAGGCAACTATTTGGTGGTAGTAAAGTAGACTTGATATGATGATCAACTGTGATATTTATAAAAATTATAGCTTATTCGGCAACAGTGAAGTTAATTTAGCATCCTTGACATTGTTTAGTTTATTGCAAAAATCTCCATTAGGCAAAAGTGCTAACAAGTAAGGCAGAGTTGTTTTAGAAGATTATCAGAAGAGTAACTATTGAAAAAAAAAAAGCATCAAAACTGTAGCCAGTTATTCTCAATATTAAATAAAATGTCAATCAAAATTTAATGCCATTTCATCTCTGCTTAATTATTTTATATTTTAAAAAATACATCCTTTTGTCCAGAATGCACTAATGTTTATGATTTCGCTCCCTATGTAGTGTTATAAGCAGCCTGCTAATGAGTACCAGTTGGTAAGAGAGAAGGCTGCCACGCAAAAACGAGATGTGGAAGTGGCATTGACACGCTTCATTGCTAAAACTGGACCAACCCATTCCCTGTTCCGAGACGACAAGTCAGCATTTCCCTGTAAGTGATGTTTATTTTTTTTACAAGTTTTATATATAGTCTAGGCATGAGCAAAAAAAAACAAGCCTGTTACAGATGTTTTGTATTGCATGTCACACAAGTCTATGAGGAACTCACAAACTCATTGTTAAGCAACTTAACATATTGTTACCCATTTCATGTTTTTGTTGTTTTAAGTGGCTTTTAAAGTTGCTACAAGCTTCAATTTGTTATGTTATTGTGAACGGCTTACATAATTGTTGTACTCTATGTAGTTATTTATTTTTTATTTTTTTTTGTTTATCCAAATCAAATCCAACCACTTTTTACTAAGCTTTAACTCACTCCGTCTGTCTGGATGGAATCTTTTACATGTTATTTCTACCACTTTCCTTTCTCAGATCAAGTTGAAACTTTGCACAATTATTTATTGTCCTTGACACACACAAAATCAAAAAAAAAATAAAAAAATAACCATTTAGTTAATCAGTTAGTTGAAATTAATTAATTTTGTTTTACATTGAAACTGTGCTAAGCTAGTGGGAGGTAAGCTTTGTTTAGAGAATTAGGTCTTACAAAAATTTTTAAAACCAACTATAGACTATAAAACTTTCTATTTTTATAATTGCTCAGTGGCAAGCACACCAGCCTTCCGTCAGGTTGGAATTCAGACTCAAGCTTTTTTTCTCTTAATTGCTTTTTAAAAAGGTAGCTCGGAAACATTGTTCCGGATACCGACACCTCCCATACTGGTCCACAAAAGTAAAGTGATTGGACCATAGCACCTGAGCATGAGATTTGCGCTTAATCAAAACAATTCATAGAAATATTTCCAATCATACAAATTTAACAGTTTTAGTCTAGATATATTAAAAATTAATTACTTGATCGATTCAAAATAACTAATAACAATTTGGCTTAAAATTAGCTTTTGTTTTAAAAGAAGTATTTTATTTATTTTGTTGTTTTTTTTCTTTTTTCAGTAATAGCATGTAAACCCACACCTCTGCCATACCTGTCAGCACTTCTACCTATGGACATTGAGGCATCCAGTCAAGACAGTTCAGACCTAGTGCCTAACCAGAAGCTACATCATGCTTCAAATCAGATCGGCATTAATGACATTGGTGGTAGTGAAACAGCAGCAGATAGCGACACCATAGATAACCCATACCTTATACCAGCAAAAATAGCTAAGATAAAATGGAGATAGTAATATTTGCAATAAAAAATGAATGTGTATATATATAAATATATGTAATGTATATTTTTTTTTTACTCTTTACATGTAAATTTTGAAAAAAAACATCAAAACAATTTAAATAAAATTTAAAAACAAAAATTATTTATTTTGTTATTTCACTTGGTAGAAACATGAATGAATGGCAAACTATTTTGTGCTGTTATTATTTTCTTGGAATATTTCTGGCAACAAATGTAAGGTAGAAAAACAAATAACACAGCAAAATTAATGGAATGATAAAAAAAAACAACTAATACCCATTAGTCTAAGTCTAACTATGGATTACAAATCTAGACATGTTTTAAATTAACAAAATTATTGTCTGAAAGATTTTGACTTACAGTTCAAGGATTCAAACAAACAAGAAAGTACTAATTATGCATTACACTTTGAAGCTACTAAACAAATGAACAATTAATGATTTTGTACATTGTTATTTTATCTTGATTCTGGTGTGACCTCACGAGATGAAGAAGCTGTATGCTGTTTGGAAAGCCTCATCATCATTGGAAAGTGGAGTGATTCATTGTAGATTTCTGGCATTTCTTTTAGCATCTAAAAATAAAGTTTGTATCGAGGGTGTTACTTTTAAAAGGCTGCTAGGTAGTGGGTTATATGTCTCAATCATGTTAAAGTGGATGGCTGCCAGGGCATGTGGTGTGCACTCTAAACTGCCTTCTTGATGGTTGCTGGTGCTAACCCTAACCATCACTTCTCCCTGTTTTTCTATATGAAGTTTGGGCAAAGATGTAATAATCTTAAAAAATCTCAAATCGTACAATTTCTATTAGGTTTTGAATTTGTTATTGAATGAAAACAACATCTCTTGATGACTGTCTGATGAGAAATTTATCAACAGGTTTTCAGTCAATGTTAAATCTAGAACATAATACTCAATGTGAAAATCAGTAGAGCAATTCACTCAAAAAACACAGGTTGTTAAGTGTTTAAAATTGTTTAACTTTGCCTTTGATGTCTTTTCCCTACCAGTGCTTAGCCCCTAAAACTAACTGTCCCTTTAGCTTCAACTCCTAAGAGCCATATTTAAATTCAAAGTAAAATCATTGGGGCAAATATTTGCAATGGCTAAACATGTGGTTTAATTGCAATGAATTTGTAACTTTTGGATTCTGAATAATTTTTTAAAATGTTATTATCAATTACCAAAAATTGGTACAATAGCATAGCCCCATTTCAGAAAATATGGAAAATTAATGCTGCTGTTTGATGGTGTTATGGCTGACAAAAGCTATTTTCTTTTAAAATGCCTTAAACAAAAAAACTTTTAGGTCTGTTTATCTTTAATTATCAGTTCATGATCTTATGATGTGCAAGTCCTTTTTTTTTTCTTGAGATACATTTAAATTTCCTAAAACTCACTTTAAAATGTAAATCCAAAACTCTTGAATCATAATTTTGATCTATTTTGACTTCAAATAATTCCTGAGCCATCTCTGCAAACTGATGGAATGTTTTATTTCTTGATGGTGCAAATATGAGAGCTTCACCCTGAAAAAGTAGGTGATAACTTGTGATATAACTGCCTATATATTTTTTTTCCTGACATAAATAGCGGTAGAAAACACAGTTTGAAGATTGTATACAAAATATAAGTGGCATTACTCTAAAACAGATTTTTAAAATAACAGAAACTAAACATAAAATGCTTTTATTAATAAGCATGCAATATTTATAGACATAATGTAAAAGTCTAAAACCATTCATTTACCCCTGGCTTTAAAAGGTCAAAAAACATTTGCACTAGATCCTCTCTGCCCTCATCAAAAAACAAACTGTAAATATGTTAAATGATAATGTTACTTTAATAGAATACTAAACAGAACAAATGTAATACATATTTTTCCAAAATTATTAGCCAACGTCAATTAGAATAAGCCTACTATCCCTTAATTATGCAAATTTAATATCAAACTCACCAATCTGCACAAATCACTATATCAAATGAAGATTGTAACTCAATTTCTACTTTTTCACTTCCCCAACGAAGAAGCCTGATGAATATATATATATGTCTGTTTAGACATTTTAAAACTAGCTTATTTATTACTAAGCTTATATCAAATATCAACACTGTCTGTCTGGTACAGATCTTGTACACATTATTTCTCACACTTCCCATTCTTGGATCAAGTTGAAACTTGTGCACACAATAATTCATTGTTGATGACAATACATGAATCATGATCAATTAGTCTTAAATAGTTTATTTTATTTTATGTAATACTATCTAAGGGGAGATAAGCCTTTTTTTAGAGAATTAGGTCATTGGCTAAACATTTAAAACTAACAAATGATAACCATAAAACTTCTATTTTTAAAAGTACTTATATAGCTCAGTGGCTAGTGTGTCATCTTTCAATCATGGAGGCTCGAGACATTGAGTTTGAACTCAGACTCAGCAACTTTTTTTTTAAATTGCTTTTGAAAAGGCAGCATGGAAACCTTTACCCAGATACCCTCACTGGTTCACAATAGTAATTGGACCATAGTGCACTGAGTATGCTATAACCATGAAAGTTATGCTAAGACTATTATGAACATTAATAAACAGAGGGCAAACCCACACATTAAATCACATATAGCTGAACCCAGACAAACAAGCTATCTCAGTCTCCCATAACTCAATATAAGCTTTATTTTTTTTTAAAAGGATTTTTTATATTTTTCTTGTTAAATATATATGAAACTTTCCTTAACACACAGACATTACCTTGTGCTTATGGTTGTATTGTCAAATGTATTATTACTAATAATACTTTGCAGATCTGGTGAAAAAAACAAAAACAGTTCATATTAACATACAATCACATCCAGAATTTTAGTGTTTTATGCAATCATTTTTACTTGTCATAATATTCAATTAATTAAATCTATAATATAAATAATAATAATATATAATAGATATATAAATAGTACTGTAGTCATTACTAAAATTTATAATGAAATGAATAAGTCATGCAGTATGAAACACTACATTATTTGTGGTCTTGACAGTTGAGTTAATAATAAAAAAAAAAAAAGAATGAAAAATAAAATATCTGGCTATGATTTGTAAAACAGGTTCAAGCCTATATCAGATTATCAATGACTATAAACTATTTTTTCAGAACACAAGATGTTTTATTCAAAAGGTATAAGTTTGTTTTACAAACTATTACCAAAATGAGCATCACAGAAAAAAAGAGATAAACAATTGAATGCCTTACTTTTGATAGATTCTTCATTGCCATCACTCAACTCCACATGTGCTGCCTCGGAATATACTCCTAACTGAAAGTCACAGGAACAAATACTAAACATAACAAAAACAATAGCTTATATGATTACTTATTTCAACTAGGTATACTTTTCTTTTTATTGAAAAAAAAATGAATTCAATGGCTTTAAGTTAAAGTAATTATATATCAACTAATTTTAACTAATGAACAAATCTTGAATAATCAACTTTGAGAAAAAGATGCACATAATGCTAAAGCATTGAATGGGTGTTTTTATATATTTTATATAGATTTATTGTTTATAAACATGATTTTATGTTTGAGATGGTATCCTGGTCACCATTCAATTTTAAACTTTCTATTTATTAGATTTTTGTGAAATTAATTTTTTAACCCAAAAAAAAAATTCAGAAAAAAAAAAAAGAAAACTTTGTTCATGACATAGATGTCAAAGGAATACATTTAATCAAAAGGTGTGTGTTAGAGAATTAAGGTAAAAAAAAAGATAAAAAAGTTTTATACCGGTGCATTCAATGTTATTTGTTAGGAACTGGAGAAGTGAGTTGAGAATATTTTTTTTCTTATTATTTCAGTTTCAAGAAATTCTAAAAACAAAGTTTTCTTACAGCAACACCAGCCAAGCAGGTCATCCCTCCACCAAGTTCACATATCCTTAAACCTCTAGAAATAGAATACAAGTAGCAACAGATAGTAGAGCTTGTACAACTTTCATCAAACTACTATAAACACAATTCATGCACTTTCATATTTTACAAATTTTTAATGCAATGTATTGAACAGTCTTTTTTCATCATTTTACAAATTTACAACCAAGATTTTACTCTATTTTGTTTGAAGAAATTATTTTTCTTCTTCTTTTATTTTGTAATTAAATTAAAAAAAAAAAAAAAAATATCTAATAATCATATATTATTTATTACACTTTTAAACAAAGATATTTTAGTACTATGAACTACTGTTTTGAGCTAGTTTTAGACTTAGAGTGGTCAGAGTGTTTCATGAATTATAATTGCTATAAATGACAACTCATTCACTTCAATGTACATGGGAGATAAACATTAGCCTAATAGTTACTATTGTGATAGAAAGCAGTGTTACACTAGCCTACTAATGAAGTACAATGCTATAGAAAGTTACCAGCATTTTTTTTAACTATAGAACAAGAAGAGCTCATTATGTCTTGCTCAAAACAGATGCTAACTTGGCAACTCTTTGTGAAAAGAGTTTTTTTTTTTAAAGCGTATCTCTCTTTGCTTAGGAGTTATACAACTTTTTAAAACTGGAAATATTTGTAAATGAGTTAAAAAGGAAAGAACTTGTATGCTTTTCAAGTTTTCTGCATTTTCTAGCAATAAATTACTAGGAACCCTATGAATTTATAAAAGATAATTTTGGTTTACAAATTTTTCTTACACCTAATAAAATTAAAATATGATGAATAATAGGTGAATAATGAGTGTTTATAGTAGATCTAATTAAGAAAATATTCCATCTCACTTGAAGTCTTGAACATGCTGCATACAATAATAAGTCATGACCTCTTCTGATGGCCACACACCTGTCAATGAAACAAAAACTACAGAGTGTTATGTATCAGTGCTATTTGAATCCAAATATTTAAGAAAATTGATGGAAGTTCAATAAGCAACATTTTTCAATGCAAAAGTACTATTCCCAAATAAAGAAAACATGTATTCTCGGATAAAATAATTCTCATGTCATGTAGTTTAAACTTTTTTTTTTTCTAAAGCTAATCTGAACCTTGACCTGAAGAAACATTTTTTGAAGGCCAAAGGCTCATATGCGAATGTCTACGATGTTATAATTTTAATGAAATATTTGTTCTAGTTGGAGAGAGATGGTGACCAAGAAAGCTATGGACAGCGAGACAACATGGGCCACAGCTCTTGAAGTAAAGCGTGCCACATGGAAAATGGCAAGCTCCTCTTCCACCAAAGCAAAATCCACCTTTACCTGCAATATATGTGAATGGGAGTGTCTCTCCAAAATAGGGCTCCACAGCCATATGAAAAAGTGTTTGAGATGAACTATAGTCATTCTACGACTGAAGGAGGCCAATGTCCTTATTGATAAAGACTTACTATACATTTCAGAATAGTTGGAAACCAAACTTAACATGCTTATCTTTTAGCTCTTTCAAATTAAGGATTTTAAGAAATCAACTCAAATTTTTTTCTCTGCCTTCACATATTAAATATTGAGCTGAATAAATGCAATGACAAAAAGGCAAAAATTAAATTGTATCAATATTTTTTTCTTATACTAGGCAGGTGGAATACATTTGGCTTTTGCTATGGCCAGAGTGTAAGTAACATGCTTTGATCCAACATATGGACTAGGCTTTCCCCAAGAAGAGTAACAATATATAGCTCTGCTAAACAAAAAATCCATGTCTCATAAAAATGTTATTTATGAAAAAAAAAGAAAAAGATTTGAGTTCAAAAGAAAAGACAAGCTGGCTGAAGATGCGGAGTAGGGCACAAACATAAATTTTTTGGTCTAGGGGCCTTCACAGGAAAAAGTTTAGAAAAATATTTTATTGATTGACACTCACAGACGTTTCCTGTATTATTAAAGCCATTTAATCTCTCTGCTGTTATTCCACCACTTAAATGTCTGAAAATGAAAATAGCATTACAAGTTTAGTAATAATAAAACATTGTTGTGAAGAAAACCTTTTTTTTTTTTTTAAAACTTAATCAATCCTAGCCATCCATGTCTGTTGGACAAAGGAACAGAAAATGTGGTGGCTGAATGATTCTTGGCTGTAAAAAATGTTTTACATGTTTCGGATGTTCCTTCAGAGTTGAAGATAGTTTACTTCCTAGTCCAAACCTCCCGCAGGACGACGGGGGATGGGAGCGGGCAGGGTTTGAACCCGGGACCATCGATAAATCCGAACGACAGTCCAGCGTGCAAACCGCACGACCAGGCAGCCATCCTGTAAAGTGGAGTGTTTTCGATTCCATCCCCTTTTTGAGAAAAAAATAATTTTCTCAGGAATATTCTAGAAGTTTTAAATTGGCTATGTATGACATGAGATGCTCTCAAATATGCTTCCAAAAGATATTGAATAATAAAGTCATCTGCAGCCAATCATCAAGAATGTGAAACAAAAGCTTGAACTGTCATTGTTATTTTAAAATTATTTACATGTACCAATTAGATTTAGATTTTTTTTTTTTAATTGTTAGTTTATATTAACTGACAATGTTATTCTTAAGTTATTAATCTGTTAGGGTGAATGTTAATATTTTCCAACTAAAAAAGGCTATTCAGCTATTCAAAAAATTGCAGAATTTGAAAAAAAAACTCAATGAGTTTTTCAAGCTATTGGTGCCCAAAATAGTGAACTGCAAATGGGTAAGGATATACTTTATATATGGATATAATAATAAATATATACTTAATGTCATAATACAATAAAATAAGACTAGTACCTGATATGCATAGAAAAACCTGGAATGTCTTGGCAGGTGTATAAATACCAAGTTGAATCTTTGTCTGTGTCCCATATATCATTCTTAAGACTTTGTTGGGACAGTAAGCCAAAAGAATGAAATCGTCGTATAGACACTGTAATATCTGCTGTCTCTTCACAGCTACTTCCTTTTAAAACCTGTTAATGTGATTAAAATAAAGAATTTTAATTATTCGAAACTCATTATAACAGTTTCAAGATTATCTAATTAGATCTATATAGTCTTGAATAGTTTCTTATCTTATTTTAAATAATGCAGACGTTACTTCAAGAAAGAAGATGATTACGTCCTACGCGTCATGCATTTAGTCATGCATATTAAGCAATGACTTAAATTCTGCTAAGTCACTGGTTTTTCAGGCTAGCTCAGGCAACCCATTCCATGCTCTAATAGCACTAGGGAAGAAGGAGTATTTGTACAAATTTGTCCTAGCATATGGGACGAGGAATGTGCCTTTATTTTTGTCTTTCAGAGTATTTTATTAAATTTTGTTTTTCTATTTGAAGATTATGGTTCAGTGTTTTATGTATAATTGCTAATTTACTTTTGAGTCTTCTGTCCTGAAGGCTTTCTAAATTTAGTGATTTTACTAATGGTGTTACTCTAGTCAAATGTGAATATTCATTTGTTATGAATCTCTCTGCTCTATTTTGTGTTTGTTCCAGTTTCTTAATGTTTTCTTGAGTTGAGGGGTCCCACACGGTGGATGCATATTCTATTATTGGCCTAACCAAGTTAAATAATATTTTAGTTTTATGTTCTTATTTGATTTATAGAAATTTCTTTTAATAAACCCTAATGCTTTGTTGGATTTTTTTAATACTTTCATCAATAGGTGGAAAATATCTGTGTCTTGTATTGTTTTTATTGTTCTATATATTATGCAATTGTCTGCAAATAATCTGACTTTTGTTCCTGAACTAATGCAATTTGGTAAATCATTTATGTAAATTAAAAATAGTAGTGGACCCAAGACTGTTCCTTGAGGTACACCTGAGTTTACTGTTATTGGTGTTGATTTAGAGCCATTTATTATTACAGTTTGTTCTCTCCCTATCAGAAAATCTTTAATCCACTGATGCAGTGGACCATTAATGCAGAAATATTTTAATTTTTTAAGCAAACTATGGTGGTGAACTTTGTCAAAAGCCTTGGAAAAATCTAGTAAGATAGCATCTATTTGTTCACTATTATCTAAACCTTTTGAAAAATCATCAATTAGTCCTATTAGTTGTGTTTCACATGATCTATATTTCCTAAAGCCAAAATCAATCAATCAATATAATAGAATAGTTACAAAAACTTTGTCCTAATTTAGTTCAATAAGTTAGAATAAACATCAACAAACAATAAGATTTTTTTTCATCACTTCTATTAGCTTTCAAAGTTTTCATGGGTGAGATGACACTGGATGGGTATTTCAAAATAACTCTAACAATATTCCATGACAGCTTATGTACATCTTTCGGGAAAAAGATAACAATATTGACCAAACAGTGTAAAGTCTGGTTTAACCAGTATAATTTTTCAGAATAGAATCATCTTTAAATTTGGATTACAGCTTTTTATTTTGAATATGACTTCAGTGAGAATATACTGCATTCGACTCAAATGCTTCTTTGTTCCTTGAATAAGCCTCAGCAGGTATTCCTTCACTCTTCTTATAAATTACAGATGTTACTTCAAAAAAGAAGATAATTACATCGTATGTGAATCCATGTGTCATTCTACTTATGCATGTTAATCAGAGACTTAAACTCTGCTAAATTTTTTTTTCCTTGGCTGATTCAGGAAACCCATTCCATGGACATGCTTCAATGACATTAGGAAAGAAGGAGCACTTGTACAACTTTGATGTAGCATATTATATGTAATAATTAAAATATAAATATAATAATAAAATAAGGCTTTTCTTTGGGTCAGAAGATTAATGAGGAGTGCAGTATTTCACATGGCTACCCAGTTCCAGCTGGAACTACATATTTTGCTACATCCATCGCCTGTACATGGTTGATTTAGGAAACAAAGCATCTGGACCTGTTGGTATACCAACTAGATTAATCAACAAATATATTATAAACAATGAGCTAGCACCGATGTTCCAAATACTTATTCAGGCATCACTCAATTAGGGTAGAGTACAGAAGGACAGGAAAGAAGCTAATTTCATACCCATATATAAAAAGGAGATAAATCTGCCCCAGGAAACTACAGAGCAGTATCATTCACCAGCATAACATGTAAAATACTAGAGCACATAATATACATAACATTATAAATCCCTTTGTAAATAAACATAATGTCCTTATTCCATACCAACATGGCTTTAGGAAATATAGGTCATGCAGAACTCAACTAATAGGTCTGCTGATTTTTCAAAAGGGTTAGATAATAATGAGCAAATACAGGCCATATATCTTAGACTTTTCTACAGCATTTGAAAAAATTGGCATTTTTCTGGGTGGAAATACATGCTCTAATTTGATTCCCATTTATGTTGTTCTTCTAATTCTCTTTGTTAAAATTTCAGTACTGGGATATCTTGTGTTGTTTTTATTGTTCTATATATTATGCAATCATCTGCATAAAGTCTAATTTATGTTCCACATGACTCAAATGTTTCTTTGTATTCAGTAAAGAGTTGAATAATTAAATAGAGGTACATGAATATTTTATGCATAATCTTATGTAGAAATTATTTGCTGGACTGTAGAAAGAAGAACTTGATTGTGGAAAGCTCACTAGAGAGACTCCTAGCAATAGTAAAGCATTATAAATAATACATAGAATGAGAACTTATAGACCCTAAAGGGTTTTTATGTTACTTATTTTTAAACAGAGACACCTAATTTCATATCTTTGAAAAAAAAAAGAAATTGTACAACAATACAATGCAAATATACATTGCATTGCTGTATATTAGTATCCATCCATCTCTCTCTCTCTCTCAAAAATATAATAAAATGAAATATATATCAACAAATGAAGATAATCGACAATTATGATTGATTAAGGCTGGTGTGTTGGAGAAGCCTTTAGAATTCTTTTGGCAAAGACCTCTGTTCACACACAGCTGACACAAACCATGAACAAAGTCGATAGAATGCATCTATGACCAGATTTGAAGGAAGACAGGCGTATTTAGTGTCAAATAGTCTCCACCAGAGAGGTTCCCCCAGAGACGTTTTAAAATCCTCTATTGTATGAGTCAGAAAGTTTAACCTTTTTTTCTTTCAAACATTTATTTTCATATATTTACCAAATCTGATAGTGGTCAACACTGTCGTGGTTGAGAAATGAACTCTTGTAGCGTGCTTGTAATATATATATAAACAGGGCTTTTTTGTGCCATGCTACCAGCATCTTTTTGAAAAGAATTATTACTTTTCTTGTATTTTAACATATATTATTAATTTTTAATAGTTTTTTAAAAGAAGGAAAATGACATTGAATTTGTAACTACTCTAAAATGTGATGTACTTTTAGATATAAGTATTACTACTAATAAGTGGATTTTCATTAAATCTTCGAAATTGTGTAAGGGCCTCTACAAAATCCTGCCACAGGACTCCACTAACTTAAATTCAAGCACTGAGTGAATCACTGAATCATAATGCATTGGCAACTATTAGGCTAATTTTTTAAAAAAAACTACCAGTGGTTCAGCTGGGGGTCGAACCCAGGACCTTTCGCGTGTGAGGCGAACGTGATAACCACTACACTACTGAACCTTGGTACAAGAGAGTCACATGTATGTATTTTATAGGTCAAAATTATATCGCTACACAATCATTTCCAACAATATTATCAATGATTTTATCAGTGATGAAGCTTTAATTGCTTAGATCAGAAACAAATAGACTACAATGAACTTCCAAGATTAACATTTCTTTTAGATCTGACAAAATTAGCAATATTGTGTGCCATAAACTAATCTAAAGCACGCATCATTAAATTAAAGTTTCGCATTATTCTTTTGAAATATTTATTGATTGTCGCTCGAGAAATACTTTACTCGAGGTAACTCGATTACCTTGGCAAGGATCAGCCATCGTTTTTTTGCTATTTTACTTCTGTCGGATAATCCTAAAACACTTTTGATACTTTCATAGTTCATCATATCATATACATACAATGGCTTGTGCGGTCATTTAAATATAGTAGACCTGAATCTAGATCTATATCTATTCACCAACACCATTTCTTAACAGTTTCGATGGTAAACAAAAATAAAATAATGATATTCAAAGATTCGGATGCGACGTAAGCAGAAAAGCCCCTGACCTATATAACGTAGAGACACGCTGATTCTCATCTGCATTCTACTTGATTTGATTCAAATTTATTTTCTCTGGATTAGAGAATCTAGATCTACTTCTAGAGGTTAAAATATTGCCATATAAACGGACCAACATCGATGTTACACATTTCTGTTAATCCCCTTGACTGAATTAACAAAACATCACAATCAAGACACTAACACACATACATTCCTATACATGTATTGTATATGGCTCCTTCAGTTGGGAAGCGACAAAAATAGATCATCTAATAGAAATGAGATGAGCACTTGGGGACTATCTATTGTATGGTCGGAACAATGTCTCCAACACAGCACTCCTCACCCCGTCTCCGCTTTTTTTTTTTTTTTTTTGCGACGGTACGCACCGGTAGGCTACGGCGTACCGGCACCGTTTTGAAAAAATTATTAGTATCTTATCTTATCTTATATAATACAGACGTTACTTCAAAAAAGAAGATGATTACGTCCTACGCGTCATGCATTTAGTCATGCATATTAACCAATGACTTAAATTCTGCCAAGTCATTGGTTTTTCTGGCTAGCTCAGGCAACCCATTCCATGCTCTAATAGCACTAGGGAAGAAGGAGTATTTGTACAAATTTGTCCTAGCATATGGGACGAGGAATGTGCCTTTATTTTTGTGTCTTTCAGAGTATTTTATTAAATTTTGTTTTTGTTTTTGAAGATTATGGTTCAGTGTTTTATGTATAATTGCTACTTTACTTTTGAGTCTTCTGTCCTGAAGGCTTTCTAAATTTAGTGATTTTACTAGTGGTGTTACCCTAGTCAAATGTGAATATTCGTTTGTTATGAATCTCACTGCTCTATTTTGTGTTTGTTCCAGTTTCTTAATGTTTTCTTGAGTTGAGGGGTCCCACACGGTGGATGCATATTCTATTATTGGCCTAACCAAGGTTAAATAACATTTTAGTTTTATGTTCTTATTTGATTTATAAAAATTTCTTTTAATAAACCCTAATGCTTTGTTGGATTTTTTTATAGTTTCATCAATATGTGGAATCCATGACAGTTTTTCATTTATTATAACACCTAGGTATTTTGCGTTTTTAGTCTGTGTTACTGGTTTGCCATGAATAAGATAAGTGGAATTAATTTGTTTTAGTTTTTTTGTTACTCTTAACAACTGACATTTTTCTGGGTGGAAAGACATGCTCCAATTTGATTCCCATTTCTGTAATTCATCTAATTCTCTTTGTAAAATATCTGTGTCTTGTATTGTTTTTATTGTTCTATATATTATGCAATCGTCTGCAAATAATCTGACTTTTGTTCCTGAACTAATGCAATTTGGTAAATCATTTATGTAAATTAAAAATAGTAGTGGACCCAAGACTGTTCCTTGAGGTACACCTGAGTTTACTGTTATTGGTGTTGATTTAGAGTTATTTATTATTACAGTTTGTTCTCTCCCTATCAGAAAATCTTTAATCCACTGATGCAGTGGACCGTTAATGCCGAAATATTTTAATTTTTTAAGTAGTAGTTAAAAGTTAATCAACTACTGAGTACCGGCACCTAATAATAGCTTGTGTATCCAGAGTTAAAAAAAAAAACTTTTTAAAATGTAAGATCCCCCCCCCCCCCCACACACTTTTTTTTTTCAACCTTCTTAAAACGGCAGCTCTACTTATCGTAGTTGCCTAAATAATTAGATGCACTTAATCTAAAAAGTGTAACACAAGTAGAGTTGATTCCCCTCACATTCGCTTATCCCTTTGTCTGTTGGACCGTAGTAGGGTTACATCACATTTAAAGACCAACTGAAGAGGTTTTGTCAACCGTCTATCTCCATCCCTCACTGTCTTTAGTCTTATCTTCTTCTTATCTTATATAATACAGACGTTACTTCAAAAAAAAAAAAAAGAAGATGATTACGTCCTACGCGTCATGCATTTAGTCATGCATGTTAGCCAATGACTTCAATTCTGCTAAGTCACTGGTTTTTCAGGCTAGCTCAGGCAACCCATTCCATGCCCTTATAGCACTATGGAAGAAGGAGTATTTGTACAACTTTGTCCTAGCATATGGGACGAGGAATGTGTCTTCATCTTTGTGTCTTTCAGAGTATTTTATTAATAGAATATCTTTCAATGAAATTAATTATTCAATGCTATATTCCAATCGATTTCTTCTTTTTCAACATGTCCAAAAGGAAGGTCTTTGCCAGTCCCTGAGGACCTTGTAGGCCTAATTTAATATGGCATAAAACTTTTAGTTAGCGTTTTTTATGTTTTTGTTTACAGTGCTCAGAAAATCATCGTGGAGCTCAACTTGGTTTTTGTAGGTGATACCTAGTATAATATCCTTTTATAGCATCTCAATTCCATTGTTAGGATCCTCCTTTAAATTCTAGTTCTGCACTTAGCGACCAGGATTCGCTATCAAGAATGTGGCCATGACCAAGGAGCGCACCAGTTGGATCTTATAGTGCCGAAGTCTTAATTCTAGAGTATTTTGAGCTTTGTAATTGTTGATGTGGACTGTCACATGACTGTGCAATATTGGCCATGTGCTCAAGTTTGATTCCTTCGACGGAAACGATATCTCCGAAGTATTTAAAACTTCTGACACTTGCCAGCTTCGATCACTTCCAATAATGATGTCCATTTTAAGCCCTGTTGGCTATTACTTCAAAAAAAAAAAAAAAAGCTTCAACTCACTGTCTGTCTGGTACATGTTATTGCTACCGTTTGATTGTCTTCTGAGCTGAGCCGAAGGCTCTTCGAGAGTTGTTATTGCTACCACAACCAGTCTCGGATCAAGTTGAAATTAATTATGCATAGGCATAGACATGACATGAGTCAATAAAAAATTAAGCAATGGGGTTTTTCCAGATTTCTCCCGAGTCACGTGGTTGCTGTTGTGTTTACATTGCGCGCCGTGCTTATTTTCAGTTAGTTTATAGTGAGAATCTGAAGCGTTTTAATTCAATATATTTATTAGCGCCAAACTATAATTTGTTAATAACAGGAGAATCTAGAGATTCATTTTTTTTTTTAAAAAATAGTTTCAACTAAAACAGATAGTTAAACATTTGATAGAAGGTACCGAAACGTTGGCCTATAGTTTGACATACTGAAATCTAGATTTCTTGATCTACACTGACTACACTTACATACAGTTAAGTTCTTAACATTTGGGTAACCAACCCTAGAAAAAAAAAGTAACACTTTCATCCACCCCCTCCTTCTCTGCCCATAAGCAAACAAGCTAGACCTTGAGTGGAACACTAAAAGTTGGACAGCAGACCAGTTGTATTGAATTGGTCAGATAAATCTAGGCCTATAAAGTCTAGTGTGTAGTCGATATGTCGACTAGTTGCTATAAAAGATGAAAGGACTACCATGTGTTTTTCCTTGTGCGTAATAGGCTTGCGTTGTCTGTCGAACAAATAACAGACCTGATAGTCAAGGATAAATCTAGATTTACTCTTTAAACACATGCCAAATGTGTCTTACCCTGCCCTTTCCTTGTTGGTTACTAAGTAAAATCATGGTAAAATGGATCTAGAATAAATCTAGATCTATTTCGTCTACGCATTTTTAAACTTTACTGTAAGTAATGTAACATTGTGTATAAAGTTACTCATTGAATTTCTTAAAAATACAAGAACTTTAAGAACGTAATAATACATCATGTATCCAAAAAACATTTTAATAATTCTTAATGTCATCGATGTGCATAATGTATCAGTAACTGGATATTTTGGTCAGGGGCAGACTAGCTTTATGGGCATTCAGGCAAATGCTCGTTCCGTTACCGAATGGGCCTACCACCAAATGGCTCGCTTTGAATAACCGTAAAATGACTTCAATTTGCAGATCTGGTCATGCAATTGTGACATCATTGTTCTACATGTTTCGGATGTTCCTTCAGAGTTGAAGATAGTTTGCTTCCTAGTCCAAACCTCCCGCAGGACGACGGGGGATGGGAGCGGGCAGGGTTTGAACCCGGGACCATCGATAAATCCAAACGACAGTCCAGCGCGCAAACCGTACGACCAGGCAGCCATTCACATCAGTACCACATTCCCTTAGGTACTCTTTAGCCTTCCATGCTTTATGAGGGCTGTTACTTATAGTAATAGGCCTGCCAGGGCCGATTTTTTACATCCGGTCCTCCCCTGATACCGACCTCCCGATCCTCTCAATCTTTCCATCCTGAACTAAAAACAAATATGATAGGCCTATTATGATGCCGTGCAGGATCAGGCCTCGAATCACAATAGCAAACACACACACACCCCAACCCGGCCTTTTTTATCAGTCTTGCTGTATCTGTGACATTTTAAGTCTCTAGAAACTATCCTATAACTATACTCTTTCAGGCATCGCTTAACCAGGGCAGAGTACCAAAGGACTGGAAAGAAGCTAATGTCACCCCCCTATTTAAAAAAGGAGAAAAATCTGACCCAGGGAACTACAGACCAGTATCACTTACCAGCATCACATGTAAAATCCTAGAACACATAATATGTAGCAACATCATAAACCACTTAGACAAACATAATGTCCTCACCCCATACCAACATGGCTTTAGGAAATATAGATCATGTGAAACACAACTAATAGGACTAATTGATGATTTTTCAAAAGGTTTAGATAATAGTGAACAAATAGATGCTATCTTACTAGATTTTTCCAAGGCTTTTGACAAAGTTCACCACCATAGTTTGCTTAAAAAATTAAAATATTTCTGCATTAATGGTCCACTGCATCAGTGGATTAAAGATTTTCTGATAGGGAGAGAACAAACTGTAATAATAAATGGCTCTAAATCAACACCAATAACAGTAAACTCAGGTGTACCTCAAGGAACAGTCTTGGGTCCACTACTATTTTTAATTTACATAAATGATTTACCAAATTGCATTAGTTCAGGAACAAAAGTCAGATTATTTGCAGACAATTGCATAATATATAGAACAATAAAAACAATACAAGACACAGATATTTTACAAAGAGAATTAGATGAATTACAGAAATGGGAATCAAATTGGAGCATGTCTTTCCACCCAGAAAAATGTCAGTTGTTAAGAGTAACAAAAAAACTAAAACAAATTAATTCCACTTATCTTATTCATGGCAAACCAGTAACACAGACTAAAAACGCAAAATACCTAGGTGTTATAATAAATGAAAAACTGTCATGGAATCCACATATTGATGAAACTATAAAAAAATCCAACAAAGCATTAGGGTTTATTAAAAGAAATTTCTATAAATCAAATAAGAACATAAAACTAAAATGTTATTTAACCTTGGTTAGGCCAATAATAGAATATGGATCCTCCGTTTGGGACCCCTCAACTCAAGAAAATATTTAGAAACTGGAACAAACACAAAAAAGAGCAGAGAGATTCATAACAAACGAATATTCACATTTGACTAGAGTAACACCATTAGTCAAATCACTAAATTTAGGAAGCCTTCAGGACAGAAGACTCAAAAGTAAAGTAGCAATTATACATAAAACACTGAACCATAATCTTCAAATACAAAAACAAAATCTAATAAAATACTCTGAAAGACACAAAAATAAAGGCACATTCCTCGTCCCATATGCTAGGACAAATTTGTACAAATACTCCTTCTTCCCTAGTGCTATTAGAGCATGGAATGGGTTGCCTGAGCTAGCCAGAAAAACCAGTGACTTGGCAGAATTTAAGTCATTGGTTAATATGCATGACGCGTAGGACGTAATCATCTTCTTTTTTGAAGTAACGTCTGTATTATATAAGATAAGAAGATATCCTTGATACACAGCTGTGGTCACAGATAATCACCAGGCGCCGTTGCATTTTAACTCTTCTTACTACTACTGTTGTGTGTGTCACCTGCAATCTGGGACATTTCCTTTATGCTCGCTCCCAATGTGGATCTATCCTGTGACACTTCCCAGCTGCTAGTGTCGATTTTGAAAAGCTTCATGTCACGTTTGCATACATACAACCGTATAACGTAAAATTGGACGACCAGCGGCTCTCCTGCCTTCTGTTAGATCACCATATAGAATGTCTTGTGGAAGTCGACCTTCCAACATTCTATGAACGTAGTCAAGGCGTCTGCTGCTTATAATACGGTGGGTGTCTTGGCACACTGCTCTCCGTAGCACTTCTTCATTTTATTTTATCTTGCCACCTTATTTTAAAGATTCGCCTATGGCATCGGAGGTAGAAGACATTTATCTTTTTTTCTGCCATGAGTAAGATGACCATGTTCCACTTCCGTATAGCAAAGTGCTCATCACACAGGTCCGGTCGGCTAAGGCTTTGGTATAGTTAGTTAGCAAGCAGGGGCGTAGCTAGGAATTTTCCAACATCTGGGGCCCGGGGGTGGTGACCTCTTTGGGGGCCCCTGCATTTTGCGTAATATTAAATATTTAATGTAAAAAACACTTATTTGGGGCCCCCTCAAGTGGGAGTCCCCGGGGGATTTTCTAATTCTCCTCTCTCCTTCCCCCACCCTAGCTACGCCACTGTCAGCAAGGTAATGCCCCACACTCTTTTCTGCAACCGTGACATGGTGCCCATTGCTATGACTATCATACTGTATATTAGGCCTATAATATACTTGGTCCATTGAGGAATGTTCTGACGAGGTGACATAACTATAGTCGTATCGCCTTCTAACCGTCACAGAATCCTTAGCCGCCATGGAGGACACCGCACTAACTTTTGGGTGTGAGTTTCCATCTTGTTCTGGCAGAAATCCAACCGATAGAAATAAAAAAAAATGGTTTGAGTGCTGGAGCAGGTCCCAAAAAAGGGCAGCGGAGTCTGGGAGCACATGGGGTGCCCAAACAGGCCTCCCAGTGGTGGAGGCTGCTGAGACATGAACAACTAATATAGCACAGTGCAGGACCCGCCACTGTCCCGTTGGTTCATATGGCGCGTTGTGCAGACCAAACTTGTGACTCAGATGCTGGGCTTCTTAATCTTTAATGAATGTTAGAGGGAACAAACAGGGACATTTTTTATCCCACCTTATTCCCTTCCCTATCGAGAAAGAATCCTGGTTTAGCTAATGTATAGATCTACTAGACTTTATAAGATTCCAATAATAGGGCCTTTATGAAATCTAGACTTAGATGATCCTGAACGTTTATGTATTCAACTCTTTGAATTCTGTCTATTAATAATTAATCCCTACACCAGGGCCAGCCTTAGGCAGAAGCAAACTAGGCAGTTGTCCTAGGGCCTCCGATTGAGGGGGAGGGGGCTTGCACAGAACTAAAAAACAAATTTAGTGAAGACAAAAAAGTTTCGAGACTTAACTTGTTGGAGGTTTATTACATCGACACGCTACAGGAACGCAACGGAAATTACGCTATATGAATTTCAGTTATTTTTTTAAATTTAGATATTGATGAATGTAAGTTTTTTATATTTATATTATTTTTTTCGGCGTGAAAATTGTGTTACTATTTCATAAGGGGCCACCAAATATACTTTGCCTAAGCCCCTAGGGCAGGGGCTCTCAATCTGTGGGTCGCGACCCCCTTGGGGGTCGATTGACCATTTGCCAGGGGTCGCCTAAGACCACCAAAAATATGGATTGGTATTGTCTACTCTTCTATTGCTGTATGTGTGTGTGTGGGGGGGGGGGCGTCGCGGCAGAGTGGAGGAATTGTAAAAAGGGGTCGCCGAGCTATAAAGGTTGAGAACCGCTGCCCTAGGGCATCCAATTTCCTAAGACCGACCCTGCCTATATGCGGAAATACCCGAAGACGTATAGCCCGTTCAAGATAGATATTTTTCTCGTTCTCTATTCTAATTTTAAATTATCTTTTTATGTTTAAAATTATAACTGTCAAACTATAGCCTAGTTTTTTTTTTCATTGTGGCCAGCGAGTTCTTTTCCCATAGATATACAGCAACTGTTAAATTTCTAAGAAAATCGTTAGATCCGTTTTTTCTGCTTTAACTCTTTCTCTCCGTAATTATTTATCACATTCTACTGGAATCAACGTTGATATCGTCAGTTAGGAGAGAAAGAGTTAAGCCCCGTTAAAATCCTTATTTATAACTTTTATACCATGGACCTATTGTAATTTGTCTTAGAGGCTGTGTCTGCTTTAACAGATGAGACTGTCAAATTTTAAGCTTATACAGCGTAATGTCAATGTAAAATTTTGGGTAAATTAAACCTTCGCATGTGCCTATTGCACCTAACACAATTAGCTATAATAGCTTAGGCAATAAAAAATATTTATATAGCATTTGATATCTGGACTTTTAACGGGACCCATATCTCAAATATCTTAGTGCCTTTTCAAGTCTAAATTCGGTACTGCTTCCACCCTTTTCCTTCAAGGTTAAAAAATATTATTATAGACCAGTGGCGTCACTAGGGGGTGCAGGGGTGCGGTCTGCACCGGGGAACACCCGTTAGGGTGGTGACACCCAAGTGAAAAAAAAATGCAATTTGCAATAACAAACAATTAAACAAAATTAAGTGTCAGTGGTTAAATATTGGAACATGTTATTCACAATTAATAAATATCTTTGTACATTTTAAGTTTCGGCTAAACACATTTTAATTTTTTAAATTAAATTATATCAAAATGTCCAAAACATAACATCATACTTTATATCACAAACAAAAGGTGAAAGCTTACTTTCAGCTGTATACCAGCTACATGAACATTTCTTTGATTTAAAAAAATATTTTTATGGAATCTTTTTTAAAGCATCTATTGAAGTAGTTGCTACTAGCTATCAACCAACAAGTAATCACTCTTTATCAAATGACGACTTTCTTCAGGCATAATATGTAACAAAAATATCACATGCCAATAATGTAAATTCTGCATAATTTGAAAGTAACTAAGTGGCAATTGAGATTTCTAAAAACGATGATGTACTTTCAGAAGCTCTAGCCAAGACGAAGAAATGTTACAATGAGTCAATCGAATAATATAGACTTTAATATTTTAGGGGATTGATCCTCTGGCATGTGCCTAATTCACAAGATTTACGAAGGAAATTATCCAAAGCTTAAGGAAAAATACACCAGATGTGGAAAGAATGGAATGAAATAGTCACTTAATAGCAAAAAAATGGTATTGTTTTTCTTTCAACTATTTTCATCCCATTCTATAGAAATTACATGGAAATGTGTTACTTAATTTAATAAATTGGAATAGCGATATGAAAAATATTCATCTGGATTGGAAAACAAAGGCATCCGGCTACAAAATACAAATAACAGTGAACTTGTTGCTAAGGTTGATGTAAAAAAATGGAAGGATATATTGCACAGATTGTTTTAATAAAAGCAGAATAATTGACATTTTGTGACGATATTAACGACATGTCTTAATTGAATGAAGTATTTTCTTGATATGATGGAAATGTAAACGAGGTCTATAAATGAAAGTGCATCGATAATGTTGAAAAGTTCATAGACGTTTTAGCAAACAAAGTGTATGAACCATTTGTATATTTTGTTTGACAGCACAGCTGACATAGCAGGTTTTAACTCTTTCTCTCCGTAATTATTTTTCCACGTTTTGAAAGGAATCCTACATTTTAGTCATTACTATTTTACTACCCTATTATGATTGGGCTACAATAGCTTTGTGTTTTTTTATCAGAAAATGTTGTATTTGGTATAGAATTAAAGGGAAATGCATAATCTTGTTATATAATTCAAAGTCATGTTTAAAAAGGTAAACATTTAATTTAATGAGGTCAAAATCAAATTGGATGAGATGAACTTAATATCTTAAAATGTTTAGAAACAGGTAAGCTTTAATGTATGATGTGTCGAGCTCAGGGATATGAAAAGGCAGCTTCAGCATCTGGAACCATGGAGAAGCAACAGCAAAGCTAGTTAATAGATGTATATAACATTTACGTGGTCAACATTCTCGTTTAGAGAATGCTTATTGCCTCATTTTTTAACAATTGAAAGAATATTTCCGTTCTGAAAGTATAGACACTAGAGATGCAGCTTCAGATCTATTTAAAGATGTCTTTTATTTTACCGTCTTTGCTTTAGGCTATTTTTTTTTTAAAGATTACTAGAAGGCTATAAAGATACACAATAAAATTTTGACAAAGTGGTGATCAGTTAAACCCTTTCTTTACCAAAAGCATAACACGTTAGCTCAAAGTGTTACCGGTATTGAAAAGGCTTTAAAAACAAACAAACTTGTGATTCAATATAAAAAAATTAAAATCAAGAAGAAAATGTCAGGCTAGCAATCACAAGATGCCGGACTCAGTATTTAGTAGCAAATCCCCCTTTTCTAACCTTGTGGTCTATGGGCCAGCTAATGCAAAGGTCATCTGTTTCTATGGCCCACGGAATGTCATGTGGCCAGCACAACTGACCAACTGACTTTCCCCCTACTAATAGGTACCCATCAGTACTGAGTGGACTCAGAGGCGCCCAAAAGATCCCAAAATTAAAAATCCCAGCCTTCAACGCCCACTCTAGTGACGCCACTGTTGTAGACCCTAACAACTTTTGAATAATGAATATATTACCTATTACCCTGTCTTCCCCCTCCCCCCCCCCCCCAAAATAAGATGTCAGATTTATTGATTAGACCCTTTGTCTTAATCCAAAGCATTTCTTCCTTTTTCTTTCCCTCAAACATTTAACCCCCCTCCCCCAAACCATCCTCCTTGTCATTCACTTTTGCAGTTTTAAAAAGTGCATCCCAAATTACTTCATAGCAATACACCGTCTGCTAGTTCTCCCCATTTCACCTTCTCGGGCGATAAAAGCTAATGGACACAAGTAAACACTTTTACCGTTCATGTGAACATTTTATCTATGACTTCAACTGTATTCCTTTGATAAAAACAAAATAAGCATTTATTTAATCCTAGTAAACTTTTTTTTTTTTTCTTTTAAAAATTAATTTAAAAGTTTAATAACCTGAGACCTGACCTACATGTGCACTGGTCCAAAAAAAGAATACCTGCACGGAAAGGGTTTTAAAAAAAAAAATTTAGTACGCATGTTATGCTGACGTCAGCCTAGTCACTATTGAAAATGGCGGAGCCGGAGTTGAATGTTGACAGTCTGATATCTCGATTACTTGAAGGTTTAAGATTTAATTCTAGATCTAGTTCTTATACAGCGTTTACATGGATGTGTATCTATTGCAAAATTTTATAATGTTGTTTTTGTAATCTAGAGTGGGTTTAGAATAGTGTGATATCTGTTTGAAGTGTTTCTGTTGAAGTTGAGCCTAGTTGAGGTGTTGTGACTCACGACTGAGTGACTGTGTTCAGTGTTGCCCCAGTTGTTGACTTATTTTTTTGTTATATTCATTTTCAATTTTGGGCATTTTTCATAAAGGGTGGGGGGTATGGCATACTATATTCTATATCATTATATGTATAATACTTTACTGACTAGTGATAGATAGATGATAGATCTATGATTTACTATCATTAGTAGTTAACTACTAGAGTCTTGGACTAGTCACTAGACTAACTCTAGACATATATCTAGGTCTATTGGTCTAGATTGACTATAGTCTATAGATCTAAGTAGATCTTTTAAATATTAATCATAATAAATAGATTCTAAATCATGTAACTGATGCTTCACACTATAATAGAGTCTAATTAGTATAATGACTATTCATAGTAAAGTTAGAAAGTATCATCATAATCATGATTCATGAATAATTTAATAAAATAGTAAATCTTTTTTTAGATCTAGATAAATCTACTCTAGATCTAGGATATCTAGTAATAGTAAACTAGTATAGTAAAAGTAAACAGTGGAGGCTGTCTGGCAATTTTGATATCATTATTGATATAGATCTACATTTTACATGTTTAGGTTAGGACTACTCATTTAGCATATCATGTATACACCTTTTGACTTTTGTAATATTAAGTGTTTGTTTATTTAATACTTTTGTTATACAATTCTAAAAATATTTAAAATAGATCTCTGCTAGAGATAAAATCTCTTGGTCTAAACAAAAAAAATAATTCAGAAAATTTAACTAAGCTTGAAAACAAAATATTTTTTAAATCACAGTACTTTAATTTACTACTTATTGTTAAGTTAAAACTGTGTTAAGATCTGACATTTTCTTTTGTCTATAATTATCCAAGTAGAGTATATAGTATTGTCTATTATATTTATTAAAAAGTTATTAAAAGATGATGATAAGTACCCCGGTAAGTACTCAAAAGTAAGTAGAATAAATGCCTAAATCTTCCTTTGTTCTTTAGAAATATTTAATGTGACACTTACACTATAATAGACTATATATATCTAATAATATCTAGATCTGCTTATACAGCACTATGCAGCAAGTTTCTTCTTCGTAATTCACTTTATGCTTCAAGGTCTCATAAAACCAAAGCTCTTCATTGTTGGTAAAAGTTTTGAAGGGCTGGATAACACAGTCAGGGGCCACATGCGGCAGGCTATAGGTTGGGTATCACTGGTTAAATTTGAGCTGAGACATTGTTTTATTTAGTGTTTATTCTCTGTCATGAAGGCTTCAGTCTAAACATATTAAAATTCTACTCTCATTGTAAACTAGATTGAACTTTTTTTTTTTCTTCAGTCCGAGGATGTCGCCCGGGGAAAACAGTTCAAATGACAGAGGCTGAAGTAAGAGGCCTTTGCTTAAAATCAAGAGAAATATTTTTAAGCCAGCCAATCCTTTTGGAATTGGAGGCTCCTCTTAAAATTTGTGGTAAGCCTGACTACTTTGTCATTGGGGATGCAAATTTTAGTTTAATTATACTGATAGTTTTAGATAAATGAAAATGACATGAAAATCCCCTTTAGTCTGATGGTACAGTGATTCACTATTAAGTAAATTACTGTGCTTTATCACCTACTTTATATTAGCTAATATAAAGCTCCCAAGCAAGAGTTAAGGATATAGGTCAAGTAGAGTTCACTAGGCAGCTATCATCATTTAAAAACAACCTCAAGTCCTGCATAGAAATTCCAGCCTTTACAAGGACTAAAACTTAGCAGCTTCAATCTTTTTAAAAAATTGTTACATAGGTAAACATGTCCATTTAATGATGAACATAAATCAGTTATAGGTGAAAAAATGTTACTTAAATGTGTACATTCATTTTTCAAACTTTTAATCTGCAGGCGATATTCATGGTCAATACACAGACCTACTGAGGTTATTTGAATATGGAGGATTTCCACCAGAGTCTAATTATCTATTCCTTGGTGACTACGTGGATAGGGGCAAGCAATCCTTGGAGACTATTTGTCTGTTATTAGCATACAAAATTAAATATCCTGAGAACTTTTTCTTGTTAAGAGGAAATCATGAGTGTGCCAGCATCAACAGGATATATGGATTCTATGATGAATGTAAGTAGAGCATTGATAGTCAACTGAACCTTAGTTGCTGTCAAATGTATGTAGCATTATTAACTAACATAATGTAGGTTCAAGGCACTATGAGAACATAAGAAACATAAAATGAAAGTTTAAAGGCAAACTAATCTAAAAGGAAGCGGTGGCTGAGTGGTAAAGCGCTTGGCTTCTGAACCAGGGGTCCCGGGTTCGAATCCTGGTGAAGGTTGGGATTTTTATTTTGGGATCCTTGGGCACCTCTTAGTCCATCCAGCTTTAATGGGTACCTGACATTAGTTGGGGAAAAGTAAAGGCGGTTGGTCATTGTGCTGGACATGACACCCTCGTTAATCGAAGGCCACAGAATCAGAAGCCCTTTACATCATCTGCCCTATAGACCACAAAGAGTAAAGTTTTGTTGTCTCTTTATGTTAATTCTATACAAGTGTTTATATTCCAAAAATACATAGAGTGCTGACAGGGAAGTGAAATGCATTAAGTAGGTATATTTATAGTGCTGGGTGAATAGACTGCTAACATGTTTCATTGTTAAAGTGTGTGTGTGTGTGTGTTAACACAATGCTAATTGTAACACTTGACACTCACTGCTTGTTTCAGGTAAAAGAAGATTTAATGTCAGATTATGGAAAACGTTCACAGACTGCTTTAATTGTTTACCTATCGCTGCCATTATTGATGAGAAAATTTTCTGTTGCCATGGAGGTGAGTAGCATTCTTTCTTGTACACTGGCCTATACAGATAATGTGCTTTTTTAAAAAAAAAGTTTTGTTTTCTTTGTTAGGTTTGTCACCAGATTTACAGACAATGGAACAGATCAGGCGTATCATGAGGCCAACAGATGTTCCAGATACAGGTAAATTGACTCTTATTCTAAAAGACTGGCTTTTCTCATTCTATTCTCATGACAAACTCAAACACAGGTTCCATTGGAAGAGAAATTAAAGGGTTTTTTTTTGTTTACTTTTCTGTATCTTCCTAATGAGTTAGTTCACAAAAATGCATTAAAAAAAAATTAATATTGTTATACAGTTTCAACACTTATATGGGTTGAATACTGTTATTCACTAGTAAGGCGAGATCAATTTTTATCATTGAACTTTGCCTGCCTAGTTATGTCAGCCCATTTTCAAAATTTTTAGTCTCTCTGAAAGAGAAGTATAAGCAAAAATAGTTGACGAAACTTCATCAGCAAAGTCATCTTCAGGTGTATTTATGAGGGCATTGTTTCCCCATTCCCTCTCACTGTCATCTAGAATAAGATAAGGCAACTTATTGTCCTACTGCATCTCCTGAAGACTCATTAGAATCAGGCAACATGGCGTTTTTAGGCACTTGCTTCAATACTGAAATTTGTCTCTATTCTAAGCAGTCAAATTCTTTCCATAGAAGCCTAATTTTTTATTATTAATCCTAATGGGAGGAGTTCTGACCTGTGTTCTGAAATGGAACATGCATATTTTAAAATTTAGAACTACTATATCAATGAAAAGTTCCATAGAATATGTTAGCATAACTATTATTATTTTTCAACTTATTGTTAGTGTTACTTTTGTATAAAACATGTTCCAGTGCTTTAAAGCTTAATTTGTTCTGGTCCACTCACCTTTGTGGCCAAATGGCGACAGGGAGTACTTGAGAAAAGGTTATCGTGCTGCCATTAGGTTGCATCAACTTGCAGTAAAAAATTTGCTAGTCTCCTCCATCAGGATATGAACTCAAGCTCTCTCATTTAGAGAGCCAAGCAGTTAATGGCAGAAATTTTGTATATATATGACTCAATGCAGAAATATTACATCTGGAAATTTTTATGTCCTGGATAAGTTCTTGAGTAGATCCCAGTCTATCAACATCTGTGACAGTGACTAACTTTGTGTGAGAACAAATACTGTCAGAAAGCAAATGTGTATCAGTTAGAACTCAAAATCAGTCACAATAAAACTTAGTTTTGAAAGTACTTTTCTATTCATATTAAAAAGAAATCTTTCATCATGTTTATCTATAAAAAAAAAAACATATTTTGTATAATTTTTTCTTCTACTTTTTTAGTGCCTTAATTTGGTTTGATATTAATTTCTTCTTTTTACAGGTTTATTGTGCGACCTACTTTGGTCTGATCCTGACAAGGATGTACAGGGCTGGGGGGAGAATGACAGAGGTGTGTCCTTCACATTTGGTGCTGATGTTGTTAGCAAGTTTCTTAACCGACACGACCTTGACTTAATATGTCGAGCACACCAGGTAACAGAAGTGCATCTTTGGTAGAGTTTTTTTTTCTAACATACTGGCACAGAAAAAGTATACACTGGTACGGTGTAAGGGCACCTTTTTCAATGCGGGGAAAAATTATTAAATTTCTTGCATTTTAACGTATATTATTAATTTATCACTGAGTACCAGCACCTTTTTTTTTTTTTTTTGTATGTATATATAATGTATATATATAGATAGATAGAGATATACTTGATAGTTTCTGCACTTTGAACCTATATATGTATTATGTTTATGAGGGTTAATAAAAATATGGTACAGTGTCTTAAAGTCCTTGTGAAAAGGATTCTTTGAGGTTTGCAATTCTGTCCAGATTTACCTGGCATCTATGTGCATCAGAGTCCTGGACCCTATATTCCCGCCACACCAAAAAGCTTAACTCCTTCCACCTACGCTGTCTAAGGAGTATCCATAAGGTGTGTTGGTCCGACCACATACCAGACACAGAAATCTTAAAGCTGTCCAACATGCACAGTATCAATGCCACAGTAAAAAGGTCCAAACCTCGATGGGCAGGACATGTAGTCCGCATGCCAGGCAATCGCCTTCCCAAGCATCTTCTGTACGGGGAGTTGTGTGCAGGAAAGCGCCCCTAGGGAGGCCAATACAAGATCTACAAAGACACTCTCAAGAGCTCTTTCAAGGAATGCAATATCGACATTCACGGCTGGCAAGCTCTAGCTCTTGATCGCTCCTTATGGCGTGAAGATGTGAGTCTCGCAGTCTCAAGATTTGAAGTAAGAGGAGTAGCCAGGGCGAACGAGCGCCGAACCAACAAAAAGTTGAGAAGAAGAAGCAGGCCTATCTGCAACTGACCTGACTCACCCATGCCACGTATGCGGCCAGCTTTTTAAAGCGAGAATTGGACTTTACAGCCATCTTCGAGTCCATAGGATGAGAAATGAAATGTGCTCATCTTCGACCACGAAGGAGGAGCTATATACCTGGCATCTGTATGGGAAAGTGATTTGATATTTTGCTGGACTTAAAAATAATGAGGCACTTTTATCTTTCCTGATCTTGAAGGGTTTGAGTAGCTTTGGACTTGTAGGGTAATAATGAATAATATATATATTTAGAACATAATTTATGTTTGTTTGAAACCAAGTTGTGTTATTACAAAGGTAATATTATTACTCCAATGATTTATGTCTCATTCTAACTGGCAGGTTGTTGAAGATGGTTATGAGTTCTTTGCCAAACGTCAGTTAGTAACTCTGTTCTCAGCACCAAACTATTGTGGTGAGTTTGACAACGCTGGAGGCATGATGTCTGTGGATGACTCTTTGATGTGCTCTTTTCAGGTGAGTCTTGTTTGAGGGCTAAAATTATTTTGAGCATATCAATCAGCTTAATTATTGTCAAATCTTAATACAGGTATAATTTAGCTTTTAAGACATCACCATATGTTTTTGTTTTTTTTATTTGTCACTCAATGTGAGTAAAGAAAAAATAGCATCCAACACATTGCTCTTTAGAAATGCTATTGAGTCCTGCAGAATTACTTTATTTATGATATGGATCAAATTCAGATATGTTCCACTGATAATATTCATTTATGAACATTGAAATATTACTTAAAAACTATATTATTTAAAAGAAAGTTTAGACTCAATTATTCAATAACATATAATTCTACTGGGTGGCAGTTCCTTCTTCAAACTATTGTCAGATCTCCAGTTTCTTAAGATAGACACTGAATTAAAAATTATCCAAGACCCTGAATTAATAAGTATCGGATGAATCGTAGACAAATATATTATGGCCCAGCCTGCTCTGTTATAGTTGTCATTCCAATGCAGATGATAAATAATCCTGGTCTTCCATACATAATAGCTAGCTAATCAAGTCCTTGGTTAAACTTAGGACACTATATTACTTTTTCAATTACAGATTTTGAAACCCTCTGAGAAGAAAGCCAAGTATCAATATGGAGGACTCAATTCCGGCCGACCAGTGACTCCCCCTCGAGGGCCACAACAGCAAAATAAGAACAAAAACAACAAAACCTAAGTGTCTAGATCAGTGCCTTTGAGAAGTCTTCAGAAGTAGATAAGTTTACTATCTCCTTGTTTAGTTCACAGATTGGAAGAAAAACTTAACAAAATACATTGTTTCTTTTAATTACTAAGTTGTTGGACTGAACATTTTGAGTCAAGGATATTGGAGGCTAAACACAAAGAATACCTTTATATATTTCATAATTTCAATGTAGTCAATACAAGACTCATTTGTCTGCAGTAAACTTATCTACTCCTGGCCAGTTTCCAGAAATGTTTTAGAAAAGCTGAACTTTTGTATATTACATCTATCTGTAATATTAACACCCAACTTCAGCCACTCTATTTCTCTTTATTGATGCTTTAGTCTTTCATTACATAAACTGGCTCCAGCCCTCATTTCTACAGACGGCCCTTGATACACCAGAACACCCAATCAAAAACTGTATTTTAGTAATGCAAAAAAAAAAAAGACCTTGAAACTGTCTGGCCTTTTCTTGAATGGAATAAATATGGCCCGTGACATTTTTTTTTCTTATTAAATGGAGAAATAGAAATAGTGTCAGAAATAGAAATAGAATTCTATGCATCAACCTTTAATTTGGCTTAGATGCAGTAAAAAAAAAAAAAGCACTATAAATTTAATCTCCAAAGATTGGTGTGCTCATTATTATTTTAACAATTAGAAGTTTTGCTTTCTTTCCCATCTGTAACAATTATGTTGAGGCGATGACGCAGAATGTATTAGTCTGTCTATCTGATTACTTATAGTATATGCTTCATTTAATGACTATGTTTGATTACTGGCTGACATTCATTAGTTCATACATTTTGCCATATAAATGTGGATGTTAATTGTTTAACATTAACATTTTTTTTTTACAATTTACTCATAAGGTTTTAATGTTGATTTTTTTGTTAGATTACTGTAAGTTTTCCAAGACCAAAACTTTCCTAGGGCAAGTGAAGTAGAGTTCACTAGAAAGTCTGTATTTCACTAGAAATTCTAGTGAACCCCAGTTGCTGAGTAAATATCTTATAGCTGGCACTTTCATTGTGATATGGCCATCACAACTTATCTTGTACCAGTTCCCATTCTTGACATTGTGAAATAAACCAGAAAGAGCATCAGAGAAACATGCCAGTGAGTAAACCATCGCAGCCTTTGTCAATGCAATGACAGTTTTAAGATCAAACTTTTATTTCTTTATAATAATTAGAAACATCTGTTTAGTTTGTAAAATGCATTTATCTTACATGATTTGACTCATATGAATCTGTGACATTATATTTATACAAGCTTGAAAATGTTAGGTTTAGAAAATGAAAAAGATACATTTCAAAGCTTAACTTCTAAGGAAATCTTGAAGCCAAATAAACTGACCTGACAATGTACATACATTTTTTAAAATTTTAAACCTCCCTTTGATTGTAAGCAAGAGAGAAATTTATTATTTATTTCATCAACGATCAAAATACTTGAACCAGTGTATATAGGTGTGTGTTTGTGTAAGTCATTTCTAGAGCCTGGTGTCTGACCTCCATAGTACACAGGGCTTTAAATTAACAGGCACAAATGACTAGTTTTGTCCCTTTTGAACGTTACATCTCATTGTATTGTTGAATATTCATCTTCTAATGGAATTGTCATTTATTATTTAGCTTAGTAGAACTTAGTGAAAATTTTGGTCTTGTTATGATTTATTATTATTATTATTATTATTAAGCTTTGGGAACAACTAGAGGCATTAGTTACTGCAGACTGTTTTCATAATTTCCATTGGCTAGGTTAACTGGTAAAGGAATTTCAAACATTAGCGCCCATGCATAATTAGTTCTTCTTTAAAGCTAAACATTGAGTGTTATCACATGACATGATCCAGGATTCATAATAGCTATCAACTATGCAACCTCACCTAGTTGTTCTTCCATCATCTTTTTTGTTGTTGTTTCTGTTGCTATGGATGTTTAGTGAAAGGTTAATGATGCTGGCAGAAATTGGTGTCAGAACTGGCATGGATGACTATTGATTGTTTGTCTTAATGTCTTTAAATATTTTTCTTTTTTATTACAAAAGCCTCGCTAAAAATTCTGTTTGCAAAGTAAAAAAAATAATAATAACTGGCTAGTTATTAAGTGATCACCAAATATAACTATTGTTGGTTTCATCCTTATATGTTTTTCTTGGTATTAGTTTCTTTGTTTTTCTTGTTGAAGCAAAGCAATGTATAAGGAGTGCATATGGCACTACCCTATAACTTTTATTTCATACTATAACTACTTACACAGCATGTCTTCATAGTGTGTACAATGACTTGTGTATTTCCATGCTTAGCTCTGTATCGGGGGAAGCAATTTGTTGATTAGGTCACAGTACCTTTGTTTTATTATTCTTGACATTATTCTGTTCTTTTCCTTACTTTCAACATCAACTTTTAATGTACTTTGGTTGGTTGTTTTCTTGTCTTGTAAAATTTGTACAGTTTTCAAAGTACTGTGAACTGCACATGGTCGCCCATCTATATTTTATAGACTGTAGATACTGAAACATTATTTGATACAATGCTTTTCTGTTTTATTGGAATTCATTTTGCATGTTTTGACTTCACTTGTGTGTGCTATCAATATCATGTATAATAAACTTTTAGCCATACCTAATGAAGTCTTGTTTCAATTGTATGTATTGATGTATGTCTACTATTAAGTTAATAAGAAACTTATTCTAGTGAAAACTGATTACTTCTATGCAGTGTGCTACTAAGATGATAGTAGGCTTGAACATATAGATTTGTAAAAAAAAAAAAAAAAAAAGGGAAGGAGTGTTATTCCAGCCATTACAAAGCTACATTGTCTTTGAGATTGCACAATAAACAAAATAATAAAGGACTGTGTGTTATAAACACTTTTAGTTTGCCTCAGTTGGTCAGTCATTCACATCAACAGTTGCAGATTATTTCCAAACATCTGTTAAACTATTTCTTACATGTATGAAAAAAACAACTAATAAAATCTATGACATGGTGTGAAGCATTATTATACCGGTACACTAGTATATAAGAAATTAGTTATTAAAAATAGGTTGTACATGTTTACACATAAAAACACATATTTTAAACAAGAGTATGCTTTCTTTGTAAGAACCACTAGTGCATTGGCATCTAATTCAACAAATCGAGTGGTTGATCTGGTAAACACTTCCATTTTCTATACCATATTTAGTTTTGAAGTCATTTTCCTTGTTTAAATGTGTGTAAGCCATGCATACTTAATTTAAAGAATAAAAGTGTTTTTTCACTTAACCAAAATCAGCCAGTTCACTTGTATGAGCACCATTTTTTGGATCAAGACAGGACAACAAATCATAGCACCAATCAAATAGCACAAAAAAAAAAAACAGCACTAAAATAGAAACAGTGTCATTAAAGACAATTTAATACAAATAAAATCATGAAGTTGTTAACTTTGAATTACTGCATCAAGAATTTAGTAGCAACATTTTCAAACAAAATACTTCATTGTCTATGTTTCTCAGTCTATCTACATTTTTGTGAACATTATCTCACTATCAGATTATTACATTTAAAGAGTATTCTCATTTATAGGTTAACAAATGACATGCCACCACATCACCTCATGTGCTGATTGATTCATTTATATATTCAAAAAAGTAAACACAAAAAATATATCACAACACTATGAGAGATTCACAAACACAGAATGTATTAATGACATGTGAACTACTGGTATATAAACAATAGTAAACATTAAGTCATGAAAAATTTCAATTCATTCAAATTCTATTTTTATAAACTCTTCACGTTTTTGAGAAAATGAAAAGATAAATTCGGTGTTAGTACAATGTGCATTGACTAAATCTCAAAATTCATCAAAGTATAAAAAGAAAGAATATAGAATCTTTTAAATGAAATTAACAATAAGAACAATTTTGGCTTAAATTATATCAAAAAGAAACTGAAATACATGTACAAATTTGAGTTTAAAGATAAGAATTTACATGTATTTTCAATTCTTCTTGTTACATTTTAAACTGTAATGGATTTTTTTTTATAGCCATTTTTTTTTAAAACTGATTTAGTTAACAAACTGGATATTGAAAAATTCTGGTTAAAAAAAGCTGCTATCTCCTATTATCATATATGTTTACTTGGCTCAATCTTATGACTATAGGTCATAATGTGTTGACTGTTCACAAATACCTGAGAATACAACAGTAAAAGTCATCAAAAAAACAACCAATTTAGATAGAAAAAAAAATATGTTAAGATTTAGACTTATTGATTGATTGATTTCTAATTAATATATTTTTGTCCACTATGGACGCTGAATGGTAAAGCTATCAAACTGAGTCTTGCAATGAAATATAATATATCAATGAATGCTGTGATTTTAAGAACTGCCTTTCCACTTTGATGTGTACCTGGTATTATTTAGCTGATAGTTGTGGCAACATTACACCATCAATAAGCAGTGACTCCATAAACATATAAGCTTTGCATAATCTACCCCAATACTATTACGTCTCAAATGCAATGACATAGAGAACTCTATAGACTTGTTATGGACAAACTTTTGCATTTTTTTTTTTTTACATAAAAATTTATTTCTTTTAAATAAGTAATAAAACTGGCATAAAATACATACAGTTTTTATACAATTCTATATTATAAAATGTTAAGATAAACAAATTATATTTTATTTATCTAATAAGAACACATTTGAACATTTTTGAACATTGTACATTTCTATTACAAACCAATATTATATTGTTCACTTTCTTTATACAATTTGAAGAACAAAAAACTTTTCAGATCAACAGAACGAAAAAAAAGTACATTTACCGTTTTTAACAAATTAGAAACATCACACTGTGATACATTATTTGAATACAATAAAAAGTAAGTCTGAAAAGTTCTAAGAATAGACTTGAATTGTTCATCTCTATATGCCATTCTAGCATTACCAAAAAGAATTATGTAGACTGGCCAACAATTAACTTTATCTACGTAACACTCATTTTTAGATAAGCGTGTATGAGATATTCATAGAAGTGCTGCGAAAACACCATCCTTTCCAATCAGTGGCGGAGTAAGATGCTTAAAGTTTGACAGTTGCTATAGGCAGGGCATATGTCCCTTAAGGGACGACCGTGCACTAAAAGGCACATTTATTTGGCAAGATGAAAGTTGCAGGAAAATGCAGAGTAATTGTTGCCAACCTACAAAGACTCTACCAGAAGTCCCCGCTATCTTGATGGTGTAAGAGACATTTCATACATCTCATGGGAAGTAAACTAAAATTGTCAACGTGGTTTTTCTAAGCGAGAAAAAAAGAGGAACATTATTGAAAACCATTATTTACCTTTGGGTATTGTTAAATTGGCAAAAAAAAAAGGTTATATTATCTGACGCCTTTGTAGTTTTTGTTACTAAATGTACAGCACCAGTTGGTGTTATGGTTCTCTTATCTTCTTATCGTATATAATACAGACGTTACTTCAAAAAAAGAAGATGATTACGTCCTACGCGTCATGCATATTAACCAATGACCTATATTCTCCCAAGTCACTGGTTTTCCAGGATGGCTCAGTCAACCCAAGTCATGCTCTAATAACACTATAATAGGGAGGAAGGAGCATTTGTAAAAATGTTATATGTTAAAAGTTATAAAGGTTATGTTACCTGTAATTAATATCAACGGAGGGAATGCCATTACAATTTCGTATGTTTCTATTAATTAGGTAGTTAGTTTCATTAATTAATTTTTTTGTTTCAATATTCTTGTTAAAAGAGAGAGACCAAAAAAAAAAAAAAGAGGCAAACAGAAAAAAAAAAAAAAAAAAAACCGAGGCAAAGAAAAGAGGCAAAATGCCCAAAGGATCCCTATGATGTAATAGCAAGACAACTGATGTCAAAAGCGAAAAGAAAAAAGTTATCTATTTTTTGTGAAAACAAAAATTTGTATTGCTAAGTTAGGGTATGTTCTTTCATACTAACTACTACGTTTACAAAACAATTGGTTACTTTTTTAAAAGAGAAAAAAATAATTTAGTATGCATATAAGTGGAACATAATTTAAAACAACAATCAACAAGTAGTTTTTCATATTAGCCTATCGAGTGAACTGGAACCTCAACGTAACCACAAATGGAACACTTAACTATGGAATTTTTTATTTTTTTTTACGAAATATTTTTTTTTATTTATTTTTTTAAGGCTTTGAATAAGAGACTGACCCTTTACAAAACAATTAGACATAGTTAGGCCAGGTTAAATCTAACTTTACCTTCACTTTCACATATCCTTTGGTCTGCTGACCGTATGTGCACCACACAAGATCTGTCAACCTTCCTTCTCTATTTTTCTGTCATTTGCCTTTGATAGAATTTCATTCTGATGTTCTCTCTGAAAATTTGAAACCTGCCTTTTTACCTGCCTGGGTGGAGAATTTCGGGGGCCGATTTTGAGTTTGTGTTCTCACGTACCAATTTTTTTTTTTTAATGTAATACAGTACTGTGTGTTTGTCAGTAAAATGTTTTACATGTTTCGGATGTTCCTTCAGAGTTGAAGATAGTTTACTTCCTAGTCCAAACCTCCCGCAGGACGACGGGGGATGACTTTATAAATACGTAGGCTATATTGAATGCGCTACAGGAAGTATAAATTTTTATGGTAGTGATGTAGATGTTTGAAATTTGTTTAAATCTAGAACCAGTAGCCATCCTTAGGGATATCAATTGGTCAATCAGCTCATTTTTTGTATCAAGTTTATTTCCAGTTCTTGTTCCTTACAATGTTACAAAGTCTTAGTACATCTGCTTAAGATTGCATTATTTGTAGCCTAATAATGTAACTTTAAAAGAAAAATCAAGAGAAAAGAAATCTAAATAGTAATTGCTAAAAAAATAGATCTAAAACTAAAATTAGTAAAAATAAAAATACTTTTTTTTGAATCTTTAATAGAATGATCAAAATATTCCAATTGTAGGCCTATAGGTGAATTCATTTTGAAATTGTTTCAGTTAATGAGATGAATTTATTTCTGTTAACCGGTATTTTAATTTAATCCATGATCTACGCTAAATAATACCGTGTTACATATATATTGAACTTACATTGTGTGACTGTAGATGCACTTTTAAAATTTACAGACATTTGACAGTTTTTAAAATCTAAATGAGTTTAAGTAAGTAAAATTCCCTTTTCGGACTTTACGATCCATGAGGCAGATGTTGTAAAATGCAACTGTTTCTATGGCCGACAGTTTTAAGAGATTTGTGGCCAGTACAACAAATCACCTTAATTTTCTACATATGTTAGAATTGGTTGGACTCAGTTACATCCTACAAGTTCTGAAGGCCAATGACCCTGAGTTCATAAGTCAAGTGTTTTACCAGTTGGCCACAATGTCCTATTAAAGCACCTCTATCATGTATTTAACATAACATTTGCAGACACTAATACTTCACAGATGAAGAAAAAATAAAGAAACACTATTTTATCATGCTTTATTATAATAAAACCAGAAAGCATAACATGTTCCATTAAAAAATTATTAATACAAAATACAAAAATAAAATAAAAATACTTTGCACCAAAGTAAAAAAAAAAAACTTACAATTTTATAAGCTACACATCTTTGGTATTCAATAAGCAAAAGCTACAATATGGCTATAAAAAGGTAGGCCTATATGTGCATATTCTCAGTGTATAGAATACAACTTTTAACATTCTTTTTTATAAATATAAAAAATCACATCTTGATAAAGAAACTTGTTCAAAGGGAATCAGTCAAACTTGAAGCCCATCTCCATCTTTCTCTAATAAAACTCAGGCTCAAAGAAGTTGCAGTCTCCTGTTAACATTATGTGGCAGATACGGCTTGGGTCAATTCTGTGAGCGTAGTCAATGTAGAACTTGTGATTGACAAAAACCTGGCCAACCATCAAAACACTTATTAATTAATAAAATAGAGTGGTAAATAATTGAAAGTTTACAGCAAACATTTTAAATAGATAAAAAATAAAGCATGATGTTAGAATATCTAATACTGACACAATTATGAAAGACCTACAATGTCATTAAGTAAAATAGCTTGTCTTTCACAATGTAGGGAAGAGTAAAATCAAAGGTACTCCTTTCAGACCTTGCAATCTCTAGGGGAAGATGATGTAAAGCCCATCTGTTTCTATGGCCAATGGTTATTGAGGGTGTCATGTGGCCAGCACAATAACTAAGAGCCTTTACTTTCCATTAGAGTTGATGGAAGCAGGCCCCCCCAAAAATTCCAACGTTTGAAATTCCATTCTTCACCAGAATTCAAACTTGATAGCTCTCAGTTTGAAAGACTTAAGCACTCAGCCACCATGCCTCTTGTAGGAAATGGTGGAGAGCTTAATGAAGCACATAACAATACACACATTTTGAGCTTGAAATTAATGTTTGCAATAAGTGAATCAGAATTTCATACATTAATATAAAATTAGTTAAAGATACACTAGTTTTCAACTTTTTTTCTATCCACAGAAAATTAAAAAAAAAATTATCTATCAAAGCTTTCACTGTTGCTTCTGTATCACAAATATGTTTTTTTTTTTTTTAAACAAATAGACTTTTTAAAAGTCCTGAGAAGGCCAATTTATTTTAATTACCATAAGATACACAACTTTTGTTAGGAAGTACTCACTCTAAACACATCAGGAAGTCTAAGAATGTTGATCTCAAATCTGTCTTCTGGTTCAAAAGGGAAATTAGGCTGCTCTTTTTCTTCTCCACCCCAGGATCCATTTTCAAGAGTATTTCTGATAGAGTCCTGACCACTGAAGCGAGGGTTGAAGTGGAAGGCAACATCATTGCCATAATCAGGGTCATCACCACACTGCAGATTGATGGCAAAACGGTCAGCATTCTTCTTAGCTGTGCCAATGATGGACACCCAGGATCCTGATTCCAGAACACCTGGCAGGCGATCTACAAAAGGCCTATCCTAAAAAACAATTGGCAAATATGTATATGTTTCCTGGGTCAAAAACTGTAAAAAAATATAAGTAACATATCCCATAAAAAAAAACACCTTTTCGATATCATATTTATCAGCCTTACAAATTTCTGTAAACTTGCAACAGAATTTTGTCCAAATTCCATACCTTAATAAATGTCCAATCATTTTTTTATCAAAATAGTTAGTTTTTTTTTTGTTTTTTTACACAAAAAACATTTTGTCCATATGTATTATCTTTCATATTTATCAAATGAATTACATCTATATAATTAATGCAAAGTAAAAATTAATGAAAATCAAAAACTATCTATAAACAGCAGAAGTAAAAACAAGTCAACATATTTAACAGGAAAGTTTTTAAAATAAAAATCCTTACCACACGTCTCAAAAGTTTAACCTCATAAATGTACGCTTCTCCATTCACATTAATGCCTTTGATATCCTCCACATTGCCTCTTGCCTTGAAGCTGGTAAACTTTTTACCATTAATGTAGATCTGCAAGTCAACAGAATCATTATAAATGAAGTGTTTTATTTACTGATGAACCAATAACAAAACAAAAATAGCTTTTTTAAAAATTTATTTACTAACTATTTCCAATGAAAGTATGTCATACATTGCCTTTATTTATTGAAACTATAGGTTTTAAAAGGCATGAGGCAAATAGTGCATAGTATGGTAGTTTTCATAACAGGCTTAATTCATATATATATATATATATATATATATATATATACTAATATAATAATGAGTTTTGATATTAAAATAACCTTCATTGTTATTGACTAAAGTAACAAAAATAATCACAATTTAAAAGAAGCTTAATTTAGTTTCCTCATTAATTAATGTGTAGGCCTATTAATGTACATTCAAATGAGATGTAAGCTAAAATAGTGTATTGAAAAAAAGATTTACTTTGAATTTTTTGCTCTTATTGACAATCTCTACTTCAAAAGGTAACATATCAACCATGGGGTGTGGCAGTGAATGCCTCTCTTCTTCCTCCCAGGCACCACCTTCTCTGCTGTTGAGAACCACTTCCCCTTGGTCACGACGAGGATTGAAGTGGAGGGCAATGTCATCATCCAGTGATGTACCGTACAAAAGGTTGACTGCAAATCTGAACAATTTTAAAGTAAATCAGTGAAAACTTGGACTACAGTATGCTTATTTTTTTCTTTCATTGTCTTATCAAACAAAAAATAAAACAAAATTTCTCTTTATCAAAAATAAAATCCCAAATAAAAACATATAATCCCTAAAGAAAAAAAAACTTGCCTTTGAAGGCTCTTATATTAGCTACTCTGTTATGCTCATCAAGTGCAACATTTATGAAACGTACATTTAAAAAAAATGTAACATAGATTTAAAAAATTTTACCTTTGGCCTTCTGGGTAGAAAAATCCTTTAATAACAATAAGGTCACTCTTGTCAAGACCTGAAGGAATAGTCTTAATATAGTCACCTGGCTGAAAAGTGAATAAAATATTTTTTTATATTTTACTTCAAGTAAAAAAAAAAAATAATATAAAATAAAGTTTAAAAATTTGTAAACAACTTTGTAAAGTTTGTAATCAATAATTAAGATCTACTAGAGTTTGGATTAATAATCTTTTTTTAAAAATAGTTTTATGTGCCACACTAGATATAGAGTTATTTTTAGAAAATATGTTTAAGTAATGAAATCTGTTTGAAATCTGGACACAATTTAAAGACAGACAAAATAAGTAGCATGCCAGATTTACAGAAATGCAAGACTATGCAGCTGCACCATTACACAATTTACTATTTTTAACAAAATTGAACACATTAAATATAAGAAAATGAGAATAAATGTACAAACATATTTAAATCTTCCCTACAAAAATATGACATGCTATGAGATGGATATCATTAAGTGTTATTTTATTGTACAAACATATTTAAATCTTCCCTACAAAAATATGACAAAATTCTGTCAAGTCACTGGTTTTCCTGGCTGGCTCAGGCAACCCATTCTATGCTCTAATAGCGCTAGGGAAGAAAGAGCATTTGTACAAATTTGTCCTAGCATATGGAACGAGGATTGTGCCTTTACCTTTGTGTCTTTCTGAGAATTTTATTAGTACTGTATATTATAAATTGGCCTTTTTAAGGATTGATTCTCACCAATGGATCTGTAAACTCAACATCCATGAGAGTAACATCTCCATTGATATCCAGGTAGCGAACATCTTCTGGTGGAATGCGAAATGTGTATGCAGTGAAATACTTGCCATTGACATAGATCTGTTAATAGTAAAAATATTATGAAACATTCTCTAAACTATGATTAAATTTATTACTTTTGTGAACTAAATATTGCTAAAAATTTGATTTTAAAGCTTTTTTTCAAAAATTAGAATAAATTCCTAAATATATTTCAGAAGATTAAAGATTAGAGAAGTTTGGATCAGGCTGGATGTCAGCATGAGAGTTATGATAAATATTTTTTCATCCAGGTATTATGACTCATCTTCACACAATAAGATGTAAATTTTTTTTGTTTGAGCTCAGAGGAAATTAAGTTTAAATAGTTATCATTTACAAAAAGTAAAGGAAGTCATTTGGTTAGTAATGTGACATCCCCGCCTCCCTGTTCACAAATTTTTATGAGTAATTTCTTTTTCTTAAAAGTAAGTTTTATGAATCTTTAGAAATCTAAAGGGAATATTACTGGTCAGCTAGTTTACTTTAATCCTATTTAAAAAAACTGAATCCAAGTAAAAGTTCATCACAATTTACTAGTAACAAAGAAGATTGAAAGTGTATGCTTGAAAAAAATAATAATATATTCTTGACTTTGAAATAATAAATGGGAAGTAGATCTCAATATAACAATAATTTGATTTAAGTACTTTCAGGCTGGTTACCTAGAATCTAGATATATTTGTAATTTAGTCGAGTTAAGTCATAACCTTATACACAGGCCTCCAATAGGAATCTCAATTAAAATTCCAGCAGTCTCATTAAGACTTAAACTCAAGACCTTAAATTGACACTCTAGCTAGCCAACACTCTCTCTAACAAAATAGTTTAAGAAAAGAGATTTGAATATTAGCATGACTGCCTGAAATGCAATATAATCTGCAATGATATTTACCATGAATCTACCATCCCAGGAAATGAACAAGACGTCAAAGAAGTCACCTCTCTTGAAAGGAAACCATCCTTGACCTCTCTCCTCCTCCTGCCAGCCACCAACCTTTGAATTGAGGACCACATCCTCCTGATCTTGGCGTGGATTGAAGTGGATTCCCACAGTATCACCATCGTAGTCAGCATTAAAGTTGATAGCAAACCTGTCGTTATGAAGTTGGAATTTTTTTAGAAAAATTTAAATAACTAAAATTTAAAAAAAAAATTAACTTCTTTTAAGAAGTGTGAAAGATAAACATTGCAGATAAATGGACACAAGATTTATATATATTCTTTGTCAATTAAACATACAGTTTAAACATAAAGTATTAAAATTGCAGTGATTTGTTGGTTACTTAAATGTATGTGAAATTTTGAGACCGATGACTTTGTTTCAATGTAGATATTTAGAAATACTTTTAATAGTTATGTAACTCAACCCATCAAATGACAAGTTTTCAAACATTATAAAAAACTCAATTTCATTTAGAGAAAAAATGTATTCTCAGGTTATTAGTAATGCACTCGAAATAATTAATAAAATTTAACAACTTTTGTAACCTGCACTCTATACAATATATAAATTTTATAAACTCCTTTAAAATGAAATTGAGAAGAATTTCATTCAATAAATTGTTGACAAAGTGACGCTGGACAATTACAGTTGTGAATATTTTAATTTTAGTAAGTTGGACTTGAGATGCAAGTGAATATTGATTGTGTATGGTTAGGGAATTTTCATCATTACCTTTCAGCATTGTCATTAACAAAACCTCGAACCCTCAAGGCTTTTCCCATCTTGAGTCCACCAGGGAATTCCCCTTTGTATGGAACATGCTGGGAAGAAAGAAAAGCAAACAATAAAATATGATATATGATGTTGTTTAACCCTTAACGTGCTGAGCTGTTTTACAGTGAGTGCAAACAAAATGGAATTACAATTCTGATGCTTAGAGGCGTTTTAAGGGTTAAACAAAAGTTTTGAATGAAATCTTAACGTTTGCTTGATCCAATTCTTCCACTTATGATTATTTGAGATCCAATATTGAGACATCTGTGATATAACCTCTTTTATATTGGAAGGAGCACTTAATTTTTAAAATCATGACCACTTTCACACTTACAGTAGGCTATCTTCTTATGTTATCTATTACAGACGTTACTTCAAAAAAGAAGATAATTACGTCCTATGCATTTCATGTGTCAATCTAGTCATGCATGTTAATCAATGACTTAAACTCTTCTAAGTTGTTAGTTTTCCTGGCTGATTCAGGCAACCCATTCCATTCTCTAATGGCACTAGGGAAGGAGCACTTGTAAGTTGTATGAATTAGTTCGATTGTATGGAATAAGAAATGTGCCTCTATCTTTTTGTCTTTCTGAGTATTTTATTAGGTTTTGTTTTTCTATTTGTAAGTTATGATTTAGTGTTTTATGTATTATAGATTCTAGATCTAAAAGTTAGACAAATGCAGAAGAAATTTATATTAATCAATCTTGAATTGGAAGCTTTATAATATTACTGGTCCTTTTTTTCACAAACACTGTTTTGTTTACTTGATCTATTTATTACTATTGAGGTTTCGCAATTTTCTAAATTACGGTACTTCCTGACAATTTTCATTTGAGTGTAGGCCTAAATCTAGGAAAAGATAACTTACGCAAGCATTCTGTATTGTTGATTCATAGTACTCTGCCCCTTCACTCAGTTTCATGTATCTGACATCTTGGTAGGAGAGGCGGTGAGAGTACTCCAAGAAATAAGCACCGTTCACCAAGACAATGTAGGCGTCGGCACCCACATAAATTCTGATGGTGAACTTTGACCCATTGGAAAAAGGGAAAAATGGAATGTCCAGCTCCTCGTTCTGCCAACCCCCTTGGTAGGAGTTACGAACAACTGTCTGAGAGTCAGTGCGGGGGTTGAAATGGAAAGCTACATCACAACCATCTTCTATGTCGTTCTGTAAGTTGATGTGAAATCTGAAATGAAACAAGTTGAACATTGTTTCAAATAGTGAAATCTTGGGAACATTAACAAACTATAATAACGTGCTGGCAATACATTCCCATACATGGAGTGTTATGTTTACAACATACTAATGACTCCTGTTATACAGCCATTACTAAGCCCTTAGAAACAACAACGGTGTCATATTAAAGATATCCTAGATGAATGATTCTAAATGAGTTCTTATGACATCCTCAAGAAGATTTTATTAACAAGCAAACTATAAAAAAAAATACTTAAAAAAAAACACAAAGCTTATCTAAAGGGAGAAATTCCATATTTATAATCACAATTTTCAATGCTGTAGGATTTATTTTCCTTTTCTCGATATTAATGCAAATAATCAATTCTAATTAATCGAATAAATTTTTTAATTCTATTTTTGATGAAAGATAGAAAGAAAACTATATGGAGAGCTCCCTGATTTGGAAACCACTGCGCAGTTCATCTCACGTATTGGTCTAGTCATCTTGAACATTCCAACATAACAATGAGAACGTGGGGAAAAAATATAAAAAAAATCCTATTCCTCATATAGATTCATGTTTTGTTAGCCACAATAAATAATTACGAAGTTTATTGGAAAATGCGAGTGGGAGAAGTAACATGTAAACAAAAAATAATTGTACCAGACAGAGTTGTTATCAGCTTTGTTAAATAGGACACTTTTTTTCACCAGTGGTTATTTGTATTGTGAGCTCTCTGGAACATAGAAATAACTTACAAGTACAAGTTGTTGTCGTATTGAAAACGTCTGCCTTCTTTTGACGAGCCATCACAAGAGTAGACATTGAAACGACAACTTAATTAACTAAAGACACTGACCTGTTTTCGCCATAAGGAACTCTTCCCCTGACGATGATTTGAGATCCAATGTTGAGACCGCCAGGAATAAAGGTGTAGTCTGGAACATCCTGAAACACAAACAAATGCCTAAATTAAGTGGATTTCTTGGTAGTTGCTGTGTTTTTGAGTTGTGCGACTTGAATACATGTATAGTCTCCCTTTTTCCTTGCCGGCTGGTTTTGTTTCGGATGTTTCTTCAAGAAATGAAAAGACGACTGCGTCCTAGTCCAAATCTTTCTGCGGACGATGTTGGAAGGCAGGGTTCAAACTCTGAACCATTGTATCAACAGTCCGATGTTGCATACCACACCAAGTGGACATGATTCAGTCACCCGAACTAATTTTTTTTCTACGCTATGTAAAAAAAAAACAACAACAACAAACCAGCAACAACACATACCATTGTGCGCCTATGCAGAGCATTGTATTAGCAGGGTCTGACATTATTTACAGACAGTAAACATTTTTCCAACTTTAAAAAAAATCTTTAAAATAAAAAAAAAATGGAAACGAAAAAATCGTAAGCCGGGGACTCGACAACTGAGTGATTTTGTTTCTGTTAAAATCCTATAAAGCGTGTCATGACCGCTCACAGTTCAGGTCAGGTTGTCTTTAAGCTATCCTAAATAAAGCATTTAGAGCAGTGTTTCTCAAACATTTACTCGTGACGCCTCCCATCCGAAACTATACGTTTGCATCCCACAGTTTGAGAAACGCTGTATTTTTGTGTTGGGAAGTGTGTCAGGGTCACGTGTGGTGAGACCATTTCCTAATGGGACGTGACATCGATAAATGTAAATAAGGTGACGTGTAAAGGACATATGGCGTGACAACATTGGCTGTAGGACATGTGGCGTGACACCATTGGCTCTATGGCAAGTGGTGTGACAGCACTGAATGCATGGCATAAAACTCCACGGTGTCACACCAAAAAGTGTAGAAAGTTTTGTATTACACCATTGAATGTAGGCATATGGAATGGCATCAAATTACAAAGAGGGGTGGGTGGGTGGGCTGATACTGACGTGTGCGAGACTTTCGATTCACTAGATCACCTTGACCGTCGTAAGGCCATCCTCGTGTCCAGCCAGACGGCATGTAGATGGCCGGGTTTGTACATGCAAAGACAGAAGAATGGTATGCTACTCAAGAGAGATTAGACTGTTCTGATATACTGGTCTGGGGACTCGGGCGTAACAAAAAAAAATCAAACAAAGCATTAGGATTTATTAAAAGAAATTTCTATAAATCAAATAAGAACATAAAACTAAAATGTTATTTAACCTTGGTTAGGCCAATAATAGAATATGCATCCTCCGTTTGGGACCCCTCAACTCAAGAAGACATTAAGAAACTGGAACAAACACAAAATAGAGCAGTGAGATTCATAACAAATGAATATTCACATTTGACTAGAGTAACACCTATAGTAAAATCACTAAATTTAGAAAGCCTTCAGGACAGAAGACTCAAAAGTAAAGTAGCAATTATACATAAAACACTGAACCATAATCTTCAAATACAAAAACAAAATTTAATAAAATACTCTGAAAGACACAAAGATAAAGGCACATTCCTCGTCCCATATGCTAGGACAAATTTGTACAAATACTCCTTCTTCCCTAGTGCTATTAGAGCATGGAATGGGTTGCCTGAGCTAGCCAGGAAAACCAGTGACTTATACATATTATATACATAATTATACATAAAACACTGAACCATAATCTTCAAAAACAAAATTTAATAAAATACTCTGAAAGACACAAAGATAAAGGCACATTCCTCGTCCCATATGCTAGGACAAATTTGTACAAATACTCCTTCTTCCCTAGTGCTATTAGAGCATGGAATGGGTTGCCTGAGCAAGCCAGGAAAACCAGTGACTTGGCAGAATTTAAGTCATTGGTTCATATGCATGACTAAATGCATGACGCGTAGGACGTAATCATCTTCTTTTTTGAAGTAACGTCTGTATTATATAAGATAACAAAGATTGGTAGACTTAAAATGGCATTGGCTAAAACGTATTGAAATGTTTCGTGTAAATGAGCATTTGGAGTCGATCTTCCGGGGGACAACTCTCGCGAAAACATTTGATAGCGAGTGATGACACGCTTAATTCAAATATTGGTAACAACGTTGTTGTTGTTTTTTTTATACTTAATTAACAAGGTCAATCAGTTTGTTGTCCTTGAAAAAAAAACGACTCCCCCCCCCCCCTCGGTCTTCTTAGTCAGCATATCCTTTCCCCTACCCCAGACAGTGTAAGAACGCAGTACAAAAATGTCGCCTTGGTAACTTCTACCTATTAAATATAAAAACGTTGGCTATATACACGTTGTCTCTTTTTTTTTTATTTGTTAAGAAAAGATGGGTTGAAAAAAAAATACATTACAAAATGAAGCTAAAGTTAAGTTTTTTTTTTGTTTGTTTTTTTAAAGATAAAAATCTCAAGGACAAAGCCGAGCATATTAATTAGACGTATCTCGACATAATGCAGATTAACATAAATAACAATGCAGAGATATTGTTGGCCTTGCCAAGGCCATCTTCCATTTTTTTCTTCAGGCTTTAATTTCTTAGCTTGAAAATAGCAGAACTGGGGATCTCAGTGGTCCCTATGTAGCAGAAGAAATATTTAGGGTGGGCTAAGATATGTCTTACTATTTCCCAAGTAAAAAAAATAAAATAGCAATAAAACTCGTTGTGAATACAATTCAAAAGCGATACGTACAGATAAAGCTTTGTGATTTATCGCCAGTTTTATACGTTAATGTTTTAAGGGGGGGGGGGGGAGGGGTAAGTCGAGACCAATCGTTATAGAAGGCCTGAACACTGACCTGCAACGTCACAACCTGTGGGCAGTGGAGACCAATAGCTCGTTGCCACGTCACAGGTCTGAATGACGTGGCAACGAGCTACAAATTTAATGACATGACTGTTCCAAACTAATTGATACAATAATATTTCGTATGTTTTTTTTTTTGTTGCCGTTTTATTTGGCCTAAGTATTATTTTTTTATGCTAAAGATGAGAAAGTTTCTAGCACTAGGCGACAGCATAAAGCATATATATGTATCAGTCGGCCAGATATGGCGTTTAGATTTGACACGAATGAATGCGAGAGTTCTAAAACATAACGAACAGATCCATAACAAACTGTTAAAGGATTATGAAGGCTGTGCGTATATCACCATAGTGCAAAGACCAGTAAGTATTTGAATGTTTGTCAAAGTCTAAACTTTAAGATTAGTTTCAAACCGGTAGTTCAATATTGTTATCTGACACAGGATACACAGACAACGAAAAAAAAACCCACCAAAATTGGCAGATCAAAGCTATCGGTAGCATATAAAAAAAAAGTAAAAGCAAAGTACCGTTTTAGATCTTTCGATCGATATAACAGCGGATGTAAAGGTGATGTTTCTTTGGCCGACAGTTAACGAAGGTGTCATGTGGCCAACACAACGACCGAACTCCTTTTCTTTCAACAACTAATAATAGGTACCCATTAGAGTTGGGTTAACGCAGGGGCGTCCGAGGTTGAAAATCCCAGTCTTCATTGAGATTCGAACTCGAGATCTTACCAGCTCGGAAGCCAAGCGCTCTACCACTCAGCCACGATGCCCTCGTGTGTTTAAAACATAAAAAAGTAAAGTTCCACTTTCAGACCTTATGATCAATAAGGCAGATGATGTAAAGGTCATTTGTTTCTGTGGCCTATGGTTAACGAGGGTGTCATGTGGTCATCACAACGACCTATCGCATCTACTTTTCCCCAACTAATGTCAGGTACCCTTTAGAGCTGGTTGGACTCAAGGGCGCCCAAGGATCCCGAAATTAAAAAATCCCAGTCTTCACCAAGCGCTTTAAAACATAATCGTGATTAAAACATTTTAGGGTAACCTTAAGCCAGTTTCGGCAGCTGTGTATGGATAGAAGGCGCAATGTCATCATGGTGATGTGGGCTGGCTCTTGCGTCATAGTGACTCTAGATCTGGATTTACACAACCGAGACCAATCGTCACAGAAGGCCTGAACACTGGCCTAAACGTCGAAACCTGTGGGCATTTGAGACGAAGTCTGTACGACGTGGCAACAAGCTATTTGCCTACCAATGTATACTACCACAAATAAGTGTTGAGGCCTTCTATAAGAAATGGTGTCGACGTCACACTACAGTGTGTGTGTGTGGGGGGGGCTGTGTTATTGGATTCCAGAGCCACAATACCAATGTAGAAAATTGAATAATAAAATTGCACACACAGTGATTTGCACATTAAAACTCGCAAATGAATTCATTCAAAACAATGACATAAAAGAAATAAATGTACACTGGGTATGCTGAGAAATAAAGTAAATAATAAACAATAAATAATTTATGAACAATCTAGAATCGATAAAAAACAAAACAAAAAACCAAGCAACTTAGGCCTGTGTCTTAATTAGAGCTCCAAAGCTATTCTTAGCTTTCTTAGCCGGGACCCGAGAGATCGAGACGTTCCGTCATTCCAGACGCTTGCCAGACTGGCTGGCTCAAATGATAATGTCACTGAACAGTTACGTCATTCCAAGACTGTTGCCAGACTAAACAGTTCCGTCATTCCAAGACTGTTGCCAGACTAAACAGTTCCGTCATTGCAAGACTGTTGCCAGACTAAACAGTTCCGTCATTCCAAGACTGTTGCCAGACAAAACAGTTCCGTCATTCCAAGACTGTTGCCAGACAAAACAGTTCCGTCATTCCAAGACTGTTGCCAGACAAAACAGTTCCGTCATTCCAAGACTGTTGCCAGACAAAACAGTTCCGTCATTCCAAGACTGTTGCCAGACTAAACAGTTCCGTCATTCCAAGACTGTTGCAAGACTAAACAGTTCTGTCATTGCAAGACTGTTGCCAGACTAAACAGTTCCGTCATTCCAAGACTGTTGCCAGACTGGCTGGCTCAAAGGATAATGTCACTGAACAGTTCCGTCATTCCAAGACTGTTGCCAGACTAAACAGTTCCGTCATTCCAAGACTGTTGCCAGACAAAACAGTTCCGTCATTCCAAGACTGTTGCCAGACTAAACAGTTCCATCATTCCAAGACTGTTGCCAGACTGGCTGGCTCAAATGATAATGTCACTAAACAGTTTCATTGTTTTAAGTTATAAGCGAAAAAAAAGAAAAGCTTCGTTTGTTGATGGGGTATGTGATACATCACTCTTTGTTTTTAGTCAGTATAAAAATGTTTTATCAATCTTGAACTCATGTTGAGTGTTAACTTAAGAGGATTAAATCCTACTTTTTAAAAGCCCTGGCTAAAACCCCCGTGGGTGCGCGTAAAGTTCCATACGAGTTGAAGTGCAACTAGCTTCTCGATCTTGCGAATCGAAATTGGGTCTCAGACTTTTTTTTTTGGGTCAATATTTAATAGTTCTCACACATAAATAAGAAAAAAAATGGAAGAAAATGTCTTGTACAACATTTGTTGGTCCTGACAGTTGCACACCATCAACTTCACAGGTCAAAGTTAAAGCAGTAGCGGCCTTAAGGGGTGGCAAGTGGGGCAACCGCCCCAGGCCCCGCTCCTAAGGGGAGCCCCGCGATAGAAGATTCCCTTGTTATTGTCAGGTTCTAAAACCAGACCAGTTCTCGTAAACCAGCATCCAGAAAGTTTGACGATGACGTATTCATTTTTCTCTCTAATATGCTACAGTACATATACATCGGGTGGCCGTGTGAAAACCCGTTTTTTTTTTTCATTAGAAAAGTCGGAACTGCGAAAGACAATGGAAACATTATGCGTCAAACAACGGTCATCTATTAGGCTTGGTTGAAATGCTTGTCAAATTCGACCCAAACTATGTAACATGATGCAAGAACATCCTCGGCGTATTAACAACTCCTAGGCCCAAGACCAGTACCTAGGATATAGGATTCAAAACGAGCTTATGGATCTGATGGCATAATTCTACCCTTACGGCTAAGGCAACCTCTGGGTGAAAGACATTTTTGTTAGAACATTTATTATATTATGTAACACAGTTGCAAGTCATTTGTGAACTTCATTTCATGACGAATTGATGATCACCCTAACACTGCCCAGCAAACATTTAGGGAACAAGAGTTTATAATGAGTTTAACTTTCAAAGTATTTTCGCTACTTGGAACAAAGTGGTGTAATAAAATGGCTTGGCCTAATAATAATAAGTAGTATATTTTTCTCATTTTATAACTGGTTTTATAAATGAATCTTGCAGTAACTAGATCTAGATTTAGACACGTCAGTCCGCCAAGTTGATATCGCTATATCAGCAAGAGTGTTATCATGGGATGAAATCAATGACTCAGGTCATATCCGTTCAATTTACTCCAAGCCTTAAGCCTCATTGAATGTCAAGGCTTAAGCGGAATCAATAGTATGACATACCCAAACCATTGTCTAGCAGATGGCACACACACAAAAATGCAAGCCAAAAATGATTCATAAACAGATAAACTTCATAAGTATATGGCAACCTTATCGAAAGTTTAGGCCAAGGGTAGGTAGGTTCAGTAGGCGTTCTCGTACATGTGTTTGTGCGTTGTTGAAATTGAAATAATACTTTATCTTACATAGGACTGTCTCACTATCTATCTAATCCATTAAATTCATGTTTTTAAAAAATTCTTCTATCAATTTTTCAATGTTATACTTGTCACAGGCGTTTAATCCAATTTTAATAACCATAGTTGTTTCCCCTCCTTTTTTTTTTGTTTCGAAGCTCTATGGTTGCAGGGGCAGATCAGTCGGGTTAAACCACAATGTAAATAGCACCTTTCGTTCTGAAACTCTTTTAAGTTTGAAGGTGAACTTTGGTTAAGAAATAAAAAGTACTACTGCACAGAGTAGCTGATAAATGGAAGAATGGCACATACAAGGACCTTCTCAATGGAAATATTAATTTTTTGTCAAGTTTAAAACACCAGCACATTAGATGTTAAAATTTTTTTAAAAACCCAGTAATAGTTAGTTTTTTAACCAGACGGCAAAACGTAGCCATAACTTTTCCATAAAAGAATGGAATATTCTTGTTTTTTTGTTGTTTTTTTTTAAATTGTATACACAGAAAAGGGAGGGGCAAGTTTTGATACAGATCTTGCCCCTATGCCATTTTATTTCTTTAATAAAAATGATAGCACGTTCAGACAGTCCGAGTTCGAACTCCGTCCTAGTGGCGAAATACCTTTCAAGATGAATAAACACGTGAAGCTGACAGATCCAATATGAACATCTATAAAAGTCATTTCATTAAGTTATTAAAGTATTGCATGGGTTTAAATTAAATCAATTTTGCCCATCTAAAAAAAAAAATAAGACATAAAACAAAAGGGAAAGTTACCTTTAAACAACACACAATCACACAGAGACAAACATCACAGAAACATCTCTCACACACACACACAACATCACTGAAACAAACGCACTCATAAGAACAAACATCACAGATACAAAACACTCTCTCTCTCTCTCTCACACACACACACACAAACAAAATAGTACAGACACACACACTCGCAAGCTAAGAACCAGTCACATAAACAAACAAAGTATTATACGTACACACGTATTATCACAAATATTTAACAATATTTAAAAATTAACTTTAAAAAAAAAAGTTATTTTGGACTCACCAACTTTGTCTTTCTGTATGCCATGACTTTAGAGTTGAGATCTGAAACAACAAATGCAGGCTGTAATTCTCTTAACAAACCAAATTAAAAAAAAACAACTGGCAAATATGTATCAAGCTTTGCAAACGTTCTTACCACACTTTTTTTTTTAAGTTGAGTAGTAGAGGCAAAAAAGTCTTTATGGACTACTGTCTGTATAACAAGACTAGTCAGAATAAGAGGGACAATGTGTGTGTGTGTGTGTGTGTGTTGGCCGGGAATTCCCCTTTGTCACATGCACATAAATTGTCAACACAATTAAGCGAGCCACGTACATGACTCAGTTTTCACGTGGTCATCCCGGACAGGCATGTACGCTATACTTACACACACACACACACACACACGTAGTCTACCATATCAATAATGAGGCGAAGATATGTGCTATGTGGCGACTCCTTTGCCTGTGCATCAAAACATGTAGACCGACATTGTCTGAGATCTAGAAAGATGGTCTTCGATGGTCATTGCTGTGGGAAGATACATTCTACCGAATATTATTTTTCAGGAAATGTGGATGTATCACGAGGTCCTCAGGGCTGGCAATGACCTTCCTGCAGGGACAGGTACCAGGGAAAAAGGAGACGGGCCAGAGAAAGCAATGGGAAGACAACATCAAAGAATGGATGGGGCCTTTCTTTGAAAGAGATTCTAGTCAATGCAAAAGACAGAGAGGAATGGAGAGAGACGGTCAACAGATCATGTACCAACAGTCTAACAGAGTAAGAGAAAGGGGGAAGATGACGGTGGTAAAACCGGGACAAACTTAAGTGAATTACAGCTGTCTGATATTTTCATACATTTTACCTGCGATAGTTCCGATTATATAGAAAATACGAAAAACATGCATATATGTAACCCTGCCGGACCAACCATTTCCAGAACTAGAGTGAACTTCTTAGACATAGAAATAAACATAACCCGAAATTCTCTGTCTACATCCTGCCATTACAAAGACACTGACAGCCATAGCTATCTTCTATACTCGTCATCCCATCCACCATCCTGTAAAGATTCTATCCCCTACTCCCAACTTCTACGTATCCGCCGCCTTTGCCAAGATGACAATGACTTCACTGAAAAAGCAACTGAAATAATGGATTTTTTCTTGCGTCGTGGCTACCCTCAAGCTATTTTAGAGAAAGCCTTATCGCGAGTGGAGAATCTTAAAAGAGAACAAGCTTTCAAGAAAAAAACGATATCTAGCAATGATGGAAGGCCCAAATTGATATTAACCTATCACCCTCACAATGTGAAAGCAAAAAACATCTTTCTCAAAAACCTGAACATTCTCCTAGCCGATGAACATACTCGCGACGTCTTTTCATCCCCACCTCTTGTAGTATTCAGGCGAGGCCAAAACCTACAAGACATATTAGTACACACTAAACTCCACAACATTTCAAGTGAACCTGGCACTTGGCCATGTAAGCGACGTAATTGTCAGACCTGCAAACACACACTCGCCACCCCCACCATCACCTGTCCTAAAATGACCATCAAGATCAGTGGCAAATTTAACTGTAATAGTAGAGGAGTCATATATGCTATAATATGCTCAAGGTGTCAGATGGTTTATATTGGAAACACAGGCAGGACCTTAAAAACACGACTCCAAGAACACCTTAGAGACATTCGTAACTTTGCTACTAAGCCCGTCTCTATCCATTTCAATAACACACATCATAGGGGTACCACCGACCTCCTCGTCACTGCTATACAACAATGCAACGACAAAAACACCCGTCTGCAGATCGAAAACAAACTTATTTACATGTCAGGCACCCTCCAACCTAATGGGATCAACAACCAGCACACTTTTATTTAATAAGCGATGGTCACTAACACTACGGTACCCCCTTTTCCCATTCATCTTTGCCTGACATCTCCGCCCCCTTCCGTTTTCCCGCGCTTTTACACCAGCGCAGCTCATTTCTTTTCTGCCTCGATAGAGAACAACATCGGACAGATAAGTTAACTTAAGACTATTTTGTGTTGTTTTTTATTTTTTGTTTGTTTTGTAGCTGATGAAGGCCTCGTGGCCCAAACGTCCTTTGTTTTACTTGGTCCGGCAGGGTTACATATATGCATGTTTTTCGTATTTTCTATACAGTCGTTTACCCCTGCAGCAGTAAATCTTTGTTTTTTTGAGTCTTTGATAGTTCCGATTAGCAAGCAAAATAAAAAAATCCTTAAAAAAAAAAAGCTTATCTAAAGAGGAAGAACTCTGCCCGTAAAACTATATCTATCAATAATGTACAAGTTATCTCCCATATTTGATATCAAACAAAATAATTTATTACACTAATTGAGTATTTTTGTTTATTGATTCATGTTTTGTTAGGTACAATAAATAATTGTTTAAAGAATCAACTCGATCGGAGAATGCGTGAGGGAGAAATAGCTTTGACAATAATTTTAGGGGACTAAACCCAATAAATTGTCGGAATACTGAAGGATTAGTTTCCTTTGTTGGTATCAAACAAAATAATTAATCGCCAGTAACTAATTGACTAAAAACCTGAAGGCTAAGTCCAAAAGAGTCCAATATTAGATTTAAATGTTCATTTACTTAATTGTACAAACTCTTGTGATGATACACCTGCCTGTGCTAATTAACGTCACGTGGACAGTACTGTTGCTTCAGACGTATATGCTTGTGTCACATGACAAGAGTTCTATTTTTAGTTCTAGTTTTTTTTTTTTCTTTTTCTTTTGGTTTTGATTCGCTCATTCGAAGTTTCTAACATTAAATCAGTTTCTTTTACCCGTTGTCTTGCTTTCATAACGTATCCATTGTTTTTTTTAAAGGTATTTCTATCCAGTCACTTAAAGTAGCAATACAATGAACCCCTCCCCCCCAAGAAAAAAACCCAAACAAACAAGAAAAAAAACCCCAACTTTTTACTACCCATTCTACATTAAAAAAATGTAAACAATTTTTGTGTCTGGCCTCTGTGGGTCCGATGTAGTTTAACATTACCTTGCACAGAACACAAACTGACAAAGAGTAACATTAGTAATATCCAGGGCCGGATTTAAGTATTCGGTGGAACGGGGAAGGAATGTTGTGGAAGCCCCCTACAATTTTTCGATAACTGTAATAAAGATCCCCTTGCTAATGAAAATACTTATATCTAAAAGCACTTTATATTTTTGAAGAAAGAGAGTTCTTGTAAATTTAATCTCACTTTCCATTTTAAAAACTATTTTAATATGCAAATTCTTGAGTGGGGGCGGGGTAAGGCCCTTGGTAGACGCACTGTCGTAAATGCGGAGCTGTATTTACTTATACCGAGCATGCTACAAGCCTACAATTCTAAATCACATTTTTATTTTTAGCCAAACCTGCGCCTCTCTTAAATCCGGCCCTGGTGAAATCACTAAACTTAAAGACAATTTAGGGTCGCTGTGGCTGAGTGGTTAAGCGCTAGGCTTCAGAAACCGGGGTCCTGGATTCGAATCTCAGTGAAAATTGAGATTTTTGAACTGAGATATTTTTACGGCGCCCATGAGTCCACCCAACTATATTGGTTACCAGGGTATGGTTAAGGAAAGTAAAGGAGGTTGGTCTTTGTACTGGCCACAAGATACCCTGCTCGTTAATCGTTGGCCAAAGAAACAGATGACCTTAACATCATCTGCCTATATACCGCATGGTCTGAAAGTGGGGACTTTATTTTTTTTTACTAAAGACAATTCAAAAGATTTTTAAGTATAGTAGTAATAATACATATAACACCGAATCATAACTTACAAATTAAACATAACTGAATAGAATATTCAGAAAGACTCACGTCTCTTATTCCATATGCTAGGACTAATGCGTACGATAGCTCCTTCTTCCTTAGTGCCATTAGAGCATGGAACAGGTTTGTAAAATGTTGAATTGTTTGTTTGTAAAATGTTGTAAATGTTTCGGATAATCTACATCCTGACTAGCCCGAACCTTCCGCAGGACGACAGGGTAGGGCATCGGGCAGGGTATGAACCAGGGACCACAGAGGCGACAGAACGACAACTCAGTGTGCATACCGCACGACCAGGCAGTCTGAATGAGGCAGTAAAATTAATGCTTTAGCAGAATTTAAGCCTCTAAGTAACATACACAATAAATATTAACACATAGATACGCGTTGGACGCAATTATATTCTTTTTTTTTTTAAGAAACGTCTGTAATTTGTAAGATACATCTAGATACTAGCCACAGACCTAGAGGCCTATATATATATTTCCATATCCATCATTCTAGATCTATAGTACAAGATGCGAATAAAAACAATGTGAAGCGAAAGTCTAAATGCAGTCACGTGATTTTGTGTTTGCAAGGAATCATGGAACGGAAAGATAACCAATACATTAAATTTGTTAACAAGCAAAGTATAGAAAATACCTTTTGAAAATATAATCTAACTGGAAGAACCGCAAAGGTACTGTCATATATCTCAATACTCCAAGGTTTAAATCCCCTTTCTATACAAAACAACATTAATGAATTACACTTAGTTACTAATTAATTGGTTAATCTTTTGATTGATTCGTGTATTGACATGGTCAGTGAATAATTATACAAAGTTTCAACTTGATCTGAGAATGGGAAGTACACCATTTGTACCGGACAGAAAGACGGAGTGGGTTAATAAAAGCATTGTAAAAACTGACAAAATATCGCATAAAGCCACGGGAGTGTAAATAAATACAATATACAACCCGATTACATTTGAGCCTATAGTCTATAGACATGTGTATGGTGACAGTATGGTCAGAATACATTATATATGTATATCTATGTTTGCATTTAATACATGATATAATTCAGAGCTTACCGAACAATAAGTCGAAACATTCAGTGTTAAGGTCACAGAACACAGCAATGACAAAACGCAACGATGTCGCAAAAAAAAAAAAAAGTGTGTATAATTAAATATTACCGGGTGTCGTCTGCAACTTTTAACTGTTAACCGGATTGGACCGGATTTTAAATGCAGTTGTCTCCCATTAAAAGCAGCAGAGCTTTTGTTTATGAAACTTTCATGACCACAACACACTCGCAGGTGCAACACATAGGTCTACACACAAACACGTATGCACACACACATGGATGTTTGTTCGTGTAAGTTATCTGCGTGTCCGTGAGCTTGATATAAATTAGGGATGACAGCGGATGTCAACACAGCGCCACGCATATCACCTCATTTGAATTTACGTGTAGCCTACTTAGTACATGATATTCACGTTGCAATACTAATGACTCGTCCAAGAATGAATAAACTGATGAATCTACCCAGATCTAGATCTAGTAAGAACCCAAACCAATTAACCATTTCTGAACGCTCACCCTCCAGTAGCTTAGAATGCAGATACATGTACTCAGAATACAGATTTTCAGAATACAGATAATAAAAATAAAGATATTTAGAATATAGATATGTAAATTATGAATGTGTGGTGGAGAGGACAAAACCACTTGGCTGCGGCTTGGCAACCTAACAGAGGGGATCGAGTTCGAACCCCAATGAATATGATCAGAGTTGTGTTTGCTGAGCCATCGGTAATAAGGATCAAAGAATTTGCATCTGCCAGACAGAAGTTTGTTCAGAAAGGCAGACGGAGGCAAGCTTCCATAGGCCCAAGGTTCCTAGAGTCTTAGACTCAACTCTTAGGGCAATAACAAAGTAGAAGAAGGAAACAATTTTTTAAAGTAATAACAGACGTTTTTTACTTGAACTAATGTAACATTTACATTTTTCTGTCCAGTCACATCTCAACGTTTTATTTTGAAGTATGGGCCTCTGTTTTAGCCTTTCACCACTATTTCTATTTCCATGTTTATCTTCCGGTTCAATCCGACCTCGCACTACTAGATCTATCTAGTGTATCTACTTTTCACTAGGGATGTGAACTCGGAACATAAACTTACAAGTACTCATCGAAACCTTTTTTTTTTGAGAACCACTGAACTAAAAACAAAAAATAATAAATAGCGCTCGAAATGTATGTCCCCACGCAGGAGTCAGTTTTAATGATCCAGTTTAATTAGCGGACTAGAATGAAGATCCAAGATGGTCCGCAGTCACTGTGTCATCTCTATAGGCCTAGGGTGTCCATAAGGGTCGAGTTGGCGCCTTTTTTTTACTCTTGACATAAGAAAATAATAATGAAAGATTAACTCTTCACCGACGCTACTGCCCAGAGGCGGAAGTCTCCCATCAATAGAGATGATCATTAATCACATCCGTGACACTGCTCATTGAGCCCCACCTGGGTTCCCCATTCTTAGCGAGACCAGAAGCCAAGCACACGAGAGGTTCCTATATTGTAGTGTAATGCTACATCTGGACTCTTATTAAAATAAAGTATTAGCTTTATAACATTTAACATGCAAAAAAATAAATAAAACAAACTTAAAAAAAAACAACAAAACAAAGCTTATATTAAATGGACCAGTCATGTACTTACATTTGTAATAGATTTAGACCAACAAAAATAAATCTGTGCTATTAGAAATATTTTCACCAATTGTTTTAGTTTAGCGCCTTTTCATACTGCTTTCTCAGTCGCTGTGATCCTATCACTTGAATTGACATTTGGAAAGGGGTAGGGGAAAAAGAACAGAGTATCTGAGTGATCGCTTTTTGAATTTATCTATTTAAAAAAAAAGATGAACGAACCGAATTCTAACTCGTGGGCTAAGGCCTTCTCAGGCTTCTCAAGCCAATACGGTAACCACTCTGCTAGCGAAGAGTTTCTGAACATGGAAGATTGTATAGTTATCTGTTGTTTCTATTTCATGTTTATGTTCACTAAGCCTGAGACGACGACCTCTATAGGGGAATAACTAAGCTTATACCACCACTTCAGTCTACTACAATTTCTTTCCCTTGTTCGAGATACCAAACAAAATAATTAATTATCAATAGTTAATTACCTAATTGGTTAATTTTTTAAATTGATTCTTGTGTTGTCAAGTAAAAGAAATAATTGTGCATAATTTCCGAGATTGGGTGTGAGAGAACTAACGTGTTCTAACTTTTTACCAGACAGACACACAAACAGACAGAGTAAGTTGATAAAAGCTTTGTGAAAAGTCTGGAAGTGCTCAATTCTCTCAGTTTAAACATTGTTTGTTGTAGACTCCAACTGCGTTATATTTTTGTTACCAAGTAGCTTTTAGTTAGACGTCGTATGGCAGCCTTATGACCTTTAACCTCTATGTCATCCTGTTTGTGTCATTGGAGATGTCAACAGGATAACCTAGGTCTATTTGTTTGTTTGTTTCATTTTCTAAACTCACTCGTTGAAGGTCAGGATGTGTATGTGTATATAAACCAATGCGTGGTGTATGAGTGTGTGAGTTTGTTTACAGAGGTGCTCAGCTCTGTGTTTACATAGGCTAGTGCTTTTCAACTTGGTTTTTAATCCCTTGTTCCAGAGCAATGAGACCTTTGACCTTCACATTAAGATTAATGGTAGATTGGAAAGAACGATAGTCATCTATGTGGGGCAGAGGGAGGCGTGGTGGCCGAGTGTTAAATACGGGTCCCAGGTTCGAACCCTGGTGAAAACTGGGATTTATAATTTCAGGCTCCTTAGGACGCCTCTGAGTCCACCCAGCTCTAATAGATACCTGACATTAGTTGGGGAAAAGTAAAGGCGGTTGTGCGTTGTGCTAGTCCCATGATACCCTCGTTAACAGTGAGCCACAGAAACATAACATTTATATTATCTGCCCTATAGACCGATGGTCTGAAAGGGGAACTTTACTTTTATTTTTTTAATTAATAAACTAAATTTAAGCTTCTTTTCTTTTTTTTTTTTTTTTTACTTTGTCAGTAACAAAGAAGATTATTTTAATCTCAAAACAACATTATTATATTATTATGGGGAAGAATTTACTGGAAAAAATCTGGACAAAAGTAAGACCAAAAAACTAAAATAAAACGTATTTTAAAAAACTGACTCAATTACAATTATTTTAATCTCAAAACAACATTATTATATTATTATGGGGAAGAATTTACTGGAAAAAATCTGGACAAAAGTAAGACCAAAAAACTAAAATAAAACGTATTTTAAAAAACTGACTCAATTACAAGGAAAAAAGTCAGTGTCAGATGTCATGCAATCCACGTAGCTGTGCTTCGTAGCTAAGGAATATCTTTTTTGTAGCCATTGTTTTTACTTCCTCAACCATAGACATAAATAAATATAGACTGGCCGATAAAAGAGTTTTATGAAACGAAAATTTGTGAATTGCAATTTTTGTATACTTTATTATACAGCAATGTAGTTTTGTTTAATCTCAAAGACGGAAGATCATGCAACTTTCCAGAATACGGAAATCCGACAACAATAGATATACATCTTTTCAAGTTACATGAAGTTATTTCCTTTCTCCAGTCTATATTTATTTATGTCTATGTCCTCAACTTTGTGTTTAACTATTTACGGGACTGGAATTAGATTTGGCAAGCTTTATAAATCCAAGTAGACTACTGTACATCGTGCAAAACTGGACTTTCGGATATCTAGAGGATTAAACTGATTTACAATATTATTATTATACTATTATATATCATGCAAAACTTGATGTTCGGAAACTTAGAGGGTTTAAGTGATATACAATAAAGCAGTATATAGATAGAGAAACATGTTTAACGAGATTATTATTATTATTCATAACAAACTCACTACGACAATTTCTCCCTAAGCTATAGATTGTAGTCCTATAGCCAGTACATAAATCCTGCAATGGGCATTAGTAACGAATGCAAGAGAATAAATCTTGACAAGAATCCAGAGATGCATCTACTCAGGTATTATCCATTTACATAAAGATGCATACTTAGCAATGAGTATCTACAAATGGAGTTATCCCTCCATTGCTAGCGTTGAATGTGAAGATGAGACAAACGTCGTATTACTTACAATTATTTTTTTCATTAGATTCTATCAGAAGTCGTAAGTGGCATCCCTAGGGTAGGCTATGTCACTTACCTATACATGATAAGATGACATAGCTGCTGGCTATCGGGCAGACGCTTTAGTAAAGGATAGGGCAGGCATATGAAGCAAAACTATCTTCTTTTACACAGAGACACATGAAACTTATGCAAATTAGCAAAACTAGATATTTTAAAGAGATATATGTTGGCTATATATTATGCATATTAATATATGTGTACGGTTGCCGACATCTCTCTACCTCCGTCTCTATCTATTATCATCACACTATCAGCATAAATAGCAAAATAAATAATATAGTCCAGGGCCTAAATGATCGTAGCTTCATCAGACCACAGTAAAGTAACTTGATTAAAGAAAGGATTTTTTTTTGCGTTGCCGTTATTATAACCACATTCACTTCCGTTAGTCATAACAAAGTTTTCTGTTTATTAGCTACAACCATGCATTATTTTGTTAGTTACACCTATGCATTATTTGTTAGTGACCTGCATGCATTTTTTGTTAGTTATAACCACGCCTTCTGTTTATTAGTTAAAGCCATCCTTCTCATATTAGTTGGAACCACGCCTACTCTTGTTAGTTAGAACCACGCCTTCTGATGTTAGTTAGAACCCTGCCTTCTGATGCTAGTTACAACCACACCTTGTGATGTTAGATAGGTTAGAACTAAATAAATCCTAAACACCATCCCAAACCAAACTCACGAACCACTAGCCAGATCCATTCCTGTTAAACCTAAATCTACTAAAATTAATACAACAGCCTCACTAAACAAAGCTACTAAAGAAATAATACCAAAATACCTTAAAACCTTAGTAATAAATTTTCAAAACATTAGGAACAAAACAGCAGACTTAGAAATTTTATTAGAATGTGAGAAACCAGACATAATTGCAGGAACAGAAACTTGGCTACACCCTGAAATTTATAATGCAGAAATTTTCAATAGTAATTATGAAATTTTTAGAAAAGATAGGGCTGATAATCATGGATTAGTTCTTCTAGCAATAAAAAACACTCTTATAGCAGAAGAAATTACCTTACCTAACTCAAAAAATATAGAATCAACATTTTGTAAAATTAATACCACCTCAACATCCCTAATAATAGGCAGCATTTACAGACCACCAAATTCTAGTTTAGAATACATGCAGGAACTATGTAATCAGATTACTACACTTAAAGAGACAAATAAAAATGCAGTTTTTTGGATTATGGGTGATTTCAACCTACCTGATATAAATTGGAAAACACTAACCATAGATAAACACCAAAACCTTAAGGACATAAATGAGCTTTTCATAGAAACTTTACACAACCTAAGTTTAGATCAAATCATTAAAAAGCCAACTAGATTAAACAACACATTAGATCTCTTCTTAACCAACAGACCTGGATTAGTAGTTGATTATGATATTATCCCTGGTCTATCAGACCATGAGATCATAAAAATACACAGTCAGATAAAAGCAGTAGCCAACTCAAAACCCAAAAGAAAAATCTTACTCTGGAATAAATGTAACCTAATACAACTACACCAAGCTGCATTAAACTTTCAACAAACATTCTTATTAGAAAAAGACATTAACCAACCAGTCGATGACCTCTAGAATTTCATTAAAAACCATCTTAAAAGCTTTGTAAACAGAAGGAAAACCTATATATATAATTTAAAGAAACTAAGGCAGAAAGAGTTTACAAAAAGTATATAAAAATTAAACACTTAACCCAAAAAGTAAGCAGACAGCTGCAGAGTGAATACATAAACAATGTAATATCTAAAGATAACAACAAAAACCTATGGTCATACATTAAGTCTAAGAAAATGGAAACAACAGGCATAGCGCCATTAAAAGATGAACATAACATAATACATAATGATAATGAAACTAAAGCAAACATCCTAAACAAATACTTTGCATCAGCATTCTCAGCCCCAGGAGACAAAGACATATTACTGAATTTGAACCAAGTAGACAACATAGAAGATATAGTAGTACAAGAAAATGGAATTCAAAAACTATTAGCCAACACCAAACCAAATAAAGCGTCTGGACCTGATGGTATTCCAGCTAGATTACTCAAAGAACTAAGCGATGAGCTAGCCCCAGTGTTCAAAATACTCTTTCAGGCTTCACTTAACCAGGGCAGAGTACCAAAGGACTGGAAAGAAGCTAATGTCACCCCCCTATTTAAAAAAGGAGAAAAATCTGACCCAGGGAACTACAGACCAGTATCACTTACCAGCATCACATGTAAAATCATAGAACACATAATATGTAGCAACATCATAAACCACTTAGACAAACAAAATGTCCTCAAACCATACCAACATGGCTTTAGGAAATATAGATCATGTGAAACACAACTAATAGGACTAATTGATGATTTTTCTAAAGGCTTAGATAATAGTGAACAAATAGATGCTATCTTACTAGATTTTTCTAAGGCTTTTGACAAAGTTCACCACCATAGTTTGCTTAAAAAATTAAAATATTTTGGCATTAATGGTCCACTGCATCAGTGGATTAAAGATTTTCTGATAGGGAGAGAACAAACTGTAATAATAAATGGCTCTAAATCAACACCGATAACAGTAAACTCAGGTGTACCTCAAGGAACAGTCTTGGGTCCACTACTATTTTTAATTTACATAAATGATTTACCAAATTGCATTAGTTCAGGAACAAAAGTCAGATTATTTGCAGACAATTGCATAATATATAGAACAATAAAAACAACACAAGACACAGATATTTTACAAAGAGAATTAGATGAATTACAGAAATGGGAATCAAATTGGAGCATGTCTTTCCACCCAGAAAAATTTCAGTTGTTAAGAGTAACAAAAAAAACCTAAAACAAATTAATTCCACTTATCTTATTCATGGCAAACCAGTAACACAGACTAAAAACGCAAAATACCTAGGTGTTAAAATAAATGAAAAACTGTCATGGAATCCACATATTGATGAAACTATAAAAAAATCAAACAAAGCATTAGGATTTATTAAAAGAAATTTCTATAAATTAAATAAGAATATAAAACTAAAATGTTATTTAACCTTGGTTAGGCCAATAATAGAATATGTATCCTCCGTTTGAGACCCCTCAACTCAAGAAAACATTAAGAAACTGGAACAGACACAAAATAGAGCAGTGAGATTCATAACAAATGAATATTCACATTTGACTAGAGTAACACCTATAGTAAAATCACTAAATTTAGAAAGCCTTCAGGACAGAAGACTCAAAAGTAAAGTAGCAATTATACATAAAACACTGAGCCATAATCTTCAAATACAAAAACAAAATTTAATAAAATACTCTGAAAGACACAAAGATAAAGGCACATTCCTCGTCCCATATGCTAGGACAAATTTGTACAAATACTCCTTCTTCCCTAGTGCTATTAGAGCATGGAATGGGTTGCCTGAGCTAGCCAGGAAAACCAGTGACTTGGCAGAATTTAAGTCATTGGTTCATATGCATGACTAAATGCATGACGCGTAGGACGTAATCATCTTCTTTTTTGAAGTAACGTCTGTATTATATAAGATAAGATAGAACCACGTCTTCTGATGTTAGTTAGGTTAGAACCACGCCTTCTGATGTTAGAACCATGCCTTCTGATGTTAGTTATAGCCACGCCTTCAGGTGTTAAATAGAACCACGCCTTCTGATGTTAGGTTAGAACCCAGCCTTCTGATGTTAGTTAGATCCACGCCCTCTGATGTTTGATGGGTTAGAACCACGCCTTCATATGTTAGATAGGTTAGAACCACGCCTTCTGATGTTAGAACCATGTCTTCTGATGTTAGTTATAACCACGCCTTCTGATGTTAGAACCATGCCTTCTGATGTTAGATAGAACCACGCCTTCTGATGTTAGAACCATCTCTTCTGATGTTAGTTAGAACCACGCCTTCTGATGTTAGAACCATGCCTTCTGATGTTAGATCGAACCACGCCTTCTGATGTTAGAACCACGCCTTCTGATGTTAGATAGAACCACGTCTTCTGATGTTAGATAGAACCACGCCTTCTGTTTTTAGTAATGTATCGTCTAGATGTCTACTTTGGTTCTACTCTTTGTCTTTGGTTTGTTGGTACACGAGAAGACACAAACTGGCATTGTTGCTTAAAACGAGGCCAGACACAAACCGTTTGTCTGGTATTTTACTTTTAATCTACAGTCCTCCCTTTCCCAATCGCCGCTGTTCTTCTGCACTCACACCCCCTACATCCACACCCACACTTAGAGATAGGTAGAGAAAGGTCAAGGCCCAGACACAAGATGATTGTCTTGAGGTGAATTGTAACGGAGTGACGTCACTGAATTGATTCACTGGCGAGGGATCAAATCTAAAAGAAACAAAACATTTTTCTCCTAAACCTATAACAACAGAAAAAAGTTGGTCATTTAAAAAATTTTGACGCCAGCAGGGGATGGAGGAAAAGGAGAAGGGGCTGGGCCTCTGCACTCTCAATAGCAATCTACGCCGCTGATGAGAAACGCTTGGATGTATTAAGTCATAAGTCATTATCTTGGCAATGTATCACTTCACCTTCATCTACTACCCCTGCTCATCTATCAGTGTTTCTTTTTTTTTTATTCCAGCCTTTGAACATTTTGTAAATGTCAGTAAACGTGTTTCCCCCCCTCCCCTCATTAATTGGTCACTTTCATTGTTCTTCCACTGAAGAGCTACTTTCAATTTTCTTTCATTTGAGGCCTATTTCCTATTGACTTTCATTTTGATTTCACGTTAGTTTATATTTTAAAAGTCTATTTCTTTTAACAATGTTTCAAATCATGAATTTAATATGAGGTGAGTTTCATAAGATCGAACATCAACAAGAAACAAGATGTCACATTGAGTGTCAGGAAACTTTAAATAATAGATAGATAGATAGATAGATAGATAGACAGACAGACAAACAGACAGACAGATAGATAGATAGATAGATAGATAGATAACGAGAGAGAGAGAGAGAGAGAGGGGTAGAGACAGAGAAAGATAGCAAAGGTAGAGAGAGAGAGAGAGAGATATGTAATAAAAAGGCAAATGGAAAGAGAGAAAGAGATAGAGCGAGGGGGGTGTTGGCTGTGGACCTATGAAAAGCAGGAAGGAAATAAATATTATGAAATGTGAGAAAAATAACAATGTCCCTATTAGAGTCTGTGTGAATGTGTGTGTGCGTGTGAATGTATGTTTGTGGGGGAGGCAAACACAGGAGAGATGAGCAAGCTAAAAACAGGGACTTCAACCCAAATGCACATAACCTGGCAATGAACCAGACCAGAAGATAGGTATCATGCAGGAGTAAGCCTACTAAAGGTACTCCATAAGAGCACATTTCTCGACTCAGCTAAGAAACCAATGCTACAGATCAAACACACACATACACACAAACAACAACAAAATGTTCCCAAAACTGCTACATGTATGTTTGTTACATGTAAGTTTGTTACATGTATGTTTGTTACATGTATGTTTGTTACATGTATGTTTGTTACATGTGTGTTTGTTACATCCATGTTTGTTAGGTGTATTCATCATCACTAATGATGTCATGTTTATGAGACTTCCTGTATTGTATGACATAAACACATCGATAAACTTCAAAAACAGAACATATAGTCTGTCCCAATGCCTGACTCTGCCATCTTCCTTAAGTGAGTTTCAGTACACAATATTTCTTTTTATAAGCAGTAATGCTAATATATTGGGCCCAATAACAAAAAGAACAAAAAGTACTTCAATCGAATCTCGGCAGACAGCTGATTTGCATGTGTAAGAGGTGGCAAACATGTAGGTCACTGAGGGAACTGCGTGGTCATGATAATTACTCTATTATTTGTTAGGCTATGGAGTCGAATTCATTAGCGTTAGTATTTCTTAATGTGCCGAAATTTGTTTTCAATATTAAACATATTATGGTCAAATAAAAGGTACTGATGATTTAGACCTATTGTGAGCACATAAAAGACGGAAATTATAAAAGAGATGAAAAATAAATGTGTCTATTACATTGCTCAACAATAACAGAAAACAAAACAAAACAAATCTCACTTACCTAGATCTATACAAGAAATAAAAAGCCACTGATTAATGTGCACTCAACACTTAACGGGGAAGGGGCAGCAGAATGAACAATGCAATACGTTCTGGGTCTCCTTTATAGAAGAGCTCGCCCCACAAAGGCTGCGTTATCTTTCATTTGATAAAGCCTTGGCTAAATTCTTTAGTCCAAAGATAAACACCAATTTTTCAATACCGGAGTCCTAATGTGCAAACTGGCAAGGCGAACAAGTAGATAAAAGCCTACACATATTTTTCTTACTTAAACAGGCCCCATGTTTATTCTATCCAAGAATTAACATCAGCCAACTTGTTTGGAAGGTAATACTATTCAACATGAAACAGTAGGTCTAGGTCTTTGTCTTGGAATAGACAGACAAATAGGCAGATAACGAAACAGGACAAAACAACGTATTGACAGCGTCGCTTTGTACTTATTATAATAGGATCTAGGACCTTGAACAGAGGGTGGAAGAGGGGGAGAATTTGACCCCACCCCTCCGTGCAGGGGCCCCCAAAGAGGTTAAAACCTCCCCATCCCGGGCCTCCAAATGATGGCTAATTCCTAGCTTTGCCATTGACCTTGAATACAACAATCAAACCGCAGTAGAAGTTTCTCTAAGGCCGGATTTACCATAACATGAAAGATGCGTTTCACACAAGCAATAAAAACGAGCAAAATAAAACCAAATTTACTAGACCTGGTGCTAATTTGCAATAAAGTCTGTATTATATAAGATAAGATAAGATAAGAAAGGGAAAGCATTCTGTTTACGTGATGAGAACATTCCTTCCGTCATCATAGGGAATACACTGCACACAACAGGCTGGTGGCCTTGTGAGTTGCGCTCTGGATTGTCGTCTCGATGGTAGTGGGTTCGAATCCAGCCTTCCGCCATCCTGAGGCAGGTTTGAGAAAGGATCGAATAATATTCCATTCTGAAGAAACATGTAGAACAAAACAGCCATCACTTTGCAGCAGAAATAAAAGTTTAATTATTAAAGCTATTAAAGTTATGCGAATGAAGGGAAGTGATAGTTTTTGAAAGATCGTAAAGCGAAGATAAAAAATGTGCTGAACGTCTCTGTTGTGATCATTGAATATTAAGCAGACATGTTTTATATTTGGCGCTGGAGAGTTGGAGAGATCCATCTAAATAGGGATACCTTTTTTGATCGCGTCCATTATCATCAATATATTCTTTTTTTTGTTTAGTAGACCTGCGTGATGAGTGGAATGACTAAATGCATGACGTGTAGGACGTAATCATCTTCTTTTTTGAAGTAACGTCTGTATTATATAAGATAAGATCCATTTGTTTATTTTAAAGTCCTATTATAAACATTTAACACATAATACATTGATGGGGGGGGGGGGGGGAGAGGGAAAAAACCCGTTTAAATTAAGTTGTTTAAATCATTAAATGCCATAGAAATTATAATCTCCGACCCACTCCCTGACGATCTAATGAGTCACGGAAGGAGAGTATTTCAGAAAGTAAATAACATTACACGCAGAGAAGATAACTCTTATCAGGACTCAATCATAACACAATGGAAGAAAAACTTTTGCTAGTTCACTCCCTTCTGATAATGTCTTAGCTGATAGCCTCTACCGTCTGGTTGTGAACAAATCGATCCAGTGAGTGCTTTGGTGTACAGGTTATTGATTTTTTTTTAACTATATGAGTCTGGGACTCCGTGTTTTAGAGTAGGCCCATTCTACATACTGGAGGACGATTCTAGGAAAACGCAAACAGGGAGGTCTTCGGCGATGGAGGAACTCAGGGCAGAGGGCACCAGTTGAGAATAGGCTTCAAGCGTTGTTGGAGGCCTGTTTCTATGAAGACACCTTGTGGCCAATCAAACGGTGCGGAGGATCTAACTCTCCTAAATGTGAAGAGCATGAAGTTTGTTATGTGCTTGATAATTATTAGATCCTCCTCGAGTTCAGTAAGATGTCTTGTAGCGTGGGAGGCCTGTTTTATTCGCGTAAAAGACGTCAACTGAAAGATAGTAACGTTTTTAATAGATCTTTAACAGACGTCTCTTGCGAAAACCATATGGAAAGACTTCAATTCGAATTTCGGCAATTTGTAAACGTTGGTAATAATGTCATTATATTTACAATTTTTACAAAGTTACAAAGTGTTTTGATATAATAATAAAAAAAGAATAAATTGGAAAATATTTAAAAAAAAAAAAAAATATATATATATATTCCGTTATATAAGCTTTGTTTTAATACTGCAAGCTTTATCTTCCTTTTCTATATAAAACCCAACTAATTAATTACCCCTAATTAATAAACTACTTCTTCTTCTTCCTTCTCATTTATGTTGCAGCGTTCAGATGATTAGACCAATACATGAGATGAACTGCACAGTGGTTTCCAAATCAGGGAGCTCTCCATATAGTTTTCTTTCTATTGGGGTGTTTTGGGGCCAGTGTCTTGTATGGGCCTCTTGGTAAAGAGAACAGTTTTGGAGGACATGGTCAGCATTCTCTGGTGACACTCCACATGGCAGATTTCACTGGTTCCAATTTTAAGCTTCCGGTACATGTGTTGTCGCATTCTGTTGTGTCCGGTCTTGAGTCGAAAGATTAGACGTTGATCTTGTCGGGATAGCATATAATAAGTATACTCTTTCTTGTGATTTGGATGAGAGCTTGTCCATTTCTCATTTAATTAACTAACTGGTTAATTTTTTGATTGATTCAAATGTTGTCATTGACAATTAGTAATTGTGCAAAGTTTCAACTTGATCCGAGACTGGGAATTAGGAGAAATAACGTGTGCAAAATTTTTACCAGACAGACAGAGTTTTGTAAAAAAAAAAAAAAAAAAGACCGCCTAAGTGTCCCAGCTTGTCGATCTTCTCTGGGGAGAGTGGATAACTCTGCTAAACACACTTGACTTTTTGTCTTGTTTTACTCAATGCGCTATGATCCTAACACTTGTTTGGACCAGTTGGGAAAGGGTGGGGGAGAGGGGGTATAAGTGTCAATGTTACCGTGATCGTTTTTTAAATGCATAATAAAAAGAAACTTGTTCACTCTGGGCTCAGGCCTCCTCAGGCGGACTAATTCAACTTATACCACCACATCTGTCAAGTAAGATTTCTTTCCCTTGTTCAATAACAAACAAAATAATTAATATTTATTTTTTAAAATTGATCTTGTTTTTGTCAGATACAAGAAATAATTGTGCAAAATTTTTAACTTGGTCCGAGAGTGCGTGCTGGAGAAATAACGTGCACAAGAGTTGACCATGTGAGTTGAGGTACGCTTTGTTCAACAAGGTCTTCAAACAGTGCTGTCGTTGACACATTGACTTTGAGTTATGAATGCCTCAGATGTGATATTATCTGTCAATAGACTATTATATGATTCAGTAATTTAAAAAATGAACTCACTTGTCAATTTATATCGTTAATTCGTGTATCTAAAGTAGTATATGCATACCGTAATATTTAAGAAAAAATGATTAATGAAAACCAAATAAACATAATTTTATCTAGTAGAATACTTTTACATTTCTTACATATTTATTTGTACTATTATTGTTATCAAAATTTATAACAATTTATAATTTAATGAAACGCTGTAGTAACAATTAAAAATCACATTCCTTTAATAAAATTTCATGTTTTTACAAAGCTTATATTAACTCTTGTCTGTCTGGAAAAAATTTAGTACACATTATTTCTCCGACATAGAGCTAAACAAAAACAATTGGTCAAAATATTTCTAATCGCACAGATTTATTGTTGTTGGTCTAGATTTAAAACAAATATAATTACATGACTGATCCAAACTAATTCATAACAAACGAATATTCACATTTGACTAGATTACCACCTTTAGTAAAATCACTAAATTTAAAAAGCCTTCAGGATAGAAGACTCAAAAGTAAAGTAGCAATTATACATAAAACACTGAACCATAATCTTCTAATACAAAAACAAAACCTAATAAAATACTCAGACACAAAGATGGAGCCACATTCCTCATTCCATTATGCTAGGACAAATGTTTACAAATGCTCCTGCTTCCCTACTGCTGTTAAGCTGTTAGAATGGGTTGCCTAAGCCAGCTAGGAAAACCAATGACTTAGCAGAATTGAAGTCATTGGCTAACATGCATGACTAGATGCATGACTAGATGCATGACTAGATGCATGACTAGATGCATGACTAGATGCATGACTAGATGCATGACTAAATGCATGACTAAATGCATGACGCGTAGGACGTAATCATCTTTTTTTTTTTTTTTTTGACGTTACCTCTGTATTTTATAAGATAAGATAATTGATACTGTTAAATAAGATCTGGGTTCTCAGTCAGCAATATAAAACAAACAAATACCATTATCGTCAAGGCGGAAAACAATACTTCATTACCTTGGACAAGTGCACCTTTGCAATTAAATTCGTATACGCTTTTTTTTTTTTTTTTGAAGTATGCTCTAGATTTCATACGACAATAAAAAGATATACTTACTTAATTAGACATTGGGCGGTAAGCTGTCTCCACAAAGATCTGTCACTGGCAATGTCTGAAGCATATTATATTGGGGTGTCCCCTGCTCTGAGGTCCATGTGCCAATTAGGGTCGGTTTCTTAACAATTGAAGGGCTTGCCATTTATCGGGCATTGTACGCCCTGTTAGGTTTGGTCCAACACCTTCATCGGGGTTTGGCCGCATGTAAAATTATCTTTATGTTTCAAGTTTGCCGTTTCTGTAGCAATTAAGGTTTTACAGGGTGGGGTCTCTAGCTCCACGCCAAACCCTCCTTCTTTCTCTGATATACATCGATTTGTAATTTTTCTCTTTCGGTAATAATACCAGCTACACTAATTTAAAAACAATTAAAAAAAACATATATCTACAATGGTTTAAAGTAAATTATGTAAGAGTCTAAATTGTTGCAGTCAACACAATTTTTCCCCTTTACCATTTGGGCTACTATTGGCCCTTCGTGCCATGGTTGTTACGTCACTGCCTCCACTTACTTAAATCCAACCATGAATCATAGCAGAGAAAATGCACAAAACAATCTTCTCAATACGTTTTTCTTTGACTTAATTTACTCTTTAAAATTCTTCACCATTACCCATTAGGCTAAATAAACGCTCACAAATAATTTAGCAGTGCGCATTTTAGATTATGCGCAGATAAAAAAAAACGGCGACTAACTAAAGAGCGGCAATCGAAAGGCATCTGCATCTTAGATCTAAAAAAAGGATTTCTCCACAACCCCCTCCCTTTTCTCCTCAATAAAATTTCCACAATATAGGATGTGGCGAGGAGCTATAGCTTGAGCATGTGACCATTGACCACTGCAAGACTCTGACCAGAAGAATGTTCTGGTCCCTTATTTTCGTCGCATTAAAATGTAGCCTACTGCTTTCTCCCATTTAAACACTTGGTCCCTGCTGCTGCTGTTCATTTATGTTCTGACACTGCTTTCTCCGTGTTAGCGCGCTGAATATGGGGTAGTAGAGATCAATTTTGTATCGTTTAGATTTGAATACATTTTCGGTCATTTTTTGTTATGTTCAGTGGATGGTATAATATCGTTTTCAAATATTATGGGAATTCCCGTTAAAAAAGTCCCCTTTTTTGGTACACAACATTAAGGTACAAACAGTTGATCTATGTCACGGACTGACGAAATATGGCGGAAATAGTTGGCAATAGTACAACTGTTATTTTTAGCTCAAACTAAGCAAAAACATTGTGGATATAAATATAAATAAAGACATTATCGACGATAATCTTCGACTGCACGAACATATAAACTCTAGAATCGATCTTGATTTAGATCTAGAATCTAGATAGATAGGTCTAGTCCAGTGCTACATTTAAATGATTTATTCAGTTATACTCGAACTCACAAACTGTTTATTATTTATATTAGACTTAAACTTCAAAGACTAGTGTCATTAGTCACTAATTAATAGTGACAATATTCAATTAAATTAATAGTGTAAACACATTAACATTTTATTTTTATTGACTGTCAATATGTGACAATGATAGTAATATAGTCTGTGACTATAGATTATTATAGTAGATAATAGTCTAGTCTCTAGAATACAATAAATATAACTAATGATATAGATACTAACAGATTCTAAATTCAAAGAGTCAATCTACTGAGAATCTAACTCTAGATCTAGTTAAGTAGTTTCTCTAGGTCTCTAGTGACACTCTAGTCAGTGACAGGTCTATTAGTTATTAGAGTTGAGTACATCTGAATCTGAACTCAAATTTCCAAGACAAAGACTAAATTCTTCAACTAGATCTACTTCATTGGACTTCAAGACAGTCACAGTCACTAAGACCAAGTGTTAGTGAGCAACATTTTAGATCTAGATCTAATTATTTTATAATACTTATTAAGTTATTATTAATTATTATCTCTCTCTCTATATATAATTCTCTTCTTCCCTCAACAGTTTAAACGAGTAGTAAGGAGTAAAGGAAAGTTCACTCTGCGGATAGTCCACGAGAAAACAAGAGGGGGGAGGGGGAGAACACATAGTCATAAAAAAGCAGGGCAGGACCGTTGGAATATCACTCTTTTTTTTTATTTCTACCTCACGTTAAAAAAAGGGGGGGGGGGGAGCAATCTAACCTGTAGTAACTATTGAAGCGACAGAGCACTCTCAAGAGTTTGGACACAATGGAAAGATCACTCTTTTATTTTAGCAACTCTTACGGAGGGAGTTATCCTAGGTAATTTATGAGTGAAAAAAAAAAGACAATTTTCGTCTGTATATTCCAGGAGATTGGTATGAGTTTTCAAAAGATTTTAATAATTTCCAGATATTTCCAGACTTTTTTGTATATTTTGCAATTTCAGGAGATTTCCAGGACCTCCTGTTAAATCGACAGGATGCCGCGGGAAATCTGTTATAAGTTATAAAATGGTTTAATTTAATAATTTATACACCTAAAATTAGCGCGGGTCCTATAAAAGTGCTGGGCCCACTGTGGTCGCATAGATTGCAGTGGCCTAAGGTTGGCCCTGCAAAATAGCGGCGATTGCTACGCCGCCAGTCAACTAGTTTAAATAATGTTAGGCTAAAGACTATATCTATAGAGTCTAATTTAGAATAGCCTAGATCTATTATAATAATTATTAATATTACATTATTAGACTTATGTTATTGACTATGACTAGAATATTGATTGGCCTCTAAACTATCTTGCTTAGGAAATAAGATATTTTCATCTAGATCTATCTATTACGGCAAGTAACTATATGAGCATAAACATTTAGCTTCTTGTGTATAAATAGGAAATTAAATGGTAAGCTGTAAAAGGGGCGTCGTACATATTTGAATTAAAGGTATTTTCTGTATTTGTGACAGAAAACTTGAATCAAATAATATATTTTCTTTTATATACATCATCTGGATCTATTTCAGTGCTTCCCAAACTGTGTTCCTCCAGGCCCAAAAGGGTGTTCCAAGAGCTACTGGAATAATTAACTAGTAGGCCACCATGTGAATTAATCTCTCTAAAAAATAAACAAAGTGTTCTACTTAATACTCAGAATGTGTGAAGTGTTCCGTTAAGGAAAAAGTTTGGGAAACACAGGTCTATAATTCTATTACATTTACATGATATTTTGTTTCTGTTGACTTTTATATAGTTTGTATGTTATCTACAAATCAGTGGTTTTGTAAATATTACACACTTTATATCTGGGTTAAATAGTGTATTTCATAAAGTTAAAAATTATTTTTGCCAATAATATTTTGTCATTAGGTTCTAAATATCTTCAAAAATAAAACTTTGCTGTAAAGTTCTTTGTTTTCTTCATTGGGTTAAATGCTCTCGTCTTATTAAACTTCAAAAGTTGGGCCAAATCCTTTTAAAATGGATTTGGATAAATTAACTTGTCTTCCAAGTTTCTCATATCCATGATCTGTCATAATTTCTAGAAATTACATTTTTAATAGCCATTAGAAGTAGGCATATTGCATTAACCCATTTTACAACATCTTTTAACTTTATTTTTTTATCATATTATTTGGATGGTTGCTTGGTGTATATGCTGCAATATCGTTTGGTCGTCTTGATTGTCCTGGGTTCATACCCTGCCCAATGCTATATCCCCGTCGTCTTGTTGGAGGTTTGAACTAGAATGTCTTCAGATTATTTTATTTTTAAACTCAGAAGGAACACCCGAAACATGTATAACAATGTACATACAAAGATTAATTCATTATCTTTTTAAAAAAATGCTTCCATTATTTGAGTTCTTTTGGGGGACTGCATTTTTCAATGGCAAAATAGTTACACTTTATTAATGAAGTGAATTAAATTCTATAAAATTGAATTAAATTTTTGATAGTAGAAACAAAATGTAAGTTTGCAAAAAAAAAAAAAAAAGAAAGAAAACTTTTAAAATTGAATTCTAATTGAAATGGACCTTGGTACTATCTATTATGTAAGGAAATCATAGTCAGCTTTAAAAATAAAGCTCATCATTCATTAAATATTAGAAAATCAACTACCTTCTATCACTACCACAGCCTATCTGCTCTAATAGCTTAAATAAACATTGTTTTTCCTTGAATCATATTATTTTACTTCTGACAACAACAGTAGAAATAATCCAGTCAGATTAGATTGTTTAGAATGTACAAGTTCTAAGCTGGTGACATAATGATACTGTGTAAATGTGTGTATTTATAAAACTGATTCAATGTCATGTTAAAGATAAACGAAAACCAATTAATATAAAGGTTGACATTTGATGTGTTTCAGGAAACAGATCAATGAATGAATACCTTACTCATATGTTTGGTTCAGATGACAGTTTTTGTGAGAAAGAAATCTCTCGCATTAGCTATCAGAATGGACAGAATGTGATGGAGGAGCTCCCAGCCAACCTTCCCCCTGAGGTATATGAGTGTGTACAAATGTTTTTCGTACAATAGTGTATTTTAAAAAAATCTCTACAAGTTTATTGTAGTTGTTTTTGATGTTACTATTCTGTTTTTGTCCCATGATGTCAATGTTTTCTTTTTCTTATGTTTCCAGGAGGAGGAAGGAAATGTTGAATACAAGGTAATGGGAATTTTATGTATTTTGTAAGATAATTTCAAGACAATATTTAAATCACAATATGTTTAAAAAAAAAAGGTCAATTTTTATCAAAATAACAATTGCAACCAGTCTTAAAGAAAATTAAAATTACAGGTATTTTTTTTTACTAAATTTTTTGTTTTCACATTTTCATAAACAAAATTTACAAATGAAAGAACTTGAAAATTAATAAAACTCTTCATCATTTGATTTTCTATTTCTAAGCTGAAGCTGGTCAAGCCCTCAGACTTCCGAATGGAACATCTTGTAACTCAGATGAAATGGAGACTAGAAGAAGGACAAGGGGAGGCCATTTATGAAATCGGTGTTGAAGACAACGGTTTTTTGACTGGTCTTTCTGATACTGATATGGACGCATCCCTCTCAACCCTGAAAAAAATGGCTGATAGGTATATCTTTTCTACTTAGCATATCCTATTATTTTCTTTAAAATGTCACTATGTAAACTGCACATCTTTCAATAATGTCAGTTTGCTCTATGGTAAAATTTAGTTGACAAACATCCTTGCAACACAATGAAACAGATTAAGTTAAAACATTAATTGGTAGTGACTAATCAATACAATTTTAAATAGGCTGGGTGCATCCATTGAAGTCCTGCGTGAAAAAGTGACAGAAGTAGGGGAGAGGAAGAGGGCAATGGAAGTTTTGGTTAGGAAAGTACCAGACGACCAACAGGTAAGTCTTTACGCTCAAGTTCTGACACTTATTGCTGTTGTATTTTTTTTTGTTGTTGATCTGCTTTACTTACAGAGGGAATTTTATTTTCCAGTTCATTGACCTGAAGCTTGCTGTCCTGGGGAATGTTGACGTCGGAAAAAGCACCATACTTGGCGTGCTCACACAGGGGGAGCTTGACAATGGGCGGGGGAGGGCTCGATTGAATCTCTTCAGACATTTGCATGAAATTCAGACAGGAAGAACCTCAAGTATCAGCTATGAGATTCTGGGATTCGATGGAAATGGACAGGTAACTAATAAGTGATATACTCTTATCAAAATATAAGATATGATTCATAAAGCAATATGCCTTTGCTACTATATCGACCCTGAATTTCACTGTTTGTCAAGAATATGTGTATATACAGTACTTTATGACCTTTATCCAATTAGGATGTTATAATAGGGGTGTTTTTAATAATGGAAAACATCTTTACTGTGTTAATGCATCACAAATGAAAGGTTGTGAAAATGTGCATAGTGTCTTTGTCTCATAAACAGTCAAAATATTTTGTTTGTGACCATAGATAGAATTTTTTTTTTAGTTCTTGTTTATGTTTCCATGTCTATGAACTTTTTATCAACATTCGCTTTATATTATATAATATATTTTTAAAAATGTTTACATTAAAACTATTTTTACAAAAAAAATTTGTAAATTGGGCTTTACTTTTGATATTTATATTGAAAGTTTTGTACATTTAATTTGCGTTTATTTATGCTTATTTATTTAGGTTGTTAACTACAGCGCTTGCCGCAGCATTGAAGAAATATGTGAGAGATCCAGCAAATTGATAACATTAATTGACCTTGCTGGACATCACAAGTATCTTAAAACTACGATCTTTGGACTGACTGGAAATTGCCCTGACTTTGCTATGCTGGTTGTCAGTGCTAACACAGGCATAGGTAACTTTACTCTTTCTCTCCGTAATTATTTTTCCACGTTTAGAAGGATTTCTTCCTTTTTCTCATTACTATTTCACTTCCCTGTTATGATTAAGCTTCAATAGTTTTGTCGTTTGTAAGCAGAAAATGTTTTATTTGGTCTAGATTTAAAGGGAAATGCATGTTCTTTTTATATAACACAAAGTCAAATTTATAAAATTAAACATGAATTTAATTTAATGAGGTCAAATCGAGGATGGTATCGTTAATTAGGAGAAAAAGAGTTAAGGCAATTTAAATATCAATCGCAATTTCATCACCGATACTCAAAATGAAAAAAACAAACAAACTTATAACACTTTTCTCATATAAAGCTCTTTTTGTAATGAATTATTCCACATTAAAAGAAAATGTGTTAATTAGAACTAATAAGAAGGATCACATTTTATTTTTGAGGGAATAGTTATGACACATTAGCTTTTTTTTTGTGTGCATATAATGTCTAAAGCTTCAATTTGTAAGGTTATAAAGATATCAATGAGGAACAAAATTATCTTCCATTTCTTAGCTATATGGTTTCTTGCGGTTCATAGGTTTATCAGTATCCTTGTCAATATATAGCTTCTATTTTTGTAAGCATTTTCCTTTTCCAAACTCTTCTAGAGTTAAAATTTTAATTGTTAGCAGTCTTCTTCTTCAATGTGTTGTACACAAGCATAGTAGATGTAAAGATATGTTCGAATAACTGTGAACTATCAAGGCATCTTGAACATTGTTATCTATAATTGTTTTGATCTACAATTACAGTCAACAAAGATTTTGTTAAAGTACCAAGTAAACAAAAATTGTGTAAATAGCAAAATTTCATTTTGAAAATGTAATATTAGTACTATATACTTTTATACACTTAGTCTGATGGACTGTTGGGGCACGACAATGATCTGTCAAACATTTCTTCATTTTTTTTCCAGGATGAACTATATTAATTTAAAAGTTTGTTCATCTTTGTTTCAGCGGGGACTACAAAGGAACATCTTGGTTATGCCTTAGCCCTGAAAGTGCCAGTGTTTGTTGTGGTGAACAAGATTGACATGTGTCGTCGTGCAGTCCTCGACAGGACTCTGAATCAACTGGAACAGATACTCAAGTCACCGGGTGTAAAGAAAGTCCCATTCCGCATAGAAAATTCGGATGATGTTTTAACTGCTGCTGGGAGCTTACTTGCAAATAAGTGAGTTTTTACACATATTTTTTTATGTCATTTTATTCTTTTTTGTACTGTTTAAAATGTCATTTTAAATTTATTTTTTTCTGGTAATGTTTCAGAAAAAGTGACTTTTTAAAAGATTACCAGGAACAAATTCTTAAGCATTCTAAACTCTTCTTACATAAAAAACAACAACTTTCACTTGTTTGATTGTTTGTAAGTTACAAGCTTTGAATGGTGTGTCATACTTTTAAATGGCTGCATCCCTTTCCATTGAATGTTTATAGTGTATAAAGCTTCCATTTATTCTGTACAAAGCTGTTTACCAGTCAGATGTCCTTCTAAGTACATGAGTTAAATTCTAACATTGAACTCCTGCTAAGTACATGAGTTAAACTCTTACATTGAACTCCTGCTAAGTACATGAGTTAAACTCTAACATTGAACTCCTGCTAAATACATGAGTTAAACTCTAACATTGAACTCTTTCCCTCCATGTTCCTACAAAGCTAATCATTTTGTCCTATAGAGTGTACTCCCCTGTTATGATTAAAAAACAAAGATTTACTGCTGCAGGGGTAAACGACTGTATAGAAAATACATATTTGCATGTTTATTGTACTTCCAGTTATGATTAAACTGTGCTTGTCTGAAATCACATAGTGGTACTCCTTTCATGCCCAATTAACATATTACAAATTATTCCTTTTTCCCTTCTTTCTATATCTAGTTAACAGTAAGAATGAAACTGGTAACTGCATATGTTTGTCATCATACTGGCTCTTTGAGGTAACAAAATACCTAGAAATACTTGTAACAAGCTGATTATTTTTGTGTGTTTCAGTATTACTCCAATCTTCACAGTGTCCAGTGTCACTGGAGATAACCTAGATCTACTTAAACAGTTTTTGAACATTCTACCGCCAGTGACCCCAAGCTGTGAAAGAGAGAAACGAGTTCAGGACATGACAGAGTTTCAAATAGATGAGCTTTTCAGTGTACCAGATGTTGGTACTATTGTTGGTGGTATCATTCACAGGTCAGTAAAAAAAAACAACAAAAACTCTAGTGAGATAGGTCAGTAAAAAAAAAAAAAGAACTATAGTGAGATAGACAAGTAAATAGGTCAGTAAAAAAAAATAAACTAGTGAGATAGGTCAGTTAAAAAGAAAAAAAGAGCTCTAATGAGATAGGTCAGTAAAAAAAATGAACTCTAGTGAGATAGGTCAGTTTAAAAAAAACAACTAGTGAGATAGTTCAGTAAAAACCAACTTGTTGATATTATATCAGGACCATAGTTGGAAGGATGGAAAGATAGGAGGTTCCAGACCATTCAGGTTGACATAACATCCAAATCCTATAAGATTTGACAGGCTCATTGTAGGGTGTGGATTGAAAAAGATTTTTTGTTTTCTGTTATGCTCTACATCACTTTTACCTATCCCTTAGTCTGGTGGGCATTGGGACACCACACAAGATTTGTTGACCATCTTTCTCCATTCTTCTCTGCCTTGGATAGAACCTCTTTCAATGGAAGGCCCGTCCATTCCTTTATGTTGTTTTCCCATCACTTTTCTCTGTCTGCCTCTTCTTCTTTTTCCTGGTACTGTTTCCCGAAGGAAGGTCTTTACGAGCTCTGTCTTGTAATATGGCCATAAACTTTTAGTTTGCGTTTGTTTTACAATAGTTAGCAGGTTTTCTTGGGAGGGGGGGGGGGGTCCAATCGCAGTAGTGACCCTGTCTCTAATCTTTTGGTTTGTGATGCGGTCTTGAAATATGATACCTGGGATCCTTTTGTAGCATCTCAATTTGATTGCTAGGCTCCTCCTAGTTCTGCAGTCAGCGTCCAAGACTCGCAAGCATATACGAATATGTCCATGATCAGTCTGATTTTGGTGGCAATGCCTTTTGTTTTGAGTTTTGCAAGTGCTGCTTTGGACTGTGCACTATAAGAGAACTGAAAAAAATGCTTTTAACTTGTTTGAAGGTTTTATAAATAGTGTCCATCTTTTTCTTGCATCTTTAAAAGAAAAACATTTTTTTTTTCATACTACTGTAAAAACTGTCATTTTAGCATTGGAATAGAAATTCAATTTGTAATTAATATTTACCGAGATGAGTTTATGTGAAATTGATGAAAAAATTTTATCTTGTTTATTCATTACAAAATTTTTTAGTTTTGTCCTAAGAAGATACATTCTACATTATAAAAAGAATAGTTCTGATTATATTTTTGATTAATTCTTCTAGAGGTTCAATTCGAGAAGGAGACCAGCTTATGCTAGAAATTCAATTTGTAATTAATATTTACCGAGATGAGTTTATGTGAAATTGATGAAAAAATTTTATCTTGTTTATTCATTACAAAATTTTTTAGTTTTGTCCTAAGAAGATACATTCTACATTATAAAAAGAATAGTTCTGATTATATTTTTGATTAACTCTACTAGAGGTTCAATTCGAGAAGGAGACCAGCTTATGCTAGGGCCCAATGACACAGGAAGCTACAGAGAGGTGAAGGTCAAAACTGTTCACAGAAACCGTCTTCCCTGTCGACTGATCCAGGCAGGCCAGGCAGCTTGTGTAGCTCTTATGGATGTGGAGAGAAAAGATATCAGGAAGGTCAGCGTAACATGCCATGTAGTTTCTTCTTAATCTATTATTATATCAACAACTAGCCGGATATGACCCGCTGCCTGCAGGGCCTTAATTTGGCTATTACTGATCTACTGGATTGAACTAAGATCTATGTCAAACTTGGAGAATGTTCCCTTCAAATTTTTTTCTATTTTGCCACAAAAATAAAAGTAAAACATGTAAATGGGTTTACCCCTTCAGCTGATATATCCATATCCAGTATAAATTTCTGAGAAAGCTGGGTTCACCTGATTTGTTAAAAAGTTTCGTTATTTAATAGAGATACAATTAGGTTACATACACTATGGTCTCCGCAATTATATAGGGAACTTTTATGGCAAGTTTTATCAAAATTGGTCAAATTGATTGATTTTTATTTGGGACATACATACACATATACATACGTCTTACTTTCTGCTTTATACATTACACTTTGTTACATTATATGTAAAATAAATGTTTAATCTCTGAATTGTAATGATCTATTTCACAGGGCATGGTTCTAGTTAGTCCTCAGTCTCCAATAGTTTGTTGTAAAGAATTTGAAGCTGATATATATGTACTATTTCATAGTAAAAGCATTACCAAAAACTTTCAGACTACAATCCACATTGGAACAGTCAGACAGACTGGGACAATCATTCAAATAGACAGAGTAAGTACAATAGAGAGATTCTAAAGTGTAATAGCTTTTTTTTTTTTGTTTTTGTTTTGTAACTACCAGCTGTTGAAAAAAAATAAAGAAAGAAAGTACATAATTTTGGAAAACTCTATAAAATAAAGAAATCCAACAAAATTTTAACTATAGCTATTGGACGATTACATGAGGCTGCAATCTAAAATCTCCTTGTTTGAAGATTGCATTACCTAGTATAAATGCATGCTTCCAATTGGTTGAGATTCTCCATTGATCACTGCAACAGCTGAGATGCCACCATTTTGGTCTTAAAATTTTGTTTCAATCCCCTCATTGCTTTTGGCTAAGTAGTGTAAAGCTGACTCTTAGATCCACTAGAAAGCAATATCACAAATCAGCATATTTTGTGAGATAACGCCACCAAATTTGGAACTAACAGGATGACAGAACAATGTTCAGCTGTCTTTGATTTCAATGTGTGAAGTTGCACTATTCAAGATTGGCCTAACTTGTTAACATGCATAATTCACAACATGCTTGAAATAAATGCTAAATCAGAAGGGATAAGAGCAAACATTCTCTTGGGACTCACTTGTAGCTGCTTAGGAAGACTGAGAAATAGCTCTAGATTCAATACTAAAAATCAAAAGCAGAACAGATCCAGTCTGTCAAGGCTTTAAATTCAAGCTTTCATAGTGTATTTTAAGAAAACCTGACTATAAAGTTGAAAAAAAAACCCCTGCATTTTGTAAAACTAAATGATAGCAGTTGACACTATGGCACATATCTGCCAACCAGATTGCCTTGATATGAATCTTTATCGAGGTATCTTGGCTTTTTTTCTGAATTCTTATACAATCAAAACACCAATATTAATTTTACCTGGTAATTCTTGTATAAACAAGTGCAGTTATTTCTGACCACATTATAGCCTTGTAATTTGTATACTTTTATAGGGAAACTGAAGCAGCATTCTTGTGAAGATATACTGTAGGACAAAACAATAACCATAACAATCTTTGTCTTGTATTGGTCTTTAAGATCACCTTTTGTGATGAAGTGTGCACCATTCAATGTTAGCCTTTAATATCAGCTTTAAGACTCATAGGAGACCCAGCTTGATCTAGCTTGAAATAAATATTTATTATTTAGTTGTATCTTCAGGTTACATTTTGACATTTCAGGTTCATCTCAAAATTGTATCTTTATCCCTTGATTGTTAATGAAAACTTCCTACTTTCTCTGATCCCTTGATTGTTAATGAAAACTTCCTACTCTCTGTTCATGATTGTTAATGAAAACTTCTACTTTCTCTGATCCCTTGATTGTTAATGAAAACTTCCTACTTTCTCTGATCCCTTGATTGTTAATGAATACTTCCTACTCTCTCTGATTCCAGGATCATATAAAAACTAATGAGAAAGCCAGAGTCACTTTTATGTTCAAGTATAAACCAGAACATATACGTGTTGGAGCAAGACTACTCTTTAGAGAAGGAAGATCCAAAGGCATGGGGGAGGTCACAAGAATCATCCCATTTGATGAAGATATTCACAGATGAACTGATGTGGGAAGAACTTTGTTGACTGTAGTGACTTTCTCTTACCTTTTTGTTTCCAACCCAGTGAATGTGTGAAGTAGTCAGGCCAGATAGGATTGGTTCAACTACTAGAGATCACTATTTATATCAAAACCTGTGATATTATCATCAATATAATGTGGAGTTAACTCCCTTCTCATGACATTTTTCTAAAAAAGAAAAGCAACATAAAACTAAACCAGCAAGGTAAAAATTTATTGTCAACATTGACATGTTTTTCCTTTATAAACTGCTCTTATCTTGGATGGTATGGAAAGCATTTTTCAATTTGTACTGTTTAATAACTGAGCCAGCCTTAAGTGATTTTTCAATAAAGAAAATTTAAACTCTTTGACTAAGGAATTATTTTCCACATGCATTACTAAATCAATGTATCTGCATATCTTAGCTTTATATCGTGAAGTGCTGCACTCTTCCTTATTCTTTAGACTTGAAGACAAACCTTTTCCTAGTGAAACCACCCTTACAAATTCTAATATGTATTTCATAATAAGGGGATTTGTATAAGAACTTGAATGTCCTTATGGAAAACATATACATCTCTGTGTAATCCAGCTCAGCGTGTTCAGTCCATGTTAATTTACTGGGACAGAATAGCATTTACCTTTCTCTTGTACAAGTTTTTTGAGATGATTCCGAAATCTGAGATAATTTTTATCATAGCATTTTTCTGCATTAAAAGATTAATAAAAGCAAACTGAATAAAAAAATAAATTATTTTGCATACTAGTAATAAATATCTCTCGGGAGATGCATGTTTATGAGAATTGCAATCGCAAAATAAAAACCTTATCCTTATTTGTGAAGTTTTTATGTAATTCACTTGAAAGTATCAAAGATTGTACATTTACTATTCTGTTTTTTTTTTCATCTTGTTAAAACTTTAATGAAATTTTCAATTTTTTTTTTTTTCAAATATCTTGAACAAATTATTTCTATTAGGCTGTGGGCATAAGACATACCAGTGGAATTTTTACTCATTTTATTATGGAATGTTTACTTTCTTCCAAAAGTTATTGAGAACCTTTTCACCAATCTTGATCTTTAAACATGATTGAATTAAAACTCTTATCTTTCTAGTTATAGTTTTTAAAAAGTAACTTTGTTTTACTGTTTTTTTTTCCCTTCTTGTTGAAGATAAGGCACTGACCTGTGTAGAATGATTTAAACTTAATAGTGAATTTTGATAGGCATTTCCTATTACAAACTTCTGTCTAAAGTAATGGTTAGTCACACAGATTGAAAGATAACAAATTGATTTTAAAATGATATATTGATAAAAGTTCCTTGAAAACCAAACAATAAATCAAATAGCCGGATAATTAGAAAGCATTTTGAGTTATATCATTACAGAAAATATTTCTACCAAATAGGTTTTAGTAGATATCTTACAATCATTACTCTTAAAATATAAATATTATTTAGGTAATTAACTGTGATTGCGTTCTGGGTTTTTATAAAGTTGAGTATCCAAGTAATTGTGAAAATTCTGTGTTGAGTTACATCTTCTGCTACACAAACTCATCTCTATTTTATTGAGCTTATAGTTGAAATACTGCTAATGAAAGCCACTTTTCTAATTGCCTATACAAAATTAATTAAGTCAATGTTTTCAGTTTCAAAGAAATGGTTGTCAGACTTTATATTTTTTAATAATGATGTGAAGTTGACTTAAGTGTCCATTTAGTTTTCTTTCATCCTAGACACTATACTAGTGTTTTATATTTCTCTGTAATTAGATCTATTTCTTTACTGTAAATAATAGCTGTATGCACTCTATTTGTACATGTTGCTTTGAAACCATGATGTTGACAAATATTGAAAGAACATCAAACATTTTCTTTTACAGTTTGATAATAGCATATTACTCCATGATTCTATCTGATGAATGTTTTTAACTATAGGAAAATTGTTTAATTATGTAAAAATGTATAGTGTGTGTATAAATCTTTCTGTGTGCTATATTTAGCTTTGATACATTTAGATGTGAACTCTATGTAATGCATTTTTACTTCTCTTGAAACATTTCCCAAAACATTTTTAAAACATTTCCCAAACATTTTTAAAACTACATTTCCCAAACATTTTTAAAACTACATTTCCCAAAACATTTTTAAAACTACATTTCCCAAAACATTTTTAAAACATTAACCAAACATTTTTAAAACTACATTTCCCAAACATTTTTAAAACTACATTTCCCAAACATTTTTAAAACTACATTTCCCAAAACATTTTTAAAACTACATTTCCCAAAACATTTTTAAAACATTAACCAAACATTTTTAAAACTACATTTCCCAAACATTTTAAAAACTACATTTCCCAAAACATTTTTAAAACATTAACCAAACATTTTTAAAACTACATTTCCCAAACATTTTAAAAACTACATTTCCCAAAACATTGTTAAAACTACATTTCCCAAAACATTTTTAAAACATTAACCAAACATTTTTAAAACTACATTTCCCAAACATTTTTAAAACTACATTTCCCAAAACATTTTTAAAACTACATTTCCCAAAACATTTTTAAAACTACATTTCCCAAAACATTTTTAAAACTACATTTCCCAAAACATTTTTAAAACATTAACCAAACATTTTTAGTTTAAGTTTTTCTTGTTTTATCTATTTATTTTGAATGACAATAAAAACAAAATGAGCTTTTAAAAAGTTGTTTTGTTGTGTCTGCTATGTTTATGAAACAATTTTAATTCTATTTTTTGGATGGTTTTTCTTTTGTTTGACTGCTAATAAAGAATCGCTAACGTCCTCTATCTTCCCTTTAAATTGATAATTATTAGTATACCCATGAAGGCGTTGTAAAATATGTTTTTAGTCATTGATGAAAAAACAGGTTTGAGGCTTACACATGTGATGAATTGATCAAAGTTATATTTACAGAAATAAATAAAGGATTTAGTTCTATAAATTTTCTTTATTTTATTTAAAAAATAAGACTTAGTAAATTAGTCATGGAAATATGCTTACACTCCACTAAGTCTCATTATCAACAATGACAAATATAGCCTTCTCATCATAAACATCATTTGTGTGTATTTTGTTCATACCTGATTCATGAACATAACATTAAAGAAATCAAATAGAACATTGTTGCTGCTGAATACTATACCATTGTGGTTATAAAGGAATTTTTTTCAGATAGAGTCTCAAGACCAAACTTTAAATTTCTGATTCTTTTAAGCCAAACTCTATTTGAGTAAGGGCTTGAGAGGCTTAAATCTCTCTTTCAAAGTCCTGGACAGAAACTCTGCTGTTGTGTGTAGTGCTCATATATGTAAACATACAGGTCAAGAACTTGAGGCTTCCCAGATGTAGAGATCGAATCTGCAAGTTTGGGACAGTCAAAGAGAATATTGACACACTGTTTCCAGGGAAGGCCAGGTCAGGGCACCTCATGTACTCCCAGACTCAAGTGTTTTTTTTGGGGGATTTGTCACAGCACTCAAAACATTTTTCCTTTTCTCTTGTTTGGATTGTTTAAGGTTACTCACAGGCTTATAAATAGATATAGATAAAGTCTCATTTCAAATGTAATTCTGATAGGCAAGGAAAGGTAAACCTGTTTAAACATTGTTCTATTGAATTATCTCCTATTACAAGAAAAAAAAAATGGTTTACATTATAATAAACATTGAAATTCTATGGCAACTTTTTCTGGATGGGGAAATTTTCTTAACAATTTGATTGGAGTGTGATCAGAGAGAGGCAGAAATGTAGGACAGAGGGGCAGAGTTTTATATACAATTATTTATACCGTATGCAGGCCCAGACTATAAGCTGAGCTGTGATAACATTAAATGTATATTCTTTAAATTAAATACACACAATAAACATCCTTTTTTAGAACAAGGCTAAGGAGCCAAAATAGCACATAATACAAGAGTATACAATCTAGTCTCAAGGACTGATAAAAATTTGTGATTAGAAAACAATGTCGTTCAATCACTTTTTTTGTTACAAATGTTGGTGCATTTGTTCTGTCAAAATTCTGGAATCTTGGTCTATTTAATTTGTTATTAATGCAAAGTAAAAATTTATAATGATCTCAGTGAAGTGACATATTTTGTGTTTGGCTGACTCAGTTTTAAGAAACATTTCTATACACCATCATTAACAGTACTTGTGTGTATAATGTTATAATAATGAATTTATCAACAAAATTAATTTTAAAAACTCTAAAGGTTATGATCTAAGAAATTTTAAATGCAAGTAATTGTTTAACATTTTTTTAAGCAATAGAAATATCAAATACTATTTTAAAAGAGTTTATAAGACTATAAATTGGTAAAAATTCAGCTATTGACAAAAACTTGGTTGACTTGTCGAGTCTGGTTGTAGGTGAATGAGTAGAACTCTATACCTTTCTTGAAAGACGCTGGATCCATAGAACTGGTGCATGTATTTGTATGTGACATTTGACTCTATCCAAATGATTGATTCCTTGTTTACTGTCACCTCTGATTGGCATTAACTAGATATTGGACCACAAAAAGTAAAGGATATTTATTAGTGTTGACAAAATGATCATTTTTTTATTTAAAGTCATAAAATACAAGACCAGCTGTCATTTGAGCCCTAATGTCTCCAAGAGGAATGAGAGTGTAATAATATTCTTTGCTCTATAATTATAAATATATCTATAATAATATTAAGTACCTGTGGTGATTGTGTTTGTATATAGTAATGTAAACAACACTTGATAGAACCTTGGTTGTAAGATTTAAGGAATTCTATATTTATTCATTATTATTATTTCATTGGTTGATTAGGTAAAGTGGGTTGACAGCCCTTAAGATTTGTTATTGTTGTCAGAGGCCTGAGTTTTGGAGCCTAGTTGTATAGTATAAGTAATATAGAAGTCAGTTTTCATAATTGTGCATATTTGATAGTTAACATTTGATGCGTTGCCTGCAACTACATTATCCTGACTACTTTTATTAAAGTTATATTCTGTTATTAATTCATCTCTGGCATCTCTTTGAATTATTGAGAGAAGTACGTTTATGTGTCACATCTAAGCCAAGCTATGAGTTCACAACAGTACCCCCTTGCAATCTATAGGGCAGATGATGTAAAGGCCATCTGTTTCTGTGGCCCACGGTTAACAAGGGTGACGTGGCCAGCACAAAAACCAACTACTTTTACTTTTCCTCAACTAGTGTATTAGATAGAGCTAGGTGGACTCAGAGGCGCCCAAAGATCCCGAAATAAAAAATCCCATTCTCCACCAAAACTTGAATCCAGGACCCCTGGTTTGGAAGCCAAGTGCTTTACTGCTCATCCACCATGCCTCCTATCTATAATATCAGATGAACAAATTTTGGTCTTTATGATTTATTAATAATCATATTTCTAAAAGGACTATTGGCTGCCTTGCTACTGTGTTAAAGCTTTATGTCTTATTTATTCTAATATTTGTTAATATGAATAGCTAAATAGTTGAAATGCAATAAGATTTCATAACATTTTTATATAACAACTTAACCTATTACATGAGAACATTCAAACTCACACTAGGGTATACTAAATAGTCTGTCATATCTCTTTACAAATGTATCAGTCTACAATATCTTACATCATGTTGTCTTCCAGGGTATCTAGTGTTGATATGATTTATCTAAGCCTACAGACCAACTTCACAAATAGAAAACTTTAACTACTTACATTGTGGAACATGAACATATACAAAACAAATCTGGATAAATATGTTACCTTTTTGTATTATGGCCTGTCTGGCTTTAACAAATGCTTGTATGTCTGCATCCACTTTACTGTCACCAGTCAGTGTAAAATTACCAACAGTTGGGTAGGCAGGTGGCTTGGATGTCCTGGACAGACATTGTGGCCAATGCAGAAATAATAGAGATAATTTGTCATTATTTTCAACTTCAATAATTGTATTACAAATGGTAGTTTATATCAGAATTTAATGAAAAACAATAAATTGATAAACAAAAATGATTTTTCAGATTTAACTGATGTTCAAAATACTATGTGAAAAGCTTCATTGTCAACCACTATAATTTTCTTTTTAATTTAAAATTCAATGAATTAACTCTTTTAGTGCAGTGTTACTCTCAGCGAGTAACTTCACTAGTGCTGGCAAGTGCGGCATTACTCTAAAAAGTAACTTGAAATATAATATTTGTATCATTATTTTATAATGTTTCACTTTTTATTTCTCTCTATATTTTTTACTTTCTGTATGTGAGAGTGCTCTTTGTTTTGGTTGTAAATTGGATGTGGGACCAAGACATTTTTTTTTATAAGCAAAACGCAAAAAAATACATTTTTTAAAAATACAAAGCTAATGTTTAGTGTATCAAGTATCAATTAGTTTGGATCAGTCATGTAATTAAATTTGTAATAGATCTAGACTAACAAAAAAAATCTGTGCGATTGGAAATGTTTTTGTTTTGTGCAATTTCATGCTTTTAGCTTTCTTAATAAGCTATGATTCTTTCACTAGTCTGGACCAGTTGGAAAGGAGTGGGGGAGAAAGAACAGGGTATCTGGGTGATCACTTCTTACATTTATTGCTATTAGAATTTGTTTTTCTTTTTTTTAGGTAGTAAGATGAGAAGAATTAACTATTAAGTGTAATACAGTGTAAAAAAATACATAATAATTAGTAACTCACATGGGGTAAACAATTGTTGTAATTGAAAATGGTAGCCTCCTTATAAACTGAGAATAAAACATAAGCTATAAAAACTTACGGAGTCTGACCAGAACTACTTCCCCTGTCACTCTCTGAAGAATAAGTTTCTCTGGTGAATGTTCTATTTGTAGGAGGTCCTCTAGGTGGCGTTGGCACAGGAGGTGTGATTGGAGGAGTTTTCCAAGCTGACATTACTTTCTGATGACTGAACACAGCTTGAGGCTGCCTTGATTGTGACTAGAAATTGGTTTGGGAGATCATAACAATGTCAAGGTATTTATTAGAGTCTAGAATTGCATTATGTGTGGCAATCAAATGTACACATATAGTTTGACAATATAATAAGAAATAAAGATATAAAGAAGTTTCGATTTAGTAATTGAATGCAGCAATGTGACATACAAAAATCCATTAGTAAGTTTTTTAAGCTTACCCTATTTTGGCACATATACCCTGCATACACATATACATATAGCCTACACATATACCCTGCATACACATATACATATAGCCTACACATATACCCTGCATACACATATACATATAGCCTACACATATACCCTGCATACACATATACATATAGCCTACACATATACCCTGCATACACATATACATATAGCCTACACATATACCCTGCATACACATATACATATAGCCTACACATATACCCTGCATACACATATACATATAGCCTACACATATACCCTGCATACACATATACATATAGCCTACACATATACCCTGCATACACATATACATATAGCCTACACATATACCCAGCACAAATTACAAAATGAGTGAAAACAAAATTGCACAGCCTGCACCCTTACTACCCCACATGTGAAGAGTAGATTTATGAACAAAAACTACTGCTAACATGGTTCACTTATTGGAAAAAGGAAAGGAAGTGAATATGATACAAGTTTCGATGGCTTCACTCATTCACTCACTATAGTGAGGACAGTTTCATTAGTGCAACTGGCGATTGATTGCGGTTGTATTGCATGCATTGTAGTCTATACATTTTGACATTACCAGTATCAGCAAATTAGTATTGTTGCTTGTCACAATTGATTACTGGTATATAAAAAAAAATGCTCTGCCGCATTAGTACTTTTGTTTTCTTGATGTTTATAATGAGATGCGCATGAAGCTTTGCAATGTACATTTCATAACCACACAGTGAACTATAGGAGGCATAAAGACCCACCGGTATATCCATAGTTTCCAATATGCTATTTTTATAAGTAAAATACATTTTGTAAACTCTGCACCTTTGTATACCCTGCACAGCTGCCATTTGTTTGGAAAAATTGCATAACACGCAGGTTATATGTGCAAAAAAAAAGGTAAATTTCAATGAAGTAATCCAACCTGTCTAGCACTGTAGTTCATCTGCTCAGCCCACCAAAGCTCAAAATCTTTCATAAGTTTGACTTTAGACTTTTCTAGGAAGTGTTGCAAATGTTCAATTTCTGTTTTCATTCCCCGAAGAGTTGTAAATGTTTCTTTGTAACTAGGTAGTGGATTGGAATAAAACATTGATTGAAGAATAAAACAAGACAAGAAACAATGATGTGAACAATTATTTAAAACAGAATGTAATTACTGAATTAATATGCAAGCTGTTTGAACACAAGTGATATAGGCCTACACAGGAAAGTATTTCTTTAAAATGTAAATATGCAAAACCAATAAATAAAACAACAGTAACAATAATAAACCTGTGCAATTAGAACATTTCTTGCCCAATTGGAGTTATTTAGCGCAATTTCATGCTTTTAGCTTTCTCAATGCACTATGATCCTATAACTTGTCTGGACCATTCTGAAAGGGGGAGGTTTAAAGGGGTATCTAGGTAAAGGTTACCATGATAGCTTTTAAAATGCATTTAAAAAAAGGTGTAGACTTGAATTAGAACAAGGGAACTAATTCAACTTATACCACCACATCTGTCAAGTACAATTTCTTTCCCTTGTTCGATACCAAACAAAATAATTGATTACCAATATATAGTTGTTGTCAGGTACAAGAAATTATTGTGCGAAATTTCAGCTTGAGATTGGGTTGGGGAAAAATAAGGTGTACAAACTTTTTACCACACAGACAGACAGAGTGAGTTGATGCACGCTTTGTAATTATGCACGGTAGCTCAAAAGTAAAATACAATAAAGTTAGTTAAGTGCTTTATAAAAAAGGTGAAAGTCACAAATCTAGGATTTTCTCTTAAACCTAAATTATTTCTTGCTTTTCTCAATAATGAATCAAAAGTTTTGAAGTCTTATTCTATATTATCTGTCCATCTATCCATGTCCTATACCTATAAGTTACAGATGATTTTAAAATGAGTTAATTACACACATCATTCTCTTACAGATTCAATTTCTGATACAAGAAAAATTTATGAACATTATTGCAAAAAGAAAAAAAAAATCTATCCCATAAATTTTTTTCTCTCAAACGGTTTTATTCTGATTCATTACCTCATTTCCCTCAGACCTGTATTTTAATTTAATTTTGCTAATTTTGAAACATTTGGGAACTTTATTTTGTTTAGCAGTAATCAATACTTATTTCCAGTTGACAAAAAATTTTTTTACAATATACAATTACGCTTTTTAATTTGATAATACGAACAATGTACAGGAAAAAAAGAAAAGTTTTAAAAAGGTTCAAAATGTTAAGTTCAAACACAATGACCTATTATTTACTTACACATGTTTTTCTTGCTCCATCTTTATTTTAATGTCTCTCTCTACATCAGTTTCACCATCTACTGGGAGATATGAATGAATTAAGAATGATAGTAAAATGTACTTTGAATTTCATATTATTAAAGGCAGGCAAACAGACAATTATAATAATGACATAATCTTGTAGGCAAATGTTTATGTACAACGAAACAGATGAAATTTTTTTTTAAAAGTTGAATTAAATGATTTGCAAAATAAGAATTTTAATGAAGAATAATATTTAAATTATGTTTCATTAGATCTATTTTTAAAATGAAATTTTGTAAGCGCTTACATAATAATGTGTTGTTTTTTGTTTTTTTTAAATCAAAACTAAAGTTAAGTTCTATCATACCATGAAACTGCATTACATTTTAACTCATTTTCATTTTTAGATCTATAGGTTATAATTAATAGACATATTTTTTCTTATCTTCTGAATGGGAAAAACTAAAAACTTATTTTCATGACTTGAGAATAGTTAAACTCATTACATTTTATTAAAGAAGCCACTGTTTTTTTTACTTTTACTTTTACCTTCCAAATTGTTTTGTGTTCTATACTGTGCCAGGATATTTTTCAAATGATCTGAAAACAATAACATCAGTCAGGTACTAAAATATTAAAAGTAAAATCTTGTGTAATTAATTTTTTTTTTTTTTGCAATCAAACAAAATCAAATTTAGGAAAAGTAAATGGATTCAATAAAATATTCAAACTATAAAAAAAATTTAAGAAAACAAACAATACAAAAGGTGACTCTGGAGTTAGAAAACCTAAAAGTATGGAATTAGTGTTTAATTGCATTTATTTTCAAACCACCCCATTACCATCAACTTTTTCAAATGCCATGTAAATGAGGGCTTGAATGAGGGCATGAGAGGTTCAGAACTTCAAAAAGCCCTGGACAAACCTTGCCATTGTCTGCAAATCGAATTTCTTGGCTCTTACTCAGTCAAAATCTTTGGACCATGTGGTAGTGTTTGAAGTTTTGATGCGGAGACCATGGCAGTCTGTGAAGCCTTAAAAGTCAATGACTCTCAACTCGGCGAGGGACATTTGAGGGCAATACAGATTGTTGTGGTCACTGACTCAAAATCTGTGCTACAGGCTTTGCAAAGCCCCAGACCATGGCCCCCCAATATCAACACTGTCATCATGGCTTCACATAACATTAAACAACGCTATAGCACCCCTGTAATAATGCAGTGGGTACCGAGTCACATAGGTGTGACTGGCAACACAATTGCAGACTCTTTGGCCCACCCAAAAAGCCCGTGGAGTCTGGGAGCACATAAGCCGCCCTGACCGCACTTCCCCATGGTGGAGGCTGTCCAGGCCTGAGCAAGCTATTATAGCACAGTGCAGGACAGGCCATTGTCCTGTTGGCTCATATTTCTTGCGGCTACTGCCAGATTTTGATTCATGGTGCCCCCGCTGCGGGGAAAAAGAGGAAACCGTGCCTCATAAATAATCTGTTTGACTGCCCCAGACTTGCTGATCTCCGTCTCGACAGGTCTGGGAAACCCAAAATTCTCGACCTGTATGGTGACATGTGTGCACTAAGCAAGACAGCAGGGTTTCTGTCCAGGGCTTTTGCAAGAGAGGATTTGAGCCTCTCAAGCCCTCACTCAAATGGAGTTTGATGATGATGATGATTGTCTGCAAATCATATGCCACTATACAAAAGAGTAGCACGTCAAAATTGGATTTAGCAAGTTTATAACAACCAATCAGAAGAAAGAAAAAGATAAGCAGTTTCTAGTCTGATGATGAAAATTTAAAAATTGAAATCTACTAACAGCCTAAACAAAAAGTTGGATGTATATAAAAATAATACAATTATGATTTTATCTCCGGTACTTTTCAACTGGAAGGGGAGAAGCAGACTTAGGTCTCATTTCAGGTCTAACAAGAACTAAAAATAAAAATAATTCTGTGATACACCATGTTTTATACCATGCCGAGCTTAAAAAATAGAAAGTTATTTAACTCTTTCTCTCCTATCTGATGATACCAGTGTTGATTCCACCAGAATGTGGTAAATAATTACAGAGAGAAAGAGTTAAAATAAATGAATGAAATCAAATACTATGTGCTATCATTTCCATTGCAAACTAAAAACAAGAAAAACATAAAAAAAAAAATTAAAAAAAACAAACAACAACAAAGCTTATATTAAGTCTATAGTGACAATTAGTTTGGATCTGTCATTTGATTATATGTATGATTACCCTAGACATAATAAATCTGTGTGATTAAAAATATTTTTACCAGTTGTTTTTGTTTAGATGTTAGCTTTCTCAATGCGATATGATCCTATCACTTGTCTAAACCAGATGTGAAAGGAGGAGGGAAGAAGGGGGTATCTTGTTGAATATTTACATGATCATTTTTAAATGTATAAAAAAAAAGTGACTCAGGGCTGAGTCCTATATGGGGCTAATTCAACTTATACCACAACATCTGTAAAGTACACTTTCTTTCCCTTGTTCAAGATATCAAACAAAATAATTAATTACAAATAGTTAATTAATTAATCTCTTTTTTTAATTGATTCATGTGTTGTCAGGTAAAAGAAAAAATTGTGTAAAATTTTAGCTTAATCAGAGTTGGGTGTAGGAGAAATAATGTACACAAAAGTTTTACCATACAGACAGGCAGAGTGAGTTGATATAAGCTTTGTAAAAAAATATCCTCTCCCTCTACTGCTCTAGCATATATATAAATGATCAAAAATGCTAATTATCAGTATGACACATATTTCTTACTCATTTTTTGTTTGGATTTGTTGAGTTGCTCTCCCATGGCTTTGGCTTCCCCATATCTTTGTTTCAATATCTGCTTGTTGGATTCTATCTTCTCTCTATCTCTGTAGTCCCTCATGAAGATATCAAAAGCTTCCTGTCTGCCTAGTGACATATCACCCACTGATAGAAGTAGAATGATAGAACATTATTACTTCATAAGGGTTGTTGGTTGTCTTAATAGTCTGACAAAGAGGATCAGTACAAGTGTTTGATCCTTTTTGAAAGCCATCTTTACCAACATTTTGGTTACGAAGACAAGTAATCTTTACTTCTTCTATCTTGTAAAGCTTTTTTAAAGAAGAAAAAAAACAGTTTTGTATAGTGCATTTTTTGTTCTAAAGTATGCTCAGCCTCTTTAGCGGACATGTAAGATATCTGAGGGGAGGTTTTCATGTTGCTTTTAGGCCTTCAGCAAACAACATCTCATTTTGGGCCAGGATTGATGCACCATTGATGGTATTCAAGTGGTTTAGGACTCTCCAATCAAACATTTACTTTTTATAACTTTATTCCAAATAATGTAATTGTACCGGTATTCTAGAGTGACCGCTTTATAAAAGAGAAGAGCTGAATTTCTCAATCAACAGATATACATTTTAAGTCAGCTTTTAAGAAAATTGAAATCCATAAAATTCTAACTTGTCTATGAAGAGAGGTCATATAGTAATAGAATACAACTTGAATGTTGTTTTTTTCTCAAGAAAGTATAAAGATAAAATAATATAATGTAAATTGTTATTTAGACAAAGATTTTTTACTATTCAGGAAAGTGAACAGTTTCAATGCTTAATTTAAAAATGGACATTGGCCCAAACATCAAGTTACATAATGTTCTACCAGTTCACAATTGTTCTCCATCAAGACGACAGCCCTGGGAACATACCACATTACCAGGCAGCCATTCTACTGCTATTAGAATATATGAAGTCAAAGAAATTTTTTTATTCCATAAGATAATCTCAGACAGTAACTTTTCAAGGAAGAAATTAATATTAACTCTTTATCTCCGTAATTATTTTCAACATTCTGACATATTTTTTCATTCCTCACATGTGTACACTCTACCCTGTTACGATTAAACTTCAATAACATTTTTGTTTTTAATCAGAAAATGTTACTTTTGGTATAGAATTATAGGAGGATGCATGCTCTTTTTATATGACACAAATTCAAGTTTATTAAGCCAAAAATTAATTTAATTTAATGGGGGGTCAAATTAACGATGGTATAGTTAATTAGGAGAGATAGAGTTAACGATGTCTTACAAATTTTTGTTTTCAGTCTCTCGTCATTTTCTTGAGTTGTAGGACTTGACTTGATATCAAATGTCTTTTGTCTGTTCATTTTATTTTCTGACACAGCTTGGGACTGGCCGCCAACTTCACTTCCAGTGGAAAATCTTCTTTTATTTTTCTGCTCAACATAATCAGTTTCTTGTTCACTGTGTGCATTGGAACTGACAGTTGAGTGTCTGTTTTGAGTTACTTCCCTTGCTGGCACATCTGCTGTCCGCTGTCTTTCCTTCTTTAGCATATTTACAAGAATATCTACATGTGGTTAATGGAATTTTGAGCTTTGTTTACTAATGAAGGATAAGATACAAGGTCTAAAAAAAATTATCTTTAGAAAATGGATCATAACTGAATGGGTAACAAAATTAGTGTCTCAAATCTTTATAATAAATTCAAGTGACTAGAAAACTGGGTTACACTTCCCAGCCACAATGTGGTACCCAATTGGATTTGGTCATTAGTAGTATTAAAACAACCTGCTGATCAGTGCTAAAACCCATTGTTTTCATTTCACTGGTTGGGGATTGAACGAGAGCTCCAGAAACCCTGCCATAATTCACATGCCGTTCCTCAAGGGGCTGTTTCATAAATAAACACCAGCATGGTTAGTGGGTTACAGTGGTACATTAAAAAAGAGGATTGAGGACCCCATTGTACTCTGCCCTTGGTCTCATCTGGTAATAGGGATGTGATATGTGAACATCTGCTTGGATCCCTCCCAGACAGAACGATTGTTCACGCATGCCAGCAGAAGTGACATAGAATTTCAAGAATCTGGACTCAACTCTCTTGATAATTACAAATTATTGACTTAAAAAGTATTTTATTGTTGTGATCGATACAAATTATTTATAGTTAGCAACACTATATGAAAACTAACAGTATTTTATAAACAAAATAAATTAATACATAGACAATTTAAACAGACAGTTAGAAAGCCAAAGTCAGTACAAATGTGAATGTGTAAATTAAGTTAATAAAAGTACCAACAATATACAAATATGTAGCAAAATATACATTTAAAAGAAACACTGTTAGACCAAATATAATTTGCTCACAGCAAGATAGCACAAAAAACAAGCAGTGCCTAAAAAAAACAGATTTTTCCCAAGACAAAGGATACTAATCTCATGATCTCTTTGCTCAATGAGTGACTTGAGTTTTGCTGTTTCTGCATCTCTGTAAGGACTTATGTCTGGAATAGATTCTTCTCTAAGAGGCTGCATTGAAGACATTTGAGAGTTGGACATGGAGCTCACTTTTTCATTGATGTATCTCTGGAATGAATGAAATGAACAAAAACAAAGGATTTACTTTCAGCAAAGTACCGACATGTTCTCATATAACTCAAAAACAAAATGATACATGCAGATGTCAAGGCCTAACTTAATCCCCAAAATATTAAATTAAATGTAATAATATTAACTACAGATCTAATTATAATCAATTCCTACCTTCAAGATTTTAAAACATTTTTGTATTTTTCTTAAATCATGTCCAATAGATAAACCACATTCTGGATCAGGATCCTGCACAAAACTTTTCACAGCAATCTCACATCTGCATTCAATTAGCACATGATGTCATAACACGGAAACAAATATTTATCTTTGGATTAGTTTTGAGTGTATCATGTACTTGAGCAGCATTTTAAGGAAATACAAAAACTAATTCCCAACAATCTTAAATAATCATTCAAATTTGTATTAAAATTACTTAGGCTATTTTTTTTAACCATAAGCTTATATTTCCTTTTTATTGCATTTATAAAAACTAATGGCATAAAATGATCTAATATACATTTCCAGCATTAAATAGATCAAATGTAAACTAAAAAAAAGACCTATTATATAAAAAGGATTTTGTAAAAACTTGTTAAAAATAAATTGCACCTTTCAATATCTTCAAGTGTTAGCTCTTCAGAGATTTGTTCACCGGTTGCTAAAGCAAGTTGATCTCGCAGCTCTGCATTTTCTCGTTTTAACTTGGCTATCAACAACCTTGGGTCTAGTTCCTCATTCAGTGTGACATCATTTTTTATCATAGCAACACGCTGAGAAAATCTACAGGTTGAGATAGATTCCTGTCTCAAAAGAAATCAAATAATGTGAAGTTTCATTGCTGGAATTGAGTTTTTAAATAATTGTACTGTTTAGCCAGCACAACTTGAATAATCAGTCTGGGACAAGTTTTAAGATATGGGTTACGTACACAACCGAACTGCTAATATTTATCATCAATGAGACAAATTATATGAGTCACATATCTTGTATTCTGTCACCATGTAGGTATTTTAGATCATGAAATTTTTTCAACTAAACTGAAGATGAAAGGTTAAGATATCAGTTAAGTAAACAATCAATGTTTAGGTGGCGTATTGATACTGCTAATACATAAATTACATACATCTATGTTACTATGTTCCAGAGAACAAGTGGCAATCATTGTAGTCATACAGTTTCCTCCCAGACTGTCTCGCAGAACTGAAGTCATCATAGAATTCCGATATGGCACATGCTGGCGGTTCTTTTCTGACAATGCTATAATAACCTGAAGTGAGATAGAAATCAAACAAAATCTAGCAGCTACTAAAAAAAAATCAATCATTTCAGTAGACTATTCATTTCATAGGTTATTTTGCTTTTTAAAGAAAAATAAAATGTAATTAAACAAATTTTTAAAGTTTTATCATATGAATTTCAATTTTTTCCTGCAATTTGAATATTTACCTGTTCTAGATAATGAAGTGATAGATTAATGTATTTGGCTTCAGTCAGCAGAGTTCCATTCACTCCAGTTTTTGAAACTCTCTCAGAACTAAGTAAATAAATATATATCAGTCAAATGTTTATAGCATTTTCTGCATTAAGATAGATTTATGTTCACATAAAACATTAATAAAAAAAAATTAGATCTTTCCATTTATTTTTTACAAGTAATGACAAGAAAAACTTTCTTTAATCTAGATCAGCAAGAAGATCTAGTTTTAACAGGATATATTTAGATCAATGAAAAAAGAAACAAAGATGTTACACTAGAAAAATAAGAAATTACAAAATGCATTTACCCAGCCAGGTCAACCAAATGAAGCTTTGACCGACAGATTGTTGCAGACCCTTCCTCTTTTGATGTTAGATGGACAGTAAATATACAATGAGACCTGGAGGAAGCTTGGTTCATTGGAGTCTAAGTAAAAAAAAAACAAACTTTCAGTTCTAAGGAAACAATCTTTGTTTCACACACAAAAAAAGTTCATTTCCTGAAAGATATGTATCACATTTAGTTTACTGCAATAATTCTGATTGCTGGTATAATCTAGATCTGCTTATTAAAAGTTTTCTCTATATTTTATGGTGGAACCTTATACCCATTAATTATACCATATTGCTCTTTATTTTTTAAGACTGAATTTTATTATTTTTTAAAGCAAATTGCTTTAATATATTCTATAATTATGTATTCTCTTTCCTAGAAGTCAGTTTCATTGCCATGACCATCACTACATTCATATTAAACTTATTTTTAAAAATAATAAGAAATACAGAAAAATGTTCAGCAAATGTAATTAATTTAACATTTGGAATGGAAATTGATTGAGTGATGATGGTTAACAAATATGGAATAAGTCACTAAGAATAGCATACTTTAACAAGACTTGTGTTCTACTAAAAACAGGAGATGAGAAAAAAAAACAACGCTGCAAACCTCTGCAATCATTCTGTTCGTGTCCCCAATGAAAAGCAAGTTGAGAGCATCTTCCTCTGAACCTGCCTGATGTACTGTCAAATTTTTTAGGTGAATGTTTTGGTCAGCATCTTCCATGAGAGAAACTTTACTGCATAAACATTAAAAAAAGCCAGCTTTGTGTGGTGGTATAACATTGAACAGAAACTTTAATAATATCTTTGGTTGTGAATGTTCACATACTTTACAGCCTTTGATACCTCCAATTCAATTTATCGCAATACACTTGAATATATGCTTTTGATAGAAACTAATACATGCAGATGAAATAGTTATCATATCATCAGTGGTGTAGCTACTTTTATCTACAAGTTCTCTTGCAAAAAAAAAAAAAGAAAGAGAGACTGGGGGTGGGGGTGGGCGGTTAGGTGCTCTACTTTACTGAAAATTATAAAGAAACATTTCTTGGTATTTTTTTATTGACACAAAAAAAAACTAATAAACTATTAGGCCAGCAAACTTCCAGATTTTCCCTGTGAAATGAGTCTCATGGTATTACCTTAGTTTTCTGATTATAAAATCACTAGCCAACTGATTACAACACCAGTAGTAATAAGGGAACAATACGTAATAAAAAAATAAAATAAGACAATTCCAAAGACTATGAAATATCAGCATTATATAGGATAATAGCTGTTAAGCGGAACAGTTTGTCAAGTGATGATTGCCTAATCACTAATGTTTATGACTTTATAAAATGACTTGCATAATTTAGGATATGTGGAAAAAAAAAGAAATGTTAACTGTGATTAAAAATAATGAATGAACCTTTGATCAATGACAATTCTAAAGTCAAAGGTCAGAATTGTACAACTCCCTGCAGAATACCACCAACACAAATTTCAAGCTATTTCTACTTTTATCTATCCCTAACAGAAACAAACTAACATTCAATGTCACATAGATAAATAAGCATGATGGTATTAAAAAGAGGACATAGCACTAAATATGAAATGCATCACTAAAATAACAACTTACGGCAAGTCTTCCAATTTAGTGGCTTCGTGTTTAGGATCAAGTAAGTCGTAGCCATTGTCATTATAAATTTCAAGGTAAGAAATGTGAAATGTGAAAATTTTTTCTGGATGCTGGGTGAATTTGAAATAATAATAGAGTGAACATCAATACAGCATAATAAACAAAAAGTAATCAGCTTTACTATTCCAAGTGATGGTGCATTTGACATAACAAAACAACAATAACATAATATAATATTAATAGGTGAGCAGTTTACAATGTTATATTTAAGTCGACATATATATACTTAATATTAAACTTGGGCAATTAACAATAGTTCTAGGTATTTCTGAATATTAGAATTATCAGTTTATAAAAGAATGACTTTGTTTACTTGATTTAAATAGTTTACCTTTTCAATAATATCAAACAGATATGAAAGTGATCTAGGGATAATGCCCCTGTCTATATATTTCTCAGCTCCACCAGTGATAGTGAAAGTTTTGCCACTTCCTGTCTGAAAGAAATACAATCAAAACCAATGTCACATTATAACAACAAAGAGCTTTTATAAAACTGAAAAAAAAAAAAAAAAAAAAAGAGTATAAGCAATATGATGTTTCATGGGTTGAAGATTGCCCTTTTTTGTTTGTTTAACAGTATATTAATACAAGTAAACATTGTCCCCCTGATAAGATAGTTGACAAGAATTGAAAGACGGAGGATGAAATAGGCAGATAACAGAAAAGACAGCAATGTAAAGTACAAAATGTATTACAGCTTCTAAAGCAAAAAATTAAAATACCACCATAGCAGTTAAAATCCTTACCTGACCATATGCAAATATTGTTCCATTATAACCTTGAACAACACTGGGAAAAATAGAAAGGTATGTTAAAATTGCTATGGAAGTCAAAGCAATTAAAAATTAACATCTTTAATATTTGCACATATTCTTTGTTTCAGTCAGCAAGTTCTTTTTTTTAATCATAATTTTTAAATGTTCTTAAAAAAAAAAAAATAACCTTTATAAAATGAAAGTAGGCGTTGACCAAAAAAAAATATTGATGATAAAATGCATACTTGTCAATCACAGGCTTGGCCACCAAATTAAAAATTTCATCTTGAGTGGATTTCTGGTCAAACACTTTAGAGAATCTGTAGGTACAATTAAAATAACATTCAAATTAAATAATTACAAATTGGCAATAAAAGTTGAGATTTGGGAAGAGATTTATGTTTGTCGATACAGCCAGAAAGGCCACATGTCAGTGATGTATTTAGGAATGAATGTACTCATTTACAACTGGGAAAAAATCCTTTCCTTTGATTAAACAAAAAGCTGCAAAAGTACATTTAAAAGTACACAAATGTGGAAATAATTAGTCTAACCTGCCAGGTCTGGCTTTGAGAATTTAGGAAAGTCAGCCAAACAGAAATTATGACCACATATAGATATTGAGCGTGATTCTAGTAGAGGCCACAACAAATGGGGTAGATTTCAAATCAGGGATTCCTATTTTTCAGCATAGCATCTTAATAGAAACTTTTATAAAGAGAAAATAGATACACCAAAGAGAAAAGCAATTACATAGTCTTCTATGGGCTACATTGCACATGGTGAGGAAGAAAAGAAATTAACACCTAGTTCTAAAATATATATGCCACGCTGTTTATCACATGTTTCACATCTCTTGAGGGGGCTCTTCCTAAGTACTCAGCCTTTGGTATCACTAAAGTGAGGAACTTAAAGAAGCTGAAAGAGATGGATCCCTGAAATGAATGTAACTAAATGAGCGGTTTGATGGGAGCTCTCCAGAACGAGAGTTTAGCTAATAATTAGTGTCTTATTTACAATGGGGAAAAAATCCTTTCCTTTGATTATACAACAAGTTGCAAAAGTACTTTCAAAAGCACAAATATTATGAAATAAACCACAAAGAGATTTTCATGTAATGCAAAAGATTTTCATCATATATTAATTACAATTGATAGCATGTGCAAATATTCATTCTAATTTTAAAAAGTATCTTTTACAGATGCTTTTATAGATTAACATCTTGATCTCTAGTCTAATAAAAAAAATAAAGCCCTTAGACTGATATTAAAATATTCTAAATAAATAAAATGTATGGCTGAGTAAGTAAGTTAATTATATCTAAAATAATTTATTTTTAAGATGTTTTTAATATTGTAATAGACTATCTATGAGCAGTCCTGTATTTCTTTCTTCTCATGTCTTAAACTATCAGCATTTATAAAATGAGTCTAGATATTAAATCTAGATATAGATCTGACTAATATAAAATTTGTATACCTGAATTTGTAGTTCTCTTTCTTATTGTTTACAAAACCAGATGCTAGTTCTTTAGGGACCACAACTTGCAATCTTGAGTGACCTTCTTCATCCTCATCAATTTCATACACCTAAGAATAATTAGTAGATATATGACAGCAACAAAAATATACAATTTAAGGAAATAAAATGGTTTCTCTTTATTTACGAAAAAAATAATTACATCTAGATTATAGATTTATTTAATAACATTTTCTTGCATGGTATGGCGTCCTTGCCAACAACACTCACCCCAGTTTTAGAAGATTTTGTCGGCTTGATTCGAGCAAATATTTGTATAGTCTGTTTTACCATTTTCTATACTAGTAGTCTAGGTCTATTTCGAAAGGGAATAATTTTGAAATATATTAGATCTAGATCTACCAATTATAAACTATACTTTATTCGATGCAAAAACACAACATTGTTTACTACACATTCTTCCATTTTGCCAAACATTGTGGTGCAGGACATAATTTCAACTCGACTTCTGATTGGCTAAAATTCTCGCTCTTTCTACACTTCGCGTTAGTGTCAATGGTGTTTGGAACCGAAGCGTATCGACGAGTCGCCGCAGACGCGTGGATGCGGCTTTCCAACAGTAGACCTCAGGCTGTGATGCAATTCATTAACAAATGTTGGGAGTTCAGATGCGCCGGCGATGTGAATTTGTCATTTTCCAATTTTGGATATGTTAAATTAATTTATTTCAGGTAAGAGTTTTGTGTTTTTACTTATTAATTGTGAAAAATAGTTTGAATCTAATGAGTCATTTGCTTTATCATCTGTCTTAATCTCGGGACGGATGTTTCTTCTAGGAAAATTTTAGCTAGAACAGAGTATCGATTTTATCGATCTCTCGTGCGCAGTTCTTCTACTCAGCCTACATCACTGTGGCTAGCCACTGGTGTTATTAGTCGCCTGTAGAGTCCAGCATTCATTTCTACGCCGGCAATCTATAATTCTATGGTGTATTATGTTATGTTCTCTTCCTATAATTAATTTATATCTACTGTCTGAGAAGTATATTCGTTGTTTTTTATTGAAACGAATGTTCGATGTAACCCAGTAATTTATTATTGATTGGATGCCGCCAGAATATATCTAGATATCCAATCTAGATGATAGATCAGATATTCTAACTTAATTAATTAACTTAATCTCTAGATCTATATTTCTAGATCAGATATTCTAAATTAATTAAACGTGTTAACACTGAAATGATTGGCTTATACCATTGTGTGCAGATTTAGAATGTATGTATCTTTGGACTGGGATCTCTTGACGTTTTTCTTTGGTGACGCTTTAACTGTATGTAACACAGGCTCCGTTATAGATCTCTAGATCTAATAAATTCATGTTATCTGGAGTCTAGATCTATATATAAAATTAACGTAATTAGGTTTGTTTTCGTCCTTTCAGTGATGTCCGTGTGTTGAAAAAGGGGGCAGGGGAGGGAGGTGTCAAAACGACCTGATGTTACTTAGCACGTGTCAAATAACTCAAATTACTAAAAACATAGACCACCGCACTCCTTGCTCGTTTTTTTTTCTTTCCGTTCTGCTGTTTTCTTTCCTTGTTCTCTCTTTCTCTCCTGCACCTCCGGGGGGCAAAGTAAATCGTGTGCATGTCTTCAAATATATACGTGTGTGTGTGTTGGATGATTAGGGAAGGATAAAAGGGTGTGGACATCGTGTCAATTCAAATCTTTGTCTGTCAATACTTTTTCATGGACTTTCTGGGGGGGGGGGGGGGAGATCGGGAATCGAAAGGGATTATCGCCATCATGTTGATTTTAAGATGAACAGTAGACTAACCTTCTTCTTTACAACTGTGCACTGCCGTTCCATGTGCACAAAAATGAGCAACAAAAAGACGTATTTGTTTGTAAAAGTGATTTACAACAAGTATAAATGGATATGAATAATGAAGACCTCTGCAGGGTAAAGGAGATGGACATAAACAGTTTTACATTTGTGAACGGTGGTGGCGGCATACAAAAATATGTATACCTTATTTTTTTAAAAACTCTTTCTCTCCTAACTGACGATACCAGCGTCGATTTCACCAGAATGTGGTAAATAATGGACCTCATTCACCAATCGTAAACAAACAACATTTAGCCACGTGGTGCTCTATCTCTTCTATATAATTTACGATGTCATGTTTAATTCATGATGGTTGTCACGTGACAGTTTTTTTTTCGTTGTTTTATCAATAAGATCACGTGACTAAATGTTGTTTGTTTACGATTGGTGAATGAGGTCCATTACGGAGAGAAAGAGTTAATTTGTCCCTGCCATCCTCAACCAAGCAACTAGTCTTCGGTGTATTAAAGGTACATGTACAAAACGCAACATCTGGTTGATGTATAGATTACAAATATCAGACACCTTCTGGGCGATATATAGTCTACACTCTACATATATCACACCTGGAATTTTTTGTTTATGTAGACATAGACTAGAATGATTACTTTTAGTCTCTCGTTTCCTCGTGGATGTCCAGCAGTAGTGTTGTCGTCCGATGTATCACTAGATTTAGACTCTGTCAACTGGACATTGTTTTGTGAAAATGTTTGATGGTCCTTTTTATCTGTGTCTCCGTGCTCAACTGTGACAGATTCTATAGAGAGATATAACGGGACATCCCCCCCCCCCCTTCCGGCTTCCACCATCAGGGAATATGGGCCTCCATAACCTGTAACAGAGTGCGCGGGGTCTTGGGCGAGTGTCAAATCAGGGCCACGAATATTTTTTACGATGGGGTGACGGTGGCTAAAGATTTTCTAAATCGCGGGGCTCCCCTAAGGTTGCCCCACTCGTCGTCTCACGTTGGGGCGCCTCTGCATTTAATAAGAATACGTACAAAACATTACAATTATTAATGGAAGATTACTTCGAATTTAATGTTGGTTTTATCGTTCCTTGCATCCAGTATATAAATAAATTGATCGTAGCCTTGATAAAAGCTTCCTTTAACCATTAAAATGCTGAGTATTTTAACAAGAGTGCATACAAAATGGAATAACATCTCTAGTGTTTAGAGGCTAAACTACCACACGCGTCTTAAGGGTTAATATTGTGTATGTAGTGTTTACATATGGACACTGTGATGGTTGGTAATATTAAAGTCCTATAGATTGGATGTTTGCAAAGTAAATAAATTTAAAAAAAAAGCTTATTTAGTATGAAGAATTTTGTTCCTGAATAAATATAAACATCAGCATTTTGATATATGCCTTCGGTGCTTTCACCCTCTCTGAGGTAATCCCCCAATTGCGTCATCACATTCAGCAATACGTTCGAACCTCGTTGCACCATTTCACCCCATGGATCGTAGGTAAAGGAGTGCAACTGCGGAGTGACGCTACACAAGTCGCTAGCAAACTTATACAACAGACAACGTGCGATATTGATAATGCTTTAGTGAAGAACTGATATGTTTTAACATTTTACACTCTTTCAAAGATTTTTAAAGCTATCTCTTGAAATTGAAAATATCAAGCTTAAGTATATTCTAAGAAATGATAATGTCCAAGACTTTTACTTCAATACATCCAGTCCTGCAGCATAAAGTAACAATTGTGCAAGTTCTAGAAAAATGAACACATAATGCAATTAAGAAAAAGAAAAACAGAAAAATCAGCGACTTTGGCGCATAAATAGTAGGCGTGTGTGTTTGTGTGGGGGGATGCCTCTTCCTAATATCTCAAAGATCTAGATCAAGATTGATGCTGTCGTGACGTCTAACCTACTTAGATGTCTATAACTTAAAAAACGAAGGAACCACTCCACTACTGGTACAGTCTTATTGTATTTATTGTCTGACCCAGTTTCCCCACTTATCGTATTTCTTGTTTGATGCCCAGGCCAGTTTTCTACTTTATAGTTGGACTCGTAGAATTTGTTTTTTATTGATTTACAAATAATAGTGAAGAACAATCAGAGCATACATCTCTTTGGTGACCTCAATGATTGGCTCGAATGCCCTGAAACACGTAGAAACACACACACACACAAAACTTGAGATTTTTGTTTTTGTTAAACTAAACTTTATGTCACTCTGTTTTTTTTTATTTTTTTGTTCGTGCAATTTGTGACCGTAACCAACTTAGTGATGCGGAACAGCGCACCTACACTTTTTATCTCGCAATGGACCCCATTCACCAACCGTAAACAAACAGCATTTAGTCACGTGATCTTATTGATAAAACAACGGATTAAAAACTGTCACGTGACAACCATCATGAATTAAAACATGAGATCGTAAATTAGACAGAAGAGATAGAGCACCACGTGGCTAAATGTTGTTTGTTTACGGTTGGTGAATGAGGTCCATTGCCATCAAGTGTTAGTAGTCCTCTAAATGATCCAAATTTTATTATATTAGCTAACATAAAGCTACATATAGTATACCTCCATATCTTAAAGCTACATATAGTATACCTCCATATCTTAAAGCTACATATAGTATACCTCCATATCTCAAAGCTACATATAGTATACCTCCATATCTCAAAGTTGCATATAGTATACCTCCGTATCTCAAAGCTACATATAATATACCTCCATATCTCAAACCTACATATAGTATACCTCCATATCTCAAAGCTACATATAGTATACCTCCATATCTCAAAGAAACCAGAAAAGAAGCAAAATAAAAACCTTGAGGTTTTAAACATATGAATGATCACAATAGGAGAGAGTAACACCATTTGTAAAATCACTAAACTTAGAGACAGTCCAGGACATAAGACTCAAAAGTCAAGCATCAATAGCACACAAAACACTGAGCCATGAATTATAAAAAGGCCTACAAACTAAAGAAATAGGCCTACATAAATAACGTAGTAAAATAGACAATGATAAAGAGTCACATTTCCTATTTCATAGGCTAAGACAAAGTAGAATTAGGGCTCCTTTGCCATTATTTATACACCTATCTATCTCTAATCTAATGACAATTAAACTGATTCTTCTGTGTTTCTGTCTTTGCTCTATCTCCCACCCATGCATCTGCTGGTACATATACTTAAGTACATCGGAGAAATCCAGAGGTTTTTGGCCCGCTCCCATAATTCCCCCCCCCCCCCCCCCCCCATAAAGTTTAATTCTCTTACTCCAGATTTTATTTGTTTACACACAAAGTTTTAAAATAGCTTTCAGTTTATTTTGTTTTTCACAATACTTGATAAGAGAAAATTGAAATATTTAAATCCGAAACTAAATGTATATGAGCTGAGCATGGTGATTATTTATAGACGTTGTTGGTATCCCATAATTTTGTATGTCCACACACTATTTTATCTATAGTCGTTTCCTAGATGGTACCAAAATTATGCAATTTCTTTTTTTTCCATAGTGAAAATTTAGATGTGCAGAATTGTTATAGCGTAGAATTGTCCACTTCGAACATAAATCTAATACTTCAAAGATTTGACAAGAATAAAGAAATCTTTTGTCTGTGGCCGCTCTTCGTTGCTAGAAGAAACTTTCTCCAGTTTTTTTTTTTTTTTGTTCTCTCCAGATGGGTTCTCTGATATCAGATGCTGATCAGACTGTTACGAAGCTTCTACCTGTAAAGAATCCTAGGGTTTCATGTCAATCAGTTAGGAATCGCTCGTACTTTTTTTTTTTTGGGTGGGGGGGGGGGGGGAGGGGATTTTCTTTTGCAAAAGATACAGAATTTTGTGTGGCGAATTTATTCTGCACTAAATACATCCAAGGGGGGAATACAATTTTGAGAACGTCATCAAGAAACTGGTTGAAATGTTGTTTTTTTTTCCTTTCTTAATTACTTAGTTGTTTTACCACTAAATTACATTTTATAACAATGTCACTGAAAGGCTTGACTCAAGCACATACACTCACACATTTACACATACACACACACACGCACTTTAATTCGTTTATTTCGGCGTTGCTTTTTTTTTAACGTCATGATTCCAAGTGGCCCACAATGTGTTCATTTGTTCACTTCTGGGCATCCCATTTACTCTATGCCTACAAGTAACCCACAATGTGTTAATTTGTTCACTTCTGGGCATCCCATTTACTCCATGCCTACAAGTAACCCACAATGTGTTAATTTGTTCACTTCTGGGCATCCCATTTACTCCATGCCTACAAGTAACCCACAATGTGTTAATTTGTTCACTTCTGGGCATCCCATTTACTCCATGCCTACAAGTGGCCCACAATGTGTTAATTTGTTCTTTTCTGGGCATCCCTTTTACTCCATACCTACAAGTGGCCCACAATGTGTTCATTTGTTCACTTCTAGGCATCCCTTTTACTCCATGCCTACAAGTGGCCCACAATGTGTTCATTTGTTCACTTCTAGGCATCCCTTTTACTTCATGCCTACAAGTGGCCCACAATGTGTTCATTTGTTCACTTCTAGGCATCCCATTTACTCCATGCCTACCAGTGGCCCACAATGTGTTAATTTGTTCACTTCTAATCATCCCTTTTATTCTATGCCTACAAGTGGCCCACAATGTGTACGGTCCTTTGGGGGTACCTCATCACTCATGAAGGTTCATCGTTACAGTGGCTTATGAATATTCTTAACAGATTATTTTTGCATATTGATGTCTGCACAAGATGGCAAAATATGTAGGTCGCAGCTGGGTCTGCGTATCCATTTGAAATACTACAGTCCTCATTAATCAGACAGTGTGCTATTTATTTTTATTGAAGTCTATATAGTGTAGTGCAATTATATTTTTTACTTATTTTTTTATTAACAAAGTAGATGCATTTTGCCTTTGCGGCTGTAAAACTAAACAAGTAGTAAGTTATTTATTTCATAAGGATTAAACTGTGACACAATGTCTTTATTTACCTGTAGTCTAGACAGCTACATAGGCTGGAGAACAGAAGATGTACATCAACTCGTATGTTTAGCTTTCCGCTTTAAGGTTCAGTGGACATTAGTGCCTGGTTTAATTAGTCAAGAAATAGAACTACATCTGTGCTTTTCTCCGTGTGAGCGTTCCTTGATAGTTTTGGTGTCTGTTGGACTTGGTAAAAATAGTCCCCCCCCCCCCAACCTTTCTGAACGCGTTGTTATGCTACGCGTATCTGCACACCCCTTTCATTAAAGTCACGCGCCCTCCCTCTGCAGATGTAGACCTGATGATGTGTTTACAATGTTTGTAAACATTGAGTGCAATGTTGAGAGACACGCTGCTAGACTACTGCCAGGCTACTAGTACTTGGGTTGCTACACTCAAAGCGTGCTTAGCATCGTTGGCCTGACTAGTATTGTGAACAGATTTCTTTTTTGACAATGTTATATGGGTGGTAGTTTTTTTTTATTAATTAAAATATCATTGTGTTTGTTACTGGACCTTGTTTGACACCTCCTGTTCATAAATTAGTCTTTTGTTAATTTCAATCCATAATTCGATAACTGGATGTAGGCTTAGCTAGTCTTACGAAATTAATCTTCTTTTTTGAAGAAACGTCTGTAATATAGATCTATAAGATGAGAAAATGAAACACTTCTCCTTTCTTTAAAAAAAAAACCCAAAAAACCCCCAAAAAACTATTCACTTTATATCAATATATTTTGTGTCTCAACTAATGGTTCTCTTAAGTAACTTAAAATTAGGAGTGTTACAGTAATTAGTGTCATCAACAGTGAGACTAATTGCACACGAGTATAGCGATGAGCAACACAAAGCTTTATCCTTTTAGTGTACCTCACCTATTAAAGTGTGGTCCGCAATTTATTATCAAGGTAGCCAGTGCACTCATGGGCGTAACTGACCTTTCTTCGCTATGCGAAAGACACCTGAAGTCTAACGTGTTATATATATAACTGCTTAAAAATTAGTTATTTATAAGTCACATACACATTTTCCTGACAATTTGATTAGCTAAGCCTCTGTACTCTCTTATATGAGATACTGTTTTAACCCTACTGCTATTCACCCTGAGATGGAATACTAAACAGTTGCTGCGCAAGTTCCACAATGAGATTAAAGAAAAGAAAATGTCCACCCCCCTGTTCGTCATCTCCTGCTCCCAGCCCCCCAAAAAATATTTGTTTGCATTTCTTTTAGTGTTTTTATATTTAGTTTCTTGAAATCGCCATACTCGTGCAAAACAAAAGACCCAACAGAAGTGTCTTTATATATTGTATGCAACATTTCGATCAAACTTGTGAAAGAAAGGTAGCCTCCTTTCTATTCGGTATCTGGGGGGGGGGGGGGGGGGGGGGGGTTTCAAGTTACATTTTAAACACTCCAATCTCTGTTTTGGTTTAGCTTTCGATTTTTAAGATCCGGTTTGCATAAGTTCAGTAAATAAAATACAGTAACGTAAAAAAAAAAGAAACGAAAGCGATATAGAGAAATATGGGGGAGGGAGGAGGGATAATGAAGGAAGCTAAAGAAAAAAAACAACATAAGAAAATAAGACGATGAAGATTGGGAGAGAGTTTGAAATGACTCGAAGAACTAAACTTTTACTAAACAATGTCAAGGACGCTATGCCGACACATCACTGTAACCAATGAAATAATAGGCCTAAACATTAATTTCTGCTACAAGCGTAAAAACTTAGAAATATAATTTTCCACTGCTTAAACGTGCACGGAATTATCAGCTACCTTTTAAAATACAAGCACTAGCTTGTTTTTACCAGAAGCACCAAAATACATAGATCTAGCTTGTTTTTACCAGAGGCACCAAAATAGCTAGCTATACATAATAGATCGACATATGATACTGTTTTTCTAAATAATGAGCGTCACCAATAAAAGCCATTCTCTTCCAATTAAAAAAAAACAAAAAACTTTGGCGTAGGTCAAAGGTCGTTATATCTAAGGCTTGTAGGTCTACACTATGTCGATTAGCAGAATCATCAACAGAATCTTTCATTCAGGGAAAGTCAACCACAAAACAAATTCTCTACATGCGCACCGCGTTATAGCAGGGATTGTGGCAGTGTTTTAGAGTACTTGATGATAAGGTTAGGGATGGCAGGGAGGCAGGCACACGGCGAGGACTGCCAGGATGGTGTCAAAGTGAGTAGAGCCTGAAGAGGTCACACCCTAAGGCAGGTCCTGGGGATTGGGGGGAAGAATAAAACAACTTGTGGAGGGGGGGTGAAGGGAAGGAATGAAAGAAAGGTGTGAAAAGAAATGCCTCGCATCTACATCTCCTTGACTCTGGTGTGTATGTGTATCTCCAGTCTGTGTGTATGGATGTTTGTTTATGTAGATAGGAAAAAGAAAAAGGTCGATATATCAACAAGGGCGCCACCAGGAGGCTTTGTTGATTTTGTCAGCATAACTTGTTAGATACGTCATTGCCACATGAATATACAAAGCATTGGTTATTTTAATCTAACAGAACAGTTCTTTTTTTGTTTGTGTAGAATATTTTGTACTTTGTTGCTTGAAGGTTTATTCCTTTAATCTAACTGTGCAGTGTATTGGTTCCTTTAATCTAACTGTGCAGTGTATTGGTTCCTTTAATCTAAATGTGCAGTGTATTGGTTCCTTTATAACTGTGATTTGTATTGGTTCTTTTATAACTGTTAAGTTTATTGGTTCTTTTATAACTGTTAAGTTTATTGGTTCCTTTAATCTAAATGTGCAGTGTATTGGTTCCCTTAATCTAATAATATTGCTTATATGTCCTGTGAATTTGTTCGTTTTGTTAATTAATTAATCTTTCAAGATTATTGACCAGTAATGAGAGACAGTCAACTCCTCTATATATTAACTCATCTTTACAACTTGTTTTGAAAGGTCCAGAGTTGAAGAAAGTAATTAATGGAATTTAGGTCTATGCATTTCTATGCAGATTGTTTTTTCGTCCCTACAATGTGAGGTATTTTTTCCCCACACAAATAATGAATTATTTTCCCCAAGTCTGCAAATGTATTTCTATCATACGAACATCTTAAAATGTTTGTAATCTATTTTTGTTTCCTTCTGTTGTCTTTTTTTCGCTGTCACATTCTCGATGGCCAGTTACAAAACTTTGTATTTAACAAGTTAAAAGAACAAAATCAGAATTGATATTTAAAAAAAAAGGTGTTCCAGTTACCTTTTACCTTTGTTTAGGTACGGCCCAGATGTGGACGATGAAAGCACACGTGTAATAAAGTTGTCTCAAAACATTAGTGAGACTTGTATTGTTACCTGAGCTATTTGAGAGCAAAATGTTAACGGAACCTGAAACGTGGAATAGTAAATAGGATGTTTTTCAAATGGGCGTGAACACATAAGGAGCTCACTCTGAAGTGAGAATTGTTCTTTCCATCAATCTCGCGGGATAACAATAATTACATTTTGATAAGCTTTTGTTTTATTTGAGATTTACACTCAGTCTATATAGGCCAGTTACAAAACAATGAATGAAGAGGAAGTAAGAAAAATCGTCTGCCTTTAGTTGTTTTTATAATTATATAGGCTTGTGATGTCTGTTGCTAATCAAATGAAATTAACACAAGAGTTATATCTCGTGTCGTGCTCTTCCGTAAACTTTCGGGATTGCTTTTGGCGTCTGGTGTGCTCCGGAAGTCACGAAGTTTGACAAGAGTAAACCATTAGTTAGTGGCCAGAATTGTCTTCAGGGTATCACCTTTCTATTAAGTGATTACAGTAAGTCTTAATATGGAAGCCAACGGAATGTGCATTGTACGTGTCGATAGGGAAAATGAGTGTAGGCTACTAAGATTGATTACAGTAATTAGACAATAAACTATTTCGCTATGCGACCATGCGCTAAGATGTACCAGTTTTCTATTGTATTGGTAGTATAGCAAAAAAAAAATGTTTTTGCCACTGAGTTCTAAAATCCAAAAATGTTTGGTATCCATTAAACGCGAATAATCATGATTCTGTAACGCACTGGTAGCGCCGGCCCTCTGCGTGCAGTAGGCAATTATTGTGTCAAGAGGATGGAGTTTTAACACGAAGGATTCCAAAGGGCTAATAACTCTTACTAATTATCGCCCCTCTCCCATTTATATTTGATTTCAGAATACATATGTATTAAGTGCAATCATGACCTCTTGCTGACACTGTCACATCATTACAGTTGTTTTTTATTAACAATTACCATTTTGTCCCCCATTCACGTATCATATTTATCTCAGAATTCCTGTGATGCTTCACTGACTTTCATGTGTCTCTTTGTCTTGTTCTCTATTGTATAACGCAAGGGTTCTTACATTTTTACTTCACGTCCAGGTCTGAAAATTTACTTTCGTAAAAGAAAATTGTTTAAAGATTGCAACCTTGTTTACCTTTTTTTGGGATATGTGATATATGAACCGTTCAGCAGACATTGGCCTAAAATGTTGAAAAGCCTGGCTTTTACTCTGCTGTTGTTTTTTTTTTGCAGTTAAGCCATCAATCGAATTCAGTTAAACTTACTTACAAATTGCAGAAAAAAAAATAATTTTCTAATCATCTTTATTGAACATGTGTTCATGTATTCAAGGCTGTCAAAATAAATCTTACTCAGAGCTGCTCTTATTCTTTTTGTTTCTGTTGTATTTCCCTGGCATAATGCAAGTATGTTGACATCGTTTTCTTTGTTCAAAGCCCATTAGACAAAAAAAAAAAATAATCTCTCCATTGACTCACATAGAGGCTTTTTTTCTTTTTTTCACATAGTACAACTTTAAGTAAATGAACTTTTTGAAGAACTTCTGTGATGTTTTTGAGAAATATGATGCCTCTTAGAGCCCTGTGGTTGTACAGCCTTTCATTTACGGACATGTTTCATCCAAGACATTGAAATTTTACTCTGTCTTGTTGATTCGTTTCTCCTTTGTAAGGCTTTGTCCTATTATGGGCTTGCTCGTGTCACGTGACCCGTCATGTGATCGACACTAAACTTGCTGTACTTTTGTAAATGTCCTTAGCATGTCACGTAGTTTAATGAAAAGATCAAGTTTATCTGGATGTAAGAATCATTGTAGGTAATGTAAGTTACATCTAGCTCTTTATTTTAAATAGAAAAAGAAGACACAAATTTGTTTGTGGATATATGACAAGTTTTGCTATTTTAAAATGCGACTGACAAAGAGTCGAGAACCACGCCAGAAATGTGACCCAGCATTAGAAATAGGGAGAACCACTGCAGAAAAGCGACGCATTCTGTCTATCTGGGTCATTACAAAAGTGGAGAACCATCCCAGAAATTCGATGCATTCTTTCTGTCTAGGCCAGCATTAATGTCGATCATATTAAAAACATGTAGGATATAGAATCTACCAAAGTCGTTCTATTGTTTGTTTATTGGTTCTGAATCGTAGCACGAATGAGATGATGTCAACTGAGCAGTCAACCGTGTTATTACTTATCAGCTGCTGACGCTGTGTTTATCTCCCTCCATCCCCCCCCCCCCCAAAAAGTACCCCCAAAAAATCTTCTCGCACGCCACAATGCCGTCGTTCAGGGCTTGTTAACTGGTACTAGATCTAAACCGGCCTACTGAATATTAACCCTTATCAAAACACAGTTTTGGCTGGAGTATGCTTCTGGAAAGGATCATCTTTCGACACATAAAGTATTTCAGAGTGCAGACAGATTTATATACTTAACGTAGAGAGGCAACAATCCCAGACAATGTTATCGCACCATTAAGAAAACTATGCAGGCGTTAAAAAAGAATGGAGGGGGGGGGGCTTGTTGCGAAACATTACATCTGTTCATGAGCTTATAATTGTAAAGTTTCGGTGTATTGAAGGCAATAAACCGAAATGGTAGAAAGACGTTGCTTCCAGTAAGAAAAGTAATTCCACCTGTTTTGGTCAGTCAGTCAGTCAGTGTACTGCTTCATTGCCAACGTTTCAGGCGCAGTCTTGAGTTGTGTGCTGGTCTAAACTACAGAAGTGGAAATTCTAAATTTTCTAGTCAGATTACATACAATCAGATTAACAAAGAAAATATATTTTTAAAATACTTTTTAAAAAAGGCTTATATTGAATGAAATTAAATCAATTTTTTTAAAAATCAGTCATGTTAGCCACTTTGCTGTAAAAGTATTTATAAAATTGTCTATTATTTATAAAAATGTTTAGCCAATGACATAGTTCTCTTCGCAAGGCTTATCTCTCCTTACCTAAGCACATTTCTATTTTAAACGGATTAATTAATTACAACTAATTATTCATTTTTTAAATTGATTCGTGTATTGTCATCGACATTCAATCATTGTGCAAAGTTTCACCTTGATCCGAGAAAGGGAAGTGGGAGATATAACCTGTTTACAAGATTCCACCCAGAAAGAGTTGATAGTAAGCTTTGTAAAAAAAAAAGAGTTTGTAATATAATACAAACACTTCAAAAAAAAGGTTTATACAATTGTGAGTTCTCTTGTTGAATGCTTCACTTGTATTTACCAAAACTAAATCAGCAATTTTTTGGTTCAAATACCATTTTATGATTGACATCTAAGCCATCCTCTCATGTCACATTTAATCTTTTATGAAAGTGTCCCATATTTCTTGTTGAGGTACAAAACTTTGAAGGTACTACACCATCAGAGATGTACACAAATGTACACTATACATTTGCAAGCGGAAGTGTATAGAAGTTAATGTATCATACCCTAATAACACCTATCTTCACACGTGATACTCCTCTCTATGACGTGTTCAACAGATTGGCTTGTTAAGAAAGGAGGGAGGGGACGCCATTCCCTTAGTGCCCCCCCCCCTTTCACATCACGCTTTGCTAGTTTTTCATTTTGCGTTGCTAATTCAGTTCATCGCCGACAATTTCTTGCCAACTTTTTTGTTTTCTAAAAAAAAAAAAAAATAATAAAGTTAGGAAGAATTTTTATTGACACCGCTTTTATGAAATGTCTACATTATAGGAAACTGTCTTACTGTAAAACCTTTCTAAGCTTACTTATCTTTTCTTGTGTTGTTGTTGTTTTTTTTGTGTGTTTTTTTTTTACTCTACGTAAGTTTTATTTTTTTTAATGAGATCACTGATGCCACTTTTGTTTTTTTTTACACTATCTCTATTCAGGTCACACATTCATGGAAACTGTATCCGCCTGGGTTGGGTTTTGGACGTTTCTTGAAAACAGCTCTAACAATTTACCTAGAAATTTGATCTGATCGATATGTTTGGAAAATAAACCACTAGCTCGTTGGACACACTGGGAAAAACTTGCCCGTTATAATTTTTCAAAGTATAAAAACAAAGAATTTAAATTTAGATAGAGGACTAGAAACTATCATCCTCTTAGCAGACGTGAATTAGGTGACTGAAAGTCTGTGCAAATCTAGAAATATATAGTCATTCTATATCGGGTGTTCCAATAGCAACAAAGTTAGGGAGCTGCCTTCATGGGTCCGAACCCTGTCCATCGCCATCCCCCCCCCCCCCCTTGTAATAGTCTTTAATTCTGAAGGAAAAAAAACATCTAAAACATGCAATACTCTCTACAAAAGCGCAAGGTGTAGTAAGATTGATATGTTAATTATAGTATCAACCTTTTTTTTTTTTACATTATTAGATTTAATAGCCTGCTGTTACTTGAGTCCCTGGATTAGTCAGTTGTTGTTTTTGTATGTTAACTTTTCTCTCAGTATGTACATAGTGTGGATGCACGGGTGACTTGAATGCAGGCAATCAACAGTGTCATTGATGTCATGCACCACATGCTGGGATCCAGACGCCACCCCCTCCCCTCTTTTGTAATAGAGTTATTGGAATGAAGGAAGATAGAGCGGGAACAATTAGGGAGGAAAGGGTTAACTGAAAACTTGTGTAAACTCTCTGATACAAGCTACACGACAGATTTTTCTTTAAGACATTGTCAATTCTGCTATTATTTTTTGCGACATTTTTTAAATAATTAAAATAATTAATGTATGTTACCACACTTTAGTTTGCACACCAAAAAGCTATCTATTTATAGTTATCCCGATATTGATGAAAATTTTCAATACCGACTCGACAGTAGTCTCGCTATTTAATTTCATATTCAAGTTTGTTTTTGCAAACAAACAAAAAAAATCTCCGCTCGTGTCACGTGTCTATGTCACGTGTCTATATGTTGGAAAGCATGAATGACAGTGAATGGGAGCAAGTAGCCAGGAAGTAAATCTAATTTTTTTTTATACACACGTCGCCGCATCGCGTGGAAATGTGCCAAGTTGTGTACATTCAGACTGATCCACGCTTGGTGAACATTATTTATTGAGTTGTGTGGTAGTGTTCTGTTTGTTGTGTCTACATCTTTCTCCTCTGAATCCATGTCAGTTATTTTGTAGCTTCCCTTTCACAAGATACTGTCACATGACCCCTGACCCCTCAACTTAGAATAGTATTTGTGTCGGCTATGAAGTTTGTATATATTTTATTCTTCATATGAACATCCGTTTTCCTCGAAGGGTTTACTTCTTGTTCCAGATCTACTTTTCTGAATAGGGTCAAAGCCAAAATTTAGTGTTTTTTTTCCCCCCTACAAACTAAGACGTTTACTTTTTTGGATTGTGCATGGATTGAGTTATCTTCTCGGTATTTTAGTCTTAGTCTTTTGTGTATTTTGTGGTTGTTCGTGTTATTTTGATGTTATGGTATTTTTTTTTACAAAGCTTATGTCAACTCACTCTGTGTCTTTCTGGTAACAAGTTTGTACACGTTATTTCTTCCGCATCCACATCTCGGATCAAGCTGAAATTTTGCATAATTATATCTTTTATCTGACAGAACAAGAATCAACTTAAAAAAAAAAAATAACCAATTAATTAATTAAGTATTGGTAATTAGTTATTTTCTTTGGTATCTTGAACAAGGGAAAGAGATCGTAGTTAACAGATGTTTTGACAGATATAAGATGAATTAGTGCCCTTGAGGACTCTTGATCTCTTAGTCCACATTTTTAATGCATTTAAAAAAAAACGATCATGTAAACATTCACGAAGATACCAACTTCTTCCCCCCCCCCCCCCTTTCCCAACTGGTCCAGACAAGCTAAAAGCTTAACAAAAACAATTGGTATATTTCTAATCGCACAGATTTATTATGTCTACGTTGGTCGTATGTATAATTATAAGACTGATTCAAACTAATAGATACAATTACTTTTAATATAAGCTTTATATTTTTTAAAGTGTTTTTTTTTTTTATAAATTTTTCTTGTTTTTTTTAGGATGAACTGAATTCAATTTATGTTAAAACTAAAAGCACACACATTTAAAATCGATTTATTGAATGTCTCCCAAAACCTTGTATTTTATTTGTATTTTTTAGAAACAAATTTGTGTTCGCCTATGCCAAAATAACTTCATTAAAAAGCTAAACATAGCATTATTCGAAATTCAAAGCATAATGAAAAGAAAAAAAAAACATCAATAGTGTAAATGCACGTTTAGAGACGTGGCTTTCATATAGTGTGACTTGTATTACTATTACACACATGAGGCTACTTACTATTAGTGTGTCGCGAATGCGTAGAATGCTGGGTTCGTGCTTCCTGGAGTACTCTTGACACGTGACAAAGATAGATACTACAAATTGACTTAAGTCCGTTTCAGCAGACAAATATAAAGTTTATTTGCTAACAATAATAATACTGCACTCCTTGTTAGTTACACAAGTCAAGAAACAATCCTACCCGCATAACAGCGGTATCAAATATATGCAATACGTTAAACTCCCCAGAGTAGATTACAAATAACGTCCGCATCTCAGCGGGTAACACTGTACAGAATAATACAGAATAATACAGAATAACTACTAGAAATACATGTCTCAAAAGACCACTAGCATCAACTGCCCAAGAGTTACTACCTAACTGAAGTTACTACTAGACTTTTCTAAGTCTCTTCTGTCCGTCCCGGACCAAAAGTACTACTTGACTGCCGGTCCAAATGATACCACTTGACTGAACTAAAAGTCAACTTTATTCATTCTACTTCCTGTTTTCTACATCAGGAATTCCACGTGTCTTTTAACCTCTTAACATGACGTGAACATTAAATCAGGCAATGTCAACTGAGACTGTGACACATAGTTACAACAGGTGGCTGAGCGGTAAAATACTTTACATCCGAACCGGTGTCCCGGGTTCGAATCCTGATGAAGACTGATTTTTTTTTATTTCCCGATATTTGGGGGCCTCTGAGTCCTCCCTTCTCTAATGGGTACCTGACATTATTTGGGGAAAAGTAAAGGCGGTTGTTCGATGTGCTGACCACATGACACCCTCGTTAACCGTGGACCATAAAAAACAGATGACCTTTATATCATCTGCCCTATAGATCGCATGCCCTGAAAGGGGAAACTCTACTTTACTAGCTACAACAGATAGGAAGATGTAAGGTATTGCTCACATGGTCATCTTCAGCCTCTAGTTCAAGATCAATGGAAAGCTATGGACAGTGAAAAAAACACGGGCCTCAGCTTTAGAAGAAAAGCGTACCATAGAAAAATCACCTAAGCGAAAGCCACCTTAACCTGCGATATATGTGGACGGGAGTGTCTCTCCATATTAGGTCTTTATAGTCATTTGAAAATGTGTCCTACGAGATGAAACATTGTCGTTAAGACTGAAGGAGGCCAACACTAGTTAAAGTTCTAGCTGTAATAAAAAGAAGAAAAAATAAATTGTTAAGACTGAATAGAAAGCACTTTATGAAATTCCAAAGTTGATTCTTTTTGAGTCCAAGTTCTCCAGACTATGTAAACCTTTATAAGTTCCTTTATTTTATGGTGATCATTTTATTGTTGTTGTTTTTTTACTATTGGCTTTTATTTAAAGTTATTTTTCGTGTATATTTTTATTGTCCCCTGCTCTTTCTACCCCTAACTACCTCCGTTCCAAAAAAAAAAAAAAAAAGGTACCGGTATTTACAAAGTCTTACCAAAACCCTAGGGGGAAAAAATGTGTTCCATGGTCTAATTACAGAGTCAGTTGTACAACTTTCTGTTATCTTTGAAATCTTTACAAATCTACCTGAAACTTTGGGAGGGGGTGGGGTGGAAGACTGTTTAGAGATGTGTGAGGCTGTTCTTAGAGGGGGGATGTGTATGGGATTGTTGTGGTGGGTGGGGGGGGGGATGTTGTCAGGGAACAGAATCTCCGGCTTTCGCTCTACAAGGCATTTCAAAGTAATTACATTTTCTATTTGCCACCTAGACATTTCAGATCCCAATCTAGACATCTTCAGATCTCAATCTAGATTTTTTTTTTTTAAACATTGACGTAGTCGCCAAAATGTATTCAAACATGAAGAGCCAACCACGTTTTCTAAATAGTTATACAAACATTAACGCAAGTCTAACACCTACACCACTGTCGAACAAAAAGTTAGAAAGTAGGTATAAATTGTTTTATACACACAAGATTTCAAGTTTCTTTCATTAACAATCTTGTTGATTTTTTCTTTCTTTCACTTTGAGAATCTCTGAAAGTCTAAATTGTAGCTTTTTGAAAAAAAAATATTTTGATGGAAGGGATTTTTCTTCAACTTTTCTTCTAAAACCAGAATTTTGTAAAATTTTTAAACACTTTTCAAAATGATATGCTGATATAGTCTTACTTTTTTTCTTCTGACACCATTTTGTTGTTAACTGTCATGGACTTGTAGCACCAAACTGCTGGTAGACAACTAAGGATATTATATCTTATAATTATAAAACTTGAAATAACTTGAATAACTTCTTTGTGAACAGTATTATATATTACTTTTATTACAATATAGACAAAATCAACCTGAGATGAAATTAAATAAACGTAGAAGACTTTAGTAATAATACAAAATAGTATTTATAACAAAATCTAACTCACTACAAAAACACATGTCTTTTCTCGAAGGCGTTCTCGAGTCGTCTGTCCTACCTAAGACTGCTGACGACATTGCCGCCGCTTATCTTCCATCATTCACAACCAATCGCTGACCTCTTCCCACTGTCACTACAGAAACGCACACACACACACTCCATAACTTTTTGTCTCTTGTTTAATTACAACAGCATGGCAACAGAAAAACATGTTATTTTTTTTGCTATTTACTGGTACGAGTAAAAGACTCTGTTAAGGTCTGTATGGATCTGAATATTTGTGAACGTTTTTGTTTTGATTATTTTCTCCAGGGATCACTAGGTTATGCCTGCACGGCAGGGCTTGTGCTGGTGTCTCGGGGGTAGCCCCCGGCCCCCAGAAATAAAGCATGGACTGGACATCGCCGCCCCGCTGCAGCCAGTGCTGCTGGACATACCGATGCCGACGGACGAAGCCGAGCTGAACACACGATTTGAGGAGCTAGTGGTGAGTAGAAAACTGAATATTTTGTTGTTTTGTTAATTATATAAAAAAAAAGCTCTCCTGTAATAATGACCAACTTTTGTCACGGAGCAGGTGTCCTATAATATATAATCCCATAGAGATGAATGCCTGGACATTAGCTATAGTCGGAACGATGTCGCCCACACAGCAGTCCCCCCACTCCCATCTCGACGAAACGGATGTTTCCAAAGAAACGGTGAGTGCCAATACAGTTTGGGGTCAGTGGAGCTGTGTGCTGCAAGATGCCTAAGGGTCGCCGGCTTCTGATTTTTCTCCAGGGTTACTTCCCGAAGCCTTTATGTTTACGTATAATTGCAAGACAGTATATGTTTGAATTCGCTTTTCACAGACAGGGAATGGGGCAAAGCCTCTAAACCAGTAAGCTTCGGTTAGAAGGAGCTTGTAAACCTTGCCTGGCTCTACCCACCTAGTTGAAGGAAAACTTGAGTTCCAACCTCTTTTCTCCTATATCAGAACCAGTAAGTCTTCTCTGACTTGAAAACATTCACTCTCTTTTGGATTTCTAAATTTAAAAAAATAATTCGGGATATATTCTCTAATTCACGGTAACATTTGGATGTTTATATGTTCTTGCATTACAAAAACATCTTCTGTTTACTTTACCCGTTTTGAGCACAGTCAGCCATTGACCATTGGTCACATTGTCACTTGTTCGTCCTGATTCCTAATTACTTCCGCGTGATATGTGTTTTTTCTTGTTCTAAAGTTCAATAATGTCACATTTTATTTTGCATAAATAATTTTAGAACTATTTTAAAGGAACAGTCATAGACTTATATATACTATGTCTAGACTGGACATGGAGATAATTTAACTCTACAAAAAATGTCGTGAAAATTTTTTAGAAAGTTGGATCAAGGCGTTGTTTTGTAAAGTAGTTAGAAGTATAGATTTTTTTTTCAGCCCTAACCTATGTAACATATAATTTAATTTTTAGATCTAGATCTAGTAATTGAACATCAAAAATAAGAGTACTCTCGTCTCATAATTATTATTTTGCAATTTTTAGATACATAATCTAGAAAGATCTAGGTCATCAATCTATTTAAATGTGCATAAGATGATTTAAATCAACATGAATTATTTCGATCTAGGATTTTTGAAACCTTATCTCAATGGAAACAAACTGGAAATGGATTTGTTTCATATATTTGCGTAAATATCCGATAAGTGATTTAGCATTATTTCTAAACTTTGAAAACAAAAGATCATTACTTTTTTTAAGACAGAAAAGTCTGATTGGGGCGACTCCCCTTAGAGTCTGAAAAAAGAGTTTACATACATAAAAATCTATCTATGTATAGGTCTGTGAATCGATCAGTCGCGGATAAGAATTTATTTCCGGTTTCCAGTCTAGATCTAATATATAAGTCTATGGGATCAGTTTTGTTTTCTGCATCTTCCTTCAAGCGTTTTTGGATTCCAATTTTTTAAAAATACGTCACTTAAGTGTAAAAAAAAATATTGAGCCATTAAAAAGAAAAAAAAAACAACTAATTCCCTTCTAATGTCTAGTTTACGTGTCGATAAGCTACTCCCCCCTACTACCTTTCCTTCACTCCTCACTTCCCCCCCCCCCTCCAGACTTAGAAAGCTTTGAACCCGATTCATTTAAATGTGGGGTTTTAATAACTTACTTCCCTGTTAAATCTTCGTTAATGCTCTGTAGTCGCTCTCTTCATTTCCTGAATAGGTTTCCCATAGAGTCATGGCGTCAGTTTTTAGTGAGTCAATAACTAGCACGTGTATGAGCACGTGGTCCCCCCTGTACTCTTAATAGATTACCCACAAGTCTTCAATGCTGACAACGTGTTTTACTTTCTGCTTAATGTCTTGTGTATTTGAAAGGCTGAGCTTGGACTTGACAAGACACACAGGGATGCGCTGTACGGTCTACCCGCGGAGAAGAAATGGCAGATTTACTGTAGCAAGAAGATGGTAAGTCTTGCACTGGTCCACAACACCTAAACCTTGCCCCATTCCTTAACACGAGAGGTTCTCAATCTGTGGTGTAGCATGAACAAACTGAGAGTAGTGAACTAGAGTCAATGTTGTCTTACTCATCGTTAAACATTTACCCTTGTTTTTTTTTTTTTTTTTTTTTTTTAAGAATTAAATTAATAACAATAATAATCTTTATGATCCGTGAGGAAATTTATTTTACAATTGCATTATTTTAAATTACATAACTTATCTTTACTTCCGGTATTCAGTACACCGGATGCATTAAAGGGTTACCTTTCCCTTATTGTGAAAATCCCTCATAAAGTTTGCTTGGGGTCAATTTTGTCTAAGTAGCTAGCCATTGGTGGCGCATGAATACTGAATCACCTAACGAGAAAGGGAGAGAGGTATTAGAATTTATTTTTTTTTGGGAGGGAGGGGAATCAGCTTAAAATAGTCAACTTTAATGGACAAAACAAGTTTCTTTAGTCTGCTGCGCAATGACATGACACACATGTGTGTTGTGTGGTTGGAGAACTTAGGCTGTGCCTTGAATTATAAGAAAAGAAAAGAACACGTGTGTACTCGTTAAAGCTGTGGGGGGGGGGGGGGACTTAGAAAATACGAATACATTAATTAGGTTATTAGTGTACAGCCATGTTAGGCTTCTGAATTTAACTCCACTTTGCTCGCTACATTTTAAAACTTTCACCTGCTATTTGTTTTTTTTTTATATTTTAGCTAGAAGTCATCTTAAAGTGTGTTCAATGTTTTGACATTTCTGAGGCTTGCAGCATTTTGTCTTTGGTGCTATGAATCTATTTATCATCTCTATTTACTTGTCTTGGTTCTATATGTCGATGCGTAATTATTTTCTTGCTGAGATGTCAATTTCATTTGATGTTACTTTAATCAAGTTTTGCAGTATTAAAATGAGAATGCCGATGATGTTGTATGAACTGGTTAATCAAACACTTCTCTTATTAACAATAGGATGTGCTTCTAAATTAAAAATACAATTCTGAAGCCTCCAATGTATATGAAAACTTACAATAGTTAACAAGAAAAATATAAGCCTATATAAGGGAAAGAACTTCGCACTTACAACTATATCTCTCAATAATGTAGATGTCATTTCCCTTACTCGATATAAAAAATATTTACTTATAAATATTGACTAATGTGTTTTTTTAAATTTATGTTCTGTTTTAAAAGTTTTAGTTGATCCGAGAATGGTGTTCGAGAAATGAGGTGTTAGATTATTAGAGGTGTCGCAACCCTACATATTTAGCCGTAACTGTGAATGTTAAATGATTAGTTACCTTGTTGTTATCAAACAGAATAATGAACTACCAGTAAATAATTGACGACTTGTTTTTTTTATTTATTGATTCATGTCTTGTCTATGCCAATTAATAATTGTGCAAAGTTTCAACTTGATCTGAGAATGTGTGTGAAAAAATAACGTGTACAAACTTTTTACCAGACAGACATAGAAAGAAACAGACAGCAGATTGATTTGTTATAAGCTTTGTAAAAATAAAGTCCTCCCATCCAACATTGTAGTACCATCCAACTGAAAGGTTGAAAGCATCACTTCCTAAGTAATTTCATTCAACTTAACCTTTATAACAATGGAAGTCTGGCCACAGTAACAATGACTTCTTTTGCAAGTAAATAAAAGGTTAATTTCCTTCATTTTTTTATGTTAAATTATCGTGACTGGAAATGGAAACGAAAAATAACCAGCTGAAATAAAATCTCGATCGATAGAATTGTAATTAAGAGTATCTTAAAACTGAAACGAAAAAATCTGGACAGTATTTGTAATTTAATGCGTATAAAGAAAAAAGAAAGAAAAATCTATTAATTGTTATCAAGAAGTCTTTTATTTTTAAAAATCTATTTTTTAATAGGAGAAAACTATTTTCTCGAATGAAGAGTTGACAAATGTGTTAATTTTTAACACGATTGTTTATAGCTACTAAGGAATTGACGTGACGTAATAATACAATCTACTGACGGGCATGATGGCACTAAGGAATTTGTACGACATTTAGAGTTAAGAGAATGAACTCATTTATGTAGCATTCTTATCTTGCGGTACAATAGTGCTGAAATGTATTGGAAGAAGATAAACTATCACAGTGAAGGAGGAGATACATAGGCCAGTGCAGTGTGGTATCATATAAAGCCGTGTAGTGATGCTAAGTAGAAAAGGAACTGGTGAAATAAAGACAAGCAGATATCTAGATCAGACTGTACTGTCACTGAAGTGAACGATTTGTGTAGACTACGTGGGGAAGACTCTTTTCACACGTGTAAAGCAACATTTTTCTAGTTATTCTCACAACAAGATGGTGAATAGTGGATCTGCAGCCTCCTGGTCATTAATTTTATGCAATACTTTCCAAGTCTTATTTTTACAAAAGTTTAGCGAATTTATTTTTTTTAAAATTTGGATTGAATAAGTCTAGAAAAACCTTTCTCTAATTTTTTCTGACCCCCCCCCCCCCGCCCCCTCTCTCTCCCACTTTTATAATGGGTAGAAAAAGTTGGTACTCATCTTAATAAACTCAACTCTGTTATATTCTCCGTCTTCCATCTCTCTCTTTTTTTCTCTCCCTTATCCTTCCCCACCTATCTCCTCACGCACACACATCTTCTCTTTCTGTCTTTATCCCCCCCCTCTCTCTCTCCTCTTGTTCTTTCCCATTTCCTTTTCTTCCCATCTCCCCCCTTTTCCTTATAGAATTGATCCTCTTGTTTTCTGAAGTAACGTCTGTAGTTTATAAGATAAGAGATCACTTCAGATAAATTAACAGGCATCCAAGAGAATAAAATGTATGACCAGTTTTTATTTTGTTTCGTAACATTTTCGAGCGTTTCTGTTAGCGAACCATTGAAAAACTTGTTTCTTTTTTTAAATGAGCTCGATACACTTGCTTAGCTGAAAGTTTGCCGTTGCTTATTGTATCAAAAAATGTGTATGCTAAACGAGAATTAAATAATTAACTAAATTCTGTAGGAAAACTCCCCCTTTTTTTTAAATTGAAAAATATGGTCCAGTCTCTCTAGTAGACCAGATTGGGGGGGGGGGGGGGAGAATTTGAAAATCACCCCTGTCCCCATTTGAAAGGGCTTCCCAAATGAGTGTTTGAAATTTGTTTTTTTACATTAAATATTACACAAAATGCAGGGGCCTCCAAAGAGGTCAAGAGCCCCCCCCCCCCGGGCCCCCAAATGATGGCTAATTCCTAGATACGCCACTGAGAGGGGGAATCTGGGAGGTTTCTTTGATGCCTTTAGGCGAGTTTCGAACTCCAGCCCCTTTGATAGGTAGCGCCCCCTCTTCCTTATCTTACTATCATTTAGAGCTCTAGATCTAATTTAAAATATCACGATTTATATTCATCTTTAATATTAGCAAACAGTAATACTATGTTAGCGAAACAAAACAAAATTTATGGGTCCTTCGAGTATTGGGGAGCTTTTAAATTACTACCGGCAGTTTCATCTCAGACTTACATTGAAAAAAATAAACAATGAGACAGCGAATGGCGCCCGCGACATGGTGTAACTCTGAAACTGATAGTCACCTCTCTCTATACATATTAACCGCAACCTCTAGTAGAGCGTACTGACACAGGCGTTTAAATTATTTTGATTGGTCGTGTCAATACTCTAGTTGAAATAGAGGTAGCATCTAACCGACAGCTCGTGCCTAGGAAGCTATGCAAACAGAACCCTTTCATAAAAGAACTGCAGATGACACGTTTTGAAACTCTGGCTTCTCTAGCGTGAATCCAATACCTCCTTCTGCTCCAATTATTATTTAGTGTATGTTTTAAGCGGTTCTAACACTAGACATAGCTACAGCTCATCTTGAATAGTTAAATTTGGGTTTTCCACCTGTCAGTATTTAGTTTAGTTATTTCTAGAATTTTAGCTATTACTAAACTTTAAAAAAAAAGGTTTGATATTTAAATATTGTACTGGCGGGTCTAGTTTGGATGTTTTGTTTCCCCACCTCAAAGCCGCTGGTTTGAATCATAATATGGAAGTTTTATTCTTGATTGGATGACGAGCTCAGTGTATAAACCTAATTTGGGCATCTGCCTAGCTGGTCTTTGCCCACTTCTGACCATAGACGTTAGCAAACCCTGCTTTTTGCTGTCAATCGCATTGACCTCTCCAGCTGACCTTTATTATCCACTAGAGACAAATAAAAGCTTAGTGTTCTCATTAAGCACTAGACTAAGATGCGAATCCGGGACTATCGTTTGGATAGCCGACGCACTACAGCCGAACCACTAGGTTCAGTGTCAGATTGACAGTAAGCTTGAAACGGAAGTCAATGATTTCTTTTAAATTGTAAAGCGAGAGCACGCGGTGTTGCTGGCAGTTTTTTTTAAGGGGGAGGTCAGTAAATCAACAGTGCCACTATTTGACTGGACATTTCACTATTTGGCTCAAAATGACACAAGTTTGGCACAAATAATTCAAATTTCGACATTGGTGTCACTTGAGCTGAAGCCTGGGGAAAAATCTTTTGAACGAGACTGTTAATCGTTTGTGTTTAAACTTAAAAAACCATTTTTATCGTTTATGTAAATATAAAAGTCATACTTTTTTAAAAATAGTAAATACAGCTCCACTTTATTTTGGTATTCATTTAATCTTTTGTTTCGTTGTTTCTTCGTAGAAACTTTTACAATTAGTTTTACATGTTTCGGATGCTACGTCAGATTGGAAGATACTCTAGACATCTTGGTCCAACCCTCCCGCAGGACTGGGGGGGGGGGGGGGGCAAGGTTCGAGCCCAGGATCACCGTATCAATTGAATGACAGTGCAGGCCACTTCGCACAAATGATAGCCTCATTCTGTCATCCTTACCACTTATACTATTCAATCAATTTTTTTTTTCTAACAACACGATTAGATAGATCTGTCATGTTGTCTGTTTAACTAATTAAGTTTTACTGACACCATGTAGAATATTTGTGTTACACAAATAACAAACTAGTGTTTAAGAGGGAAGACATATTAGGAACTAAATTTATTACGTAAATACAAGCGGTGTTGCACAGACGCGCTAGTGTGCCAATGTACATATAATACCAATAAGTTACAGGCCTACATAGATTAGACCTGACCCATATTAACAGTTTAACTTTCAAATATATATACACTTAGATCTAGATCTGTGCCAAGTTATCAGTTTAACTAATACATAATTAGATCTAGCGATCTATGCTATATTAACAGTTTAACTTTCAAATAAATATACACTTAGATCTAGATCTGTGCCAAGTTATCAGTTTAACTAATACATAATTAGATCTAGCGATCTATGCTATGTTAACAGTTTAACTTTCAAATAAATATACACTTACATCTAGATCTGTGCCAAGTTATCAGTTAAACTAATACATAATTAGATCTAGCGATCTATGCTATGTTAACAGTTTAACTTTCAAATAAATATACACTTACATCTAGATCTGTGCCAAGTTATCAGTTAAACTAATACATAATTAGATCTAGCGATCTATGCTATGTTAACAGTTTAACGTTTCATACAAATTTGCTTTTTTCTTTTTCAATACAATTTTTTTTCTTCATCGTTTTATTTATACTTCGTTCACCCCCTAACCCTAACCCTAACCCCCATTTTGGTTCTTTCTTGCATTCGTTTTGATCCCCCCCCCCCCCAACCTTTTCACCAAGACTCCATTTGCTGACCAAATTAGATCTACCTTTGTTTGCGGAAAGGGAAGTGTCTGCTTTGAAGTGTGACGTCAAAATAGTTGTTTGATTGACATCTCTCCCACCCTCTCTCTCACTCTCTCTCTCTCACTCTCTTTCTCACACTCAAATCTTTCCCTCCCCTTGCACTGCCTGTCGTCAGTTTAACACACCCACCCCCCTCTCTCAGCTAACTCTCTAATGTTGTCCTTTTTAAAAATCGCAACCACTCGACAAATTGACTTCTGGCTCTGACCACACTGCATTTGTGTGACGTATATATGGACTTATTCCACGGTAGCACTAGCTTCTTAAAACTAGATCCATTTACTACTGGAATAATTGTGACCACGTATATTCTCGACAATTTCACCAATATTTGTCGGAATAAAACAAGAAAACAGAAGGGGTTTACTTGTGAGCAGTCCTCGCTGGTCAGTCGCGCTCACATTAATTATCTAGCACAGAAAACTCATACGGAAATTTCATTCAGTTATCTGCTAGGTATATTTCATCCAACTTTTGAATAATACGATCTGCCTTATAACTCTTGTTTATAAAATGGTGTTGATGTTTTGGTCGACCTCGAGTTTTCCCGATGTGGCCAATGAGTTGAGAATTTTTTTCTCACTATTATGCACATACCGTAAAATTTTACAGAAAATCGTTAGAGCCGTTTTCGAAATAAAACTCGAAATCGACCGTTATATCGGTTTGAAAATGGCTCATTATCTAAAAATTAATTTTGGCTAGAATGTTTTATGAATGAAATTTTCTATATGACGTCAATGGGAAAAAAACTTGACACCGCTTAAGTCACTAGGCTCACAGCAGTACACTAAGACTTTTCTTCTCAAGCAAGAAAAAGTTTTAATGATTCAATTGGCGTAATTAAACATTTGCGCACCGTCTTATTGTACATTGATCCACTATGAAACTATGGAAGAAAAACAATGAAATTAAATATCTTTATGTATGAATGTAGGCTTTATAAATTGTTTAAACTTTAACTGCGTACACCCGTAGGTAGCTTTTACTTTGTTATTTTGCTGGTGAATTATTGCAATGTGTTTAAGCTTCGAAGTCTACTGTCCCATACCAAAACAAGGAAATGGTCATAACACAGCTTATCTATGCCTTACTTGCACAACCAGGGCCGGCCCTAACATTTGCGAGGCCCTATGTGAAATGGATTGCGCGCGGACCAGTAAGGGTAGGGATAAGGATAATAAGTAAAAATAAAGATTTTGTATTAGAAAATATACTCGTATTTGCATTACATTTTATTTAATTAAAGCTGACGATGCCGTTTTTTTATATCACGCGTAGGACTGGCGTTTACCATATTGATTGACACTCCAAAATGACAATTTTGTCTTTTTAAGGACATTTTTATGAGTTTCAAGAGATTTCCAGGAGCTTCTTGAAAACAAGGAGACCACGGGAACCCTATTATAAATTATAATGGTTTAATTTAATACTTTACACCTAGAATTAGCGTGGGTCTTTTGAACCTTCGGGGTCCACTTCGGCAGCATAGGCCTAAGTCTGGCCCTGATGATATCCAGCTCGCAGTCAACGAATTTTCATCACGCTGCTGCTTTTTTTGGTTAACCTGTAAACCTCGGTTAAACAGAAGTCATGTTCCAGAAGTCACCCAATAAAACCTACTCAGCCCAAAGATCATCGCGCATAGACATCTTTTAAAGTGGTAGATAACTTCACATTATCTGGGAAGTATAGTATCAAATGACGCATTGCTTTAAAGAGAGGTTGATATGTGATCAGGGATAGTCGACGCCTCCAAGCGAGAGTGTGGCGAAATAAATCGCACCGCCTTACAAAAATCAGTGTCAACCAGTGATTCTCTCAACCCCTCTATGTGGATCTGAGACATGAGTACTTTATAGAAAGCAACTAAGACTTCTTAAACGACTAAAGACCGCAATACAAACAGCGATATTCTTGCAAAATGGTATGAACTTCATATAATCCGACAGTCACCCTTTGCAGGGCACTTATTCCGTATGGGGGACGAATATATTTTTGGCAATCTTTTTTTTAGTAAGCTGAAAGGTTGTCGGAGTAACAGAGATGCCTCACAATAACGCTTCTTTAGAACACTTACGCGATGTTTTTAAGTCTCTTAGGAAAAAATACGCGATTTTACTTTGTTACTAGGTGCACGTTTTACACTAAAACGTAGAGATTTTGCATCACTTGATGATTCTTAGTAAAGCCATAATAATAAGGCTTGTCTTCGAGTCCGAAGATTAGTGAGGAATGCAGTATTTCCCGTGGCTGCGCAGCCCCAGCTGTGACATACATATTTTGCCACATCCAGGGCAAGCGTAACCATTGTCCACAGGTGGTCGATTTAGATTTTCTTTTCACCGTAGACGTTTGTCCTCGGCAGCCGATTTCTTTTGGTCTCAAATATGTATCGTGACCCCCAGCTGTCTCGTTCGGAGGCCACATACAACCAGGTGCTCTCTTCTATGTCAGCCAAGGAAAGTTGACGCCTAAGCTGGTTTTTGAAGCTTTGCCGTGGGGCGTCTCTGTTACGTCGACCACCTTTTAGCTCACCAAAAAAAAAAAAAAGACTGCCTTTGACATACGTTCGTGTCCCATACGGGATACGTGCCCTAGGCAGTGCAACTGTCGGACCATAAGAAGTCCCTATATTCTGTCTATACCGGCCATGGCAAGGACAACGCTGTTTGTAGTGCGGTCCTGCCACCGTATGTCCATGATGGAGCGCAAACATATTTGGTGAAAGCACTCAAGAAGTCTTAGTTGTTTTCTGTAAAGTGTCCATGTCTCAGAGCCAAAATGAATATATTAATTGCAATATTAAATTTCAGAAAGTAACCATTTTAGAAGTTACACTGCAAAGACTTTTTTCCAAGCCTATAATAGCCCAATAGTTTTACACGAAAGAAGCAATGTAAAACATTAAGACATGAGCTGTGGTTTTCTATAGGCCTACTGTTGGAGGGACTTTCTATTCTAATCGCCATGTACAATTACATAGAGAACTGACAGAGCGAAAAAGCAACTCTTCGGATTGATAGTCTTTACCCGATCGTTCATTTTTGTAATTACAACAATATCCCCAAAATGACTTCGGGTATATATTTTTCCTTAACAGATTAATCATTCGAGCGAGGCTCGGTCACCTGATATTCTTTATTAACTGAGAAAAGATCATGGGAAATTGACAGCTTAAATGCAATAACGGCTTTTTTCGCTGCAGGGCATCTAATGCATTAGAAATGTCACTTGTGGTGTTTGTTTTTAAAAGCAGTTCGAGAAATTAAAATCTAATAACAAGGCAATGTTTCACACATTCTGAGTCCTGCACTACACCGAACGTAGACGCATTTAGTTCAATGCTACTACTTTCTGTACAAATACGACTAGATGTATGTACACAGAATTTGTACTTTAAGGGTTAACAGTTCGTTGTACTGTTTTTTAACCCATTTGACAACCACTGGTCTAGACATTGACCTTGCAAAGGCTAGGGTTAGCCCAACGCTGGCCAGCAACGAACTTTGTTGTTTCACGTGGTGATACAATTGGGACCTTAGCCAGGACTGACCCTTCCTGGAGTAAACGAAAAAAAAAAAAAGGAAAAGAAAAAGAGCGCAGAAAATGCAAGACTTGTGGATGAAGTCATTAGACTAGCGACTAGAAAACAGCAAGTTAAAAAGAGCGCAGAAAATGCAAGACTTGTGGATGAAGTCATTAGACTAGCGACTAGAAAACAGCAAGTTAAAAAGAGCGCAGAAAATGCAAGACTTGTGGATGAAGTCATTAGACTAGCGACTAGAAAACAGCAAGTTAAAAAGAGCGCAGAAAATGCAAGACTTGTGGATGAAGTCATTAGACTAGCGACTAGAAAACAGCAAGTTAAAAAGAGCGCAGAAAATGCAAGACTTGTGGATGAAGTCATTAGACTAGCGACTAGAAAACAGCAAGTTAAAAAGAGCGCAGAAAATGCAAGACTTGTGGATGAAGTCATTAGACTAGCGACTAGAAAACAGCAAGTTAAAAAGAGCGCAGAAAATGCAAGACTTGTGGATGAAGTCATTAGACTAGCGACTAGAAAACAGCAAGTTAAAAAGAGCGCAGAAAATGCAAGACTTGTGGATGAAGTCATTAGACTAGCGACTAGAAAACAGCAAGTTAAAAAGAGCGCAGAAAATGCAAGACTTGTGGATGAAGTCATTAGACTAGCGACTAGAAAACAGCAAGTTAAAAAGAGCGCAGAAAATGCAAGACTTGTGGATGAAGTCATTAGACTAGCGACTAGAAAACAGCAAGTTAAAAAGAGCGCAGAAAATGCAAGACTTGTGGATGAAGTCATTAGACTAGCGACTAGAAAACAGCAAGTTAAAAAGAGCGCAGAAAATGCAAGACTTGTGGATGAAGTCATTAGACTAGCGACTAGAAAACAGCAAGTTAAAAAGAGCGCAGAAAATGCAAGACTTGTGGATGAAGTCATTAGACTAGCGACTAGAAAACAGCAAGTTAAAAAGAGCGCAGAAAATGCAAGACTTGTGGATGAAGTCATTAGACTAGCGACTAGAAAACAGCAAGTTAAAAAGAGCGCAGAAAATGCAAGACTTGTGGATGAAGTCATTAGACTAGCGACTAGAAAACAGCAAGTTAAAAAGAGCGCAGAAAATGCAAGACTTGTGGATGAAGTCATTAGACTAGCGACTAGAAAACAGCAAGTTAAAAAGAGCGCAGAAAATGCAAGACTTGTGGATGAAGTCATTAGACTAGCGACTAGAAAACAGCAAGTTAAAAAGAGCGCAGAAAATGCAAGACTTGTGGATGAAGTCATTAGACTAGCGACTAGAAAACAGCAAGTTAAAAAGAGCGCAGAAAATGCAAGACTTGTGGATGAAGTCATTAGACTAGCGACTAGAAAACAGCAAGTTAAAAAGAGCGCAGAAAATGCAAGACTTGTGGATGAAGTCATTAGACTAGCGACTAGAAAACAGCAAGTTAAAAAGAGCGCAGAAAATGCAAGACTTGTGGATGAAGTCATTAGACTAGCGACTAGAAAACAGCAAGTTAAAAAGAGCGCAGAAAATGCAAGACTTGTGGATGAAGTCATTAGACTAGCGACTAGAAAACAGCAAGTTAAAAAGAGCGCAGAAAATGCAAGACTTGTGGATGAAGTCATTAGACTAGCGACTAGAAAACAGCAAGTTAAAAAGAGCGCAGAAAATGCAAGACTTGTGGATGAAGTCATTAGACTAGCGACTAGAAAACAGCAAGTTAAAAAGAGCGCAGAAAATGCAAGACTTGTGGATGAAGTCATTAGACTAGCGACTAGAAAACAGCAAGTTAAAAAGAGCGCAGAAAATGCAAGACTTGTGGATGAAGTCATTAGACTAGCGACTAGAAAACAGCAAGTTAAAAAGAGCGCAGAAAATGCAAGACTTGTGGATGAAGTCATTAGACTAGCGACTAGAAAACAGCAAGTTAAAAAGAGCGCAGAAAATGCAAGACTTGTGGATGAAGTCATTAGACTAGCGACTAGAAAACAGCAAGTTAAAAAGAGCGCAGAAAATGCAAGACTTGTGGATGAAGTCATTAGACTAGCGACTAGAAAACAGCAAGTTAAAAAGAGCGCAGAAAATGCAAGACTTGTGGATGAAGTCATTAGACTAGCGACTAGAAAACAGCAAGTTAAAAAGAGCGCAGAAAATGCAAGACTTGTGGATGAAGTCATTAGACTAGCGACTAGAAAACAGCAAGTTAAAAAGAGCGCAGAAAATGCAAGACTTGTGGATGAAGTCATTAGACTAGCGACTAGAAAACAGCAAGTTAAAAAGAGCGCAGAAAATGCAAGACTTGTGGATGAAGTCATTAGACTAGCGACTAGAAAACAGCAAGTTAAAAAGAGCGCAGAAAATGCAAGACTTGTGGATGAAGTCATTAGACTAGCGACTAGAAAACAGCAAGTTAAAAAGAGCGCAGAAAATGCAAGACTTGTGGATGAAGTCATTAGACTAGCGACTAGAAAACAGCAAGTTAAAAAGAGCGCAGAAAATGCAAGACTTGTGGATGAAGTCATTAGACTAGCGACTAGAAAACAGCAAGTTAAAAAGAGCGCAGAAAATGCAAGACTTGTGGATGAAGTCATTAGACTAGCGACTAGAAAACAGCAAGTTAAAAAGAGCGCAGAAAATGCAAGACTTGTGGATGAAGTCATTAGACTAGCGACTAGAAAACAGCAAGTTAAAAAGAGCGCAGAAAATGCAAGACTTGTGGATGAAGTCATTAGACTAGCGACTAGAAAACAGCAAGTTAAAAAGAGCGCAGAAAATGCAAGACTTGTGGATGAAGTCATTAGACTAGCGACTAGAAAACAGCAAGTTAAAAAGAGCGCAGAAAATGCAAGACTTGTGGATGAAGTCATTAGACTAGCGACTAGAAAACAGCAAGTTAAAAAGAGCGCAGAAAATGCAAGACTTGTGGATGAAGTCATTAGACTAGCGACTAGAAAACAGCAAGTTAAAAAGAGCGCAGAAAATGCAAGACTTGTGGATGAAGTCATTAGACTAGCGACTAGAAAACAGCAAGTTAAAAAGAGCGCAGAAAATGCAAGACTTGTGGATGAAGTCATTAGACTAGCGACTAGAAAACAGCAAGTTAAAAAGAGCGCAGAAAATGCAAGACTTGTGGATGAAGTCATTAGACTAGCGACTAGAAAACAGCAAGTTAAAAAGAGCGCAGAAAATGCAAGACTTGTGGATGAAGTCATTAGACTAGCGACTAGAAAACAGCAAGTTAAAAAGAGCGCAGAAAATGCAAGACTTGTGGATGAAGTCATTAGACTAGCGACTAGAAAACAGCAAGTTAAAAAGAGCGCAGAAAATGCAAGACTTGTGGATGAAGTCATTAGACTAGCGACTAGAAAACAGCAAGTTAAAAAGAGCGCAGAAAATGCAAGACTTGTGGATGAAGTCATTAGACTAGCGACTAGAAAACAGCAAGTTAAAAAGAGCGCAGAAAATGCAAGACTTGTGGATGAAGTCATTAGACTAGCGACTAGAAAACAGCAAGTTAAAAAGAGCGCAGAAAATGCAAGACTTGTGGATGAAGTCATTAGACTAGCGACTAGAAAACAGCAAGTTAAAAAGAGCGCAGAAAATGCAAGACTTGTGGATGAAGTCATTAGACTAGCGACTAGAAAACAGCAAGTTAAAAAGAGCGCAGAAAATGCAAGACTTGTGGATGAAGTCATTAGACTAGCGACTAGAAAACAGCAAGTTAAAAAGAGCGCAGAAAATGCAAGACTTGTGGATGAAGTCATTAGACTAGCGACTAGAAAACAGCAAGTTAAAAAGAGCGCAGAAAATGCAAGACTTGTGGATGAAGTCATTAGACTAGCGACTAGAAAACAGCAAGTTAAAAAGAGCGCAGAAAATGCAAGACTTGTGGATGAAGTCATTAGACTAGCGACTAGAAAACAGCAAGTTAAAAAGAGCGCAGAAAATGCAAGACTTGTGGATGAAGTCATTAGACTAGCGACTAGAAAACAGCAAGTTAAAAAGAGCGCAGAAAATGCAAGACTTGTGGATGAAGTCATTAGACTAGCGACTAGAAAACAGCAAGTTAAAAAGAGCGCAGAAAATGCAAGACTTGTGGATGAAGTCATTAGACTAGCGACTAGAAAACAGCAAGTTAAAAAGAGCGCAGAAAATGCAAGACTTGTGGATGAAGTCATTAGACTAGCGACTAGAAAACAGCAAGTTAAAAAGAGCGCAGAAAATGCAAGACTTGTGGATGAAGTCATTAGACTAGCGACTAGAAAACAGCAAGTTAAAAAGAGCGCAGAAAATGCAAGACTTGTGGATGAAGTCATTAGACTAGCGACTAGAAAACAGCAAGTTAAAAAGAGCGCAGAAAATGCAAGACTTGTGGATGAAGTCATTAGACTAGCGACTAGAAAACAGCAAGTTAAAAAGAGCGCAGAAAATGCAAGACTTGTGGATGAAGTCATTAGACTAGCGACTAGAAAACAGCAAGTTAAAAAGAGCGCAGAAAATGCAAGACTTGTGGATGAAGTCATTAGACTAGCGACTAGAAAACAGCAAGTTAAAAAGAGCGCAGAAAATGCAAGACTTGTGGATGAAGTCATTAGACTAGCGACTAGAAAACAGCAAGTTAAAAAGAGCGCAGAAAATGCAAGACTTGTGGATGAAGTCATTAGACTAGCGACTAGAAAACAGCAAGTTAAAAAGAGCGCAGAAAATGCAAGACTTGTGGATGAAGTCATTAGACTAGCGACTAGAAAACAGCAAGTTAAAAAGAGCGCAGAAAATGCAAGACTTGTGGATGAAGTCATTAGACTAGCGACTAGAAAACAGCAAGTTAAAAAGAGCGCAGAAAATGCAAGACTTGTGGATGAAGTCATTAGACTAGCGACTAGAAAACAGCAAGTTAAAAAGAGCGCAGAAAATGCAAGACTTGTGGATGAAGTCATTAGACTAGCGACTAGAAAACAGCAAGTTAAAAAGAGCGCAGAAAATGCAAGACTTGTGGATGAAGTCATTAGACTAGCGACTAGAAAACAGCAAGTTAAAAAGAGCGCAGAAAATGCAAGACTTGTGGATGAAGTCATTAGACTAGCGACTAGAAAACAGCAAGTTAAAAAGAGCGCAGAAAATGCAAGACTTGTGGATGAAGTCATTAGACTAGCGACTAGAAAACAGCAAGTTAAAAAGAGCGCAGAAAATGCAAGACTTGTGGATGAAGTCATTAGACTAGCGACTAGAAAACAGCAAGTTAAAAAGAGCGCAGAAAATGCAAGACTTGTGGATGAAGTCATTAGACTAGCGACTAGAAAACAGCAAGTTAAAAAGAGCGCAGAAAATGCAAGACTTGTGGATGAAGTCATTAGACTAGCGACTAGAAAACAGCAAGTTAAAAAGAGCGCAGAAAATGCAAGACTTGTGGATGAAGTCATTAGACTAGCGACTAGAAAACAGCAAGTTAAAAAGAGCGCAGAAAATGCAAGACTTGTGGATGAAGTCATTAGACTAGCGACTAGAAAACAGCAAGTTAAAAAGAGCGCAGAAAATGCAAGACTTGTGGATGAAGTCATTAGACTAGCGACTAGAAAACAGCAAGTTAAAAAGAGCGCAGAAAATGCAAGACTTGTGGATGAAGTCATTAGACTAGCGACTAGAAAACAGCAAGTTAAAAAGAGCGCAGAAAATGCAAGACTTGTGGATGAAGTCATTAGACTAGCGACTAGAAAACAGCAAGTTAAAAAGAGCGCAGAAAATGCAAGACTTGTGGATGAAGTCATTAGACTAGCGACTAGAAAACAGCAAGTTAAAAAGAGCGCAGAAAATGCAAGACTTGTGGATGAAGTCATTAGACTAGCGACTAGAAAACAGCAAGTTAAAAAGAGCGCAGAAAATGCAAGACTTGTGGATGAAGTCATTAGACTAGCGACTAGAAAACAGCAAGTTAAAAAGAGCGCAGAAAATGCAAGACTTGTGGATGAAGTCATTAGACTAGCGACTAGAAAACAGCAAGTTAAAAAGAGCGCAGAAAATGCAAGACTTGTGGATGAAGTCATTAGACTAGCGACTAGAAAACAGCAAGTTAAAAAGAGCGCAGAAAATGCAAGACTTGTGGATGAAGTCATTAGACTAGCGACTAGAAAACAGCAAGTTAAAAAGAGCGCAGAAAATGCAAGACTTGTGGATGAAGTCATTAGACTAGCGACTAGAAAACAGCAAGTTAAAAAGAGCGCAGAAAATGCAAGACTTGTGGATGAAGTCATTAGACTAGCGACTAGAAAACAGCAAGTTAAAAAGAGCGCAGAAAATGCAAGACTTGTGGATGAAGTCATTAGACTAGCGACTAGAAAACAGCAAGTTAAAAAGAGCGCAGAAAATGCAAGACTTGTGGATGAAGTCATTAGACTAGCGACTAGAAAACAGCAAGTTAAAAAGAGCGCAGAAAATGCAAGACTTGTGGATGAAGTCATTAGACTAGCGACTAGAAAACAGCAAGTTAAAAAGAGCGCAGAAAATGCAAGACTTGTGGATGAAGTCATTAGACTAGCGACTAGAAAACAGCAAGTTAAAAAGAGCGCAGAAAATGCAAGACTTGTGGATGAAGTCATTAGACTAGCGACTAGAAAACAGCAAGTTAAAAAGAGCGCAGAAAATGCAAGACTTGTGGATGAAGTCATTAGACTAGCGACTAGAAAACAGCAAGTTAAAAAGAGCGCAGAAAATGCAAGACTTGTGGATGAAGTCATTAGACTAGCGACTAGAAAACAGCAAGTTAAAAAGAGCGCAGAAAATGCAAGACTTGTGGATGAAGTCATTAGACTAGCGACTAGAAAACAGCAAGTTAAAAAGAGCGCAGAAAATGCAAGACTTGTGGATGAAGTCATTAGACTAGCGACTAGAAAACAGCAAGTTAAAAAGAGCGCAGAAAATGCAAGACTTGTGGATGAAGTCATTAGACTAGCGACTAGAAAACAGCAAGTTAAAAAGAGCGCAGAAAATGCAAGACTTGTGGATGAAGTCATTAGACTAGCGACTAGAAAACAGCAAGTTAAAAAGAGCGCAGAAAATGCAAGACTTGTGGATGAAGTCATTAGACTAGCGACTAGAAAACAGCAAGTTAAAAAGAGCGCAGAAAATGCAAGACTTGTGGATGAAGTCATTAGACTAGCGACTAGAAAACAGCAAGTTAAAAAGAGCGCAGAAAATGCAAGACTTGTGGATGAAGTCATTAGACTAGCGACTAGAAAACAGCAAGTTAAAAAGAGCGCAGAAAATGCAAGACTTGTGGATGAAGTCATTAGACTAGCGACTAGAAAACAGCAAGTTAAAAAGAGCGCAGAAAATGCAAGACTTGTGGATGAAGTCATTAGACTAGCGACTAGAAAACAGCAAGTTAAAAAGAGCGCAGAAAATGCAAGACTTGTGGATGAAGTCATTAGACTAGCGACTAGAAAACAGCAAGTTAAAAAGAGCGCAGAAAATGCAAGACTTGTGGATGAAGTCATTAGACTAGCGACTAGAAAACAGCAAGTTAAAAAGAGCGCAGAAAATGCAAGACTTGTGGATGAAGTCATTAGACTAGCGACTAGAAAACAGCAAGTTAAAAAGAGCGCAGAAAATGCAAGACTTGTGGATGAAGTCATTAGACTAGCGACTAGAAAACAGCAAGTTAAAAAGAGCGCAGAAAATGCAAGACTTGTGGATGAAGTCATTAGACTAGCGACTAGAAAACAGCAAGTTAAAAAGAGCGCAGAAAATGCAAGACTTGTGGATGAAGTCATTAGACTAGCGACTAGAAAACAGCAAGTTAAAAAGAGCGCAGAAAATGCAAGACTTGTGGATGAAGTCATTAGACTAGCGACTAGAAAACAGCAAGTTAAAAAGAGCGCAGAAAATGCAAGACTTGTGGATGAAGTCATTAGACTAGCGACTAGAAAACAGCAAGTTAAAAAGAGCGCAGAAAATGCAAGACTTGTGGATGAAGTCATTAGACTAGCGACTAGAAAACAGCAAGTTAAAAAGAGCGCAGAAAATGCAAGACTTGTGGATGAAGTCATTAGACTAGCGACTAGAAAACAGCAAGTTAAAAAGAGCGCAGAAAATGCAAGACTTGTGGATGAAGTCATTAGACTAGCGACTAGAAAACAGCAAGTTAAAAAGAGCGCAGAAAATGCAAGACTTGTGGATGAAGTCATTAGACTAGCGACTAGAAAACAGCAAGTTAAAAAGAGCGCAGAAAATGCAAGACTTGTGGATGAAGTCATTAGACTAGCGACTAGAAAACAGCAAGTTAAAAAGAGCGCAGAAAATGCAAGACTTGTGGATGAAGTCATTAGACTAGCGACTAGAAAACAGCAAGTTAAAAAGAGCGCAGAAAATGCAAGACTTGTGGATGAAGTCATTAGACTAGCGACTAGAAAACAGCAAGTTAAAAAGAGCGCAGAAAATGCAAGACTTGTGGATGAAGTCATTAGACTAGCGACTAGAAAACAGCAAGTTAAAAAGAGCGCAGAAAATGCAAGACTTGTGGATGAAGTCATTAGACTAGCGACTAGAAAACAGCAAGTTAAAAAGAGCGCAGAAAATGCAAGACTTGTGGATGAAGTCATTAGACTAGCGACTAGAAAACAGCAAGTTAAAAAGAGCGCAGAAAATGCAAGACTTGTGGATGAAGTCATTAGACTAGCGACTAGAAAACAGCAAGTTAAAAAGAGCGCAGAAAATGCAAGACTTGTGGATGAAGTCATTAGACTAGCGACTAGAAAACAGCAAGTTAAAAAGAGCGCAGAAAATGCAAGACTTGTGGATGAAGTCATTAGACTAGCGACTAGAAAACAGCAAGTTAAAAAGAGCGCAGAAAATGCAAGACTTGTGGATGAAGTCATTAGACTAGCGACTAGAAAACAGCAAGTTAAAAAGAGCGCAGAAAATGCAAGACTTGTGGATGAAGTCATCAGACTAGCGAATAGAAAACAGCAAGTTAAAAAACAAAACAGATTGGCTGAGACTTGTTTGGACACCAAATCTGACGAAGTTTGAAGAAAAAAGAGGAAAGGGGGGGGGGGGGTAAGAAAGGGCAAATACAACAATGCAAACAGTATAAAGTGTTTTTCAAAAGTGCTGCGATAGAATTAAACAACCTCTTCACCTTTTTTTTTGTTTTTTTCACCTTCCATGCTTTTCCTTCAGTGAGTGTGTGGTCACTGTTTCGACGTCAAATGCTTTTTTCGGAGTAGCGTCACACTAGTCCAGAGATTGAAACCAGTCCGCCGTTAAAGTACGTCTGAAAGCTTCACGTCCAATCTGAGACACGAATGATTGGCTTGACGTTTAAAAATTCAAAAGTAGGAACAAATCGTTTTACAGGTGTGCGTGTTACACAACAAGTCAACAGTGTGCTGAATAAATACTAAGACTTTTGAAACATAGAAAATACAATTACAATCATTCAGCAATCACATTCAAGCAAGCATGCTTGTAGATACAATAAATTTCCTCCTCCTCTGACGTCTGTAGTGTGAGGTTAAAGGTCATCAGTTGAACTGTGATGTCACTATGCTTTGCCTTTTACTCGTGTGATGTATTATCCAAATGTGTTCTACACGCCAATTAGTTTTTAATTTACATTAAATTCAAACTCCTGGAAATGCCGTTCATGGTCTGTGCAGTTACATGTTAGCCACTTAGTGGTAGATTGTAAGCTGTAGATAATTTTTCCTTTTTCCTTGCCTCTGTACTAGTCCATGGATCTATAAATAACTACACAGATCTATTAGGCTGAAGAGAAGACTACTTGAGACAATGCAATGCACAATATCCGACTTCCAATGAGTATTCACTATTGTTCTTTGTGGTATTAATAAAAGTCTATAAATTTCATCAATGACTTTGTATTTGCTGTTGGCTAAAACAATTTCTTTATAACCGTTTTCTGGTATTATATTTGGCCCATATGCTGACTACAGTGGCCGCCCCTCGAGCTGACCAGAACATTGGTCTGAATAAATCGCTCAATAATCCAATAAAGAAATAAACCAATAAAGAAAGATTTAATAATTGCTCCAAGCTGTTCTACTTCGCGTCTGCCTGGTTATTAAGTCAAGGCCGTTTCCACCTCACTTTAAACCAAGAACGGCAACTGTGAGTTCATTTTAATGCTTGGAAATGATTAACTTTCCCGTGTTAGATTTAAGTTGTATGATTATTTTTTTTTATTTTTATTTTTTTTGGTAGCAGTGGAATCATATAGAAAGACATATTGTTTTTTTTTGTGTTTTTTTTTATCCCTTATTTTGGTACAACATAATTTGGTTATTCCACGATTTTTTCAAAGTATAGGCTTTGGTCAATGTTTCGAGGAGGTAGCAAGGAAGTTATCTTAGTTTGTAGCTGTTGCGTCCCCTGAAAGTCCACGCTAGTGGGAAAATTTAAAAAAAAACTAACAACAGAAAAACCTCCCCAATCAAGCCCTGTTTTGTTTGTGGTCAGTTCGAGTGTCCAGTGATTGGACAGTTGGAAGGGCCAGAAACTATGTGTTCTGCCTCCTTTTCTTTTAAATGACACTGATCATTGCGAGGAGTAAATTGTGACAGAAGTGTGTCACAGAAACCCCAAAATAGCTCAAGTCAATGCTGACACATCTTCGAGCTGAGTGATTACAAGCCTGACAACAAGGCGAAGAGAGACTTCTTCGAGCACTTGTTTCAACACACGAACTAACAGCTACAAATGAGTATACATCGTCATCTGTAATGACTTCACATTTGTAATCTCGCCTGAATTATTTCCCTTTTCCTATTAGTCCAAATAACAAGAAGAATGTCTTATTAAGATTTAAATCATTTTCAGATATTTTAAAGAGTAAAAATATATCTAGCTTTTGTTCAATGACAATATTGTAGATTAAAATAGCAGTCAAAAATATTCCATTGTGGTTTCTAAGTTAGGCTGAATCCATTTAGTTTTTGTATGTTATTTGTTTGTAAATGTTTTACATGTTTAGGATGTTCCTTCGGAGTTAAAGATAATGAACACCTTACATCTTAGCTCAAAGCTTCTGCGGAACGACGGCGGACGACAGCGGGCAGGGTGTGAACCCGAGGACTTTCGAGACGACCGAACGATAGTCCAACCGTGACCTCCGTGACCCCTATGTCGAAGGTGCCGGTCCAACTTGCATACCTCACGGCCAAGTAGCCATCTATCATTAATTAGGGCATTGTGTAGTCAACATAACAGGCAGCCGCATATACTCTTCCAAACGCAAAGCTGGAAATGTCCCCTAACCCTTGTAAAAAGAAAAGATTACAAAGAAAGTTATCACACAAACTCAGAGCTGGTTGGAAATGGAAACGTCCCCAAACCCTAGAAAGAGAAAAAAATCTATGTGAAGCCTAAAGTGCGGTTATCGAGATATATGGCAGTGATTTTGCGATTCTTCACCTTAGATAAGCTTTGTTTTTTTTTGAAGTAATATTTTCATATTTTGCCTTTTTTATTTATGAAAAACATAATTCTAAGTTTCAGTATATTTTTTTGTGGTCTATATGTTTTGGACGCTCTTTTGGAAATGAAGATTATTACATCCTAGCCCAAACCTCCTGCAGGACGACCAATCGGAAGGCTGCCTGGACGTGTGGTATGCAAGTAAAGAAGTTAATTTTCGATCTATCGGGCTGATGATCTTAAGTCCATCTGATTCTATGGCAGACGGCTTACGAAGGTGTCATGTAGCCAGTACAACGGCCAATCGCCTTTACTTTTCCCCAACTGATGCCAGCAACCATTGGAACTGGCTGGGCTCAGGATCACTCTAAAAATCTTAAAGTTTAAAATCTCAGCCCTCACCGGATTCGAACCCGATACCACTCTGTTTGAAAGCCAAGCGCTTTAAACACATCTACCGCGCCCTCTTAATAAATAAAGAAGTGGAACTTTTGAAGTAACGTCTGTATTACATAAGATAAGATAAGAACACTATTGTTCCATCTGGTAATCTCCGCGTGCATATAATGTTCTTCCAGAGTCTCGAGACATGTTTCCTCTGCAGAGATTCCATCAACCTGGAGGTCAAGAAGTCAGGGCGTGGACCACAAGGTCGATCTGTCCACGTGAAGCATTCCTCAGTTTGTAAGATTACTAAGTATACAATGCGGCCACTCAGAAGGTAAAATGGGCTCTCGCATCGACCGAGGCGATTCAAATATTGACCAGGTAAATATTTGGATCAGGAATCCTTCAACTTGCGGGAGCGATGGACAATTTCCTAAACCATAGACTTGCGTCCACACATATAGAGGAATCCATTATTTTCTAAAGATAAAAAATGTGGTGTGTTTTTTTTTTCTCTTTTGCTGATTAGCAGGGAGGGGAGAGAGGGGAAAGGAGAGAACTTTTAGGTGGGACTGTTCATGACATCACTCTTGTGTCACCGAGTCAAACAAACGATTGTTCTGAAGTGTATCTTCAAGTTATTTCAGTTTATCTTTGAGATGCCCCCCCCCCAACCGCTTTTTTTTTCTGTTAATCTTTTATTAACGGCTTTTAAAGTTATGTTTCCATGGCGACGCCCATCTTTTCCTCCTTGCCCCAACTTCCCTTTTCTCTTACTTTCAGTTACTCCAGTGTGTGGTGGTCTTCGTTATAATCTGCATCTTGAACAATGCGCCCTATATCGCAAACAGCTCTCTAATTCTATATGCGTCAAAATTTACACCAATAATATTTCAAACATTAAAAGTATTAGAGTTATCTACACAACACAATTTTGTTTTACATAATTAGAAACATAATTGTCAACAGTTGTTGATATAGCTTGTCAAGCAACGAGCATCTTCATAGGAATAGTAGAGACACAGAAGGTATTTGCATTGTCAATCGTCCATTGTTCTCTCGGCTGATATAAACATCAGAGTATATTGTAACTTTTGATAACCTCTTTAGTCGCTTAATGTTTTAAATAAGGTTCTTTTAGTCCATTTGTTTTTTCACTTTCCCGTATATTATCCCGAGATAGTGGTACGGCTAAGTCAACGATGGTTGCGAATTTTTAAATATTTTTGTTGTTGTTGTCAATAATAAACATGGCGATTAAAATCCACCGTCCCATCAGTCAAAATAAGCCTTTGCCATTACAAGTAATAGAAAGAAGAATACTTTTTAAATAAAAGTTATTTAAAGGAAAGAACTGCTAATTACTGACATTTATTTGAAAATTACATGGCTCATCTCCCTTTCTGTTATATAAAAACAAAGTTAATTAATTAAAACTAAGTGATTAACTAATTGGTCAATTTTGAGTTCATTTGTGTATTATCATCGACTATGAATGCAAAAAAACTAATCTTTGACTGGGAAGTTAAAGAAAACACATGTCAAAATATAAAAAAAAGGGATTAAATCCATACATACACCCATATCTCTCATCAGGTAGCATTTATTCCCCTTATTTGAAACAAAAATAATTAAAAACCAACAATAAATTAGATATTTAATTAATGTTTTATTGAATTATGTATTGTCTGGTTAAATAAATAATGGTGCAAAGTTTTGACTTGATCCGAGAATGGGAAATAGAAAAAAAATTGTACGAACATTTTACCAGACAGACAGAGTGGCTTTTAACTTTGTAATAATAGGTAATTGAGTATTGAGTCTTTGATTATGCTTGTTGGTGATTCATCTCGCGGCTCCTACACGATCTTTCTCTATTATGTTTAATTAATTATTCGAAGATCAAGAGAATGCTCCAGAATGGAGTCCAACGTATCTGCTTCTTCAATACCCCGAAAAGCTGTGCTCTACTTCTCTTAGTCAGTTATGATACCCAGACAAAACACAGACTCCCAGAGCTGGATGCCGTGCTAATCTCAAGATCAATAACCTGTTGAATAGAACGATGTCTTTGACGGTATGGGAATTTCGACTATAGAGGTTGACTAGAAACAACTTGGGAATGGAAATATTTTTCTCCAATGTAAGATATCGTTGAACTGAAACCTCTTTACTTATGTCCCTTTTATATTGCTAATAACTTTATAGAGTTTAAAATCATATGGCATATTGTTCAGTTCAGCTAATCACTGTGTGTGGGCTACTGTAGGATACATCTGTCTGTGACATTTTATTTCTTAGGAGGCAATTTGTCCCTTTGCAACATCTCTTGTGACTAAAGAGGCCAGTCTTTGATACACAGCTGCGGTCACAGGTTGGACATCTGTAATGACCAGATGCTGTAGTATTTTCATCCTTCTTTCTACTCCTGGTGTCTGCTCCATCTGCGATCCAGGACACTTCCTTTTATGCTTGCTCTCCATGTGGATCTCTCCAGTGCTTCTTTCTTCCAGCTGTTGGTGGCCATTCTGAAAGGCTTTTTGTTGCGCTTGTATATGTCGGTATACCTTAGAAGTGGAAGACCTGCAGCTCCCCTGCCTTCTGTTAGATCACCTTACAAAATATTTTGTATTTTATATTTATTAAATTACTAGCCGGATATTACCCACGGCCTGCGAGCCTTGGTTTGGGTATTACTGATCTTTTTGATTGAATTTAGATCTATGTCAAACTTGGAGAATGTTCCCGCCACATTTTTTTTTTGTTTTGCCACGAACATAAAAGTAGAGTGTGAAAATGGGTTCTCCCGTTCAGCCAACATAGTCATATCCAATATAAAATACTGTGAAAACGGGTTTACCCGATTTGTTAAAAAGTGTCATTCTTTAGTAGAGACACACTTAGGTACTTTTTGTTTATTTTTAGGGCCCTTCGGTTGTGGTAGGACTTTTAACATGCACTTCGGTCTCCATCTTGATTTAATGAACATTAATACCCAGTTTTATCAAGATTGGTCAAACGGCTTAGACTTTTATCCGGGACATACACACATACGCCTTTCTTTCTGCTTTATGTTATAGATGTCTGTAATGCTAATGTCTTGGCTCAGTAAGGTTTACGTAGAGTATTGTAATATAATGGGTCACTTTACAGTGGTATATTTTATATATTGGATGGTTTTAGGCTTTGCATATATATTGTAAAATATGCCCAACAATGCTGCCTTTTCCTGAACGTATGTGGCTATAAGTCTCTTTGAAATAAAGTTTGGTTTCTACATCGAGGCGTAACTCGTTTCGATTACTCCTTTTGTTGCTCATTTGTTTTTCATTAATCTCTCAAAAACAGAAACCCTTTTCCTTTAGAATAAAATCCCGAGGGTTCAGGTTTTAGTATCCCAAATGAGAAGACATACACAAAATAAATAAAATGAAGACTCCTTGCTCATTAGTTTGATTGGCTGACAGTGACATCTACCGACATCTCCTGCACGTGATCTAGACAAAGCTACCTAGCAACAGATTAAAGAACATGGTTTTATCGAGGTTGTCTCATCCTCCTTCTTAGGAACGGCTACTCCTGCATTTTTTTGTTATCCTCAAGAGTTGTCCCAAATGTAAGATGATTACTTCCCGTTTTATCCTTTTCATCTCCCCTTCGTTCTCCTCCCACTTGCTGTTTTTTCCCCCTATTTCTCTCTCTCTCTCCTTTTTTTTTTCATCCTCCTTCTCTACAAAGGCTTGAAAGCAAAAAAAATCAATAACCTTGATTTGGGGCCAAGGTCAGTTCTTGAAGATTTTGTATGTCTTCTGAAAGGATGAGAAATATGAAGATTTTGTGTGTTTTTTTTTTTTTTTTTTTTTTTTTTTTTTTTTGCTAGAGAAAAAAAAGACGGGTCGGGGGAGGGTGGAGGTGCCCGAGTGTTTCACGTTATGTTTTAATGATTGCAGTTCGAGTAGGATTGAGTCTGTTGGCCACGTACTGCATGCCTACTTGGTAACATGTACACTTAATATAGTCAAGTGAGCTGAAAGTGAAAGTAGAGGGGGGGGGGGGGAGCTAATGACGTTCACTTTTGATGTTTGGAGTGGTCAGTAAATTAAAACCAAAATTGTGTCATTATTTTATGTCAGTAATTAGCTCCACATAAAATGTTGAGATGAAAGTTTGTAGGCATAAATTTAGACTTAAATCTTTTTTTTTTTAAACATTCCATTGACTTTACATTTGAAACACGTTTACCTTTAAGTCTATGAGTGATGCGTGGAACAGATTCTCATTAAAGCTTTTATCATTTATGATTTTTTTTTCTTTCAATTCAGAAAACATAATTAAAATGCGACAGAATTGATGTGACCTAACTTATAGTCCAATATAATATCATCACGCATCTCGAAAGCATTAGTGTTCATTTCATTGGTACAGGAGTTCTCCTTGTTTAACTGGGTGACAGTTTCAACTTGTCAATTTAAATTTATCTTTGTAGGTAAATCACTTGCTTATTTAGCATCAAAATGGCGATTCTGCGGTGGATTGATAGAAGAGGTGCTAAAGACCTTGCTGTCTGGGCCTGGTCTGCCTGGACCCCGAACTCACTGTGCACGATCTTTTTGTTTTCTGTGGGGGGTATGTTAAAGACAAAGTTTTTGTTCCACCGTTGCCAGAAAATATCAATGACATGAAAGATCGGATAACAGCTGCAATCAACTCAGTGGACTGGAACATCCTAAAGCGTGTTTGGGAGGAATGTTCATATCGACTTGATGTTGTCCGTGACGCTGGTGGTGGTCACATTGGACACTCCGTAAAGCATGAAATAAAAAACGTAAGAATATATAGGCCTACAACACATGTGTTCCGCCAAGTATCAATGTGTTTTTTTTCTTGTTTTTTTTTTATTTTTTACAAAGCCTATATCAACTTACTCTCTCTGTCTGGAAAAAGTTCGTTCACGTTATTTCTCCGACACCCTCGAAAAAGGGAAAGAAATTGTACTTGACTAAAGAACTTCTTAAGAACTTTTATAGCAGAGTGGTTCCAATGTCGGCTCAAGGAAGCTTGTGCCATGAGTTCAAATTGAGGACGTGCGCCCCCCCCCCCTTTTTTTTTATAAATTCTTTTTTATTGTTAGTCTCAATCTATTATAAATTTAATTACATGCCGATCCAAACTAATTGATACATATAAGCTTCTGAAATGCAGCGCAATGTTTTATGCGCATTCTATTTAATTAAGCTGTATCATTGTGTTAGTTATGAATATATAAAAAAAAATCCCCAGATATCATTAAGGCTAGAGGATAAGACCTTACTTAATAAGCTCGTGTGTGCGTGTTGGGGTTCATTTTTTAAACTTTTATTCCTACCCAGCAAAAGCTCAAACGTTCATGAAATGGAAAGGGGGTGTGTGTAGTTATTGTAGAAGCCTGAAATAAAACATATGAAAGCAAAGAGAAAAAAAAAGCTCAATCCTTTGGGATATAGTGTTGTTTTTTTTTTTTATTTCTTATGGCAGCATATAGAAGGGGGTCAACTACTGGCCCTATATTTTTGATACAGTAGCTTAAGAGTGGTCAGATATCTATGTCTAATCTGACATAAACCACTCTATGGCTTCCAGCTTAGCCAACTCTCCATAGAGTTTGGCTTCCCCCACCCGAAATAAAAGGGGATGGGGGGTTTAGAGAGACAATACGTTATAGAAGGCCTCAACACTGACCTGCAACGTCACAACCTGTGGGCAGTGCTTTCACGGCCTTCTACGTTCATTAATTTAACGTACAAGCTGCTGGTATATCAGAACTAAGAAATGCGCAACAAGTCTACACTTTACTCACTTAGACTGTGACGGATGTGCTGACTCTTGACTTGTAAGTGTCACACTATGCATGTGTGTGTGTGTGTGTTTGAGTGTGTGTGTGTGTGTCTAGGTGGCTGTATATGAGAAAATTTGTTACCAGTCCAGATTCGAGACTTACACACAAAAGCAAAAATCTAAATTCAGTTATTGTGACTTTTCCCCCCTGAAACAAACATGTCAGCCAGCCATAGCATCTCCTGTATTTGTCATTCAGTACTGGGCAAATATTTATCTAGTTATTTTGTTCTGTCATGCGCAGTCCTCGTAATAAATGCTGCCACAAGATAACACTAACTGCGGGCCCACATAAACTAGCTAATGAAATTCAAGGGAGAATAGTCATAATAATGATTCAACAATCTAAATCTTTATTATCCATAAGGAAAGTTGTCTTACAATGTGTGCATTACACCAAATATATATACGATTAGGAATTAGTTATTTGTTTCGGGAATAGGGGGAAGTTTTTACTTAGTGACGATGACATGAGAGATCTTTAAAAAGTAAGAACACTCTAGGAGACACTTTTCTTATCACTGTAGGAATAAGAAACATTATATAGACGGCTAGAAGTAGGTGACATTCGACGGTTCCCTTCTTGAGTATTTAACGTGTTTGATGTTCAACACTAGCGTTGACTACCTATAATGATTGCTTCGACCTTTCGCCGGTGTTACTGAATTAGTTTAAAAGTTACCTCCTGTTTATTTCATTGGTTGTATTCGACACCGCAGATATATATATATATATATATTGAACCCGCCTGCCCTCTCTTAAATCCGGCCCTGTTAATAAATTTGTTATGATATTAGCACCTAGAAACTCAGTATCAAAACCACTTGACCAGTTTGTTGAACCTGCTGTCTACATTGGTGTGAGGTCACACTGCTCCATGACATTGCCTGGTCATATTGTTTTCTACACATTAAAGCGAATTACTCACAGGGGAGCCAGGCGCCCCGTTGCGCCTCTCTATTCTAAATATTTACGCTCAGTCGTTTAAACGTGTCAACAAAGAAGCATCGGTCGTTCAGCTCACCTTACATACAAACCCTCCTCCATTCGTTTTGAGTAAAGCTTATACACAATTAGAATCTGGTAGATATACTAGGTCATGTTGAGGAAACGGATCCCATCAAAGCATGATGTGAGGTCAGTTGTATAAGCTTTGAGTAGAGACAATTCACCTTGGCCCTTGGGATCCCAGTAGTTCAAGTCGCGGTTACTGCTACGCTGGAGCACTTGTTATAAATAGCGAAAACTTAAGGTAGTTTGCAAAAGCTACTTTATTATATCTTTTATTGTGTCAGCTAGATAGCAGTCTTCACATTGCATCCCCAAAAGTCTTCTCAGGTTTGTAACATAAAACTTGATCACAACTTCAGCTCTCCCACAAAATTCCAATCACAGATCTTTTGTGCTTATTCAGAAATGCGACTTTTTTTTTTCTTTATCTTATCTTATCTTATCTTATAGATTAAAGACTTCAAAAAAAAGAAGATAATTACGTCCTACGCATTTCATGTGACAATCTAGTCATGCATGTTAATCGATGACTTAAACTCTGCTAATTCTTTGGTTTTCCTGTCTGATTCAGACAACCCATTCCATTCTCTAATTGCACTAGGGAAGAAGGAGCACTTGTACAAATTTGTTCTATCGAATGGAATAAGAGATGTGCCTCTATCTTTGTGTCTTTCTGAGTATTTCATAAGGTTTTTGTTTTTCTATTTCTAAATTATGGTTTAGTGTTTTATGAATTATAGCTACTTTACTTGAAAACCAACTTTCTGAATTCTACATTTTACAAGTCTTTTTTTATTTAAGCTGAAATGTTCAAAGCTGTTTTGACATAGTAATTCTTCCAAAAGTTTGATCATAAAATGTCTAAATATTTCCTCCCAGATTTGTATTATAAATATTGGAGCATCCATATATATATATATATATATATATATATATATATATATATATATATATATATATATATATATATATATATATATATATATATATATGCATTTCAAAAAATACCTAATTTTGTACAAATTGCTTTCTGGATTTTTGTCTTGAAATGTTGGCATTTAACTACATTTGATAGTCCCCGCGTGGGTTGGTGCTGAAGATTTTCTTTCTTTGTATCTCCTTACATTTGCTGGTGCTAGAAATCGTGACATTTAGCTTTTTTTTCTTCTTTTTCTATATCTTGTGGTTGGTAATGTAAATAGTGTATGTTCAGAAACCTTCACCTTGTGTTGGACGTACTTCTGCTCCTGAGAGCTTACACTAATCGCTCTATTTCATCCAATAGCTGCACTGAGACCACATAAAGAGCCATTGTACAGATATCGCGTTTAGGAAATATTTAAATATAGATTTATGGAAAGATAGCTTTAAACTACGCTCGCTTCAAGTACGCTTGAAGATTCTCACACTTAATGCCCCGCCCCTTCCTTTCCCCCCAGTCCCACCACAACAGGACCAAACAAATCGTCATCTGGCAGTTATACCCACGGGTCACGTCGCCCTGATTCTAACAGATGGCTCACCCAGTGAGTATCGCGTGCAAGGGAACTCACTTCCCGGTTATATAATGTATACACGTCGGGATATCAACGCACAAAGGTTTAGGGTGGCAACACTAACAGTCAACTTGATTCTTACATCAAACAACAATTCAGACCACTCAGTTCTCCTTATGAAACGTTGGTGTGTAGAATCGGTATGAATCACTCGCACTCAATGCACCACTCTTTATGTATTGATCAATTAGTGAATACTTATAGCTAGTAGTTATGTTATTAGCTAGTTATTATGTATAAAACTGTTTTATCATCTGAACGACTCGTTTAGAATGAGTTAATCTCACGAGTTGGTGTTTTATCCTCATGGCTCTCTTAGTAATGTGCGTGTCGTTGTATTTCAGCCTAATGTTATCACCACTGTTGATTTGGATTTTGTCATGTCCCCAGGAACCCTGCTGTGTTGTATCGATTGACTAGAACACCGCGGTGTGGGAAAGGGAACTGAGTGTGTGCCAGCCTCTCACACTTTCTCTCTCTCCATCTCTGTCTTTCACCCCTTCTCTCGTCGTTTTCTCTCATCTTGAACTCTTTGTTCGAGTTGTCTCTCTTCTTTTTACCACTTTGCTGGAATTTGTCTGCAAGATCTATAAGGACATATTTAAAAGACAAAACTGAGGCTAAAGTAAAAAGCAAAGTTCTCCTTTCAAATCTTGCGATCTATGGGGCAGATGTTGTAAAGGTCATCTGTTTCTGTGGCCCACGGTTAATGAGGGTGTCATGTGGCCAGCACAAATACCAACTATCTTTACTTTTTTCCACAAATAATGCCAAGTGGGTGAACTCAGAGATGCAGAAATTAAAAATCCCAGTCTTCCAGGATTCGAACCAAATACCCTTACGTTCGAAAGTCAAGTGCCTTACCTATCAGCCACCGCGCCTCCAAAGTAAAGTTCCCCTTTTAGACCTCTTGTGATCTCTGGAACAGATGATGTAAAAATCATGTGTTTCTGTTAACGAGGGTGTCATGTTTCCATCACCGCGCCTCCAAAGTGAGCCAACCATCTACTTATTTATATTGAATGAATCTTAATACCTTGTTTATCTATGCCAGATTTTTAAAAAAGTTATGTGAAAATCTAGAACTACATATTTGTCTTGTGAATCATTAATAACTTTTGTTGCCCGTTAGTAATAACAGCAATTGCAATGTCCTATTTCTGCCAACAGTGAAGTGTAAACACCAAATACATGAGAGAAATCAGTGCTAAGCAATAGAGGGAGTTCTTTGTTCAAATTAAATTTAAAAAAAAAAAAAAGCTTTATGCATCTACCGTACAGAACAATAGCAAAATAATTGATGTAATCAGGAAACACTAACATATGTGAAACATTTGAATTCGTCTATGTTTATAATTATGTTGATAGATAAGTGAATAAGAGACGGATGCTCATCTTCTGTGATCTAGTTTTGTTTCTGCGGGAAACTGGAAAGCAGACTGTTCTCAGATGCCTTCACATAATGACCGGATCACGTGACTGAAGGAAACGTTAGTTAGTAAACAAGTGTTTTCATCTGAGTCTCTATCAAGTTTTCTGAACATTTCTTGGTTGCAGGTTGTAAACTTTTCATTCATCAGGCTGCTTCATTGATCACGTTCCATTTTGCATCATCATTTTTTTATCGTTGGTTTCTCCTTTCATTTTCCTTTCTCCTTGCTTCACTTTGTCATTTATGTATCTCCTCTCTCTCCCTTGGTTGATGGTGTGCACTCAATAGCCAAGAAACAATGGAGGAAGCTAGCACGTTGTCCTATAGTTTGAATACAAAACTTAATTAGGTCAACTCTAGCACCAGACACCATCTTGTTTCATTGTTGTTTCGACCTTGACATTTTGTCTCAGGTTTATTTTTAATCCTATCACTAAATATTTTACCTAGATTTTCAGATTTATTTTCTAAATATACACCGTTTTTTTTTTGGTTTAGAAATGACTAAAAGGTGATTTTATAATTTACAAATTAAAAAAAAAAAAAAAGATTAAGTCTTAGTGTATTAATGACGATGTCAGGTAAGTGTAATGTATTTACACTCTACAGTTTCAGAATTAATCAGAGTCGTGTCTTTGAAATCGCGAATGCAGCTTTCAGTTTTCGTCTTCGATAAATGTGCCCCCTCCCCCCCCCCCCTGTGTTGGTTTGATGGCTTGTCGTCTCAATGGTCCTGGGATCGTACCTTGCCCGACACCCCCCCCCCCCCCAACAGTTATGAGAGGTTGTTTTTTTTAATGTAGCATTCTTTAATTATGAACGAACATCCGAAACAATTAATGGAAATGTCTTCGATTCCGAAGCAGTGATTCACATGTCTATGCAGACCCAGTTGCGACCTGCATATTTTCCCGCATGTCATGTAGATAAAGTCGATGTCCGCTGGCGGTCTATTTAAGTTTTCTTTCCGTCTTCTGCGCCTGTCTTCAATAATGGCTTTTCTTTGAGTGTCAAATATTTGTCCGAAGCCTTTGTGAGAGCTCTATAACTGTCCCTTTCAGAGGCCATCTACTGATAGCTACTTTTGTCTATGTCAGTGAGAGCGAAATGACGCCTGCGTTGATTTTTGATAGCGCTTTCGGGAATACACCCCTGTTACGCCGTCCTTCTTTGGCATGCTGTCGTCTCCCCTGCGGGATAATTGTCCGAAATAAGTAACACAAAATAAAACACCTCCCACCCTAATAAATATATATATTAATTCGTTTTTTTCCCTCACGGATTTTATGCTTAAAACTTCTAACACACTCATAAACTCGAGTTATAGTATATCTTCAATTGTAGAACACTACTCTCCTAAACTATCTAACGGCCAGATACCCTCCTTGGCTGTTAAATTAGTATTCGTATCAATCTGAAACTACGTGGCCTCTTGTGTGAAATAAAAACCCAACTTAACCATCACTAGTAGAATCGTTCAGGGAGATAACTCATGCTAGGACCTAATGAGTGCTTGTTCCTTAGCTCGTAAATATCCACAGTAAATAGTCCAGGGTCCAAAGAGACGGCTGGGAAAACTTGCTACGCTTCTTTCTTCCTCGCGTGAAAATTGAAAATATTTGCTTTGAGAGTACACGTGGACCTGAGCCTCCATTTTTATTTTTTGCTTAAACCCATCTTTCCTGGAGATTAGTGTTTCCAAACTTTCAAAGCAATAATAGCCCCACTCTCACTAATGTGCGATGTCGTGACTCATGTTTGTATGGCATCCGAATAGATTCTTTATATTCATTTTTATTCTAACTTTATTTTTCTTAAAACAATTAGCTTCTTCTTTTGTTTAAAAAAAGATGAGTTATTTGCAGGCTTCTTAGTTTCTTCCATAATTCCACTCTAACCCAGCGCAAGTATGTTAGCTTAGTTTCCAGCCCCTTTTCAAATCCATCCATCCCAGCGGCGTTACAGCCTATGGAGGGGGCCCTGGCCTGTTTTAGCACATTCTGATATATATCTTATGCCTTACGTGACATTTACGTCCCCATGGCCGGGCTTTGTTCAGTTTACATTTATCTAGAGTTATGGATGTTCTGTTGTGGGTGTTAAGTTGTGAGTGTTTAGTTGTGTCTGTGTGTGTGTGTGTCTTGTTTGGTGTGTCTAGTTTTGCATGTGTTCATTTTTTTTTCAAAGCTTATATCGACTCACTCTTTCTGTCTGTCTGTCTGGTAAATGTTTGTAAAGGTTATTTTTCCGACACTAAATCTCGGATCAAGCTGAAATTGTGCACAATTATTTCTTTTACTTGGCAACACAAGAATCAATTTAGAAAATTAACCAATTAGTTATCTGTTGTTTTTTTTTGGTATCTCGAACAAGTGAAAAAGATTGCATTTGACTGAAGTAGTGGTATAAGCTGAATTAGTTCCTATATAGGTAGCCGCTTTAAAGTAAGTTTGTAACAAACAATAGACACAACCTTCTATTTTCATTAGCACGGTATAGCACCTCACTAGCAGAGTGGTAAGTATGTCAGTTTAAGCCATGAGTTCGAATTCAGGTCGTTCCCTGATCCAAACTAATTGATATAATTACACGTCGTATATTTTTCTTGTTGTTTTTCCATTTACTTTAAATGTTTTTCTTGTGTTTTGTACAGTCTAATGTGTTGCGACTTTACTCATAAAAAATGGTTAAGAACTCTAGAGATAAAAAAAGGAAAGAAATGATAAATCATCATGTCTATTATACCTCACAGTCACTCCAAATTATATTTGGTTCAATTTAAATACACTTGGCAATTTTCTTCAGAAATTCAATGTCAAGTTTGTAGTCTGCCCGACGCTACATCAATGTTAGATACTCGACAATTGTCTAGCTGTTCACTCGCGTGTCTTTCTGGTGAGCTACTAGTCATTAGGAGAACGTTTGATCTATTGGTTGAATCTGGAGTTCGTCATCGCAGCACGTGCCCAGATTTTGTTCAGCAGGTTTTGAATACATCCTCTCTTTTTCTCTCTCTCTCTCACTCACACACACACACATTCACACCCACCCACACTCGCTTAGCTCAACATTTCAACTGTTGCCAGACATGCTTTGTGAGGTTCATTCTGGTGGTAGCGTGTTATTGATCAGTCCTTGACCCGGGCCCTTCCTCCTCCCCCCTCTGTCTAACATGCTTCTTTAATAAATGACCTTTCTTCTAGCAGACTGTTACTCCAAGGCAAGAAGCCAAGACATTTGTAAGAATTGATTTTTTTTGTTTTTTATTTTGGCGCGTGAGCCAGAGTTGGTATAAATGTGGGCCGCAGGAACAAACGAAAAAAATAATAAGCGGGAATAAAAATTTGTGGCTCTTATTCCGTTCCCAGGAAAAGAAAGAAACCCTTAGGACATCGCGCTAACGAACGAAATAAAAATGTACCTTGAAAGCTGACTCGAATGAGTCATTCTCGGATGGCATTTGTGTATTTTCTTCATACTTGAAGTTTTAGACACAAAATAATGATGCTAACACGTTGGAACGGTGTTTCCCAAACGTTTTCCTTCACGGAACACTTCTTCGTACATTCTGAGTATTTAGCGGAACACTTTGCTTATTTTGTGAGAGAGGTGAATTCACGTCGTGGCGTACAAGTTAATTATTCCAGTAGATCGTGCAATCTTAAAGCTAGACGTATTTGATTATCGTGTATAAAGTTCAATTTCATTATAATTTATTACAACCATAGATAGGAATCTCAAAAAAAAACAACAATTATTTATATAGTAGCCCAGAAAAACGGCACTTAACATATAAGAATCTCGAAAAAACCTGCCTCTTTTGATATCCTGCTAAGAACAGCTGCTGATCGGGAAATGTGGAGGGTTTTGGTTACGCGGTCACAGCACTCTTACGATGAAAGTCAAGGGACAGATGACATGAGAAAGATGAGATACATATCGGGAAAAAAAAAGACTTTTAACTTCTCGTTAAAGTGCCGAAAGTTCCAAAAATTGATAACATAGTACTTGACCACTTCATATAGACCATATATCCTTTAAGTGATGATGCTAGAAATATAGTTGAGAGGGACGTATTGATCACAACTGTATTGGTTGCCTATTGTAACTCCATGTCTTGGATCACAGATGGGCGATTATTTCTCGCTTATCCGATTATGAGTGATTTCGAGTCTGCGGTACTAGATTACCAACAATCGCTGTGCTGTCGAGATAGAATGCTAGTAAATAGTACCTTGGGAGTTTAAGCGATGCTAAGTCCTCGGGTCAGACTTTCGTTTGGTATGAGTACATTCACGGGCGCCTTCTTGTTTTACTGGCGCGTTCCGAAAGCTGCCGGTAAACTTGAGGTAAGTCTAGGTGTCAGGTAACCTGGAAGTGGCAGGGGAGGGCGGAGTAGCATGTACCCCTGAATACCAACAGTATTTTTTTTTTGTTCTTTTGTTCTAATGTACGCGCGCGGAATATGCCAAGCTTTAAATAAAGACTTTTCCAGGCAGGGCATGTACATCAGATGTAAAGTGGCATTTGGCTGATTTATCAGTTCAGTTGGTTCTTGGCTCTGGGGCATAGGTAAGAACAATACCGGCTAGTGACCAGACTGTACTAGGATTTAGAAAAAGCAAAATAAATGTTTACTTATCTTCGGTTCGTTTGTGCATCAAGCTATAGAATGAACTTAAACTCAGTGATAGTAAGTAGATGGCCTGGTCGGAAAGATTGTGCATCAAGCTATACAGGCATAGAATGAATATAACCTTAGTGATAGTAAGTAGATGGCCTGGTCGGAAAGAGTGTGCATCAAGCTATACAGGCATAGGATGAACTTAAACTCTGTGATATTAAGTAGATGACCTGGTCGGAAAGATTGTGCATCAAGCTATACAGGCATAGACTGAATTTAAACTCAGTGATAGTAAGTAGATGGCCTGGTCGGAAAGATTGTGCATCAAGCTATACAGGCATAGAATGAACATAACTTCAGTGATAGTAAGTAGATGGCCTGGTCGGAAAGATTGTGCATCAAGCTATACAGGCATAGAATGAACTTAAACTCTGTGATAGTAAGTAGATAGCCTGGTCGGAAAGATTGTGCATCAAGCTATACAGGCATAGAATGAACTTAACCTCAGTGATATTAAGTAGATGACCTGGTCGGAAAGATTGTGCATTCCTATCCTTTACCTTCACTTCTGCATGTCCCACTGGGGTTTCGAACCATTATGTCAGACTAACCCAAATCGAATTGGTTTATGGGTATGTGTCGTGGTCGAAAAAGAGATGTTTAGTTTGTGTTAGACCAACATTGCCCATCACAGTAATCTAAACCTGCTGACACACTATAGCGTGCTGAAGGTCCGTTGGAATAGAAACATTATTGTAATTTGAAATGTCGAAATTTTCAATTGCACAAACTTGATTGGTAGAATAAACAAGCATGGTATCCACAGTCACAGGCTTGGACATTTTCCACTCTGACAATACTGAAATAAAAATCCAAATTTAGAACTGACTGCCTACAGTTTCTGTTTCCTTGATCTCTATACACCTGCAACTACAGAGATGTGCTAAGACTAAGATTCTGTAGTCCGTAACAGGCTATTGTAAATCTCAAAGAAGCAATTTATGAAAGTTGTTATTGTTACAGGCGAATAGTATAAGGTGATAATAAAAAGTATTTTATTAGATAATACATTTTGCTTTTCAATTGCTGGTGTATTTATTTTTGTTTCTTTGTTTTTAATCTTCTGTTCTGGAGTGACTCCGAATTTTGACATTTTAATTCATTAAAAAATATAATATACTGCCCCCCCCCCCCCCCATTTTTTAAAAAAAGATCTGATTAGAAGAGTAGTTTCCCCCTCGATTCCTAAGTGTTGACTCCTATCTTATTAGTTGATAACTGTTTCCCAGGAGCGTCTATTAACTATACATCTTCATGTGTCACATCCATTGGCTTGACTTAGGCCTCATTTTCATAAGGAGGCTTAAAAGTCGAAAAATAGTTGTTTTTTTTTAATTACTCTGACTATAGACGCTCATTGTCTAACTATTAGAAGTCTTTTTGGTTTCGTCTGTTTATGAGTGAATCTGTTTATTAAGTTTTGCCATGGGTTTTGAAGTGTCATAAAAACTATTTTCCTATTACCATCCTGAAATAAGTAAAAGTAAAGTTCCTTTTTCAGACCTTGCGATCTGTAGGGCCTATGATATAAAGATCATCTGTTTCTGTGGCCCACGTTAACGAGGGTGTTATGTGGCCAGCACAACGACCAACCGCGTTTGCTTTTGTTTTAACTTATTTTAGGTACTCATAAGCTTTCTTGACTTATGGGCGTCTTAATAAACCCGAAATTCAAAATCCCAGCCCACTGGTTCGGAAACCTAGCGCTTTACCACTCAGCCACCGCGCGTCCAGAAATGACGGTATACGCTATTTTAAAAAAATCTCAAGGAGTTTCTGTTGTACGAAAGTTCGCGTCTTCTATTTGTTACGTATCTAGGCGTTGTTTTTTTTCTTTCTTTGACCTGTTGCGGTCGAGAGACGAGTAGGTTGTCTGCCCCTTGTGTAATAAGTTTTTTTTTTCTTTTTTTTTTTTATTCGTCAAGCCACACAGACAGTGACCGGTCCTTGACCTGTGTGTGTACCTCTGGTTGAAAGGAGGGTGTTTTTTTTTCTGTCTCTTTGAAGAGCGTTCTAGATCTGGGTGTTGATGACTTTCTATTCTAGAAGTTACGAGATATCGACGCGCGGTAGATTATATAAGACCGCCCGCGTAACGTTGACAGACAGACATACGGAGACAGCCGTGAGACAGAATAGCGGAGACATTGCGCGACCCGTGCGTGGTATACCACTTGATCGTGTAAGTTAATATTTTGTTTTCTTTTTTCCAAGGCCTTGCTTGCTTGTATTTGTAATTATATTTTCAAACTCTTGTATTGTAATATTTTTACATGCCATTTTTGTAAAAGGATTTTGGTCAACACATCAATTCTGTATTGAGTAAATGTTTATTTTTCTTTCTTGTAATTTTATATTTGATTAAACATTAAGTTGATAGTTTACCTTCCGATTTCTTGTGTCATTTTTTTTTTTGTTATTCATTGTAAGTCTTTGATTAAATTCAGACTTAAGATAAGTGACACAACTGCTTTTCTATTGTCACGTTCCCCTAGGCAAGCCATTTTAAAAAGTAGAATTCAATTCGTAATACGTGACAAAAGAAGTTTGAGGGCTTTCGTCCCGGATATTTTTCTGAACCTATTTTCGTCTTACTTGAGTAATTTTGTAAAGGCGAAGTTGACTTTAACAAAAATTTTTTTTGTGTCAAAGAGTCGGAAGTAAAGTATCAATAGTATTGTAGTATTGACCAAACTCTCTTAAGGTTTTTTGTTGTACTGATTTTGTACTGTATATTTACATTGTATACATATTTTTGCTTGTAATAGTTGTTAGTTAGTCATGGATATTCAGGTTTTTCTTGCAAATCCCTCTGTGGAAGAGCTTGATGCTTTTACTAGGAAGGAACTGGTCCTTATTTCTAAACATTTAGGGTTAAAAATAAAATCAAATGCCCTTAAACAAGAAATCAGAGATAACATTGTAATCCATTATGTAGACGAGGAAGTGTTTTCTGAAGACCTTTTAGAAACCCTTAGACCCGATGAGGGTAAATCAGATTTAGAACTTCAGATAAAATTAAAACAAATGGAAATAGAAGCCCAGACGGCTAGAGAGCAGAGAGAAATTAAACAAAAAGAATTAGAGCTTGCAGCGGCTAGAGAGCAGAGAGAAATTAAACAAAAAGAATTAGAGCTTGCAGCGGCTCAGAAAGAAATGGAAATGAAATTACAAATAGAGTTAAAAAAATTAGAGTTAGCTGCTAATGTAAGACCAGATTCTTCCCCTGCCAGTCATACTGCTGAAGCAACAAAATTTTTGAAAATAATTCCACGCTTTAATGAAGCCACAATTGACAATTATTTTCCACAATTTGAACTTGCTGTGAAAAATTTTAATGTACCTGAAACTTTGTGGCCCACTTTGCTGCAAACAGTTTTGACTGGTAGAGCTGCAGAGGTATTTTGTTCTTTGACCATTGAACAACAAAAAGATTATAATGTTGTTAAGGCCTTAATTCTTAAGGCATATGAACTTGTTCCGGAAGCTTATCGAAAGCAGTTCAGGGATTGTCGCAAATCGGATGGCCAAACCCATGTGGAATTCCTGCGGGAAAAGGAGCGACGCTTTGAGAAATGGCTCACTTCCAGGGAAATCGGCACCGACTTTGCAAAATTCAAGAACCTAATGCTGATGGAAGAGTTCAAGAGTTGTGTGCGGCTGGACGTCCGTACGCATATAGCTGATCGTGGCGAGGAAGATGTGCACAAGGCTGCAGTGTTGGCAGACGATTATATAATATCACATCAATTTGCCAAGTATACGACGGATGTCAAGCCAAAACAAGTCAAACAGCCTGAGTCCACTGCTAGCAACTCCATCAAGAACAGCAGTACAAACGACAGAAAACCTACTACAAGTAAAGCTACTTGTTCCTACTGCAAACGAGAAGGCCATAAAATTGACGATTGTTGGAAATTGAGAAAGAGAAACGAAAACGCTCCTTCAAAAGTCAGCGCTTGCACAGTACAGTGGTCGTCGAGGTTTACTCCCTCATCCTCAAGTCATATCAAGAATACCTCGACACCACCTGTTTCAAATGTATTGACTGTACAAGACTCTCCGAAAATGTCTCCACGGTGTTCAAATGACTCAATAGTGAGTTCTTCAAATTCATCTTTACGATGTTCCAATGACTCAACCAAGAGTTTTTCAAATACATCAAGCCGATGTTCCAATGACTCAAACAAGAGTTTTTCAAATACATCAAGCCGATGTTCCAATGACTCAAATAAGAGTTTTTCAAATACATCAAGCCGATGTTCCAATGACTCAAACAAGAGTTTTCCTAATACATCACCCCGATGTTCCAATGACTCTAACCAGAGTTTCAATAATACATCACCCCGATGTTCCAATGACTCTATCCAGAGTTCCCATAATACATCATCCCGATGTTCCCATGACTCTATCAAGAGTTCCCATAAGACATCACCCCGATGTTCCAATGACTCCATCAAGAGTTCTCCAAATACATCCACAAGATGTTCTACTGACTCAAGAAAGAGTTTCTCCACTGCGTCTCCTAGAGATGTCAATGACTCCAGCGAGAGTTCGACCCAAGTCCAGTCTGCATCAACCAAAATTGATGTTTTATTAGAGGATTTTAAGCCTTTCATTTCGGAAGGATTTGTATCACTACCCGGTGATTCTACAAGTCTACGACCTATCACCATTTTGAGAGACACAGGTGCTTCACAATCGTTACTTTTAGAGGGTATCTTGCCCTTGTCTAAATCATCATCGACTGGGAAGAGCATCCTGTTACGAGGCGTAGAGCTTGGATGTATAGATGTGCCTCTACATCTAATCGACATAAAGTCAAATCTCATTACTGGACCGGTTGTTGTAGGTGTCCGACCAACATTACCATTGGAAGGCATCTCGTTGCTGTTAGGCAATGACTTAGCAGGTGGAAAGGTGATAGCCGAACCCATCGTCACTCAAACACCCGACTTATCTGCCACACCCGAGGAAGACCTAGAGTTATATCCAGCGTGTGCAGTAACAAGGGCAATGAGGTTGAAAGCATCTCAAGAAGAGAACGTCGTCAAGGCCAACAGTAACCAAGATGATGTGGACTTGAGCACCACATTCTTTGCTTCTCTTGAAGAAGAACCAACGCCAAATTCTGAAAAGCCGGCATCAACTCGAAAACAGTTGATTGAGGACCAAAAGAAGGATCCAGAGCTCGCCAAACTCCGAGAAACCGCAATGACATCACAAGAGGCAGAGCTAGCATCAACGTGCTACTACATCCAAGATGATATGCTCTTCAGGAAATGGAAACCTCCAGACGCATCCAACGAAGAAGAATGGAGAATATGCCATCAAATCGTGTTACCAGAAAGATACCGAGCGTACATCATGAATCTGGCTCATGACACACCAATGTCAGGTCATCTCGGCATCCACAAGACATACCACAAGATTATGTCACACTTCTTCTGGCCACGTTTGAAGAAAGATGTCATCCAGTACTGCCGATCCTGTCATGCCTGTCAGATGGTTGGCAAGCCAAATCAAAAGATCCCTGTTGCTCCTCTGAAGCCGATTCCAGCCTTTGAAGAACCTTTCAGCAGAGTACTTATTGACTGTGTTGGTCCTCTTCCAAGGACAAAAGCTGGCAACCAATACCTGTTGACCCTTATGTGTGCTTCAACTCGTTTTCCTGAGGCTATTCCTCTAAGGAACATAAAAGCATCAAACATTGTGAAGGCCTTAATCAAGTTCTTTACTCTATTTGGTCTACCAAAGTCTATCCAATCGGACCAAGGAACGAATTTCACGGCCAATCTTTTCAAGCAAGTCATGACTCAGTTAGGCATCAAACACTGCATGTCGAGTGCGTATCATGCCGAGTCGCAAGGCGCTCTTGAGCGATTCCATCAGACTCTCAAGAACATGATCCGAACCTATTGCTTTGAGCACGAAAAAGACTGGGACGAAGGAATCCACATGCTGCTGTTTGCAACCCGTGAATCCGTCCAGGAATCGTTGGGATTCAGCCCTTTTGACTTAGTCTTTGGCCATTCGGTGCGCGGTCCCTTGAAATGTATAAAAGAGACTTTGTTGTCACCAACAGCCACTGAAGGACTTTTAGACTATGTAAGTAAGTTTAAAACTAGACTTTATGATGCTTGTGTTCTGGCCAAAAATAACTTACAAAACACCCAATCCAGCATGAAACGCTGGTATGATAGAAAGGCCCGTGTTAGAGAATTTTCTCCCGGGGATAAGGTGCTTGTGTTTTTGCCCATACCAGGTCAACCCTTGCAAGCCAGATATTTTGGTCCATATGAAATTGAGACCAAAATTAGTGACCTCAATTACACAATCAAAACTCCTGACCGTAGGAAAAAGACTCAGCTATGTCATATAAACATGCTGAAGCCTTATGTATCTCGGCCAGATCACTCAGAGAAGAATAATTGTGTTTTAAATACAGTCAAAAGTTGTTCAAATAGCCATGTTTCTCCTATTGATGATGATATTGTAAAGGAGAAATTTGGACAATACAAAATACCTAATTCTTTTGTATTACAGAATTTGGATGTAAAACTGTCTCATCTGTCTTCGACAGAAAGGCCAGTTATCATGAAACTCATTAATGAATTTAATGACATTTTTTCTGATGTACCAAAACAGACTAATGTTATAATGCATGATGTAGATGTTGGCGAGGCTACTCCAGTCAAGCAGCATCCTTACAGGGTTAACCCTGAAAAACTTGCCATACTTAGGTCAGAAATCAAGTATATGCTTGAAAATGACCTCATTGAACCAAGTTCCAGTAGTTGGAGCTCCCCATGTGTCTTGATACCTAAACAGGACAAGACTTATCGTTTTTGTACAGACTACCGTAAGGTAAATGCTGTCACAAAGACCGATTCGTTTCCTATCCCTAGGATAGACGATCTCATAGATCGTATTGGTGACGCTAAGTACATCACCAAAATAGACCTACTTTCAGGTTATTGGCAGGTTCCCCTGACTGATAGGGCAAAGGAAATCTCCGCCTTTGTCACCCCTGATGGTCTGTACCAATACAAAGTGATGCCATTTGGCATGAAGAATGCTCCTGCCACTTTCCAGAGAATGATAAATGCCCTGCTTGCTGACATGGAGAATTGCCACGCATACATAGACGATGTAGTAATTTTTAGCCAAGATTTTTCTAGCCATTGTAAACAACTGCATTGTCTTTTTACTAAACTGTTACATGCAAAAATTACTGTAAACCTGAGTAAGAGTGATTTTTGCCAGGCTTCAATCCAATACTTAGGCCATATTGTAGGACAAGGCCAGGTGAAACCTGTAATGGCCAAAGTAGAAGCTATCCAAGCTTTCCCTATCCCTGCTGATCGGAAACAACTCCGAAGATTTTTGGGAATGTCTGGATATTATAGAAAATTTTGCGAAAATTTTTCTGTCATTTCCAGTCCTTTAACAAACCTCCTGAGAACGTCCGATTTACTTGGACGGATGAATGTCAGAAAACCTTTAACCAGATCAAGCAGATATTATCTAGCTCTCCCATTTTGATGGCTCCTGACTTCGGAAAACCTTTTAGGTTAGCTATTGACGCCAGTGACACAGGTGTTGGGTCAGTCCTTTACCAAGAAGATAATTTCCAAGTAGAGCATCCTATTTGTTTCTTTTCCAAGAAATTTAATAGACATCAAAGAAATTATTCTACTGTGGAAAAAGAATGTCTTGGGTTGATTCTTTCTATACAACACTTTGATTTTTATATCAGTGGGTCTAGATGGCCACTGGTTGTATTTACTGACCACAATCCCCTTACATTTATCCACAAAATGTCTGGCAAGAACCAACGACTTCTCAGGTGGAGTTTATTTTTACAAGAGTACAACCTAGATATTAAACACATAAAAGGCAGCGAAAATGTTATCGCCGATGCCTTATCTAGATTGTAAAAAGTATTTTGATGTATATATTTTTTTTTATATATATCATGATAAATACATTCTGTAATGTAAATATTTTTTGTAGTTCTAAAAAGATTTCCATTTCGTGGAAATGTAAACTTTTTATTTTTAGGAGGGAGGTGTTACGTATCTAGGCGTTGTTTTTTTTCTTTCTTTGACCTGTTGCGGTCGAGAGACGAGTAGGTTGTCTGCCCCTTGTGTAATAAGTTTTTTTTTTCTTTTTTTTTTTTATTCGTCAAGCCACACAGACAGTGACCGGTCCTTGACCTGTGTGTGTACCTCTGGTTGAAAGGAGGGTGTTTTTTTTTCTGTCTCTTTGAAGAGCGTTCTAGATCTGGGTGTTGATGACTTTCTATTCTAGAAGTTACGAGATATCGACGCGCGGTAGATTATATAAGACCGCCCGCGTAACGTTGACAGACAGACATACGGAGACAGCCGTGAGACAGAATAGCGGAGACATTGCGCGACCCGTGCGTGGTATACCACTTGATCGTGTAAGTTAATATTTTGTTTTCTTTTTTCCAAGGCCTTGCTTGCTTGTATTTGTAATTATATTTTCAAACTCTTGTATTGTAATATTTTTACATGCCATTTTTGTAAAAGGGTTTTGGTCAACACATCAATTCTGTATTGAGTAAATGTTTATTTTTCTTTCTTGTAATTTTATATTTGATTAAACATTAAGTTGATAGTTTACCTTCCGATTTCTTGTGTCATTTTTTTTTTTGTTATTCATTGTAAGTCTTTGATTAAATTCAGACTTAAGATAAGTGACACAACTGCTTTTCTATTGTCACGTTCCCCTAGGCAAGCCATTTTAAAAAGTAGAATTCAATTCGTAATACGTGACATATTTATAGACCTCATTCACCAAAATGAACGGTCACATAATCTTACTGATTAACAACGGGGGAAAAGCTGTCACGTGATAACCATTTTTGATTCAAAATTACATCGTAATTTGAATAGAAAAGATAGAGAAGCACGTGACTCAATGTTGTTTGTTTACTATTGGTGAATGAGGTCCAATCTTCTCTTTATGAGGGACCGTCTGTAATTTTTAAGCTTTAAAAAAAACATGGCATAATATCATAAAGTGTCGTGCAAGCATGCAACGTTGTATGGCGTACAGTTTGAGGTGATCTCAACGAGAAGTGACTTACAATTTTATGGCAAAATAAAATACCAACCAGCCTCTTTATGTTGCTATAGCAAATCTAAAGTCAGTGAAAGAACCAAAGGATTCAGAAAAGTTTTAAGACTAAGACTAAATAGCTTTTAGATACTCTAGAATCTAGAACAAAGAAACATTAAGTTCTACATCTACTTCTGACTTAGTGGGATAAAAACAAATTATACACATGCCCTCCAACCTTTTTGTCCCCCATAAGTGCAAATGAAGAGCTGAAAAGAGGGGGGGGGGATGTTCTCCGATTTTTCCCATTGTTTTTCTTTCAGTCCAGGGGACTGTACTCAGCAACTCCTGGCCACACCTCTAGATTAAATTAACACTGTAGTCGCTTTAAGTTATGTGTATGAGGGGGGGGGGGTTGCAATTGTGTGTGCAAAAACTTGGAGGGGGGGGGGGGAGGGGAGATAGCCCGCCCGTTTCTAAACGTGAGTGTTTTGTACTTTAGTGGTGACGTAAGCTTGCGTTTAGTGGACCACACCAGCCAAGTGGTCATTGTTTGACTGTTTTCTCATTGTGTGCACGTGGGGGGGGGGGGGGAGCCACTTGATGGCAGCACTATGTTGTGAACATTTGACTTGATCGTACTTGAGAATCTGGACTTGGGTCTAAATCTTTTAGTCTGAGATCTAACAATAGATACTTTTTTTTTTTGTAGATCTCATTTGTCGGGAACTGCAGAGCATAACAAAAATTAGCTCGCAATTGTCATTATTTGTTTTAATGTTAATGTAGGTGCTCATTAAGGTTTAATTCGATGATATAAAGAGCCAACACAAGGTATGTCTTATAACAGCTTATATGATGTTTAATAAGGCGCCATCTTGGTTAACGCAGCTAAGATCAAGGGACATTACTAACATAGACAAAGGAGCGTAACTCTTGTAATAGGCCTACATATCAACGGTAGGGTAACGACATATCCTACTTTTCTTTAACAGAGTATACCTATGTGTATCAATTGAAGTAATTCAGACTATCATTTTGTTATCTTGAGACTTCTCGTGATTTATGAGGTTTTGAATTAAAGTACATCTCTACTCAAATTTTTTAAATGAAGGCGCTCAATCTATTGCGCCACTTATCTCCCCTTCTTCTATTTTTGTCGTCTTCAATTACCGTTTTCTTAACCGCTTTACCTTTTCGTAGTGACACTCTTCGTGGAGAGAGAGTGTGTAATAGAAAGATAGAAAGGGAAAACACAATGGCTCCATTGTGGGTTATCTTTCTTTACTGGTTCGACTCCATTATCTCCCCTTGTTTAGGAGGAGGACGAATGTCTTATTATCGGCCCTTGTGCCTTCATTGGGGGTGTGTTCGGCTGCGGCCTGCCATTTGAACGTTCTTAGCCAGGCATTCATGTCTGGAAGTGGCGTCTTCCTGGCCCATCCACTGGGTGGTATAAACTACAGGCCCTTTTCATCATGGAAGGTTAATGAAGACACAGACATAAAGTAAATCGTTTTTTGTCCGGATTTTCCTCCCTTATTTCCCCTTTGAGATGGGAAAGTCGAGTTTCAGATCTTCATAGAGTGTTCCATTTATCTTTTTACTCCTTATATAGATGTATTAGCACCCTTAGAAATCTTGGAACCTGGGCAGATGATGTGCAAAATGAGTACTGCTATTGGTTAAGGTTAAGCCGTACAATAAAATATGAGGAGGCAATAACAAATATTTCTGGGAGACAATAACAAATGGTAAGGGAGACAATAAATGGTAGGGGACGTAATAACAAATTTTTGGGGGAGACAATAACACATTTTTTTTTGGGGGGGGGGGGGCTATAACAAATGGTAGGGGAGGCAATAATAAATGGTTGGGCAGTGTGATGTGGATGGTTGGGTTTGTTATGTTTGAATTGAAAAGCTTTTTACAAAGCTTATACCAGCTTACCCCATCTGTCTGGGTGAAATGCTAGTTAAGTAAAGTTCCCCTTGTGGTCTATAGGGCAGATGATGTAAATGTCATCTGATTTTGTAGCCTACGGTTTACGAGGGTGTCATGTGGCCAGCACAATGACCACCATCTTTACTTTTCCCCAACTAATGTTAGGCACCCATTAGGTACCCATTAGAGCTGGGTGGACTCAGAGGTGCCCAAAGATCCCGAAATTAAAAATCCCAGTCCTCACCAGGATTCGAACCCGGACCCCGGTTCAGAAGCCAAGCGCTTTACCGCTCGGCCACCACGCCTCCTGGTGATATCCTGGGCACATTACATTTACCACTTCCCATTCTCGCATCAAGTTGAAATTGTGCACATTTATTCCTTGTCTATGACAACACACGAATCAAGACAACATTAACCAATTAGTTCATTGTAATAAATTCCGTTTTACATAGAATTGTAATAGCTAAGGGGAGATAAGCCTTGTGAAGAGAATTAGTCTTAGTGGCTAACGCGTCGGACTGGCATCAGACTCGGAGCAGTTTTAGTTTTAAATAGATTTTGAAAAAGCAGCACGGGAACTGGTTGGCTATTTTCATATGTGGGCGTAAAAAAACTATAAATATCTATTTATTTGGTGTATCCGGTTTAAAAAAAAAATAAATAAAATAAGTTTTGATAATTTTTTTTATTATGTACATGATACTATTTGTGCACTTTCTGGCACTGCAGAATCAATTTTTTTAAAGCTCTTCTGTTAGTAATACAATCTAATTTCAATAAGGACTTTGAATGGACTTTTAACTCTATGACTTTTAACTTATTTCAAAACAAAAAGGCAACTAACGAGCGGCTTCTAATAAGGAAGAACTGATAGCTAGATCCACTGCCACGCATTGACACAGTGTTACAATTAGAGCCCAGTTCTTATTTATTTAGTAGGTAACAGTGGAGCTTAATTTAACGTCCTTGACATTGGTTAGTTGAACTTGAACATCTCCACTAGCGCACTGGGCATGCTATGATTGCCATAAGCAACACTGTAACGCTAAACCGCGGCTAAACATAAAAAAAAATATAAAAAAAATACATTTTTCTTTCTCTCTCTCATTACGCCCTATTATTTGCCTTCATCACATACACCCAACACGCACACACACACGCACATGTGCATACACATTTGTAACTATTCCAACATTTCAGTGTCCAGTCGTGTTCTTGGTGTTTCATTTTCCAGCTCGCGAAATTATAATAAGTTTCAATGGGTTTAAAAATGCACAAATGTTTAGACCCTCCAAGTATTATAGTGACTTTCGATGGCAAATATAAAATGAAAACAGTTAGTCTTGCTGAATTATACTTCAACTCATCCCTGAAAGAATGGTAAGTCATTAATGTAAGGGAGATAACCAAGTTTATTTACTGAAAGTCTAGTTTACGCGAAGGAAAGAATGTAATCAAAAGAGTTACATCCCTTATTACATTTACTTCTCTGTCTTCTACTCTATACCTGTGATAGGGAAGCACTTTCCTTCATTGTGGTAATTTATTGTGACTGGTGTATAGATTATCTTAGTCCAAACTTGATTAGCAGTGTTTATGTGTAGATGGTGTTGCTTATAATGTAATGAATATTTTTGTGTCAAACATTGTTTTAGAGTGTAGTGTTTAGAGTGTAGTGTTTAGAGTGTAGTGTTTAGAGTTTAGTGTTTAGAGTGTAGTGTTCTTCTTCTTCTTAATCTTAAATGATATAGATGTTAGTTCAAAAAAGAAGATTATGCCCTACGCGTCATGCATTTAGTCATGCATATTAACCAATGACCTAAACGCCAATAAGTCGCTGGTTTTCCTGGCTAGCTCAGGCAACCCATTCCATGCTCTAATAGTTTTTGTTTTTGTATTTGAAGATTATGGTTCAGTGTTTTATGTATAAATGCTACTTTACTTTTGAGTCTTCTCTCCGGAAGGCTTTCTAAATTGAGTAATTTTACTGAAGGTAAAATGTGAATATTCGTTTGTTATGAATCTCACTGCTCTATTTTGTGTCTGTTCCAGTTTCTTAATGTTTTCTTGAGTTGAGGGATCCCATCGGAGGATGCATATTCTATTATTGGCCTAACCAAGGTTAAATAACATTTTATATGTTCTTATTTGATTTATAGAAATTTCTTCTAATAAACCCTAATGCTTTTTTTTAGAGTGTAGTGTATTGAGAATCACTTCCTTTAATTCTAAAGTTTGTTTTCTTCTCTAATGCTTTGATTTCTTCTTTTGATGGGTTTGTTTCCCTTTGCTTTATAGCAGAGCAAGTGTTATACAATTTTTGTGTTTTATGTGTAAATCTGGTCATGTCATCTACAGTTGTAGGCATGCTAAGATTGTAAATAGTCTTGTAGAAATTTTATGGGCAGTCAACCAAAGCATTGATAAGTGAGTACAAATTTAGATTCAGAACCATCAGATTAAGTGGCAGCTAAGGTTAAGTCCCATGGGGAAGGAATATCTTAATGTAAGTAGGTCAGGTAGGATGTGCGGCTTAGGGTTAGGGTTAGGTAGGATGAGTGGCTTAGGGTTAGGTAGGATGAGTGGCTTAGGGTTAGGTAGGATGTGTGGCTGAGAGATTAGTACTGCTTTCCTAGAGCTTGGCTACCTAACAAAGAGGTTTTGAGTTTGAATCCCGACTCAAGCAGAGTTGTGTTTGCTGAGCACTTAAAAGCAGCACAGAAACCTTCTCCCAGATACCTCCTCCTCCCCCCCCCCCCCACCCCCACCCAACTGGTCCACAAATGATATTGGACCATAGTGCACTGAGCCTGTTGTAAGCATTAAAGATGTGCTTTATAAAAGCAATTTTAGAAGTAAATAAATAATAAGATTCTCTAGGAATCCAGCCAAAACCTTTGGTCTTCCACTGAAATGCAGCCATCATATTTGATAGATGGTTAGACTAAGGTCCTGTATCACAGATGGGTAAAAAAAAAATTCTGGCCTGTGACAATTACTTCCCTTATTTGTTACAGTACAGCTCAAAGTCACTACTATAAACAAATGTTGTTGTTTTTTCAACTCAGGATGTTGGCACAAGTAAACAGAATACTGCAGACTATTACATCGAGAGAATGTGTAACATCAACTCAGTAAGTAATTATTATTATTATCTTCAGATCTATAGAGGTTTATTCAAACGTTTGTTAATTAATAGCTTATAGACTTTTATTTTGTTAATTTGTGTAGCCCTAACTGGCTAGTTTAGGCCACTCTTTCTGGGTCTTAATGACACTTTGAAAGAAATCATTATTGTATTTCAGGTCTCAGAATACATTTCATCCCTTTTTTTTTATTAGTGTGATTGCACAAGCAATGGATCAGTTTTGTATAAAAGTTGTAATTTTTTAAATGAAATATTGTTGAGTTAGAAGAAATGGGAGAGGTATAAGGAAAATAAACATGTCTTTTACCAAATCTGTTACAATATTAACTCTTTGTCTACAGCAAAACTGGTCTGGCCTTAGTGAAGACGATATCAATTCCCATGTTAATCTTGTGGAAAACTTGAAAACAGCTCTGAGAACCCAGACATTAAGGTATTGTTACTATTAAACTACAGAGTTTTAAGTGAAGGAATTCCTATTACTGTGTGGCAGCATTTACTTAACTCTAATTATCTTGTATTTAAAATGTATTTAATTGACATAAAACTGCTTTGATAATTCTGAATATATTTACATATGCTTGTAACATAAAAACTACCTTTTTTTTCCAGTTTTGTTGTGTCATTTATTGAAAAGTCTGGTCTTCAGTGCCTTCTGGACTTCTTATCTAAAATGGAGTATGAGACTTCAGAAGGACCTTTGCACACAGCCATAATTGGTTGTATTAAAGCCCTGATGAATAACTCGGTAAGTGGAATTGAAAAAAAAAAAAAAAAAAAAAAAGATTCAACTACTTTAACGCTTATGTCTATATTTAGAAATGTTATTTAAAAGTATTACCTTAGATGGTTTTTTTTAAGTGCTTTGTAAGATCTGCAAACATTTAAAAGTGAATTGTAACATTATGGTAAAACATAGTTTTGAAACACAAAAAAATTAGAAAACTATTGTAATAGTGTAAACTATATGTATATTATCTTTGCTGTCCAATTTTATTTCAATTTTTTTTTAGATTTTCAAACAATTACTACAATATTTCACTTCAATTTATTGTATTTATTAAAATGCACTATTTTAAATTTGCCACTAATTCTGTATTAAATTTGGCCATTGATTCATATCCTCAGCAAGGTAGAGCCCATGTGTTAGCCCATCCAGATTGCATCAACATAATAGCTCAAAGCCTGGCAGTGGAGAACATAAAGACAAAGATAGCAGTATTAGAAATTCTTGGTGCCATTTGTCTTGTGCCAGGGGGTCACAAAAAGGTGCTGAATGCCATGTTACATTTCCAGAAGTATGCTGGAGAAAGGACACGCTTTCAGGTGATAAAAAAACAAACTATATGACATCTCGTCTTGGAAAAATTAAAATTGAATTTAAGATGTAAAATACTTAATTAGTTAATATTAGGATTTATCTGATATAAGTCTTTTTTTTTTGGTCTACAGTTACTGATGTATGATTTAGACAGAAGTACTGGGAAATATAAAGAAGAGGTGGCCTTAAAAACTGCAGTCATGTCTTTTATCAATGCAGCACTCAAATATGGAGCTGGTCAGGTCAGAGTTCATGTGATTGTCAAAGAACCCTTGGCTTGCTCTGAAATAGATTATTAATTATTAATAAAATAATGTCATTGTTTCTACTTTTTGAAACTTAATAACTCATTAATACTAATAATTAAATGAAACAATATTTTCATAGGATCATCTTGAGTTTCGCTTGCATCTGCGCTATGAGTTTCTCATGCTGGGTATAGTTCCTATCATGACTAAAATGAGAGCTCATGGAAACACAACATTAGACAGGTTAGAAATTGTACTTTGTTAGTGATAAGCTGATAGTAAGCAAACATTCTTGATAACACATATAATTCTAATACAGATAATTCCGTCTATATTTTATTACTTACAATAAATTCAGTTATATCTCTTTGATCATAATTCATATTAGCACTTTACAATAATTATATTTCTAATTTGGTCAATAAAAAAAAAATTGTTTCAGGCATTTAGATTTTTTTGAAATGGTTCGCAATGAAGATGAAAAAGAGTTTGCCAAGAGATTCGATGGTGTAAGTCTTACAGTTTTTAATTTCACTGTTATTGCCATAGTATGGTTCATACCAGATCTAATTCTGTAGAATGTTTTCAAAGCTTGAGTAATGCAACAAGTATTTAACTTTACTGTACTACAGGTTCATATAGACTCAAAAAGTGCCACTGCAATGTTTGATGTTATTAGAAAAAAGCTGCACTTGTCCACAGCCTACCCCAACCTTTTGTCTATCTTGCATCACATGCTCTTGATTCCGTGTAAGTTTTAATTAATATATTTAAAATGTTTACATTTTTTAAACAGATCTGTGGCATTTTACATTTCCAGAGATGATGTTTTTTCTCTTTGCAAATTCTCACAGGTTAAGCATCTGTTATTTCCAGGGGCTGTTGCACCCTTCTTTTAACTTCCGGTGTGTTAGCTATAATATCTGCAATCCAGGACCCTTCCTTTATGCTTGCTCTCCAAGTGGCACTACCCAGACCCTCTTTTTCCAAATTTTTTGTGTTAATTTTAAAGAGCTTCATGTTGTGTTAACATACATCATCATAGCTTAAATGTTGGTGACCAGCGGCTCTCCGCCTACTGTTAGATCACCATACAGAATGTCTTGTTGGAGTCCACCTTGTGGCATTCTGTGAATATGACCAAGCCAGCCAAGGCATCTGCTGCTGATAACAGCATGGGCGTCCTGACACCCTGCTCTTGGCAGCTCTTCCTTATTGGTTATTTTATCTTGCCACCTTATTTGAAAAAAATCTGCATTAACCTCAGTAATCTTTGATTCCTTTTAATCTGAATGGCACTTTTATGATATTAAAAATCTAATTATCTCATAAAAGTTAATTAAATGATTCAAAAATGAGGAAACTTAAAAATGAGATTTGCAAGTATTCTTTAGTTACAGTACTGTAAATTGCAAAAATAAATTAAGATACATCTTTAAGCAATTCAATTATTATATGTATATATTGGACTACAATGAAATTCATTTTTTTTTAAATTAATAACCTTAGTCATTGTTTTCATTAATTAGATTTTAAACTACTGATACAATTCATAATTTTTAAGTTATTACACTACAATTTTTCCTCCTTCTATTCCAGATGGTAAGAATGATGTGTTACAAGTCTGGCCTCTGGTAGATAAAATAATTCAACAGATTGTATTACAGCTCAAGAAAGGAGAAGATCCTGATGGTGCTCCACTAGAAGAGATAAATGTCAAACAGCTAATTAGACAGTAAGTAACTTTCTGGTCATAAGTTCAGTTAAAGTACATAATGGTGACCTTCTGATCTCTATTAGTTATAGTACAAAAAAGAACTTTTTCACTTACAGTATACAGAAATTCTATCTTACAAATTACAGAAATTACTTCAATCTAGTCATGCATGTTAAGCAGTGACTTAAAATCTTTCAATTCATTCATTATCCTGGCTAACTTAGGCAACCCATTCCATGCTCTAATAGCACTAGGGAAGAAAAAGCACTTGTACAATTTATACTTCATCATAACTCTTGACATCAAGTTAATTTTATTGAATTTAACAAGTAACTTTTTTTTATTCCCAATTTTTCAGGCTAGCCAATGATACAGATGTCAAAAGTTTTCAAACCAAACTGAGAGAAGCGGAAAAGTCAGCAGATGAACTTCAAGCCAAACTGGCAAAGAAAGAAAGAGAGTGTGAAGTTAGGGTAGAAGAAAAGGTGACCAGATTTTTTTAATTTAGAAAATTAAATATGTCCATGTTTTCAGCCTCAAAGTAAATGTCAGTTTATGCAGTCCAGGTCAAGAGTCTTTTATAGTAGGTTATCTTAAATTAATATTTCCCTTCTGATTCATCCATGCTTTGTGTGAATATTTTTTTTTTAATGTCTACCCTTGGAGCTTCTATACTAGATCTGACTTTGCTACAGTTTTGTTCAAATCTTATTAATTCTCCTTCCTTGTCTTATATGAGAAAAAGCCAGTCAGGATAATTGTAACATGAAGTTATATCCATTTCTATTCATAAAAAGGCTGCATATGCATGAAAGTAATAAAGAATGTAAAATATTTTTTTTGTCTGATATTTTTAATGTTAATTTTTTACATACTTAAATGCTTTCCAAAATCTTGTTGTTTTAGAGATGTACTCTACTGTAGTTCTTGTCTTTTTAATGTCCAGGAAGAGCTTATGGCAACTATGAACATGATGAAATCAAAACTAGAGAAAGAAGTGGCAGCACATGCAGAGACAAGAAGTCAGTTACAAGATCTTTTATCTCGAGTGGAGGAAATCAGATCCCAAGTAAAATCTCTAGACCCTAATATTATATATTGACAAACTATTCAATAATCTGTTAAGTTTGTCAGTACAATCAAATAATTATGACCATTATTAGTACTTTCTCAAATATTATTTTCTGTGGTAGAAAATGATATGAATCTATAATAATTTACTTTTTCATGATACAGTCAAACACAGTTAATAGGACCATTGGACCATCTATGGACGCAGTCATTATGGTCCTAATATTGGCTGGTTAGATTCAATAGTATAATAGGTTTTGATTCAATAGTTTAGGATTTGGTCCTAATAAGTGGCTGGTCCAATTAATTGGATGCGACTGTAATTAGAATGAACTATGGCATTAACTTGTGTATATATTTAGTAAAACTTTAAAACTTAATGTAAACCATTATTTTATTCATCAACATTGTGTATCTCATAAATATTATTGTTTCAGTTGGACACAGAGAGAGGAGAGAAGCAAAAATTACAACATTTAGTACAGAGCGGCAGTTTGCCAGACGATGCCAAGATGGGACTCACTAATGCAGCTTCTGCCATCATTTCCAGCATTGAGTCTAAAAACAAAGATCTGCATTCCTATATGCCACCTCCCCCTCCCCCGCCACCTGGCATGCCTGCTCCACCCCCACCCCCAGCTCCTGGAGCACCAACAGGCCTGCACTATGGTGAGACTTAAACAGTCATTAAAAGCTTTTGTTATAATAAAAAGTATAGATATGATTGTTGAATAAAATAAGTTTTAATATTTACCAATATAATGAAGGATTACGGGCAGGACATGGCCTAAATTGGGCTGATGTGCCCAAAACTCAAACTCAACTCAAACCAATATAATGTCTTTGTTCGTCAGGCATGAATGGCAGTGTAAATTCCAGCTATTCTGCCAAATTCAAAGGCAACCCAAAGCCCAATGCACCAATGAAATCTTTCAACTGGACCAAAATCTCAGAAGTAAATTTTTACTTTTTTTTATGAAATTGATGTGAGCTATAAAACATTGAGTAAAATTTCAACAAAGTTTCTTCTATAAGAAATCTAACATAACATTCTTTATTTATTTATTGAAAGAATCAAATCTCAGGCAGTATATGGAATGATCTGAACCATGCAAAGGTAAGCTTAAGTTTGACAAGTCAGATTTGGTGAAGTATCTTTTCTTTTTATGGTAACATCTGTGCATATGTCTAGGCTTAGATGATCAGTCAGATCTAGTATACACATTTTTATTTATTTCTTTGATTGCAGGGCTAGACAACAATATTTGTTTTAAGCAAAATAGTTGTAAAATATAAACACTAAAGAGTCTTTGGACTGCTAGGCAGTGTTGTAGCCCTGAGGTCATGAGCTGATTAGAGCGTGATGTCTTTATTACTCTATATTTTCTTTACATTTTTCTCTTTTAAAATTAATTATCTTCTAGTGCTCATCTTTATTCTTGTAGTCATGTCTGTATTCTGTTTTTCATGTGGATGTCATCATTAATTTGTTTTAGCACTAAGCTCCACAAATATCATCCTTATATTCATCAATGGACATCCCAAATGAAACTATCCAGCTAAGATTCTAAAAAGTAAGGCTGTGTCAATTGAATGTAATTGATATCCAGATTTGTTTCCATTAGATGTATGCTAGTTTAGATCTTGAAGAGTTCCAGAGAACTTTCTCAGCCTATCAGAAACCTGTAACAGAGGAAGGAGAAGAAGACTCAAAGAGCACCAAGTCCAAGACTCAGGTTTTAACTGTCATTGATGGAAGAAGAAGTCAGAACTGTACAATCTTGTTGTCCAAACTGAAGCTGACCAATGAGGAACTGGCCCGTGCCATCATGAATGTGGATGAAGGAGAGGACCTTCCTAAAGATATGGTGGAACAGGTCAGATTCATTAGCATCACTTCTCTCCTTTTGATGATTACTTTTACAAAAGTAATATTAACTCACTTAGTCAATCTGCATGGAATCTTGTACATGCTATTTCTCCCACTTCTCATTCTTGGACCAAGGTGACACTTTGACAACACATAAATCAATAAAAAAAATAAAACAATTAGTTAATCAGTTAATATAATTTATTGATTTTCTTTCATAAAAAAAAATTACAAAATTTTTAAAGAATTATGTTGTTTGCTAAAAATTTGAAACTAACAATAGATAACTATAAAACCTTCTATTTTTACATGTACTTGAATAGCTCAGTGTCTAAATCATTATATCTACATCATGTGTTAGGACCTTGAATTTAAATTCAGACTAGCAACTTTTTTTAAACAGCTTTTATTATTATGGCTATGCCTATGTTTAAGATATGAATACCCAATTCATTGCCTATAAGGACATTTAATAATGCTTCTTCCTAGTGCAAATGAGAAAGCTTAGTAGAATATTTATCAATTAGATCTTATCTTTTCTTAACTTAATTGAATTAAGAATAATTTGCTATTCTTTTAGACTTTAGGCATGATTGTTCACATTTATTCTGTTGTGTAGTATATTTGTATGGACACCTGTACATGTTTTATTTTAGTATTTCATTATAATTAATTCTCCACTATTTAGTGAGATATATATAAATATATTTCTTTGACTCCTGCAGCTTTTGAAGTTTGTACCAACTGCTGAAGAAGTTCAGTTGCTGTCTGAGTATGCTCATGAAATAGAAAATATGGCCAGAGCAGACAGGTTTCTCTTTGAGATGAGCAAGTAAGTCCGGACATTTGCCTCTTCTTATTCTTCTGATTAGATTAGTAAGAAAAATATTTTTTTTTAGCTTGTATGAAATAAAAGATTCTAAAGCTGTTTTAAAGCTAATTATAGCAATTGTAACTATAACTATTATTTATTTTTAGAATAATTCACTATGAAGAGAGATTAAAAGCACTGTACTTTAAGAAAAAGTTTCAAGAAAGAAAAGTGGACTGCAAGCAGAAAATTGATGGTATGTACTTTTGGATTATCTGGCCAGTTATGATAAAGGTGAAAACTTAACTACTTAAAAATGAATGTATTAAAACATTGTTTAGATTTGTATTTCTATTTTATTTCCAGCTGTTTTTGAGGCCAGTAAAGAAGTATTTAGAAGTAGAAGATTCAAGAAACTTCTGGAACTAGTTCTTGCATTGGGTAACTTTATGAACAAAGGTCAGAGGGGTAATGCTTTAGGATTCAAGATATCTAGTCTGGGTAAAATGATGGACACCAAAGCAAGCACCAACAAAAACATGACACTCTTGCATTACATTGTGGAGCTGATTGAGAAAAAGGTAGACAACTATAAAAAAAAAAGACTAAAAGGTTGTCTTTCTTGGCTAAGAATTAAACAAAATACTACTTCTAGACCTTTTGTTTTTCTAATGATAAATGCACATACAATATGTGAAATAAATTATTCGTGAAAAACAACTTTGTGTCTTTAGTTTCCAGATCTGATTAAACTAGAAGAAGATATACCTCACATCCATGACGCAGCTAAAGTCAAGTAAGTTTATGATAAATTTGATGTACACTCCTTATGTCAGTCAATGTCTTTGTTGTTATGCATGCTGTTAGATATACATGCACAAACTTTGGCGAACTCTGCCACTCCAAAATTGGCTTGATTAGTCACTCCAGATTTTGCCCTGTCTCAACAAAACCAAAGTCATTGACTCATCTGGGCATATCCATTGTCTTCCAAGACAGAAGGAGCCATACATACATAGATATACATGCAGTTAGATGGTTAGAACTTCAGTCCATCCAATCAAATCATTTTATTCTTTTGTGACTAAAATTTTATTTCAAACTTACAGCTAATTTTAAAACAAAATGTTTATTTAAAGTTAGGGACTAAGCTATAGATCTACCCAACATTTATTTTGTTTAAACTTTTAATTCATTGGAATCTTTTTTCTTCCCTTTAAAAATTGTTGTTTCTCCAACAGTTTTACAGATCTGGATAAGGAAATCACAAACTTAAGGAAAGGATTACAAAATATTGAAAAAGTAAGTAGGATGTTTAATGTTATGTATTCTATTGCTTCATTTGTCTACCAGCAACATTAGGTGATTGAAAAGTAGGAGACAGTAGATCATGCTGCAAAACGTTATTTAATGAAACAAAAAATGTGTTAAGACCATTAAGGGTTGTTGTAACCTTTTCTCCCCCATCAGTGGCCACCACTGAATGTTATTGTCTTTTCAAGAAATGGATCAAAATTCTCTGCTAACATTTCTTATAAAATATCATCAACTTTAGTAGGCAGTTCAACTTGATACATTCTAGTCTCATTGCCTCACTTTTTGCATTTAGTTCTTTTACTCATATCTTTCTCCCATTTGGTAGCTGGTATTTAAAAACTCTTGTAATGGTTTATCTGTATTCAATAGTTTCATTGTGCTGTTTTGTAATGTTTTTTTTTTAAAATCAAAACTTACCTACTAGAGTAACAGAGCAATCTTCTTTAGCCTCTAAAAGAAGTAAGCCTTTTAAAGTTCCTGCCAGAAAACTCCCTTTTATTCTTAAATATTTTTTCTCTATAAAATATCAATATAAACAAATATTTCTATATATTTGTCTCTATCTATATTTGTATCTATTAAATATCCTGAATTAACGAGGAGAACCATCATAATGGTATCTAAATAAATATAAATTACAATTTAAATAAAGGAATATCTAGAATATAAAAAATGTCTAGTACAACATCTAAATTGTATCCAATACTGTTTTTGCTTATTTTCTAGGAAGTTGAGTTTTTTGAGAAGAAGTTTAGCATCAGTAGTCAAGACAAGTTTGTGACTGTGATGAAAGATTTCTGTACAGTAGCGGCCTATAACTTTACTTCAGTGGAAGATTCCTGTATTGAGATGAGACTCAAGGTGACAGTTTACACTTTTAACATATCAGCTAGACCTAGTTTTGATTTTAAAATGATATAAGAGTTGTTTTTTTTTAAAGTGTTGGATGCCATGGTGTTGTGAAGCATTCCACTATCAAAGACAAAAGAAATGAGTTTGTTTGTTGTTAGAGGTGCTTTTACTTTAAGATATAAGGACATCACTGAATCTACTCATATAGATCTGAAATCTGTTGCGAATATTAAAGAGGGTTATTTATCTGTTTGTTGCATTGCTTTCTTTTTTATCTTTGACAACATCTGGTGGTGAAGTTTCCTCTAGCTATTCAATAATAATTGTAAAATACCATATTTTTGTGTAAATTGGATGAATAGCAAATAATTATGCCTGTGTTGTATAATAGTTCTAATACTTCAGACTTATTTTATCTTGAGAACTGAACTTTTAAAATATGTTTTTGTTACTGCTTTCAGTTTGAGACTATTGTGAAAACATTTTGTGAAGACCCAAAACAAGCTCAGCCTGAAGAGTTTTTTGGTTCTATTGATACTTTTATCATTGGGATGAATGATGCCAGACACGAGAATGAAAAGTTCAAGAAACAGAAAGAGGAAGAGGAGAAAAGAAAACTCTTGGAAGAACAGGTTAGAACAGAGCTAGTCTTCAAGTAGTAAATTCTTTGTGTTGATTGGACGCTCTGTTAACAAATAGTTGATTCTTTACATTGATTAATTAGAGTGTAATTAGCATTCTTTCCTTAAATCAGGATCATTCTTAGAAAAAGAGGAAACATATAGTTAGGTTTCATTCCAAAAGAATCATTCTTTTTACTACCTTCAACTATACAATAACAAACAGTTTCTAAAAGAAAATGGCATAGCTTAAGAGTGGTCTGTTTATTTCAGTTGAAAAAAGAAAGAGAAAAACGTATTATGTTGAGGAGAGGCAGTAATCTGACAGACAAGAAGATCGGAGGTGTCACAGTGGAAAATGGAGATAAAGGTAAATAAAACTTTAGGCTGCTTTTATAAGCACAACTTGAACTATTGTATCTTCAAAATATAAAGCCAACGTCAAGTTTATATATATATATATATATCTCATTGCTTGGACCTCTGGTTAATCAGACCATCCTCTTATTCTGACTGAATTCTAAAGCACTAAAAGAAATCTTATTATTATTTAGTTGAGTCCTCTTAATCAAAGCAGCCAATTATTTGGAACAAAATATATGTGCCTTGATGTGCTCTGATTAACCAGATTTGCGCATAAATTAAAATTGTGAACATAAACTAAAAATTAGTTGTTTTTTTTACTTCTCATTATTATGTTGGTTTTTAGCTCTCAGACAGAATTCATTGAATCTTATTCTTTTCTCTGAAAGAATGTTATAAATGTGTAAAATAGATAATATCTAATATTATATAATAATGATTTTTTAAAAATCTAACATTTTATAATCCAAATACTTGTTTACTTTAACTGTGTGTTGTGATTTGAATTTACAATACCAGTTTATTGTGCAATTGTATAAAAGTTTGTTAAAAAATAGTTTGTCTTCTTTTATTCTTTAGGGGAATTTGATGATCTGATCTCAGCCTTGAGAACTGGAGATGTGTTTGGAGAAGATATGGCCAAACTGGCAAAGAGGAACAGAAAGAGAGTCAACAATGCTGTGGATTTTGCCAGGGAAAGACAAGGGAGTGTGACTACATCATAAATATATTACATATATACACTATGTTACATTAATGACACTACAGTCCAAGAAATAACTTTCCAAGTTACTTTTTTGAAAAGTAAAGTATGATGAATTCCAGATCTTCATAATATCATGAATGAATGTGTTTGTTTTAAAACTGCAGTTTGTAACTGTTCATAGTAACCTGCACCAATGACATTTAAAATCTCTCAGAACTAAGTGTTGACATTCATACAAATTTGTTGCTCCTTGTTATCAATGACTTCATTTTTAAATGACTTTCAACACATTTTATGTAGTCATTATTGTGGTATTTTGTTTTTTTTATAAGCTAGAGATCAACTGAAGTTGTTTTGGTTTTTTTTTTGCTTAAGGAATAGTCTGATTAACATACTTCTGAATATTTCTATATTTAGAAATTTTAAAAACTTCATTCTGAAATTAGTTTTGAGAGTTATAATTATATTAAACACTTCATTTCTTTCCATAATGTGTTCAATTTTAAGTTGTATTTCCATCATGAAAGAACCCAAACATAGCATTGTGTCCATGCTTATAGTTGACAGCTTATCGCCTCACATCTTTGTGCAATATACTTTGTTCTTGTATTTTGTATTACTGTATAGGAATTATGATTCCAGTGTACCAGTATGTATAAAATATTTGATTTCTTGAGATTTCTTGAAACATATATCTGTAAATAAATATTTGGATTGTGTCACTGTGAATGTAAATGTGAGTGTTAATGTGTAAACCACAACTTTATGACATTTCGTAAACCTGGTTCCACAGAATTCTTATCAATGTCTGTTCCTCACTCTTAGAAGGAAATGTAAAGTGTTTCACTTTTTACTGATGGATAGGAATTTGAACTATGGGAGTTTTAGGATGCTCTTGAGTCCATCCAACTCTAATGGATACCTGCTGGAGCTGTAAAGGCATTTGGTTGTTGTTCATCAACCTTTGAGGTTAGAAACAGATGAGCTTTACATCATCTGCCCCCTTAGATCTCAAGGTCTAATAGCGGTACCTTTTACCTAACCTATCTGCCTCTCCAGGATCTCAACCTGGCCAACTGGTATGTAATGAGAGGTACCTAATTTAACACGCTTTCTAGATTAATACATGCATATTGCGTAGGACGTATTTATCTTCTCTTTTATAAGAGAACTTTTGTTCTAATGGTCAGTCGTTTATACTCCTCTCACAGTCATTTCCGGCTGATTTCTTTAGAAGCCAGGAGAGTAGGTAGCAATCAATAGATTTGAATTAAGTTGTGAGGCTTCCAGAACAACATATATATCTGTTCATTGAATTATCGTTACTTTGTTCTGCCATTTTGATGTTCGCTGTGGGTGAATTCATGTAAATAATGACCTCATCTTAAGGAAAGATACTACTTTGTCATTGTTTGATGCTTAATGTTTGCTTCATTACCTTGACAATCATTAAAATCTCATTTTTTTCACAAGCTTTCATGTACAAGAGATTATGGAAGATAAGACTTATTTCCTTGTCTCATATTGTGTAATATAATTTTATTTGTCACATATACATGTTCATTCTAATCATTCTGTTATAATACATAACATACTTGATAAATGAATTATCATATGTAATCATTTTATAAAATGTAAAAAACTAAATTTAATGTTGAAGCTGATAAGAACCAAATACATCAGAAAAGAACTTATTAGATTTTTTTTTACTAATTATTTTTTATAGCCTACTACAGTTGTTTATTTACCTACTCCAATTCAAAGTCTTTAAAAAATAAAATTTAATAAAGAACTATTCTTATCCAGATATCATTTCACTAAAATACTGTGTAAATCTGAATATGAAAAGAGTGTTAATTTTGTTCAGTTAGTCTTATTTCCCAGAACAAAAATCTGGCCTCCTTGACTGTGTTTTTTATGAGCTTCAACATTAAAGACAAAGGTTGTGAAAACCACTGGCTCATGTAACCAGGCTGTGAACGTGTACAGTACTTTCTGTGGACTTCTTCCTATTGCTATTGTGTCACAAGATAGCTTCTTTCTCTTTGCATTGTCATCAACATTGAATTTGTTTCATTTTTACCAACCCATTCAAAAATGGCTTTTTTTTTCTAATTTCTTGATACATTTTAAACTCAATTTTTGTATTAATGTTTTAATAAGATCTTGGTTTAGCTTTTTTTTTTTTGTTTTTTTGTTTTCCAAACTTACCAATGTTTCTACATGAAGTAGTCCAACAAAAAACTTTCACTTCAGAGTTTATTTAAATTAAATTCTATTCATTTTTCTCAGACTTTTTCTATGCTTTAATGTTTTACTTCATTTACACAATTTACATTCAAAGCAGTCAAAGTCACCAATTGATATAATTTTTTTTTATTGGTAGTAGAGATGTAAAATTTCTTTTTGTTTGCTATGCACTATGCAAAAAGCTTGCCTTGTTCAGACATTTTCTTTTTCTTATACTTCAAAAACTCATTTTTTAAAGAGCACAGTGCATGCAGAACCCTTCAGCTGAAACATATTCACATATACATTCACACATTGGACTTTATATATATTTATATGACATTGCTCTTGGTGTAAATGTGTCGTGTAGTTTCAACGTCAATGTCGTGTAGATTTATTGTCAGTGGTCCTCAACATCAAGGCCTACATAGATTTAAAGTTGGCTACTACTTACTGTGTTGTATCAATAATGGGTGGTGATTAGATGACGAAAAGTAGTCTTCGGAAAGTATTGCTTCTGTTGAACCCTTCAAAAAGAACAAAAAATGTTTTGAAATTTTGATTAAGTCCTACGTGTGTTCTTAGGTCAATCTAGTTATGCCCTTTAATTGCTGCACAGCTTTGTTGAGATAAAATTCTTCCCTTTGGTTGAGGTCATAGCACAGTGCGAGCTCGCCTCTTATGGACACTCGACAAAGGTCAGATGAATAGGTCACTGTTTGTTCTCCATTGCAACATAAAAGCTACTAGCTCCTCTAATCTTGGGACTCCATTCTAGTTCATGGACATCACCATCTGTTTTACCTTTCTTTGAAGAGCACTGCCTTGCAATTTGTTTGAATTTCCTTAAATACTGGGGAAAACATAGGTGTCATTTCCTTACTGGTAACAGAATATTCTAGGTCACAAATTGGCATTCCATTGACTAAACTATTTGCCATGATGATAGCAAGAAAAGATTTTTTAGAATGGCATAGCTTGAACTTCACTTAAGGCAGCGGTTCTCAACCTTTTAAGCTCGGCGACCCCTTTTTACAATCACCCACTCTGCCGCGACTCCCCCCCCCCCATACACAAATACAGAATAGTAGGGTAGACAATAACAGTCAACATTTTTAATGGTCTTAGGCGACCCCTGGCAAATGGTCAATCGACCCACAGGTTGAGAAACCCTGACTTAAGGCATGGAAAATGTGCCATTAGTGAAAAGTAAAAAAAATGTTTTAAACATTTCTGGGTTTATTGCTACTTGTTGTATTGATAACTAATCTTGTTTCTTGGTACACTTTCGCATGTTGGAACACATCAAACTTTTCAGTTCTTTTATACAAGTGATCATCCACTCTTTCCTCCTGAAGTTTAATTACTTTCACATCCCACTGACCACTAGATCTATAACTTCTCTGTGTGGAAACATTGTCATCACTATTGCTTGTAGGATGGGTTACGCTCAACTTCAACATTTGTGTGCCAGAGTAAATACAAACATCTTTCGTTTTCTAAGTAAAAGTACCAAGACATGTATTGGTCAATTTGTATAGCAGGATGTGAATTGCCTTAGTCTGTTACAAAAGGAAAGAATCATTCAAATTTTCTTCACCTAGTTAGAATTCCCTAAAAATGACAAAATTAGATAACTTCCTATGTGCAAGTAGTTTTACGACTGGAGTGATCCCCCTTTGTGGTGTAAAGTGTAAATAGATTAATTTATTCTGTGTGCTGCTTTGATGTGCTTTGATATTTGACATAATGTTGAGATTTAATGAACCATTCTGACTTTTTGTTTTCTTCTATGTATCAAGATGATATTTCATTGATGGTATAATAACTGGAAACTATTTATCAGATATCATCTACTGACTTCACTGGATCTAATCTTATCAACTAACTGGTCAGCCGCTATTCATTAAATTGACAACCAATTTTTTTATTTCCTGGCTACAATCTGATGATCTAAACCAGCCATTTTTCCATCACTGACCAGCAAATATTTTCAGTTTGTCAATTTTGGAAAGAGTAGAAATAAGTGATGTGACCTTTGTTTTTTCCTAATTACAGAATCTAATCAGCATTATGTTTTAAGACTGACCAGCACAATTTGTTTAGTTCAATGCTTTTAGGACTTTTGGTTTCTTTCCACCAGTTTGATTATGTGATCCACTCAGATATTTATGATCATTTCTTTGTCTATTTATTTTTTATGTACAAAAAAAAAAATAAACAAATGTCATTTTGTGTATTTTTTGTTTAAATAATATTACCTGGGATATGTTAGTGATAGTAATATTTGTTGCAGGGTCCTTGGTTCAAACTTTGTTGTTGGGGTTTCCTTTTTGTGTGTGTGTGGGGTTAACCTCCACAACAAATTGTAATTGATGGGTTAATAAGGGATCATAGACTGTGTAAGAATTGTACCTTTTAAAAGTGATCTATGAAGTTGACTATAACCATGGGCCGCACTCTGTAGAGAGATGATGACTAAGAAAGCTATAGACAGCAAAGAAGCAAAGGCCTCAGATCTGGGAGAAAAGCCAGGCAAACAAAAACATGCATGGTTCCTCTACCACTAAATCGAATGCCATGCTAACCTGCGTTATAATCGGAACAGGGCTCCACAGTCACATGACAAACTCTTCTACAAGATGGGGGACTACCGTGCGTCTAAGGGCAATTTTTTTTTTTTTTTGGCATGCTGAAAGTTGATAGACGTAACAAAGGTTCCCCCTGAAAACGCTTTAAAGACCAGCCTAGGCGCCATCTTGCTTAACATAGATGGGAGCCCATGGATGCAGGCGTCATTCGAACGAGACGGAGATTTCTTCAAACTTCACCTGGCCCAATAGTATAGCAGAAGTTAGTCTGTGCAAGACCCAATGACCATATAACACTTACACGTTTTGAACAAAGTCTTAGAACTCTGTAGCTTGTAAACATACGTTAAGAACAAAAAGTAGGCAATGTCGGCAACCGCCCATGGCCACGCGATTTGTGACTTTTAAAATTGTAAGTCTAGTAATACTTATGCACATTATAAATAGTTGATATCTTTTCCCAACAGTTATCCACCCTTGACGAACGATCCTTCCTTACATTATTTTCGGTAGTACAATGACATAATAGAACTCTATTAAGAGACTTTAAATAAACAAAATTTTCATTTTTTTTGTCATTAAGAATTTGTTTTACAGCAAATTGTAAAAATGGCATAAGTTATATAAAATATTTTTAGTATTCTATATTATAAAAATTCAAAAAAACAAATTAAATTCTATCTATCTATTAAAAACGCAAACAAATATATTTTAGCAGTATACATTTATATTCAAAGCCAATATTATGTTTTATTGCTTTTTGATAAACAATGAGGAGCATTAATGTCCTTTGATTGTAAGCAGTAATATCGTCTATAAAAAAAAAAAGCTAGAGACATGACCCCAATTTAAACAAGATTACAAAGAGAGTTTGTGCTGCCACACAAACTCAGAGGCGGCCCCCGTGGAAGACGGATCCCTGTCGGATCCGCATATTCGCTGGTCGACTGAGGATGGCATCGAGCAGGGTATGAAACCGAGACCGTAGAGATAATCAGTCCTGCGCGCTAACCGCACGACCAGGCATTGCTCTTAATCTAATGACAAACTAGTTTTAAACTAATAGCCTACTATTGATAACATACCTACACATTACGGAAAGACAACTACCGGAGATGTACAATATGTCAAAAGAGCGATTTTAGATAATCTTTTGGTATTGAGCATTTTCATTTAAATGGAACTAGAATGAGGATGTAGATCTACCTAAATTAAACTACTAATTTAGCACTCTCAATATCTATATCTACTAGATCTAGATCTAAAATATATACTTGGGATAATGTAGATGTAATTTAGATAAGATTTATATAAAAAAACACACTAGATAATCAATTAATAGACTAATTGCAATATAAAAGATTAGTTTTAGTATTTTATAACATTGCAATATTGACAATCTAGACTTTAGAAATGAAAATGTACACTTTAAACCTAAAAATTAAAATTATAGATCTTGATCTAGTCTAAATCATGGCTGTCTGGTATTGCGGTTTGCGCGCTGGACTGTCGTTTGGATTCATCGATGGTCCCAGGTTCAAACCCTGCCCGCTCCCATCCCCCGTCATCCTACGGGAGGTTTGGACTACAACTCTGAAGGAACATCCGAAACATGTAAAACAACAAACATTCCAAACTAGACCAAGAAATTCTAGATTTAGATCCTGTAATGATTTTAATTAGAACTTAAATCTAAATCTAAATTTAAAAATCTAGCTCGTGTAAGAAAAAAATCTAGATCTAGTATAAAAAATCTAAATTAGATCTAACTTTAGCTATTATGTCTTTTTAAAATGCGAGTCACGTTACGAGATTTAATAAACATTACTATACCGAGTTGTTTTAGCATTTAAAGAATTTATTCCATATGACGCCAAAGGAAAAAAATCCACTACGTCACACGGCCTAGTTAGAATAAAAAAATATCATCTATACGAGCAGCTTGTTGAGGGTTCATAGACATTGGTGCACCGAGTGATTTCTTTTAGCATTTCATTTAAAGAATTAACTCCATATGACGTCAAAGGAAAAAAAATCCATTACGTCACACGTCCAAGTTAAACTAAAAAATGTCATCTATACGAGCAGCTTGTCGAGTGTTCATAGACATTGGTGCACCAAGTGAGATCTTTTAGCATTTCATTTTAAGAATTAACTCCATATGACGTCAAAGGAAAAAAATTCCATTACGTCACACGTCCTAGTTAGACTAACAAATGTCTTCTATACGAGCAGCTTCTCGAGGGTTCATAGACATTGGTGCACAGAGTGAGTTCTTTTCGCATTTCATTTGATGGGCTAGTTAGACTAAATATGTATATAACATATATTTAAAAGGATTAAAGACGCTTTTTTTTTTGTTTTGTTTGTCAGTCTGTCTGTCCGTCATGTTAATAGCGAGAAAAAAAAAAGACTAAAAGCTATTAAAAATCTGATTAAAATTTAATTTCCCTTCCGAAACATTGCGTAAGTTTTAAGTTTCTATAATAGATTGTTCCGGATGTTTATATATTTATAGTGAGAGAAAATAAGAATTCCAGATTAATCAAATACCGTTAATTAAATTTGTGGGATGGTTTGTTATGAAAATAAGATGTACCATAGCCTTATAGAGAGATTATCAAAATATACTTTGATGTTAGGAAGATTTTTTCCTTAAAAATCGGAACATAATATTAACGATAATTAGATTTTCTAACGTTTTAGCTTGAAAGTTTAATGTAGTGTAAGAGAGAAGTGCGATTTTACATAAATAGAGTTAAACTATTTTTCATAAAAAATCCGGAACAACCAATTTTCGTAAATGAGAAAATTATTTGTTTTATTTTTTAGAAGAGGGATTTCAAACATTTATTAGCGTTATTAGATTTTTCATATAAAATTCGGATCATTTTTGGCGACGATTTGTAAGAAAATTAAGGTAATGTAGGTCGATTTCTTTTTCAAAACAAAATCCGGAATATTCTTTACCGATTAAACAAATTTTATTATGTTTCGGCAAGAAAATTAACTGTATAATAAGTCTAAAAACTTATTTTCAATAATCGTTTCTAGTAAATTACTTTCTTATTTTAAAATCCTGAATAACCTATTGTCGATATTTTTGAAAAAAATATAATTATTTGACATAAATTTGTTTTAAAACCAATATCCGGAACAACTTTATAGTTAATGAAATATAAATCAGTATAGATATTAAGGGGTGCTAAGCGGACAACCGCCTCAGGCCCCGCGCCTGAGGGTTTCCTTTGTCGCCGTCAGGTCGAAAACCAGAAAATTCTCCAAAACGAGGACTTGTTGCTCAATATTTCCTGGCATTTTTATGATACCAATGACCATGTAAGCCCTAGGACATTTTGGGTTTCGAAATACCGTTCAAATTTCGATAAAGACATCATCTTATAACCTGTACATTCTAAGCGGCTATCGCTGTTAAACAGATAACCTTGGAATTAAAAAATAATAATAATAACACGTAGCCAGAAGCAACCAATCAAAATCGTTTATTTCTTAAAGAGTCATACCGTACTGTTATGTCGCATTACAGTATAAAAATAATTGGTACGTATACAGTAAACTGTCACTTTAGTTGGCCATAGAGAAAAAAGGGACGATGGTTTGTGAGAAGGATTCCTAGTATTGTACTGAGGCCCAGCTCGTAGAGTTATTTCAGCCAATCAGCATCCAGAAAGTTTGACGATGACGTATTCATTTTTCCCCTAATAGACCACTGTACATATACATCGGGTGGCCGTGTTTCAGTGTACACAAAAAATGGACCACTGTAGCTCTTGTGGTACACGTTGTTCTTATACCAAAGACAGTTTTTTTTCTTTTCTAGTAAATTGTTGGCACGATTACTACTGGAAGCCAATTAGCAAACGAAAGCTGCTGCGACTGGAAACATCTTGGTCATAAAATTCTGTTTGTAAAATGGATTAAATGTTTCGGATGCTCGATACTTTCATTCCCGGTGACTTCCTAAAGTCCAAACCTCCCGCAGGACGACGAGGGATGGCAGCGGGCAGGGTATGAACCCGGTACCACCGAGACGACCGAACAACAGTCTAGCGCGCATACCGCCAGGCAGCCACCCATACTTATTTCAGCTCTGAGAATGTCCAATGGTAGCGCAATGGATAATTCGATGCTAGAACAAAGTAGAAAAGAAAAACTAGCTAGTGTATTATTTTTAGAACAACCTCCTTTGTCATTTATATCGACTACCATCATCCTTATTCAATCCTGTAAAAATACAATAGTTTAGAGTCAGTATAGACTACAACTCACGACTAGCACAAGAATTTTATTTGCAATCTCTATCGAAGATAGACCTATATAGTTCGTCCATTGTTTTTCGATGACGACCACCTTTGTCATCCAAGGGGCTGTGGGCATTGCACTGGGGTTTTGTATCTCTTCATGTGGTTGGTGAGACCTATGTGAGCCCGGAATGTTCGGCTGCACACCGGGCAGGTTATTCCAGCTGGAGCTAGTGTCATTGGCCTTGCTTTTCTATTCTTTGACTCTTTTCTTCTGCCAGCGCTGTCCTCTTTTCCTCTGTAATGTGTTCGCCAGTTTTCACAGCGCGACGCCATGATGCTCTGTCATGTGCTTCTGTCTACCAGCTGGCTGGGTCAATGCTGAAGGCTTTCAGAGAAGCTTTGAGGGTGTCCCTGAAACGTTTTCTTTGTCCGCCTTGAAGCGCTTCCCTTCCCTTGGTCATAAAGGCGTCGTTTAAGGATGCCGGAGTCTTCCATTCTGCAGACGTGGCACTAAAATCAAAATGTTCAGCGCAAGTCACTTAATCACTGTCCCCCCCCCCCCCCTCCACCATCAAAGATAATGTCTTATTAAAAAAAGTTTGATTTTGGATAACCAGAAAATGTGTAGCAGTCGTGCAAAACAGCGCAATGTATTTAGCACCATGCCACACTTTTCTTCAATCTACTTTTGAATTGTGCGACAATAGTAAACTATGTTTGATTCGTTTTTCCACGGCAAATATCTCAATGTTTGTGTCTTCTGGTCTTCGCTTCCTGAAATACAAGCAATTGGAACACATCAGTTTTAGACCTCACAGAACCAAGAACGATAACAAACACAGGCGTCACCGGCAGCCCAGAACAAGTAACTCATGGGCTTACTTAGATTCTAAATCAAATTAATTACAATTTGTAAAAGAATCTATAATATACTATATTGATTAACTCTAGACTATGTTGTCATTATTGTTGTCATGCATGTTTAGGCTTAATATGTTAAAAGTAATAGGGGCCTGATAAAATTCGGTCACTAGTTTAGTAATCCGATTGATCAATCTGGTCGACCGAATCTGGCCAGTAGTTTGGTAAACCGATTTATCATTATGGCCATGTAACATGGCATGTTTATTTTGTCTAAAGTTGATTAGCCAATTTTGACACTAGTGTTGGCAGGTCAGGGTGGCGCTACTGAGTGAGGCCCTTTTTGTTATCTGCTGCTGCTCAACATTTGTTTATTTAAAAAACAGTAGGCAGGTGGTAGCTCTACTGGGTGGGCCCAATCTGTGCACCTCGGTCTGCGACCAAGGGGCTAGAGTAGCCTAAGCAACCAGACAGCACAATTAAACTGATATTAAAAAATAACTACTAATCCATCACTAATGCCAAAGACAAAAATAAGCAGAACTAACCAGGGACAAAAAATAGGAAATAACATCCACAGCTCTAAGGCTAGTTAACTATTTTAAAAACTACTTTTCCTCTACGAGTAAAACACAAATAACAGAAAAACTAGCAGAAAGTTATAAATAGCGGAAACTACAAAATACTCAGCACTGAACTATAAAAATTAAAAAGGACACTAAATTACAAACATCATAGCCCTGGCCTATATAAATAATATAAATTAGATAAAATTAGGTCAAAAATTAGATCTAGGAGCGCCAGCTCACACTAGTTTAGTTTAGTTTAGTAACACGATTGATCAATCTGGCCACTAGTTCAATAGACCGAATGGTCCATCTGGCCACTAGTTCAGTAAACATTTGTCTTTATGGCCACTAGTTCAGTAAACCAATCTGTCAATATGGCCACGACTTCAGTAGACCGATTGGTCAGTTCTGTCACTACGTCAGTATTTATTGACCAATCATTTCACTACTTCAAAAACCGATTTGCCAATCTGGCCACTACTTCGAGTCTAAGTCATTTATTCTTCCGTTTCTCCCTGTCTGCCAATAATGTGTCCCTTGTACAAATGAATTCCCAAATCTAGTTTGGTGTAGTTATTTTTTTATTTTCTTGTGCTAAAGAGATCAAAATAGTATATCGGATACCTACTCCTCGTCCGAGCGATCGGCCTCCGAGAGTTGGAATCATAGGTGGTCCATTGATGTATGGACAGGTAAGTTATAACTCTTTATCCATTTTGAGTTATGAAAAATTGCAAACTTTCTGGTTGATATATTCCATTAAGTATGTTGTTTCCTATTTGTTCATATTCCTCGACCATCTTTACATTTTTAAAAATTATTTTTGCATTTTTAATGTATGAAATATTTAGGACATATTTGATGCTATATATTTATGAATTTAAATATTTAATTATAGTTAAAAATTAAAATTTATTTCAAAATAGAAAAAAATAGTTATGCCACATGATCAAATTTTAAAAGATCATTTATCAGTCAAACCCTGATTATCTATTGTTTAATGAGATCTGCTTCTAAAAAATTTAGATATGATCTTTAGCATCATAGTCATAACATTTTGTTTTCTTGTTATTGCAATAGCCACTAAAAGGCCCAGACACTGCCCCAGATTTGTTAAGATCTTCCTATTTGGAATCGAGGCTTAAAAAAAAGGGTAAGTGTCGTTGCTATGGAGTGTGGAAGGGTGTTCCCATTGGCTGAATAGATTCTGGTGCAACCAAGGATCAAACAATGATGTAATAACTAGAGCTGAACGGGTGGTGAAAGTTGACGTGAGAATAGAAGTTGGAGGCTGGGAGACGGAAGGACTTTCGATTATTTTAGTTTTAAAAGGCCATATAGACAGTAAGCCCCCAGTTCGTGACGATTACGTGTAGATAGATCTAGTTGAAAGAAAGGCCATTGGAAAATGCAATTCAGTGTCACTTTGAAAGAAAGAAAACTAGAGAGAGACTATTGTAGAGATGGTACTTAATTGCTGCATTAATTTTTTATAGTGAATTCTGACATTGCAAAACTCGGCAAACACAAATTATTCATAGTCTTTACAAAACGAAAAACTAATGAATTATCAAATATAGTGCACACAAGATTACAAACACAAATGGAACTACAATTGATTTACTAATCAACATGCAATGCACACACCTAATAGTGCTAATTAACATCTTCATTGTGTTGTCCAGGCGTCTCTGTCTATGACTATGGGAATCTACAGTTTGAGACTGTACGCAACGATGGGGAGTTTGTTAAAGGCTGCAAACATTCGAGAACAGTTGGTTTGGCCAACAGCCAGGTAATAATGTTAGAACAGTTGGTTTGGCCAACAGCCAGGTAATAATGTTAGAACAGTTGGTTTGGCCAACAGCCAGGTAATAATGTTAGAACAGTTGGTTTGGCCAACAGCCAGGTAATAATGTTAGAACAGTTGGTTTGGTCAACAGCCAGGTAATAATGTTAGAACAGTTGGTTTGGCCAACAGCCAGGTAATAATGTTAGAACAGTTGGTTTGGCCAACAGCCAGGTAATAATGTTAGAACAGTTGGTTTGGCCAACAGCCAGGTAATAATGTTAGAACAGTTGGTTTGGCCAACAGCCAGGTAATAATGTTAGATCAGTTGGTTTGGTCAACAGCCAGGTAATAATGTTAAAACAGTTGGTTTGGCCAATAGCCAGGTAATTATATTAGAACAGTTGGTTTGGCCAATAGCCAGGTAATAATATTAGAACAGTTGGTTTGGCCAATGGCCAGGTAATAATGTTAGTTCTAACAGGAGCCTGTAGAAATGACGATTAAATAATTATGCTTAATCAAGTTGGTTTCTAAAAACGTATTACCTGACAAGTCGTTTCGCTGACAAATCTGTCCCTATAAAACTATTTCTTTGCTAATTTGTCCCAATCAAACTTCTCCTTGGCAAATTTGTCTCAAACTATTCCTTGGAAAATTTGTCCCAATCAAACTATTCCTTTGCTAATTTGTCCCAATCAAACTATTCCTTGACTAATTTGTCCCAATCAAACTATTCCTTGACTAATTTGTCCCAATCAAACTATTCCTTGGAAAATTTGTCCCAATCAAACTATTCCTTGGAAAATTTGTCCCAATCAAACTATTCCTTGACTAATTTGTCCCAATCAAACTATTCCTTGACTAATTTGTCCCAATCAAACTATTCCTTGGAAAATTTGTCCCAATCAAACTATTCCTTGGAAAATTTGTCCCAATCAAACTATTCCTTGGAAAATTTGTCCCAATCAAACTATTCCTTGGAAAATTTGTCCCAATCAAACTATTCCTTGGAAAATTTGTCCCAATCAAACTATTCCTTGACTAATTTGTCCCAATCTTTAACTCACTAACTTTAACTTCTGTGTTTCAAACTCTGCTTCATTCTCCTGTACTCCCAATTAGACTCTCTCTCTCTCTCTTTCTCTCTCTCTCTCTCTCTCTCTCTCTGGAGGCGTGGTGGCTCAGTTGTAAAGAACTTGGCCACAGTACCGAGGGTCTAGTTCTATATAGGCATGATTTATATGTTTCTATTTTTTGTTTTTTGTTAGATCGCGGAGAGAGTTGAGATGGTTCTCAAAACGGAAAGGAAGGTCCTCTTACTTGGCGGCGACCACAGCGTAGCCATAGGGTCCATTGCCGGACACTCAAATTTTTCGAAAAGGAATGTGGCTGTCATATGGGTAGACGCCCACCCAGATATTAACACACCGTTGACCAGTTTGTCCGGACACCTCCATGGGATGCCGGTCAGTTTTCTGTCCAGGGAGATGCCTCATATTCACCCTAAGTTACCTGGCTTTGAATGGCTAAATCCATGGTAGGGTCACGATCTTACAAAAGAAAATATCTCGTATTTTCTTAGAGATCTAGGCAATCAAACAGAAGACAAACATTATGGCTGATAGACAATCACATATATACAGTTTTATACATCTGGAGGCGTGATGGCTAAGCGGTAAAACACTTGGCTTCCTAACCGGGGGTCCCAGATCTGATGAAGACTGGGATTTTTAATTTTGGGATCTTTAGGCCGCCTCTGAGTCCAGCTTTAATGGGTACCTGACATAATTTGGCTGTGCTGGCCACATAACACCTTCGTTACCTGTGGGCCACAGGCAGTGCGATTTTGTGCTGCTGCCCAGAGCCTCATTCTTAGTATGTCAGATTGACATTTGAATACGCATAGGACGTCATTATATTTTGTTAAGAAGGAGCGTCTGTAGTTTATAAAATAAGATAAGAAAATATGATTAAATTCTATTTCTTCTTCACAAATAGAACATGTTTTTAGATGTATTACTTTTATAAAGGGAAATATTATTGAAACTTTAGTAGTTACCTCCACAAAAAATCTACCGAGGGCCTCCACTTTCTCAAATCCGGCACTGATCTCATTATATCATCCAGGGCCACCGCGAGGGTTGTGGCCACCTGCGTGCAAAATTTTTAAATGCCGCCCCCCCCCCCTTTTTTTTAAGCAAAAAAAAGTCATTCAGACTGAGCTTGACACTGCACCTAAAGCGCTCTTTGATTTAAATCTATTTTTGTAGACGATTCCTTTTTCTTTCATATTCGCATCGTTGACGTATCCCCATGCCCACTAAGATACTTTGTTTTCAATTTTAACTTTGCATTTTTTTAAAGAATGTAATGGAAAAGAAACACAATATTTAGGTTTTAATTTTCATTTATATTTTTAACACTATGCATAGAATCCAAATTTAGGAAATTACATTTCACCCAAAATAACGGGCATTTTTTTTTCCGAAAAAGTGTTGCCTACATAAATTTTAATCCTTATAAATGTTTCTTCCTGGAGATAGAATTGAAGATGCGGCAGGTTTTCGCTCAAGTCGGCAAGGAGCCCAATTCCGGGCGGGACTCGGCGCTAAGCGTATTCTGCCCTTTTTTTCTTAGTAAGAAGAGAGAATTTAAAAAAAGGCTTACATTTTTTTTTCATTCAGAACGCACTGTTCATCCTAATCAGAAAAAAAAGTAAATCTTATAATAAAGAGGCAGCCCTGGTCAATAGTATTATGCGAGGGACATTCTAGGTAGGCCTACATATTGCGCTCGTACTTCTGTAATGGGCGTGATCTTTATAAAAATATTTTACCTGTTAACTAAGACGTCTCTGTCTCGGACGTTGTTTTTTTACCTTACAAAAGTCGTCACTATAATAAAGTGCAATAGACAGAAGAAATTCGACTATTCTGAGACAAAAAATCTAGAGGAATCACACTAGCGGAGACGTTTTAAAATGTTTTCTTCAAAACGTTTTCACCCATATTGTTGCATACGCGCCTCGCAAAAAGCGGTCTAAATTTATCAAGGTCTTATTAGAAGATAAAACAACATCTCCTACTTTATATTTTAATTTTTTAAACATGTAATTTTACTAATATTCAGATAAGTTACACTGGAAATAAAACATTTTTTTCAACTCCCCCTCTCCTTATTGTTAGTTAATCGTTGGTTTGTCGCTCCAAACAGGTAGTACAATTGAAACAATAATGGCGTTTTATATTTTTACTAAATAAACTTTAAATAACTTGAAGAACTTCTTATGTGATCATAAACTCAATATAGCCTAACTGTTACTACTATATTCACATATTTAACCTGAGATTGAGATGTAGTATTAATGAAATATACTGATATTTAAACGAAATCTAGCTCACCACAAAACAACGTCTTTACACTTTCATGTTTCAAGATTGTCTGCATTACGCTAAATTCATCATCCTCAATGCATAACCAACAATCAATCATTTCTTCTTACTGCCGCCCACACAATCAATAACACCCGCTTTTGTCAGGAAGTTGCGCCCCCCCCCCCCCCCCCAATTCAAGGTACTCGCCCCTCCAACCTCGGGGAGGACCCAAAGTTTGAGAAACTTACTAGAACACAAATGAACTTATTGTAGATCTACACTCTATAATATAATCGGCCAAAAATATTCTACTTTCAACTAACAGCCATTTCAAATAAAAGTGACAATGTTTTAAAATTGACTTTCTAATCACTAGATTTACTTACAGGGCGGGCTGTTCAATTCGAAACAAATATTACAAACAACCCGCGAAAATTCAAGGTCAGGAAGGATCGGCGCTTATGGAAAAACCCATTGGAATCCATCGCGGGCCGCTTTTTTTTTTTCTTTGTAAAGTTTCCATAGTAACTTGTACGAATATCGTCTCCCCCCCCCCCCCCCTTTGCAAGTTTTCAAAGGATAATGGCATAATTAGAATTTAAATAAAATATTTAAGTAATTCTATTATTATTATTAATCTAAAAATAAAAAAATCTTGAAATAATGATTTGGTCGCCCCTAACATTCGGCCGCCTGCGTGCAATGCACACATTGCGCAATAGGTAGCGACGGCCCTGATAGCATCCTTCTCATCCTTCAACACTAGGGCACCACAGAGATAAGAGAAATAACTTTGGGAGAGACTTTGCTGAATTCAATTCTTGTTTCAAACCAAATGTACTCTTTCTCCTTAATCAACTCCAGAACTGAAGAGTTACGTTTGCAAGCCACGTTCTTTGAGGCTTTGATTACCCTGTTTTAACATGAACTGCAGATCTTGGTTTAATAGGGAGATTGTGCTGGCCACAGAAGACAGAGAGACAGACAGACATACCGACGGACAGAACGATAGATAGATAGATTGATAGATAGATAGATAGATAGTCTTCCAAATATTCTCTTTATTTCAGTATAAGTGTTAAAAATCTGGCCTACATAGGATTACGTTCTATAGATCCAGAAGAACAGTGAGTATGCATATTATGCATAGTTTTAAATAGTACATCTAGTTGGCTAATGTTTTTCTATACATCTAGCTTTGAAAGTGGAAGAATTTACCGAAGCTGTAACCAAATAAACATACATAAGTCCAGTTTTTTTTTATGTTGACTTTGTCTTGAGTTTAGTTCGATACACGTGTCTGATCATCTGTCAGAATTGAAGATAATTACATTCTACCCCAAACCTTTTGGAGGGCATGGCGGCAGGGTTCTAACTCTTGATGTACAAAAGTAAGGTCTTCTCGCCAAAGTGTTTTTGTCACACGTAGAAAACTTCAAATGAAACAAGATTACAAAGAGGCGGCCCCCATGGGAGACGGATCACTGTCGGATTCGCATATTCGCTGGTCGACTGAGGATGGCATCGAGCAGGGTAGGAAATCGAGACCGTAGAGATAATTAGTTCTGCGCGCTAACCACACGACCAGGCATTGCTCTTAATCTAATGACAAACTGGTTACAAACTAATAGCCTACTATTGATAATATACCTACACATTACGGAATGACAACTACTTGATATGTACAATATGTCAGAAGAGCGATTTAAGATAATCTTTGGGTACCCTTGAGCATTTTCATTTAGGCCTAAATGGAACTAGAATGAGGATGTAGATCTACCTAAATAAACTACTAATTTAGCACTCTCAATATCTATATCTACTAGATCTAGATCTAAAATATATATTTGGGATAATGTAGATGTAATTTAGATAAGATTTATATTAAAAAACACTAGATAATCAATAGACTATATAATAAAATAGAGTAATTGCAAAATCTAAATATTAAAATAGTAGATTAGTTTTAGTATTTTATAAAATTGCAATATTGACATATTGACAATCTAGACTTTATTATTGCGGATTGCACACTGGACTGTCGTTTGGATTCATCGATGGTCCCAGGTTCAAACCCTGCCCGCTCCCATCCCCCGTCATCCTACGGGAGGTTTGGACTACAACTCTGAAGGAACATCCGAAACATGTAAAACAACAAACATTCCAAACTAGACCAAGAAATTCTAGATCTAGATCCTGTAATGATTTTAATTAGAACTTAAATCTAAATCTAGTTTTAAAAATCTAGCTCGTGTAAGAAAAAAAATCTAGATCTAGTGTAAAAATTCTAGAGTAGATCTAAATCTATTATGTCTTTTTAAAATGCGAGTCACATTACGAGATTTAATAAACATTACTATACCGAGTTGTTTTAGCATTTAAAGAATTAACTCCATATGACGTCAAAGGAAAAAAATCCACTACGTGACACGTCCAAGTTAGACTAAAAAATGTCATCTATACGAGCAGCTTGTCGAGTGTTCATAGACATTGGTGCACCGAGTTTGTTCTTTTAGCATTTCATTTGATGGGCTAGTTAGACTTAATTATTATATTAACATATAAATAAAATGATTAAAGACGCTTTTTTTTTGTTTTGTTTGTCAGTTTGTCTGTCCGTTATGTTAATAGCGAGGAAAAAAAAGACTAAAAGCTATTGAAAATCTGATTAAAATTAATTTCCCTTCCGAAACATCGCATTAGTTTTAAGTTTGTATTATAGATTGTTCCGGATGTTTATATATTTATAGTGAGAAAAAAAAAGAATTCCAGATTAATCTCATTCCGTTAATTTAATTTCTGGGATGGTCTGTTATGAAAATTAGATGTACCATACCCTTATGGAGATTTTATCAAACCATACTTTGGTGTTAGGAAGTTGTTTTCCTTAAAAATCAGAGCATAATATTAACGATATTAGATTTTTTAACGTTTTAGAAAGAAAGTTTAATGTAGTGTAAGAGAGAAGTGCGATTTTACATAAATAGAGTTAAACTATTTTTCATAAAAAATCCGGAACAACCAATTTTCGTAAATGAGAAAATTATTTGTTTTATTTTTTAGAAGAGGGATTTCAAACATTTATTAGCGTTATTAGATTTTTCATATAAAATTCGGATCATTTTTGGCGACGATTTCTAAGAAAATTAAGGTAATGTAGGTCGATTTCTTTTTCAAAACAAAATCCGGAACATTCTTTACCGATTAAACAAATTTTATTATGTTTCAATAATCGTTTCTAGTAAATTACTTTCTTATTTTAAAATCCTGAATAACCTATTGTCGAATTATTTGACATAAATTTGTTTTAAAACCAATATCCGGAACAACTTTATAGTTAATGAAATATAAATCAGTATAGATATTTTTATTTAGCATTTATATGCTATTTACATTAAAAAAACCGGAACAATGTATTAAAGATCATGTGTTTATTGCAACGTTTAAGCAAGGAAATAAAATCTAATATAAGTTAGTAGAGCAAACAAATATTCGCTAGCATTGATTTGTTTTTCACAAAACATCCGGAACAATCTATTATAGATCCTTGAAACTATTGCAATATTCCTGAGTGAAAAATTAAACGTTAAATCAGATTTACAATAGCCTTTAGTGTTATTTGTTAATCTAATCGTGACGGACAGACCGACCAACAGACAAAACGCACAAAAATAAGCTTCTTTTATTCGGATGAGGGCACTAAACAAAAAATAAATAAAATCTGATTTTTTAAAAAAGTTTAAGGAATTGGTTTAGCACCACTTCATGTTGCGATGTTACGCTACTGCACGAAAGTCACTGCTTAAAAAGTCCATTTTAAAAAATGTGCATGATATTTAATTACAAAGTGCATTATTAGCCTTTATAAGCAAACAGAAATGTTTTCTTTTAATTTTAGCAGCTAATTAACCAGAAAAAACATTTTTTAGTATTATTTATATTTGTTGTAAACATTTCCTGTACATTTTATAAATATATTTGACTTAGTGATACTGAAAATACATATAAATTATCAATCTTTGTTAGCATATTGTAACATTGCCTCCCTTACATTTACGGCATTGTTTTAGAATTGGTGTAATTTTATGAAAAAATCGCTTGCATAATTAATTTTATAAATTAAACGGTTTGCTTTTAGAAAACCAAAAGTAGCCGTTGCACCTATTTTTTTCAAGCCGCATTTAATGGTGAAATAATATTTTTCATATCTCTTCTAGTTTTTGAGATCTGAGTGTGACAGACGGACATTTTGCACAAACCTAATAGTGGATTTTTCCCCTGAAGGGGGCGCTAAAAAAAAGTCGTATTAAAAATGAATTAACTTGTGCCAGGTAAACAAAAAAGTGTAGACCAACCCAGAACGTATGCATAGCTAATAACAGTTCACAACTTGGGGATGGATTTGCAATCAAATCAATCTTCAGTATGACTCTTTTCGAAGAATGCCCACTCTATGTATTTCTCTGAATACAAAGCTTTAAAAAAATAGTTTTTGGGTTTGGCATGATTCTTTATTAAAAATCTTTTCTTAAAAGTTTTTTTTTTCATACAGAATTAATAATTGTTTTCAGAGATTTTATAGAGAAGTTGAATATTTGTGCTTTTTCCGCGAAGGATGTTCGGACCCTTGGAGTGGATTTTGTCATGTCAGCAATTATGTCCCAGATAGATCCGTGGTGAGCTGTTGTAATTTAAGTTTGGATGTGTTTGAGTAGATTATCGCTTCCAATGGGACACGAAATGGGTCAACTAACCACTAAGTGAGACCTGTTTCTGTGCCTTGTAGGATCTGAGTCTCTGAGTCTAGCTTTCATATAGTAAACAACGTAGACTGGTGGAGACTGGCGTTTGTTGGCTAAAAGAAAAGGCGGTTGGTCATTGCACTGGTCACATGACACCCTTGTTAACCGTGGGCCACAGAACCAGCTGACCTTTACATCGTCTGGCCTATACATCGTAAGGTCTGGAACTTTTTTGAAAGAACTTATTAAAGTATTTTGTGGCTGTTTCAATATTTAAAATCAAAACGTGGTCTTGCATCTACTGGTAATGTGAATTTCCCTTCTGTCTCCTCTCTCTTCTGATTAGGGACAGGTTACCAATCCATTTGAGTTTTGATGTCGATGCTATGGATCCGGGAATCATCCCAGCAACGGGAACGCCTGGTAAGTTTATTTAAGTTTTTTTTTTTCTAGCGCGTGCTTCTTTTTCCCCCGAGACCCTTAACTCTTTCTCTCCGCAATTATTTTTCCATGTTTTGAAGGAATTCTTTATTTTCTCATTACTATTTCACTACCCCTGTTATGGTTGGGCTTCCATAGCTTTCTTGTTTATTATCAGAAAATGTTTGTATTTGGTATAGAATTAAAGGGAAATGCATGCTCTTTTTATATAACAGAAAGTCAAGTTTATAAAATTAAACATTTATTTAATTTAATGAGGTTAAAATCAACGATGGTATCGTCAATTAGGAGAGAAAGAGTTAAACATAAATGACCTCGTTTAATTCACATCCCCCAAATAATGGAGCCTCCATTGCCTATTTGTAAAGCGCCTCAACATTTCTAAGCCACGGCCTTGTGGTCAAAAAGAAACATTCTTGCTAGATTTATTATGATACATACATTTATTAACTTTTTCTCTCGGTAATTATTTTCACACGTTTCGACGGAATTATTCATTTTGTTCTTTACTGTTTCACTCCCCTGTTAGGGTTAGGCTTCAATAATTTTTTTGTTTGTAATCAGAAGATGTGTTATTTGGTATAAAATTAAAGAGGAATGCATGCTCTTTTGATATAACACAAAGTAAAATTTTATAAAATTAAACATAAATGTAATTGAAGGAGGTAAAATCAACGTTGGTATCGTCAATTAGGAGAGAAAGAGTTAAACATAAATGAATAGCAGCACCAGGGTTCAAGTTTTTAAGAGAGAAAGTAGTGAATTAAAATGCTACGAAAATAAGGGACCGAGGTTCGAACCAGTGACACCGCCCAGCGATAAAGCACTAAGCGAACTTACTCCTCTAGACCATCGGAATGTCAAAAAAAACAACATTTTTCTGGTCCAGAGTCATTTCGCCCGTATGCAAATTACCACCCCAGTGGTCAAAGGTCACATACCCTAGCTAGCCTCTTTCCCCTCCTCGCAGCATCCGTTCACCAACAACTTCGATAGAGCCGACACAGACAGCTGTTAGGCATGTATTAGACAAACGATGGTTCTATCGAATTGTATATCTCTCATAATGACAAGTGGACAACATAAACACATTACATATAGAAGCTTCAGTGGGTATGAGCAATAATGCTGTAAACGTAAACATAGAGTTGAAGCTAGGTGCTGAAACAAATGTGATACATACATATATTAAACATTCATGGTAGTTTGCATACGGACGAAATGACTCTGGATCAGAATAATTTTTTTTTTTTTGGACATTCCTATGGTCTAGAGGTTAGGTTCGCTTAGTGCGTTATCGCTAGACGGTGGTGTCGTTTCCAGATTCACTGGTTCGAGCCTCGGTCGGCGCTATTCAGTTATGTCTAATATATGTATGTATCACATTTGTTTCAGCACCTAGCTTCAACTCTCTGTTTACGTTTTATTCTGTTAAAACATATAGTGTATGTTGATCGCAAAATGTCGGAACGTCAAGAGTTAACACACTTGTACTTTCCAAACATTCTGCATTCCTAGAATTCATGTGTTGTTGTTGTTTTTTTCCCTGCTTCTAAGATACATGAGCTCTTTAGCCAAAATAAATCACGATAACTCTATCGATTTCTAGCTCACGATGTATTTATGCTGGTAGGTGCCTTGCAAAACACTGCATCCAATTCATGGCACGCTCTAGGTCCCACACTATTTGTGGGCAACACTCTGCTGTCAGTGATAGTAGCTGAACCTCTGACTCCACCGAACACCATTATCTGAGCCACACGTGCGATTGTCAGAGGCTATTTGAGACGCATGTAGTGCAGTGCTTTTATCCATTACCACTTCCGGCAATAGCCTTATAACCTATACTCCCACATAAAGTAATCAAAGAAGGTTTGGCCTACAAGTGACCTTTAGTGTCTGCCTCTTAACGTAAGGGTATTGGGGACTACAAAATGTACATTTGACAACAGAGGGCCCCCGAGCTGCATAGTCATCCTAGGAATTGCGCCCTGCTCAGTTATTTCAAACCATTGACCAGTTTTCTCATTTTTTGTTTTGCTTTTTAATTCATCGAAAAACAATCAAATAAACTGTTCACTTTGTGTTACAAAAGTAAAGTGTGGTCTGAACCTGAAAGAAGGACTGGACATTGCCAAATACATATTTAAAACAGGTAGGTCTGGGATGTATGTCTAACGTGTCTTGTCGCTTCTATAGGCTGGACTGGTGTTTAACTTGATAAAGTCAAAGTTTTATTTTCTAGCCTATAAGTGCCAGTGAAAATTATTGCAACAGAGGTCTAAACTAGAACCAAATGCCAAACGAGGCAAGAGAAAGAAACAAATGTCAAACTAAATCACACAAAGCCTGTCGTTGAATGTAAACACAATCCCAGAGATTTAGTAATCCTGCTAAAAAATATTATTTTGAATAGATTTTTTTGTCCCGTTTTTTAAAAATTGTAACAGCAAAAAGTAGATTTATTCAAATGTGGTCGAGTGCAAAGGTTAAGAAAAGATGCTACCGTGACCTAGATATTTCTCTATTAGAATACAATTCCCTTTGTACTTTACAAAGAATACGCAAATAACTTAAGCCTTACTATCAAGTTGATTTCGATTGCATGATTTATGTACTTTCATAGACGATTTTGTTTTGGGTGCGTGGGCAGGTGGGTGAAGCGCTCAAACTGTAGGCCTGGGCCCTACTTCCAGCTAGTACTTTAAAGCTTGTTAAGTTCACCAAATTACCTCTGGACGAGGAATGTCTGAGCTAGCCAGGAAAACCAGTGACTTGGCATGACGCGTAGGTTGTAGTCATCTTCTTTTTTGAAGTAACGTCTGTATTATATAATTCATTGCTGACACAGATCAAAAATACATACACTGTTGAGATTTGTGTCAATAGCTGCACGCTTAATACTCTTTATGTTGGTTTATTAGTGAGTATGTAGAGGTTCTTAAATACAACAAATCAACCCAATATTTTGTAAAAAAAAAATAATTTGATTTCAAATTTATAAACCAGTTTTTAATGTGAATACAATCTGGCAACACTTTATTCCCCTTTTTATTTCCAGGTCGTCTGTCAGTAATGGATGTTGTCGAATTAAATCCTAAATTGGCTTCAAAAGCTGAAAGCAACTGGTCAGCAGACGTGATTGTGGAGATTATTGTCCGTGCTTTCTGTGGAAGAAGAGGCTATCATTTTATGACAGAGCCAAAAGAGGAAGAAAGTCCATCAGATTTATACACAATAAGAGAGGATTGATTCACTGTTAACGCAATTTTAAATAATAATAAAGAACTATCGTCCATATTGTTTCTAGCTTCTATTGTGCGTTTGTGTATTCTTAGATTTACATTCTTGGGGAGAGATCGGTGACTGGCGCGGGAAAGAATAAAAAGAAAGGATGACGTTATCGACTTGGACTATCAACGGAATGGACATCAGTCTTCCTTCAGACTCTTCAATGCTTTGTTAATACCGCTACCAAACGCTTCTGAGTCTGATTAACAGCTGTGAAAGGCTGCACCCACACCGGGGACCTCCACATTTAAAAAATACATGATTTTTAACAAAACATGATAATTAAATTTAAGGAAATATGGGAAATTGAACTAAATTTACAAGCACTCTCCCATTGCTTAACAAATATGGGAATATATGAATGTATGCTTCTTCTTCCCTAGTGCTATAGAGCATGGAATGGGTTGCCTGAGCCAGCCAGGAAAACCTTTGACTTGGTAGAATTGAAGTCATTGGTTAACATGCATGACTAGAGGCATGAGGCGTAAGACGCAATCATCTTTTTTGAAGTAACGTCTGTATTATATAAGAAAAGATAAATAAGACATGATTTTAGATTTACTAATATTATTAAGTGTAATTATTATTTATATTGAAGAATCCTAACGTAGGCTCCACTCCACTAGAATCCGGCACTTGGTAGACATAGCAGACTGAAATAATGCACGGTATGATCACGTGCCTTTGTTTCATAGGTCTCACATTGTCAACCACAAAAAGAGCTTCATAGACTAGTAGACCTTGTCTAGATTCTATTTACTGACCAATTTTGTTACAAAGCTTAAATCAACTCATTCTGTCCGTCTTTCTGTCAGTCGGTCTGGTAAAAAATGTGTACACGTTATTTCTCCCACACCCATTCTCGAATCAAGTTGAAACCTTTCACAATTATTCATTGTCATAGACAATAAGTCAATTAATTAATTAGTAATTGATGTTTTTTGTTTTATATAAAAAAAGGATATAAGTTCTACATTCTTGGATGATATTTACGTAAGTGCAGAGTTCTTCCTCTTAGCTAAGCTTTTTTTCCCTTTCAATTTTGCTTGTATTTTGGCTGCATTTAACAGATTAGAATAACAATTACAATTACCCACTATGGAGACCCCCCAACAGTAAAATTATTTTCGTTTATAAGTATAAGTAACTGCTAATGTTATAAAATAGTAATCATAATGTAAATATTCAACATGCATTGCCAAAGTTTTATGCTAAATCTCAAAACCATATGTTATTATATTTCGATTTATATATATATGAATATATTTCCCATCATTATCACAAAACAAGATGTAGTTTTGCTTAAAAAAAAATTTTCGTATTTATACCTTACAAACGTATACAATAATTATTTCGGTTTTATAGATTCGGCTTATAGAATTTCGTTACAAATGACCCCCAAGGGGATCGCAACCCACAGGATGAGAACCCCTGAATTACATCCGTGGCCTGATATGGAAAGTGCTGAAACATTTGGCTATCGCTCGGAATTCTACAAATATATTTAATGTCAGGACTGCTGCTGGATGCATCAATACATTACAACTTTTAAACTGGCGAGAGATATGGAAACACTGAGGTTGTTTACACTCGTAATTGACTTTATTGTGCAACAGTTTTTGACTGTTTTTATGTAGGTTTCGCTCAAAAGTTCGTGACGCTCAATTAACGTAGCCCTGAGGTTTAAGGTTACCTCTTATCTGATAACACTTTCTGTTTAGTGTTTTTGATATTTGACTTTTTTATGGACTTAATTTTGACCATCAGTGTCATTGTCTAAACAGTCTAAAGCAAATCAAACAAACTTTTGTTTTAATTTGTGAATAACATGGGTTTGTCGGTGACAGCAAGGCCGGCCTTAGGCAAACTAGACAGCGGCCTAGGGGGCTTCGATTAGTGTGGGACTCACAAGAATTGGGGGGGGGGGGGGGGAGGGGGGAATTGCGTTACGTGGATCAAACTCAAACAAAGCATATGTCAACTAGCCTCGCTCTAAGTCTCTACTATTATTATGTTAGAAAGATCATTGTTTCTTTTCTTTTTTTTTTTTGGGGGGGGGGGGGGGGGGGGTGAAATGTCGAAACAACAAAACCCGAAGTCCAGTCCATCCAGTCACAGTCTGATGACACTGTTTTACGGCTACAAAGTTGTCTGGGGCAAACAGATTGGGGCATGTTGGTAAACTGCCCAGACAGATGAACTTACCACAACGGTTAATTCGTACATCCAGTTCTGTGAACACATGATTGTACCAAAAAGAAAATTAAAACATTCAGTAATAATAGACCCTGGATGATCAACATAAAAAATTAACATTCTTTCGTCATCAAGAAGTACATAGAAGTCTATTTATAAAGCGCTGGTTATGAGTGTGTATGTGTTTTTCGTGTGCGAATGTCGTTCGTATGTGCATCTATATTGTTGTTGTACAATAGTTACGCTGAGGTTGTCAGTTGCAGTCAAACCGAATTTCCATTGGATTGGATCAATAAAAGTTATCTTATCTTATTTCTAGTCTGGTGATCACGAATGTTACACGAAGCACATTACTGCTATCGGCACTATATGAATTTAACTTTTGTTGATTTAGATAGATAAAAGACGGTTTATAATTCACTGCGTCTTCTTTCGCTCTTAAATTTTTGTTTTCTAATTTCATTTGGGGCCTCCTTATTCGCTTCGCCCAGGGCCTTCAATTACCTAAGGCCGGCCCTGGTGGCAGTGTTATTGTTCTTGCAGCTGACCTAGCACAAAACATTCACAATTATTTCGGTATTTATATAAAACAATATTCTGAACTTTGAAGAGAAGCTCGTTCTTATTCTGCAACTTACTATACTGTCTGTCTGTTCAAAAGTTTATAGACGTCATTTTTCTCACATCCAATCTAAAATCAAGCTAAAATTTCGCACAATTATTTCTATTATCTGACAACAAAAGAATACATTTTAAAAAATTGTTGATTAACTATTGGTAATTAATTACTTTGTTAGTTATCTCAAACTAGGGAAAGAAATAGTACTTGATTTGTATAAGCTGAATTAGTCCCCTTTAAATTTGCTGCCGCCTAAAGCTTAGTAAACACAAAACATGAAATAGAAACAGTAGGTAACTATACAATCTTCCATGTTCATAGACTCTTCGCTAGCAGAGTGGGTACCGCGTTGGCTTGAGAAGCCTTTTTTAAATAGTATTCTTTTGTATTGTGCTTGTTTTCTCATTTTTAACGCCAATACTTTAAATCTCACGTCGTGATGAAGAAGTGTCCGCTTGTAGCATGCTCGGAATATGGTACAGCTCCAGATTTACGCAGTCCGTCTACCAAGGGCCTTACCCTCCGCAAACTCAAACATATACACTTTCTGAAACTAAAATATGCATATTAAATATTTAAGAAGTAATACTTGTTAATGTACTTGCATTGGAATGCCTTTTTTAAATAGACTGATACATACATAATGGCTCGATTTTGGTTTTATCACACTCAACTTACAAAATTAGGTAAAATAAAAAAAAAGAGCCTTTAACAGGTTCGGGGGGGGGGGGGGGCTAAAAGCTCTAATTTACTTTGTTGGAAGTAATTGACCTACTTTATAAAGTAGTACTAGAAGATTAATATGGGGCTTTGTTTATCAGACACAGTTCTATTTCGGGATCTTAAAATATTTCAACAGAGGCACGATTTGAAGCTTAAGAAATAAGAACAGCTAATTTTCTAGTGGCTCTTAAGACCTAGGTCAACTTGACATTGTCGTGATAGTCTCCAAGAAAGAATTCTGTTTGGCGGGTTTGAACCATGATGTAGTCACCTGGGCTTATCTTCATTTCTGAAACCCAAAATTAAAATTCATGAAGTCCCACATTGCGACTTTTCCTAGACACCCTCACCTTGTTAGCATTTTTTTAAATAGTAGGCCCAGTGCGAACAATTTTTGTTTCCCCCTAAGTTGTAGTAAGATGATTTGTTTTTAAATGATTTCATTAAACTAAAGCATAATTAGAATTTAGAGATTACTTGCACATACCATGATTACTGTGCAGAGCGTAATATCTCCCCTTTTCCCTTATCGGGAATTTCTACAATTAAATTTATATCTCAGTTATCTTCTCTTTGTTGATGCTTTTAATTTTGTGAAATTCAGTAAGGGAAAAAGATACCCGTGTGAAGAAATGTGATGCCGTCATGGCGATAAGTTAAAAATAGGCCTTAGAAAATAAACAAACGCAAATAAATAGGGAGAAATTTTGAAATAAAGACCTATCAATATTGAGAGATCAAAATCAAACAAAATTTACAAAAAATAAATGTTTGTGCTGCAAGCAAAACAGATTAGAAATTTAATTCTACTTTGCTTTAAAGTAAAGAAAAAAAAAGATTTATTTCATTACTTTGCTTATCAATACTTCCGTATTCTGTACACCGGATACACCAAAAAGCTAGCTATAGTTGACTTTCTCCAATTGTTCATCTTATAATCAAGAAGATTTAGTTGTCAACATTATTATAAACTCATTTATGTTTTCATTACCCTTCATCTCAAAAGCAACGTAATTCTCAGAAGCTCAAATGTCAAGTGAAAGAAACCTATCAAGTTGTATACCTGATATTTTCTAAACAAGACATCAAAGAAAAAAAAATAATAGTGCAGTGGGATTTTGTTTTTATAGTGACTCTTCACTTTTAAAAAAAGTGTCTTCAACTTGTTTCCCTAACAAGGTTAGTTGCCAAACTAGATGTTTTCTTGTATGGTCTGAGTCGTGCTAACATTAAAAGTAATTTAGTTTTGCATTAATTCAAAGAGTTTCTATAGTCACTTTTTTATGTTCTGAACTTGCTTCTTACTAAAATAAATGTTTAATAACTATATTTAATGTAATGTCAAATATCTATAAGAAAAATATTCTCACAATTGCTGTAGTCAGCAAGATAGTAAATACAGATAAGAACAGATAGTCAATACAGATAAGAAGATGGACTAACACAAAATAATAACCAACACAAAATAAATTGTTAACTACCATGTATTCAAACTAAGCCAGACAGGAAGTGTGTACAACTTAATTGGCAAGAAGGAAAAACTACACCTATACTTCAAGCATCTAAGCAAAGTAACTATCAATAGCTCTTGAAGAGACAAGTAACATTACTTGACAAAAGCAGATAACTAATGTTATAACATGAAGCTAACAGTGCTGACATATTGTTTCATACATAAAAAAATTGAGACAAATAGAATAACTTGAAAACAATTGCACCAAAAACCTTACAAAATAAAACCTATAAAAACCAAGCTGTGTATAAATTAGTGAGCAGAAGAGAATAAAGTATGTCTAAAATATTGAAAACACTGGTAAAACTAAATGACCTGAGTGTGTACATGACAAAAAAAAAAAAAAAAAAGGATATAAAAAATAAAAAGCAGTGCAGCATCAATCATACTCAATCAGTCAATCTCAATCAGAGAAAACACTTTTAGTACCATCATGACCTTGACCTTTGCAATCTTGCTTTAATCAAAATCAGTCATCATAAAGCAACTTTCTCTGATCTTGTTCAAATGATTCAAGCTGAAACAACAAAAAAACAAGAAGAACACATGACTTCAAAGACAATTTCTTTTTCAGACACAGCATTGAAAGTAATCATTTCGTACAAAGTTTTGAAGTTTAATACAAAACAAGATAAAGCAGTTTTATTCCACTATTTTTTCTTCTTTTAGCTGCCAGCAACAATGTGGACTTATGTTAATAAGGTTCCTTTTTCAAACTGTAAGATATAGTTGTAGTTATAGTTCAGATGAAGTAGAATTTATCAATTTATATGGTAAAATATTAAGAAAGATGTTAGTACATGGATAGTTCATTGACCTACACCAAACAAAAGTTAAGACACCAGTTAGAACTGGGCAAATGTTTTCATTTCCTGGGATCAATTTTAATAAACCCCATAAAATGCCTGAGAGAAAAAATTTCAATTATCAATTTATGTTTTTTTCTTAGTTACATTGTACCTACTTCATTTGGATTTTTAAAAAAAAAGTGGTAGATCACATTTGAAAGGTGATGTTCACTGTTTTACACATTCACACCTGGTCTATCAGAACTAGAAAATAGAATCTATTTTTTTTTAGTGTCTTCCAGACCTGGAGATCTATGGAGCGGATGATGTAAATGTCACTTGTTTCTGTGGCCCACAGTTAATGAGTGTCATGTGGCCCATATGAAAATTAAACACCATTTACTTTTCCACAACTAATGTTAGGTGCCGATTTAGAGTTGGATAGACTCGGGGACATCCTCAGAATTCTAAATCCCAGTCTTTAAACCCTATACCCCAATTGTTTGAGTAGCCAAGCCCTTTACCACTCATCCACCAAGCTTCTTGTCTACAATACTGTATGTCATGTACTCATATTTCAGAACTTACCTGAGATACTGCACTACTTAGCACCAGGCAGAAGCCTTATTATTTCAAGGCTGCCTCTATGGCATTGATTATCTTTTGCATTTTTTCATGACGGTCAACATAGCCATCACCATTCTGTAATTAAGTAAATAACTTGATAATAAGAAACAATAATTAAGATTTATTCATGTTAGAATTAAAACATGATCTCACTTAATAGGATCACAATGTGATATTAAATGTGCCTCAAAATGTGTGCAAACATTTCAAATTTATTTCTTTGCTTTCATTTTATAATTACGGTACTATAATGATAATATTTTTTAGCATTCTAAACTATTTAAAAATCAAACCTTTTTGGAATGAATTAGCTTGCCATTGACAGTCACTTCAAACCAGCTAGTGGCTTTAGGGGTGCCTTCCCCTGTCTAAAATTAATAATATAATTAATAGTATGTATAGTTTTAAAGATAGGTGTATTTACAGTAGTGATTTTTAAACACTGTGATTTGATAGTAATTAAGCTTAAAATCATGGTAAAATAATAATCATCATCTCATCTCTGCCATTGGCCCCAAATGGGGAATAGGCTATGATTTTAAATCTTGGCATATTACAGTAGCAAGTTTAAAGAAGAAATTAAAATAACAGCATGCTTAAACATATCTAATGGGTATTCAAGCTTTTAAAGCTGCCTCATATTTGATATATTGAAGCTTTCAAAGTTCGTATTGTAATCATGTATGTACAATGAACTAGATTAAAACACTTACTACTTCAATCTGTCCAGGTTTGAAGGTATCAAGCAGTTCCTCTCGAAACGCTTCATACTGAATAAGCAAATAAATTTTAAAGCAGTACATTTTAAAATTGTTTATTTCACATGTTTAGGATGTTTATTCAGAATTGAAGATCAAACCTCCTACAGGACGGTGGGAAGGCTGGGGTTAGGTTTTGAACCTGGGTCCAGTGAAACAACTTTAAATCTTGTGATTAATTGAAATATTCCGCCCAAATAATGATTGATCCATTTATTAAAGCCTAATATTCATAAATTTTTTAACAAAATTTGGAAAATCATGATTTAGTTTTGAAGAGCTTACAGCTCAAAAGGCCAAACAATCTTAATAGAAGAGAAACTTGTTCATTATGCCCACTGTCAAAGTCTGGCTTGTTTTTATATCCTAATCTATTTTATCTCTTCAGTAATTATTTCCCCTTTCAGACATTGCAATCTATAGAGTTGGGTGGACTCAGAAGCACCCTAAAAATCCCGAAATTCTAAATCTAGGAGAATAATAACATAGTAATGTCTTAATTGGTTTGTGCTGCTCTCCCCTTCCTCTCTGTCAACTATATGTAAATGTTCACTTACTAGAACAATTGTTAAGTGAAGTTAATAGGGGGAAAAAATTCTAAGGTATGAATAAAAACTCAGTTAAATGATCGTAAGACTCAGGGAAAAAATAACAAAAAGGTGAGTTCAATTAAAAAGATTTGAAGGAAAAAACATCTTTACCTTGGACCTGTAACCTCAGGCTCCGCTAAAAAGAAAATGCCAAAGTTAAATCTTTTTTGAGTTTTGTGATTATAAGATTTTTTCTTAAAACTTAAATTGAAAAAGATTACAATAATATAACAAGTTTAAATAATCTGATAAAAGCAATAGATGTCAATTTATATCATTACATATTACATTTTCTAAGCTGTACTTAATTAACTCTTTCTCTCCGTAATTATATACCACATTCTGGTGGAATCAATGCTGGTATCATCAGTTAGGAGAGAAAGAGTTAATGCCTGATTCTTCTTCCAAGAGCTACATTTACTAGATCTACTCATTCTAGCAATCTAGTTCTATTTTATTTGTCTTTTTTTTTCTTTAGATTGACAAAACTGTATAGTATTGAAAGTGTCTATACATAAAACTAGATATTCTACCATCGCTAGTGTCAGTGATGAATGTCCATTGGCACCATCACAATCACTGAACCAGAACAAATCACAATCATGACAATGCCATCAATATCTACAAGATCTAGAATGGGCCTACATAATTATATATATATATAATAATGTTTATATCATTATCTAGATCTATTCTAGATCAATATCTAGAATCTAGATTGATAAAAAAAATATACTGAAAACCTTGAGTGGGGGCCAATGGGGATTTTCAATTCTCCCCTATCCTCCCCCCACACCCTAACCATGACACTGGCTATAACTATAATATAATGTTAAATCTAGAAGCTAGAGTATATATGTTTAGATCTACATCTAGAGTTTTGTTAAAACTAGTTTTGATACATAGTATTGTAACAGTAGAAAAATCTAGATATAGATGAATTCATTTAAATAAGTCTGTATTACTGAGTAATTTACTCGATGGATACAATAGGTACCAATTCAAGAAATGGTATGATTATAATCTATAGTTATAGAAAATAATGAATATGGTATATACAATATAGAGTAGTGTCAGTAAAGACTAAGATTCTTTTTCGGTAGATCTATAGTCATAGTCAGTATAAATGTAACAGTAACAGTATAAGTATAGTGTCAATTTACTTAGAAATATATAGGCTAATAGATCTATTATCTATACTCTCCAGTCTCTTACCAATAGACGACATGCACCTTGACAACCATTTTCTTTTATCTTCTTATAAGCAAGATCAAGTCAAGAATGTAATATGTTTCAGACTCAGATTATGCTTACGTCCGCTGCCTGTCAGTCGCGGTTCTAAAGTGCAGTCGTTAAGGTGTTATGCATCTATTTATAAGTCAAAATCGGGAGGCTATTCATTTGACCTAACCCACTACCTTGTATCTGGCAAACAAAATAATGTGTAAATTTTGAAGCCAGTTTGTCCAAGTAATCGGTTTTTCGTGTAAACGTACGAATTAAATAGTATCGATACAAACCTAGGGTAGCAGTTCCACCTGAATGGTTTTATTGACAATTGAAAATGGTTTACTATCCAAGTGGTCGTGGAAGGTTGTGGATGTGCCAGTGTGACCAGTGACTTGGCAGAATTTAAGTCATTGGTTAACATGCATGACGCGTAGGACCTAATCATCTTTTTTTGAAGTAACGACTGTATTATATAATTACTGATTAAAACCTTTAAATTATGGGTTTCAAAGATATGTAACATGCGTAGGCATTATGTGGGTTGAATGTAGAATTGTAGATCTATAGACTATATAGGTCATTCAAAATACTATTAACTCTTAATGTTTCAGTTGTCATTTCTTTTATAAAGTTAGTTCGTTGTAGTTTTAAGTTCATCACATCAGAATATTGTTTCTTGATTTGTTATGTGAACAAATTATTTTGGGGATAATAAAGCTTATAATATTATTATCATTAATATTTGATTGCAGCACACAGTACAGTGCTAGATTTAGCAATAGGCAATATATGCTTAGGGTCCGCACTTGTCTGAAGGCCTCCTAAAAATTATTTTGAAAAAAAAAAAAAGCAAAGGAATAAATAGCAGTATGTTGTCTTCAAGGGGCCCCATAAAGCTTAGTCTAAATCTGGTTCTGACACAATGGTACATCCTGGCAGATCCAGCGATGCCTCTGATTTCAAACTGTATCGTGTAGCTGGCGTTCCTTTCGACACATCAGATGTATAGGGAGGGTGGAACTGCTGTGTGGGCAAAATCGTTCCGTCGACCTCTAGCCAATGTCCAGTCTGTGATATAATGAGAGATGAACAATAGTTTCTCCTCGACTGAAGAAGGTCATGCAGCCAACTATGTCATTCTTTGGTAGTGCTATGAAAATACATTGCCGTTTGCGAAAAACATACTGATTGTGGTCTCCCCTTATATGATTTAAATTAGTATCGAGAGACTGACAGTCACAGAGCAGAAAGGGAAGCACTAGCACTAGCTGTTACCATCCTAGCAAATCATCCAAATTCCCCACACAGTCAGATTGTCTTACTAACCGATGCAAAAACAACCCTCCAAAACTCTGATTCCTCATATATTAATAACCTCAAAACAGCACTTACAAAGCTCAACAACAACAGCAAAAAAACTGTAATTCAATGGATCCCAGCTCATATAGAACTAGAAGGAAATGAGAAGGCTGACACACTCGCCAAGAGTAGGAGAACTAACACACTAATAAACTCTGCACTCTATCCAGAAGAATTGAAGAAATTAATAGTAAATAAAATAAATGAGAAATGGACGAGCTCTCATCCAAATCACTTACTATAAGCTATCCCGACAAGACCAACGTCTAATCTTTCGACTCAGGACCGGACACAACAGAATGCGACAACACATGTACCGGAAGCTCAAAATTGGAACCAGTGAAATCTGCCCATGTGGAGAATCACCAGAGAATACAGACCACGTCCACCAAAACTGCTCTCTATACCAAGAGGCCCGTATAAGACATTGGCCCCAAATCACCCCACTAGAAAGGAAACTATATGGAGAGCTCCCTGATCTGGAAACCACTGCGCAGTTCATCTCATGTATTGGTCTAGTCATCTGAACACTCCAACATAACAATGAGAACGAAGAAAAAGAAGAAGAAGTATCGAGAGACGATGTTATTTTATTGCATTTGACATGCTCAACCACACACGCATTACGATTACGTACGTGAGGTTGAGCCTTCGGCCATGTGCAACCAAGCATGCGTCGGGGGCCAAAGGCATTGGAAACAGCAATGCTTTACATAGGCATTGACTCGGGTCTCTCTCAAACAGAACTGTGTTCACACAGGTTTTTTTTTTTTTTTAACTGTTTGGCGTCCAAACAGGTTTTTTTTTCAAACTTAGAGCTCGAAGAGCCTTCGGCTCAGCTCTTGGACATCAACAAGGATCAGTCATGTAATTAAATTTGCACTAGATCTTGATCAATAACAATAAATCTTTGCGATTCGAAATATTTTTAGCAATTGTTTTTATTTAGAGCCATTTCAGGCTTTTAGCTTTCTCAATGCGCTGTGATCCTATCACTTATCTGGACTAGTTGGGAAAATGAAGGTGTGGGGGGGGGGGGGAAGGGATATCTGAGTGATTTTTTAAATCATATTCGCTTTTTTAAAGCATTTATTTAAAAAAAATAAAAAGGAATTACCTGAATTCCTACTCATGTGTCATGCCTCCTCAAGCCGATATACTAACCACTCTGATAGTGAAGTGCTTATGACTATAGAAGATTGTAAAGTTATTTATTGTTAGTTTTAAACTTACTTAAACGGCGACCTATAAAGGGGACTAATTTAGCTTATACCACCACCTTAGTCGAGTACAATATCTTTCCGTTGTTCGAGATACCAAACAAAATAATTAATTACCTATAGTTAATTAAATAATTGGTTAATTTATATAGCCTATATATTTACCTTTACCTTCTTTACCTATCCCTTAGTCGTTGGACCGTTGGGGCAACACGTAAGATTCGTCGACCGTCCTTCTCCATTCCTCTCTGACCTTAGCCTTAGAACCTCATTATTTTATGTTGTCCTCCCATCGCTTTCTCTGTCTGCCTCTTCTTCTTTTTCCTGGTACTGTTCCCTGAAGAAAGGTCTTAGCGAGCCCCGAAGATCTTGTAATATGGCCATATATTTTTAACGATAGTTAACAGGTCATCATGGGGTCCAATCGCTGCAGTAACCCTGTCTCTAATCTCTTAGTTTGTGATGCGGTCTTTAAATGTGATACCTAGGATCCTTCTGTAACATCTCTATTCCAATGCTAGGATCCTCCTCTCTACCTCTGCAGTCAGCGTGCAAGACTCACAAGCATATATGGCCATGACCGGGGATCGCATCAGTCTGACTTTGGTACCAAGGGCTAAGCCTTTGTCTTTCCATATTATTTTAAGTTTTGAAAGTGCTGCTGTGGACCGTGCAATTCTGGCCAATAGTTCCGGTTTCGTTCCCTCATCTTAGACAGTATATATATATTCTTGTGTTATGAGGTAAAAGAAATAATCGTGCACAATTTCAGCTTGATCCGAGATTTGGTGCCAGACAAATAACGTTTACAAACGTTTTACCAGACAGCCTGAGTGGATATAAACTTTGTAAAAATATACTCCTGTATTGGAGATTTTCAAGATAAACGAAACACTGTCAAGAATGATACATTGAATATATATTGAATATTGCCAACTTTTTTTTTTCCAATCGAGCTACAGAAGGAATTTGATTCTGCAGTGCAAAAAAAAGTACACAAATTATCATGTAAGTTAAAAAAAAAAACAGCCTATCGACCGTTTCTTTGTCCTGTACACCAAAAAGCTTGTTATATGAAGTTGTTGTTTTTTTTCCGTCACAAAAGAGCATCTTTAATAAGTGTTTGACTTTATTAACCAACTCAAAGCCATATAACTTCATTGTACATGCAGAGTATTGTTACACAATTACATATATGATTACATACATGAATATTTTTTAAAGTAATAATAGCAATCAGCAATCATTCCTCAATCAGTCGATCTTAGAAAACAAAAACGCCTGTAGTCTATCATGACCTTGACCTTTCCATTTTTTTAATCAAAGCCAATCATCATTAAGCGTCGTTGTCTGTCTTGTTCAACTGACTGATTGCTGAAATAAACAATTGTTTCGTATCTTAATGGAAACGAAATTTCGTAATTCTCTTTTTCTAAAGTTGCAAAAGAAAACAAAATGTCTTGTTTAAATTATATGAAAATTTTACCTCGACAGACTGAGACAGCCATCTGTATTGAAACTAATTCATGACCTTGTTAATGGTGCGGATTATTTTCTGCCATTTCTCTGGACTGTCAACAAAGCCCTCGCCGTTCTGTTTGATATAAAAATATCTTAGCATCGAGATGTCTTGGATACAGAAAACACGAAAGAATTGTTCTTAAGATAATAATAATAATAATAAGGCTTATCTTTGAGTCCGAAGATTAATGAGGAATGCAGTTGTTTAGCGCTTCCGCGGTGTCTAGTACTTGAAATACGAACAAACTCAAATGGAGGTAACATCGAACTTAATGCTGGAACAGAGAACACCGGCGAAAGGCTAACAAACGATACAGGAAGTCGACGCTAGTGTTGAACAACAAAACACGTTTAATACTCAAGAAGGGAACCGTCGAATGTCACCTACTTCTAGCCGTCTGTATAATGTTTCTTATTCCTACTGTGATAAGAAAAGCGTCTTGTTTATAGCGTCTCCTAGAGTGTTCTTAATTTTTAAAGATCTCTCACGTCATCGCCGCTAAGTAAAAACTTCCCCCTATTCCCGAAACAAATAATTAATTCCTAATCGTGTCATAACGTGGAAGCGCTTAACAAGTAATTCCCGTGACCTACATATTTTCCCACACACCATTAATAAAGATGTTTAATATATAAAAACACAATGTCAGGTATTCATGTAAAGGCACATTTCTTATTCCATATGCAAGGACAAATACGTATAAGTGCTTCTTCCATAGTGCCACTCTAGCAGTGTTTTGTTTGTTTTACATGTATTGAACGTTCCTTGAACTTCCTTCAGAAACTCATTAAACAAACAGTTGACTCTCGTCACATTGTTTGTCATGGGCGAGGAAGAGAGAGGGAGAGAGAATAAGAGGGGAGGGGGGAGGGAACGGAAAAGAGACTTTCAATTATATAAAACTACATCTACCTTTTTGGAATGGATAAGTTCGTCATTCAAAAACACTTCAAACCAACCCATGTATTGAGGGTCTCCTTCGCCTGTCTGAGAAAAAAAAAAGACACAACAAAACTATACATACTATAGTGTGGTGCAAAACTTTTATTTTCCTAAACATAAATGTATTCCAAATGCTATCCACCTACTTTTGGACAATTATCTTTATCATTTAAGTTAGTTACACTTTCAGATACGAACGGGAGGCAATCGCTACCCGAAAATACCAGTAGGATTTCTAAATATAGAATGGGATATACGTCTAATTAACCCTAACTGCAAGTCACACTTTGCGGTGAGAAAGGTGGAAAGAATCGAAAACAATCGTTATAGTAGGCCCTAACACTGACTTGCGATGACCATAGAGTCTTATCTTGCGTATTTTTAGCGGCCCCCGAAAGGGGAAAAAACGCTATAAGTTTTGGGTGGAATGTCCGTCCGTCCGTCCCGTTCAGATCTCGTACACTAGAAAAGATAATGAAAATCCGACATCATAAAATTTTAGACCCTTCAAAGTTCTGATGCAACGGCTACTTTTTTCTTTTCTGAAAGCGAAAACTCTAATTTTTTAAATCACTTATGCAAGCAGTTTTTTTTCATAAAAATACACTACTTTTACAACTATTTACTATTAATAGTAACAAACAAGGGAAGCTTTTTACTAGGGGAGATGTCCGATTGCCATATTTTTTTTAACACATTTATGCAAATGGTTTTAGAAATTTGGTCAAAAATTATTATTTTTTTTACATTTATATTGCTAAGTTTAGTTCTGTTATACTAACTACTACATTTACACACAAACACAAATTTTTACTTTTTTTTTAAAGAGAAAAAATCTATTTAGTATGCATATAAGTTGAACATAATTTAAAATAACAATTAATAAGTAATTTTTCATATTATCGTGTGAACCGCAGCACCATACTGTAACTATGGATATAACACTGAAGTAAAGGATTTTTTTTTTAATGAAATGTTTTTTTTTTCTTGAGGAATAAAAGATTGTCTCTTTATAAAACAATTAGAGCAATTATATATTCATTATAAGACATTAATTTGGCCAGGTTCACATCTAATTTCACATTCACTTACACCTATCCTTTGGTCTGTCAACCCCTGGGGCACCACACAAGATCCGTCAACCATCATTCTCAATTCTTCTCTGTCATTTGTCTTTGATAGAATTTCATTCTAATATTCTTTCTGAAAATATCAAAACCTGCCTTTTTACCTGCCTGAGTGGACCACTTCAAAGGGCTGATTTTGAGTTTGTGTCTCCATACAAACTGTCTTTGTAACCTTTTTTTTTTGTTTTGCAGTAGTTTGCAGGTCATCGTGGGGTTCAATCGCTGTAATAACACTGTCTCTACTCTATTCGTTTGTGATGAGGTCCTTCAATGTTATTCATTGCTAGGATCCTCCTCTCTAGTTCTGCAGTCAGCGTCCCAGACTCGCAAGTATATAAGAACTGGGCATGACCTGGTAGCGCATCAGTCTGATTTTAGTGCCGTGGGCCTTTGTCTTTCCATATTGTTTTGAGTTTGCAGTGGACTGTGCAATTCGAACTAGTAGTTCAGGTTTGGTTTCCTCATCTGAGACGATAGCTCCGAGGTATTTAAAACTACTGACACTTATCAGCTTTTCACCTCCAATACTGATCCCCCCTTTTGAAAGGCATGTTTGCTATTGGTCATAATTTGATTTTTTTTTTTCGTCAATTATTTGGGTTGGGCAATTTCGGTAATTATTTGGGTTAGACAATTTCGGCAATTATTTGGGTTAGGCAATTTCGGTATTTATTTTTTTGGGGGGGGGGGGGGGTAGGCAATTTCGGCAATTATTAGCATGCCAGATGCTGAGGTAGTCTTGTCTATGCACATCACAAAGGTAAGCTAGGTCTACTTCTAAAAACTCACCACTGTCAATAGTCCAGTCTTGTAGGCATTGAGCAGACGATCACGGAGATGATCATACTTTTAGATGGAAAGAAAATATAAGTAAAAAAAAAAAAAGCTTTAAAAAAGGAAAAATATATTTTGTGCTTAACTCTTTCTCTCCTAACTGACGATACAAACGTTGATTCCACCAGAATGTGGTAAATAATTACGGAGAGAAAGAGTTAATATAAAAAGTTTTTATTGCCGACAGCTGCACGGTTGATGTGGTACAGAAAAGGAAAACGTGGAAGTTTTCCAGGTGTGCTCGGCCTTCTGCCTCTCCTCTTATCCGAGCTGCTTGGGGCACGAACCATCGTTAATAGGTTTATAAAAATTACATCTGCTCGGATCCCTACAAGACAGAACAGTTGTCAAGACAGGAAGATGGAAGGGAGTTTCCAATGGCCCAAAGCTCCAAGAGTCGACTTAATTTTACGAAGATAAACTATTAGGGGAACTGCCTAATCCGAAAAATTAAGCAATTATTTAATCATTTAGTACTAATTAATAACTTTTGTTTACATAGCAGAAAGGGTGCTTATTCCTGTAATTTTAAGATAAATGGTTGTAATTAGCGGCTATTTCCCCTTGGATAAGCTTTGGTTTTAAACGTTTTTTCTACTTGTTTATTGTGGAACTTGAAAAAACTTAAACAAACTTTTTTTAAAAAAATACAACTAATATAAAGTTTATTCAGGCCTATCCAACTTGAGCTGTGATATGAAACTAGTAATAATAGTATGAAATGATATTTTAAACAAAATCTAACTCACTACAAAAAAAAAATACACTTCTTTACTCTTTCAAATGTTTGGGTCGTGTCACGTTCTTCACATTGATTACAACAGACCATGTCGTGATTTCATCACTCTCCAAGACCAAAAACGAATGCACCCTTTCTTCATCATCACCTTGGAAACACACTCTCACACACAGACATAATCAACTTTTATGCTACAGTAAGTTACCGGTAAATCTACAGTTACCTTTGCTCTATATCCTCAGGCTCCACTAAAACAAAAATGAAAACAAAAGATACAAATATATATATATAGGTAGATAGATAGATATAGATATATACACAGTGCTTTTTTTTGTAAAAAAAAAAATAGGTGCCGGTACTCAGTGATTAGGTGTCAGTACTCAGTAGTTGATTGCCTAACTTTTAACTACTAAATATTAATAACTAGCCGGACATTACCCGCGGTCTGCGGGTCCTAGTTTGTGTTTACTAATCTAGTGGATTGGATTTAGATGTATGTTTAACTTAGCTAATGATCCGACTATATAGCTTTAATAGAGTCGGTCAACTTTTTTTTTTTGAGGGTCTTAAGTTTGTTTTAGGGCTACAATACATACACTACGGTCTAAGTTAGTACCCAAGGGACATTTCAGCCAAGTTTTATCAAGATAGGTCAAGCGGTTTTGATTTCTATTCATAACATACATACATACATACATACATACATACATACATACATACATACATACATACATACATACACACACACATACATACACACATACATACATACACACATACATACATACATACATACATACATACATACATACATACATACATACATACATACATACATACATACACACATACATACACACATACACACACACACATACATACATACACACACATACACACATACATACATACATACATTCATACATACATACATACATACGCCTCACATTCTACTTTATAAAGTAGATATACGTTAAAATACAAAATAATTAAAAAATGGATGCCAATTTTTTTGTAGATAATATAAAAAAAAATGTAATTATTAATTTAATTATTAAAGAAGTGATCTTTCTGAAATGTGAATAAAATGTTTTGTTCCGCAGCACGAGTTAGTAGGAGGCATTTCAGATTTAGATCGATAGGAGAAAAGTTAGCTGCACAATCTTTCGTATTTGTTGTTTTTTTACTGTTAAATTTTTTTTGTGTGTATCTCGAAATAGGTGATGAGCCAATGGATTTTCGCGGGAAAAAAAAACAAAAAAAAAACTAATAGAAATGATAATAGATTTTAGAAAACATAAAGGCCATCTTGCAGAAATTCAGATAAACAACCAACCCGTAGAACAAGTGCAAGAATATAAATATCTAGGTACAACCATCAACAACAAACTGAAATAAAGTGAACATTGTCAAAACCTTTACACTAAAATTCCCCAAATTCTTCTATCTTAGAAAGCTAAGGAAATTTAACATCGACAAAACAATTATTAAACTTTTTTTATACAGCAACCATCAGCAGCCAATTATTTTTGCCATCACCTCCTGGTATGGTAATACTTCACTGGTACAAAGACATAGACTAATTAAAAAAGCATCATATATCACTAAAGTACAGCTACCTTCTCTTAAAGAGCTTTTTCATGAAAGATGCCTTTCCAAATACTAACTATTCTTAAAGACAACCTGCACACTGTTACATCAGATCTGAACGAAGTGGTCGTCTCCTTTCCATTAGGACTAAAATAGAAAGATTTTAAAACTCCTTCATCCCACTTTCGGTCAGAGAGTTACAAGATCATCTGTCGTCATCGAGAAGTACATAGAAGTCTATTTATAAAGCGCTGGTTATGAGTGTGTATGTGTTTCGTGTGTGAATGTTGTTCGTATTTGCATCTATATTGTACAGTAGTTACGCTGAGGTTGTCAATTGTAGTCAAACTGAATTTCCATTTGATTGGATCAATAAAAATTATCTTATCTTATGTAAATGACGCTAATTAGAACTTTACTGTTGTCAATAAAAAAATGAAGCTATACCTTTAACACTATCTCAATTTTAGCCGTAGATCTTCATATCAACTCTCCTTTTGTACCTCTAGTTAGTTGCCCATTTGTTATTTTAAAAAAAAGGTTTTCAATTTATCTCGTAAAAGCCAACAGCTTGCGATATCAAAGTGTTCAGGACTTTTTGACGGATTACTTTCGGCCCAGCGCTCTGCTAAGCTGGCCGCCTCTGCATTGATTCTTTTAATTCTAAATTAATAGGCCTACTCTTTTTTTTTTAACTAAAAAACAAGGTTACAAAGACAGTTTGAGTGGAAACACAAACTCATAATCGGCCCACGAAGTGGTCTAACTAGGCAGGAAAAAAGGTAGGTTTCAATATTTTCAGAAGAATATCGGTATTAAATTCTATCAGAAGTAGTCCACCCGGACAGGTAAAAAGGCAGGTATCAATAATATCATAATGAAATTCTATCAAAAGCAAATGACTTAGAAGAATGGAGAAAGAAGGTTGGCAGATTCGGTCCAGCAGACCAAGTGTGACAGTGAATGTGAAGTAAGATGTGAACTGATGTCCTGTATTGTGTTTCTAATTGATTTACTATTCATTGTTACTGTTAATAGTGAATAGTTGTAAAAATGGTGTATTTTTATTAAAAAAACTGCTTGCATAATTGATTTAAAAGATTAGATTTTTCGCTTTCAGAATAGAAAAAAGTAGCCGTTGCATCAGAACTTTGAATGATCTAAAATATCATGAAGTCCGATTTTCATTTTCTCTTCTAGTTTCTGAGATCAAAACGGGACGGACAGACAGACCACACAAAACTAATAGCGTCTTAGCCACATTCTGGGGCCGCTAAGATATAGTACATCTTTAATTTAAAAAGAAACGCCATCACGATATATAGACTTGGTCTGCACTGAACTATAGTAAACACATACGAAGCCCTGCTATGTATAATATATTGTCATTGATTATTTTTAATCAATAACTACCAATCAATACAAAGATGTAAGCTTATTGATTTATTTTTTTAGCATTGGATATTGATTATGTCGTGTTACTTTGCTTCTGGATCTATCTATCTATCTATCTATATATCTATCTATCTATCTATCTATCTATCTATCTTACTTACCTACCTAACTATCTATCTATCTATCTGCTAACTACCTACCTACCTATCTATCTACCTACCTATCTGCTATCTATCTATCTACCTACCTACCTACATACCTACCTGCTATCTATCTATCTTATCTATCTACCTACCTATCTACCTACCTATCTACCTACCTACCTGCTACCTATCTATCTATCTATCTATCTATCTACCTACCTACCTATCTGCTATCTATCTATCTATTATATCTACCTGCTATCTATCTAATCTATCTATCTCTCTATATATATATATATATATATCTTATCTATCTATCTATCTTATCTGTCTACCTACCTATCTACCTACCTACCTGCTACCTACCTATCTATCTATATACCTACCTACCTACCTGCTACCTACCTATCTATCTATCCATCTAATCTATCTATCTATCTATCTTATCTATCTATCTACCTACCTGCTACCTACCTACCTATCTATCTATGATAATCTATCTATCGAAATCTATACATCTATTTCCTGTCTGCCTATCTATCTATTGAATGGAAAATGATATACATAAAGTGAAATACAATAAAATATTTACCAAAATTGTATATGAATATTAACAGCCATTTGGACTTTAACAAGGAACAACTCGACTAGTGTAAAGCCCAAATTGTGTAAAATCAAGTTAACTACGTGCGTTGGACCGATTATAGCCCTAGCTTTTGACATTTGTCAATGCAAGACCCAATCATTATCAAGAACAATAATTATCTATGGGGGAGATAATTATATAAGGAATATGTTAAGGTCTTAATGGCGATATGGGTTGTCCGTCTCTGAAACTCGATCTATTTTTTGTGTGTGTTTGTTTTTTGTTTATCTTCGTGGAGTGGCTGGTCCTGGAGCAGATTGGGAAATTTGTAAAATGACCCAGACCCAATGAAGCTAGAAGTTGCGGATTGCGAACTAAAGCTCTAGTGACCGCTATTCGTAGGTCAAACAGAACATTGGTATCGCATTATTAGTGATATCAAAAGAAAGACGAGATATGAATACCATTGCGTTAACCACACCAACGAAAGATCTAATCATTTTAATGTTATAGAACTATAACTTAATTTTATTTTAATTCATAGGCTAAGTATTAGTCGTGTTCTCATCTGCAAGAAGCCAAAAATTATTTTTAAAAATTGTTTTTAAATTCAAGTTCTAGATTTGGTAATCTTTTCACTGGGTTCTTTCTCTGGGTAAAAAAAATAACTCGTAAATCATGTTTCCCTTGGTATAAATTACTTTTGCTTTACTATTCTACCGTGACCTCCTACACACTACTAACTAAAAATTTGGACTTTTATTTTGGTATCGCCTACTTTGTTGTTGTTGTTATTTCCTTACTTCCTGTGATTCTGACTTTTTATTCATTTTGGCTCTAAATTTTACGCGCCATATATGAATAGAGCTCAATTATACTCAATGTTGACGTTGAAGTATTGAATGTAAAATTCTATTTTTAAACACTTTGTTTTTAAGAACTTAATAAAAGATGAGCACATCACAAGAAGCAGATTTACTCTGCTTGTATAACATCAAGTCTCCTCCAGTAGCTTTCACGAAAGAGTAAGTAGATCTAGAATCGACTAGACTAGAGTATTATAATTATTAATTATTTTTATTTTTAAAATTAATGCGTTTGGAAACGCGCACGGTTTGTAAACAAATAATTTTATAAAACACCCATGGATCGTATTTTTTTAATCACGGCGCTTTTATTGAAGATCTAGTGTCTCTAGACTAGATGATAGATCTAGAATCTAGATCAGCGACAGACTCACACGAGTAGAGCTTGAAATGACTCATGACTGTCATAGTCATGATAGACAATTTGATCTGATAGAGTCTGATATCACAGTGATTTGTTATCAAGCCAGCCAAAAATGATCTAAGAGTTAGAGTATTTCTGAGAGTCTAACTAAAATGTAGAATCTAGATTCTAGTTTTAAAATTAAAAGTACCTAGATCTACTGTCAATCATCTGCTATTAGATCTAGATTATTCTAGCTCTATCTAGATTCTATTATAAAATAATCTATGATACAGATAGTGACACTGACAGAGTCTATAGTCGACACCTGCGTAGCTTCTAATTTCTATGCGACCGCAGTGGGCCCCGCGCTAATAGACCTCATTCACCAATTGTAGACAGACACCATTTAGCAAAGTCATTCTCTATCTCTAATATACAATTTACATGTAATACATTAATAAAGCTTTCATTTGATACGTTTTTTTTTCGGTGTTTTATCAATATTATTACATGGCTAAATGTTTGTTTATGATTGGTGAATGAGGTCCATTCCAGGTGTAGCTCCAGCTGGAATAACCTGCCCAGTGTGCAGCCAAACATTCTGGGCTCACATAGGAGGACATAGGTCTCACCAGCCACATTAGGAGGCATAAAAGCCCTCAGCCCACTGGATAACAAAGTGGTCATCATCGAACCAAGATGGATGAACAATATATATAATTATATATATTTTTATATAGATCTAGAAGTAAATTATTAAGTAAAACCATTTTATAACTTAGACTTAGGACTTAGTATCTATAACAGATTTCCTGCTGCCTCCTGATTTGCCAGGAGCTCCTGGAAATCTCCTGAAATTGCTAAATAGGCCTTTTACGAAAAAGTCCTGGAAATCTCCAGAAATTATATTAAAATCTTTTGAAAACTCATAAAATTCTCCTGAAATATATAGATCTAGACCACATGCACTATTGTCATTTTGGGGTGTCCTTCAATTTGGAAAACGCCAATCCTACATGCGATAAAAAAAAATGGCATTAAATGATAAATGCAATACCCATATTTATATAATTGTGGAAAGGTCTAATGACTATAGATTAGACTAATAGATTTAATAATAATACTAATAGAAAATATTTAAAATAAAATATTCTAATCTTAAACCTAAGGCCACCCCTCGTTGAAGTTTTTGAAGTCGAGAACAGTGTTTCTTAAACTTAATGATATTCTGAGTATTTAGCAGAACTTTTGCTTGTTTTTAGATAAATCGTATGGTGGCCTGGCCTACTAATTCTACTCTTTATTTGACCTTGTATTATTTTTTTATACGTCAAAAATATGTTACAACATACAAATTTATTTATATTTATAATGTCTAAGGGATAATTTTCTAACAAACACAATCTTTTCAAGCAAGCTTTGTGGATGATATCTGAATACAGGTGCTCAAAGAAACACTTAAAAGATATGCTTAGGTGCCAGTTTACCCTCACTGCGATAGAGAACAATACCTGGCAACAAATGGCTTTTGAAAGAGACTGAGAACTCTTTCAAAGCTTTCTGGACACAGCATACCATCATAATTTTAGCATTAACAAAACATGCCCTCTGCCACTAACCAGACATCTTGCTGAATTAGTGTTGATGATCATATCTATTACATTTATGCTCTGCTGTCTATATCTATAACACTTAAGTATCAGCTTATCCCACTCTTTTTTTAGTTTAACTTTACTTGACCTGCAGGTCAAAGAGAAATAGTGCATTGTATTATATATGTCAGGAAAATACATTTCTGGAGCTAAGAAAACGCTGGTCATCCTAGCAGGCTAAATGGGTGGCGGGGAGCTCAAATGTAATGTTTAATGGTTTCTGTTATTTGTCTGAAAGTTGTGATGAGTATTGAATGGAGTTGGACCTTGTAGTAAAAATAAATGTTTAAGTTACATGCAAAGGACTGTAACTCAACTGCTGCATTGCATAAGTGTGTAGTTATATTGTTTTAACAGACATGTCTACATCTCTTTGTGCTTCTTTACTTCTGCTAACGTGAATGTCTATTGGAGCTTATTACTTACACAGTGGACTAAATACACTGAATAAAGATACTTGATAGCAGACTATAGGTTTATTGAATAAATATAGTTTGGCAAATCCAGCACCAAAGGCACAACATACACTCAAATATTAACATCATAAAATATAGATATCATTCCATGTTCAGAATAAACTAAACTTCACAAAATACATATTCCAGCTGAAAACTACACATAATATACGTCCTTACTCTACAAGGACCAAACAACTACTGAGATTTTCACTTCGTGGCCAGTCTCAGACCGTTAGCTTTCCTGTGCAAAAGGCAGGAGATGATAAGTGACTACACAATCACTTCATGTTACAGTGAGTCTCAAACAATGCTGTGACAAAGACAAATAATAAATTCCAAATAATTTATTTTTAGAGAACATCAAGAAGAGACCAGGTATATTTGCAAGTTTCCAAAAGGTGCCAAAATTGAAACATTGATGATATTGACTCAAGGGTTTTGGAATGACAGCCAAGAGATGATCATTGATGTTGACATTGTTAAAGGCAAGACAAGGAACAAACTCTGTTCTCTAAACACTTCTCAGCGGTACTTACTATTTTTATTATATATATTATTTTTTTTGTTCGCCATAAAGAACTCTTATTTATATTTTGTAACAGCCTGTGTGCTATGTTGTAAAATGTTTTACATGTTTCGGATGTACCTTCAGAGTTCAAGATAATTTACCTCCTGAAGGACAATGGGTATGGGTAGGGTTTGATCCCAGGATCATCTACAAGCCCAAGCGACAGTCCAGCGCGCTAATGGCACAACCAGGCAGCGATCCGCATTTTTAACTGCATAAATATAACAAAAACTTTTTTTAAAATGTATAATATAATGGAAACATCCCTACGACCTTTAAATGAAACTATTACTTTATTGCGTGTCTAGGCAAAGTGACTAGTGACTATTTCTAAGTTCAAGCTAGTGGTGAATATTATTTTTATTTAATTTGACTATTTGCTGACAGACTAGAGTAGTAAAAATTATTTTATTTTGGTCAAGCTGTAAGCTTTACAATTTATGGTCTGGTTGAAGTAAAAAGATATATATAATAGTAATGACAATAATCTTTATTATTCGTTTGGAAATGTAACAATTGTGCAGTACACACTTAACAGTACATTTGCAAGTACTAAACAAGTTATTCTGCTACAAATAGAATGAGTTTACCATGTGTCCATTAGATTCAAAAGACATGCCACTTGTCCGCCTAACCTGTTTCAGTTTAATGTCAGACACTGTTAATAGGATAGATATTGAGTATTACTATGCTCCTATAATATTTGGACTATTCTTCACTAGTTCTTGAATGGAAAGCATAGACTATTATGTGGTTTTCCTTTTTTTTTTTTTTTTTAAATGGTTCATTAGGATAGGATGATGAAGTATTAAGGCTTTTGTATAGGTGCTGTTAAATTTATATCAAGACTGGTTCAATTTTTGTCATTATCGAAAAATATTTTTATTCTTTTGAAAGGTTACAGCAGCTAGACCAATAAGTATATCTTGAGTTCTGCACCTCCAATTTTAATTGCTTACTGCTTAGGTGAATAATATAAATATTCAGCCTTGTCAATAAAAACAGACCTTGTGTAATAGTTGTTTAATTTTTCTATACCAAATCAAAACAGATGTTTCCAGTGGTCAGAGTCTGCCAGTTCTAACTCTTGTACCTTGAAATCTCTCAATAAATGTTCCCTTGTTGCCAGCATTAATAATAAGTCTGAAGCAACTACCAAAGTCTTTGAACCAGTGCAAGATTCCATTGTTTCAAGTCCAGTGCTGACAAAAATCAAAAAGTCTGACAACATACAGAAAGAAAACGAAACAACACCCAAAGCAGAAGTTAGTTGTTATTATTTAAACATTAAAATGTTAAGAACTGCAGCTCCACGTCTTCGAAAACAGTGTCAGAAAAACTTAGTCACTAAGATTAAATTCAGACCAGTTTTCTCTCATGCTTTGTGAACATAATTTGGCCTGACGGTATTTACATAATTTGTGATGGACACGGAAACCTCCCAGAAATCACCCCATTTTCCGTTGTCCAAATAAAGGATAGGTTTGTAGCATATGATCATTGAGTTGTAGCTCCAGTCTATTAAACCATTTTAGGTGTTCTAATTTCTTAATGCCAAACTAGAACAAACTTCTTTTTAAACAAAAATTATAGTAGCTTTATTGACAAATACACAAATTGAACTTCAAATAGTTATTTAAAGGGAAAGTGTCGTTAGGTCATCTATATAGAACTTCTCTGCTGTCCAATCTTATTTCATGTCTTATTCTAACTAATTATTTTTTTTTTTGGTTCCGAGATTACTACTCAATAAATTTCTCAAATTGATTAAATATGTTTCCTAACACTTACCCACTTTCTATTTTAAAAGTACTGTAAATCAATATGCCTTTAAAAGTGCTTGATCTTTCCATTTTTTTATTTTTTTCACTTTGCATTTTATTGGGGTTTCAGTTCATGATATCCATGAGCTGTAATGTTGTCATTAGAACATCCAATTTTAAAAACAAAATGTGAATGCAGAGAACTTTATATAAAAGTGCTAATTTAAAAAAAAAATAATTTTTGCAACACCTATAATCTAATTCCAGAATATGCTGAGTCAGTGCCGTTCCCCTCTTCCTGTTAAGCCATCAAAACGCAAGTATGAGGATGAAAATACACCAAAGCCTAAAACAAGACGCCAGAGAGCTTCGATGAATGCTCCCACTGTTGACAGAACACCACCTTGCAAACAAAAACTTCTTGAAGCCAAGGTCTTGAACACAGTCCAAGCATTAAAAAAGAAGTCTCCATGTAAAGAAGTTAGCAAAGAAGGGAAAATAACTCGGTGTGTTGACCTTTCAGTCCGAGGTAAATTTACTAATTTTGTCTGGGGAGGAGGAAATGTTTATCACTGAAGATTTTTAAATAAAAAGTTATAAGTTCCATAATGTCATGGTTTCACATGTTAATAAGGATCTGGAAATCTCTCCTTCCTAGAAGAAAAAATATAGAATTATTTGTTAAAATTTGAGGACTCTTAATCTTTATTTCCTATATTATAATTAGAAAATTAACACATGCATTTTAGTTTTTCTTGCATTATTTATTATTGCTGGTCATTACTTATAAAAAAATGTGAAATTCATCTAATTCTTTAAAAAGTACTCATTGAATCTGTATTTCAACTTTATACTTTCAATTAGCTCTGAAACCCAGTAACAGATGGGGACATACAATGACGCTTGTTAACAGTAAACAGGCAGTGATTATTGGAGGTCAAGGTGACAAACAGCTGAGTCGAGACTCTGTCTGGTATCTTGACCCAGGTATGATAATTTCATAATGTGCAGTTAGCAATTTGAATTCACTAATATTTTAAGCAAAAATAGCTTTGAATGAAATTCAATGGTTGCATTGTTTGCAGAGATGAGGTCATGGAAGTCTCCAGAAATCCAAACAGAAGGAGCCAAACCAGAGTATAGGATGGGTCACAGTGCCACATATGATCCCACTGTCCGGTGTATCTACGTTTTCGGAGGATCTAAAAATGCCAAATGGTTTCATGATGTTCATATGTTTGATTTGGATGAAAAGAAATGGACACTGGTGAAGGTGTGTGTGTTTATACTTAGCCAGGCTAATAAATATCTTTATGCTTTAGTGTATTCATTATACTATATCAGCTTTTCAAAAGACAGCTAGCTTAAGATTAACCTATTAATCTTATTTTGTTTTCTGTGTTGATGTCCTTAGGCCAATGGCAAAGCTCCAACAAGATCTTATCACAGTGCCACTTTGTACAGACATGAGCTCTGGATATTTGGAGGTGTTTTCCCTCTACCAGACCCACAGCCAGATGGTTGTGACAATGAAATTCATATCTTCAGCCCTGTGATGGAAAATTGGTATAAGCCAATTGTTACAGGAGATAAGCCCCTACCTCGTTCAGGGTGAGGAATGTCTTTAAGTTAATTCAGAAAATTTAAACTTAGGCCTTGAATATAATTTTTACTCTCCCTTCACGTTAAGGCCTACACATTGCAAATGTTTCTTTATGAAAGATGTCAGCCATTGCCCAAATTTATTGAAGTACCACTGTTTTTTATTTGTCTAAGCTAATGGAAGCTCCCCTTTTCTGACCTGCCTGAACAAGTCGTTATGTCAGGGAATGATCTAAGCAAATGTAAACTCCTTACATCATTGTTACCAATGATTTGTATCCCAAGACTCTGAACATGGAGAGCAGTCAAACTCCTCCATTTTTCAATTATATACCCCATCAGCTGTGTGGTGTCCTTGCCATAGAAAGTCCTCTTAAGGAGCAATGTATTGATTGTGATGGCTTCTGGGGCTCTCATTTATGCTGCCAATGCAAAGAGCTTGGCTCCATTAAGCACCCCAATGGGTGTTCTGTTTTGCTTTCTTATTGGCCATATTGTCTCTTCTAATAGGTGGCATGATGAAGTCGGAAAGCATTGTCTGGGTTAAAGTACAACTAGGTTATTAAAATCCTAATGCATCTTGTAACTCAGTCAATTTTTATCTTTAATTGGTCGGAACAGAGTGGATCAGAAGAGTGGGATGTGTGGCTGAACCAAGTAAACTTCTTGGCTACCTATCAATGTGGTTTGAGTTCAAATCCTGACTTGAGCTCAGTTGTGTTTACCAAAGGTAGCACAGATGCCCCCCACATTATAACGAATTGGCCGACCGTGTAATGGGCATGCTTTAAAAAAGCAAGTTTCTCCTTGTTGAAAAGAGATTAACTGCAGTTATCAACTACGTTTTTAATTAAGAATGCACGTCTTTTTCTATTTCAGGCATTCAGCAACACTTCTCAATGACCAACTGGTTATATTTGGAGGCTGGGACTTTCCTTTCTGTTACAATGATCTCTTCATTCTAGATTTGAGTAAGTTTATTTTCTATTATCTGTATACAGTGCTGGCTGATCACAAGAAAAATCTCTTTCTCGAGGACCACACAAGTCGCAGACTCATTAATAAATATTTTTTATATAGAAGCTAAAATATTCCAACTAGAAAATGTTGTGCACTTTTTTTTTTTTTAAACGTTTCAACAAAGTTAATGATCAATTTCCAGTGCAGTTAGAACAATTTAAGTGAAATAATTATTTGTCTAATATCTAGATTGACATAAAAACATTTTCATCCCTGGTCTATAAAGGATAAGACCATTATCATAGAGCACTATATTCTTTATTTCTTTCATTGAAAAATAAAAAGTTTGCATTTACTATACAGCAAAAGTATTAAACGCGTTATATCATACGCTTATGTAATTAGAATTCAATATATTTTTAAAAGGCATTAAAGTAAAGTAAGTAGATCTAAAACTAAAAGGACAGTAGGAAAGAAAAACTTGTGCAATTACAAGAAATATATTTTTCAAATTTCTGATTTAAAGTCAGACATTTATAGCCTGGCCAGTCCCCTTTACCCCATATAGACACTATTTATAATAATTGTTACACATTAAACAAACAAAAAAAAAGTGATTGTGTTATGCTATAGCCAGTTGTTTATATTATGACAGCCTAAAATTACAATCTGAATAATTTTTTAATTACATTTTCATTTTAGCTACTGTTGATTGGTCATCACCTAAATGTACTGGTCAGCCTCCCAAGCCTCGTTGGTAAGTAATACATTACTCTCTGTCAATGCTTTTAATGAACAAATGGTGAAATAAAATAAAAAATTTAGATGTTATGGTGGAATCTTAACATTTTATCATTCACTCTTGCTGACTTTTTTATTCAACAGATTGGTGATGATTATCACTTCTAGTAGTTGTATTAGCTAAAACTATGACTATTGAAATTTTTTATGTTTTAACACAAACATATTTATTTCTTTTATATATAATACAGTATTCATGCAGAAAAAACAAAACACTTATAGTAATTGAACAATATTACTGTCCTCAGTTGGCATGCATCTTGTGCTATAACCAATGAAAGAATTTTCATTCATGGCGGCTATGATGGTGATAATGCTCTCTATGATGCTTATATATTTCATCTCGGTAAGTTTTTTATTGTTTATAAAGTTTCCTTTTGGAACCTTCTTTGAGTTTTTTGAAATAGCTTGTGAAAAGGTCTTTACCTGTGGTTAGTGTAGATGGTGGCCACCACAGTGACCAATAAGTTTTTCCCTTAAGAATTTGCTAGAAACTATCTACCATATACCTAAGTGAAGGGTTATAACTCTGTATCAACCATGATAAAAAAATCATTTATTTGTTTAAATTCACAATTTCTTAAAAATCTGGCTTTAATCATAAAGATAACTAGTCCTGGAAATAAGCTTGAAGTTTCAATTCCGGAAAGAGATCAATGACACTTAGACATCACATCAGATTTAGTTTTGCATTTTGCTTTCCGGTTTAACATCATCAATGTTAAATCTTGTGCTTTCATCCTCATTATCACTACTATAGGTCTCATGACTGTACATCACTTTCCCCGATAAGCACGTTGGCTGAGCGGTAAAGCGTTTTGGGTTTGAATCTTGGTGAAGACTGGGATTTATAATTTCAGGATCTTTGGTCGCCTCTGGGTCCACCCAACTCTAATGGGTACCTGACATTAGTTGGGGAAAGGTAAAGGCGGTTGGTCATTGTGCTGACCACATGACACCCTGGTTAACTGTAGGTCACATAAACATATGACCTTTACATCATCTGCCATATAGATCACAAGGTCTGAAAGGGGAACTTTACTTTACTTGCCCCAATCATTAGTTTCTTATCCTAGAGTTGAAGCAATATATACATAATATTCCAATTGTAATCTAATTCATTATAGACTAAACATTAGACAAATACCTTCACAAAATCATAAAAATATTTTTCCACATGATGCAGATACCAAATAAACAATTAAAATAGCTTCATTATTGCCCTCAAAGGTCAGAGTTAGTGAAAGTGACACCATTAAAAAAAAAATCCCAAGTATTTATCAATACCTGCCTCTGGAAGATTCTTACAAGCCGTTTACCAGGCAAAGCTGCAGCCCATTGAAGTAGATATCCATCAGAAACACTGGAGATGCCACACCCTTCGTAAGCCTGCAACATTACAAAAGCCCTCAACTGGAACGCCCAAGGACAAAAGGAAGAGGAAACATCCCAGTAATACATGGTGTCATGATTTGGAAGCAGGTTTAAAGACATGGGGACAGTTGGAGATACTTAGTCAAGAGATGAGATAGAGTGCATTCGTAAATGTAGTGACTTAAAAAATTGCAAAATGGTCAACTTTCCCTATTGTGTGTCATTTATGCATTAGCCTTGGTTGTCCAGATTTTCTAGTTCAGTGATATATTTGTTAAAGCACCACGTGGTGTTTATAAGGACTAATCATCCTCCTTTATTTTAGGATTTTTCAACATTGTCATTCATAGCAGCCAAAGGCTGTGCTCTCCTTTGTAGTACTTTCACAGTCCTGTAATAGTTAAGATATATTGTTTCTACTGTTTTTAATTTAATTTTTTATGTTGTAATTTCAGAAAATAAAAACTGGCAGAGATTGGCTTTAGAGAATGCCCCATCACCAAGAGCCGGCCATGGGTGCTTTCGCTTGCCCTCAAACTATGAGTCACAGGAAGAAGATGAGATAATAATATTTGGAGGCGGTGACAATGATGGCACATACTTCAGTGACCTGCTTGCATTTTATGTCCCATTCAAACCCAAAGTGTACATAGAGGCTGAATAGACTCTTTACTCCATGTGCCTTACCTAATGTCTCGCTCTATATATATGTACTAACCAAGTTGTTCTTTCTTGTAAGGTGGGGATTTGTTATAAATTAACAGAATCTATAGACTGGAGCAAATAGTACAGGCCACCCTTCTTTCTTGTTTTTATACAAAAGAACAGTAATGTTGAATCCAGCCATTTATTTACAAATGAACTAGTAGAGTTTTAAATTCAAGAAAACCTTGATGCATACAATTCTGTTTATGTAATTTTACTGTAAGTGAATTATTTGACGATGTTTTGACTTTTCTTTTATGGAGTGAAATTTTCATGTAATATTTTATTTTACATCTTTGTTGTAAGAATCAAAGGGACACTACTTTAGAGGCAGCACTTGTATACATGTTTAATTTGAATTTATTTTGTTCTTTTCACATTTGGTTTACTTCTTTGGTTTGCTAATTAATCTTTTTTTAATTTGGCTCTTTTTTTTTTTTTTAAACTTAAAGTACACCAGTGAGTATATTAAAATGTCTTGTATCCTTATAATATAACTTAAAATGTTAATCTGCATCTCTACTATATGATGCAGAAATGGTGTGGATAATACTGCCGAATGTATATTTTTATAACTGTATTAGCTTCATGGTAAATACCAACTGGCCCATTGTATTTTAATGTATTATCTCTTCATGCAATAAATTTTGGATGTTTCATTGGATCAAGTTTGTTTACTTAGGTGACAATGTATGAAGCGCTAGTTGTAAAAAAATAAATAAATGAGAAATAACATTTTTAGTGTTCACTAGTCAGTAACTATTGTTAATAGTAAAGTTCCCTTTTCAGACCATGCCATCTATAGGGTGGATGATGTTACAGACATCTGTTTCTTTGGCCAGCAGTGCGCTGTGTAACCAGCACAATGACCAACCCTCTTTACTTTCCCCAACTAAATATCACAAAATTCAAAATCCCAGTCTTCGATAAGAATTGAACCCAGGACCCCAAGTTCAGAAGCTAAGTACTTAGTCACTCAACCACAGCACCATTTATTTACCTATTAATTATTCACTTATGTTTGATAGCATAATTTTGGTCCTAGAGCCATGTAGTTTTCAATTGCTTGACTGCCATCAGGGTCTACTCCCTTCAAGCCTACTTTACCAAGACTCAATTTGTAGACAGGAGAACGTATGTTTATTTTAATTAATCATTGCCGCAGCAAAGCCCGACTAGTACATTCTGGTCCATTAGATTCTTTCTAAAATATAGTAGACTAAGTACTGCACACATTACTAACCCAATCCTCACTTGGTAAAACTAACATTTAAATGTTCATCAAAAATGAACTAAAGACTTTAGAAAAAAAAAAGGGGGGGGAGAGAATTTTACCTGCTTCTGGATAAGTTCTAGGATCACATTAAGAATTCATTAAGATCAACAGGAATCACATTTAAGAAGACGTGATGGTAATTGACAAGTCCATAACTCGTACTGCTGTAACTACACCTCCAGGCATTACTTGTTTAGACAGAACCAAAATGGAGTGAATGCACCCATCAAAGAACTCCAACATTCGTTCGCAATGTTCAATTCACATTCGTTACCCAAATTAAAAAGCCTGTATGAACAGATCAATTAGGCATATAATAATCTTACCAACACGGACGTAGTTAGTTATCTAACCCGTGTCAAGTATCAATTCGTAACAGCCACTGTTACGATGGACACTCAAATATAAATATACTTAACATAAGAACAATCTCAGGTAAACACAAACAAGTTTAATCAGCCATCTTGATTACTAGAGTAGTTTCCCCTGTTCATGGGCACAACTCTTCATACAAATATAACATTCCATCAACATCCCCTCTCCTCCCCAAAAAAAAAAAAGAAAAAAAAAAAAGAAAAGTTGAAAAACAATAGAACGAAAAAAAAAAAATTATTCAATCAACTTGACAACACTGTTTACAGCCGTCACTCTGTTTCACATTAAATAACTATAGTCAGATTAACAAAACTATTTACAACAGTTCATATGTACAGTTCTTAGACATAGTCCCCATATCTTGACGGTTTCTGGAGAGTGGCCCTAGGTCTCAGAGAGTACTGGTGAGTGTTTTCGGCGTTGGGCGGATTGTTAATACACTCGTTCTCTGCGTCTGGGAAAATGTCCGTACTATTACTTTCTCTATCTGGAGAAAAGTCTATGTTGTTAGTGGTGTCAGGTCGTAGGTGTCTTCTATTTCTTTGGTACATGAAACCATTGTCGCCTTCTATAATGTAGGCACGTTCGTTCACTTTCCGACATACTCTGCCTTGTCTCCAGGTAGTATCGTTTGGCGATTGATAGAAGACTTTCTGTCCGACGTTTATAAGCTTCATGTCACGAGCTGTTTTGTTGTAGTGTTTTCTGACACTTTGCTGTCGCTTCTCCCGTTTGGCCGTGGCTTCTTGTTGTGACATTCTTGCAGGATGCTCTCTTCTACTGTGTCCCCCTTTCCAATTACCATTATATCATCCACCACGTTAAAACATCCTGTTAGTCCCTCCAACGCATCATTCAAATGTCTTTGAAAAACTTCCGAGCTTACTTTGAGACCAAAAGGAAGTCTATTCCATTTGTATCTACCGAATGGGGTCGCCATTGCAGTGAGACCTGATGAGCCTGGGTCTAGTTTGATATGCCAAAAAGCTTCCTGGATGTCGACTTTGCTAAATATCTTGGCGTTACCCATTTCAGCCAAAATGTCTTCTAGTGTTGTTAGGTTGTAGTGCTCCCTCAGAAGTGCCTTGTTCAAGGGTTGAGGATCAATACAGATTCTGATACTGCCATCTGATTTCTCTACCAATGCCATTTGACTAACCCACTCTGTGGGCTCAGTTATTTTTTCCAGAATTCCTCGTTGAACTAATGAGTTTAGTTCGGCTCTGACTTTCTCTTTTAATGCTATAGGAATTCTTCTACATGGTAGGACTTTGGGCTTCACTGTCTTGTCTATTTTCAATGTAGCCACGCCCAAATCACCAAGTGCGTCAATGTTTTGGTGTTTGTTTCCTGTGGCTTCCACTTTGGCAATAAATCGGTCTTCATTAATGTGAATGAGTTCCATCTTCCTCAGTGTTGATAATCCTAGCAGGCATGTTAGATCATTTGGTACTACCACATACTCTACATTGAATTTCTCATTGGTCTTTAGATTGGTGGTTACCAATGTAGCTTTTCCTTTTGGCTCCATTACCGTCTTATTCCACATTGTTAATCTCTGAGACGTCGGTACTATCTGGTCTGGGCACACATACTTTTCGTTTATGGTATTGACGTCGGCGGCACTGTCCACTTGAAATCTGACTCTTTGGTTGTTGATCATCATGACGGCCGTCATCCTATGCTTTTTGGGGCCATTCATTGCCATTACCCATTCAGTTTGGAGTGTAACTTCTTCTTCTTCTTCTGTGTCTGAGTCTATGTTGCTCTGTGCCTTTGCTTGAGTAATGCTATATATTTTCTTTTTGCAGACTGAGGCAAAATGATTCCTGCCTCCACAAATGTGACATGATTTTCCCCAGGCCGGACATTTTTCCTTTATGTATTCATGGTTGCCCTTGCAAAATTTACAAGTTTTACTTTGTCTTGGCCCTTTGTCACTCTGTTGATATTCCTTTCTGTATTTCAGACCTGACTTAGATGTTGAGATTCTTTCAATCGTTGGTTTGTCCAAAGGTTCATTTCTTCCTTCTCTGATATCCTTCATTTGCCTTTGTGAACTTTCATATATCCTACACACATCTATGCATTTCTGTAGGGTTAGTTTATCATCTTGCAACAGCTTCATCTTTAAGTGTTCACTTCTAACCCCTAAGATAATTCGGTCCCTAATCAGACTCTCTTCTAGTTTATCAAAATTGCAGCTGCTTGCCAGTTTCTTCAGGGCAGTTATGTACGAGTCAATGTTCTCGTCCTCTTCTTGTCTTCTCGTATTGAAGACATATCTCTCATATGTTTCGTTGGTTCTCCCAACATAGAACTCTTCAAAACTCTTTAAAATCTCATTTATTTTTGTCTCCTGCCCTTTTCCAAATGAATCAAACACGTCTGCAGCCTCACTTCCAATTATGGTCATTAGTGTTGCTACACGTATATCTTCTGTCTCTGTTGTGAGTTTCGTGGCCTTTTCATAGTTATCCCAGTCTCTTCTGAATCGTTTCCAATTGGCCGCCATATTGCCTGTTTGCAATAGCGGTTGCGGTACTGGGAAATATCTGTTAGCAGTTGCCATTTTAGCAACTGATTTCTTATATTTTCCTCAAGATATTCTAGGTTATCGTTTACCTTTATTAGATGTGTAAACCGCTGCCACCATGTTACGATGGACACTCAAATATAAATATACTTAACATAAGAACAATCTCAGGTAAACACAAACAAGTTTAATCAGCCATCTTGATTACTAGAGTAGTTTCCCCTGTTCATGGGCACAACTCTTCATACAAATATAACATTCCATCAACAGCCACAATATAACACACGAGCAATGTGAAATAACAAAGTCATGTTTATATATTTAATTCATCTTTACAAGTAACACATTTAGTAATGTAAAGGCCATGTGTATATACCTATTTACAATTTAGAACTATTTTGGTGACTTTCTGCCCGTTAGGTAAATGTCCTCATTCTGTGACCCTGTATCAGTAACAGTTTGACCACAAAACTTTCAGAGGCACTCATTCTTGCCAGTCTTATAATGTATGGGGTGGTTACCATCGGGAAAAGTGCCTTGATCCTTGCCACTGCTTCGGTGTGGCTGATGGGATCGCTCTGGAGTTGAACCTTGTGCATCCGGATGTTATAATAGTTGTTGATTTCTATCAGCATTTGTCTATATACTTTACTCTGGTGCTCTCCCATGGCGAAAATTGCCATCATCTTTCCATAGCGGAGTGCTTTTAAGTGATCTGAGTCATTAATCTTATAAGAGACCGTCAAAAAAATTAAGATAATTAGAAAGCACACCGCTACCAGGAAGTAGTAGAACCAATAGTTGTTAAAGTGAAATTTAAACCTTCTTTCACTGTCGGGACCAAACAGGATAGCCTCTGCAGGATCGTCCTTGAACGGCAGTATACACATGTGTCTGGCCGCACAGTAACCTTTATCATAGCAAGGGACGCCTGTGTTGTGGTGGATGGTCGTGTTGGTCTTAATAAATGAATAATTCCCAACAGGCATGCACGACAAGCTGACTAAATGTTTGCAGCACACCTTGCACTGGTCGTCGAGTTCTGAACAGAAACACGCTGTCATGTTGTGGTACTCACAGACCCCCACTGCGCAGGTGCCACTTTTGCATACGTCCAATCCGTTGTTGCAGAAAATTCCATCTGGTTGAAAAGCGCTCTCTGGGCAGCGCCCACTTTGGCCGTTGCACATTGAAACATGTGAGCACCCATCCAGGGTGTTGCAGACGTGGTTTTCAGAGGCTGAGATGTACGAGCAGTTGCTAGTGCAGCACTGGTCTTTTCTTGGGGAGCATAGATTCCCAGTTGACTTTCTCACCGTGCACGGAGCGTCCGGCCCACCTTGTGTATCTGAAGGCGTGCAGCATGGGTCCACAGACAAGCATGTCTTAGCCACCCCGCAGTCACACTCCTCGTCGTCTTCTGGGATTGTGTTCCCGCACTGGGACATTAGGATATTACTAAGAAGGCAAACGCCCTTTTTCTTGACTACGGGAAGTATGCTTCTGATACTGCAGGGAGAAAACTTACGGTTGTTTGGCTCTGTCCCAGGGTTTGATTGCCAGTTCATGATGAAGCTTCCATAATCTCCCTGTGACAGACATTCGCTTGTCTCGTCATGCCTAGCCCCAAAGCTATGACCCAGCTCGTGGACGAGATTCAGAACAAAGATCTCGCGGGGCATGCGAGTACCGTGGCTATACATCGTGACAGCGACAGTGTTGAAGCTGATTATTTCCGAGTTCACTTCCATTCGTTGTTCGCAAATCCCACCTGCTAAATTAGGGTCTGAAAAAGCTGGGTAGGATGTTCCCGAGACAGAGCCCAAATCTCTGTAAGTAAACGCAACACCCAGACAGGCCTGGCTGAAGTCGTAATATTTTGAAAATAGATGCAGATATTCATCAGCCTTCATGTATTCCTTAATTAACATATAGCTGGGATCGTTGAGGCTGTGTATGTCAACTTTTCCTACAATGAAACCCATATTGTCTCCATAACCATCGCCATCAAAGTCTACAGAGCGGAAGATGGCATCAACCTCATTGATGAGAGAGAGCATGGTGTTTAGTGTCCTGGACACGCTATTGGCCCCAATGTAACTAAAAAACAAATGGTCGGCTGCAAGATGAAGGCTGCAGCTCAGAGGTGGTGGAACATTACCTCTAGTTTGACGTTTGCTTCTTAGGTCTTTGTCTAAGTTTTGACTTTTTTTGGACATGATGCCTTTGCTGCTGATGTGGACGTCAAACAGATCCAAAAAATCCAAAGAAGTATTATCACCGGAAGTTGTATTACCTTCTGGGAAAGTTAATTTGTTACAAGAAACGGAACAATAAAAACAGCTATCTTTTGTATAAAAATCAGCAGACGACAAAGAAGTACATTCCAACTCCAAATGATGAACGACATGAACTGCGGACCCTAAAAATTTCGACTCGTCCCAGTGTCCAGTGAAAAGAATAGGAATATCATCCACGACCAACGTGCCGGCATAAAACCGAAACAGATCTGTTGAAAAGAATTCATTGTATAAAGGAACATTGTCATAATCCGAAGCCTTAATGCTGACTGTCGCATTCGGTAGGCTGACGTGGCGAGTGTCAATAAATAGCTTCGCGTCTTCTTTCATCAAGCGAAAGACCAACACCCTGGAATGCCTCATCGTATTGCCGTAATCATCTGGCGCTGAGTCCATGCTGCAGACGCGTAGAGTTTCCCGGAAGTTATCACTGTCATTGCAAATTGGCCTATATAGAGTGTTCGCCTGTGTTGAGCTGTTGTGATGTTCCTTCAGGGGAGACAGGTCGACGTCAGACTTCAGCCAAACTGAACTGAAATAACCAAAGCATTGTAGATTTGTGCATAGTAAAAGTAATAGAAACTTGAGGACTCGGTTTGAGTATAGCTTCAATAAAGACTCGGTGAAGCAGTTGTCAGTGGATTGCATGAATAACATTTTAAACATTAGATTTGTAATGTTTTCAATTGTGTTTGAAGTCTTTGTTGTTGGTGTAATTAAAATCTGAGGGTTAAAAAAATCAGTACAAAGTTATTGTTTCAATATTTTAGTTAAAGTCAACATATTTAATATACTGTAACAATAAACCTGGTATCAGTTAAAGAGAACCCCACCTCCCCTTAGACAAAAAGAAATTTCTTTGAAAAATTAACCAAAGAAAGGGGAAAGGGGGGAAATATTAGTTGCCGACAGAACACAAGAAAAGACAAAAAATACTATTTTAAAAAAAGATTATAAGTGTAGTTGTATCAAATAGTTTGGATCAGTCATATAATTAGGCTTGTAATAGAACTAGACCAGTGATGCCCAAAGTACGACCCGCGGGCCAGATCCGGTCCGCGACGTGGTTCTATCCGGCCGCCGAAACGCCAAACCAAATTAAGATAATCACCCACACCTTCTGCCCCAAAAAAAAAAAAAAAGGTTGAAAAATGTAACTTTACCTACGTTATGGCTCTCTCTTTTTTCAAATGGATTGGTACAACGACATTTAACACTTTAATGTCAAATGTAACAGAAAAAGTGAACAGATCTTTACTTTTTTTTGTTTGGAACATGATAATAAGCCAACATATTTGTTTTATAAAGAAAGTGTGGCTGTTTAACAAAAAAAACAACAACAGCATATGAACAGCATTATGAAACAAATATAGCGGTATGGGATGGGAATATTTAGCACAAAGAGACACGAAAATGAGTCGGTGGTAAAACTTGCTAAAATGTTGCTCACATTTGAAGTAGAGAAATAAACCCATTTTCCGACGCGTTAAAAAAAAAATTCAAATATCCCATTAGTTAATGTAAGTACTACATCCATGGCTTTCTCATGAAATTAGTTTAAAGTCAATGTCATTTCTGTATTTATTTTTGTTACTTTTTCGGTCATGTGGCCCGCGACACGAGTGTCGGAAATTAAAATGGCCCGCAGGTCGAATCAGGTTGGGCATCACTGATCCAGACCAACGACAATAAATCTTGTTTTAGTTTAGCATTCTCACTACGCTATGATCCTATCACTTATCTGGACCTATTGGGAAAATGGTGAAAGGGGGGGGGGGGGGGACTTATTACCAACCGACATTCTAACCACTCTGCTAGTGAGGTGCGTATGTAGGCCTAAGTAGAAGATTGTATAGCTATCTATTTTTTTTTCAAACTTACTTTAAAGCTGCGACCAATAAATGGGACTAATTCAACTAAGAACACTACCTCAATCAAGTAAAATTATTTCCTTTGTTCGAGCTACCAAACAAAATAATTAATTATCAATAGTTAATTAACCAACTGGTTAAATACTTTTGAATGATTCATGTGTTTTCAGATAAAAGAAATAATTGTGTAAATGTTCAGCTTGATAAAAATGCACACATGTGCTTTCCAGCTTAAGAGCTTAGAAGAGTACTCAGTTTTTCATAAATCAAAATAAAAAGAAAAGAAAGACAACGAACAGGTACAGAGATGTCAGGGGTGTCAACTACTCCCACCACAGAGCACTAGTGGTACTAACAAACAATTTATATGCAGAATCAATGGTGTAAAGTCTACAGTTTGGCTTATCAAGCAACTTTCATCAGCCGTGTTTCCGTTTTTTTTTATTACAAAGATTATTTGTCTGTCTGCCTGTCTATCTTCCTTTTTGGTAAAAAAGTGTGAACACCTTATTTCTCCCACACCCATTCTCGGATTAAGTTCAATCTTTGAACAATCATCAATAGACTTCTACAATACACGGATCAATATAGAACAATTATAGTCACTTAATCACTAGTTATTTAATTATTTCGTTTGATACAAGCAAGGGAAACTAATCAGTTAGTATTCACATATGTTGATAAATGTGTCGGGTTTCGTCCCCTTAAATAATTGTGCACTTTAATTCTCCCACACCCATTCTCAGAGCAAGTTGAAACTTTAAAAAATTATTTTTTATACCTAAAAAAAAAAACATGAATATGCATACATTTACAAAAAAAATCCGTCAATTAATTCTTGGTAATTAATTATTTTGTTTCATATCGAAACAAGGAAATAACTTCTACAGTATTAAGTGATATAGTTGCAAGTGTGAGTTCTTCCCCTCAGATAAGCTTTTTTTTTTCAAAGAATTTTTATTGATATTGTTCGTAAAGATATATATCTAGAACACGATAATGGATGGAATTGAATATTGACACACTTCAAGATATTCAAATCTTGGAGGGGCTACATATGTCTCAGTGAGAAACCATTTAATTATTCCTTAGAGGGGAAATTTACATTGAATTAACAGCTCGAGTACTTTGTACGAGATCCCAAAAATGCTGTGCACTTGTTGAAGATAATAATTTACTCCCTAGTCCAAATCTTCTGCAGGCCGCTCAGGACCACGGGTATGGCAACATATAGCCTACCGTGCTACTGATGATTTACAGTAAGCGAGTTTTAAAAACCAAAACAGCAGAAGGTTTATTTTTTGTGTAGTACTGTAGAGTAATTAGTGTGAACATATTATGGTAAATTTATAACGAAACAATGAGCTTATAATGTAGTAACGAATTTCTGGTTATTGTGACGACCCGGGTGTACTGCTCGTCTGTGTGGCTTGTTTGGTGTCTAGGGGGTGATTGTTTAAATGTGCAACACAGTGGGTCATAAAAGATAAATCGGAAACAGACACGCAACAAATAGAGACAACGGAGAACGATACAATAATTATTGATTTACTAGATATTTATTTACATAAAACATGAACAAGAATAAAAGGGGGAGGAGATTGCATCATGTCTCTTAGTAATATTGAATCATCAGTCTGCACGGTATGAGAGATAGTGTGCCACTTTGTCCTCGATCTTATCTGAGTGTCCTGTGGACTATGTAGCTGGCTGTGCTTCTAGGTGGAGGACTTGCAGCTGGAGGTGGCGCTGTAGCGGGTCGCCGGTGACTCAAACTTGTGCGGGTGGCAGGCTACTGTGGGTACGAAGAGTACTGCAGGCAGAGCTGATCTACCGTGGGCAGTATAGTCAATAAAATCAGTAAGTTGCGATTGTAGTATCAAGTACTAGGACATAGGCTATGCTCTCAAGTACTATGGGGTACTAAATAGGCACATATTAGCAAATAGGAGGCTGCGGATAAACATAGACAATTCAGGACATGTCTCTCATGCATCTTATCGATGCCTTCGATGTGCATTCGTCAGATTACTAAAATTGCCTTAAAGTACAATTGGGAGATGATGACAAATGGAATTGCTTAAATAAATTGCTGATAAAAACAATATAAATTGTAAGACCAAAGTAATGGAGATACGGTAACAATCTTAAACATAATCGCCATTGTTTACATAGGGCAGTCAGCCATGAAAAATGGAATGAAACTTAAGTTCAAGGGGCGCAACTCTTGTCTAAGCAAAATGGATAAGGGGAGATAATTTACTGATCTCTTCTAAGCGCAGTGTCAATGTGTTAGAAAGATAATCAATGCGACCAGTCAAGATAGAGGAAATAAAATAAGATGTACACATATATATACAAGGTTGCGTCATTGAGCAATGTGGTAATAATGATGTCAACACATGTTAGACATAAGTTAATGCAATAATTAAATATGTACACATGAAATAATTATGTTTCTTACTTAAGCAAGATAGAAGCACACATAATGCACAGATTAAACATACATACCAAAATACTAAGATCCAGCAAGAGATCAATATACACGTTTTATCTTTACCTATCCCTTATTCTGTTAGACCGTAGGGACATCAAGCAAGAGTTGTCGACCGTCTTTCTCCATTCCTCCCAGTCTTTAGCCGTGTTTAAAACCTCTTTCAATGGTCCATTCTTTTATGTTGTCCTCCCATCGCTTTCTCTCTCTGCCTCTTCTTCTTTTTCCTGGTACTGTTCCCTGAAGGAAACGTCTTTGCGAGCCCGTGGATCTTGTAATATGGCCATATATTTTAAGCTTACAATAGTTAGCAGGTCATCATGGGGTCCGATCGCTGCAGTAGCCTTGTCTCTAAGCTCTTGGTTTGTGATGCGGTCTTTGAAAGTGATGCCTAGGATCCTTTTGTGGCATCTCAGAATTTAGACACAATATACACACAAAACTAATTAAGAAGTTAAAGTCGGGCTTACCACCAGGTATGTGAATAGAAATAAGGAGGATGAATAATAGAGTTTGGCCGACTGTCAGTGTGGATGGATCGACTTGAAAGGAGTCAAAGTTGCACCTAGAAATGTCAAGAGGCGTTTGCCGGGCAATGCCCAGGTGGTGCCGACTATGAACGCCAGACAACTGGCGCCCACGTACTAGGACTGTTTTTCTTTTCCCACACCAAGGGGAGATAAGCAAGGGTTGTAGCAACGTCGTCGCCAATGTGATGGACTTAATCAAGCGAGAAGAGGAAAAGGTGGGGTTTGGTGGTGAAATCGGACCTAGAAAGGGGAAATAATTGGGATGAAATAAATAAATAATAATTAATGATGTGATAAAATTGAGTGACGCTTATAGCAAGCTTTTGGGCTGTGACAATTATAATGGGGCAGTACTGTTTGCCTAAATCTATAGATCCACTGTTACCAAAATTGACTTAAAGATACTCTGTCCAGTCTAATGTGGGTTGGTTCGTTGCAAGATCTCAGTAGTTGCCCACCACAAAATCTTTCACAAATCTCAATTTTACACAGGGAAAGGGTTAGGTGTGGAGGAGACGAACTATTGAGACATATAAATTACAAATGGCTGGAATACTTTGCTAAGAGATACAGTAAAATTAATGATTTCCTCGCCAGTTTGTACAAAGAACAGCTAGACATAAAATTGGGATCCCAATATTGTCATAGTTGCTTCAACCTTTTAGATTAGTAAGATTTGGTAATTTAAAACAACCATACAATTTAAGTCTCTATTTCAAAGCTTACATTGAATTAAAATAATATTTAAAATATTTAGGCTCTTCCAAAGCTTACATTAAATTTTAAAAAAAGCTCTGCACCCTTCATCTTCCTTAAGCTTTTGTGTGTGTATCGATGGAGACATTGTCTTTACTAGGTAAGTTTGTGGTTGGAAAGATTGTATACAGTGTGTGTGGTTAAAGAAATTGTCCTTAGTGTGTCTGTATGGTTGGAAAATCTGTCCTTAGAGTAAGTGTGCAGTATGATAGATTGTTTTTTATTGTTTGTGAATGTTTCTTTAGTGTGTGTGGTTGCCTGGTTGGAGAGGTAGTCTTAAAAGACTAAAGTGTGTTTATGTCTTTTAGATCTAGCTCTAAGTATTGCAGATCGAAAGTAGAGTCTAGCTAATACTACTATATTAGATACATCTATTATAATATACTATCTAATAAGACTACTAGAGTCTAGTAGTACTTAACTGCAGTAGTAAGATATTAAGTGTGATAAATATTGTCTAGATATACTATAGTCTACTAGATTCTAATTATATACTACAGGCTAGATCTCTATGTACACTAGATAATTCTAGATCTTGTTCCACCTCCAACTGTAACTCTACTCTTCCTAGTTGGTAACAACTAACTAGATCTAGATTGATCTTTATGAATGATCTTGTCTTATCATCTACTACTACTAGAGTACTAGACTCTAGATAGAGTGTTAGTGACTGTTAGTAATTAGTACTAGATCTAGATCTAGAACATATCATTGTTATTATTATTATCAAGTTTAATTGTGAAAATGAAATTTTTAAAATATGTGGATCTACCTTAAAAGGGAATATGGATATATAACTGCATAAAGAGGAAGTCTAAAGCAATACTATATCTATAACTATAGAATATAGATATAGACTAGATTTAGTTTTGTATTTAGATCTAGATTTAGACCCGCTCTAGATCTCTTTGAACCAAATAACCACAAGAAACATTAATTCCTGTCACAGTTTTTGATTTACTAAAAATTGTTAGTATGCAAATTTCAGATTATCATTTGCTAAGAACATAGATCTAGAGCTAGATAGATTTTTTAATTTAAACATTTGATAATTTAAAAAAAATTGTATTTTAAATTATTTTTGGGATATAGATATATAAATCTAGAAGTAGATCTAAAATATATTTAATAATAATTTTAAAAAAACCAAAAACAACTAATTAGCTACATTTCCGTAAAAAAAATAATTTTTTTGGCTTCTACATTAAAAAAAAACTGCATTTCTTGTTTACACTTCCGGCTTTTCTGATCCTGGACAGAAACGCAGTATTTGTCTACTGTTGTAGATCTATAGAAATCGTTTAGACTAATACAAGATTTTTTTTTATATTAGTTTATAATTATATCAAGCTCTGATCTAGATCTATATATAATTAGAATCTAGTGAAAATGGCACCCAATATTATTATCTGCTCATCTCATAAAAATGATAAACTTCGATTTACTTCTGTGGATATTCTGGATTTACGTTGTGTGGATGATTTGATGCTCTGTGTAATTACAGAGTTGATCCAACGATCAAGATCTGAAACCGTTACCCAACAAGAAATTGTAAGTTTATTTATTATTTCTTAAGTTTGAAATGACTTTAAATATAGAATTTATCTTAAGCCCACTAATCGCCACTATAAATAGAATCACTTGACTTGTCTTGACACTAATCTGTCTAAGTGAGTAAGTCACTGACTAATAATTAGTATTAGTAGTATTACTAATAACTATCACTGTGTATCACTACTAGACTTAGGAGTTAGAGTGTCATTGATACTTAAATCTAGATATACTTATTAAGAATTAACTTAAGATATATTATAATTATCTATATATATGTCTATATGTCTTATTACACCTAAATCATAAAATGATTTAATAAATTAGAAATCAAGTCCCATCTCATATAGTATAGAGTTTTTTATATGACCATATAGAGTCCTATTCTAGGGGGAAATTCCGGTTCATATGTAATTCAGGTGCTTTGATGGTGGAGGAACCATACATGTTTATTTGGCATGTTTTTCTTCTAATATAAATGCTTTTTTGCTGTCTGTTGCTTTCTTTGTCACCTTCTCTCCACATAGATAGATCTAGTGTGGTCTAGGGCCTAGGGTTATGTCTTGGTAAAGTTTTGCTAGTAATCAACATCAGTATCCACTGCTTTTAGGTCCCGTTTCATTACATCCACTTATCAAAGGTTTTTCTTAAACATGTCTTGAGGTCCATAAAGGATGACTTTTGGATACATTTATCCTCCGGCGGACGTGACCAAGCCAGCACAAACAATGTTGTCTGAGGAGTGAAAAAATGCTCCAAAAACCCAGGTTCAATCAAGTATGCCAGAGCTACACACTCTTTCTTGCCATGTACTTTTAAGGGTCCTCCGGGTCGGTCAAAATGAAATCTTTGTTCTTGCTTTGCGAAAGTAGTTCATGACTCAATGCCGCACAGTAGCATGCTCAAAACACATGCCTCGTAGACTTCCATTTTGGTCTTAGTAGTGAGCTTCCTATTTTCCCAAACTCTTGCTATAATTCTAGCAAAGGCAGAGGTAGTCTTCCCATAAATGTTTTTTTTATCTCCTTTTCAAGGGCCAGGTCATCTTGAATTGTGACAGCAGTTGCAACATTTACATGGGAATTTACCTCCCTAAGAATTATAGGCAGATCCTTTACCAGAATGATACCATCTAGGCTACACAAAGTTGTGGGTCGAGTTTACCTAGATTATCACCATAATTATAAAGTTTAAACTTATTGATAATCAAAGAAAATGACCATTACCTTTCATGGTAGCTATAGAAAAAAAATATTACGAAAAACGGGATGCAGCTATTATTTCCAGTTTACTGATGTTTAATTTTTATTTTAAATAAAAACTAAAATCTAATCAACAATCAAATATATCTAGATTAAAACTCGTATGAGCTTAGAAACCGAGGCAATATTCATGGAAACATTTTAATTTGAAACTAATGACAATAACCCTGGTTAAATAATTTTAAAAAAAAATTAAGCGTTCAACTTCCAGGCATTGACACTACTTAAATCTCAATAGAATCATGCTAATGTTAATGTAAAGAATCATTCGTATGTTCACAAAATTATTTTGGAATAGATAAGCAGGGTCGTGTGGTTTGCACGATGGACTGTCATTCAGACTTATCGATGTTCCCGGGTTAGAACCCTGCCATCCTGCTGGACGTTTGGACTAAGTAAATTATCTAAAACTCTGAAGGAACACCCGAAACATGGAAAACATTTAACAAACAAACAATTTTTACTATTTTTATTAGTAATGTTACAGCATATTAAATGTGTTTTTTTTTATGGAAGACATTCAAGCAGTGATGTGTGGTTTTTAATAATTTTAATGATAATCTATATTACCCATGTAGAAATTTGTGTTACAATTTGTACATAAAATTTAAAACATAAATATAGAAAATGAAATATACCTTAACAGCAGTTTCACTCAAACACTTACACGTTTGTGGGATTTTTGTGTTTTCACATACTTGCATTCTAGGCCATGAAAAGAAATAAGACTTTTACAAAGATATTGAATTTGTCGAAATGTTGTTGAAGAATGTCCTTATCTTCCACATTTTCATTTATATATGTTCCTATTTTGATTTTGTCATAGTAAAGACATTAACAGTCTATGAATTTTGTTTCTTCTCCAAAGGACTCTGTGAAATCTTGTTTCTATGTTGTGTGTAATGGACGTAAGTTATCAAAGACAGATCTTGTGAAGGATGGGAACACATACCACATCGTACCACGTCTGCTGGGTGGTAAAGGAGGTAGGTGCCAAATGTAAAATCTTGTCTAGACTGCCATCAATAAACTTAATTATTGATTTTTAAAAATATTTTAGCTTCATTATTTAGCTACTAATAAAACAACAATAATAAATCCTTATATCAGTCACTATGATATTGATCTTAAATTTTATTTAATCACTTTTTTTTTCTGAACAAATCTACATTGGTTTACTTTTGTGTATTTATTGAATTGTTTTTCTATATGGAAAACAAAATTACAACAAGCACATATTTCATTCAGGTTTTGGATCCATGTTGCGAGCTATTGGAGCTCAGATAGAAAAAACAACAAGCAGGGAGGCCTGTCGAGATTTAAGTGGTCGGAGAATGAGAGATATCAATAATGAGAAGAAGTAAGTTTCTTGTTTTGTAAAACTATTAGTGCATTATTCTTAGCAGCTCTTAACTTGCATATCTTGTTTTGAGCACAAAAGTGGACAGCATAGCTGAGGTGTGCCCCCTTAAAACGATTTAGAGACTGTTGGCATTCTTTGACAGGCATTATGTAATGGCAATTTATGTTACTACACTGCATAACAAAAATGAAAAATTTTAAATTGTTTTTTTTTTTCTGTTTGCCTGGAAGTGCATTCAGCAACAAATTTTTGTGTGTGTTAGTTCTCATCTCACCCTTATTCTAGATATGGGGCATTTTGAGACCTTGTGGTCTATAGAGCAGAGGAGGTAAAGATCATCTGTTTCTGTGGTTTACAGTTAACAAGGGTGTCATGTGGCTAGCACAACAACCAACCGCCTTTACTTTTCCCCGACTAATACAGATGGGTGGACTCAGGGGCGCTTTACCGCTCAGCCACCGCGCCTCCCATTGAATGGGTGGTTGAAGTTAAATCCTTACTGGGTCCAAGAAGTAGAAATATAATAGAAAGCACCTGAAACTTTTATTTTTAAAGCTAAGCCCCTTAATTAGGGCTTCTCAAAAGTTATAAGCTTCTTGGTATATAAAAATTGTCCAAGTGTTCCTATGAATTTCAATTCGTAATGAGGTTAGGTTTATAAAATACAACTGGTCACTGGTGCTATACACAAAAAATGTATTGTGCTAAATTACTAATTAAATGAATGTCTTCTCTTGCTAGGTTAAAGGAATGGCTGGCCAAAGAAGCAGATAGAGAACAAGAGAGAGAAGCTCGCAGACAAGAGCGCTTGGCAAAGCATTTAGCTCCACATCGTCACAAGTTTGATGATAAAGAATACCAGGAGCAGAAGCAGAAAGTTCAGGAAGACCTGGAGGAAGCTCTCAGCACAGGTAGGCTGAGTTTGAGTTATTGCTATATACAGGGAAAAAAGCCCAACTCATGGTGTTAGTATTTAATCACAGTGCCCCCCCCCCCTCTCCCCCCCCCCCCCCCCCCCCCCCCCCCCCCAAAAGAATTAGTTCAATAAAAATTATTATTATTATTTAGGTTTCTACGTTCAATGAATTTTCTTGGGGTGCAAGTTTTGATAGCTTAATATTTTACTATCATTTTAGGATTAAAAAGAAAATTGAAAGAACCTGCAGGAGGTGCCAGCTGTTCAAAGAAATCAAAGGAGGCAGTCTCCATAAAGCTGAATGGCAAGTTACACTTATATTTTTTGTTCTTCTTAAACAATATTTTGAGTGTTTTTACTTCTAGTTTGTACATTTAAGTGTTAAAACTTTTTTTTAAAATGTACAATTTTTTCTTTAAAATGTTTTTTTAATAGTGCTAATACAGAATAATTATTTGAAAATTAATGTTAAGGAGATATCTTTCATTTTGTAAGTTGTAACATTGAAATGATTGTGCCCACAGGCTTGGTGCTGACTTGGACTCTGATGATTTAGACAGCTCTGATGGTGAGGCTCATCCAGGAAGTGTTGAAGATTCACCTGAACAAAATACTGTTCACAGTTCTAGTAACAGAGACTCTGAGGAAAGCATGTCATCTTCTGCAGCACAAACACCTATACTGTCACTGGCTGTGACACATCAGCTACCACATCCTCCACAAATGCCCAGATTGTCAGTGCTGGTGACACGTCAGCTTCTGCTAATATCTGTGAAAGGCTGGTGGACAGTGACAAAAATATTTCAGAGATGGATCCCAAATCGGATCCCTCTGTTGGCACTGTAGAAAAATTAGGGCATGAACAGTTATCTGAGAACACTCGACAAGCTGACATTGAACCTGTGGATCTGGAGTCCTTCGATGGTGTGGAGGAATTATCCAAACTAGGCTTGGAGAGATTGAAAAATGCCTTAATTGCCAGGGGACTTAAGTGTGGTGGCAGCCTCCAGGAGAGAGCTGTTAGGCTTTTTCTGTGAAAGGTCTATCTCCAGATCAGATTGACCCAACCTTGTTTGCCAACTCAAAAGGAAAAGGCAAAGGGAAAAAAATCTAAGTGAAGTTCATGTCAAAAGATTTTCACACTTTCGTGTATTATTTTTTAGACTAAATGAATTATTGACTTACTTGTGTTGTTTTTAGACAATGGGGAATAAATTAAAAAAACAACAACATTGTTTCAGACTTATTTTCTTCATTGTTTTTAGTTTTCCTATTTCATAAAAAGCAGTTCAAAGAATGTGTAGTCTTGTAAAAGATGTCTATAAAATAATATAACTCAAACGAGAAACACCCAGCACTTAGTACATTAATATATTGCTTCAAGTTGTTAAAAAAAGGGAGGGGGGATACAGAACACAGTATTTTTTTATCATAGCAAGACAATTTGTAATAACATTTTGTGTGTGTCAAATAACTATTTTAAAAAATGTATATACGGTTAACAAAAAATTGATTGCTTCTGCTATTAGTTTTACTGTTTCATAATTAGCAGATAGTAGAATTTTAGACTATTATAGAAGACTGCTAGACGTAAAATTTAAAGAAACATAATTTTAGACACATTAGAGAGAAAAAGAAAGCAGCAAACAAACACTTAAGAACAAAACATTGCTTTTATTCATTCTAAGAAAAAGAAATAAAATGTATGAAATTAAAACAACTTGATAGTGGCAAGATTTGAATAACAAATTGTATGATCACATTTTTGTAAACAAAAACATCCTGGAAAATATGGGGTACATTGTAGAGTAATGGATTCTATACTTTATAGACATATTTACATGTCTAGACAGTCAAAGTATTTTACATGTGGGGACTGGCATGTCTGAATATCCTCATGTTATTTGCTTGGAAATATTTGTTCCTAAATAAAGTAAATCAGTCATAAAAATTATAATATAGTTCAATGTCAGATGATTTCAACATCATATTTTATTGATTCTTGTAGATTTACAGCCCTTTCACTCACTCCAGAGTCAAGTATATAAATATGTTAAACTCAATAAATAATGTGAATTTTGAGCTCCTAATTATTGCAGTTTTGATACAAATATATGTAAATAAATGGTTCTGAGCAGGGTTCAAACCTGGGACCATTGAAATGACAGCCCAGAGCACTTGCTACACAATCAAGTAGCCCATCAGAAGGCTTAAAATTCTTTTACAATGAAGCTCTTTCTTTCTACAAATTGCTATTTAAAAAAAACAAAATAATGCATATGATATTGTAAAATAAGTCTGAAAGGTAAAGCGGATATCTTTTGTTTAGCTTGCTTATATAAAAAGTAAATTCGAATTACAATTTGCCTATCATTTGAAACGTTTTGGTCAATTCGCTTAAGAAATGATAATTCTAAAGAGGTAATCTATATTTATAATTCTCTTTGTGGCTCAAGAGTTTGGACACCCAGTAATGGAAAGATCACTCTTATATTTCTGCAAGTCGGACAGACTAGAGTTATTCCACATAATTTAGAGGAGAAAAAAAAAGATGGGGGGGGGGGGGGGGGGGGGGGGGGGAGAACAAGTAGTATTCATCCGTCACTAAATAGCAGGGCCGACTTGTGGACCCAATGCGAAACGGAGTTCGCAGGGCCTAGTTTGGGTAGGGATACGGATAATAAGTGAAAATTAAGAGTTTGTATTAGAAAATATATTCGTCTTTGAATTTTATTCATTCTTTACTACGCACAGAATTACTACACTAGCCTTGTGTGTAGTGAATTCATATAGTATATCATAAGAATTTATTTAAATTATTTTTGGGATATATAGATCTAAATCCAGAAGTAGAGCTAAAATATATTGAATATATATATTTTTTTAAATAACTAGATCCAATTATCTACATTTCCGTAACTAAAATATTTTGGCTTCTACATTTAAAAAAAACTGCATTACTTTACTACACTTCCGGCTTTTATGAACCTGGATATAAACGCAGAATTCGTCTACCAGTGTAGCGTGTAGATCTATAGAATCTAGATCGCTAAGACTCTAATACAAGTTTATTTTGTTTAATATTAGTTTATAATTATATCAAGCTGTGATCTATATCTAGAGTCTAATTAGAATCTAGATCTAGTGAAAATGGCACCCAATATTATTATCTGCTCATCTCATAAAAATGATAAACTTCGATTTACTTCAACTTCACTGTCTTCTGTGTGTGGATATTATGGATTTACGTTTTGTTGATGAGTTGATGCTCTGTGTAGTTACTGAGTTGATCCAACGATCAAGATCTGAAACCGTTACCCAACAAGAAATTGTAAGTTTATTTATTAAGTTTCAAATGACTTTAAATCTAGAATTTATCTTCTTTGAGCCCACTATAAATTATAATAAATAGAATCACTTGACACTAGTGACTATGACTCTGACTAGACTTGACTAGACGTAGGACTTGGATTGTCATTGATCTAGATCTTCTTACTTCTTAAGAATTAACTTTAGTTATTATAATTTTATACATCTATCATTCTATGTCTTATTACAGCTAAATCATAAAATAATTTAATAAATTAGAAATCCTAGTCTTTAGAATCTAGAAGAGTTGACTAGATTTCTAGATTTTGATCTATTTTTCTTATTAAATAACTTATTTTAACTAAATAAGTATAGATGTAATATATATAAATATGTATATATATAAATATTAGGGTGGTTCACAATGCATAGGTAAAAAATAAAATGTGAAAAATTGCTAGTGCTTCATAGAAATTGTGTTACCTGTGCTACAGAGACCTTAAATATAAAATATAACTCCATTTGAAGTTAATTTAGTACTGCCTTAACGCACCTGAATTTTTTGCTTGGTCCCAAAAAATCGATATTATTTCCAGCTTAAAGATCAAATTGAAGACTGGTCAACTGTTACTTATTTTTTGCAAGTACAAAGAATATTTAACTTTTAAAAAAGTCACAACCCCATTTTGATTTTACTGTCTACAAGTTTTTAATATTTGTCTTAATTTTCATTTATTTCTAGGAGGTATTGGCTATTGATTTATTAGAGACAATTTTTTAAAATGGCTGTTACAAGATCTCAGACATATGTTCATCTGATTGTCGAACCAGTACAGTTATTTAATGGAAATATGCTACCAACAACTAGAGAAGTTTTACAAGTCTACTATCATCATCACAATAATGAAAAACTGTCTAAAACTGAAACAGTTACAGTTACTGTTAGAGAGGTTTGCGAGATATGGGCCAGAGCAAGAGTACCATCAGCTGAAGAAAGAAATATTATCCACAAGCTAAAACTTCTTGTTGATAAACACAGAACTGTCTGTCGCAATAAGACCTGTGGTGGCACAGCTCAGATGGCAAGGGAGTCAAATTTTGAAGCTGATATGAATGGCCTGTTTGATATTGCTCATCATGATGCGATGAACCTAATAAAAATTGAAGAAGATAGGGTTTTTCTGGCTGATCAAAGAACAGAAAGGAAGTATGTCATGGGTAAAATAGACCAGCAGCTTACAGCAGTAGAAGGTCGACGAGCAGTAAGAATACAAAGGGAAGCTGAACTGAGGACCAAAGAAGACAGGAGGCTAAATGATTTAGCTCAGGCAAGTGCACCAGCATCGGCAAGTTTGAATAATGGTGACACCAGTGACATTAGTGATCTAGAAGAAGAAAGTAGTGCAGAACTCAGTGACTACAATCCTGAATGCTAATCATCAGACAGTTCAGACACACAAGGTCAAACACAGCAAAAGCGTGCAAAAATATCTGTAAATGAAGCTGTAAAAAGTCCACAGTTAGCTGCAGCACTAGATCGTACAAGTGTCAGCAATCGAGATGCTGCATATATTCTACATGCAGCAGCTACGACTTATGGACAAAATGCATAAGGTATGTCCTTGTCTGTCAGCAGCATCAGAAGAACAAGATCAAAGCATCGTTCTCAAGCAGCTGCTGATGTGAAGTCTGCATTCAACAGAGAAGGCCCACTGGTTATACATTTCGATGGCAAATTGCTTCCTTCAATAGCTGGCGGTCCAGGAAAAGAAGATCGCGTAGCAATCATTGTAACAGGTCGTACAACTGAAAAGCTTTTGGCTATTCCAAAAGTTGTACAAGGAACAGGTGAGCAAATAGCCAAAGCTGCAGCAGAAACCATCACTGATTGGGAGCTGACTAACAGCATTGCAGGAATGTCATTTGATACAACTGCAGCAAACACCGGCCATCTCAATGACGCATGTGTGCTACTGGAGCGAAAACTAGGCAAAGAACTGCTATGGTTGGCTTGCCGAAACCACGTCCTTGAAGTCCTATGCAGCGACATTTTTAAAGAGGTGTTTGGCCCAACATCAGGGCCAAATGTGATATTATTTCGCAGATTTCAAGAATGTGCAGACACCCGCCTAATGACTGAAAGTCTAGCAGTGCTAAAACAGGAAATATTGAAATTCTGTCAGGACATTTTGACGTAACGGGAGCAATTCCAAGAGAAGACTACAAGGAACTATTAGAGCTGACCATGATTTTTCTGGGACAGACACCACCTCGTGGCATTCGATTCCGTGTACCTGGGGCTTTCCATCATGCCAGATGGATGTCACAATTGCTGTATGTTTTGAAGCTGAATTTGTTTCAGGAACAGTTTAAGCTCAGTCGACATGAGAGCACAGCATGCATAGAATTTGGACTGTTCACAACATTGGTGTATGTCAAAGCGTAGATATCTTGTACATCACCTTGTAATGCTCCTATAAACGATCTGTCTCTTATTCAAAGCCTCACCAACTATCGTACCACTTCCAAGATCATTGCAGACACAGGAATTGCGGCACTTGGACGCCATCTATGGTACTTGGGACAATAACGCGTGCCACTTGCTCTGTTTTCTGACCTTGTTTTAGCCGAGGTCAAGACAAGAATGGCATCTTGTTTATAACTGCCAGCGAACATGAATCATCTTCAGAAAGGTCAATCAAATACACTGGCAAAGAAGAACTCGGTGATAAGAAACTTGATTATTTTATTGGAAGCAGATCACACTTCTTCTTTCAGGTCTTGAATCTCGACAAATCGTTACTGAACTTGTCTGTTGAGCAGTGGCCACAGCTGGAAGCATACCAACACGCAAAGGTGGTTGCCCATTCACTAAAAGTTGTTAATGACTCAGCAGAGAGAGGCATTGCATTGGCAACCAACTTCAACAAGTCATTAACGAAAAAGGAAGATGAAAAGCAGTACTTGTATCAGGTTGTTGAGTCACACCGTAAACAGTAGCCAGATGCCAAGAAGGCAACACTCAAATCAATTAATGAACAGTGTTGTAGTGTTTTATGTTACTTAACTGGTTCTGTGTGCAATGCATTTATATTTTAATAGTTGAAAGCTCAACATTGTTCTGAGTTTATGTTGCGTAAACGAAAAAGGCCGTTATTGTAATTTTCAAATCCAATTAGGCAGTACTGATTACTGAATGAATGTTAAATTTCAGAGTCTGTGAACATTTTGTTGACTGCTTGGAACTCTCAGTACATTTATAATTTCAATGTGGAAACCTCAACATTTTTCTTTCTTAATGATACAATAACGAGAAAATTGGCATTTATCACCATTTTTAATCCTCATGAGGCAGTATGATGATAGAATGACTCAGTTTTTGTTGATATTTCATTATCTCATGACATAACAGAAAAATCAAAAAGCACTACAAGTTACTAAAAAAATTTCTTTTTGAACCACCCTAATAAATATGTATATATATAAACTAATATCTTTAAATTATATATTTAACTTAATTCAGCATTTTTTTCTACTAATTAATTCAAATTAACAACTCTTAGTTTAGGACTATTTTTGTCTCACTAATCCTTTTTTTATTAGCCTTATATAGATCTAAATATAATTAGATAGATCTAGAATCTATATATTTAATATTATTTAGATCTAGTCTATATTTATTATTATATCCTTAGATTTTAGATCTACTCAGTCTAGTGTTAGACTTAGACTTTAATTAAGGCTTTAGATATACTAATCATCTACTAATACTACTAATAATAACTAATAGTAATATTCTATATAGTTAGTTATTCACGTAAATATATTGATCTAGAATTAGATCTAGTCTAGCTCCATATTTTGAATTTAATAAACCATTTGATTTGATTTAATTGTCATTGTAAATTAGCTTTCACTTTAGACTTAACTTAGGCATTGTAAACCTTAAACTAGATTTAGACTAGATCTTTAAAAACTAAAATCAACAACAGTCATCATGAAATTGCTCTGGCTATTTATCCTAATAATTACTAAATACATACTAGCTGAACATAGAACTAGATCTACCTTAGTCAACACTAAACTTAAAAAGGAAACAACAGTCATAATCAATCATCACACTCTAGATCAATGCAACTTCAAAAATAACCTAACATACACATCCATAACATTAAAGAAGATCACCCATCACAAATGGAAGTTCTCAATCAGACACAGCAGAAATAAATGCCTATCACTGTTAATATTAATAGCAGGTGATGTAGAGTCAAATCCAGGGCCTAGATCTAAAGATAGATGCAACATTTTCAAAGTATGCACCATGAAACAGAAAGCCATTCAATGTGACACCTGCGATGAATGGTACCATGCATCATGTCTCCATATGAATACACCTGTGTATTATGCCTTAGGCAACAAAGACGCATCATGGCACTGTGTACCGTGTGGGTTGCCTCAGTTTACATCAGGACTGTTTGATTCCTTTGATGCAGACACTTCTAACCCATACAATATCCTAAACACCATCCCAAACCAAACTCACCAACCACTAGCCAGATCCACTCCTGTTAAACCTAAATCTACTAAAATTAATACAACAGCCTCACTAAACAAACCTACTAAAGAAGTAATACCAAAATACCTTAAAACCTTAGTAATAAATTTTCAAAGCATTAGGAACAAAACAGCAGACTTAGAAATTTTATTAGAATGTGAGAAACCAGACATAATTGCAGGAACAGAAACTTGGCTACATCAGGAAATTTAAAATGCAGAAATTTTCAAGAGTAATTATGAAATTTTTAGAAAAGATAGGGCTGATAATCATGGAGGAGTTCTTCTAGCAATAAAAAACACTCTTATAGCAGAAGAAATTACCTTACCTAACTCAAAAAATATAGAATCAACATTTTGTAAAATTAATACCACCTCAACATCCCTAATAATAGGCAGCATTTACATTTACCACCAAATTCTAGTTTAGAATACATGCAGGAACTATGTAATCAGATTACTACACTTAAAGAGACAAATAAAAATGCAGTTTTTTGGATTATGGGGGATTTCAACCTACCTGATATAAATTGGAAAACACTAACCATAGATAAACACCAAAACCTTAAGGACATAAATGAGCTTTTCATAGAAACTTTACACAACCTAAGTTTAGATCAAATCATTATAACCCTAACCTTAGATCAAATCATTAAAAAGCCAACTAGATTAAACAACACATTAGATCTCTTCTTAACCAACAGACCTGGAATAGTAGTTGATTATGATATTATCCCTGGTCTATCAGACCATGAGATCATAAAAATACAGTCAGATAAAAGCAGTAGCCAACTCAAAACCCAAAAGAAAAATCTTACTCTGGAATAAATGTAACCTAACACAACTACACCAAGCTGCATTAAACTTTCAACAAACATTCTTATTAGAAAAAGACATTAACCAACCAGTCGATGACCTCAGGAATTTCATTAAAAACCATCTTAAAAGCATTATAGAAAATCATATACCAACTAAGTACAAATTAAAAACAAAATAAATAAATTCTGGTTTAATAATAGACTAAAGAAGCTTTGTAAACAGAAGGAAAACCTATATAGAAAATTTAAAGAACTTAAGGCAGAAAGAGTTTACAAAAAGTATATAAAAACTTAACACCTAACCCAAAAAATAAGCAGACAGCTACAGAGTGAAGACATAAACAATGTAATATCTAAAGATAACAACAAAAACCTATGGTCATACATTAAGCCTAAGAAAATGGAAACAACAGGCATAGCGCTATTAAAAGATGAACATAACAATACATAATGATAATGAGCCTAAAGCTAACATCCTAAACAAATACTTTGCATCAGCATTCTCAGCCCCAGGAGACAAAGACATATTACTGAATTTGAACCAAGTAGACAACATAGAAGATATAGTAGTACAAGAAAATGGAATTCAAAAACTATTAGCCAACACCAAACCAAATAAAGCGTCTGGACCTGATGGTATTCCAGCTAGATTACTCAAAGAACTAAGCAATGAGCTAGCCCCAGTGTTCAAAATACTCTTTCAGGCTTCACTTAACCAGGGCAGAGTACCAAAGGACTGGAAAGAAGCTAATGTCACCCCCCATTTAAAAAAGGAGAAAAATCTGACCCAGGGAACAGACCAGTATCACTTACCAGCATCACATGTAAAATCCTAGAACACATAGTATGTAGCAACATCATAAACCACTTAGACAAACAAAATGTCCTCAAACCATACCAACATGGCTTTAGGAAATATAGATCATGTGAAACACAACTAATAGGACTAATTGATGATTTTTCTAAAGGCTTAGATAATAGTGAACAAATAGATGCTATCTTACTAGATTTTTCTAAGGCTTTTGACAAAGTTCACCACCATAGTTTGCTTAAAAAATTAAAATATTTTGGCATTATTGGTCCACTGCATCAGTGGATTAAAGATTTTCTGATAGGGAGAGAACAAACTGTAATAATAAATGGCTCTAAATCAACACCGATAACAGTAAACTCAGGTGTACCTCAAGGAACAGTCTTGGGTCCACTACTATTTTTAATTTACATAAATGATTTACCAAATTGCATTACTTCAGGAACAAAAGTCAGATTATTTGCAGACGATCGCATAATATATAGAACAATAAAAACAACACAAGACACAGATATTTTACAAAGAGAATTAGATAAATTACAGAAATGGGAATCAAATTGGAGCATGTCTTTCCACCCAGAAAAATGTCAGTTATTAAGAGTAACAAAAAAACTAAAACAAATTAATTCCACTTATCTTATTCATGGCAAACCAGTAACACAGACTAAAAACGCAAAATACCTAGGTGTTATAATAAATGAAAAACTGTCATGGAATCCACATATTGATGAAACTATAAAAAAATCAAACAAAGCATTAGGATTTATTAAAAGAAATTTCTATAAATCAAATAAGAACATAAAACTAAAATGTTATTTAACCTTGGTTAGGCCAATAATAGAATATGCATCCTCCGTTTGGGACCCCTCAACTCAAGAAAACATTAAGAAACTGGAACAGACACAAAATAGAGCAGTGAGATTCATAACAAATGAATATTCACATTTGACTAGAGTAACACCTATAGTAAAATCACTAAATTTAGAAAACCTTCAGGACAGAAGACTCAAAAGTAAAGTAGCAATTATACATAAAACACTGAACCATAATCTTCAAATACAAAAACAAAATCTAATAAAATACTCTGAAAGACACAAAGATAAAGGCACATTCCTCGTCCCATATGCTAGGACAAATTTGTACAAATACTCCTTCTTCCCTAGTGCTATTAGAGCATGGAATGGGTTGCCTGAGCTAGCCAGGAAAACCAGTGGCTTGGCAGAATTTAAGTCATTGGTTAATATGCATGACTAAATGCATGACGCGTAGGACGTAATCATCTTCTTTTTTGAAGTAACGTCTGTATTATATAAGATAAGATATATATATATAATCTAGATATCATTTATCTTATATAGGTAAGGTAAAATGAAATTTACAAAATTAGTTTTTCTTTATATTAGCCTAAATTAGCTGAGATCTAGTATAGAAATCTATAACTACAATATATATAAACCTAAAATCTAAACTTAGAATCTACTAGATCTAGAATCATATAATGTAAGCAGAATGAACACTGCAACCGCACAGCCAGGTCTCAGTATTATTATCCAAAACTACTTTAAATATATTTGTGTGGGATGAACTACCATATAAATATGTTGGTCTCATTCAGTTGTAAAACAACTATGAATAATCTCATATAGAACTTTTAAATATGACCATAGAGTCCTATTTTGTGTAACCCAGGTTAGGGTAGCATGTGCTTTGATACATTTTTGTTTGGCATGTTTTTCTTCTAATGTTTTGTGTCCATTGCTTTCTTTGTCACATTCTCACCACATAGATCAGCGGTTCTCAACCTTTTTAGCTTTGCTACCTCTATTTACAATTGGCCACTATGCGATGACCCCAACTGTAAAATCATATATTTTCGCTATTGTTACAAAATCGTATTAATAATGTAAATATTTAATATGAAATACCAAAGCTGTAAGTTTAATCATGAAACACTTCATATTTCAGTTGTAAACAAAAATAAACAAATTTTAACTTTATTACCGCATATAAATCTGTATACCGGTACTTATATGACAATTATGGAAGCATTATATTATGGAGTATTGTAAACAGCTAAAGCAACTGTATTCTACATTGGTTAAAAGTTGTCGCACCAGTTAGGGAAAATATCAACCTCATTGAGAAGGTTTCTGTTTCATCAGATTAGAAATTTTAGTGGACATTTTTAAAACACTCGATCTCACAAAATTGAAAGAATTAACATCGTTTTCTATTACTTCTTGTAATTCTTGTGGCATTTTCTAATACTCATCGATGAGTTTGGATAATTTTATTTGACTCATTCTGTACCAAAAACTTGAAATCCAGACCAACATCCAAGCATACTTGAAGCAGCAACTTTGTAGACACTTCAAATATTTTTGCAAGAGATTTTATACTTTTCAGAAATGAACACATTTGTCAAATACATCAAGTGCTGTAGTAGTCCTTTCAAGAAGAAAAACCAGTCTTTACAATTGCCACCCTCACGTAAACAAGTAATTGTGATCAATTTGCAGCATCTCAGAATTCTTCAAGCTGGATGGTAAAAATCTGAAGTGGAGCCACACCTTTCATAAGTCTGCATCCAACATTACAATACTAGCCTTCACCTGTAACCCCAAAGTTTATATGGCACCGTTATTTGGAAGCCTACGCTCAGCAGTTGAGCAAGATTTTGGGACAGTTGGAGAGATCTGTCCAGAACCCAGACCCCTGGAGGAAGGTGGTTGATGCCTATGCCACAGAAAGGACCAAAGGCAGAGTTTTATATAATTTCCAGTATTATCTGATAGATAAATCACTAGACAGCATTATGATTAGATAGAACTAAATTAATTACATCTAAAAAATTTGGCTCCAATCATTACTAGAACAATGTATTTGGCTGCTGGAAAAAGTAAGTCATCAGCTATGATGTGAGGTTTCATAGCTCCAGCAATTCTGACAGTCAAGAAACAAGAAGCTTCAACAGTTCGATGACTGCTATGTTTTGTTTTTTTGCCAGCAGTAAAATTTGGGTTTTCTTGACTCAGTTTACATTTCAAATACTGTATGTCCTTGTCCGCAAAGCTTGGATGTTTGATATCAAAATGACTTTCAGTTTGTTCAGATTCATTGATTCTGATAATAGTACATAGTTACAAATGACGCATTGTGGTTTCTGAATTCCTGCATTAACCATTGAAGTAAAACTATCTCATAAAAAAATCGTCATTAGATTTTATTTTCTTAACGATCATTTTCACGGGTAGTTCCGTAACGAAACTATGACCATTTTTAGCATAGACTATAAAATGATTGTGTAGTACTTATTATAAATGAATGTTGTTTTCAATTACGTGCGTAAATCTTCCCCATTGAAATAAAATCTCTTGATTACCTTGTGTCTCGTCACACCATTTCATAAACAGCCATTTAAACTGTAAAAAATACTTACAATTTTAAAATGGTTTGGATACAGTTGTCTGCAATATCTATTAGCACAAGACAATTAAATTAAAAAAAAAAAAAAAGTCAATTTTCCGCATGCCACGTTTTTTTAGGGGGGAAAAAATGTTGTTTTTTTCCCATGGTCTAGGTGACCCCTGGAGAATCGTCATTCGAACTGTTTATTTCTATCAGTCGCATATTTCTGTATGAATGTCATCGACGAAACAGTTCTTGAACTTCCCAGTTTGTCTGTAAGCTTTGTTTGGGAACATTAGGATAACCATAGCGACGCCCTTTCCATTGTTCTTACTCACGGAAGCAAAGTTATACACTCTGTTTGAAAATACATTGCCTACATGAAAACTTTCAGCATTTATGGTGGCGAGGCTGATATTGTGGCGATGTCTTGAATACTTCCCACTACTATCACTATTCACTTCCGAGAACATCTGCATTTCCCTCCTTGAGTTTACAATCTGAGTCAATGTCCCTCTGTATCCCTGCTATTTAGCGGTTGCATTCACCGCAATGCAAAGGAGTGTAAAACTATCACAGCTGCTACCTCACAAACTATCCTCATTCCCTGGATTTCCCTGACTCCATCACATTCAAATGTGCTTTTTACCTTTACACACAGTCAATTCTCTGTTAGATTAGCCTTTGACATAACAGTGCACAAGCACAAAGTCAAAACATTCAAAAGAAATGTCTGTATCTTACAAAACCTGTTTTCATTCATGGACAGAAGTATTGTTCTCTCCAGAATTTCTTCTTTTCATTCACTCACAGTCGTTTCCCCAAACCCACCCCATTTGGACAACTGTGTCTTTTGGCAACAGTGTTTACCCATCACTAAATAGCGGCGCTTGCTATGCCGTGCGTCAACTAGTTATAAATATAGAAAAAACAAATATATTCACTCAAACACTTATATGTATGTTGGCTTACATACCAGGCCATGATAAGAAATTTGAAGACTTTTGCAAAGATATGGTTTTGTGGCACAATATTTTATCCAAATTTAGTTGAAGAATGTTCTTTTATCTCCCACATTTCATTTATGATATAATATGTTCCTAATTTGATTCACATATAATAAAGATATTAACACTCAATTTGTGTTTGTTTGTCTTCTCCTAAGGACTATGTGAAATCTTGTTTTTATATTGTTAATAATGGACATATAATGACAAAGACAGATCATGTGAAGGATGGGAACACATACCACATTGTACCATGTCTGCTGGGTGGTAAAGGAGGTAGGTGCCAATGTTTAGACTATGATCAATAAACTTGATTATTGATTTTTAGAACTATTTTAGCTTCATTATTTAACTACTTAACAATAATCATAAATCATTCACTATGCCATTGATCTTAAGATTTTATTTAATCACTTTTTTTTCTTTGAACAAATCTTAAAAAAAAAACGTTTACATAGCGCTACTTTCATCGAATAGCATGCTTAAAGCGTTATGGTCCAATATCTTTCCTTTTAGGCACCCAGTAAACACAACTCGAGTCGAGTGTCAAACCTCGAGCCCCCTTCATGGGTAGCCAAGTGCACTTACCTAAGAAATAGTTTGAAAATTTCTTTATTATTATGTACATTTTTGTATTAATAAAATTCTATATGGAAAAGAAAATTACAAGTGCATATTTCATTCAGGTTTTGGATCCATGTTGCGAGCTATTGGGACTCAGATTGAGAAAACAACTAGCAGAGAAGCCTGTCGAGATTTAAGTGGTCGGAGAATGAGAGATATCAATAATGAGAAGAAGTAAGTTTCTTGTTTTGTAACTATTAAATCATTATTCTTAGCAGCTCTTAACCTACCTATCTTGTTTTGAGCACAAAAGTGGACAGCATAGCTGAGGTGTGCCCCCTGAAAACAATTCAGAGACCGCTGTCATTCTTTGACTGACATTATGTAAGCAATGGCCATTTATGTTACTACATTGCCAACCAAAATGAAAAATCTTTAATTGCTTATTTCTGTTTGCCTGGAAGTGCATTCAACAATACAAATTTTTTTTTTGTGTTAGTTCTCATCTCTCACCCTTGTTCTGGATATGGGGCTTGGGTTTGGGTCATTGAATGGATGGTTGAAGTAGAGATATATCAGAAAGCGCTTGAAACTTTTAAAACTAAGCCACTTAACTAAGGCTTCTCAAAAGTTATTATAAGTTTCATTGTTTATAAAACTGTTCAAGTGTTCCTGTGAATTTCAACTCATAATGAGTTTAGGCTTACATAATTCAATGGTCACTGGTGGGTGATAAGCACACAAAAAATGGTTGTGCTAAATTCTCTTATTAGCTTATCTCTATAACCAAATGAGTGTCTTCTCTTGCTAGGTTAAAAGAATGGCTGGCCGAAGAAGCAGAAAGAGAACCAGAGAGAGAAGCTCGCAGACAAGAGTGTTTGGCAAAGCATTTAGCTCCACGTCACAAGTTTGATGATAAACAATACCAGGAGCAGAAGCAGAAAATTCAGGAAGACCTGGAGGAAGCTCTGAGCAAAGGTAGGCTGAGTTTGAGTTAATGGTATAAATGGAAAAAAAGTCCAACTCATATGGTGCTCGCATATAATCACAGTGGCGTCCCCCCAAAAAAATGAATTAGTTTAATAAAATTATTACTATTATTAAGGTTTCTGCGTTTATTGAATAGCCATTTCAGGATTAAAAAGAAAACTGAAAGAAACTGCAGGAGGTGCCAGTTATTCAAAGAAATCAAAGGAGACTGTCTCCCGTAAAGCTGAATGGTAAGAAACACTGGGGTGTTTTTTTTTCTTCTTCTAAACAAGATTTTGAGTGTTTTTACTTCAAGTTTTTTTGTTATGTTCAAGTTTTTTTTGTGTTCAATTTTAGTTTTTTTTATGCTTAAGTTTATTTTTTTATTATGTTCAAGTTTTTTTTTTAATAGTGCTAATAGAGAATAATCATTCGAAATCAATGTTAAGCAAATATTGTTCATTGAAATAATTATTGCCACAGGCTTGGTGCTTACTTGGACTCTGATATAGACTGCACTGATGGTGAGGCTCATCCAGGAAGTGTTGAAGATGAACGACACACGTCACAGTTCTAGCAACAGAGACTCAGAGGAAAGCATGTCATCTTCCTGTGGCAAAACACTCATACTGTCTGGCTGTGACACATCAGCTACCACATTGTATTAAACTAAATTAATTAATAAATATATGTATATATGTTTAACAAACATTGATTGCTTCTGCTATTAGTTTTACTGTTTTAATTAGCCGATAGTGGAATTTTAAACTGATAGACATAATTAAATTTAAAGAAACATAATTTTAGACATATTTTAGAGAAAAAAAAACACAGCAAAGACTTAAGAACAAAACATTGCTTTTATTCATCAAAAGAAAAAAAAATGTATGAAATTAAAACTACTTGATAGTGGCAAGATTTGAATAACAAATTGTATGATCACAGCTTTGTAAACAAAAACATCCTGGAAAATATGTGATTAGGTACATTGTAATGGATTCTATACATATTTACATGTCTAGACAGTCAAGCATTTTACATGTGGTGGGTGGGCCTGTCTGAATATCTTGATATTATTTGTTTCTAAGTAAAGTAAATCAGACACGTGTTTGAAAAAAATAATATATAGTTCAATGTCAGATGATTTCAACACCATATAGTTGACTATTTTATTGATTCTTGTAGATTTACTGCCCTTAGAGCTGGGTGGAGATAAGTGAAGAATGCCAATCTCCTGCCTGGAGGTGACACCCTCATACATCATAGGCCACAGAAACAAATGACCTTTACATCATCTGCCCTATAGACCACAAGGTCTGAAAGGGGAACTTTACTATTACTACGAGAAATAAAAAAAGCATACTGCTCTGTAAATTATATTCTTAGCCAAAATATATAATGAAATTGTTACTATGTGGTATTTTTCCATGAAAAAGCCTTCTTAAAAGTTTTACTTAACCAATAAAACAGTGCACAATGTATGCTTCATTTTTTAAAATAAAGAATCAAAATTGTTTGTACCAGCAAACATAGTACAAAATTAGCTTGGCCTGCTTCATTGATTCACTCACACCAGAGTCAAATATAGAAATATGGTAGACTCGATAAATAATAAAATAAATAATGTGAATTTTGAGCTCCTAATTATTGCACTTCAGTTTCGATACAAATATATATAAATACATTTACATCCTAGTGAATGGTTGCGAGCAGGGTTCAAACATGGGAACATTGAAATGACAGTCCATACAATCAAGTAGCTCATCAGAAGGCTTAAAAATACTTTTACAGTGAAGCTCTTTCTTTCTACATATTGCTTGCTATTTAAAGCATATGATATTGTAAATATTGTAAAACATTTTGTTCAATTAGTTTAAGAAATGATGACCTCTAGTATATATTATACCAGAGATTCATTATTGATTAAACCAGAATTTAGTTCAGTTTGTTGGGAATCTGAGCTACTGTTGGTCTAACTGCTTAATAGAAAAGCCATTTGAATTTTATAGGACATATATGAAAGTCACTTCTGTATGAAACTGTTCAATGAGGAACAAAGAATCAACGAAGTAAAATTATACTGCATCTTGCCATCTTTTTTTTAGCAATTACACAAACACAAAATCACTGGTATATTTACAAAGTGAATGTTTTTTTTTACCCAGGTTTACACTAACAGGCATTAGAGCAACAAAGAAACCAATAATGCATAAAAACCTAAAACACAAGGTTTATAAATGCTTATCTTTCCAAGGGAGACAAATTTTCACACACACACACAACCAGTGTGACAGATAATTCGATGACAAGTGATATAAAAAAAAAAAAATTTAAAAAATCCATTCCTACTTTAGGTTCAACTGGACATTCATATTTTGTCATTTGAAAAAAAAATGGCTGTTTGGGATCAACCAACACATTCACATGGTGATGCCAAATCAACTAGCTGACTAATAACTAAACCTATTGCATGACAAGGTTTATATATGGGCAGGCTACGAAACTGGAACCATCAAGATGGCAAACCAGGGAGCACAAACATGACTGACAGCCATCCACAGGCTTTTTTTTTTTTTAAGCTAAGCTAAATAAATGAACTTAACTACATTTGAACAAAATGTTTATTATACATAGAATCTCCTAAGGGTTGCTCAAGCATTTAATTGAAAGCACTCTCTGAAGAAGGATAAAAGAGTTGGTGGTAACACTTTTGTTATTTATAAACTAGTGACAAGTAATTATTGTAACAATTGAAACAAGCTATTCAAACTTTAAGAACTTAGAAGAAGCAAAACTTCCTGCTCAACTCTGTTGTTTACCTTAGCTCCATGTTTCAACCATTCAACACTGCATTATACTGAATGATTGGCAAATGAATGAAAGTATTCCATATTGGGAAAGATTTCAAGACTTCATACCACTGTCTCATATGTTATGATTTAAGCGTATATATATTAATCACAGCACAATCCATAACTGTCAATATTTATTGGATGAATGTCTTGGGAAATGAGTGTAAGATTTCTTTTTCTGACTTTTCTCCGGAAGAGCTACAACGTTCGGAATCTTCAAGTCATCCAATGAAAAACGTTCCCTTTGTCCAGTTTTGTCACTATCATTATCACAACCAAGTATTGGATTTCTTACATCATTGTTCAGTTCCGCTGAGAGTCTGATTCCATTTTTTTCTAAGGGCGGCTCTTCAGTCTCAAACTGCAAGAGAGACTCTGAAGCGGCAGCATCACTAAAAGGCTGGTAACTAGATCCGGTCTTATAGAATACTCTCGGAGTCCGTGTTTTTATCATTGCTTTGTTCTGCTCTGCTCGACCCCGTCCAGAGTCTCGAGTCAAAGTTGGAGTAGTTTTTTGTGCAGTTTTGGCTTGAGTGTTTTCAGAAGTCTGATAGAGCCCCTCATTGAAAACACTTCTGGTGTTGAAGGATAAAAGGGGTTCGAGGTAGCCATCACTTGCTATGTGAGGACCAATGTTGGTTTCACTCGGGTGAATGACACCCCTAGAAGTAACGCTTCTAGGATGAGGTGAGCTAGGCGGACGCTCCTGCAGCCTGGGGCTTCGTGTGTTGACAATGGGAGCCACATAAAAGACAGGAAGACCTCTGGTGGCCAAATCATCATCCTGGGGTGTAAAAAAAAAAGATTGTTTGAAAATGTTAACAAAGCCACTGGACCCAGCAGGAAGAGGCAGTCAACATGACTTGTATATAAGAGTAAGCACTCATTATCTACATACATACATAAACAGCTTATGCTCGTACATTCATACATAAACAACATATGCTCAAAAATCTCTCTCTTTCTATAGATTTCTCTATTTTTTCGAACCTACTTACAATAAAATAATCTCAACTTTCCTACAATCCTACAATTGTATATTGCATAGGCCTATGATAACATATAGCAGAATGTATAAATGCTTTTTCATTTTTTTAAGTCTTCTATTTCTATGTTTTATTTTTGGAGAGCTTACAATAAAAATTATATAGGAAAACATTTTTTTATTGCCTTTTTGTAGGTTTACAAATGAATTGTTCAATCTCACCTGAAGCCGTCGCTCCAAACTGGCAATAATAAGAGAAAAATTTGGTCTGTCTTCTGGTAGAACATTCCAGCAGGATACCATAATGTCAAAGCTGCAATTGAAAAATAGAGTGTTTTTTTTTTAAAACTAACTAGCATACTTAAAAGAAAAAAATTATGGAACATTGAAATAATAAAAAAAAAGATATTTCAGCCTTCTTTCAGTCTGTAGTCCTAAATATATTTAAAAAAAAAAGACAAAAAAAAAGTGTTCCAAATACTATAGGAATAAATTCCTTAACACTAAAGGAATAAAATTTTTTAACACCATAGGAATAAATTCCTAAACTTGTTTTAGTTGCATTAGTCTACTGTAATACTCACACAGCTGATGGACATCCTCCTGGTGATTCCAGACGACCACCTTGGGCAACCAGGTTCATGACCTCTTCATTGGAGCAGCCAGGGTAGGGCATGTGACCAAGGGAGAAAACCTCCCACATCAAAATACCAAATGACCTACATGAACAAAGCAGTTTCAGAGAAGTCACTATGGTATTTAAAATAAAACATGTAAAAAATGAAAATCTAAAAAACCTAATGTTCATTATTGAAAAACTCTAAATTTACCAAACATCAGTCTTGACAGAAAACACACCATCAAGAAAGGCTTCAGGAGGCATCCATTTTACTGGAAGTAAAGCTTTGCCAGATTTCTTGTAATAGTCCGACCTGTGTCAGTATAAATATAGTATATTTTACTAAATTATCATAAGAGTGTTTGTTTAATTATAGAAACATTACTGGCTTATAACTTTTGAGTGTTTTGATGTTGGAATCTTAACATGAAACTGAAAAGACAATCACTGGAGCAAAGCAAAATGTGTGACCAGTCCAAGACATTTAAATTCATCGTAAAAAAAAAACCTAACAATTTATAAGATAACACACAAAATATACATTTCAACATTGCCTGTGAAATTAACATCAGAAAGTTGAATTTTATTCAATTATTTTATTGCCAATGGAAAAAAAAAGTTCTTATGTTTGTTTATGTGATCAGTGTCTTGTATTTCTTTTGTGATAATAAATTGCTAAATCCTTCTTTTTTTATACTTAAAATCTTTATCGCTATCTTAACAATATTTTTCTTAAATAGGAGTTCAAGTGAGATTGGTTTGTTGCCAATGAAGCATTAGGATTTATTCATACCTGTAAATATCTCTAGCCATACCAAAGTCAGCAATTTTGGCTATTCTGTGAGGTCCTTTAGTAGACAGTAGACAGTTTCTGGCTGCAATATCCCTATAATAAAGAAAAAATAAAGATATTTGTAAAATGACTGTTTGCTGGACTCAAAATTTGAAGATGAAGAAAAAAATCATTGGTGCTGCAGTCTTCAGAGTTCATTGCATATTTTTCACAGTTGAAAACATTGTAAGTTTGTATTGACTTTTTGAGACTCTGACTTCACATTCTTTGTTCAGATTTTGACTTCTGAGAGCATCTTGATCAAATTTAGTGATGTCTTAAAAGTTTTAAAATTCTTTTCTATCCTATGAGAATGGACAGTGATGAAAAGCAAAACATCAACAAGGAGGAATGACAAAAAACTGAGAGATGTTGCATTGCAAAAGTAACATGGGAGGGGTTATACTAATCCCAGCATTAAGAATTCTCTTTTTTTTAAATCTGTGCATCCGCTTTTTGTGTGACCAACTATTATACACACCACCTACCTGTGAATAAAATGTTTCTCCTCTAAATGTTGACACCCTCTGGCTATATCCAGAGATAACCGAAGTAAGTCAAGGACTGTCAGCTGTGAAGGTTGTTCCTGAAATAAATTATATTTTTTTCCATTGATATTTTTCCTTTTTATTGATGTATTATTATAGTTAATTTATTATTTATATTTAAGATTTTCACAATCACTAAATTAAAATATGGGATAGCTCAAAGACATGATTCATTGGTAAAGATTATCCTCCTCCAACTTACATTGCACAGAATATGACATGTGAGAAAATGGACCTGTTCATATATTGATACTCTGAAATCTATAGTGTCTGGAAAATGGGTTAAAGACATCTGCAAGATAGAAAAAAATACTCACCCATTTTGGTCTGGCTTGTAGCAGAAAACTCTTGAGGTCTCCCCCTTCTAACAGTTCCAGTACCAAATAATGTGGTCTCTCATTAAAGCATACTCCAATAAACTTTACAATATTTGGATGATTGAATTTACTGCAGAAGACAGAAACTGAAAACTTAAAACTTGGAGATGAAAAAAAATTACTTAAATATATTTCTTGTTTTTTTCTTATGTATATGTATACAATCTTTGGCATATTTTTTTTTTTTTTTCAAGTTTATAAAACTGAAATGTCAGGGCTATGTATATAATAACATCAATCAATAATTATATTTTACTGAATGTTTAACCATATTTCTAGTATTGAATGTTCAACCATGTCTTGTACTAAATGTTTAACAACAAGGCTTGTACTTAATGTTCAACCACATGTCTTGTATTGAATGTTTAACTATATGTCTGATGGTAACTATACAAATGCTAAATTAGTTTCAAATTTTCACCTGACAATCACAGCTTCCATTAAGAAATCCATCTCCATTTGTTCAGTACATACTTGAGGCAAGGTCTTCACCGCAACGGGAAGGTCGCCATCTACCATGGGAACGTTAGATAAAAGGCCATAATAGACTTCACCAAAGGCACCCTGGCCTAGTTCACTGTGGACATACAAACACTGTCTACATTAAACCAAATGACAGAGAGACCTCACATTTCAACGCAATCGCAGATACATGTGTAGGCTATGTTTTCCTTGGGTTGAATATATGAGGATTTATACTGGTTTCCATGCCAACTGCTCTAGCTGCAGCATTCAGTTTTGAAGTAAGATCTTGTACCTAGTCTGCATTTTCTCAAATGAGGTCTATATCATCTGCAAGCATGAGATTGGATTTAGGCCATCCATTTTTGATAAAGATAGGCGTACAAATAATATGTTATGGAAACAAGTTAAAAAGAGCTCGAGAGAGAATGCATCTTTGCTACACTTCTATTGATGTCCTAAAACTTTTTCTCATTTGGTTGTTCAGTACTTAGCTATTCTCATTTTAATACAGGGCTTTGAGAACATCTATAATGTTTTTATCTATGTTGAACTCCCTCATCATTTGCCACATTTCAGCAAGCCAAACCTGGTCATAAGTTTTTACTTCCATAGGTTCCAATAGATTGGAAGTTGTGGATTTGTTTGCAGTTTTGTATAAAGAAAAAAATAAGTCAAAACTGGTAGAAAAAATAAATAAATCGATTGCAGTTAATTCAAATAAAACAAGCAAGCATAAAAAAGCCAATGTGACACACAAACTAAATTTCATATCTCTTGTGTGATCAATTATACATGACTTAACTTTTGCCAGGACTTTGGAAATCCTAAAATATTGTATTTATTTATTGGGAATCCTAATTAGTAAATAAAGAATTTTAGAAATTTTCCCTAGGCCATCATACTCTTACCCCACTCCAACCACCACTGGACATTGGACAAAGCTGTATTTTGACCACCAAAAGCAGCCTGGCCTAATTCACTATAAAAACTCCTGTATCCACATTTCAAAACTATGTTTGTGTTTACTTGTAAGCTGTACACCTCAATCAAGTAAGTAAATAGTTGTTTCAGACGTTGGTATCAGCAGCCTTCCCTTTTCAAATCAGATTAAATTACTGGCAACATATTTACTCAACACCTTTTAAGTTTTTCTTTCAACTGGAGAACACAACTTATTTTATCAAAATCAAATATAGCAAAGGGGAAATAACTTCATCTTAATAATAATAATCTTTATTATCCATAAGGAAATTTGTCTTACAATATGTGCATTACACCAAAACAAAACATGATAATTATAGAATACCAAAATATACATTTACCCCAGACTCACTCATAATTTACTAGTGAAATGTTAATATCAGATAGTTGAATTTTATTTATTGATATGATTGGCATGGAAGACAAAAATAGTTTTTGTGTCTGTTTGTCTTTGCTATCGGTGTCTTGTATATCTTTGGTGATGGTAGAATCACAAAATCCTGACCCAAAGTGTCATTTTTTATTTCTAAAATCTTTTTAGCTTTCTTATCAATGTTTTTCTCAAACAGCTGCTCCAATACTAATAAAAGTCTGGTACAAAAATACATAATGCTTTAAAGAGTATGCAATAAATGGATTAGTTTGTTCTTTAAACAACAAAAAATGATTTTGTGAGAACAATTTAATGGTGCAAATACTTTCTATTGCTTTATTCATTAAAAACAATTTTGCGTCATTCTAACTTTAGCTTACATGTGTTTTATCATGCGTACAAGAATGCTGCTGGCAACCTACCTCATCAGTTTTAAGTGTTTTCTGGGAATCTCCTTCAGCGCTTGCTCGGAATTATTCAAATCGATTCTGTCATAGTTAGGATTGGCATGCATGACTGTGGGTGGACGCTGGATCTGCGGCAAGGTATGCCCTCCGATGCTGACTGGAGGATTGTAAAAGTGAACACAAGGACAGAAGAAAGAGGCAATCTTTTTTATGCTAGTTGGGTGCCTCGCTTTGACTGCTTGCCGCCTTAAGTCTAATGTAAAGATAAATAAAAACATTTCTTTTATTTTAATCATATTTTTATCTGTTCATGGAAATAATTTAAAAAGGAAAAAAAATACATCAAAGATGTGTATGCATGCTTAACAGTTTATGTGTATGTCTCTTGTGATTCATTAGTAAATGAGTAATTCATTAGTAAATGAGTGAGTGATTCCTAGGTAAATGAGACTCTAATATGGCTGGTCTATAATGAAGCAATATGAAGTAAAGATGGGATGTAAGCATACAAAATAAAATTGGTGAATGGCTTATTTAAATATATTGTGAAAAACTGTTAGAACAATAACAAAACAAACAAAAAATGTTATTAAACACCTGATCTTTCAATACAAACATAATTAATTACTACACATACTGAATATAATATTTATCTTTAGCAATTATCAATGCATTATTTTAATTAATTCTTAAAAATTCGTATGATTGTAGGACTATATAAAATAACATGTTACATTGGTCATCAAAATAAAAGCTGCACTTGTTAATGTCTGACCTAATACTTACAGAGCCCAACACAACACAGGCTGAAAACTACACTGACCAATCCACTGATGAGAATCATAAGAACAAAGTTACTGGTCAAATCTAAGTCCTCCCTGTTAGTTTCTAAAACATCTGCAATAAATAAGAAAGAAGTGCTGGTCACAGAAAGATCCAATAGTAACTTTTTTTTTTTTTTTTTTTTTTTTTTTTTTTTTTTTTTTACAATATAGATATATTTTCCTAAAGATTTCACAAATAAAACAAATAGAAGTTATGAAATGTGTTATTTAAAAAATATATAATGGAAGTAAACAATGGATTTGTGAGAAATTGTTTGTTGTGTTTATACATTTCTTTGAATAACATTTTGATCTGGTCTATTCTAATTGAACATTTTAAAAGTGTTGGTTATTAGGGATCAAATACATGTTGAATTTAATTCAACCAACACTGTCATGCTTACTTCCCTTTTTAATTTTTGTTACAGAAACATGTTTTCAGAGTTTACTTTAGAAATACTAATTATTTAGTATTAGTCCGAATCTCCTGCAAGATGACAAGGTATGAAGGTTGCCTGGCTCAAATTCAGAACTATGAGATAAAATCTGAACCACATACCAAAAAAACCCAGCTATCATCTTATCTTATCTAATGTAATACACAGACGATACTTCAAAAAGAAGATGATTACGTCCTACGCGTCAGGCATTCAGTCATGCATATTAACCAATGACTTAAATTCTGCCAAGACACTGGTTTGCCTGGCTAGCTCAGGCAACCCATTCCATGCTCTAATAGCACTAGGGAAGAAGGAGCATTTGGTAAATGCTCAATTAAATATATTGTGAAAAACTGTTAGAACAATAACAAGACAACAATAGAAATATGTTATTAAATACTCAATCTTTCAATACAAACATACCTCATACATACTTCAAAAAGAAGATGATTATGTCCTACGCGTCATGCATTCAGTCATGCATATTAACCAATGACTTAAATTCTGCCAAGACACTGGTTTGCCTGGCTAGCTCAGGCAACCCATTCCATGCTCTAATAGCACTAGGGAAGAAGGAGCATTTGTACAAATTTGTCCTAGCATATGGAACAAAGAGCGTACCTCCATCTTTGCGTCTTTCCTAGTATTTTATTAAATTTTGTTTTTATATTTGAAAATTATGGTTCAGTGTTTTATGCATAATTGCTACTTTTATTTTGAGTCTTCTGTCCTGAAGGCTTTCTAAATTTAGTGGTTTTACTAAAGGTGTTACTCTAGTCAAATGTGAATATTTTTTTTTTAAGAATCTCACTGCTCTATTTTGTGTCTGTGTTTGTATCTTACCTCTGATCAACGTGTTAAATTAAAAAGAACAACCTGAGACTAACTTGTTGGTAGAAATATTTGAAAAAGTAAAAAAAAAAAAAAGTTAAAAACTATAACCAAAGTTTCTCACCTCTGCACTGCTGCCGGGACGTCTTGTTGCTAGGACACAGACAGGTAGGTTTGTAAACATCATCATTGTCCAGCCACATACAATGATACGGGCAGGAACAGGTGTCCACAAATATTTCTAGGAGACCTTCACCGTTGTGAAAGCCTGGCAACAAGCAAGTGAAACCTCAATTTTAAAAGACCTAAATTGCAATGTCTTGTTACATGCATTTATTACAGCAAGCCCTTTTAAATGATAATGTCAGATAAAAACTGCTATTTAACATACTTGCCAAATATAAATAGTTTTTTTTTTTTACGAAGCTTATATCAACTCACTCTGTCTGTCTGTCTGGTCAAAAGTTTGTAAACATTATTTGTCCAACACCCAATCTCTTATCAAGCTGAAATTTTGCACAATTATTTCTTTTACCTGACAAAACAAGTATCAATAAAAAAAAATGAATTAACCAATTATTTTTTGGGGTATCTCAAACAAAGGAATGCAATAGAACTTGATTGAAGTGGTGGTATAAGCTGAATTAGTCCCCTTTTATGCTACTGTCTCAGGCTTAGTGAACACAAACATGAAATAGAAACAATAGATAACTATAGGCCTACAATCTTTCATGTTCATAGACTCTACACCTGTAGAGTGGTTACACACGTTGGCTTGAGAAGCCTGAAAAGACTTTAGCTCACAAGTTCAAATTCAGGTCATTCAGCTAATTTTTTTAAAAATACCATTTCCTCCAATTCATTCAAACTAAAACATTCAGCCTTTGTTTCTTTTTCTCCTTCTATCTGCATATGTAGCATTTATATGACTATACCCATTAGTATCTAAATGTTTTGCCAACTCAAAATTACCTGAATGCATATCACTGAACAAAGATGAGGGATGAATGTAGGACTTGCCAGATGTAGCCAAACCAGCTAGTTTGTGGGAAAAAGTAAAAAAAATATATTACAACCCCTCGAAAACATTATGCTAAAAAGTAAAATAGTAAGCAATATCATATTATAGATATATGCCCATGTAGCTCTATGGTACATTTGTAACCTTGAAAATTATGAATCTTTTAATTTTTTTTTTTTTTGAGATCGAAAGAAAATAAATTGAATAAATTCTGTACATTATAAAAATCATTCTACCTATCAATGGGCCTCCAAGTCCTCTATCTCCACATGAGCCACCCCCAAGTCCATAGCCTCCACTAGCCATCCAATACTTGTGACCGTTGGTCATTTGACTGCAAGGAGGCAGACCATTCAAAGATCTGCTCAACAGTATATCTGTCTCTAAACCAGACATCAGCAAATCTTTATCTATAACAGATGGAGTAAAACATAATTTAAAGAAACAAAGATCTGCACTGGTAATTTAAAAAAAAACAGGGAACTAAAAATAACATTAGAAGCTTAGTAATAGTTTGCTATTACACTAAATGCACAAATTTAGAGTCATTAAAAAAAATCTGTTTGTATAAACAAGTACATTTTTTCTCCTAAAGTTTATTTATTTTATTCAACAATTCAATTAAAAGTATGCTTGAAGCTTTGTCTTCAATGGAATCAGCTGGACATGCTTGCCTTATTCAAAAGTTTGTTACTTGTATTTGAAGCTGGCTGACAATGCCAATTTTAGCATTGAAAATGTATTAAGATTTTAGACACTGTTCCCAAATTAGCATAATAGGAAAATTCTCAAAGCTTCATTGTCTGCCTTTTTCTGCAATCATAGCTACAGATTGCAAATCAGACATTTCTACATGGACAACTAAATGCCAAATGTCAGTCTGTAGCATGTTGAGATTTACATGATACTTTATGTCATCTTGTCATTACAGCAAAGAATATGAGTGGCTAAGCACTACAGTTTTTGATGATGCATCCAAAAAAAAATGTCTTACATACGTAAAACTTAGTTTCTCTGGGAGACTTAATGTTTATAGGGCAGCAATATTAAGCTTGTCTGTCTCTTCAACCTACACTATAAAATAAGTGAGATGATCATAACACCTATACAACAGCACATCAACTACCTATTACAACAAAGTCAACTAAACGTTGCATTCTTATCTCAAGTAAACCACGGGATCAGAATCACTCACCTAGTATACTAAGCCCCTGATGAATACAAATAGGCCTACAATTTCACAAACTTTATTTAAAATAAGATTCAAACATTTTATAAATAAATCCCAGCTCACAGTCTGCTGTTATAAAATGTAATATATATATATTTGTGTGTGTGTGTGTACACTACAACCTTATTTTAAAACATTCTATGCTTTTAAGAGAGACACCAATTTGTGACACACATTACCTGTTTGTTCTAGGACTGTGTCTGACACATTTCTAAATTTCTGACCACTTCCGCCTCCAGCTATTAAAAGTGCAACAGGTTTAGTGTCATTTACAATCTGTCAGAGGAAACATACAGATTAAATTCTAGATTTAAAAAAAACAATTTTTTTTCAATAATACTTTAATTAGGAGCACAGGTTAATATTCATATGGAAGGCTTTTGACAAAGTGTACCATTTTTTGTATCCATAGTTTGGTCATTAGAATTTATGTTTTTTTTTAAAACTGAAAGTACCTTGTATTTTTCTTTTTAATTATAGATACATTTTAATAAAAGTACAATTCCCCTTTTAGACCTTGTGATCTATTGGGCAGATGATGTTAAGCTCATCTGTTTCTTTGGCCTACAGTTAACAAGCAGAGTGTCATGTGGCCAGCACAATGACCAACCGCCTTTACTATCCCCAACTAAAGTTAGGTACACATTGGAGCTGGGTGGACTCGAGGGCGCCTAAAAATCTCAAAATTCAAAACTCAGTCGTGACAGAGAGTCAAGCCAAGGACCCCAGGATTGGAAGCCAAGCACTTAAACATTCTGCCACCCCACACTGATTTAAATATTCAAGACTAAATGAAATTCTTGATCAACAAGTTTTTCATCTGATAAAGTTTAACAAATTGCGAATAAAACAAAAGAATGTCAAACATAAACCAACAGTGAAAACCTGAAATTTTGACATGCATACAGAATTTACCTTAAACACAATTGTGGCGCCACCTCCTCCAGGACCTCCCTTGCGCCAGTTGTCAGAAGTATCGTAACTGATGGTGCAGTAAGGTGGAAACATGAGTCCATCATCATTAATGTCATTCTAAAAAAAAACAAAAAAACAATTCAGCATAAAACAAAAACAAGAAAAACAACAGAAGAAAATTAAATATAAACATGACATACATTATCAACTGGGACAAATAAAAACTAGATCTTGAAAGGTCAATATTTAGCGTTTTTTTCTGCTCCTTTATCATGGCATCAGTTAGGATGTGTCTACTTCATCATGATATCAGTTAGGACGTGGCTACTTTATCATGGCATCAGTTAGGATGTGGCTACTTCATCATGGTATCAGTTAGGATGTGGCTACTTCATCATGGTATCAGTTAGGACGTGGCTACTTCATCATGGTATCAGTTAGGATGTGGCTACTTCATCATGGTATCAGTTAGGATGTGGCTACTTCATCATGGTATCAGTTAGGACGTGGATATTTCATCATGGTATCAGTTAGGACGTGGATATTTCATCATGGTATCAGTTAGGACGTGGCTACTTCATCATGGTATCAGTTACCAAGTGGCTACTTCATCATAGTATTAGTTAGGATTTAGCTACTTTAACTATCAGTTAGCATGTGGCAACTTTATAACAATATCTGTTTACGACTATAGGCCTACTGTACTAGAAAAATGCCATCTGAATTATATATAATGTAAGTAATTAAGTCAAAGGTATATCTATAGGCTATAGCTCTTACCTAAATGCATTGCATTATTAGGTTATGTTTCTATCAGTAAGTCATGCATTAGGCCTATGTGCACCTACCGGACACTCGTCTTCTCCTGCTTGACCAATGACAAAATAAATGGCCTCTCCTTTTTCAAAGTAAAACTTTGTTTCCACCCGAGCACCAAGGGATTCTCTCTGTAGCCCGTGGTCATCATTCAGACGCCCACCTCTTGAGCCGAACGCTTCAATTCTGAAACATATCAAACAAAAGCTTCACAGACTCCCATCTGCTCGAATGAAATGGGTAAAAAAAAAAATAGTTAAGGCCTAAGAAAAGCGTTTACAATGGCTTGAAGTGATTGGAAATAGTTTGAGTTGTCTGAAACTAAGGAGCCGTCCTTTGTGCTGTTTGAAGATTGTAGATCTGGAATCTAGAGTCTAGTAGAAATCTGGAGCAAAACGAAGACTGTTGTTGGTCTGTATTTTCTGTATTGACTCTATATTAAGGTTTAATGGGGAAATGACTAGATCTAGAATCTAGTAGAACTAAAACTATAGACAAATCTATTTGTGTATTGAAGTAACTGTCTGTGTTTTAACCTTGTTAAAATTACATATATAGAGAAGTAAAGTTCCCTTTCAGACCTTGTGGTCTATAGGGCGGATGATGTAAAGGTCATCTGATTCTGTGGCCTACGGTTTACGAGGGTGTCATGTGGCCAGCACAACGACCAACCGTTACTTTCCCCATCTAATGTCAGAGGCGCCCGAAATATCCCGAAATTAAAAATCCCAGTCTTCACCAGGATTTAAACCCGGGACCGCCGGTTCAGAAGCCAAGCGCTTTACCGCTCAGCTTCAGCGCCTCATTGTTAAATCATTTAATGAACACATATTGTCTTCTACGAGTTGTCTCCCTTAGATCTATTATCTATTACATTGAAGGTCGCTCTCTTGTTTAGGCTGAAAAAAGCCCTATTGAAAATCCAAAATGTTATCACAACGATGTGATCTAAATAGTTGCAACCGATACTTTTGGTCTTCTGAAATCTATTGACTCAAGATTCGAAACTCTTTTATTGGAGATTTTCACACTGAACGAAACAATGTCAATAATGACATCAAATGGTTAAAACAAAATAGCTTCAATGTTACCAACTAAAGAGAACCTAGAAACGGCAGAACTTGGACAATTTGATTCTCCAGTGCTTAATAGTACACAAAACTGTCATTTGACTTGTATAAAAATACTGGAAGAACTCCACATTTAAAGCGCTATTATCTCGATGCTGCAAATTTATTTCCCTTTTCCATTTCAAACAAAATTCATAATTACCACTAATTCATTAATTAATTGATTAATTTTTTGATTAATTCATGCTTCGTTAGGGACTATTAAATGAATTAATAATTGTGTAAAGTTTCAACTTGATCCAAGAATGGGAAGTGAGAGATATAACATGTTAAAATGTGTACCAGACAGACAGAGAGAGTTGATATAAGCTTTGTACAAATCTAGATCAGTAACACATCTTCCAAACTGACAATCCAACTCTGCACTCTATCCAGAAGAAGTTAAGAAACTAATAGTGAATAAAATAAATGAGAAATGGACGAGCTCTCATCCAAATCACAAGAAAGATGATGCTTATTATAAGCTATCTCGACAAGATCAACGTCTAATCTTTCGACTCAGGACCGGACACAACAGAATGAGTCAACATATGTACCGGAAGCTCAAAATTGGAACCAGTGAAATCTGCACTTGTGGAGTGCCACTAGAGAATGCCGACCATGTCCTTCAAAACTGCTCTCTTTACTAAGAGGCCCGTATAAGACACTGGCCCCAAAATACTCCAATAGAAAGAAAACTATATGGAGAGCTCCCTGATTTTGGAAACCACTGCGCAGTTCATCTCATGTATTGGTCTAGTCATCTGAACACTCCAACATAACAATGAGAACGAAGAAGAAGAAGAACACATCTTCTATTATGAATGAGTCTCTTTAGTTTCTTATAGTTATAATGTTTTTTGCTTGGTGTAATGCACAATTTGTAAGACAAATTTCCATACGGACAATAAAGATTATTATAATTATTATTATTATTAACACCGGATAGACCCAAAAGCTTGCTATTTATAAATTGGCCACCATGTATGAACATCTCCAATAATGTCAGCCAAGCTATTGGACTAGAGAGAGACATCCACTTACTTAAAACAACCGTCATCCCAATAGCAACGTATAAATGTGAGACATGGAAGTCATCTGCCAAAATTGAGAAAAGACTAAATGTGGCTCAACGAAAATGCAAGATGGATTTTAGCAGTCAGTTACAAAGATGGGGTCTCAAACTAAGAAATCTTCTGCTAAACTGGGACTCCACCACTTAATCAGGTTGTGACCATACGTCGCGTGAGGCTTGCGTGTTTGCGGGGAATGTCGTCTTACAGAGTGAAGTACGCAAAAAACGCAAACAGTGCTGTCACATATACCTTGGCGCCACTTATATTGAACTTGAGTACCCCAGAGCAGTAAACACCAGGTGGGAAGAGGCTTCAGAAATTGCCAGTTACAGATTTTTATGGAAACAGCTTGCCGACCAATGCGTCGAACGGCACGGGAGGATCTAAGTCTAAGTAATTAGGTTCTAATGTGTGAGTCTGAGCACGCTTGTCCATCTGCGGCTGCCTACAGCCTTATTTGTAATGCAAACTTTCTTTATTATCTAGCTGCATACCTGTAAAACATGGATTCTGGAACGGTCCACATTTGCGCTCCACTGACGTGGCCATCTTCCACTACACGTACAAGACCTTCATGATCATATTCACGGTCACACATGTCTTGTGTTGGTCCTGTACTTCCAGTTTGACCACATGAACTTAGAGACAGCACTGACCAGTGGCAGAACAAATAAAACAAGCAAGACATAAGCAAGCAAAAAAAACAAAAAACAAACAAACTTAATAATCACAAATTAATTAACTAATGGGTTAATTTTTTTCATTGATTCAAATTTTGCTAGAAACAATAAACAATTGTGCAAAGTTTCAACTTGATACGAGAATAGGAAGTGGGAGAAATGACAGACAGACAAATAACGTAATACAAATACTTTAAAAAAACTAAACCTTTTAAAGGAAAAGGACTCTGCATATTTAGTCATATATCTCATATACTCTAAGATTAATCTCCATTTTCTACATAAAAAATTAAATAATTACCAATAATTAATTAATTAAATGATTAATGTTTTGATTGATTCCTGTTTTGTTAGGGACAATTACAAATTTTGCAAAGTTTCATTTTGATAAGAGAATGGGAAGTGGGCGAAATAACGAGTGCAAAATTAATACCAGACAGACAGGCGGACAGACAGACGGAGTGAGTTGATGTAAAATTTTAAAACAATGATCCACCACCAAAAGATAAAATGATTTATGAATAAGATAATAAAATCACGTAACCATTTCTGGGCTAAATTTTGTACTGCAATGGTAATGAAATATTAGTTTGAATATATGCCTTTCTATACGAATAAAACTAAAAACATTGTGACTTTTTCCGGCTGGCGCGAATGTGTGTGTGTAAGTGTGTGTGGTGGGTGGGTGACAGGGGCGGACTGGCTATATGAGCATTCGGGCAAATGCCCAGTGAGCCGGTACCCAATTGGGCCTTTAGGGCCACATGAATGCCAGTAAATTGTTTTTAAGATTTATAATATTCTCTGTAAAAGCAACACTTTGAGCGTCGTGATATAAATATATATATATATATATTACACTTAAAAGTCTTATACTAATCTAAAAATTTGTTGTAATACCATTGATCCCTATATAGTGCTTCTAGTAGACTCAATTTCTTATGCATACTAAACAAGGAATTTAAGCCCTTTATTTCTTATAGAGATCGACGTGAGCGTGAACATATATTCGGATGAATCTGTAAAGGAACTAACAACAATGTTCCAAGCCCTATTGAAGACATGTTCCAGTCACATACGAATTCTTGTTGATTTGGTGGCCAGTTGTCACATGATCTCGAGTTGACCCCGCTATCGAAGTCCTTCGTAAATCACAACGCATATCCTATTATTGGCCTAACCAAAGTGAAATAGTAGTATTTTAGTTTTATGTTCTTGTTTGATTTGTAAAAAAAAATTCTTTTCAGATGAATGTATAGATATAGAGTATTACTTGATTGTGTATGTAAGGCACGTATGATTTAATTTTGACGGAATTTATATCCTAGTAAATTAAATTCAAATCATATTGCATACAAGATCCCGTGGTTCCCACTTTCGAGTTATTCCCAGACCCGTAGATGTAGAGACCTACCTGTATGAAAACAATCTGGACTCATCGCTACCTGGTAGAGAGCGACCTGACCGTAGTCATTAGCATTTGTGAAGTAGGTCTTAAACTGGAGCATAAAACTGTCATCCCAGAATTAATTAGAATAAATATTTAAAATAAAATTCAAGAAAACAAATAGAAAAAAAAAACAACAAATTTTTCAAAGTAAAAAAAAAATTAAAAAAAATCACAAAGTAAATTTTCAAAAGCAAACACAGACACATTTAAGACACATTCTTTCACGCTTGACTGCACATTGCGTCTTTAAGCAAAGGCCTAAATAGACAACACTAACTATTTGGTTAATTTTTTGATTGATTCGTGTGTTGCATTCGATAATAAAAACTTTTTAAAGTTTCAGCTATATCCCAGACTGGAAAGTGGGAGAAGTAACGTGTTCAAAATTTGTACCAGACAGACAGACAGAAAAGTAGTGAGTTGAATTACACCAATAAACAAAATAAACACACACGTAAAGACGAACCTGATATTGGTCAACTTTAACGGTAAGCTGACCACTACTTTTTGAAAGATGTTTCCAGAAGCAGCCAATGGATTATCAGGACTCTTCCACAAAAGAACAGGTTTAGTTTTGACGCCGTTCTTTAATTGAATTAGTTCCAGTTTGAGAACCGCGCTTTTGAGATCATCATCGATAAGGTACCAGAACCCGATCTGAGGATATTTAGAAGTATGTTTACCAAAAGTGAAACTAAAAATTTATGATGAAATAACAGTACTCTAAAAAACAGTAGTTGGGCATTTGCATGGTGTGTAATACATAAGCAAGCTATACATTCCTGTACTATCAACATTAAAGTGTTCCAGAGAAACTAAGTTATAGGCCTACAAGTATAAGAAATTTTTTTGGAAGCATCATAAAAAATGTCATGTTTTGCCACTCATATTCTTTGTTGTAATGACAAGATGACATAAAGCTTCATGTAAACCTCAACATGCTAAAGATAGACATTTGACATTTCATTGTCCGTGTAGAAATGTCTGATTTGTAACCAAATAGAAATGTAGCTATGATTGCGTAAAAAGGCAGACAATGAGGCTTTGAGAAATTTCCCATTATGTATATTTTAGGTACACAGTGTCTAGAATGTAGATACATTTTCAATGCTAAAATTGCCATTAACAGCCACTTTTAGATAGATAACAAACTTTTGAATAATGTAAATATGCCTAGCTGTTTCCATTAAAAGAGAAGTTTCAAATATTGTAAATGTTCAAAAAATTATTTTTTTAAATTTTATATTTTTATATTACTTTTTCGATTTGCTAGATTAAAAAAAAAAAGTCAACACCATAGTTAACATTTATTTTTGGTTTCTTTTTATGTTTTATTAAAAATGTAATGACAATTGTCTCCCTAATAGAAATTGGAGGAGATGAAATCTAAACAATAAACATTCTTGCCGCCTTTACGTTCAAGGGCTAAATTTGAAAGAGACAATGAATTATCCGAAATATTAATCTCACTACATATTCGTAAACAGAAGAAGATTAATTATTAGTAACTAATTATTTCAACAATTAAGGCGTGAATAAACAACTATATTTATCGAAAAAAGAGTTGAATGTTGTTCCTCTTTGACCCCCGTCCGTATGTGGGGGAGGGGGGGGAAGGTGTAGATGATCTTAAAGAAAAGTTCATAAACCACTTCTTAGTTCATTGGTTTGGAATAGGACTTAACAATCTTCATTTCGGTACAAAAACAAACACTAATACTCTTTATTGACTTTCACCACAATTACCAACCTGGCAATGTCGACTGATGTAATTTGGCTCAAAACTGACACTCCTTAATATAGCTTCACTAAGCCGCCATTTCCGGCGCAGTTGTACTTGGAGATAACTTTTGCTGTCCCAAGTTTCTGTTTTAAAGAAAGAGGCAGTTGATATTGTGAACTTCATTGTGGAATATAAAGAAGCACACGAAATATATACCGAAACAACAACGAATATCTTAAGTATAAAATAAGCATAAGCACATATTTTTTTAAAATTGATAACAAGGAAGAATAAGACTAGACTGCACTTACTGACACGTCTAGAGGTTAAAACATCAATTGTCAGAATTCACAAAAGTATCAAAGGCAGTATTTTAGATAAATTACTATCGTCAATTTTCTAGCTAGATTGTCTCCCTGGTCAGCTGTAATATCGACTTACAAAATGCACTTCAGTGTATAGTTTTGATTACCTAATATTATATGATGGAATGCTTATTCAAGAAACTTTCCCAGATCCCAAAACAAGAGCAAGGATTATATATTGTGAAATTTTAAAAACATTTTCAAACTCTTTGGCTTTCTTCAAAATCTTTTATATATCTTTAGACTAATCAGAACGTCTTTAATTCCTTTGGATATCTTAAGACTATCTAGGACCTCCTGGATGTCTTAGAGCATGGAAGGAGTTGCCTGAGCCAGCCAGGAAAACCAATGGCTTGGCAGAATTAAAGTCATTGGTCAACATGTATGACAAGATGCATGACGCGTAGGACGTAATATTCTCCTTTTTTTTGAAGTAACGTCTGTATTGTATAAGATAAGAATCCTTAAGAAGTTTTGTGACTTTTTGGGCTATCCTTTTAATTTCTTCGGATATGTATGGAAGTCTCTCGTTGTGCTTAGAGTATAGACTTCTTATATGGATGTCCTTTGATTTTAGATCCTTTGGGATGTTCCTGGACTCATTGGAATTTCTTTAATTTTTATACGGATTTCTCTTTCGTATATTTTTTATTCCTACGGATGCCTTTTGATTACCTGGAATACCATTAGACTTTACTTAAAGTTAGTCTGCCTAGTACTCACCAATAGTTGTCAAGGACGTATTACTCTGAATGACGTGCAACCTGTTGAAGACCTCCATTTGGATATCGCCCTTGGTCTTTTCCCACAGGAAGTCACTGTCTTGCTTTGATTGGACGTTATACCACAGGCAGCGGCCCGAAGGGAAGTCGCACTCATCCAGACCTTTCATCGCGCCCTCTGGCGGGACGTGGTCTATAGAGACAGAGAAGCAGACGTCTTAATGTCAAACACACAGAAAACACAAATAATTTTCTGATGCAACACGATAAGAACTCAGAATATGCCAAGGGCCAGCAATTATTTTAAACAATAACCATAGTAAGTACGTTAGATGGCTGCGGCGTTCTTAGCAAATAGAAAGGTGGAGTTTTTGGAAGCCGGGACATTGTATTACACTTAGGCTACTCCATAAGGTATGAATCCCATCTGACGCCCCTGCATGTGTCCCCCCCCCCCCCCCCCCCCCCAGCGCAAGATATATACCAAACAAAACAATTATAAATGATTTTCGAATTATTGTGCATTTTTAAAAATCTTTAAGGTGGCTTGTGACCAAGAGAAAGAAATCGAATATCTCAAAAAATGAAGCTCAGTGTCCGATATAAAGTTTTAAACAGAAATTACATTTTGTTTCGTTATTTTATTCTGCAAGGCAAACTGCTAATAAAAGGAAGTGAGACTTTTTTTATAAAGTCACGTGCTATATGTGTACTAGACATTTGAGACGACTTAAAAAAAAAACATCCTGGTCAGTTTAGACTTAGTCTTACATTCACATTTAATCGTGGAACTAGACAAGTGAAGAAAGAAATTCTCCTAGGACTTATGTTGTTCTTTTTTTAATCTTGTGGCGGTCGTAAGGGGAGAAAATGTAATTAACTGAGTTACAAAAACTATACTAGTGGTTTACGTCCCTTGGTCGAAGACTTAATTTTACTAACACATGAATTAAAGAAAAGGAAGTTCGGAAAAAGGGTTATTACAGCGATTGGACCCCACGATGACCTGCTAACATGTCATATTACAAGGTCTTCGGGGTTCGCAAAAACCTGCCTTCAGGGAACAGTACCAGGAAAAAAAAGGAGAGGCAGACAGAGAATGTAATGGGAAAACAACATATAACATTTCAGATGTTGTGACCACATTCCAACAATTACAGAATCAACGGTATTGATATCATAAGAAACAAGAGTCTGTTTTCTATTGCAGGCACACAGTCAAATTCAGGCAAATTCAGGAGGCAGAGGGAAACTGTACTTAAAAAACGAAAGATAGCAGACGATAAATGGGGCTCATGGGATAGCGTCACGTGTCCCGGTGTAGGCTAGGATTTTGTGATTTGTGATTAGCAAATGCAAATCTAAGTTAGTAAGTTTTCTTGCTTTTGTAAAATGACTTTTAACCTCAATTAAACATTTGATGACTACCAATGTACAAGTGAATAGTCCAATTATGAATAAAATGGTTTGCCAGCTTGTAAGCATGCCAGTGAACTGTATAATTTCAACGCCAAAGCCAATTTCTAGAGATGTTTGGCAAACAAAACAAAAAGAAAATCTGGCCATAAATACTTTTCGAGAATCTCCAATAGACTAAGTGTAAGTTCATAGATTATTCTTAATGACATACAGCATGAGACTCAGGGCCGGCCTTAACCATGGCGAAGCCCTGTTCACTTTAAAGAAAGAAAGAAAAGATTCGCAATAATGATCAAACAGCGAACAACCAACTGAGCCCAGCATAGTTATCATATTTCTATTTGCTTCTAAGATCTTTAATTCAAGAGAGACAACCCTCTTACCCTTTCCACTTCATTTATTGTAGCGTTGATCAAGAGTCACGAGTTACATCCCCGTCTGCCAGAGCTCTTTCATTTTGTGACACTTAATTTGTTTACCATACGTGAGCATTGAGTGTGACACTCGAGAGATCCACAAATTACAGTTGGCCGAACAGATTGATCAAGACAAAATTAAGCGTAAATAATTGAAAAAAAAAAGTATTTTTAAATGTGATTTTTTTTTAAAAATTGCGTTAAGCAGATTAAAATAACACAACGTGATTGTGTATCTAAAGGAAATAAAATAAGAGATATCGATTATCGAATTTTGTTCCTTTCATCTGTTGGCTGGTCTTGAGGTCTGCAATAAAAGGCGGCCGATCTAGTACTAGATCTATTCATTATAGTAAAGATCAACTCCTCGGACTTCGTTCAAAGAGGAAGCCTCTCCCACCATGTTATGCACATATAAATTGTCTCTACCCTTCCTCTATTAGTACAAGGAAAAGAGGGAAAAAAGGAGGACTACTGCAAAGACTGAGAAGAAGAGGTTTTCGCCCACCACTTCCTACGATTATTCTAGCTAACGTCCGCTCAATAAGAAAGAAAGTGGATGAGATATGTGCCCATGTACGCTACGACGACGTTTTTAGGGAAAGTTGTCTATTGGCTTTTACTGAGACATGGTTAGAGGAGGATGACAACGGCAACCTCATTTCTATTGATGGTTTCTCTTGCGTGAGATCTGACAGAACGGCTGAGTCTAAGGAGAAGAAAGGTGGGGGGGGGGGGGGCTGTGTGTGTACATCAACCTCAAATACTGCACCAACTACACGGTTAAAAAGAGAATGTGCTGTCCGGATCTAGAACTCCTGGCGCTCTCATTGAGACCTTTTTATTTGCCACGAGACTTTGGTGTTATTTACATAGTCCTGGTTTATGTTCCGCCTACAGCCAAGACGGAAGTTGCAGCTGCAATCATCGCTGACGTAGTGCATGAGTTTCAGACAAGGTCACCTGACGCACCAGTAGTTATACTGGGTGATTTTAATAAAAGCACCTTGAAGGTTGACCTACCCACCTTCTATCAACACATCTCATGTCCGACAAGAGAGAACAGAACTCTGGACTTATGTTACTGTAACATCAAAGGAGCATTCACATCTCGTGAAAAGCCACCACTAGGATCATCGGACCACAAAACACTACAACTGCTGCCTCTACTTACCGCACGAAACTTAAAGAATGAAAAATCATCCAAAAAAACGTACAAGAGAGGACTCAAGACAATATCCTCAAACTACAGGGATGTCTAGACTGCACTGATTGGAATTTGTTTCAAGAGACCACTTCAAATCTGGAAGAATGGGTCCACGCAGTGACAAATTACATCCAATTCTGTGAAAACATGTGTGTCAGTACTAAGAGCATCAAGATATACCCCAACAATAAACCATGGGTCACTGCAAAAATTGAACGGGAAATAATCAAAAAGAAAAGAGCATATATGAGTGGCGATGGACAGACAAGGAAACGTGCTCAACGAAATCTCAACGTCGTTCTTGAGGAAGGGAGGAGAAACTACCGCACCAAGCTGGAAGACTCAATTAATACAAGTGACATGAGACAGGCGTGGGGCATCATGAACAAAATGGCAGGAGCACAAGTCAAAATTAAAAATAATCTTGCTACAAGAGACGAAAAAAACATTAGCCGACGAGTTAAATGATTTCTATTTTCGCTTCGACACGAAAGATTTTAATTATCTAATACTCAAAGCCTTTGAGGATGTTAATGTTAACAACTGTTCAGACTTAGCGATTACTAAAGAGCAAGTTTGTTACATTTTCAGAAACGTCAACCCAATGAAAGCTGGTGGGCCTGATGGAATAAAAGGGTGAATCTTAAAAGAATGTGCTGAACAATTAGCTGAACCTTTCCAAGATATTTTTTCTACTTCATTACTAAACCATGAGATACCACCTGTGTGGAGGTCATCTATAATTGTACCTGTGCCAAAGATTTCCAAACCGACGGAAGAATGACTATAGACCTGTTTCACTTACTTCCATCGTGTCTAAATGTTTAGAAAAATTGGTTAAAATGTTTCTTCTGAATGATCTTTGTAATAAGTTAGACCCTTTACAATTTGCTTACCAAAAGGGTAAAGGTGTAGACGATGCCATCCTAAATATTTTAAATTGTGTCTACAAACATCTGGACTTACCGAACACTTATGTAAGATTGTTCTTTATTGATTTCTCATCAGCTTTTAACATTATACAACTTCATTTACTCATTGAAAAGATGAAAGCGTTGAAGATTAGTCCATACATAATACTATGGGCTAATGAATTTTTGACCCAGAGAGCTCAGAGGGTTAGGGTAAACTATGTTATATCTAATGAACGCATAGTTAACACAGGGGCGCCCCAGGGGGCTGTGACATCGCCATTGTGGTTCATTTTGTATACAATGATTTTCAATCCGATAGTTCTTGTTGCTCCTTCACAAAATTCGCTGATGATGCGGCTCTTCTTGCCCTGCTCTCAGAGAGCTCAGACGTAAATGAGTATTTCAAAGAAATAGAACACATTGAAAAATACTGCAAAGATAATTTCTTATTATTAAATATAAAAAACCCAAAAGAAATGATAATCGATTTTCGTAGGGAAAAGAAGGAAAATGATATTCTGTAGCTGGAGAGACTATTGAAATTGTGCAAACCTTTAAATACCTTGGTACTATCCTAGACAATAAACTAAATTTTACTGGAAATACTGATTATATCAGCAAAAAAGGGCAGCAAAGATTACGATTACTAAGAAAACTGTCCTCGTTTAATGTTAGCGAAAAGGCCTTGGCTATGTTTTATCACGCTCACATCTGCAATATTTTAAGTTTCAATATCACTGCCTGGTATGGCAATCTGAGCATTAAAAATAAAAATAAACTTTATAGAATCCTAAATGCTGCTGGTAAAATCATTGGCAAAAAACAAACCCCATTTGGGCAGTTGTTTGAGACGAACATTTATAAAAAAGCTAACAAGATCCTCGAAATAAAGAATCCTCCTTTGTGTCAGGATTTTGTGATTTTACCATCACAAAAGAGATACAAGACATCGATAGTAAAGACAAACTGACACAAACACTCTTTTGTTCCCCTGGCAATCAAATCATTAAATAAGAACAATCTGGTATAAACTTTGTCACATGTAAATTATGAGTGAATGTACACTTTGGTTTCTTATAGTTATGTTTTTTTTTTGTTTGGTGTAATGCACAAATTGTAAGACAAATTTCCATACGGATAATAAAGATTATTATTATAATGTGTAATGACGTGCTTTGTATTGTAAGTTGTAGATAAGAGGCTAAATCTGGACAATGTGATAAGCAGGGGAAATAGCTCAATACATTTTAATACTGGTTACTTCCCCTGTGCTAGCGTTTTTTTTTGTTTTTGTTTTGTTTAACTAAATAAATGTTCGCCAGATTTTTAAAGATTATATTGGTATAGGCTTATTAATACAAATTGAAACAGTTAAAATGTTGAATTATTTGTTTTGTTTTATAAGTTTTGGATGTTCCATCAGAAATGGGGACAATAAATCCAAGGCTCCTAAACAAGACACCCCAGCAGGACAGCAGGGGATGGTTGCGGCAGAATTTGGGCATTTCGAAGAAACAACTACACAACCAGGCAGCCATCTTGAAAAATTTTATGTCCTTTGTTATTGACAATTAACATTGAAAGTTTGTAAACGTTTTCAAAAACAATACCGAAAGAATTAAAACTTTTAAAATTTTATACATGTAGTAAGGAGTTATGATAAATAAGTTTATAGTAAAGAGATAAATGAAATCAAAGTTTATAGTAAAGAGATAAATGAAATCAAAGTTTATAGTAAAGAGATAAATGAAATCAAAGTTTATAGTAAAGAGATAAATGAAATCAATATTTATAGTAAAGAGATAAATGGAATCAATATTTATAGTAAAGAGATAAATGGAATCAATATTTATAGTAAAGAGATAAATGGAATCAATATTTATAGTAAAGAGATAAGTTTTAAGAAGGATTATTCAGCCTAAGTTTGTCTGAAATAGTTCATTAAAAAAATTGTTGTATTTTATGAAATAAAATCTGCTTGCATATTTAATTTAAAAAATTAAACTGTTCGCATTGGATGAACACAAAATATCCATTGCATCAAATTTTTTTGCAGCATCTAAAATATCATGAAATCAAATTTTCATTATCTTTTTCTAGTTTCTATGATTTAACGGGACGGACGGACAGACCACACAAAACTAGTATCGAAATTTTCCCCTTTCGTAGGCCTCTAAAAAGCTAATCTAAAATTTAATCTTCTGTTGTTCTGATTGGGGGAGTGGGGGGGAGAAATTTGTTCTTTTTTTTTTTTAGCCAAAAAATGTCTTAAAGTGAAAGTGTGTGGAAGTGTGTGGAGGTTGGAAAAAAAAAATCAACAAGGAGAAATAGTTATTAACCATGTGCGAACATTAATAGAAATCGAATCATTATCGAACAGTGACTTTCATTTCAATTTGAGTCAAATCGAATTTAGTGTTAGCGAACTTTAGAAATACAGAACCAGACAACAGCAATTCTTTTTTTATAAAATATATGTTATATAGTCAGCCGTTCAAAATAAATGTACAACACTTGACACATTGTCGATCATTGTGAGTACTTAGGTATTGATTTAATGTGGACAAAGGTTTTCTTGGAGGATTTAGACAGACAGACAGATAGATAGATAGATAAATAAATAAATAAAAAGAGATAGATCGATAGATAAATAAATTAATAGATAGATAGATAGGCAGATAGATAGATAGAAAAATAAATAAATAAAAAGATAGATAGATCGAAGATAAATAGATAATACATTAATAGATAGATAGATAGATAGATAGATAGATAGATAGATAGATAGATAGATAGATAGATAGTCAGTTTGGAGAATCAAAGAGACATGGGGAAAAGAAAGAGAGAAAGAAAAAGACAAGTGACCACTTGACAAGGACAACTAACAGGAAGTGATTCTAAGATGAGTGTATGTGTGTGTATCAAGGTCTGATTCTAATTCCATCAAATATTTTTTTTCCCTTCAAGAGGGTCAGAAAAACAAAAGGGATGTCAAGGCGAAGACATTTACTAATGGCTACCAAGTAAGAGCATTGACGTAATGTGTTGGGGGGAAGACTGTGTGTGTGTGTGGGGGGGGGGGGGAGGGACGGTGTCTTTTTGTGCAATGACTTTATATGTTTGGGAAGGGGGGCGGTGTCTCCTTTTGCAGTGACTTTATGTGGTATGGAAACAGTTTGGAGAGGGTGGTGGTGTCTTGTTCAGCAGTGGGTTATGAGAAGTAGACAGCTCTCTCTTGGTATGTCTTAGTGATTTCAATGTTGCCAAACCAAGCAATGAAATACACAGGTACTGCATAGGCCAATACCTATTGATACATCATTCAATCGAACGGAGATTGAAACAACTATTGGTGATTTATTTCGAATTCCAAACAAATGGATGAATTAACTCTTTAAAACTCAAATACCGTTTTGATTGGCGGTGCTCGCACCTGAACAGTTCCGCCGGAGTCAATATCTGAGCCACACGTGAAGGCCAGGAGTTGGACTAGTTATCAGAGGCCATTTGAGACGCATGCCATTAAAAGCTCTTTATAGGTAGTGGAGTGCTTGCATCCATTACCACTTCCGGCAATGACAACCTCACTAACAGGAGAAGGGGCAAAGGCAAGTAACTGGACCTTAACCAGCCATGGCTGGCTACCCACCTAGGAGAAGGAAAACTTCTGTTGCCTTGCAGCTATACCCGATCCATTTGAGATGTCTCCGTAGGATCTTGAATGTCACATGGAAAGAAAAAGTGTGCAATACTGAGATCCTTGCGCGATCAGGTATTTCCAGCATCTTTACAGCCCTCAGACAACGCCGTTTGCGCTGGCTTGGACATGTTCACCGGATGGAGGACGAGCGCATCCCGAAAGTCATCCTCTATGGTCAACTCGCGACTGGCACAAGAAAAACTGGTCGCCCCCACCTCCGTTACATAGATGTAATAAAACGTGACCTCAAATCAGTGAACATCAATACTGACAATGGGGAAGACACAGGTGGAGAGAGACAGTGACCAAGAAAGCTATGGACAGTGAAAGTACATGGGTCTCAGCCCAGGAAGAAAAACGCACAATCCGAAAAACGGCCAGCTCCTCTACCACCGAAGCAAAAGCCACCTTAACCTGTGCTCTCTGGGGACGGGAGTGTCTCTCCAAAATAGGGCTCCACAGCCACATGAGGAAGTGTGCTCTGAGATGAACCATAGTCGTTCTACGACTGAAGGAGGCCATTGAACAATGAATACCCGATCATGGGAAAGGCTTCGGGAGTCAATCCTGGGGAAAAATCAGGATACTGGCGACCCTAAGGCAGTTTGCAGCACCCAGTGCTACACCCTGGCAGAAACAGCGACGCCGCTGACCCCAAAATGTATCGGCACTGCAGTTCCTTTGGAAACATCAGCTGCGTGCAGAGGGGGGAACTGATGTGTGGGCGACATCGTTCCAACCACATCTAATGCCCAGGCATTCATCTCATTTCCATGAGATGATCCATAGTCGCTTCGCAACTTAGGGAGGCCATAGATTGATAGATAGATAGCACGCACCTATTTGTTGAGCTCGTGGGCTTTATTAAACTTTTCTAAATCTAATATCGTTTACAAAAAATGAATCACGCAAAAGGCAGATTACATGTGAACAATGAATAGACTTGAACAATGATGTCCAACCTACAACCCTTGGGCCATATCTGGTACCCACAAGCTTCTGCCTGCGGTACATACCGAAGCGGCAGAGACACAGTTCTATCGAGACCAACCGTTACGTTAGGCCTCAACACTGATCTGCGACGTCGCAACCTGTGGTCAGTGGAGACCAATAGCTGGTTGCCACGTCGTCTCCACTGCCTACGTTACAGGCAGATAGGCCTTTGGTCCTATTGTACTGGTCTATTTTTAGCGTGGATGCGACACGTGACCTGTGACGTCAGCTATGATTCTGGCTTACATAATGATAAAAATTATGCATGGCTAAACTAGAAAACTTTCTTTTGTTATGCATGTGTAAGTGTGAGTTGGTGTTTGATGGGAGGTGGAAGTGGGCTTGTATTTATTTTGCATCTGTTCAACAGATTCTTCTCAAAAACCTTTTTACTTCCTTTCTCTGAACTTTCTTTTCTCTCAATTACCCCTCCCCCACCCACCTCCCCCACCCCGCCCTCCACTCAATCAGAGACTAGGAATCTATATCTTGCATCGTAGACCAGGCCGGCCACATGTTGGAAATTAAAAATCCTCGGACTCTATAATCTGGTTTGGGCTGGCATCAAGTGGGTGACGTCACAGAGTGGTCTTAGAAAGTAAACCTTTTTTTTTTCTTTTTAAGAATAATTTTGTTTCATGTTGATTGCGACAGCACAAAGGGAATCTGGAGGGCAGTGAGTGAGATTGTGTGTGCGTGTGTGTGTGTGAGAGAGAGAGAGAGAGAGAGAGAGATAAGAGACAGAATGAAATAAAGAAAGAAAAGGTGTGAGTGTGAAAGAGGAATTTGACAGATAGAAGAGTGAAAGAATGAACAAGCAAGTAAGAGAGAGTAAAGAGAGGGAGGAAGCAAGAGAATGAATATAGATCTAGGATAAATATAAGAGAGAGAGAGAGAGAGAGAGAGAGAGAGAGAGTGAAGGAGGCATTAGAAAGAGGAAGCTAGATGGAGAGGGTTTTTGTTTGGGGGGTTTTCTCCCACAAAACATGACTTCATTTTGCCCAAAACATAAAAAAAAAACTACCTAAGAACTTGTCTTTGGAGGATACAACGCCTCTGCCGAAATCGTCCAGACCAGCCAACCCCCAAACGTCTGTCATGACTTTCATTTTCTTTCCCAAAATAACCTCACAGGCTTGACCGACTAACATTCCCGGCCATAAGTTTTATCTAGAAGCAATTATCATGCCTGGCTGCTATGTCCATCTTCCATGTAACTTCATTTCCCGAAATGACTTCTCTCCCTTATCTCGGTCCCCGGGAAAACTTTTTTTTTTATATCGCATTGCTGTATTTACCAGTCTACTGCGCATGCCCTGTTGCGCATGCCCTGTTGCGCATACCCCGTTGCGCATGCTCATTTTATTGCCGGATGTTAACTCAGAAGTTACAGTTTTCACAAACACGCGCTAGCACACACAGATGACGTAGAGCACACAAATCATTTAAATCAACACATTTGTGACTTTTGTCACTACTGATGTTCAAACGTTTTCCGCCAAATAAGAAAAAAATACTCGTACCAACTTCCCTAGTTTCAAAATTATTAGATTTGATATTTTAAAAACCACGGAGTTCCGAAATTAGAATTCTGCCCAATGAGGCAACAATACTGAATACTAAAGTAAAATATCACACAAGTGTTCTCACCAAAGAAAACATTTCCAAAATATATAATAATAATAATCTTTATTATCCATAATGAAATTTGCCTTACAATTTGTACATTACACCAAACAAAACATTACAATAATAAAAAAACAAAATATACATTGACACCAGACTCACACATAATTTACATGTGAAAAGTTTACATTAGATGGTTTCTATTTAATGATTTGGTTGCCTGGGGAACAAAAGAGTGCTTGTGTCTGTTTGTCTTTGCTATCGGTGTCTCTTTTTTAATGGTAAAATCATAAGAGAAGAAGACGCCAAAATAAAGCCTAGTTCTCACACAGTTAAGTTGTAAAGTTTCCCATTCAGACCTTTCGATCTATGGGGTAGATGATGTTAAGGTCATCTGTTTCTATGGCCAACGGTTAACAAGCAGGGTTTCATTTGGCCAGTACAACGATCAACCGCCTTTACTTTCCCCAACTAGAGTCAGGTACCCATTAGAGTTAAGTGGACTCAGGGGCGCTCTAAAAATCCCAAAATTTAAAATCCCAGTCTACATCGAGATTCGAGCCCAGGACCCCAGGTTCGGAAACCGAGCGCTTAACCACTCAGCCACCGCGCCCCCAGTTGCGACACAAGCTCATTGTAAAGTTGGAAATGTTTTTGTTTGCGCAGTAACTGGAACAATCTCCCCACTATTCATGGTTCATTAACAATTCCGAATTTTTAATTTTTTTTTTGCACGATCTGGCATCGTTCTAACCAATGTTTGTTAGCTGCAAACTTTACATTGAAGCAAATGTTAATGACAAATGGACTTGGCAGGAACGTACCTTTTTGTTATCTGAACTTGAACCAGAGGTCCAAGAAAGAATAAGCCAATAAGGGGCTTCACAAAACCTTTGACAATATCACTCTGACGTTCTGTCTGTAAAGACTTGTGTTGATTAACATGAACGAATAATAACAAAACTCTAGGTATAAGCTAGAGACACCAAAATCAGCTGTTTAATCTTACGCCATCTTGGTTGACAACAACAGTTACAAGGAATGTTACTCCCAAACACCTGAGTGGTGCAACCTATATAAAACACACATCCACAACTTGTACTAACATGGAGGACATCTCTGACGTAGAAGAGTGGACTCGACCGGACTCCCATTTAGGAAACATTGGTTTAAAAAAAAAACCAACAAGCATTTCATTGTCCTAAAAATGGAATGATTCAACTAAAAGAATGACAGAAATGGTACATACTTTTTTTTTCTCCAATTAGACATATAAATTGTGCTTATGTACAGGGGCGTAACTAGCAATTTTGCATCGTTTGGGGGCTTGACCTCTTTGGGGGCCCCTTGCATTTTGCGTAATATTTAATTTTTAATGTAAAAAACTCTCATTAGGGTGTCCCACTCAAGTGGGGGCCGGGGGGATTCTCAAATTCTCCCTCCTCCTCCCCCACCCAAGCTAAGGCACTGCTTATGTATTTACATACAAATGTGCGTATAAGCTTTACATATGAATTGTAGTAAGCAAAGTTTGAAACAAAACATTTCAAAACAAAATTATGAAACCCCTAAACCTTAGATGCTGAGAGAAATTTAGTGGAACAAATATTTATTAGAGAAAAAGTGATCAAGCTTTAGAATAATAGAGGTTTAACACGATAGAACTATGACATGATAGAACTATGACATGATAGAACTATGACATGATAGAACTATGTCATGATTAAATTTTGACAGGATAGAACTATGACATGATAGAATTATGACATGATAGAACTATGACATGATAGAACTATGACATGATAGAACTATGACATGATAGAATTATGATATGATAGAATTATGACATGATAGAACTATGACATGATAGAACTATGACATGATAGAATTATGATATGATAGAACTATGACATGATAAAAGTATGCCGCAATGATAGAACTATCACATAATAGAAAATACTATTAGCTAGAACTATAACTTGATAAATAAATAAATTAAATTAATTCTAAAACAATAGAACTACAAATTCTTAGCCCTATACAACGACAGAACAAATACTCGAGGATACTATCAAATTATAAAATTATCAAACTATAGAATTATATCATATGAGAACTGCTGTATATTGACATTGATTAATTTTCATATTAATTGGTCAAACATTTGGATCTGAACTAAATAGTTCAACCAGAGAGGAATACGTCGTAGATGATTAGTAAAGATTCATCTCTAGGCTTATCTAATGGCTATTACTAGTAGCTGGACTAGGTCCTTCAGGATCTAATGTTTTCTGCAGGATTAGAGCGCTAAATCCTCATCTCCGATTCCACACATACAGTAAGACTTAGCCGCCACCAATGGTCAAGCCTCGATGTCTGTGTTAAAACGTGCCGTACAGCACGAGTGGTTCGATCAGCTGATCTCTGTTGAACTGGACAGACTTGTCCAAAATAAATCTCATATCCCCCCCCCCTCCACTACTTGGTCAGTTAAGTCTGATTCATGCGTGGGGGTGGGAGGTATTACATGCTGAGATAATTGACATCAGTACTAACCCCACGTGATGTACTAGGCACGACGTAGCCTCGTTCTGAACCCAGTGATAATATTCACTTTAACAGCATTTAGGGGAAGAGGATCTTAATCTTACATAGCAGAGCACACGACGAAAGAGACGATGCATTGTTCATTCCGGAAAGGCTTACTTAAAAAAAAACAAACGACAACCACTATACTTAAAAGTAATATTGGGATTGGAGAAAGCTTTGTTAGAGGCATTTGTAGAGTCATTAATGGACACATATGTGGAGGCTTCGTTGGAGGCTTTGATGGAGGCATTTGTGGAGTCATTAACGGACACATTTATGGAGGCTTTGATTTAAGCATTTGATGAACTCATTAATGGACACATTTATGGAGGCTTTGCAGGAAGCTGTGATGAAGTCACTAATGGACACATTTATGGAAGCATTTCTGGAAACATTGTTAAATGTAGATGTTGGTGTGCTAAATCTGATTAAAACTCCTTTTATTTACTTTTTGCTCTATATACTTTATTTCTGCATCACTTAAAAAACAAAGTCACAAAAGTTGAAGTAAAACCTTTTTATTTTGTTTATTTGCTCACCTACTGTGGTTCCGAGTGTATCATAATCAATCTCCTCAGCAAATTTTCAAAATTGGTCAAACATTGCTGATTTCCTTATAGACAGAAAGATATACATATACCTTACAGTGTGATTTATATGTATAGATTGGCAATGACTAAGTCTGAACATTGTTGGAATATGCTCTATTTATGAACAGGACACATTAAAAAAAAAATATCAACTTGTGTTTTTTTTTCAACACTCTTGCATAATTTATCATACGACAGCATACCTATAAAAGGTATAAACATAGACCGATATATATTATACCTAGACTGGACATCTAGCAATACACAAAAATGTCGTGAAAAACATTTTAAAAAAAAGCTACGACAAGGCGTTCTTTTGTGCAGTATTTACAAGAAATTAAGTTCTTTTTCAGCCCTAACCTATGTAATTGAACATCGGAAATAAGAGGACTCTTGTCTCATCATTATTAATATGCAATTTTTTAGATACATACTCTAAATCTAGAACGATGTAAGTAATCACTTTATTTAAATGTACAATCTAAAATCATAAGATGATTAAAATCAACATACTTGAATTATTTCAATCTAAGATTTTCGAAACATTATTTCATTGGAAATTAACAGAAAATGGCGTAATATCATAGATTTGCGTAAATATATAGTTTTGTGATTAATATCAATAATAGTTCATTGTCACAGGTTTCCTATTGTATTTATAATTATAACTCGATAGAATCTACCTTAGGTCTCGATACGTCTAGGTGTCCCTGGTTCAGTTCTAGTTAACGAAATACAATGAAACCACTAGATCAAACACATAAACTTTAATCAGCTTTACTGCATATCATACACACGCTGGTCTCTGTCTAACAACCAACACACTTCCGGTCATTCGCGCAGATTGTAAAAATAGATTATACATACATACACACATTTATCTGTGACACTCATTCTATTTAAAATACGCAAACTGGGATGGCATTATTTCTAAACTTTGAAAACTAAAGATCATTAGTTTTCTAAGACAGGAAAGATCGATTTACCTAAATTCGGGCCATTTCGGGGCGACATCCCTCACAGCTTGAAAAAGAGTTAAGTACATAAAAATCTATACATATAGGTCTGTGGTCTGATCATTATCAAATAAAAAAATTGTTTCCGTTTTCCAGTATAAGTATAATATATATATAGGTCTGTGGGTATACCACAGACTAAGCTGACAAGAGTTAAAACAAGTTGCCAGTAAAAAAAATAAATTTTATTAAGTGAATCCTCGAATAACGGATACTAGAGCCACTGGCCCCCATCAGCTTTTAGAAACGTAACGTAGTAAGCTCCAGTCCACTTTAAGTCCTACAGTCAGTCTGTCAAGGCTAATGGTATCTATTGCCAATCCGGGTCCTTCACACCTGTGGCGGGAAAGACAAGAATCACACATTGAAACAATCATGCAAACGAAATTCCAGACCGGCCATTGGTTATAGTCTTCCTACAGCACCACCTGGCGGCAAATATCAACTGAAGTATCGTAAGTACACGGTAAGTGACTTCACACACAGTAGACACGATCTTAAGGACACACGTTTTTTTTTTTTAAATGACGACACTTTGTTACGTAGAGGTACTTCGTCTAAATTATATAGTTCAGACTCAACAGCAAAAGACTGTAATGCCAACTTTATTTCGGTCTAGGAGCAATCTAAGTTTCCAACACAAGTTTAGAAGTCTTGCATCATCTCAAAAACCCTTCGAGTTCATATGGAACCAAGCTTCAGCGGCTTTAAAAAAGATATTTCATGGGTCTGCATAGCACGGACTCACAAGCCGGATATGGCCTGCATGCCGTGGTTTGAACATCACATCACAATGTTATTAAACTTTTATATTTTGTACGAAGGAGAGACAAAGAGTCTAAAAGTAAATACTTCTCTACTAACAAATTAAGCAGAAAAAAAGAAAAAGTGAAATGGAACAAGGAATACAGTAACATAAAATAAATGAACACAATAGCTATCAAGTAGTATGAACATACAAATGTGCACAGGTCAGCATGGAGGTGTTGCCAAACTTTTTTTGAAGAATTATTTGGGAACGAAAAAATATCATATATTAAAGTGAATGACGAATAAATGATTGATGACGAATAAATGATTGATGACGAATAAATGATTGATGACGAATAAATGATTGATGACGAATAAAAGAATAATAGAGATAAGATAATTTTTATTTGTCTAATCAAATGGAAATTCAGTTTGACTACAATTGACAACCTCAGCATAGCTACTGTAACAATAACAATATAGATGCAAATACGAACAACATTCACACACGAAAACACATACACACTCATAACCAGCGCTTTAAGAATTTGACTTCTATGTACTTCTCGATGACGACAGATGATCTTGTAACACTCTTCCCGAAAGTGGGATAAAGGAGTTTTAAAATCTTTGTTTTAGTTTTAATGGAAAGGAGACGACCACTTCGTTCAGATCTTATGTAACAGTGGTTTAATGCGGTGCAGGTTGTCTTAAAGAATCGTGTATGTTTTGGAAAGGCGTCTTTCATGAAATAGCTCTTCAAGAGATGTTAATATTAAATGTGACTAGAGGCCAGACCAGGAAAGCAGAAAAAGAAAATCTCTAAGTCTTTAAATATGCCCTCCCCCGCCATCTTACGCATTGAACATTGAAAAAAAAATCCACGTTACGTGGTAATGAGAGACTTGTGAAAATTGTATTTCTAGAAACAGGAAGCTGCTAGATCTCAAAACCCAATGAAGCATGTCTAGATAGAAGTTTCCTTTGAATTATATTTATTGGGAGAGTTTTAACAAAGAGCATGTCACGAGGCATTTCATGTGTATCAACAGATGTTACAAAATAAAAAAAAATGCAGAAAAACAAGGCTACAAAGATAGTTTGTGTGGAAACACAAAACTCAAAATCGACCCCTGAAGTAGTCCACTACGGCCGGTAAAAGGTATGATTTAATTTCAGCACGAATATCAGAAGCTGTGAACTGCAAACTATAAACAATCACAAACCTATCTCCGCCAATACAAAAAGAAGTGACGTGTCGGCAGTGAAAGTATTTGAAAGTGTTACCATTATTATTGTATTGTTAGGCTGGCCGAAAACATGATACCACAGGATACGGAGATTTATTAATGTTATTATTATTACATTGTGAATATTCATATGTATTTAATCCTTAGATCTGTATGAAACTATGGTTCAATGTGACCCTGGCCTAACAGATGTTATCGGGTGATTATCTAATTGATAGTTTTGTAAAATGGGTAATCTCTCATTCAAGGTCTCAAGGAAAAAACTTTTCCTTTGGTGTCTATACATACTGTCGTACAGATGTGTGAGGTTAAACATGGATCTACAAGTCGTACAGATGTGTGAGGTTAAACATGGATCTACATGTCGTACATATGTGTGAGGTTAAACATGGATCTAATTGTCTTACAACTGTGTGAGGTTAAGCATGAATATCTACATGTCGTACAACTGTATAAGGTTAAACATGGATCTACATGTCATACGTACAGCTGTGTGAGAGTTAAACACACAGTGAGTACATCTCTTAGACAAGTAAATCTACTCTTGAAATAACTAAGTGTTTGATCGACGCCAACAGGATTTAACAAACTCTTACAATCCTTCCAACACAAGCTCAGTGTTTAGGTCAAAGATGAGTTGAAGTCAAACAGAGAGCAATATTAAGTTTGTTAATGCTACAAACGACTCTTCTAATTATCTGCTCTTGAAGTTGGAGAAAGTAAGTTTCAGTGTTTTCGTTACGCTGTCGGGTGTTATGATTATTTCATGTCTGTCATCTCAGAACATCGCTTTAAGTAACATGCGTGTGTGTTTGTGTGTGGGTGTGTGTGTTTTGAGTTCGAACTTGAGACGTCAGGCAGCTGTTTGTAAAGTCTGCCATCTGTTGTTACTTTTTTTTTTTAAAGTAGGCCTACTTACTTTACTCAATAACCGCTCTACCCCTCTCTCTCTCTTTTCTCTCTCTCTCACATATCGCCCTCAATCTTACTCAAGTTTTCGCTCTCTTCCTAATTTTTTCATCGCTCTTTCTCCTCCTGTCTCTCCGCCGGTCTCTCCTCCTGTCTCTCCGCCGGTCTCTCCTCCTGTCTCTCCGCCGGTCTCTACTCCTGTCTCTCCTCCTGTCTCTCCGCCGGTCTCTCCTCCTGTCTCTCCGCCGGTCTCAGAACGATCCAAATAAAATCAAGTACAATAAAATAATAAATAATTGAAATGGCATTTACGGGCCAGACTTTGGGTAGTTAAGTTTCAAACTATTCTGGCAAGTCAGAGGCTTTATTTATTGTAAACTCGTAGGTTGCAGGTTTATCTGCTGAGAATTTCTCTCTCCTGTCCCTTCACCTAGTTGTTGGGTTGGTATCTAACTGGTGTTCCAATATTGAGGAGTATAGGCCTGTGGTCACTACCTATGTCTTCAAGTACTGTTATTTTAGAAGTCGGTAATGTCTGTAGAGATAAAAGTTAGGTCTGGTCTGCTAGTTGTGTTGTCTGCTCTACGGAGGAATGTTGGAGGTGAAGTTTTGTTTTGCAGAAGTTGAAGGCTAGAGGCATTTATTATATCCTCAATTTCCTTGCCACGCTTGTTGTAGTATGGGTAACCTAGGGAGGGTGCGTGTACATTAAAGTCATCAGCTATTAATGTCCTTGTGTGGTAGTTGTAGGTCTATTTCTGCTATTGAAGATGGTGGGCAATAGAAGTTTTTGATGGTGTACTCAGGCTTTTTCTTTTTTTTTTTTTAAATATAATCCCCGCATTTTAAGGAAGTTTTCGGTCTTGTCAATTTTCTCCAGTACTGACATAAAAAGAACATCTGGGTCTAAAGACTGTAACCGGAATATTCATGAGGCAATGTTTGGTTGGCCAATGGTCCATTCTCCACCATCCACAGAGCTCTCCAAATGAAACTACTCCTGTCCCCACCGCTCTCTTTATCTCTCTCTCTCTCTCACACACACACACACTCACATATATTCTTTCTTTCCATCTGTCGTCATTCCTCTTTAAGACAGCATAATAAGTCCTTATTGGAAATTGACTTATTTTTTTACAATACCTCTCCTCTATTCAAACCAGAATTTTATGGAGTCTGGAACCAGTCATGGACAGCTGATCTCAAAAAGATTTTCGAGAAATATAGCCGTTAATATATAGCGCTGAGAAAAGAATTACTAGCTCGTTGGCTGTATGGGGAAAATTCTAGTTTTACCTTTATCATATTTCAAGTAATAAATTAAATAAATTTAAATTTGGCTATAGATTTAGATATAGGTCTAGGTCCGACATCGGTTTTGAAAGAACTATCGCGTTCTTGAAAGGACTATTGCTTTTGAAAATTTCCGAATGTAAAGCTTTATTGATTCAAGAATTTAATAAATTAATATTAGGAAAATTGTGCGGTTCGTCTTCAAAGTCTAGACCTAAATGCCTATCATTGGAATATTAAAAAGTGTACTAGATCTATATCATAGAATAAAAGATATACAATATATAAGTCTTTGATTTATACATTCGCATAACCATTAGTCTTTCTCGAGTAGAAGGAAGGATGGGCTTGGTAAAAAATGTTAAATTGTTTTTTTTAATAATTTTTTTTAATTCATTGATTTTTCAGAGAAAAACAATCGACCAATAAGGTGTATAAGGAAGGTATGATCTTTTTTTCAAAAAGTATTTGTAATGGTTTTTTTTTTAATTCTATTAAACACAACATTCTACAGACAGAGAAGTTCGATGAGCGAGTCTTGACGACAGAGTAAGGAAACGACCTTTTTGTATCGTTCGTTCCTTGCCTTATTGGAAAAGAAGTCGCCCACTTCACGACGACTTGACTTTGTCAAGATGGAACAGGTGGAGGTTGTCTTTCTTTTTTTTTTTTTCTTCTGATTTTGCTGAGAAATTTGTTGAAAAACGTCATTCAAATTTTAGGGGTTGTGAGTGTGGTTTTGACACACTATTTTCAAAGACTGTCCAAGCGGCAAGACAGCCTGGATGACACATTACCTTGCCAACAAGTTTATTGCACATGTCAGCACATTTTGTACCGTCGCGCGGTAAACATTTGGCAAGATATTCTTTTAGTTCTGCATCGTCTTTAAGTTTGAATGTGGCTTAGGACGTGGGTTTGGAGACCCAGATGTGACCTAAATTGCATCCATATTACCTGATTTTAATTTCAACTTTGGGAACAGAGAAGAAATGACTAGTCCTCCCGTAGTGCTCTGACCAGAAACTGAGTGGTCCGGCGTAATGTCTCGTAGCCAGCATACAGATCGAGCGACTGTCCAGACACTGCTTCCAGGCTCTCTCCACAGTAAAGGCGTCGTTAGTCATAGTTCTGACGGAACATGGCAAAATGTGCCCCACTAAGACAATGTTCGCCTGAACTGCGCAATGATTGGCTGCTCAAACTTTTCTAGCCGCCATCATGGAATGTTGCCATGACGTATGTGTTGCCATACGACACGGCCATGTCGGATACTTCCAGGAATTGATCCATATTACCAACCACTTCATATCGATGATTGTACCCATGCAATGATTCAACTTTTGACCATCTAGCAGCGCCCGGAGACAAAAAGCTCTATGCCAGACGTCACAAAGATTATGGGTCTTGCAACTTGTGGGAGTTGAGATTATGTGATAGACCTACATGAGTGCACTTTGTACCGCTGTAACCTAGATCTAAATTCTTAATGTAAACATCACGTGACCGTAGCATTGTGATCGTACCGAGTATTAGTTGTCTGGTTGTTTAGTGCTTCAACTGATTCCTAGCAGCTGGTGGGGTGCGGTGGAAAACAGAAAAAAAATGTTGTCTGGGTGAGGTGAAAGAAGATTCAATGTGATCCAGCGGGTAGGGGGGGGGGGGATATTGAGTTTACTATTGAAAAGGAAAAAAAAGGGAGGTAAGCATGCCCTTCCAGCTATGCTTTAGGTACAACATCAAACAAAGGAAGGTAATCAGGCTATGCTATAGACTAAAAGAAATATTATTGATACTTACAATTGTGTAAAGAATCACGACTCACTAGGATCAAGACATTTATAATGTCCTATTTAGTTGTAAGTCCTATTTAGTTGTAAGTCCTATTTAGCTGTAAGTCCTATTTAGTTGTAGGTCCGAGGCAATGCTTTACAAGTACAAAGGAGAAATAAAACTAAGGTACACAGACATGTTATAAGGCCGAGATAAGCTGATTTCAACACATTTCATGGCGGTAACTGAGGTGGTCTCCCTTCCCCCTTCTCAGAATCAATACAAATAGAAAACACACACACACAAAGTTTATAGCTTGTTGCCTCCCCTTCAATCAGAGTTTAGCATCACCAGACGTCAGTCATAAACTAAGGAGACAAGAAAAAAAGATTTGAAGCTTCAGACTTGAGGCTACATCAAATGAAATGTTTTGTTTTCTGATAAACCAAATAATCCAGGACGTACGTGTGTCCTTCACCTTGAGTTCAGCTTGAATAAATTAAGTCTCTCTTTCAACAGACAGGTCTCTCTTTGTCTCTTTGAAAGTCAGATAAGATCTACTTAAAAGAGACATTGTTATGCGCGGTGGCCGAGTGATAAAGCGATGATCTCGGGTTCGAATCTCTCTGAAGACTGGAATTTTGAATTTCGAGAATTTCAGGGGCATCCTTGAGTCCACCCAACTCTAGTTGGTGCCTGACATTTGTAGGGAAAAGTAAAGACGGTTGAACGTTGTGCTGGCCACATGACACCCTCGTTACTTGAGAGCCACAGAAACAGAGGACTTTCAGAACATCAACTGCCCTATAGATCGCAAGGTCTGAGAGAGTGTTATAGTACTTTTACTTTAAACATGTAAGCCCTTAAAAAATTTGGTGGTATAACTAAAAAAAAAACAACTTACTTCTTAACTGTCAATAATGATCTTATAATCAGTAATGCAATTCATTACTAGACGTGTCTTGTCAACAAAGTCTCTAGTGATGCATCACTGTATAGTGTGAGAAACAGAGTTTCGGACACCTTTACACCAAAGAAGGGCCGAATTTACGCTTGATAAGGCTTTAAGCTATTTGAGATCTGGGGCCCCATATTTCTTTTAGAATAGCTCTTTGTGATAAATGAAAAGCATCTAAGTATTCCCCCCCCCCCCCCCAAAAAAAAAAAAAAAAAAAAATTTGGCTCCATTTTAAAGATGAGATGGCAGAATGGCTCAACAATTATGTTCTGGTGACTACAGTGTCAGGACAGTTTAGTGGCAATGCTTAGTGTTTAAAAGCTGCTCTGAATGGTGCAACTATCTCAAACATAGGATGACTAATCCTTATAGTTTTAATCATTTTGTGTTTGCCAAGCTATGAAATCGTATGCTTTTTTAATGACATAAAAGTTTGTTTTTTTTCTTTATCATTATCAGCCTTGTTTTATTGAAGACATACCGCAAGTCCTGGTTTTTCTTTGCCCTGATTATAAAACCTATCTCACTGTATGACGTCTAGATGTTTTGAGATGTTTTTTTTTTTTACCGTGACATTGTGCTGTGAGCACACTACCCTGATAGACTTTGTCATGACATAATGTTGTTTATGCCACAGGAAGACGAACGTAATCAAGTTCTGTCATTTCCATCTGGAAAACAGTGTCCCGGCAATCACGGGCTAATGCTAGTAATCATCTCTAGAATATCTGTGTGTGGCACCCGGCTGTGAGGTTGTCTGTGTGGCGCCCGGCTGTGAGGTTGGTTTAGTATAGTCGCAAGCTGTTTTAGATGTTTTCTTTTTTCTAAAATGCAAACACTGGTGAACAAGATAGTGTCTTAGTGACTGGAATCTCAAAAGTAATGGACTGTGTATATATATATATTTATATAAATATATATATATATATATATATGTATATATATATATAATCTGTAATGTGAGCCTATAAATTAACAACTTGTTGGTTTAGTGATGGGCTTTATCATAATTTCTCAAACTATGTGGTTTCCCCATCAACTGACAACAATTTCAACTCCTGACCTTCACAATATTGGGTCCGGCGAGTTACTGTCGCCTTAACCAGTAAGTTTCAGGCAGGAGGGTCTCGTTAGCCTCACCTAAAAGAAGGAAAACTCTGAATTCAGACCTCCGCAGCCTTGCAGCTATACCCACATAAGGGAAAGGCTTTTTGGAATCAACCACTAGGAAAAATCAGAGGCCGCAATTCTTAGGCAGCTTGCAGCACACTGTGCAACACCCTGGCAGAGCCTTCGGTGACGCTGATCCCAAACTGCACAGGCACTTTCAGTTTCTTCGGATACATCAGCAGCGTGGAGATGGGGAAAGTGCGGTGTGGGCAACATCGTTCCGACCAAAGCTAATGCCCAGGCATTCATCTTGTATCCATGAGATGACTCATAGTCGCTTCACGGGTGAAATAGGCTATCAATAGTTAATATATATGGTTATGACTTTTAGAAATAGATTTAAAGGGCAAGACCCAAATATTTGTTAATTAGGATTAAAAGGATATTACGAAAGGCATGATGGGAACAAGATATTTTTAGTTATCGTCTGCTAGTAGGGAAGCGGAAGTTGTTTTGCTTTTGAAGAAGCTGCGCTGTGTTAGGAAAACAAAGTGTTAATGTAGTGTAAATATAGCTGTTGAATGTCATGTGATTAAAAAATATATTTGTAAACATATGTGAAGATATTTCAAGGATTACTAGTTTACGAGGAAGTGATTACAAGTGTGCAGCGCTTATGTCTCGTCTTTGATATGGGAGCAGACGTGAGTGTAAGCCGACCAATCAAAAGAATTAGATTTAAGCAGATCTACAAGTGAAGTGTAGCAGCCGAAATAATAGCTCAGGTTGTAAGAAGGAACTTTCCTAATGCTATCTAGAACAAGGGAGGTGTCTCCAACAAGATGGAGTCAAAACTTTATTCCGAAGAAGACATTTTAATACGACTTCGCCGATGCGTTTCTGTCTAGAATCCGAAATATAAGATAAGATAAGGTCTTCTCAATGACGTACTGTCATTCAGTTGGCGTCTTTTGTGTGAAGGAAATAGGCCCGCTAAGCTACAGGTCTACTTGCAACACATAAGGATGTTTTAAGGCTTCATACTCTACTGCTTAGAGTGTCTCTCATGCTTAAGTATCAACTCGTCCGAGACCAATCGTCATATGAATACTGACCTGAGACTTGAGTACCTGTAGTCAGTGAAGACCAATATCCCGACTCGTTATAACCCGTTGTATAATGTGTTCTCCTAACCCTGAAAACGTATGCCTTGTAGACACCAGGAGAAAGCATTTCTGAATCTCTGAGTGGAAAAAAAGGCATGGCCCCACCGGGGGGGGGGGGGGGGGCTTAAACTAGCACCTAGCTAAAATGGGGTTGGGCACGAATTCACTTTTTTTTTGGATTGGGGTGTCAGAAGTAAAAGTTTGAGAAACACTGGGCAAGAAAAATTTTATTACAAAAAAAAACAAACATTACTTTTTAACCCAGTGATGTAAGCCCCTAGTATAAGAAAAGTGGTAAGAACAGCGTAGCTTGTCAATGTAAAAATTAACTTTGTGAATTCTTCGACATCCACTGATTTGTTCTTTCAAGCCAACCACATGTACTAAACATAATCCATAAAAAAGGGCGGGCTTTTGCAGACGCGTAGTAATATGAGTAACAAAATTTGTGTATAGATTTAAAATAGCGCGAGATGTGCACGTGCTTTATATTTCACAGAGATGCAGATCTGAATTTATCATCCCCATCCTAAAAGAAAATGTCTGGTGTGTATATATAGTCCGTTCTTACTTCTTACAATAGGGCTTTATGGATAGTTCATTTTAATTGCTTTTAATGTTTATTTGTACAAATCATAAGTTTACAACTCTACACCTTTAATTTTTTCTTCAATTTGCTGACCACTACAAAAGTACTTCTTCTGACGCAATAGAAAGATCTTCGAGCTACCAAAGTCCAATACTACTTTACAACCCAAATGAAATGTACACCTACGCCGTAAGCAATAAGTTCCAGTAGCAGGAAGATTTGGCGGAGCAAGCAGGATGTGGTTGGGCTTTAACATTTCATTCGTCTTTCCTTTGCTGAGTCTCTCTCATACACGCGAACACACAGTATCAGATATACCGGTGTACTTGTAATGTAACTCAAGCAGACGATATAGCACCCAATGAGTAACACATGAACAACATAGTCCCGCCATGCCCATGCCAGAGCTGTTTACATGTCCTCCGTTAGTACAAGTCTTGTTTCGTTCATTTGTCGTAAATCGATTACAGATTTTTATTTTTATTGTCATAATTTGATTAAAATGTTTCATATTTTATTGTTGTAAATTAGTTAAAATTTTTCATATTTTATTGTCGTAAGTTGATTATAATATTTTCTATTTTATTGTCGTAAATTGGTAACACTTGTTCATATTGTTGTAAAACCAAGGCAGACAACTCAACGAAAGGTAGTAGGTAATACTAAAAGATGTATTTATTATAAGCTATCAACAAATAGTTAGACTTCCGCTATAAAGTCACAGGGAGTAATGCCTTAAGTTCTTAGAATCCTAATTTATACCAGAATAGCAGAACAGACCACCGACACACTTCCCATTGTCGCTCCAGGTCTTCCGAACAGTTCTTCTTCTTGAAACTGTCAGGTAGAGTTGAGCCTTCGGCTCTTGGAACTCCACGCCAGCAAAAGTGAACAAGAGCTCCCTTTCACCGGCCTGAATGAGAACAGTGTACACTGTTCGGTCTGCTCACTAGTATCACACAGGACAGCACTTAGCCCCAGACTGTTCAGACTTCCATAACTCCAGCCGAATCTACAAGAGCCCTTCCCTGCTGTAGAATGAACATGCCTTCTCCACTACTTGTGTTTAGTAGTGCTCTGATGCGCACCATCAGCGTGGCGCGGGAGAAGAGTCACAACAATATTTTATTGTCGTAAATTGATAAAAGATTTCTCTTTTGGCCTGAATCAAAAGTGGCCAGGTTTAGCTGCATTTCAAAATTTGCTTCTTCAACACAGAAAAAAAAAATGATTCAACAAATTAACGAATTTCGACTATGTTTCCACTTTATTTTTTAGACCAGACTTGAGAGAATAGCAGCAGCTGTATTTGTGTTGTCTGTCTGTCTCGTCATGTCACAAAAATATAACAAAACTTGGTTTCAACGACGCTTATATATATATATATATATATCATGGGAGGGACGGAAAGATAGAGGGACAGAAAGGGAGAAAATGAGAAAGCGAGGCATGGAGAGGGAGAAAAAGAGAAAAAGAAAGGGGGGGGGGCAGGATCGGAAAGATAGCAAGAGGGAGGGAAGAAGAGTGAGAGCGACTGTAGGAGGGGAATGAAGAGGAAGGAACGCAGGAGTAAGGGAGGAAAGGAAGGAGAAATCTAAAGGGAAAAGGGTGAGAGATGGAGGGAAAGAGAGAGAGGAGGAGAAAGAGAAGTGGGAGAAATAGAGCGAGAGAGAGGGAGAGATGGATAGAAGGAGAGACACAGGGCGGAGAGAAGAAGAGATGGAGGGGGGAGGCAAAGTTTCATGTTGGGGGGGGGGAGACTACAAAAAAAAAACTACAAAACATTCGACCTACTGTGCTACTTTATATTCAACTAATCTAACCACACAATCTACATCGATGTAAGAAACTCAAAACTTCTGATACTTCGACCCTCAAGGGACTCGATACAAGGAGACCCGTTCAATTGATCATTGATCCAACATTTCTGTATTTCATTTAGTTTTTATTAGCCATTTACTCAGGTATATTTTTTACATAGAACTAATGGATAGAGCACAAATCTAGAACAATTTTCTCCTAAAAAAAAAATCAACAGCTCAATTCTTCCAAGTTTTTATGTCGAAACAAAACATTCCAACGAATGCAAACACAACACAACACAAACACAACATTTTCTTTCGGCCAAATCTCAAATGGCTGACAATTGGGGCATTCTGGGATGATATTTCCAATTCCATTTCCTGCTTGCTTATTCTAAAATTCGAATCATTCTAAAAAATGATTGAAACCTATTGAACGAAACAAAATTGAGTTTATTTTTCTCAGGTTTGTTTTGTTTGTCTTTTAATTCCCTTAAGGATGGAATATTTACCTTTCGATTGTCTTCTTCATAATATTATTGTTTCACCTTTTACATTTTTAATGAAGCGAATAAAACTGTCGTTTAAAAAGAAAGAGAGTAACAGAGAGAGAGAGAGAGAGAATGAGAGTGAGAGAGAGAAAGAGAGAGAGAATCTGTAAGCTGATTAGGATTATGTTGAACAGTATTGCGGACTACAAGTGGAAAATAGAGGTTCGAAGATCAGTTGTTTCAGGAACAGTTCCTAGCTACGCCCCTGACACATTAATACCATGCAATCCAAAAAATTACATAAGCAAGAATAAGATGCCACAGCGCCCAGTCAATAAATAAACAACTTAAAAGACGTGCCCATGGGTTTTATTGCGAGTCAAACTTCAAGGTTATTTTCCTGAACAAAAAGCTGAACATAGGCTTTTAGGATTACAAATGCTTATTTAATCTAGATGAGCTTATCGTTTATGTCCGTAGAGTAGACTATATTATAACCCTGATTGTAACTTTGAGTTCATCAGATAGACTGTTCCCAATAGCATGGAAATTGCTTAGCATCTACCGTTTCGATGTGATCTGGGTGAATGTTCAGATGAATGGTGAGAGAGGGGTGTGGGGGGGCTGCAGGGGAGATGAACTCGTTAGAACGAAGCATGGCAGTTGTTTGTTTGGGTACCAAGTCAGCGGGGAGCCAGGTCCAAATGGTAGTCATTTGATACAAGTTCATAAAACGAATCAAACAAGTTCGTATCACAGTTTCTTGAGCCAGGGTTTGAGGTCTGTTAGCAGTGCTACCTTGTAGTCTAAGGGTCAAGGTATTAAACGACTTGTCATGGAGAAACCCGAATACCTTCACCTACACACACACACATGTGTAGCAATTACTCCGAACTATATTTGAAAGATATAACAGATCTGTACATTATATACTAGCATTACTTACCGGCTTCGCCCCAGTTAATTTGTTCCTAGGCTACTTATTGTTTATTTGGCCACGAACCCCTCTCTTTTTTCTTATTTATAATAATAGTTGAAAGGAACACAAATAAACGCTCTCCCATATATTCTTTTGACCCTCGAATTACAATAATTATAACGTTGAACTTAAGTATTTCTTATAAAACCATGGAATCTATCCTAGTTTTAACGGTCAAAAGAGATAGTTTTTATACCATGTCTACAAAAGCAAATCGCGCACCAAGGAGTGCTATTGAAAGTAACATGCCTAAAGAGTTTAAATAGTGCTTAAAGTATAATCCTTTAGGCCTACTTTTTGATACGTCGGTTTTGAAAAACATATTGGGTTGAAATTACGAATTAAAAAATCGATTTTGGTAAATTAATTGCAGCGGTATCGATTTTACCACGGAAAATTGCTTTGTTGTTACATGTTCACGGTAAATAAAACCAGGTCAAATTTTCGTATTTTTTTTCATCAATCTCCAGTGATGAATGAATCAGTAAGTCAGTTAGGGCTCTTAGAGATATAGTTAGGATGTAACGTGGAGATTTTAAGATGATAAGTAAACTTCACTGGTCTATATAAAAAAACAATGAGCTACAGACGGAAAGGTTAAAAGACAATTTCATTCTATTGTGATAAAAAGTACAAAAAAATATTGATTAGAGATTAAGCGACTACGGAAGTTATCAAAAATAACATTATTCTACATTGTTAGGTCTTCGTAAGCCGCCATTCACTAAGGCTTTGAGATTTTCCCTATAGCACGGTCCAGGGAGCCCGGGTACCTGGCAGTGTTCTGAAGAGTTTGCCTGTCTCCGTACAGGGCAAGACCCCCCCGCATGCACCATCGATTACAAGACAATCTTCGAAAATGCTTCTGAGAATCCTACAGTCGTTGAGGATATGTTCTACTGTCTCGACTTCCGCGTGACAGTGTCGACATCTGGGATTGTGGTTCTCTTGAATCCTAGCGAAATGGTTTCGTATCGGGAAGTGTCCCATTGTTTTATCAACCTTTAGAGCAGTGTTTCCCAAAGTGGTCTATATAGACCCCCAGGGGTCTACGAAGACTTCCAGGGGTCTACGAAAGTTTAAAAGGGAATCGGGAGTCCATGAGATGTGCACGGGGGTCTACGATAAAGAATCTCAATTAAGCCTGTCTTGACTTTTATTTTGACAATTGGAATCTTTTCATATACACACATTTATGATTTGTACCTTAGGAAATCCTTAAATTTGTATCATGCTGATTGCATGCAAAATTGTTTTATTTAATTGAATAACTAGATTTAAAGAGTGAAGTTTTGTCTAGTTATAAAAACAAAAAGAAATGTAGACTGTACAGCGTTAAGTTGTTGAAATTGAACTTCATTACTTCCTGGTCCAACAAGCGAGTGTTATTATGCCATTTTTTTATGATGCTATGAAACCAATTAAGCTGGAGGATCATTTGAGATGATGCCACCCTGATGAAAAGATAAAGGTTTGCAAAACGTTCAAACACTCAAATATTAAGTTCAGAATATACCCACAAAATCTCTCTTTGACCTGACATTGAGAAGGTGATGATTAGTGAGCGTTTTATTATATCTCTTTTCTTATAATAAAATACTGAAAACCTCACACGATAAGCATATTATTGATTTTAACAGCCATTGAAGAAATTGTAAAAACTCTTACATGAACTTATATCATTAAAAGAATTTCATGTTTGGGTTTTGTGGCCGGTGTCTTGTTTTGGGCCTCTTGATGAAGAATGCAATTTTGAAGACATGGTCGGCATTCTCTGGTGACACCCCAAAAGGGCAAATGTCAATGGTCCCAATTTTGAGCTTCTGGAACATATGTTTTCTCATTATGATGTGCACTGTTCTGATGTGAAAAATTATAGGTGGTCCTATCGGGATAGTTTATAATAGATTTCATCGAATGAGAGCTAGTCCATTTCTCGTTTCTACAATTGACTATTAGTTTCTTCATTTCTTCCGTAGAGAGTGCGATGTTGAAATGTGTATTTGTTTTCTCACATTTGGTAAGTGTGTCAGCCTTCTAGTTCAACATTGGAGAACAGTGTTCTTGCTGTTGTTGTTGAGCTTAACAATGTGACGCAATATGTTTTGTACAAAATCTTTTGGATGTTCCTTCAGATTATGTGGATAATTACATCCTAGCCCAAACCTCCCGACAGGAGATGCGAGCAGGCAAGGTGACCACCGAACGTCAGTCCAGGCATCATGAGTTGTTTTATTCAGGAGGAATCAGAGTTTCTCAAGCTTTGAAGGACTATTTTTAGATTGGTCTCGAAAAAAAAACAACTGTTTGGCGAACTTGGCCAATGCTCCTATTTCTTCTCTGTGGTTGTCATAGAGCTCATTAGTTACAATGAACTTAATTTTTAAATTATTTTTTCTCCATGAGGCCATTCAATGAGTATTCCAGCTACTCCATTTGTTGTGGCTTTCTGAGAACCATCCATGCAAACTCTGACCCATTGGTTGTTAGGGTAATGGATTTGTAGAAGAGTTCACTAAATTCTTAAGCTTTGTTGGAATATAGTCAAATATTTCTTTCTTCTTATGTAAGTCTTTGCAAACGACATATTTCTGCAAAAAACATATATCTCTATACAGCTGGCTGAGTCAACCATGTCTGGTAATTGATTTTTTTAAAAATTATTATGGCTCAAGAAATTCACGAAAAACTGCTCTTTGTGAAAACTAAGGCACATTAATATTTAATGTTTTAAAGAACTACTTCATAAAACAGCGAATCCCTATATGAAAAATTATCTCCGTAGCAACGGATGGTGAGCTTCAACGCCTTAGAAAGTATGTCGTCCTAATCATTTTCAAGAAAATAAAGTTTATAAGATTTCTATTCGTTTTAAATTAGGTCTAACTTATAATGCATACTAATTAGCTTTTTCTCTTTAAAAAACTGCTTGCATAACTGATTTTAAAAATTAGATTTTTCGCTTTCAGGAAAAAAAAAGTAGCCGTTGCATCAGAACTTTGAATGGTCTAAAATATTGTGATGTCGGATTTTCAATATCTTTTCTAGTTTACGAGATCTAAACGGGACAGACAGACAGACATTTCGCACAAAACTAATAGCGTCTTTTCCCCTTTCGGGGGCCGTTTAAAAGTATGCCACCAGGAGTTTTTAAAACAGTGTGTGTGCAGTGTTTGCCGTCACCATAATTATAACAATATGGCAATGCCTTCGATTCTGAAGGTCAAGGATGTGTGGAGTATTTCACACGACCACGCGAACCCAGTGGCGACCGTCTTATTTTGCCACAGCTGATGCAGACAAAGCCATTGACCACGTTGAGTCTGCTTAGAAAAAAAAGTTCTTTTCGTTGTATGCGGATGTATTCAGCAAGCGCCCGTAACCATGGTCAATATTGCTATGCGCGTGGTTACGTGTGGTTGAGCTTACCACACACATGGTCAATATTGCTATGCGCATGATTACGTGTGGTTGTCATGTGGTTGAACTTACCACACAATTTATCCAACTCATCCTCGCCACACAAGCAGTCTTGGTGTAGGTCGCACCTCTGGTCAAGAGAAAGACACACGCTGGTACCGTAGCAGTGAAACGGACGATCCGCGGGACAGACCACTTCGTCTACAGCCTCTGAAATAGTTTCAAGAGCAGTGTTATTTCAAATGCCCTTTAACCTTTCCGCACCTAATTTGGTACATATATAGAAACTTTTATAGGACATCGATATGACCTGTGTAATCGTTAAATTTAAAAAGGGTTAAACTTGTATTAACTAATTCCTAAAAGAATACTGTACTTCCCTCTGCCTCGGATATTTAAATTAATCCAAATTTTATTTTTAAATATTGCCCATTCAATAGTTAAACTACTACAGGATTAATTGCCCCTACTAAAGACTAAGATGCCATTTTACAAATTAATTTAGCAATAACTGTAAACTAAAGTTGTCCCCCTTACAAGCAAAAGTTACAAGTCCCAAGTTACAAGTCTAAGTCGTTGTCACCACACGCTAAAATTGCAACAATTGTTATTTCTATTTGATACAACCTAATTACTTGTATAGTGTGAGAAAAAAAAAGTTCCCAAAAAATGTAACTTGAGTATTGACTGCATTGGTCTAAACAATTTGACTAAAAAACTTTAAAGACAAATAAGATTTTATTTATGGTAACAGAGTCAGAGGTCATCTTACTTGTCTCACAGTCCACCAACTCCAGGTCATCGATGGCCACAAAACTTCCTTCCCTCTGATTGATGGCGAATAAGTTCACTTCAAAAGTCAAGACGTGTTCGCCAATGGGGATGTTATAGTTGACCCACCTGAAAGAAAACAAGAGAGAAATGTAACTGCTTATAAAAACCATATAGTAGAACGTAGATCAGGGGTTCTCAACCTGTGGGTCGCGACCCCATTGGGGGTCGATTGACGATTTGCCAGGGGTCGCCTAAGACCATCAAAAATAAGGATTGTTATTGTTTATTCTTCTATTGCTGTGTGTGTCTGGGGCCGGGGGGGGGGGGGGGGTCGCGGCAGAGTGGGAGATTGTAAAAAGGGGTCGCCGAGCTTAAAAGGTTGAGAACCACTGAGTAGATAATTGCCAGTCAACACTTAACGTAGTTACACCGCTCTATGGTGTTATGACACGATTAGATAATTGGTTATTGGTTCTGTGAATGGAGAAAGTTTTGACCATAGACTTATATATATACTAGATCTAGACTGGACATGGAGACTTTTTAACACTACACAAAATGTCGTGAAATTTTTGTAGAAAGTGGTATCAAGGCGTTGTTTTGTAAAGTAGTTTAAAGTAGTAGAGGCTTTTTTTTTTCAACCCTAACCTATGTAACATATAATTTAATGTTTAGATCTAGATCTAGTAAATGAACATCAAAAATAAGAATACTCTGTTAGATACATAATCTTCTTTATCAAAAGACTGAATGCAACACTAAATTGTGATTTTTTAAATGTATTTTTGATAATCAATAAAATGATATGTTACATAGGTTAGGGTTGAAAAAAAAAAAACTTTACTTCTTTGAACTACTTTACAAAACAACGCCTTGATCCAACTTTCTACAAAATGTTCACGATCTATCAGTCGCGGATAAGAATTTATTTCCGGTTTCCAGTCTAGTAGTATATATTAGTCTATGGTTTTGACTTTGAGACAATGATGTGACTTGTAAAAACTAGACTCGGTTTTGAGAAAGAAAAACGAAATACAAACAAAAATAAACAGACTACTTTTGACGGCTTTAGAGAGAGAGAGGAGCTTTTTTTTAAATGAACCTAAGTATTTAGCTGGAAGACATTCGACTGTTTCCTTTCCTTATTATTAAACTCCTTGCTCGACGCTCGCTATCAGCGTTGACTAACATATATAGTTGCTTTTCGCCTGTGTTGAGTTTGTTATTTTGAGGTTTATCTCCTTTGTACACGTCATTGCATAACGCACGGCGCGGAAACTCCTTAACAATGAAAATGAAGCCAAGGCAGAGAAACACTTGAGCTATTGTGTATCCATTATATTGCTGATGATCAATAATAATAGATTGTTAAAATGGATTTTTTTAAAAGGAGAGTAGAAAACAACAATCGTTTAGAAACGAAACAAAACAAAAAACAAGAAACACAACTCAATAGTATTCTGAATTCTGATACTTCAGAAAAATACGTATTATAATTAATAGATTTCTTTCAGATACGAAATTATCTCCCCTATTCAAAAAATATGTATATTACGTGTGTGTGTGTGTGTGTAGGTGGGGGTGGTGGAAGAGATTGTTAAACGTTGAATAGGAAGAAGATTTATGGTTCAAAAGGTCTCGATTTCTTTTTTTCCTTAAAAGAAAATGAAAACCTTTTTTCTTTCTCTCAATGCTAGATCCATAGGACTGAGTTGAAACTTAAAAGAAAAGAAATAACGAAACAAATATAAAGTAAAAATGTCGTCTGGAATGTTTTCTATTTTCACCCAGTTTATTCATGGATGGAAATTATAAGATTGGAAAAGGGTTTAAAAAACAAAAAACAGAAAAAACACACCTACAACCAAAACACAAACAATAAATAAATTAAAAAAAACAATTTAAAAAAAAGCTTTACGAGGGTATAACTCTACATTTACAGTCATGTATCTAAAACTGTAAAATTTATTTCCCTTTAATCGATATCGAAACGAAATTAACTGTTTATACTGAAACAGTGTTTTTCTTGAATCAGGAAGGTGGAAGCTAGAAATTGTTATATTTGACTTATTTGACCATTCAGTACAGTTCCTGTGTTGAAAATACTTGTAGCACTCGAATACTAGCGGCGCTCGTAAGCCTTGTATTGAATACTAACGGCATTGGTATTGCATACTAGCGGCACTCGTATTGAGTACTGTCGGCACTGGTATTGAATACTAGCATCCTCTTCAGATACCCAGATGAGATCACAGTACAGAAGAAAAAAACAACTTTCAAACGTTTTAAACCCGAACTTTAAGAACGCACTTATTTTTATTTTCCATTTTAATCTGTTAACACAGCGTGGACGAACTGGGAACTAATAAAACCCAGGAGAGGCCACGCCATTTGCCTCATTGGCTATACTAAAACGCCAGTTCTGTTCTGACGGAGTCAAATGTAACAAGATATTTTAATGTTCGACTTATATTTAAACACATCCATAAAAGGTCTAAAAAGTTCTATTGGAACGCACTCATGTCAGTGTAGGAACATTGTCTTTACTAAGTCTTCAAAATTATTTCCCTTGAATAAATAAGCCATTAACCGCAACAATTGCCTCCCCTTTTCGTTCATCCATGACTACACTCTCTAATCGAAGTAACGCCACGGCCCACAGTCAAACGTAACATTTCCAACCTTGGGGATAAATCTTTTGTAGATTACAGGGAGTCTCATGTTTTGTTTCTTTTGTAACTAAATCAAGAAGTAAAGTAGCTAATACAGAAATCACTGAACCATCATTAACAATTACAAAAACAAAGCCTAATGAAATACTCAGAAAGACACAAAGATAGAGGCACATCTCTTATTCCATACGCTAGAACATAGTCGCCTACCACATAATTGTTCCATAGTGACAATAGAAAATCGAATAGGTTGCCTTAATCAGCCAGAGAAACCAACGATACAGCAGGATTTAAGTCATTGGTTAGCATGCATGACTAGATTGACACATGAAGTGCATAGGGCATAATTAGCTTCTATTTTGAAGTAACGTCTGTGAAATATAAGATAAGTAAGGATAAGAACGTACAAACAGTTCTATCGTATCCCATTTTATGTAAAATCATATTCACTTTCGTCTGTCTTCATATCTGTCAAACCACTGAGATAGCACCAGTAATCTAGTGGCCAAGTTTCTTTATTTTTGTTCTTGTATTGTTTGACAACATTTGTATTTCATCCTCATTAAGACCTGTCCATCTTTTTAGAAGAAGATTTTTAATAGTTTCTGGCTTCTTCTGGTCCATTGTTTTTTAACTGTACCTAGCAGGAATCTTTAGCCTGCTCCTTCAATAGATTTGTGGTCTCTGACGTGCATGCTTAGTTCCTTCTAAAAATGTTGGAGATGCTCACATAATGAGGCTAATCCGTGAAAATATCAAGCTTATAAAGGTAGTGTTGAAAAGCTAAGTTATTTTTTTAAAGTTCTATGATAATCTGTGTCCACTTTATAGCACAGCAGAATGACATATTGTCTAAACTCTTCAGTCTGTAGCTTGTATTTAGTTGGCTCCATTGAACGTGCCTGTTGGCGTCCTGTGTATACAAAACTGAGTATATCTTAAAGTCTATCACTGTCCCGCTATCTCTTCCCCCCTATCTCCCCCAACCATATGCAGCTATGCGAACTCCTAATCATGAAAAAAATGCATTACAATATAATTCAGGTCTGAGAGGCTATTCTCGCATTGAAATTAGCAGTGTTTCTCAAACTTAATCCTTGACGCCCCCTCCCCTTTAAAAAATACGGTTCTGGAAAAGCGCCGAAAGCTCTCCCAGTGAGTTCCGTCAAAAGTGTTCCTATATTCCAAGCTTCCTAAATTAATTTATTTGGCAGATACAAGAAAGCTATGGACAGTGAAAGAACATGGGTCTCAGCTCAGGAGGAAAAACGTACAATCCGAAAAATGGCCAGCTCCTCTACCACCGAAGCAAAAGTCACCTTAACCTGCGCTATTTGTGGACGGGAGTGTCTCTCCAAAATAGGGCTCCACAGCCACATGAGGAAGTGGGCTCTGAGATGAACCAGAGTCGTCCTACGGCTGAAGGAGGCCAAAAAGACAGCGAGGCAACTCTTCTCCTAGTACGAAGCTCGAATGTTAAAATGTTTACATTTAAGGAGCGGGAAGACTCGATGTTGTAGAGTGAAAGACAGTCGAGGCAGTAGCACGTGTACGATGGGCTTGATTGTCGTGAGATCATCCTCGTGTTCAGCATGACGTCTTCTAGCTGGTCTGACAAACAAAAGACATCAAATGAACGGAAGAAATTTGACAGTAGAATCGATTTGGCAGAGACGTATTGCAATGTCTTTTTCACAATAACGTTTGGAATCAATCTTAAATTGATATTGCGAGAGATCTCTTGCAAAAACAGTCTGAAACATTCTGAAACACGTTAGAACAGTCTGAAACATTTTGAAACAGCATAGAACAGTCTGAAACATTCTGAAACAGCATAAAACAGTCTGAAACATTCTGAAACAATATAGAACAGTCTGAAACAGTATATAACAGTCTGAAACAGTATATAACAGTCTGAAACACTCTGAAACAGTATAGAACAGTCTGAAACGGCATTCTACTTGGAGAAACAAGACTTTTTAATACTTTGATTTTTTTTAAAGCATTTATATTAATAGCGATTTTAATTGATCAATACTCAAAATGGCTTATAACTATAATGATATAGTGTGACTAAAAATTTAATTTGAAAAATAAAAAGATAAACTTTTCTCTCATTCCCATTGAGCCGCTTGTCACAGTTTTAGAAACGCTGACTCATAGTACAGCTACTATTTGACTTTAAAGCCTTTCTTTTTGCTTCAGGTGTTTCAAACAGCACATATCTATTTTTAACTTAGTTGCCCAGCCAACTTTTTCAATTCATTGAATCTATAAACCCAGAGTGCTTGAAGATTAAGCAGTTTTTAAGCAATAAAAGTAAACCAAAACATCTTGTGGCCAAATGGCAATACATTATTCTTTAGACATTTCCAAATTATTTGGCTCTCCCGATGATAAAAGTCTGGCCAAGTAATGACTGGAGAGAGAGAGAGAGAAGAGATTAACAAGAAAGGTGCCTGGTAGGCTAAATACACCTAGATCATTTGATCCTTAGCGTACACGTATACTGTTTGGTAAACATAGATCTGATTTATTTGTGAACTGAATCAACACAAGTGTAAAGTAGATCAAGAAATAAGGCTCATTAGAGAATAATAATAATACTTAAGACAACAAATCTAATATCATACAAAAACCAAATCATTTGTGAAAAAATCTACTTTTATCTATGCTGATTTAATAACAATAATCAGTACTACTGCAGACCTGCTACATCACCTAAAAATTCCTCAGGAGGGCACTAATAAGTGGACAGTTCTAAATTCTGTTTTTAAGTGAATCTCGACCCTGGTAGTGCCATGGAATGAAATGAAATTTATTTATTTTTCTATGACCGACGGGTAACGAGGATGTAACGAGGACGATATTTAGTAATAATAATAATAATTATTATTATAATAATCTTTATTTATCCGTATGGAAATTTGTCTTACAATTTGTGCATTACACCAAACAAAAAACACTATAACTATAAAAAACCAAAGTGTGCATTCACACCAGACCGACTCATAATTTACATGCGACAAAGTTTATACCAGATTGTTCTTATTTAATGATTTGATTGCCAGGGGAACAAAAGAGTGTTTGTGTCTGTTTGTCTTTGCTATCGGTGTCTTGTATCTCTTTTGTGATGGTAAAATCATAAAATCCTGACACAAAGGGGGATTCTTTATCTCGAGGATCTTATTAGCTTTTTTTTTTTATAGATGTTTGTCTCAAACAACTGCCCAATGGGGTTTGTACCTTAGTAAACTGATCACTTCATATGGACTTAACGCTTCCAGTGGTGCCACCTTTTTTCTTCAAAAGTTACGATCTGGGGCTTTTTAAGCACACGGACCTACGATTTGGAACTCACTCCCCATTGATCTCATGCAGACAACATGCTTCACTACACTCAAGAAGAACATTAAGACTTATCTCTTCAAAACTTTTTAGATCAGTTTATCATTAAAGCTGAAGTCTTAATGTGTGTAATGTTAGAGCCCTGCGCCTACATCCCGTTTGTTAACAGCGCTTTTTAAAAATTAAATTATTATTATTATGTCCTGTGTCCAGAACAGTTTAAGTCAGGTATCCATTTATGTCCTGTGTCCCGAACAATTTAAGTCAGGTACCCATTTATGTCCTGTGGCCAGAACAATTTAAGTCAGGTACCCATTTATGTCCTGTGGCCAGAACAATTTAAGTCAGGTACCCATTTATGTCCTGTGGCCAGAACAATTTAAGTCAGGTACCCATTTATGTCCTGTGGCCAGAACAATTTAAGTCAGGTACCCATTTATGTCCTGTGTCCAGAACAATTTAAGTCAGGTACCCATTTATGTCCTGTGGCCAGAACAATTTAAGTCAGGTACCCATTTATGTCCTGTGGCCAGAACAATTTAAGTCAGGTACCCATTTTTGTCCTGTGGCCAGTACAATTTAAGTCAGGTACCCATTTATGTCCTGTGGCCAGAACAATTTAAGTCAGGTACCCATTTATGTCCTGTGTCCAGAACAATTTAAGTCAGGTACCCATTTATGTCCTGTGGACAGAACAATTTAAGTCAGGTACCCATTTATGTCCTTTGACCAGAACAATTTAAGTCAGGTACCCATTTATGTCCTGTGGCCAGTACAATTTAAGTCAGGTACCCATTTATGTCCTGTGGCCAGAACAATTTAAGTCAGGTACCCATTTATGTCCTGTGGCCAGAACAATTTAAGTCAGGTACGAATTTATGTCCTTTGTCCAGAACAATTTAAGTCAGGTACCCATTTATGTCCTGTGGCCAGAACAATTTAAGTCAGGTACCCATTTATGTCCTGTGGCCAGAACAATTTAAGTCAGGTACCCATTTATGTCCTGTGGCCAGAACAATTTAAGTCAGGTACCCATTTATGTCCTGTGTCCAGAACAATTTAAGTCAGGTACCCATTTATGTCCTGTGTCCAGAACAATTTAAGTCAGGTACCCATTTATGTCCTGTGGCCAGAACAATTTAAGTCAGGTACCCATTTATGTCCTGTGTCCAGAACAATTTAAGTCAGGTACCCATTTATGTCCTGTGTCCAGAACAATTTAAGTCAGGTACCCATTTATGTCCTGTGTCCAGAACAATTTAAGTCAGGTACCCATTTATGTCCTGTGTCCAGAACAATTTAAGTCAGGTACCCATTTATGTCCTGTGTCCAGAACAATTTAAGTCAGGTACCCATTTATGTCCTGTGTCCAGAACAATTTAAGTCAGGTACCCATTTATGTCCTGTGTCCAGAACAATTTAAGTCAGGTACCCATTTGGCTAGACTTATTTTCTTACCAAAAAATGACCTAACTAATGACTTTTTTAATTGTAACACAAGAAATGTCCTCTACACTATCGAGTTCCTGGAGTCCCAGACCTCGTTACCATACTGTCAATAAACTGTCTTAAGTCACGATAACCTTAAAAAAAAAACAACTTCTGGGACGGAAGTAAGAAAGACGTTACATTTAGTAAAACGGGGGAGAATGTACAATGAATTCAATAGCGCTTTTTTAAAATCCGTTCAATGGAAGGAATGTACACTGATCTCAAAAGCTCCTTTTAAATATGTTTAAAACAAATATATTCACCATGCAGGCTGATGGACCAGAATGGACCTCATTCCCCAAGCATAAACAAACAACATTTAGCCACGTGATAATATTGATAACGCAATGAAAAAAAAACGTATCACGTGACAGCCTTTATGGATTACGTACTTTGTATAGAAGAGACAGAGAATCACGTGGCTAAATGTTGTTTGTTTACGATGGGTGAATGAGGTCCATTCTCATGAACTTTTATTGTGACACGTGACTTAAACAGTGAGAGGTGTACCTAAAATGTGACTCAACTAAATAATCCTCTAAAATTCTATGGATACAAAACAATAATTTCGGGATAGTCATATAAAACATTTTTTGGTTTCACGATGGCTAGATATTTGGGATACTGCATGAGAAGAGGCCTCACAACGAGGCTGTAATGACAATGGCTACACTGCATAAATGTTGTATCGTGACCTGATGAAAGTCGTCACGGTGGATAAAGTCTCGGCTCGAGGAGTTGCCTTTTGCTTTGATCAGTAGTTGTGCGTAAGCGCTAAAGAACGCGGAGGTCTGGAGTTCAAACCTCGCTAGCAGTCATTCAATGCTGCGTGTTCGTAACCATCTTAATTGAAAAGCGAACAAGACACAGTTCTAGCGAATAACAGATGATATGAAACAACAGTCTTATGAAATAAACAACCAGCTTATAAAATAAACAACCAGCTTATAAGATGAACAACAGGCTAATAAAATATAAAAAAAAACCAGCTTATGAGATTAAAAAACTGGTTTATGAAACAAACAACAGCTGGCTTATAAAAAGACAACCGGTTTTTAAATAAACAACCGGGTCATAAAATAAACAACCGGCTTATGAAATATGCAGCAGGCATATGAAATAAACAACCGGCCTATGAAGAAATAAACAACCGGCCTATGAAGAAATAAACAACCGGCCTATGAAGAAATAACCAACTTATGAATAAGTAACTAGCGTTTGAAAGAAATCACAGACTTATTATTCAGCTTTGAATTTTGACTTGATGTCTTAATGTCGTGCTGCAAACAAGTTGACAACAGTTGTGGCCCTATTGTCCCTAAACGGTGGAAATGATCAAAGATAAGGGCTAGATTTATTCTTATTTTCTTTTAAACAAAAAATTCAAAATTGAATCAATTCTCATTCGAACTATCGTACAAGGCTAGAATAGAGGGAGAGATTATCTCGGAATTTTTCTAACCATTTATCTGTAAAAATCAAATCACTTTTTTCTCTTTTCGCCTCTTAAATAACAATAAAAGATATTTTTTAAAAGCAAAATATAATCCCCCCACACCAAAAAAAAAAAATGTGTTCTAATATAACACAAGTTAAATGTTTGTCCATTTCTTTGGTGTTTTTGAAAATGATCTTATCACGCAGTTTTTTATTTCTTTTTTATTTGTTCCTTCGTAATATAAGCACAAATAGATCAATTACCATATGCAAAAGATCAGATAATCATTGACATATTTATAGTTTTTATTTAAAATGTGATGGAAATAGGAAAGTAATTTTTGTTCAATGTCTGGGGTGGTACTTTATTGAATAAGTGTAGAACATTGTGCCACTACTTTTACTGAAACTTTGTACTGCACATTATTGAATCTAGTGAAAACTTAATTTGTGTAAGACTTTTGATTCCCTAAAGTTCATACCTCACAGAAACATCAACTGAGAGTGTGTATTCCAGTTATAACCATGTCTCCTTGCCAGTTAACATACAAAATGATGCCGATCCGATGAAATAGAAGATTATGTGGATTTAATCATTGTGTAGAATAAAAGAATTTAGAAAGACGTGGATTACACCATCATGTGGATTATATAATCATGTAGACAACAATCTTGCGAATTATATAACTATGTAGACAACAGAATCTTGCGGATTTTATAATCATATAATCATCTAGACAACAGAATGCATTTCATATAGATGAGAGAATGATTCGGTTTATATAATCATGTCACAGAGATAACAAAATATGCAGATCATATAATCATGTAGATAATGAAATGATGTTGATAATATAATCAACTACAGAATGGAATGGCGTACGTAACGTTGAAACTAAAAAGTAAAACAATCAACGTAATACAATGATGGCTGCCTGGTCGTGCGGTTTGCGCACTGGACTGTCGTTCGAATTTATCGACGGTCGAGGGTTCAAACCTTGCCCGCTCCCATCCCCCGTCGTCCTGCGGGAGGTTTGGACTAGGAAGTAAACTATCTTCAACTCTGAAGGAACATCCGAAACATGTAAAACATTTTACAAACAAACATTTTTACAAACAATGTCAACAAAAATGTCCTCCTTTTCTAAAACTCCTTCTCTGTTTCTATATTCTTGTGTGTTCCAGCCCCTGTTCACCAGAGGACTGATGCATGTCCAGATAGATCAGTGGGGAGATAACACTGTCCTGCCCCCCCCCCCCCCCTTTATCTCAAGTCAGTAAGGGGAAGATCAACACAGTCGCATTGTGACTTAGGAGTCATTGTGTGATTTGGAAGATACGACCGCGAGTCATTGTCCCTTCTCATCTTTTGTAGGCGTCAGTAAACGAAATTAATGACGTGGTGAGTGTCGAATGTCGAGTGGTCAGTCTAATGACTCAGCTCTCAACGAGACGTTACATTTAACTGCACTCCCAACACGCAGCGGCGTGTCTAGAGACAAGGAAACAAGATAGGAGGCTAAGTGTTTGTTTTTTTAATTTTTTGTATATAGTTAATAGTGAAGTAGCTTGCATTCTTATCCTGTTTCATTTTTTTTTAATATTTGGGGGCGAGGGGGGATATCTTAAAGAAGATTTTCAAGCAGCCTTCTCCGTGCAAAATAATAATAATAATAATATTTATACATCCTTCCTCGGGATGGCAGCTTTGGGACCGTCATTTCGGCTGATAAACAGTTTATGGATGGCGGCCTGGTCATGTTGCATGCACTTTGGACTGTCGTCGGGATGGTCCCGGGATCGAACCATGCCCGCCGTCCTTGGGAAGGTTTGATTAGGATGTAATAACCTGCAATTCTGAAGGAACATCCTAAAATTGTTAAACAATGCCTCTCAACAGTCACTTGCCTCGTTAGTAGATAAGAAAAAAAAATTCTCACTACAACATAACTTTCCCCCTAGAGTTTGCTCAGTTATACTCTTGGTGAGGAAAGAGTAACTTAGAGAAAGAGTAACTATCAGAAATAGTAACTTACAGATAGTGATTGTATCTTTAGAATAATGAATCTTTTCAATTTGACTTTGTAAAAAATTGCTAAACGTATTGGGTTTCCATGGCCTGAGTAAATTTCAATGCAAATGCTTCAGATGGACTATATTCTTGCAATTAAGTAAAAAAAATTCACGTGCTCTTCCCCCCACGCCCCCCCCCACACCATCACATACACTGTACAAACACACTCTTCATAAGCGAATGACAAGCGACGGAATCTCAAATCAGTATTAACCAAAAAGAAAAAAAATAAAGGTTTGGGCTTTAATTAATTCCCCTTTCTTCTTTCTATTTATATTTACATATAAAACAGAGTTGTCTGTCTTGGACAGCCAGTCAATGGAATTACCGATGTGGGTCTAAATACTAGGTGGGCGTTGTTGAAAGGGAACTAGTTCTACGCAGAGGCGTGGATGACAGCTCCTTAATTAGAGTAGGGACGGTAATGAGATGTCAACACATAGGCTTACCATCGCTTACTTATGGCATCAAACAAAATGAACATTTGCTAATGAGAAAAAAAGTCGTGAGGATAGATCTAGATATACAAGAATAAAATGTGTTAAGAGAGGCTTGCGTAAGTAGGTCAACATACACACATTAATTGCAATATTGCTTGCTATTCAGGGGACACAAGTTCACTAGAGAAAGGGAAGACGACCCGTCCTATTTCGACGTCTTACCATTCTTCCCAAATTGGAAGAGTCAAGTACAGCCGTGCCACTCAAAAGTCACGTGATCAAACACACACACACAAACCTACACACAGCAACATTTAGAAGAAAAAAATGTGCGCTTTAATGAGTAGAAATTATGAAAAGGAACTAACATGTTATCCTTAAAAGACTCTACGTATCATTAATTGTTTTCGATACATGATAACACTTATCATTTATTATCCCTACATGATGGCACTTATCATTGTATCATGGTGATACTTATCATTTGTAATCCTCTATTGATAAGACTTGAGTTTTCCTGGCACATGATGGCATATTTCCTTTGGTATTCATACACTATGACACTTATCATTTATTATTCTTGGATGATGATACTTATCATTTGTTATTCTTGATTGGCACTCATCTTGCGCTTCCCTTACATGATAACATTTATCATTTACTATCTTCTAGCTTCTACAAATCTCTTAAATTATCCTTACTCGAAGGGATTAATCATTTGTTAACCTTGTGAAGACTTCTGCTTTTCTAGTGCCAGTATTTGTAATGATTTTATATTTATGATTGTGTTTCAATACATTGCCTATCTTTCCTTTGTTTGTCTATCTATCTATGTATTTATCTATCTATCTATCTATCTATCTATCTATCTATCTATCTATACCAGGGGTTCTCAACCTGTGGGTCTTGATCCCCTTGGGGGTCGATTGACGATTTGCCAGGGGTCGCCTAAGACCATCGAAAATATGGATGGTTATTGTCTATTCTTTTTTTGCTGTATGTGTGTGTGGGGGGGGGGGGGTCGCGGCAGAGTGGAGGATTGTAAAAAGGGGTCGCCGAGGATAAAAGGTTGAGAACCGCTGATCTATACATATATACATTCGCACCATACTACGCTGCGCAGCCACGGGAAATACTGCATTCGTCATTAATCTTCGGACTCAAAGATAAGTCTTATTATTATTATATACATAATGGCAGAACTAGACTCACATGCTGAGGACAAAATAAACGAAGAAAAAACACGGAAGAAAAGTCTAGATTTCCTTTTTTTTTTTCTTTCTTTTTAATAAACTTTTTCCAAACATGAATTCAACAGTGCACATTACAGCACTTTCTTTAAATACATTCATACAAAACCGCTGAGGTGATCAAGTCACAAAGTACTAACACTTCAATAAACTGGTGTACAACTGAGATCTTCAGTCATACTCACTTCAACTTCACTTTCACTAGTATTTAACTTCAAATACATCAAAGTAACAAAAGGCTAATAACAACTAATGGACTAGCTACAACTTAATGACTTCCGAAGCACCAAGGACACACTACAGCTACAGCATCCCTCCCCCTCCCAGCCTAACTCACTCCCCCCCCCCCAATTATATCTTTTTAAATCGTCTTTTCTAGAATCCTAGAAACCTCTGTCTCAAATATTTCTCTTGTCCATCACCTTCCAGAAACTGACAAATGCAAATCTTTTCTTGAACTCTTTCTCTGCTTAATTATAATCAATACTACGACTTCTTTGACCTCCTTTAGACCTCACCCTCGTTTCTAGAAAGAAGTAGAATGAGGTCACAATATCGAATAGTGTCAATCCTTACACGTAGAACAGAGCACAGAGAGACGAACTCTACAGGCTTATCTGTAATGGTTACATTCTAAATCCTAATTGTGTCTTTTTATGCTGGGAGGCCTGCATTCTAAAGTCAATCTTTCTGTGAGCTAGGAGATGGCCGGCGTTGTAGATTATCTCCCTGGACTTTGAGACAAACTCAAGATTGTTCTTACTACACGTCGGACAGCACATGACAGCAAGTGGAAAGCAAGGACGACTGCAGCGAAACTCTTAGCGCAGAATGGTGCGAATGTAGAAGGTGTGAATGTAGAATGGTGCGAATTTAGAATGGTGTGAATGTAGAATGGTGTGAATGTAGAATGGCGCGAATGTAGAATGGTGCGAATGTAGAATGGTGTGAATGTAGAATGGTGCGAATGTAGAATGGTGCGAATGTAGAATGGTGCGAATGTAGAATGGTGTGAATGTAGAATGGCGTGAATGTAGAATGGTGCAAATGTAGAATGGTGCGAATGTAGAATGGTGCGAATGTAGAATGGTGCGAATGTAGAATGGTGTGAATGTAGAATGGCGTGAATGTAGAATGGTGTGAATGTAGAATGGTGTGAATGTAGAATGGTGTGAATGTAGAATGGTGCGAATGTAGAATGGTGTGAATGTAGAATGGCGTGAATGTAGAATGGTGTCAATGTAGAATGGTGTGAATGTAGAATGGCGCGAATGTAGAATGGTGTGAATGTGGAATGGTGTGAATGTAGAATGGTGCGAATGTAGAATGGCGCGAATGTAAGATGGTGCAAATGTTGAATGGTACGAATCTCCGTCATAAAAAACGGCACTTTGATGAACGGTGTGTGGACAGTGACATTTTTGTTGGAACTTTCTTCCATCCCCGCCAGTGCAATGGACTTGGTCCTTAGGCATCCCAGTGCGGATGGGAGTGCTCTATGATAGCGTCCTGTATTTCACTTTCATTTTGCTGCTCTAATGTCTGTTCCAAGCTTTCTCTCTGTCCAAAAAATGCTAGTCAATCAAAGCGTGCATTCTGGGATTGATATCTTCCTTTCTTTTTTTTCCGCTTCAATCCGGTTTCATTTCAACTGATTTTTCATCCATGTCATGTGACATGGGAAATTCCCTTTTAGTCTTAAATGCTGAACGTTTAAAACATTCCTGTTCTCCCCCTCTGATATTTGCATTTATTAATAAAACCTGTTAGCTCAAATCTTCATTTTCAATTTAGAAAACCCCAATAATATTCAAGTAATCAATAACCAGTTATGGTGGATAGCTGGTTTTATTAAGAACAATACTAGCAAAATGTAGGAAGTGCTGATTCTTCAAAGTTTATGAAAATTGTCTTGTACCTTTTTAAAACAGCAGAATGAAATACATAATTACAAAATCAGGAGGCTGCCGAAACATCGGATCAACATTCAACAATTTAATTTAATAACTTACACCTAGAATTAGCGCGCGCCTATAAAAGTGCTGGGCCCATTGGATCCGCATAGGTTGCACTGACCTAAGACTGGCCCTGATTGGATAGGAAGATGAATAGCCACACAGAGAAGCAGTGCTAAAATTCTAGCTCAGTTTCTTGAACAGTGAGTTTAATTTAGCGTCCCTGACATTGTTTATTTTTCTCGAATCTCCACCAAAAGTGTCAACATTTACTCTTGATACACATGCTCTAATGCAAGAGATTTATTTGTATATATATATGTGTCAATGAAAGAAATAACCAATTAGTTTAGCAATTATTCTTAGTTAATTAATTTAGCTTTATATAGAGGCAGTAGGGGATACTAAGCCAAGGGGACATAGGTCTTGTGTACAGAATTAGGTCGTTCGCTAAAATTTCAAAATAACAATCTATATTATAAAGTAGAATGTAAGGCGTATGAATGTGACGAATAGAAATCAAAACCGTTTGACCGATCTTGATAAAACTTGGCAGAAATGTTCCTTGGGTACTAACTTAGACCGTAGTGTAAGTATTGTATCCATAAAACTAAGTTAAGACTTTCAAAAAAGAAAAATTCATCAACTCTATGTAAGCATTATAACTTCATCAATCTAGGCTATGTTTACCAATGTTTACATGAAAAGATAGAAAGGATCTAGATCTAGATCTAATTTTAAGATCTACACTTTGCACATAAAGTTGTTTACTTCGACACGTGAAAATTCAAAATATAGTCTATTGATTTCATTATTTAATAAAAAAAAGCTTCAAATTTGTGTTTCAAAAGCATTTTTACATAATTTCCTTCCTTATATCTGCGAATTTAGAAGTCCTGACGTGCATTGCTTCATTAGACATTACCGGAAAGTTTACACATCTCTCTATTCCTATAATCCTAGGTCTAAAACACTCATAGAACTTCTCTTCACAAGGGATAGTTTTATACTTTGACAAACGAACATATTAATTATAGTCGTTCATTTCATATTTTAATCAAATTAACATTCAAATATGTTTTTCTAAACCATTTTTACATGAGGGCAACTCTATTCGTAATGTCGCGTGAATTCAGGTCAATTAGCTAATTTTAGCTCCATTCATAATATTTTGTATTCATGAATTCATGCATTCGCTTTACTTAAAACATTATTATTTTCTTTAATTGTTTTTAATGCGCTATATCAGTGACTACTTCAGCAATACGCAAGTTAAGACCCGCGTGCAGCGGGTAATATCTGTCTAGTAGGCAATAAATCCTACTACTTTTATAAGTACTTGAATAGCTCAGTGGCTAACAAGTCGGCCTTCCATCGTGGAGGCTCCAGTTCAAATTCCGACGACTTGAGCAACTTTTTTTTTAATGTCTATAAATTGTTTTTGAAAAAGGCCGCACAGAAACCTTCACCAGATAGTCTAAAGATACTAAAAAAAAAATTAATTACATAATTGATTAAAACGGATGCAATTTAACTCTATATAAGCACCTTTTTTTTAAAAGCATATTTTGTATTGTTATAAACCTAGTGGCGGACTGAAAGGGTTAATGTGTGTGTGACCTACTGACACACGAGACTAGGGCGAATCACACAGGTCAACGGCTGTTGAACAAGGGACAGTGCTGCAAATACACGCAAATATAGCCCGTGCTGTGGTCATGTGACGAGAGCCTTCACGGACCAGAGACAGAGCGTGTTAGAAAGGACAGTACAGTCTAGGACAGCAAGCAGTAAGGACTGTGGGCTACGAAGTGAGTCCTCGAAAATGTAGCTGTACGAGCTAGAGAGACTTGTAGTGATTAGTTAGGCAGTTCTGTTGTGTAGTAAAGCATTTGAAGTTAGTTTAGCCAATTGTGTTTATTGGCTGTTGTTGATGTATTTGTAATTAAACCGCCACATTGTTTATTGAAGCTCTTGTTGTCAAGTTCTTGATGTGTTAGATGTGTTGTGTTGTTGGGCAGTGTTTGCAGAAGGACTGATAGAAAAAGACGTAACAGTATATTTTACTTGTGTGACCTCTGTCTACTATACCAATCGTTACCAAACATTTCCACTCATAGAAAGTATTCTAGAATAAAAAGTCTTCATGTAACCATCTGGAAATACATTGGCTGAATTACCCCACCCCCAACCTGGCTCCCCCTTAACCTCTTTACAATGTACGTTTCCCAAGAAACATCAAATTTCTTTTAAGACACCACTCGCGCCCCAATATTCTCTACTCTGATGGCACCCCGTGATCCTCTCTCGCGTCCCTATCCCATAATTTTAACGTTTCTCATCTCCCCTTCTTCTGCCACTCACTCTCTCACCCCCACCTCTTCCCCTGCCCTAATAATTGCCCTCACGTCTGAGAAACCCAGTGTGACAGGCCGCTGATGAGAGGTCCGGAGCTTCTTGGCATCCCGGTCATCAGCGACGTCAAAGAAGGTTTCTCTCGTCTGCAGCGCGGCGCGTTCTGATTGCGGTATTTTCAGTAGGGGAAAAGTTCCATTGGTTCCATGCGGCAGTCTATTCACTTGGTCGGAGTGGGAATAGACGCTCAGTCCATTGTCTTGGTCAGAGTGGGAATAGACGCTAAGAGAGATGCCAGGAGACACTTAGCAAAAAGACTCGAATGGCGAGTTCAGTGGCGTAGCTACCAATGTGCAGGTGGTGCGGGCCGCACAGGGCACCAAGTGGAGAGGGGCACCAAAATTCCCCCAGTGTGTATTAATTTCCTATTTCCCTGAGCTTTTCAGTAAAAACGACTAATTGTATGGACACGAACAAACTTAAACTACTGTATTTTAAACATGAACTAACGATTTATAAACTAGTCATGTCGTTATTTTGTTTCATCTCCTTGACTATTTCTTCCATACAATGTAAGCTATAGAACAGTTTGAATCTAATTTACTAGATTTATTTCGGACACACAGTACATGTTGTTACTACACTGATCAATGCTCTGTAATATAAAGAAGAAGAAGAAGATAGGCCAGCCTTTTTTTACTTCATTGTTTAGTCCATTGGTTTAATCTAGATATTGAGTTTACAAATATATTTCTAAACTCTAGCTCTAAACAATTGTCTTAGTTTATTCATTTCTTTATGATTCTTTATAGTTTAATTTTGCAAATAATTCTATTGTAATGTCAATATTTTAAAATAAGCTAACCTTTGTTTTCTACGAAGTTTTTTTAACTAACTAGTTAATTGTAATACTGTAACGTAAACAAAATGATGAACAGTGCTCAAGACTGACTAGTCTGGTTGGCGCCTCAAAACCCATTTTAAGCTCAGACGGAGAAATCGGCATCTCTGGTTCTGTCCGGTCTAGGTAGACTATAAGGGCCCCATACCCAGATCTATCGGGGTCCCTTATTACCGACCCATCGGTATAACAGAAAATGGCATCTGATGGGTAGAACTTTAGTGGAGCTGATGCCAAGTTTTGGAGTATGGCAGGTGTTAATCGCCTCTTGGTGCTCCCTCTTGCCCTATAAGGGACATGCTTATTTGTGTGGCCGACTTCTCCTCCACGGAGGGCAAGTACTAATTATTCTAATTGGGATTCTGTCAGTGGAGAGCCCAGCTGATTTTGACAAATTGGCCGCAATGTGGAGGAACGATCGCATTTTAATGCGGTTCCTCTCTCTCCACTGTCGCACTAATATTGAGGTGGGTAGCCTAGAGTCGCCCTTTTGTAGCGCTCATAGGCTGTAAGTACCGCCCTCTCCCTCCTTAAATGTAAAGGGGCCACATTTGTTAAGATTTCAGCAGCGATTGTTGCGCTTGTCCGAAAGATGCCACAAATGAACCTTAGTGCCTGTGATTGTACTCGGTCGAGTGATTCGAGGGCAGTTTTACTAGCATATACTTCAGCTGTACTCAATTTGTGATCTGACTGCCCCTAAGTACAATGTGCGTAGCATGTAAGCATGTTGTGCTGGCCAGCTTTCTTAGTAACGCTAGCTTCTTCGAGGCTTTTCTTTCAATTTCCTGGACGTGCTGGAGCATTGACAGCTTTCTATTTAGAGTTACCCCTAGATATTTGGCGTGTTTTCACGTTGGTGTCGCAGCCCACCGAGTTGAAGCTGGAATAAAGCCTTAAGAATGTCGATCCCTAGACTGAACAGGGACCAGGTCGTTTTGGCAACGTTTATCTGAATCTGTCATTTGTCGCAATACGAGGAGATGGTTTGGAGGTCTGCTTGTAATGCCGCCTGTATTTGGTCGCTTTCTTGCCGGTTGACCAGAGAACAATGTCATCCGCATAAAGCAGTTTCTTTGACAGCACTCAAGGTTCTGAAACAGTTCAGCGTATGGACAGTCAATTCAGAGAGGCGTATAGACATCAAGAATCAGCAAAAGGAAAGGCTAGAAAGCTTTCAAAGGTTTGGTTTTTCCGGCAAATGTCAAACGGCGAGAAAGTTCTTAGAAAGTGGATGTGTTATTCGCCAAAAAAAAAAAGAATCCTTATTGAGCTTCCCCTGCACACTCTTCTCAACAAGATCAAGTACCAAATCTTCATTTAAATCCAAAGATGGATCCAATCAGTGGTGGAGGTTATCCTCGAAAATAGAAAAACATGAGACCAGCAGAGCTCACATTCAGTCATCGCTTGCTTGGAGGGAACTTGAAGTTTGCCTGAGAGCAGGGAACAATATTGACAACAAGGCCCAAGATTTGATTATACAAGAGACGAAAACCTGGAGAGTTAGTAAAATTACTATCAAAGTACGATCCACTTTGAGGGAGCATGTGCTTCGAACTAAGCTTTGTTCCAGACCGAATACATACATGTATGAAAATGAATTTATTACAATATTGGGGGATCACGTTAAAAAACAAATCATACAGCAAGTAAAACAAGACAAATATTTCTCTATTATTTTTGACAGTACACCTGACATCTCAAAGCTGGATCAAATTTCCCAAATTTTACGGTATGTTGTCATGGAGAATGACAGGTGCAGGTTCCTTATGTTTTTAGTTGACTTCATCGACACAAAGGACACGCATGCTGCTGGAATCGCTGAGATGATTCTAGAGAAATTGCGTTAGGATGGCTTAGACATAATGGACTGCAGGGATCAATGCTATGATAATGCTGCGGTCATGAAAGGTCATTAAGGTCATGAAAGAATTAACAATATTTGATTAATGAATACATATTATTTTGAAAAAAAAAATTAAGGTTTTGCAATGTTATTAATTAGTTAGTTGTTGTTTTTTTTTTTGGGGGGGGGGAGGCATCAAGATGAGGTACCGCACCAGGCATCATATACTCTAACTACGCCTCTGGGCGAGTTAATGAGTGATTTTCTACGACCTCAAACTATCTTTACGCTTTTTAACCCATCCCCCCCCCCACACTATTTTTCACACTGTTGCAGAGGTGTATCGATTGCTTGACCACGGTGGGCATCTAAACTATTATAATTATGTTTCTGATGTTCCTTAAGAATTGAAGATGAGTACATCCTAGCCCAAACCTCTCGCTAGACGGCGTTGAGAAGTGTTCGAACCCGTGACCATCGAGACGATAGTCTAGACCGCATACCACACGAGCAGGGAGCTTATATCTGTTCACTGTCTGTTTGTCTGTCTGTCAGGTACAAATTTTAAATACGTTATTTCTCCCACTTCCCATTCTCGGATCAACTTGAAACTTTGCACAATTATTCATTGTCCCTAAACAAAAACAACATGAATCAATTAAAAAAAAAAAATTAACCAATTAGTTAATTAAATAGTAGTGATGGATCAATTTTGTTTGAAATCGAAAAAGGGAAATACATCTTGCATTATTGAGAGATATGTCTGGACAAGTGGAGTTTTCCATGAAATAAGCTTTGTTGTTATTTTATTTTTAGTATATTTTTTTTTCAAATACGTTTAATTATTTTTCGACAAGTCGATGCATAAATATTAAATGTGCATTGTAAACAAAAGCTTATCGAATAATCTTTAGATGTCTAGATCTATATTAAATTTTCTTACCATCAAATACTGGGAAATACACATTTTATATTAATTATTATTATTAGAGCTTATATATAGCTTATAGCATACTCAGAGCGCTTTGGTCCAATCTCATTTGTGGACCAGTGGGGGGGGGGGGGAGGGTATCTAGGAGTTGGTTTCCCGTGCTGCCTTTAGGCGTTCAGTAAACGCGACTCTGCGACACCGAGTCGGGTGTCGAACCTCGACCCCCCTTCTAGATAGCCAAGACTAACCAAGTTCCAAGTGACCTCTCGACCACGCTTCCTTCAGTAGACAATGCCGAAGTTAAAAGTCCTCTTTCACGTCATAGTCTGCGGTTCACATTTAGTCTATTTCTCTTACACTATCAGATTAAAATCACACCAGTCAAGGAAATAAATTTATACAAAATGTATTCAAAATCATAAAAAGCTTTATTTTGTTGGAAAGTCTCTGCAAGTGGAACTTAGACAATCTAATTGACCAGAAATAATGAATCATTAATGAATAACGTTTGCTTGGCTCTATCTGAGGACCAAAACAGTTTCGGTGTTTGCCTTGTGTTCTATGACACTGTAATACTTTGCATATACAAAAAAAAAAAGGGTCACCAATTTTCTGGAAAATAATAGCAGTTGGACTTTACATTATTCGCTCTATTATATAAATCAAAACTTTTGTTTCCGGTGAGGCAAATGCCATGGAACACTCAAGTATGACGACTGCACTCTTAGAAGTCTTCATCACATTGTCTTTTGTGTTGTGTATAGGATATTGATGTAACTATAATAACACATCTCAATAACAAACACTTTAGCCGCCTTTACTTTCAAAGGCTTTCAAAAAATCTATCATTACATGTCACCGTACAAAAGAAAGAATGTAATAGATTGATAAGTGGAAAAAAAATATTTGAATAGACAATTTCACATTTTAATGATCTGTGAAAGGGAAAGGGAGACAAATAATGGGGCAAGAGAATGAAGTTCTTCAATCTAGAAAAGAAATCTTTCGTTAAAAAAAAATAAATTGAAGATTACAAAATAGATGACAATTATTTTGGGAGGTAACTCTGAGAAAAGCTTTCATCTTCAGCAGATGTCTGCAAACGAAGGTCAAGGTGAATTCTCAATGACAGAAACCTCCTCTCTTGAGAAGACATTATTTCGAAACACGCGGCGCAGACAAGGGCGTTGTGTCTATCATAAATAAAGGGGAGGTAAGCGAAATGAGTTCAGTACTCTTCTAACTTCAAAATATGGTACTGCATTTGTCTTCCAAACCAAGGGGTCTCAGATTCGAATCCTGTTGAAGACTCTGAGATTTTTTATTTCGAGAATTTTAGGGCGTCTATGATTCTAGACAGTGGCACATAATTGAACGATTCGGTACATGAAGTGGTCGCCAGTATTAAGGAAAGGACCATTTACAGCAGGAACTACAGTGAACGACATCTCTATCTCTCGATATCCTACTAAAACAGCTGCTGACCGGGAAAGGTAGAGGGATTTGGTTACGCCCCTTACGCGAACTGTCACAGCACCCTAAAGACAAAAGTCAAGCGTCAGATGAATGCCTTTTTCTTAAAAGATGAAAATCAAAACTAAGTGTGAAGTAAGTGCATTAGAATTCAGCAAAAGAAAATAAATCTTCCCAAATCTAGTTAACGATTTCTATCAGTGGAGCAAAACTCAACGCCCGCGGTCATATCCGACCTGTGGCCCGGAGCTATGAGGCCTTGGAAACTTCTGCCTAAAGAGTATAATGAAGCCTCAGAGGCTTGGTTCCATTGGAATAGTCCATTTTTATTTTGTGATACGTAATAAACCTAATAAAATACTCAGAAAGACACAAAGATAGAAGCATATTTCTTGTTCAATATGCTAGGACAAATTTGTACAAGTGCCCCATCTATCCTAGTGCTGTTAGGGCATGTTTGCATGAATTCTGTTGAATTCTACGTGTCGAGAGACGATTTTTTCCCTTTGCAACTTCTTGTGTGACTAGAGGCCAATCCTTGATACACATCTGCTGTCGCAGGTTGGGCATATGTAATCACCAGACGCCGTTGTATTTTCACCCTTCTTTCTGCTTCTGTTGTGTATGGCATCTGCAATCCGTGACCCTTCCTTTAAGCTCTTTATGTTTGCCTGAATAAGCCAGTAGAAACAACGACTTGGCAGAGTTTAAGTCATTGATGAACATGCATGGCTAGATTGACCGAGCAATGTAGGACATAATCATCTTCTTTTTGAAGTAGCATCTGTTTTTTTATTTTTGTAACATAAGATACGCGTGGAAGAAGTTTATATGGCACGAGGGCCGGAAAAAGTTAACCACCACTGACTTATAGTATAGAAAAACACATTAGTGAAGTGCAGTGTTTCCTAAACTTTTTCCTTAACGGAATACATTCTGAGTATTTAGTGGAACACCTCGTACAATCTGAGTATTTAGTGGAACACTTCGTACATTCTGAATATTTAGTGGGATACTTCACACATTCTGAGTATTTAGTGGAACACTTCGTACATTCTGAGTATTTAGTGGAACACTTCGTACATTCTGAGTATTTAGCGAAACACTTCACACATTCTGAGTATTTAGTGGAACACTTGGTACATTCTGAGTATTTAGTGGAACACTTCGTACATTCTGAGTATTTAGCGAAACACTTCACACATTCTGAGTATTTAGTGGAACACTTGGTACATTTTGAGTATTTAGTGAGATACTTCGCTTTTTTTTTTTTAAAGAGAGGTTAATTCACTTAAAAGCTTACAAGTTAATTATTCAATTTCTTCGTGGGACACCTGTTCATGCTTTGTGGAGCACTAGGGTTACGCGGTACACCTATTCATGCTTTGCGGAGAACTAGGGTTACGCGGAACACCTATTCATGCTTTGCGGAGCACTAGGGTTACGCGGAACACCTATTCATGCTTTGCGGAGCACTAGGGTTACACGAAACACCTATTCATGCTTTGCGGAGCACTAGAGTTACGCGGAACACCTATTCATGCTTTGCGGAACACTAGGGTTACGCGAAACACCTATTCATGCTTTGCGGAGCACTAGAGTTACGCGGAACACCTATTCATGCTTTGCGGAACACTAGGGTTACGCGGAACACCTATTCATGCTTTGCGGAGCACTAGGGTTATGCGGAACACCTATTCATGCTTTGCGGAACACTAGGGTTACGCGGAACACCTATTCATGCTTTGCGGAGCACTAGGGTTATGCGGAACACCTATTCATGCTTTGCGGAGCACTAGGGTTATGCGGAACACCTATTCATGCTTTGCGGAACACTAGGGTTACGCGGAACACCTATTCATGCTTTGCGGAGCACTAGGGTTATGCGGAACACCTAATCATGCTTTTAGGAACACTAGGGTTACGCGGTACACCTATTCATGCTTTGCGGAGAACTAGGGTTACGGGGAACACCTATTCATGCTTTGCGGAGCACTAGGGTTACGTGGAACACCTACTCATGCTTTGCGGAACACTAGGGTTACCTGGAACACAGTTTAGGAACCACTGGTGTAGTGGCTATATAGTACTTTTTAATATTATGCCATTGCTTACATCGTGGTTTTTTGTTGATATTTTTAATTGCCATGGCAAGTGCTTCTTCATCAACATATTTGTTTTATCTTAATTAATGACACCCTGATCTCCAAGAAGGCATAGGCGTATTCGTTATTAGCTGGCTTTAACGCTAGTGGACGCTAGTGATCCGTCATGGTGACGTGACTTGTAGACAGAGTCAGTGAGCATGAGACGGGTGGGCGGAGAGGCGGAGCCGCGTGTAACGTCAACTGGACATGCCATTCTGCTAATGGAGTCAGGAGGTATACATAATTAACTACTCTGTGATGGTGGGGTTGTGGCTGGTTGGCCTCCTGATCAACCCAATTATCCCCCTCTCATCAGTATCACAATTCCAGTATTTCAAGATGGCAGGTCATGTCCCCTATCTAATTGGAGGGTCATTAAGAGGAAGTGCCGTGTGCGCATGCGCAAGTCTACTCGTGCTTGGATCAGGGCGTCATGATGGCGATTTGAAATTACGTACTCGTAATAATTTATGTCTCTCTGCAGACGTGAGTGTACATTAAGCATTATTGCAAGGACTTCATTTGGTTGAATTGCGTCAATAGAGTAGGTCTGGCCGTGCTAAGTTATAGTCTAAGCCAGCGGTTCTCAACCTTTTATGCTCGGCGACCCCTTTTTACAATCCCCCACTATGCCGCGACACCAACCCCCGCACACACACAGCAATAGAAGAGTAGACAATAACAATCCCTATTTTCGATGGTCTTAGGCGACCCCTGGCAAATCGTCAATCGATTTGAGAACCCTTGGTCCAGGCGTTAATTTTCTGAACTCAAGCTTCAGAATCTGGTTCTAGGAAGTTGGGGATATTTGATGACTTTTTGGTCGTTTTCAAAATGTAGAACTATTTTTTCTTTTTGGTTGTGATGTTGGAAAGGAAAAAAAGGGGGGGGGGGGGTATTTTTCAGTGGGTGTATGCAATATGTACATATATATGGTTTTACTAATACTCCGTTGCCCTTTTTTTGATGTCTTTACACTCTGAGATCTAGATTGTTTCATGGTTTGAACATTACAGATATATATATATATATATATATACATATATATATATATATACACAGAGTGGACCAACTTAAAGGTCTTATCAAGCGCGCTGGTGTCTTGACTTCCTGTCTCTATGTCCTGACGTCTACTTCCTGGAGGTCTACCAAATGCAAAAAAATTACGAAACCAGTACACATACAAAGCGTAACACTAGAACTAGATACATGTATATGTCAGTGTATTAATGTATGAATGGTCCCGAATACCAATAGAAAGACTATTGATTAAAGGGATTTAATGGAATGAGAATAGAACACATAGTGGGGTATCCTGTAAAAGAGATGACATCTAAAAATAAATTTCACTTCTCTAATATTATCTCTTAACTTTTTCGCTTCTAGTTTTTGAGAAAAACTAATTAAAATGTAACAAACTATTAAAGTACAATGCATACAAATGGGAAGACAACTGCACTCAACTTGATTTTTGGAACATTTCCATTAAGCTGATTCACCTTCACCTTTCTCTTTGTCTGTTCAAAAGTTTTAGTTTGCGTTTTTCAAGAGTGGTCAGCAGGTTTTGGTAACGACGTTGTGATTCTGTTTCTAATTAAGCTGATTACATTTTATAGATAATGAGTCCATATCGTCAGTAGATTAGAACAATTTCTATTGCTCATACCACACTAAGTTAAGCATGTTACATCTAATATAGTCCAAACACAATACAAGGGGCGTAACAATGCCAGGCAGTAGTTACGTTATAGAAAATGGTCTTAGATGCTCGTCTGCTTCTATCAGGGCCATAAGTTTCGCATTTCAGGTCAATGGTTCTTACAATAAATGTTTAAATAAGGATTCCAAGCCTATATGTTCAATAGACAGCGCGCAGAGGTTGTTCGCTTCTTTGAACTATTTCGTCAAATATATATATAAAATAGCGACCCGTGGCGTAGCATACGCCGCTATTTAGTGACGGGTGAACACTTCCTAAAAGACACAGTTGTCTAATTGGGGTGGGCTTAGGCTGTGTGCGCATGCATCTATCTATATCTATCTATATCTATCTATATCTATCTATATCTATCTATATCTATCTATATCTATCTATATCTATCTATATCTATCTATATCTATCTATATCTATCTATCTATATCTATCTATCTATCTATCTATCTATCTATATTTGAAATGCAGAGATCCCTTATAAGGGCTATTTGAAAAATCGTAAACTTAGACCTGATTCTAATGAGATCAAAGACACGACTAGTTTGATATACTAGTGCTCTGGAATAATCTTTCTAGACTACTTTGAGGTTTGCCAGAACAGGTAGTGTATATTAAATCAGGATCATAATTTCTACTTTTGGAAACACAGACATCTGCTGCACACATGACATAAAATATGTCTGCGTTTTACGTGACAGATACAGACGTGTAAGGTTATTTAAAAACTCGAATCTGTCTAGATAAAACAAGACAATAAATCTTTTTTTGTTTTATTTTGACAAAATGTTCATAATAAAATAAGACAACTATTGAGAAAGGTTATTTTTCTTTACATGGAATATCCTAGTTACAGTAAAACAGTACAATTTATCTTTCAGACCTTTGCAATCTATAGGGCAGGTGATGTAAAGGTCGTCTGTCTCTAAGGCCCACAGTTTACGAGGGTATAGCGTGGCCAGCACAATGACAAACCGCCTATACTTTCTCTAAATTCATGTCAGGTACCTATTATAGCTGGTTGGACTTAAGAGGTGCCCTAAAGTACCCGAAATTAAAAATGTCAGTCTTCAAAGGGATTCGAATCAGGGACTCTCGTCGGTTCTGAAGCCATCGTCTCAAATCCTAGTTATAGAAGAACTAATATTTAGCTCAGTGGTTCCCAAACTTTTTTGCCTCGTAGACCCCTTGCCATGTTTTCTGGTTTTCGGTAGACCCCCTGCTTAACTTATATTTTTGCAAATTCATAAACTCCATTTTTTAAACTAATTTCTAACTGTTTTGAATCGAAGAGTAAAAAAAGTAGGCTAATATAAAGATACAATTCAAGTTAGAGAGATCAAATTTTTTTTATTGATAAAAATTCAAATTTAAACGAATGAAAATAAGTATTAATATGTATTGCTAGAATCACCAAACACACTGGATATGTTTTTGTTGGGTTTTTTTGCACGTTTAAAATCCGTTACTACGGATACTTTGTTTCATATAGGAATTAGTTGCTTTATGAAATAGTCCTTCAAACATTAAATGGTAATTAATTTGCATTAAATATCATTGTCAAAGTTTTCGCAAAGAGCAGTATCTCTTGTATGTCTTGATCTTTCATGCGTGGCTCAAATATTGGGTTCATGGAACTGGTTTCACCAACAGAAGGGGCAAAGGTGAGTAACTGGTGGCTTAACCAGTAATCTTTGGGCAGGAGGGACTCATTAGCCTTGGCTTGCAGCCCATCTAGCAGAATGAAAACAGAATTCAAACTTCTGCTGCCTTGCAGCTATATCCAAACATGGGAAAGGTTTCGTAGGTCAACCCTAGGAAAAATATGGAGTTAAGACCATTAGGCAATTTGCAGCTTTAATGCTATAACTCATCCCACGATGAGCCCTTGAACTGTTGTGTTACTTATAGAAATTCGATTCATAATATCAGATGTTGATTATTGTGAGATTTTAAAACTACTTTAATAAATCAATGTTTTATTTATGGTGTTCTCTGTATTTGGCTAAAAGTGAAGAGATCTTGAAAGACGCTCTCAAACCACCGTCTTCTCTTTTATGATGTTGAAGAGAGATTTTGTCTATTCTGAACTTTTTTTTTTCGCACTTTTATATTTTTATCAGTGTGGCATCATCTCAAATAATCCTTCAGTGTAATTGGTTTCATATGGTCATAAGAAGGCACTTAGACAACCGCTTATTTGACAAGGGAATAAATAAAATCTAGATTTCTTTTTGTTAAACATTAGTTACATGTAGACAAAATTTAGCTATTTAAACCTTTATTTGCTTGGTAAATCCTTACGATACATAAAGATTATTATTATTTATTCATCTATTTATAAGTGTATGAAATTGTTACATTAACAGGGTGTGAAAATTAAAGTCATGACCTGCTTAAATGAAATCCACTATCGTAGACCCCTATAGACATCTCATAGACCCCCAATTAATTTTTTCACTTTCGTAGACCCCTTGGAAGTTTTCGTAGACCCCTGGGGGTCTATATAGACTACTTTGGGAATCACTGATTTAGCTCATGAAACAAATGAATGCACTTTGTTAGCCTTTACTGTTCTAATAAACTAATTCGATTAGGAAGTGTCGACTTAACGCGTCCGTCCGTCAGTCAGTCAGTCACTCAGTCAGTTTTTATTTTATATATTACAATCCTCATGACGAGATGAAGTTTAAATTTTCAAAGGCAGCAAAATGAAAAGAAAGTTTGAGCTTAGAGAAGTATTTGTGTCATTATTGAGATTCGAAATATGTAATTTACATAAGAAAGGGAAAAACACATTAATTTTAAATATATAAATACATGAATAGATTATTGTTTGTGAAATATATGATGGAACAGATCGAAGATATCTCGTATTCAGACAAGAACTTAAACAAACAACTTTCTTCATAACCTCTCCTATTTTGTCGCTAATTACAAAGGACTGTTCTTTACAACAGAGCTAAATGCTGTTAAAATATACGATTTTTTTTCACACGAATACTGCCAGATGGTTTCCTTAAATACATTATAGTACGACAAAGCTTGGGACTATAGTAACGGGCGTATTTATTATATAGATATATATACCAAATGCCGCTGATCTTTTCTATGTACTGGAGTGATCGTTAAATGAACTTGTGTGTTACCCGTGCTTGTAATCGTGCTAGTATTTGTAATCGTGTTCGCATTATCGTAGTCTGTGAATCGTGACCAGTCTGTACTGTGTTATTGTGTGTATCATTCGTGTTTTATTGAAATAAAGCCTTGTTTCTAGGGTTATGAATTGATTTAGTATATTACAATTTATTTCAATAAAACCATTCTTAAATGGACAAGTTTTTGCGTCCCAATAGACTGGATGCTGATCCTAGTTCAACTAATGCTTCAGTAACATGGAAACATTGGATTTCTTGTTTTGACAGATTCGCAACGAAGGTACGGGCTAGTGAAAGCGAACAGTTTGACCTGCTATGCAACTTTGTGTCTCCATCCTTATATCAGTATATTTCTACCTGTTCTAAATACTCAGAAGCAAAATCTATTCTTGAGAATTTATTTGTGAAGCCCCTAATGAAACATTGGCCAGACATTTGCTTGCAACTTGCAAACAAGAAGTCGATCAAAAGTCTTGATCAATTTGTACACAAGCTGAGAGTGATGGCCAGAGATTGTCAGTTCCGTGCTGACAAAAATGAAGAGGACGCCTTTCGCGATGCCTTCGTTAGCGGCATGCGTTCGAGTGTAATTAGACAGAGGATACTTGAGAAAAGATCCCTTCACTTGAAAATGACTTTAGATATTGCCAAGACACTCGACATGGCCCAAAAAGAATCCAGTTCGTTTAGTGCTCCTTCTCAGTTGGTAGAGTCATCTCTTTCGTCATCGGCAATCTCAACCGAAGAAATGGTGGACTCAGAAACAATCGCAACAGTGAATACTAAATGTTTCTTTTGCGGAGGTAGTCGGCATTTCAGAGCGAAATGCCCTGCCAAAGACTGTATGTGTCATTCTTGCGGGGAAAAATGGACATTTTTCGAAGGTTTGCAGGTCTCGCAACACACCTATAACCAAAACAAAAGTTAAAACATTTCCTAGCTACGAGATTAAAAGACAATCTTGTAGAGATTGTAGATGCATTAAGGACTCTACACATCTAACATCACTAATTGCTACTTCGTCTGTACATGGTTTAACTAAATCAACAGTACACATCTCTGTAAATGGCGTGAACCTAAAAGCCCTAATTGATACAGGTAGCGGGGAAAGTTACATTTCTTCAAACATACCAAGAGAGTATGATTGGTCAGTGACACGTTCAAAGCACAAAATTTCTATGGCGTCGTCTCAACTGTCAATCGTCACAAGAGGACACATGTTTGCATCGCTAAAATACAAAGGGGAAGTTTACAATCAATTCAAACTTTCGTTACTAGATGAACTTTGCACCGATGTAGTGCTTGGGTTGGATTTTCTCGCATTACACTTAGAACTATTAATTCCATTCAACGGTGGTCGACCTGCATTTCATGTTTGCTCGCTCAATGCTGTTAAGGTAGAGGCACCACAATTGTTTGCAAATTTATCCCCTGACTGCAGACCTATTGCTACTAAATCTCGTCGTTACTCCTTCCAAGACACACAATTTATCAAAGCTGAAGTTGAGAAATTGATACGAAACGGTATCATTGAACCTTCCAAATCACCTTGGAGAGCTCAAGTCCTTGTCTTGACCAATGAGCGGCACAAAAAGCGAATGGTCGTTGATTATAGCCAAACTATAAATAGATTTACTTACCTGGACGCTTACCCAATGCCAAGATTGGATGAAATGGTGGAGAAAATTTCCAAGTATGAAATCTTTAGCACATTGGATCTGGAGAGTGCTTATCACCAAATACCTATCCAACAGAGCGAAAAGAAATTCGAAGCTTGCGGTAAACTCTACCAGTTTTGCAGAATACCCTTTGGGGTCACTAACAGTGTAGCTTGCTTCCAGAAAACCATAGACACTATTATAGAAAAAGAAAAGTTGTCTGACACTTTTGCCTATGTCGACAATGTAACAATATGTGGTACAGATGTAGACTCTCATAACAAAAATCTGTTGCATTTTCAGAAGGTAGCTCTGGAATACGGAATAACTTTCAAATAAAGTAAAAGTGTATTTGCTACTAAGAAGGTAAAGCTGCTTGGATATGAAATATCCAAAGGACATTTGAAGCCGGACCCTGATAAATTTCAAGCTCTGCGAGATTTGCCACCTCCAAAAGATCTGAAGTCTCAGAAAAGGATTGTAGGACTTTTGGCATATTATGCTCACTGGATAGCCAATTTCTCCAACAAAATGTATCCTATAATGAAAAATCAAATTTTTCCTGTACCTACAGAAGTAAAGAACAGCGTTGGAAGACTTGAAACAAGAATTGCAGAAAGCAGCAAATTTCACCATAAAGTATGACCATCCTCTAATTGCGGAAACAGACGCTTCTGACAACGCAGTAGCAGCCACTTTAAATCAGGATGGAAGACCTATTGCATTCTTCTCTAGAACTCTTTCACCTGCCATAGAGAAAGAAGCAACTGCAATAATTGAAGCTATACGCAAATGGAAGCATTATTTGTGTGGCAATCATTTTACCCTTATTACGGACCAGCGGTCTATTTCATACATATTTAAAGACACTCATGACAAGAAAATTAAAAACGATAAGATATAAAGGTGGAAATTGAAACTGGCAGGCTTCAAGTTTGATATACAGTATAGACCTGGGAACGCCAACACAGCAGCAGACACCTTGTCTAGAGGGCAACCATGACGAAACAAAGTAGCCTGAAGACGTACCATGACTACCTGTGTCATCCAAGTGTCACTAGACTTCTACATTATGTCAGGTCAAAGAACTTACCCTTCTCTGTTGAAGAGGTCAGACAGACTATTTAACAATGCAGAACCTGCAATAGAATTAAACCGCAATTCTATAAGGAATTAGCAGGTACGCTCATAAAGGCCACACAGCCGTTGGAAAGAATTAGTGTTGACTTTAAAGGTCCTTTGCCATCAGCTACTCGTAACAAGTATTTATTAACAATGATTGACGAATATTCGCGGTTTCCATTCGCTTTTCCCTGTCCTGATATGACATCTAAGACAGTGATAAAGTGCTTCGACCAGTTATTTTTCCTCTTTGGAACACCCAGTTACATCCACTCTGATCGTGGCACATCATTTATGTCCATAGAAACTACAGAATATCTACATTCTAAGGGCATAGCCACTAGCAGGACAACGCCCTACAATGCAAAAGGAAATGGGCAAATAGAAAAGCTGAATAAAACATTGTGGCAGGCTATTTTATTAGCATTGGACTCAGGGAAGTTGGAACTATCGCTGTGGGAATCTGTGTTGCCTCAGGCACTTCATTCAATTCGATCATAATGTGTACTTCTACTAATGAAACTCCACACGAGCGGATCTTCAAATTCAACAGAAGGTCGCCAACGGGAACATCCTTGCCTACTTGGCTACAGAACCCAGGGAAAGTATTACTAAAATCACCTGTTATATCTTCAAAATTTGACCCATTGGTACAAGAGGTTGAAGTTATTAGCTGCAACCCACAGTACGCCCATATACGATTTCCAAACGGCCGGGGAGAGACAGTGTCGCTTAGGCACCTGGCGCCGAAGGAAAGTTCCACTAACGACTATTTCGAACCAGAGAACGGTATTCTGCCTCAAGAGGTCGGTGACTCTTTGGATCTCTCACCAGGAGTCGCTACGTGCTGAAACTATCAGTAATTCACAGAGTCCCACCCCAATGATGTACAACCAGCCAGAAGTCATCAGTGACTCACAGGGGAGCCACCCAATGCCAGAGGGCCAATATTGACTCGAGTCCTGTACATGACAGTTACGACTTGCAAGGAGAAAAGTCAACGCCAGAGACACCTCCGGATCCTTCCCTTCATACGCATGATTATAATCTAAGACCCAGAAAGAAATAAAGGAGGGGTGAATGGAGTGATCGTTAAATGAACTGCTGTTTTTGTAATCGTGCTAGTATTTGTAATCGTGTTGGCATTATCGTAGTCTGTGAATCGTGACCAGTCTGTACTGTGTTATTGTGTGTATCAGTCGTGTTGTATTGAAAGAAAGTCTTGTTTCTAAGGTTAGGAATTGATTTAGTATATTACATGTACCTATCAAGAGATCTCTGAAACTAGCAAACGGATTCCCATGAAATTTCGTACAGACGTTCCTTTTACCACTTGGGTTGACACAAAGACTTGTTTTTGACACATTTGCCGCAACTCACGAAAAACCGCAAGCTTTCTATCAAACCTTTGTATTTTATTTTCGTCTCTAATATATATGTGTGTGAGTGTGTGCGCGCGTGCGTGTGTGTGTGTGAATGTGTGCGTGCGTGTGCGTGCGAGGAGAGGTTGTGAAGAAAGTTGTTTGTTTAAGTTCTTGTCTGAATACGAGATATCTTCGAGTGTTATTAAATTACTATTTCTTAGAGTTAGGTCTAGTAAAACGGCATAGTTTTCTTGAAGCTGGTCAAGACCAGGATTAAAAAAAAAATTTACAAAGTGAAAAAAAAAAACATCTATTGTTGTCGCTAATTACAAAGGACTGTTCTTTACAACAGAGCTAAATGTAGTTAAAATATACGCTTTTTTTTTTTATACGAATACTGCCAGATGGTTTCCTTAAATACATTATAGTACGACAAAGCTTTTAATTAAAACAAAATAGAATGAGCTAAGCATAAGTCTCAAAGAAGTTTAATACAACGTAGACATATCACATTTTGGCGAAAAAAAATTAATGTCGTCGAAAGAAAATAGATGCGGCACTAATTATACGGGTCAGTGGAGGAGTTTACGAATGTCAGGAAATGATCACACGAGTCCGCTCTTCTTATAGAGAAGGTTTGTTAAGTCCATTCTTCGAGAGAATACTAACCCTAAATGTGATTATGCTCGTGACAAAGCCTAGACATCGACTGAATGCAATGGAGTTAGTTTCTCCATTAGCTGGTAGAATGGTACGCTGATAGATCTTGATCTAGTATCTCATTCATCTAGATATTCACAAGAATTGATTTGGATCTAGTATAGGTTCACATTTCAAGTATATTTTTTTTTCATTATGAAGAATGGCTTCGAATCATTGTCCTTCCAAAATACCGACTTTACAGTGATGGCGCATTGCAAATCTAAACAAGTAAATCTAAACAGTATCCTGGTAGAATATGACCTAAACGCACTCGTGTCCGGAGGTGGCTAAGTGGTAAAACCCTTGGATTTGGAACTGAAGATTTCTGGTTCGAAAACTTGGTTATTAACTCTGTATTTTTAAACTGCCTGAGTCCACACAGCTCTTACGGGTATGTTGGTCAGCGCAGAATGTCAGTACAGGAGGACAGTACATGTGGTCAGTACAGAAGGTCAGTCGTTTCGCCTATCTAAACCATTGGTAAAAAAAGTAAAGTTCCCTTTTCAGACCTTGTGGTCTATAGGGCAGATGATGTAAAGGTCATCTATTTCTGTGGCCTACGGTTAACGAGGGTGTTATGTGGCCAGCACATCAAACAACCGCTTTTACTTTCCCCAACTAATGTCAGGTACCCATTAGAGCTGGGTGGACTCAGAGGCGTCCTAAAGATTCCAAAATTGAAAAATCCAAGTCTTCACCAGGATTCGAACACGTAACCCCCTTTTCGGAAGCCAAGCGCTTTACCGCACAGCCACCGTGCCTTCTAAACTGTTAGTAACAGAAGAAAATGAACTTATCTTATATAATACAGACGTTACTTCAAAAAAGAAGATGATTACGTCCTAAGCTTCATGCATATAGTCATGTATATTAACCAATGACTTAAATTCTGCCAAGTCACTGGTTTTCCTGGCTAGCTCAGGCAACCCATTCTATGCTCTAATAGCACTAGGGAAGAAGGAGTATTTGTACAAATTTGTCCTAGCATATGGGACGAGGAATGTGCCTTTATCTTTGTGTCTTTCAGAGTATTTTATTAAATTTTGTTTTTGTATTTGAAGATTATGGTTCAGTGTTTTATGTATAATTGCTACTTTACTTTTGAGTCTTCTGTCCTGAAGACTTTCTAAATTTAGTGATTTTACTATAGGTGTTACTCTAGTCAAATGTGAATATTCATTTGTTATGAATCTCACTGCTCTATTTTGTGTCTGTTCCAGTTTCTTAATGTTTTCTTGAGTTGAGGGGTCCCAAACGGAGGATGCATATTCTATTATTGGCCTAACCAAGGTTAAATAACATTTTAGTTTTATGTTCTTATTTGATTTATAGAAATTTCTTTTAATAAATCCTAATGCTTTGTTTGATTTTTTTTATAGTTTCATCAATATGTGGATTCCAAGACAGTTTTTCATTTATTATAACACCTAGGTATTTTGCGTTTTTAGTCTGTGTTACTGGTTTACCATGAATAAGATAAGTGGAATTAATTTGTTTTAGTTTTTTTGTTACTTTTGACAACCGACATTTTTCTGGGTGGAAAGACATGCTCCAATTTGATTCCCATTTCTGTAATTCATCTAATTCTCTTTGTAAAATATCTGTATCTTGTGTTCTTTTTATTGTTCTATATATTATGCAGTCGTCTGCAAATAATCTGACTTTTGTTCCTGAAGTAATGCAATTTGGTAAATCATTTATGTAAATTAAAAATAGTAGTGGACCCAAGACTGTTCCTTGAGGTACAACTGAGTTTACTGTTATCGGTGTTGATTTAGAGCCATTTATTTTTACAGTTTGTTCTCTCCCTATCAGAAAATCTTTAATCCACTGATGCAGTGGACCATTAATGCCAAAATGTTTTAATTTTTTAAGCAAACTATGGTGGTGAACTTTGTCAAAAGCCTTAGAAAAATCTAGTAAGATAGCATCTATTTGTTCACTATTATCTAAGCCTTTAGAAAAATCATCAATTTAGTCCTATTAGTTGTGTTTCACATGATCTATATTTCCTAAAGCCATGTTGGTATGGGGTGATAACATTATGTTTGTCTTAGTGGTTTATGATGTTGCTACATATTATGTGTTCTAGGATTTTACATGTGATGCTGGTAAGTGATACTGGTCTGTAGTTTCCTGGATCAAATTTTTCTCCTTTTTTAAATAGGGGGGGGGGGGGTGACATTAGCTTCTTTCCAGTCCTTTGGTACTCTGCCCTGGTTAAGTGAAGCCTGAAAGAGTATTTTGAACACTGGGGCTAGCTCATTGCTTAGTTCTTTGAGTAATCTAGCTGGAATACCATCAGGTCCAGACGCTTTATTTGGTTTGGTGTTGGCTAATAGTTTTTGAATTCCATTTTCTTGTACTACTATATCTTCTATGTTGTCTACTTGGTTCAAATTCAGTAATATGTCTTTGTCTCCTGGGGCTGAGAATGCTGATGCAAAGTATTTGTTTAGGATGTTTGCTTTAGTTTCATTATCATTATGTATTATGTTATGTTCATCTTTTAATGGCGCTATGCCTGTTGTTTCCATTTTCTATGACTTAATGTATGACCATAGGTTTTTGTTGTTATCTTTAGATATTACATTGTTTATGTATTCACTCTGCAGCTGTCTGCTTACTTTTTGGGTTAAGTGTTTAATTTTTATATACTTTTGTAAACTCTTTCTGCCTTAGTTTCATCATATGCCAAAATATCATCTAGGTTCTGAACTTAAAGCTTATTTATCAAACTGGCAGAGTTTAATATACCATATGATATTGAGATAATTATGTGTTACTTAAAAAAACAACAAGCCGTAGATCTAGAAATGTTTAAGGTTAATTATAGAGATAATACGCGCATGCGGCGCATAACATTCTGAAGAGAAAAACGATTAAGATGTACCAAAATAAATTTTAAATTAGCAAAAGAGGAAATTAAAACAACAACTGAAAACCTCAACTCTAGCCTAGATTTACGAACGTCCAAGCGTAAGATTCAGGCTGTTTCCTGTGTCGTCATTGATCACGTGAGGCCATGACACTGCATTTCACACAACCAACTGAGCTCTTCCTAACATGGCTGCCCATGATGGACAACTCTTGTAAGGAGCATTCAGAGTAACCTCCCCTCTTCCTTGTTATATTGAGACCTCTGCTTGCTATATCGTTCACACAAATTTTATTTTATTTTTTTTTTCTAAAAAGAAATACCCCGCACCCAAAGAGAAAAACCAAAACAACAAAAAACCTTTGAGATGAAATCTCTAGAGAAGTTGAGTTTCAAAAAGAGTCCGAATAAATATTTATAGATGTACGCAGAGCTTAATCGAAGGGATAAATATTTATTCCCTGGTAGACTGTAGAATCGCTACCGATATTCTAACACAACAGCTACATCTTCATCCAACAGTTTTCCTTATAACCGATCACTGCCCCTTTCTCCCCCCCCCCCCCCCCCGCAATCTTATCTTATAAATTACAGACGCTCCTTTGAAATACAAGATACTGTGTTTTTATAGCTTGTGTTATCCGCCTCTTATTTCTTTTTACATCCACACATAAGTTCAGTTTAAACCCAGACTTCTTTTAGCAGCTCTTCAAAGTTATAAGTTCACAAAATGGTATCAAAATGCCAAAGGTGATTGTAGACTCCTATACTTTATGTCTAACATAAACATCGACCTTTTGTCACCTTGTTATTTTTTCAGTGGCAAAATATGTAGGTCACAGCTGGGGCTGCGCAGCCACGGGAAATACTGCACTCCTCACTAATCTTTGGACTCGAAGACAAAGCTTATTATTTTTTTTTTAAAGTTGTGTTTTTGTGTTTGTTTGTTTTTTTTCCTAATCACACAGTGATATAGTTCAGTGAAAGATTTCGATGTGGTGTCACGGAGTGCTTCATCACACCTTACACGCGCGTCGTGGTGCGGTTTTAACTGCGACACCTCCGTCCCATGTTCCTCTCAAATGTTGACACTTCCAAGAATGTTGGGAAGAAATGTCGTTAATAATCGATACAATCTAGTGCATGGATACTCTGGGGGATACCATAATGTTCACATAAAGTTACTTTGACTTTTATTAGACTAGAGAACTCTTACAATGTCAAAGGGTCAACTCTTACAATGTCAAAGGGTCAACTCTTACAATGTCAAAGGGTCAGCTCTAAGAAAGACAAATGGTCAACTCTTACAATGTCAAAGGTCAAATCTTACAAAGACAAGGGGTCAACTCTTACAAAGACAAAGGGTCAAATCTTACAAAGGCAAAGGGTCAACTCTTACAAAGACAAAGGGTCAACAGCTATCGTAATGGGAAATAACAACATCTATTCCATATAAGGGAAAAAAACAGCCACTGCAAGGTGCGACAATGAGCTATCTCAAGTGGCAACCACAAGATATATTTACGACAAATGGCAAAAATAGCTGCTACAAAGGGCTACAATTAGCAACAGCTAGATCTAGTCAACATAATATGTAAAAATGAGCTACCACAAGAAGCAACAGCCAATTACCACAAGGGTAGCTACTTCAATCAAGCTTCCGCCAAAGCCAGACATGCATAACTATAATAGAACGTAATTACACACAGAAGTATACAATGACGCAATGTTACGTCAAAATACAGCCATCTTGATGACTGGGGTTAAGTTGACATCAGGATCACGATGACCCCCTACAGTTGCGATGTAGTTGATAGGTCACAGGTGTATATACTCAGAATAAACTGGTTGTATTTATACCTGGGATAGTGAGTGAGTGTGTATTGATTATGGGCGTGTATAGTGAGTATATGTGGGTGGTTGTGTGTGTGTCTGTCTGTCTGCTTCTTCCAACATTGTTGATATGAAACCACTAGCTCTTACTGTAACTGACATTGATTAGAGCAGCTGCCAACAAATAGAGTATAGATCTAGCTACTGCAAGTAACGAAGAGCAGCTACCAGACGGGCAATAGCTAATACAAGGGGCAACAGCTACCACAAGCGTCAACAGGGGTAGCAGATACCATAAGGGGCAATAGCTACTACAAGGGTCAACAGGGGTAGCAGATACCACAAGGAGCAATAGCTACTAAAAGACACAACTACTTTAAGGGAAAAAAGCTACCACATGCGGCAGTAACTACTACAGGAGACAACATCTACCTCAAGGGGCGACAGCTACCAAAAGAGGCAGTAGCTACTACAAGAGACAACATCTACCTCAAGGGGCGACAGCTACCAAAAGAGGCAGTAGCTACTAAAAGAGACAACATCTACCTCAAGGGAAAACCGATACCACAAACTACCACAAGCTACTACGAAAAGCAACAGATCAATCTAGTTACCGTAAGGGGCAAAATCAGTTACCAGAAAGGACAAAAATCTAGATCTAGTTTACCTCAATGGGTAAACATAAAGATCAAGAGGCGACAATTACATTTGAGAAGCGATGACAACAAGACCTAGTTATCATAAATGGCAAAAACCGAAGTCACAAGTGGAAAAATGTAGCTAATACAAGAGTCAACTGCTGAGTACTTCAACCTAATAACAGAATATAAACTTACCCATCTGCGCTGGACCCGTTTACCAGTTGACTATAGAAGAATGTATCCTGGACAGACTCAGAACAGTTGCACTTGAGTTTCGTGCCTACGAAGACGTTGGCTTCGTGTCCCATGATGGCGTTGAATCGTAGCTGGCACTGGGCGCCGGTGGGTTCCAGACAGCGTTTCAGAAAAAAATGTTCCTCGCTCCCGTCATAAGAGGCGTATCCGTAGTGTCCTGTGGATGGGAAAGTGGACAAATTATTAGTGAATAAATTTTAGTATTATAAAACACTTGTTAGAAAGCATATAGTTATTATCATGAATGCACCGATAATTCACAACATTAAAAACCATTGAAAACGTACGTTTCATTTTCTGCATCATAAAGGGAAACTCCCGATGGTTTTGACAATTTGTTAATATAATATGTGTTTTGATCTACAGATAATGAATATATTATTATTTTGTTTTTATTTGCCATAATAACTTAGTAATTGATATTTTTCTGACGTAATTTTCCTGCGCATTCGAAACAGTCAGACTTTCACCGGGTTTCTATGTGACGTCACACATGCCTATTAATTTAATCTATTGACTTATTGTATAACGGAAAACCATTACAATAACGTTTACATTCTCGTAAAAGAAATATATCTTCGTCTATGCAGTTAGATCTAGATCTTGTAAGCAAAGAAAAAAACGCGTGTTAAAAGAGATTTACATGCTTTACTAACCACGGCAGTGTGTACCTTCTCGCCTGACCACTCAACACACAACAAACACTATCGCTTCGATGTCTTGTCTTGACTGACAAACGTAGTCTCGACTAGCCTTACACTGACCAGTTTGTTCGAATCAGTCAGACCTGCGATCTATTTACTTCTTGGGACAGGGAGGGGCTTAGATGAAAATATTACTTTTTTTCTCGAGTTGGTTGTCCTAATGCTTTTAAATCTATCTATCTATAAATGTACCATAGCGCTTGGATGGCTGCCTGGTCGTGCGGTTTGCGCGCTGGATTGTCGTTCAGATTTATCGATGGTCCCAAGTTCAAACTCTGCCCGCTCCCATCCCCCGTCGTCCTGCGGGAGGTTTGGACTAGCAAGTAATTATCTTCAACTCTGAAGGAACATCCGAAACAAGTAAAACATTTTACAAAACAAGCTTGACTAGGCCGTCACTAAGCCTAACAGCTACTGTAAGAATGAAGCGATACGATTGGTCAAATCGAGTTCCCCTTTCAGTACTGTTGAGGGAAGTGACGTATGCCTAACCTAAAAACAAAATCTCAAAGAATCCCGGTTTTTTTTTAGATGTCAATAATTTACTTACTAATTTATTAAATATAAATGTTTCTAAGCATTTCAACACAAAATGGTCAAATGTTTACTATTACAACTTTTTACACAGAATTTAAATATGTCAATAACTCAAATTTGAAAAACCATTGGAGTTTCCCTTAAATGAATGTATTGCCAGATTGTTAGGGAATAGCAATTAGTTCGAGATCATCAATACGATACCAAGAAGCATTCTTGTAACGAGACGATGAGACGGTTCCATCACATTGTGAGATAAGAGGTTATGAAAGAGTTGACCATTCATTGAAGCAAGGAACGCTTTTAAGCCCAATAGGTGAGCCGCAAGAATTTGTGAGTGGAAAAGTCAAAATGACCAATAACTGGGGTCACTATAGCACGTGACGGGTCGTCTGGAAGTACCTCAAACTGGACAGAAAAGTGTTAACGGTTAGACACAAAAAAAAAACAACTAAGCAATTTCGAAACGCTTTCGCACATGGCGGTGTTGGATAGGAGTCTACTTAGCTAGAATCTTTGAGAACCTCGATCCTTGATGACGACACTGTCAAGAAAACACGGAACCAGTGGAGCCCGTTCTCTAGGATTGCGGGATGCTAAGAAAGAATACTACTAGTTGGCAAAGGCACAAGAGGTCTGGAGAACAATAGGGCTGGTGGATGTGGGAGTCTTGCCGTGAAACAGGGAGACTTCTGAGAAACACTGGACTGTGTTGCAAGTCTCAGTTCGAAACCATTGAAGACTTAGAAATATAACGAGACCGTGGGCAAAACAAGCAAAATACAGACAAGCAAAATACTAAAACACGCAAAATACAAAACAAGCAAAATGCAAAAAAAGCAAAATACAAAACAAGCAAAATACAAAAAAACAAGCAAAATAAACAGGCAAAATACAAAAATACTTTTTTTAAGGAAAAGCTTATGTGAGGTGTAGTTGTGTCAATTAGTTTGAATCAATTATGTGTTTAAATCTGTAATAGATCTAAACTAACAAAAATAAATCTGTGCGATTAGAAATATTTTTACCATTTGTTTTTGTTTAGAGTAATTTCATGCAATTAGCTTTCTCAATAAGCCATGATCCTATCACTTATCTGGACCAAAGGCTAGGGGTAAGAATGAATATGGGTGATCGCTTTTTAAATGTATTTATAGAAAAAAAAGTGAGCGACCTGCATTCGAACTCAAGGGCTAAGGTCTCCTCAGCGTCGTCATGCCAACACGATAACCACTGTGCCATGGATCTGCTTATGAAAATAGGTTTTATAGTTACTACAAACTTTTCTTTGTACAAACAATAAAGGGGATTAATTCAATTAATACCACCTTATCAGTCAAGTAAAATTTCTTTCCCTTGTACAAGTTACCAAACAAAATAATTAATTGCCAATAGTTAATTAACTGATTGACATATATCTCCATTCATGTGTTGGCATGTAAAAAAAATAATTGTGCGAAATTTCAGCTTGATCCGAGACTAGGTGTGGGAGAAAAACCGTGTACAAACTTTTTACCAGACAGACAGACAGACAGAGTGGATACGAGTCATAAATCTCTACTTTAGATGAACACTAGTACACAAGATATGTCATCATTCAATCAAAGTTTAGAACGTAGAAAATTGTGCTGATATAGAGTTACCGCTATGATCTAAAGCCACAGAGTGACCGCTATGATCTAAAGCCACAGAGTGACCACTATGATCTAAGGCCAAAGAGTGACCACTATGAAGAAAATACAAAGAGGGACCATGTTTTAAAATTTATTTATGGTCAAGCGTGGACCTTTTATTTCTTTGTTAGCAAGAGAAAGAATTTGTGTCAGAATGTCCTAATAAAAAAAAGAAGTTCCTTATCACTTCCGGTGTCCGTCTCATCTAAGGATACTTCCGATCACATGACGGATGTGACGATCTAAATATAGTAACAATTTCGAAGACCGGCGTGTAAAGAACCAGGCCATTTCATTCAAAGTTTGTGTCTTCGTTACATCAGCAAGCCGTCACATCTAGTTCTTCATAACTTCAGTTACGAATAGATCTACAAACTTGGTGTCAGAAGGAAATTAATTCGAACTCTTGCTTAGAATATGACATATCCTTTTTTCCAACTTCTTTTACCTTAATTTTACCTATAGGATAATAAAGAAATTATTTAGAGTGTATTTTCTTATATGATATTGAACTAAAAACATACAGATGAAAATATCAGGCCTGGTTTATCTTTCAGACCTTGTGGTCTATAGTGCAGATAATGTAAAGGGCATCTGTTAATTTGGCTGCTGATAATGTAAAGGTCATCTGTTAATTTGGCCTACGGTTAACGAGGTGTCATGTGCCCGGCACCAGGATTCGAACCCGGAACCCACGGTTTGGAAGTAAACCTCCTTACCGCTCAGCCACCTGGGGACACATTAGGAATAAATAAACACTAAATACAGCCCATAAAATCTTGTGTTAAAAAATGTGTACAATTATGTGTATGCAGAAAGCATACTTACTTTTTAAAAACAAAGCTAAACTTTTTCGGTAAATAATCAGTAACTTATTATAACAGAAAACACTAAATCTACTATTGCCAGGCATTGCTTCTCAGCTATATCGTGGCGCTCGGGTTGAAATGGTCGTTAGAGGAAACTATTAGGCCAATAGAGAAGCAAAAAAGAACCCCCTTTAAGGTGCCTAAGGACCGAGTCCATTGCACTGGCGGATATGGAAGAAGGTTTAATTGTCTGAAAAAAAAAGATATACATTTCAATTTATAAACGAAATGATTCGTTTTCAAAAGAAAAAAAGCAGCCGTTCCATTAGAGCTTCGCAAGATTTAAGATATCATGATCTAAAATTTTGAATATTTTATTTTCTAGTTTTTGAGATGTAAGCCTGACAGACGGACGGACGGACATACTGACCAAAAAAAAATAGCGGCTTTTCTCTTTGGGGTTCGCTAACAATTATACGCTTCATTGATAAATGAAATACAATTCAGACAACAGATGTTCAGTGTGTTATTAGGTAACAATAACATTATTTTAAAAAAGAGGTATGTTCTTGCGCATATCAAAATAAATGTACATGTATTTGTATTACTGTATGACTTTATGACAGTACGACATTATGACGGTATGACTTTATGGCTGTATACCTTTTTGACTTTCTGACAGTATGACTTTATGATTGTACGATTGTATGACTGCATGACTATGACTTTACAACTTTACCACTATGACTGTATGGCTGTATGACTGTAAGACTTTACGACTTTATGACTATGACTTTACGACTTTATAACTGTATGACTTTTGACAAGTTTATACGTTATTCGACTGTAACCATAGAGCCTTTGAGAGCCAATTAGAGAATTAACGTGTGTATTCTTCGCTCCCAATTGAACGCGACTGGCGTTCTTATCTTATCTTATATATTGCAGACGTTACTTCAAAAAAAAAAATGAAGATCTTAAGGATACACTGCAGCAGAGGCTGAGTTGCTGTCCGCTCAGAAGTGCAAGTACAATAAAAAGCAGGCCGTGGAGTTACACCACTATCAAGACTTGCATAAATATGCACATTCATTTGTATTTAAAAACTAAACGAAGACATCTTATGTTACCATTGAAAGATTTATTTGAGTTTAAATTTTTTAGGGTTTAATGAAAGTTTTTTTTTTTTTCTTTTTTTGCAAGTTCACTAATGTTTACTTACCTTCAGATGTGTTTAGAGTCGTGTCTTTGGATGGGCGACCTGGTTCGAATCTCGCTTCCGATGCCTTGACCAGTTTAAAACCTCTATCTTGGTCTTCATTGGTTGTCCATTTATCGTGCTCCCCCTCAAAGTCATATTTATCTGAAGCTCTGACCACGCCCAGAAGTAGGCCGATGACCACCGACCAAGGTCCGACTGGCCTCATTCTATAATCGTACTCCACCAGACAGTGGTTCACAGGGCCGGTAATCTCCGTTTGTTGAAAGAGTAGCGGCCCATGCTTAGAATGTTTTGTAATGTACAATGATCTTTTGAAACTCGTCTTTTTCCCCCCCTTATTTTATTACGTACGTCCGAATTTCATGTCTACAGTCTTCTGATCGTGTCTACATAGCAGACTTTAATGGAGACGTACTGCAAGACACATTTATGGTTGATATCAGAATCTGAAAAATATAAAAGAAAAATCAAAACAATGTTTAATAGATGTGTAGGCCTACGTTCAATGTCATTACTAATGTTTGTGTGACGGTAAGTGAAAATGTGAATCGGAACTCTATTCTGTCAGCCGATGCTGACACTGGTAGGCTCTTAGTGATGATCAAACTAGGGACCGTACGCCATATTCGGCCCGCGACTCGGTACTTTCCTGCTGTTCACAGTCACAAGTCACTGAGATTCGCTTCCATTGGACTAAATTTAACTCTTTATCTCCGTAATTATTTACCATATTCTGACAGAATTGTTCATTTTTCACATTTATACATTCTACCCTGTAATGATTAAGCTTCAATAACATTTTTGTTTGTAATCAGAAAATGTTACTTTTGATATAGAATCATAGGAGAATGCATGCTCTTAATTATATCACAAATACACTTTTATAAGCCAAAAATTAATTTTATTCAAAGGGATCAAATCAACGACGATATCGTTCATTGGGTTAGAAAGAGTTAAATTATTTTTCATCTACACCACATGACTCATCATTGAGTGTATAATAAAATACTGGTCACCAAGATGTAGAATATGGTCTGTGTTCGTGTGTCCTGGAGCTATACTAAGCACCTCTTATACAAGAACTTGAGTTCCGAAATCAAAGCCACACGAAGAAGGTTGAACCAGACGACGACGTCTGAACTGAACCACAGGAAGAAGTCTAAACCACCTAAAGAAGTCTGAACCACACAAGGAATTCTGAACTGCCTAATATGGATTTAACTTCGAATTTATTACTAACAAATTTTCACATATTGCCTTATTTCATACCACATGAATACATACACATCTATATATATATATATATATATATATATATATATATATATATATATATATATATATATATATATATATATGTATACTAGCGCGTGATATCTGAGTATATATACTATATAAGATTAGATATGTTCTAGAATATCTTCTGTATGTTAGGGTAAATCACTACAATGCAGCATTTTGTACACTAATTTAAAGTTATTAGTGTGAGAACCAGCAATAATTAGCAAGTCCTTCGAACTAAGAGAGGTAAATCTAGGACCTACACTTATTTAAGTTCATAGTATAGACACGCCAGTGTTCTCCCTTTACTTCTATCGTCTGCTAATCAATGCAGACAACTCGGTAATTTCTTAACTTGCCGAGATTCTCTCCCCTAGACAAACAATAACAAAATCGCTAGCACGTCATAGAGATTTCTCCTCGAGATTGACTGTAGTCGTGGCTCTAGAGTAGAGAGGCTCCTGATGTTTTCTCTTTATTGTGAATGGTCTGACACCTGACGGAATGGAAATCAAGCTTAGCTTCAGACAAAGCTTGGTCGAACAGTGCTAGACAGGATGGTACTTGAACGACTATGTTGATACCGAACAGTGCTAGATCAAAAGTGCTAGATCGGCTGATGTAAGTCAGTTGAAGCGGCACCTTCGACATAGGGTCACGGAGGTCACGGTTTAAGTCGTAGATGGGTAACAAAAGGAAGTGCTTTTATTGCAGTTCTGAAGTGACTTAAAATATGTTACGTTAATTGCTATAAATCTTGTTATTTCTTTCGGTTTCTGCATAGATCTACACAGAGGGTTGAGATTCAAAGCTGTGTGTGTTGCATACAAACGTTTCGTTCACTTTTGTTTCAGAAAGAAGTTGGCTCAAGTTTTATTCAAGTTCTATATGAACAAAGTCATACAAAGGTTTAGCTGGACAAGATATCTGGCGCTAACCACAGATTCCAATCTTGCAGAGAAGGGACCTGTATCAACACCCATTTTAGTGAGACTAAGGTCGTGCAGAGAATGGACCTGTATCAACCCCCATTTTAGTGAGACTAAGGTCGTGCAGAGAATGGACCTGTATCAACACCCCATTTTAGTGATACTAAGGTCGTGCAGAGAAGGGACCTGTATCAACACCCCATTTTAGTGATACTAAGGTCGTGCAGAGAAGGGACCTGTATCAACACCCCATTTTAGGGATACTAAGGTCTTGCAGAGAATGGACCTGTATCAACCCCCATTTTAGTGAGACTAAGGTCGTGCAGAGAATGGACCTGTATCAACACCCCATTTTAGGGATACTAAGGTCTTGCAGAGAATGGACCTGTATCAACCCCCATTTTAGTGAGACTAAGGTCGTGCAGAGAATGGACCTGTATCAACACCCCATTTTAGTGATACTAAGGTCGTGCAGAGAAGGGACCTGTATCAACACCCCATTAGTGAGACTAAGATCTTGCAGAGAAGGGACCTGTATCAACACCCCATTTTAGTGAGACTAAGGTCTTGCAGAGAAGGGACCTGTATCAACACCCCATTAGTGAGACTAAGATCTTGCAGAGAAGGGACCTGTATCAACACCCCATTTTAGTGATACTAAGGTCGTGCAGAGAAGGGACCTGTATCAACACCCCATTTTAGTGATACTAAGGTCGTGCAGAGAAGGGACCTGTATCAACACCCCATTTTAGGGATACTATGGTCGTGCAGAGAAGGGACCTGTATCAACACCCCATTTTAGGGATATTAAGTTCTTGCAGAGAAGGGACCTGTATCAACACCCCATTAGTGAGACTAAGGTCTTGCAGAGAAGGGACCTGTATCAACACCCCATTAGTGATACTAAGGTCTCGCAGAGAAAGGATCTGTATCAACACCCCATTAGTGAGACTAAGGTCTCGCAGAGAAGGGACCTTGTATCAACACCCCATTAGTGAGACTAAGGTCTTGCAGAGAAGAGACATCAACACCCCATTAGTGAGACAAAGGTCTTGCAGAGAAGGGACCTGTTTAAAATCTCTCGGCAGATCAGACCTCCCGCCCCTTCCCTGACCTATTAATCATTGATTTTAAATGCTCCAAAAATACTTCAGTCAGGGCCTGCTCTAAACTCTGTCGTCCTATCATTATATCATACACCATGTTATGTAATTTGTGTATTTAGGTAGCTAGTCGAAAACTGGCTATAGGTGGATCTATTAACTGTATGTAGCAGTTCGCAAGATGTCGTAAACATGTCAGATTTGGTGGTATTAAACGGCTACATTTTGTCAAACTATCTGGCAACTACAGAAAAAACCAGAGAACAGCCTTAATCCTTACTGACAAGTTTGTGTTAAATATTGACGATCTCTGAGCCCAATCTATGACCTACTTAGTCAGGCCTGGAGAACAATAAATTGTCAACCAAACACTCGGGAAAGTGTTTCTTTCTTTTAAGTAATAAATGCTTTCTTCTTCTCTCTCTCTCTCTTTTAAATATATAACTAATAAAATGGTTTTATCATATGTTTTGAGGAAGTGTACCTTAAAATAGAGCATCATGTCATCTCTGTCTAAATGCTATTAAAATGTTATTCTAATATCCCCAAAGGAAATCAAGGCTTAAGAAAGTGTTACCATATCCACAAGCTTTTCTTCCTAAACAGAGAACGGATTATTAAAATGTGATTACTAAAACGAGAAACTGGGTAAGTAAGACGTCACGATTGAAAGATATAAATATCATTTGATGATAAATCTTACAGGCTCAAAGATAAATCTTTGACAATAAATCTTGCTGGCTTGAAAAAACAAAATTAAATAATCAAAGTTTAGATAACGTTTTAGTGTGCCTAAAACAATTCTTTGAAGAATGCCCCCCTCTCTCTATCTCTCTACCTCTCTCCTTCTCTCTCTCTCTCTCTCTCTCTTTGATTAAGAACCTTTGGATCTAGCACTATTCGAATACTGAGAGAGAAAGGGATTTATATTAATATGCCTCATTCACTGTGAGAATTTGATGGATTTTTAGTTTTAAATCTCTAATACATGTCCATCTAGATCTAATCTTTTAGTATAGAGTACAGTTATTCCTTTTAACAAAAGATAGTCATCATAAAATAGTAGGCCTACTTCAGATGCTAAAGACTTGTCTAGATCTACATGATTAAACAAAAGTCCATTGGTCAATCGATTCTAGTGTCTATTACGTTGAACTGGATATTTTTTGTCATGGGGCCCTTTTTCTTTTTCTAACCTACAAATGCTCACATAATACTCCAGACCCTCAAAACAAATGTTCGTGTCTGTTACATCTAGTTGTCACGGCCCATTTTTTAACGCTAAACACATATTTTTTTTTGCCAATGAATTGAATTACCACTATCACTTATTCCCTCTCCAACACTCTACGCCATAGTAAATAGTACCACTTGCAATGTTATTATTATTTTATTTTTATTATTGTGTTAGAAAAGAACGAGTATTCATTCTCTGGCGAAGCCAGGGTCGAGTTTCGTTAAAGGGAAACAAAATTTATCGCAGTCCCTTAATCAGTTTTCACTGAGAAATTTTCTGGTGATGTGGCAGGTCTGCAGCAGTACCGCCCTCTGACAGGCAAAGAGGATGTTCCCAGTAATTTTGAGGGCCCTGAAGGTATCTGTGAGGTCAGTTGTTATTATCCCAATTGGTTGATATAACAATGTGGTATATGGTTTCCATAGACGCTTAATCTCCAAGCTTAGGTTCCCATATTTTGTTTGTTTTTCTATCTCAGTTTTTCTTAAATTATGAGACAGTGGTACGGCGATGTCGATAATGGTAGCGGTTTTTTCTTTTTTATCAACGAACAGAAGATCCGGGCGATTGAGATCTACCGTTTTGTTGGTCAGAATAGGCCTATCCCAGTATAGCAGATGTTCAGTAGACTCGAGAACCTCTTGTAGCGAGTATTTATAATAAGGAGGAGTATCCTTACCGATTGTGTGTCAAAGCCAAGTGTTGGTGTTGATGTATTAGCTTTGCAACTTGGTTATGGCGACCTATGTAGTTTGATTCTGATAGGGCCGGACATCCTGCCTAATGTGTTCAATCGACTCACCCACATTTCCACATTTTTGGCATTTGTCGATAACATTGTGTTTTAGGATATGCTTCTCGTGATTTTTTGTCTTAATTACTCTGTCCTGCATTGCTGTAACAAAGCCTTCTGTTTCTGCTTAAAGCCATGTTAAGGGAGCAGCCTTGTCAATGGTGTCCCCATCTAATAACGCCAGGAATTTCCCGTGGAGTGTTTTTCCTGGTGAATATCATGCCATACGTCTTCCAAACCGATATTAATATTAGTATTGTGTAGATTCACAGGAGTTGCATCATAGTCATATTTGCGTAGAAAGGAAACTAGTTCATTGCTGGATGCTTGCAGTTTTGATCGTATTTTTAAGACTTGCCTCTTAGACAATTTAAAAGGCTATCTGATGCTTTAAATACTATTATTTTGTAAAAAATAAAGTGTATAAAAACATATTAGAATCGAGGTTATTACAATCCGTTTCAACTTTTATGTAAATTTAATTATTGAAAAAAACTAAATTGTACAAAAAACGCAATTTAAAAAAATGCTTTAAAAAAAAAGTTTTTGACTGATTAGGGACTTAAACCTCAGACCCTTAGATTTAACGTCTGGTACTCTACCGACTAAGCTATATGAGCTATATAAATGCTTAAAAGGGAAGTATTGTCTTGCACTTTCAAAATATCGGCTTTAAAAAAAAATTCCCTTATATAAGTATACACGTTATTTCTACCACACACCCTCTCGGATCAAGTTAAAATTTTACACAATTATTTATTGTATCTAACAAAACATGAATTAATTAAAGACTAACCAATTAGTCAATTAATTATTTTATTTGATATCGAAGAAGGGAAAGTAACTTCTCCATTATTGAGATATATAGTTGTAAATAGGGATTTAACCCCCTTAGATAAACTTAATTGTTTTTTAATTAAAGTATTTTTTTGTTCTCTCTTTCTCACACCTACTGACCACTATACTGTTATGCGACAAATTTGTTTTCCAGCTCTTGCCCATAGTTTCCCTATATCACAACTTTCTTTATTGATAACAACTGATGTACAGTTTTGTTTTTGTTTTTTTTAATTATTTTTTTTTAACAGAAACATTATTTAATATCAAAGACATACTACCTAACCATCCTAGCCATTGAATCCATAAAAGACAGAACAATGATACAAGTATCCTCTACCCCAGAACAATCAACACAATATCAAATATCCCTGACCCCCATCACCCCATTTCTGGAAAACTACCTGAGCATTGTACAAGTATATGAAAATCAAACTAGATAATTCTCTACCCTAAAATCCATTATTTTTCTAAATGTCAATTCTAAGTGATTAGGATGAAAAACCTTATTATTATGTAGAGCTTTGAGCCAGCTAGCCCAAACAAGGTTCCTGTATTCGGAAACAATAATTAAGTTAAAGTTGTGTATCATTTTATTTTTTAGTTTTGGCAGCTTGTTTAATACAATTGACAAGTTAACATTTACATAGTTGCCACAGTTTGCTTCTAATAAGTCCCTTACAGTACTTCTAACTTGAAGGAATAATGGACATTCCAAATACATATGTTTCTCATTGTCAGCATTTTCAAGATGGCATAATATACAGGCACGGTCATCCCAAAGATAAGTCTATAACTTATCTCTCTAGCTTTTGGTGGGATATGTTTGCTGTGTAGGTTTATGAATGTGTCCTTGAATTCTGTCACCCCAAACTGATGTACAGCTTAACTCTGTGTATTCATTTTATTGTTCACTGTATATAAAAAAAAAATTAAAAATCTCGAACCATATCTTTTTCTAATGTTATAAAATAGGTGGAAATGAAAACGAATACAATACAACAAAAACTTAAAAACACACAAAAGCATGCTTAAAAAAAAAACATAAAAACATACCTTAAAGATAACAACGAACCGAAAATGTTAAAAACTTTACTCTAAAATATACGGATCAAAAGAACCTTTCAAATGTTGACATGAAAGACATTCTGCTAGTATTACAGCTGGATAATGCAGTAAAAATCCGAATGTTCAATAATATTAACATATTTCGTTTTAATACAATCCATGTTTTTCCCCCTCATTCAGAACTATTTGGTTTGTCGCTGGTATTTCCCGCTAAAGAAATATAATAAAAATAAAACTAAACAAAACAGCAATAAGCTTAGAGCATAAACAAATGAATGCCTGATGTTGGCTAATGGAAAGAAACAAAACGTCCATTAATCTCGTGTAATCTCGTGTAATCTCGGGAATAAAAGAAACTACGGGAAATCGTTGAGCTTTTAAGGGGACTTGGTGCTCACTTTGGCGGAGTAGTTTTAATGGCGGTCATGCTAAGAATGAGAGGAACTACTTTCGAAAGTGGCAGAAGTGGGTGTTTACAACGTGACAGAGTAAAAACAAATGATTGCTTTACGGTACTTTAAGATGACTTACCATTAAAAAAAATAATTTAGCTTCTCTATCGAAAGATAGCTAAAAGTGTCTACTATGTTAATTTGTGTTTTATTTTTATAGGAAATGCAATACTTTGTCTTAGTATATAAAGGCTTATTCTCTTCAAAGTCAGAAGTTTGCTTTGAAGTGAAGTACCCCTTTCAGACATTGCGGTCTATAAGGGAGATGGTTTAAAGGTCATCTGTATCTTTGGCAAACGGTTAACGAGCAGGGTGTCATGTGGCCAGCACAACGATTAGCCGCCTTTACTTTACCCAACTAAAGTCAGGTACCCATTAGAGTTAGGTGTACTCGGGAGCGTCCCAAAAATCCCGAAATTCAAAATCCCAGTCTTCACCGAGACTCGAACTCAGGATCCCAGGTTCGGAAGCCAAGCGGTTGATTACTCAGCAACCGCTTTGAAGGCTGTGCACAAAATAAGATAATTGTAAAGGTAGAAACAAATGGAAGTTTCGTGTGACTACAGTAGTCCAGCTGAGCATTACTACTAAAATAATAACGGTATAGATGCAAACACAAGTAATAGACACATCGCCCTCCCAACTAATTGTTATTGATTGACTTTGACTTTAGCACCAGAATGCTAGTAAAGCTCTAAACCGAAGTAGGCGTATTATATTTGTAATTAACGAGCTTTGAATAATTTGAACTAACTTCTCTTGTGAACAAAAACTCAATATTTTTTTATTACTATATAGTCAAAAATACTGCATTCCTCATTAATCTTCGACTCAAAGACAAGTCTCATTATTATTATATTGACAAATTTAGCTTGAGGTGAGAAATGGATGTAATAGTACTAAAATAAACTGACATTTAATAGAAAAAAAATCACAACAAATACAATTTAAATTGTTCAAGAATTCTGACATGCTTTGTGTTCTGTGGCTTTGTTATTATTTAAGAGCTGTGCTTATGTACTTATATTTGTGTAACCACTCTATGGTTTGCTTGTCTTAACTTGAATTTTGCAAGATGGTCTTTATGCTTTCTAAAATCCACAATCATTTCTCTAGTTTTCTGAACATTCAAATTTAAACAGTTGTCAATGCGCCATTGGCCAAAGTTAATGGTAGAGTCGTGCAGTTTCTCTTCAACACCGACGAAGCCGATTATGCCATTGTCTTAAGTTAGCTGATGGGGATGACAACTTTCAGACCTTGCGATCTATGGGGCAGAGGTTATCGAGAGTGTCATGTGGCCAGCCCAACGACCAACCACCTTTACTTTTTCCCCTACTAATGACAGTTACCAATTAGAGCTGGGTGGACTCAAAGGCGCACAATATAATATCCCAGTCTTCACCAGGATTCAAACCCGGGATCTCTCGGTTCGGAAGCCAAGCGCTTTACCACTCAACTTCCGCACCTGCGTGTCAGTAATGTACATGGTTTCAAGTATTAGTGAAAGATTCATGCGGCAATCCAGTGAAAATTTCTCAGTACCCGACACATTGTAAGGTTTTATATATTTAGGGCGTTTATCAGAAAGCTACTTAATTAAGAAATCTTCACCGTGCAACACAAAATAACGGCGGCCATCTTACAACCGAGTCTCTCAGTCCTAGATTAGTCTTACTTACAACATGGCCGTCATAGCGTCGTCATTCCATAAGCATAGTTCATGAACCTAATCGTACAGTACTTTACGACTTTGCCCAAAATATTTTTTTAGCAAAGTAAAAAAAAAAACATCGTAGAAATAAGCACTTAGGTCTCTAGCTAAAGTTATACACTGGAAAAATCTTTTCGTTAAGAAAAAAAAAGAGTCACAGAAAAAAAAAAAAGGGTAATAGGTGTCATGGCGGACGTAGAAAGTTCCTTTTCTACTGATCGATAGGAACCATAACTCTCACTTGTGGTGCAAGGGAGACCAAGCACAAGAGCTAGGAAATGGATTCACTGCCCTTGACTCCCAAGAAACATGTATTCCAACTTAGCCTTCGGAAAGTTGAAACAGGGAGAGAGAGAAGGAGAAAATGAAAGAAAGAAAATGAGAGAGAGAGAGAGAGAGAGTAATAAAAGATGTGAATGTTGAGTTGAAGAAGAAGGAGAATACTTCGCATTTTATTTCTATTATTTAGAGGTAAAGGCTTATATTTACACTTGAAGATGTTTTTCTGATCTCCTTTAAAAAAAAACAAAAAAAAAAACGTCCTCCGATTATCTCTTGATAGGTTCCAAAAGGTGGCTGGACCCTGGACGAGTAGACTTATTTCTAAAATGGCTCTTACGGTTTCCCTAAAAATCTGGCAATTTATGTATAACTCCGGGGAAAACAAATAACTATGTAACTGATTTAACCGTTATATTTGTTTTTCAAAATATAATCATCTTAACACTAAATGTGGCTTAGCTCACGATTCGCAAGAATTACCTCCCTTGACTCAAATGTTTTTGCTTTATGCAGTCAAGATTTGAATAAATTAAAAAGAGATACAATTAACATTTTGCGCACCGTCTAATGTAGAAATCATTATCTTGACTGTTTAGAGAATTTTTACAGAAACAAACAAATTATGCAGGGCTGAGTAGAAAGACCCTTGCATTAATGAAGCAGAACAAGAAACTAAATAGATTCAGTAGTGAGGGTTAAAGAGAAGTTATATAAATGACCATTAAAAAAAAAAAAAGAAAAAAATGTGAATTCTAGATAAACAAGTACACTCGATTCAGCACTGGCCAGGGTATGGGCCATTGACGCTCAGATTCGACAACTCCGCCTAGCATCGTGTAAACCAGTGGTTCACAAAGTGGGGTACGCGTACCCCCCAGGTATGCGGGAAGACTTTGGAGGGGGGGGGGGGTACGCGTTGCACCTCATTAGCTATGCTAATTTAAATAAAAAATACCCATTTATTATGTTCATTCTTCTCATAGGCGTAAGGCGAGGGGGGTACTCAGTGTTACAACAAATATAAAAGGGTACACTTTAGACAAACGTTTGGGAAACACTGGTGTAAATCAACCAAACCTCTGGACCATACAGATGCCCATTTATTGACTAAAATGTTTGTAACATTGTTTGACATGTTTGGGATGTTCCTTCAGAGTTGAAGATAATCTACTTCCTAGCCCAAACCTCCCGCAGGACGACGGGGATTGCAGCGGACAGGATATGAACCCAGGACCATGGGGAAGTCCGAATGACAGTCCAGCGCGCATACCGCACAACCAGGCAACTAGGAAAAGTAGTCGTTCCTGAAGTTTATCTCAGGTAGAATTGTAATCGTTTAAAATTTTCCACTTGCTGGCATTGTTCTGAAGAATGTTCCTTAACCCTTTGTTTCTATTTGTTTTTACATTGCTCGACTTTCAGGCATAAAGCATGCGCAGTGCGTTCTGGTCTTGTCTATTTTATGGACTTGTGTGTGTGTGTCGGCGGGGAGTTTAATGAGAAAAGGTTTCCGTGCTGCCCTTAGGTACTCAGCTAACTTGGTATGGCTGCCTGGTCGTCTCAATCATCATCTTCTTCTTATCTTATATATCACAGACGTGACTTCACTTCATAATTACGTCATAAGCATTTCATGTGTCAATCTAGTCACGCATTAGAGACGTATACTCTGCTCAGTGTTTGGTTTTTTTGACTGACTCAGGCAACCCATTCCATTCTCTAGTACCACAAGTACGTGTACACATTTGTCCTAGCATATGGAATAAGAAACGGGCCTGTATATTAGTGTCTTTCTGAGCATGTTAGTTGGCTTTGTTTTTCAAAAAATAAATTATGGCAAAGGGTTTTATGTATTATTGCTACTTAACACATGATGCTTGTTAATGATTGTCAATGGTTAAATGTGTGTATGTATGTATAATCTATTTTTAGAAAGGAGCCAATCACCGGAAGTGAGTTATTTGTCAAAAGTAGAGAGTGCAGTGTGTGATATGCCGAGAAGTTGATTAAAAGTTTATGTGTTTTGAAAAAAAAATTTATAAAGGTCTGAAGTTTCACTGTGTGTCTCGGTCTTCTTGTCTTTGTCTCGTGTCTCTCAATCTCAATTTCTATGTCTTTTTCTGTGTCCCACTTTTGCTCTCTCTCTGTCTCTCTCTCATTGCTCAATGCATTAGTTGATCACAACAAAGAATCAATAGCAACACACCAACAATCAGAAAAACTAACCAACCAGAACTAAACCATTTGCTTGTATTTTTGTCCCTAGGCTTTCAAAAACTATCGCTCATTTCCGGCCAGTAATCTCGCTCATTAACAAAACTGTACACGAGATTGCCAGATTTCTTTCGAGTGTAAAGCCGAAAAACAAACAAACGATTAAAAGATTGGGCCGCGAAGCCAAAAACTGGCAATAAAACATTCTGTACAACAAACATTACATTGATAGTTTGTGAATCCAGTCGATCAATGCAGACGCGTGTTGAGTTGGAAGTTTAGGGCTTAGGGGCACTACGCCTTAGAAAACTTGTATTGTTAAGAGGAATAAAAAACAAAGATACCGAGAAAACATACTGCACATTGATTGTGAGTGTTTCTAAGTGTACAGTTTTATAGGTCTTTATATCACCCTCAATCTTCGGAATCGAAGACATTATATATATATATATATATATATATATATATCATGGGCGTAGTCAGGATTTTTTTTCGGGGGTGGGGTTGGGGGGATTTTTTTTTCTCCCTCCCCCCCCCCCCGGAAAAAAATCCTAGTATGTATGTGTGTGTGTGTGTACATGATCTTTATTTCATTCTGACCCTTCATTCTTTCGAAAGATGTTTATTATGCCCTACAATGTTTCTTCCTGGAGTTGGTGGAAAAATTGTACACCTCTGCCATTGACAGCAATGGGGTCTGGGGGAGCGCTTCGAGCTCCCCCAGCGCGGGGCGAAGCCCCGCCGCCATGCACTATTTCTGGTATTGAAAGCCAACAAAATGAACGTTCTGAGGTATCTACAGTAAATTTTCCTGCTATTAAAAAGTTTTATTTCAAAAACCTCAAATGCTATTCTCACTGCCTTACTGGCGCTAAGTTGTACTAGGATGTCATCACAACCCTTAAGTATGCGTAATTCATTTTGTTGGAGAACATGTCCCGCAAACCTCATGCGACGCTCTGTCACAACCTTACTAAGGTGTCGACTTCCAATATAGCTTAGGATTTCCTTGATTTAGACCCGATCTCTATAACTGAGTCCTAAAATCTATCTTAGCCATCTTTGTTGAGCCACATTTAGTGTTTTTCAATTTCGACAGATGATTTTCAAAGCACTTTATTAATGGAGCCCCGCCACTGGTAGAAATGTGTAACCTCTCTTGAATACGCTCTTGGAATTAGGTAACTGTAGTTTGCTTTAGATTTTATATCGAAAAGGGAAGTTTTATTGTCAAAATCATCTGTTGTGAATTTTAAACTAAAAAATCTCTGGAGTTGTTTTTTTTAAAATTCAAAACCCCAATTAGCTACGGTCATAGTATTTGGTAACCGTAGTTTGCTTTAGAATATTTTTTAAACTCAAAACCATCTGGAGGGGTTTCAAACTTTTAAGAAAAGCAAACTGTAGGAGAGGGGTTTAAACTCAAAACCCCCAATTGGCTTGGCTAAGCTCAAAAATTTTTTGTGTGTAATTTGCTTTTTTTTTATATTAAAGATGTATTTTTTTAGCATCTATCCCCGCTGAAAGGGGGTTTAAACTCAAAACCCTTTTTGGCAACTCTTATAGCATTTTGAGTGCGTTTTTTATATTGAAGAGTTATTTTTTTAGCTTCAAACTCCACTGGAGGGGAGTTTAAACTCAAAACCCCTTTGACTACACTCATAGAATTTTGAGTGTTGCTTTGTTTTCAATATTAAAGAGGTATTTTTTACCTTTAAACCTCGCTAAAAGGGGTTTAACTCAAAACTGAGTCGAAACCCATTTACCTACTCTCATAACATTGTGAGTGCGTAATTTGCTTTTTTTTTTTATATATAGCTTCAAACCCTACTAAAGAGGAAGGGGGGGGGGTTCAACTCAAAACCCTTTACCTACGCTCATAGAATATTGAGTGTGTAATTTGCTTTTTTTATATTGAATAGGGGGTTATAAAATCACAATCTTCCTGAACTGTGCTCTTGGAAGTAGGGGATATTGGTTTCCTTTTTTTTTTTTTGTTTTGTTTTGTTATTAGAAGAGAGGGATTTATCTGCAAAAAAATCCAGGTAGGGGTTTTAAACTCAAACCCTCCTGGTAGGGGTAACAAAACTCAAACCCCCCTGACAGGGGTTTTAAACTCAAACCAACCTGGTAAGGGGTTTTAAACTCAAAACTCCTTGGCTGCGATGGGGCAAGTGATGGTATAGTATTAAACCCAAAATAAACAAAATCAAAGCAAAAAATCAATTACTGAATTCTGATTCCCCCCTGGCTACGCCCATGATATATATATATATATATATATATATATATATATACATATATAAAAGAAATAAAGTGTACAAACTTTTTACCAGACAGACAAACAGAATGAGTTGGTATAAGCTTTGTAAAATAGTTCTAGTGTATCTACGTCTAGATCTAGTTCAAGGTCAAGTTCATGGTCTAGTTCATGGTCTAGTTTAAGGTCTAGTTCAAGATCATTGTAGAGAGTCTAAACAGAGGCGAAGACCTTAAACGGATCTTAATCAAAGGGAATGAAAGACCAGCTCTTCACCGACGCTTCTGTTCGGAGGTCCACCATCAATTAGATGATCATCTAATTGTATCCATTTATTGAGAAGATACGACTACTCGAGTAAAACATGTTCCCCCTTTTTTTCCCGGCGAGGCCGGAGGCAGAGCCCCAAGAGGGATAACTCCGTATTCCTACATTGTACCACCACTTACGGTGAGAGTCTGATACAGCTGCGTGTGAACCACACGAGAATTGGCTTGGTGGATGGGACGGCTATTAGCGAGCCTTTCTTAGATCCCCGCCATACTACTAAAACCCACTGAAGGACGTGTCCTTGACCCATGTTCTCCCGAGCACAGGAACCATATAAACCACATGATCAGCATAAATCACATGATCAGCATAAACCACATGATTAACTAAAAATTTAACATTCATAACTATGAGGATGGTGAAAAAAAACAACAACCCATCTATAACTAGAAACATTTTAAAGTACACTAAACAAAAAGAAAATCATTCACATGACCTTGACCGGAGACTTCAATGCTGAAAAATAACTAGCGTTACATACAAGAATTATTAGCTTTTTAGTCTCCAGTGACTATATTAGAAGAACTTGACAAAGTGTTGTTGTTTTTTTTTTGCTGGAAGCGTCTTCTAAATAAAGAAACAATCAGCATGGTCCTAAAAGTACCAATCACTTAATTAAATAAAATAAGTCAATGGTATCCCAGAGTTCTTTTGATGACCGAAAAGCGTGATGCCCCTCAATACGGCTAAAAATAGAAAAGTAATTTACAAGGCCCGTAATCATAGAGTTTGGAAATATACTTAGTTCTTTCCCCTGTCTCCCTATGTGGGCAGAAAGAAATAGGCGCTGTCATTTGGTGTCTCGGGCAATTTGCATATATGAGTCTTTGATAAATTGTGGCACAGCCTGCTGGATGAAAAAAAGGGGGTGGGATAAATCAATGTATTGACCAGGGCGCCGAAGTTACAAGAAAGTTATGGGGCCAATTTTTTTCATGAAAATAAAGATATATAAAGAGGAAATATATATATATATATATATATATATATATATATACATATAGAGAGATAGATAGACAGACAGACAGACAGATAGATAGAAAGATAGATAGATAGATAGATAGATAAATAGATAGATAGATAGATGGGTTGATATAAAGATACATATATATATAGACAGACAGATAACCTACTTTTAACGTTGCATTGTGACCTCTACTAGTCTGGAAGTAACATCCTGGTGTAAAAGTAACAAAGAAACACAAAAAAAGGTCGATTTCATGATAAGATTTTAAAATGGCCAGACAACAAAATGTTTTCCCTCAAGCCTAAAAAAAAGTAGAATACATTTGTCTGACTCGGGCACCATTAGACAAAAAAAAAAATGCAGTTTGTAGTTGGAATTTGTACGGATTTATTCTTGTTAGACGTAACGGTCCCCTAAATGGTCATTTACATAACTAGCTGGTCAAAGAATCATTAGCATATCTTTCCCTCGAAAAGGTTTTTCGGATACAACAGGATAAAAGAAGCGGTGATGTGTAGCTGTGGTTGATGTCAGGGGGAGGTATGGCGAGAATGAATGTTAGTTTGATATTTTGGTATGACTGTTATATCCCCTTGTTATGAATGTGAATAGTCTTGCACGTGTTATGAACTGAATGCTTTGGTCTTCTTTGAATGTGCTAGAGAGTGTGTTAAATTAGTGAGGTCTTGCTCCCGGTCCAGGAAGGTTGGATAGTTGCTTCCTGGACTGGTGTTTATATATGTATATAACATAAAAGTCGATGGGCTGGTGTTTTGTGTATTAAATAATATTTGAGAGTTGATTTCATTATTGTGCTTATTGAATATTAAAGTATTATTCGTATTTCAATGGATATCCATAGTTGGAGTTTCAGTGTATGTAGTAGTAATTGTTCTTTTGTGAGTAACTAAGCAAGTATTAATGTAATTGAGTATTGAAGAAACCCCTAGTGGGCGACAAGAAACACAAGAACAAGAGCCAAGCATATAATTTGAACCTCCTGACATCTGAGAGCTTTCAGTGAAAGAAGCGGCTATGTACAACAGTTGTTTATATATTTATCGATAAAAGAAGTCTAGAACAAGAGTGGCTCCTATATTTCTTGATAAAAGATAAGGCTATGTACTATATAGGCTCGAACAAATAACTCATCATTTCTTTTACTTCTAGTAGAGTATATAGATCTATGGAGGCAGAATGTGAAGCTCATCTGTTTCTATGGCTGTTGGTTAACGAAGGTACTATGTGGCCAACACAACGACCGACGGTCTTTACTTCCCCTAATTATGTCAGCTGCCCAGAGGAGTTGGGTGGACTCAAGGGTGTCATGAAATACAAGAAGTTCAAAAGTCTACATCGGGAATCGAATTCGAGACCCCTGAATTCGGAAGCCTAGCACTTTATCACTCTGCCACTCACATTTACTTCACGAATTCTCAAAATGTTATCATTGAAATATTACAACGTAATTACGATTATCTGCCCCTATAGTTACAAATGTTATATCTACTCACTCTGTCTTTTTGTCTGTCTGATACAATATTTTTTATTGGAGACCAATAGCTCGTTGCCACGACACAGGTCTGTACGACTTGGAAACGAGCTATTGGTCTAAACTGCCCACAGGCTGTGACGTTGCAGGTCAGTGTTGAGGCCTTCTATAAAGAATGGTCTCGATCTATCACCTATACGAATGCCCCCCCCCCTCTTTTTCTGCGTTACACGCAGACGAGAAGGTCTCTTCCCGGCTCCCTAGTCGGTAAGTCAAGGCATAGTTTGTTTCACTCTTTTATCTACTTTGCATTTATCAGTTGTTACGTATCTAGGCGTTGTTTTTTTTTCTTTCTTTGACCTGTTGCGGTCGAGAGACGAGTAGGTTGTCTGCCCCTTGTGTAATAAGTTTTTTTTTCTTTTTTTTTTTTTTATTCGTCAAGCCACACAGACAGTGACCGGTCCTTGACCTGTGTGTGTACCTCTGGTTGAAAGGAGGGTGTTTTTTTTTTTTCTGTCTCTTTGAAGAGCGTTCTAGATCTGGGAAATTGATGACGTATTTGGTTCGAGAAATTCCTAGATTTGTCTTGAGATCGACGCGCGGTAGATTATATAAAGACCGCCCGCGTGACGTTGACGGACAGACATACGGAGACAGCCGTGAGACAGAATAGCGGAGACATTGCGTGATCCGTGCGTGGTATACCACTTGATCGTGTAAGTTAAGATTTTTCTTTTTTTTAAGGCCTTGCTTGTATTTGTAATTATATTTTCAAACTCTGGTATTGTAATATTTTTACATGCCATTTTTGTAAAAGGGTTTTGGTCAACCCTTCCATTTTGTATTGAGTTATATTATGATTAAACATTAAGTTGATATTTTACCTTCCGATTTCTTGTGTCATTTTTTTTTGTTATTCATTGTAAGTCTCTGATTAAATTCAGACTTAAGATAAGTGACACAACTACCTTTTTCTATTGTCACGTTCCCCTAGACAAGCCATTTAAAAGTAGAATTCAATTTGTAATACGTGACAAAAGAAGTTTGAGGGCTTTCGTCCCGGATATTTTTCTGAACCTATTTTCGTCTTACTTGAGTAATTTTGTAAAGGCGAAGTTGACTTTAACAAAATTTTTTTTTGTGTCAAAGAGTCGGAAGTAAAGTATCAATAGTATTGACCAAACTCTCTTAAGGTTTTTTTTGTTGTACTGATTTTGTACTGTATATTTACATTGTATACATATTTTTTTGCTTGTAATAGTTGTTAGTTAGTCATGGATATTCAGGTTTTTCTTGCAAATCCCTCTGTGGAAGAGCTTGATGCTTGTACTAGGAAGGAACTGGTCCTTATTTCTAAACAGTTAGGGTTAAAAATAAAATCAAATGCCCTTAAACAAGAAATCAGAGATAACATTGTAATCCATTATGTAGACGAGGAAGTGTTTTCTGAAGACCTTTTAGAAACCCTTAGACCCGATGAGGGTAAATCAGATTTAGAACTTCAGATAAAATTAAAACAGATGGAAATAGAAGCCCAGAAAGAAATTAAACAAAAAGAATTAGAGCTTGCAGCGGCTAGAGAGCAGAGAGAAATTAAACAAAAAGAATTAGAGCTTGCAGCGGCTCAGAAAGAAATGGAAATGAAATTACAAATAGAGTTAAAGAAATTAGAGTTAGCTGCTAATGTAAGACCAGATTCTTCCCCTGCCAGTCATACTGCTGAAGCAACAAAATTTTTAAAAATAATTCCACGCTTTAATGAAGCCACAATTGACAATTATTTTCCACAATTTGAACTTGCTGTGAAAAATTTTAATGTACCTGAAACTTTGTGGCCCACTTTGCTGCAAACAGTTTTGACTGGTAGAGCTGCAGAGGTATTTTGTTCTTTGACCATTGAACAACAAAAAGATTATAATGTTGTTAAGGCCTTAATTCTTAAGGCATATGAACTTGTTCCGGAAGCTTACCGAAAGCAGTTCAGGGATTGTCGCAAATCGGATGGCCAAACCCATGTAGAATTCCTGCGGGAAAAGGAGCGACGCTTTGAAAAATGGCTCACTTCCAAGGAAATCGGCACCGACTTTGCCAAATTCAAGAACCTAATGCTGATGGAAGAGTTCAAGAGTTGTGTGCGGCTGGACGTCCGTACGCATATAGCTGATCGTGGCGAGGAAGATGTGCACAAGGCTGCAGTGTTGGCAGACGATTATATAATATCACATCAATTTGCCAAGTATACGACGGATGTCAAGCCAAAACAAGTCAAACAGCCTGAGTCCATTGCTAGCAACTCCATCAAGAACAGCAGTACAAATGACAGAAAACCTACTACAAGTAAAGCTACTTGTTCCTACTGCAAACGAGAAGGCCATAAAATTGACGATTGCTGGAAATTGAGGAAGAGAAACGAAAAAGCTCCTTCAAAAGTCAGCGCTTGCACAGTACAGTGGTCGTCGAGGTTTACTCCCTCATCATCAAGTCATATCAAGAATACCTCGACACCACCTGTTTCAAATGTATTGACTGTACAAGACTCTCCGAAAATGTCTCCACAATGTTCCAATGACTCAAACAAGAGTTTTTCAAATACATCAAGCCGATGTTCTAATGACTCAAACAAGAGTTTTTCAAATACATCAAGCCGATGTTCCAATGACTCAAACAAGAGTTTTTCAAATACATCAAGCCGATGTTCCAATGACTCAAACAAGAGTTTTTCAAATACATCAAGCCGATGTTCTAATGACTCAAACAAGAGTTTACCTAGTACATCACAGCGATGTTCCAATGACTCTATCCAGAGTTCCCATAATACATCACCCCGATGTTCCAATGACTCTATCCAGAGTTCCCATAATACATCACCCCGATGTTCCAATGACTCTATCCAGAGTTCCCATAATACATCACCCCGATGTTCCAATGACTCTATCCAGAGTTCCCATAATACATCATCCCGATGTTTCAATGACTCTATCAAGAGTTCCCATAAGACATCACCCCGATGTTCCAATGACTCCATCAAGAGTTCTCCAAATACATCCACAAGATGTTCTACTGACTCAAGAAAGAGTTTCTCCACTGCGTCTCCTAGAGATGTCAATGACTCCAGCGAGAGTTCGACCCAAGTCCAGTCTGCATCAACCAAAATTGATGTTTTATTAGAGGATTTTAAGCCTTTCATTTCGGAAGGATTTGTATCACTACCCGGTGATTCTACAAGTCTACGACCTATCACCATTTTGAGAGACACAGGTGCCTCACAATCGCTACTTTTAGAGGGTATCTTGCCCTTGTCAAAATCATCATCGACTGGGAAGAGCATCCTGTTACGAGGCGTAGAGCTTGGATGTATAGATGTGCCTCTACATCTAATCGACATAAAGTCAAATCTCATTACTGGACCGGTTGTTGTAGGTGTCCGACCAACATTACCATTGGAAGGCATCTCGTTGCTGTTAGGCAATGACTTAGCAGGTGGAAAGGTGATAGCCGAACCCATCGTCACTCAAACACCCGACTTATCTGCCACACCCGAGGAAGACCTAGAGTTATATCCAGCGTGTGCAGTAACAAGGGCAATGAGGTTGAAAGCATCTCAAGAAGAGAACGTCATCAAAGCCAACAGTAACCACGATGATGTGGACTTGAGCACCACATTCTTTGCTTCTCTTGAAGAAGAACCAACGCCAAATTCTGAAAAGCCGGCATCAACTCGAAAACAGTTGATTGAGGACCAAAAGAAGGATCCAGAGCTCGCCAAACTCCGAGAAACCGCAATGACATCACAAGAGGCAGAGCTAGCATCAACGTGCTACTACATCCAAGATGATATGCTCTTCAGGAAATGGAAACCTCCAGACGCATCCAACGAAGAAGAATGGAGAATATGCCATCAAATCGTGTTACCAGAAAGATACCGAGCGTACATCATGAATCTGGCTCATGACACACCAATGTCAGGTCATCTCGGCATCCACAAGACATACCATAAGATTATGTCACACTTCTTCTGGCCACGTTTGAAGAAAGATGTCATCCAGTACTGCCGATCTTGTCATGCCTGTCAGATGGTTGGCAAGCCAAATCAAAAGATCCCTGTTGCTCCTCTGAAGCCGATTCCAGCCTTTGAAGAACCTTTCAGCAGAGTACTTATTGACTGTGTTGGTCCTCTCCCAAGGACAAAAGCTGGCAACCAATACCTGTTGACCATTATGTGTGCTTCAACTCGTTTTCCTGAGGCTATTCCTCTAAGGAACATAAAAGCATCGAACATTGTAAAGGCCTTAATCAAGTTCTTTACTCTATTTGGTCTACCCAAGTCCATCCAATCGGACCAAGGAACGAATTTCACGGCCAATCTTTTCAAGCAAGTCATGACTCAGTTGGGCATCAAACACTGCATGTCGAGTGCGTATCATGCCGAGTCGCAAGGCGCTCTTGAGCGATTCCATCAGACTCTCAAGAACATGATCCGAACCTATTGCTTTGAGCACGAAAAAGACTGGGACGAAGGAATCCACATGCTACTGTTTGCAACCCGTGAATCCGTCCAGGAATCGTTGGGATTCAGCCCTTTTGACTTAGTCTTTGGCCATTCGGTGCGCGGTCCCTTGAAATGTATAAAAGAGACTTTGTTGTCACCAACAGCCACTGAAGGACTTTTAGACTATGTAAGTAAGTTTAAAACTAGACTTTATGATGCTTGTGTTCTGGCCAAAAATAACTTACAAAACACCCAATCCAGCATGAAACGCTGGTATGATAGAAAGGCCCGTGTTAGAGAATTTTCTCCCGGGGATAAGGTGCTTGTATTTTTGCCCATACCAGGTCAACCCTTGCAAGCCAGATATTTTGGTCCCTATGAAATTGAGACCAAAATTAGTGACCTCAATTACACAATCAAAACCCCTGACCGTAGGAAAAAGACTCAGTTATGTCATATAAACATGCTGAAGCCTTATGTATCTAGGCCAGATCACTCAGAGAAGAGTAATTGTGTTTTAAATACAGTCAAAAGTTGTTCAAATAGCCATGTTTCTCCTATTGATGATGATATTGTAAAGGAGAAATTTGGACAATACAAAATACCTAATTCTTTTGTATTACAGAATTTGGATGTAAAACTGTCTCATCTGTCTTCGACAGAAAGGCCAGTTATCATGAAACTCATTAATGAATTTAATGACATTTTTTCTGATGTACCAAAACAGACTAATGTTATAATGCATGATGTAGATGTTGGCGAGGCTACTCCAGTCAAGCAGCATCCTTACAGGGTCAACCCTGAAAAACTTGCCATACTTAGGTCAGAAATCAAGTATATGCTTGAAAATGACCTCATTGAACCAAGTTCCAGTAGCTGGAGCTCCCCATGTGTCTTGATACCTAAACAGGACAAGACTTATCGTTTTTGTACAGACTACCGTAAGGTAAATGCTGTAACAAAGACCGATTCGTTTCCTATCCCTAGGATAGACGATCTCATAGATCGTATTGGTGACGCTAAGTACATCACCAAAATAGACCTACTTTCAGGTTATTGGCAGGTTCCCCTGACTGATAGGGCAAAGGAAATCTCCGCCTTTGTCACCCCTGATGGTCTGTACCAATACAAAGTGATGCCATTTGGCATGAAGAATGCTCCTGCCACTTTCCAGAGAATGATAAATGCCCTGCTTGCTGACATGGAGAATTGCCACGCATACATAGACGATGTAGTAATTTTTAGTCAAGATTTTTCTAGCCATTGTAAACAACTGCATTGTCTTTTTACTAAACTTTTACATGCAAAAATTACTGTAAACCTGAGTAAGAGTGATTTTTGCCAGGCTTCCATCCAATACTTAGGCCATATTGTAGGACAAGGCCAGGTGAAACCTGTAATGGCCAAAGTAGAAGCTATCCAAGCTTTCCCTATTCCTGCTGATCGGAAACAACTCCGAAGCTTTTTGGGAATGTCTGGATATTATAGAAAGTTTTGCGAAAATTTTTCTGTCATTGCCAGTCCTTTAACAAACCTCCTGAGAAAGAACGTCCGATTTACTTGGACGGATGAATGTCAGAAAGCCTTTAACCAAATCAAGCAGATATTATCTAGCTCCCCCATTTTGATGGCTCCTGACTTCGGAAAACCTTTTAGGTTAGCTATTGACGTCAGTGACACAGGTGTTGGGTCAGTCCTTTACCAAGAAGATAATTTCCAAGTAGAGCATCCTATTTGTTTCTTTTCCAAGAAATTTAATAGACATCAAAGAAATTATTCTACTGTGGAAAAAGAATGTCTTGGGTTGATTCTTTCTATACAACACTTTGATTTTTATATCAGTGGGTCTAGATGGCCACTGGTTGTATTTACTGACCACAATCCCCTTACATTTATCCACAAAATGTCTGGCAAGAACCAACGACTTCTCAGGTGGAGTTTATTTTTACAAGAGTACAACCTAGATATTAAACACATAAAAGGCAGCGAAAATGTTATCGCCGATGCTTTATCTAGATTGTAAAAAGTATTTTGATGTATATATTTTTTTATATATATCATGATAAATACATTCTGTAATGTAAATATTTTTTGTAGTTCTAAAAAGATTTCCATTTCGTGGAAATGTAAACTTTTTATTTTTAGGAGGGAGGTGTTACGTATCTAGGCGTTGTTTTTTTTTCTTTCTTTGACCTGTTGCGGTCGAGAGACGAGTAGGTTGTCTGCCCCTTGTGTAATAAGTTTTTTTTTCTTTTTTTTTTTTTTATTCGTCAAGCCACACAGACAGTGACCGGTCCTTGACCTGTGTGTGTACCTCTGGTTGAAAGGAGGGTGTTTTTTTTTTTTCTGTCTCTTTGAAGAGCGTTCTAGATCTGGGAAATTGATGACGTATTTGGTTCGAGAAATTCCTAGATTTGTCTTGAGATCGACGCGCGGTAGATTATATAAAGACCGCCCGCGTGACGTTGACGGACAGACATACGGAGACAGCCGTGAGACAGAATAGCGGAGACATTGCGTGATCCGTGCGTGGTATACCACTTGATCGTGTAAGTTAAGATTTTTCTTTTTTTTAAGGCCTTGCTTGTATTTGTAATTATATTTTCAAACTCTGGTATTGTAATATTTTTACATGCCATTTTTGTAAAAGGGTTTTGGTCAACCCTTCCATTTTGTATTGAGTTATATTATGATTAAACATTAAGTTGATATTTTACCTTCCGATTTCTTGTGTCATTTTTTTTTGTTATTCATTGTAAGTCTCTGATTAAATTCAGACTTAAGATAAGTGACACAACTACCTTTTTCTATTGTCACGTTCCCCTAGACAAGCCATTTAAAAGTAGAATTCAATTTGTAATACGTGACACAGTGAAAACAGAAGTAAATATATAAGCACATCACCGTTTAAAAACAACAGGAATGGTCAAAGATAAGTAAGTAAAGTTCCCCTTTCAGACCTTGAGATCAATAGGGCAGATGATGTAAAGGTCTGTTTCTGTGGCCCACAGTTAAGGAGGGTGTCATGTGACCAGCACAACGACCAGTCGCCTTTTTTTCTTTTCCACGGCTAATGTCAGGTACCCATTAGAGCTGGGTGGACTTAGAGGCCCCCAAAGATCCCGAAATTAAATATCTCAAGTCTTCACCAGGATTCGAACCCCGGACCCAAAGCGCCTCTGTCAAAGATAAGGGCACGTAAACTAGTTGACATCAATATCAATACCTGCGAGTGATGAACAAAACACGAGAACTCTTTCTCATTACTGACAATGATTACCATACGTTTGATAAAATCAATAGGAAGTGTCCGGTTGAAAAGTTTTTTGTCCTCCTTCCTTCTACTTTTTGTTTAGCTTCGTCCTACTTTTTGTCCTCTTATGTAAGGCTTCGTCCTACTTTTTGTCCTCTTATGTAAGGCTTCGTCCTACTTTTTGTCCTCCTTTGTTAGTCTTCGTATTACTATTTGTCCTCCTTTGTAAGTCTTCGTATTACTATTTGTCCTCCTTTGTAAGTCTTCGTATTACTATTTGTCCTCCTTTGTAAGTCTTCGTATTACTATTTGTCCTACTTTATGTCCTCCTTTGTGAAGTTTCGTTCTACTTTTTGTCCTCCTTTAAAAGGCTTCGTTCTACATATTGTCCTCCTTGGAGCTTATTGATGTATGGTAACCCTAAGAATGTGTATATGTGTGTATGAGAGTTGAGTACCGAACTGGGGCTCCCAGAAGCTGTAGCATGCGCAGCGGCCATACCCCGGAAACGGCTGGACTGGCCGGCTAAACCAGGTAGAGAGTATCTGACGTGTCCATGGCACTCAGTACACTGAGGTTCTGTCAAACCTATCATGTGAAGTCTGGACTTGGCGGCCTGTGCGTAACGTCACAAAACTAGACTAATCGGACAGAAAGGCAAGTACCAGCACAGTGCTGTGGAGCCCTCTAGAGCAGGACAAAACACAGAAAGTCTCTGGTCATCAACTGCACCCAAACTCGTCCCCGGACGTCTTGACCTAATATTGCTTCCGGAAAAGGATGGGCTTTAGGGCGACGTGTTGCACGAATCCTCCTCACTTTAATCAACATTTTCAGCGCAAAGTCACTTGTCATCCCCAACAACTTGAGGACGCACAAAACCCCAGTGCAAGGCCCTCAGCCTACTGGATGACAAAAGTGGTCATCATCGAATCACGATGGACGAGCTTTAATGTGTGTATGCAGGAGGGGGGTGGACAGAGATGTCTTCCTATCTCTTGATCTTACAGCACTATCTGAGACCAGGAAACAAAACTGCTAATGAGATCCGAAGAATACCGCCCACTACCCTCTAAAAAATGACCGACGCTATGGGGCGAACTCGGACTGACAATAGTCTTCTTGACCAGTGATTTATAATGCAGTACTAGTACGCGTGTGTGTGTGCGTGTATGCTGGTCTATGTGTAGAAACTCTCTTCATGTTAGTGACTTTTGGTGTGGAGCTTGGAGGTTAAAGGTCAACAAAGCCATGATTCAATGACCAGAACGTAACATTTAAAAGTCTGGACAGTCCAAGTGTCCGAATCTCTTGTGCAATTTAATGTACTCCACTAACTGACCAACTTAATTTTAAATTCTTGTAGCGGTCTCTTACGCCATAAGACTTTCTATTCGTAAATCAACACGCAACTAGTGCAACTTTATAATTGTCACAAAGAATACAAAATGATTAATTTATTTTTATGTTCAAATAATTTAGCACCCCATATGCCTCTGTTTATTTATTTATTTATATAAAAAAATGTTTAAGTTTGCTTTAAAATAGTCTCTTCAAGTTTATTTATTTCAAGTTTATTTAATTAAGAAATTAATACGGCTTCAAACATCTAGTAAGTTGTACTAGCTGTTTGAAGCTATAAACCGACGATACATAGATTGTAAAGTATGGGCCTCATTTTGACAATAAGATTTCACGTACTGCAATAATGTATCCATCTAAACTACCACTTATGGAAAAATTAACATAATCATTATTAAGTCTGTCTTTGGAAACAAAAAAATATGCAAGCGATGACGTCAATACACCATTTAAAAAACACAAAAACGCACTCAAAGGAGCAATGCTAATCTCAAACCCAAACCACTCATGAGTTCAGCACCTTATAAATCCTTCAATATCGCCCAGTTCCCATGGTACTTTGCAGCTGCGTCTCGTAAATTCTGTCAAATGCCCAATGTCAAGGTTAGTCTCCTTTAAAGCTTGAATAGGTCAAACTCACTTATTGAACTGATTCAGTCAGCGCAACTCCCTATGTATATTTAAAAAAGACTCGACTCTAGATCTAAGCTTTTTATTTTTTTGATAGGTGTTTTATATCATTATTATTTATTATTTTCATCTAAACATTTGGTTAGAACTTAGACTTATTCGTCAGAGTTTTTTTCTTTAAATTTTATTCCATTAGCTGGCAGAAAAAAAAAGACTTTTATGAAAGAGGCTAAAACCCCAGCAGGACATAGTCTGCATGTGAAACGCAAAGAAAAACAGAGGCGGGCCTCGGAAAGAGGGTTTGTCTCTGTTTGCGTTAGTTATATCAAACTATGTAGGTCACAGCTTGGTTTGCGTAGCCAGGTACTGCCTTCTTTTTAAGCTTCAATATCTTAGAGATCCTAAGATCTTTAGTTAGTATGTAGCACTTAGAAATCTTAATTTCACAAGACCGCTGGTTCACTGTGTAGCAGGCTCTTATATCCCTTTCACATCCAAGTCACGTGATATAGGGCATACTCTCCCCTAAGTAATGTATTTAGTATTTAGAAATAGTAACATCACGGGTAGATAGTGTAGCGTAATATGACACCAAGCTCTGGACACCAAACTCTAGACACTAAGTTCTAAACATTAAGCTCTGGAAACTAAGCTCTGGACACCAAGCTTTAGACAATAAGTTCTAGACACAAAGCTCTAGGCACTAAGCTCTAAACACTTTAATTTAGTACATTATTCAATTACAACTACACTTTAAAAAACAACAAGAACATGCATATGATACCACACAGACACTGCTGTCTCCATAATCCTCCCGTACTTATTGGCAAGATATGTTCAGTAAAATCAAGTTTCACGGATATTGTTAAAATAAGACCTCGGCTAATCCCCAGCAATACACAAAGGTCAAGGATTTCATTTTGACAGCGTTTACCTTGTGTTTTTTTTTTTTTTCTAACCTGACATTTTTTGGTCCACTAAAATTTTGGTCCAATCAAAGGCCGGGCAGTCAGACAGAGCAGTATGAAAAAGGAGTTGGGGGGGGGGGGGGAGGGTAGTTAGGGGTGAAGAGAGAGGGGAAGGTGGAGGGCGCTGATTTTTATTGTAACGTTGGACGTTTCAAGAGGATTGATAAACAAAGTTACATTTCAGCAAAGATTTCATGTATCAGTTTGTAATGTAGCCAAATGTAGCAGTTACATTTGTTTATCACAGAATTAGCTACTCTACTACATGGATAGTCCCAATGTTTAAGTCACAATCAAAAGATTTGTTAAAAGGACATTTTTGATCAAACGAGTTTATTTAATGACTCAATCTAATGACTCAAATCTAATGAATCAGTCTTGTGAATCAATCTAACAAAACAGTAGAGAGTTTATCTAATGATTCAGTCTAAAACAGTCCATCTATCTAATTCACAAATTAGATAACTGATTGTTTGTCAGGATCTAAAGCGACTGCCTTGTCAGACTCGATTCCGAAGATTAAGGATATGAGTGCATTATATCAAGTGACTTCGCAAACCCAGTTGCGGCCTACATATTTTGCTGCACTGATGAAAAGTCCTTGTTCGTCCGGGGTCTTAAGAGCCTTCTGCTTCTGTCTTTGGGAAGTGTTGTTTTTTGTGTGTGTCCTAAAGTAATTTAAACACACTGATAAATTATACGAAAGACATCTCCGATGTCTCTTTGTCGAGATTACAAATTCGTGTAATTGAAACTTTGATATATAGGTTAACTTAGAGATCAATACCTATCTGTGTAGAGGGGTAGGGAGTCGGAAGAAGAAGAGCGCATTGAAAACCATACTTTAATATCAAGCAAACTTCCTCCTAAGTTCACTAAACAGTTTGTAAAAAAATTGGAATAACTATGACGTTGAGCCGTTGAGTATTTAGAAACAATGTAATTCGCTCGAAATTCTTTCAGTGCGGACTATTTTTCTAAGGTATTAATGCGCCTACGCACACATCCCTAATTCCTCCGCTGATGAAAGCAGTGAAAACAAAAAGACAGGCATTGAATGATACCTGAACAAATATTGGATTCGCCAGAGAATGTCAGCGGTAGCTGCAGCTCCTAATGTTAACTAGGAGAGTAAAAGCGACGGTTCTCAAATTATGTATGAAGATAAATGATAAGAATTTCATTGAAATCACAAATATCGTTTTAAATTCACAGCTTTTTAAAGAAAAATAACGTAATAAATTCGCTGTAAAAGAATCTGAATAAATTCATTAATAATGACTATTTAATATGCAGTGATCTAAATTACCTATGTTGTTCTACATCTATGTCTTACGTGCGTAGTGATCTGTCGTTAAAATCATCATGGTCCTAAATGCAAGCGTTAAAAGGAGACTTAATCTTCATAGTAGGCCTGAACACCGACCTTGTGACGTGATAACATATGGGTGACGTACAGACATGTGACGTGGCAACGAGCTATTGGTCTCCACGGGTTGAGACGTGGAAAGTCAGTGTTGAGGCCCGCTTTAACGATTGGTCTCAGTTCAACTGAAGTCGGACACTTCTTGGTACTGCTTCTAAACGTGCTATGTTTGTTTGTCCTTAAAAAAAAACCCAGTAAATATTTTTCCAAAGAGATTTTTCAAGTTTCTTGTCGTGACGGAACAATGTCGCCATGTCAACGTTGGAAACTGGTTTTCTCGCTTTTCCCCGAAAAGTACACGTCCAAGGTCAATATGAAGTTTGATGGAGAGTAGAGGTCAGAGTGGATGTCAGAGTGGATGTCAGAGTGGAAGTCAGAGTGGAAGTCAGAGTGGAGGTCAGAGTG